>OX411814.1:22753034-24138048 GCA_948253155.1 Leucoma salicis | reverse complement strand
TTAACTACTTTTTTGAAGAAGTTCTGTGGTAAGGATGACAAGGTAAAAATTGAAAAAATTAAACATAAAACCGAAAGAGATTACGCGTCTTTTATAATCAGTGTTACAGAAGGAGTTTATAACAAATTATATATAAACCCGAAATTTGGCCACTGAATGCTGAGTTTTCTGAGTGGGTTTGGTTTCGGAGATCCACAGCGAGAAGGGGCACAGAAAAGTAAAAATATTAATATCTTTTACCAGAACGCAAGAGGACTGCGATCAAAAGTTAATATTTTTTGTAATAAAATAGGGACATTAGAGGCTGATTTATTTGCATTTACGAAAACGGGTTGTAATGAGAGTATTGGACGTGACGGAAGCAGTGGCAATAAGTGAAGTCAGCAGTTCTCGCGTTCACATAGGCACATTAAATAAGAGGCACATTGAAGAAGCACTAGTACGACTTAAGCCAAAGCGATCCGCGGGGCCAGATGGTATTCCTGCATTTGTTATCAGGGATCGTAGTGACTTACTGGCGGAGCCTTTATTACGAGTGTACGGTTTGTGTTTGGAGTCGGCATACTTCCCACAACGGTGGAAAATTAAGCGGGTAATTCCGGTGCCTAAAGGCGGGGCAGGGTCTGAGGTGAGTGGATATAGACCAGTGGCGGTTTTGTCTGTACCTGCGAAGGTTTTTGAGTCAGTGGTATATCGTCGTGTTTCCGAGCAGGTTTCTGGTTCACTTTTGGATGCACAACACGGGTTTCGACCAGCTTACAGTACAACCACTAACTTGCTAAATTTCAAGACGTATGTAATTCCAAACGTCGATTCAGGAGTACAAGTCGATGCCACTTACTTTGACTTTAAAAAGGCTTTTGATGTGGTTGATAATGACATACTATTAACTGAACTCGCGACCGTAGGATGTACTCCTAAATTGCTTAGGTTTTTTTTGCTGACCATATGAGGGATAGAAGGCAGTTTGTGGAGTATGCCGGCTGCAGATCGGAACCGTATTACACACGATTAGGCGTGAGTCAAGGTAGCAATTTAGGACCTTTACAGTTTCTGATCATGATAAATGATCTGCCTGATGTCGTGAGAGATGCCAAGTGTCTATTATTCGCTGACGATCTCAAATTATTGCTGGCCGTCAAAGACGAATAAGACTGCGAGCGTCTTCAGCGAGATGTGGACAGAGTAGTCGAGTAGAGCAAGAACAATAAATTATATTTTAATGCAGCTAAGTGCTCAGTTATATCATTTAGTCGCGCGAAAATGCCCCTCCACTACGACTTCAAGCTGGAAAACACTCTTCTGGAAAGAACGGTCATAGTATAAGATCTGGGAGTGTGCCTTAATGCGCAGTTGACATTTCGTAATCACATTATTAATGTTTGTAAAAAGGCCTACCAGAGTTTGGGATTCATACTTCGAAGAGCAGAAGAGTTTACTAGTATAGCTTCAATTACAACACTATACAACGCTCTGGTAAGGAGTCAGCTAGAATACAACGTAATCATCTGGGCTTCACATGAAGCTAAATATAGTCTCATGCTGGAGCGACTACAAAATAAATTTACTAGGTTTTTGTATCTTAGACTTTATGGGGTATATCCATTTTATCCATTAATATATCCGACTTTGTTTGTGATTGGCATGGTCGGATACAATAAATTGGAAACAAGAAAGGAAATGGCTCTTGCAACGTATATTTTAAAGTTATTACGTGGTAAGATTTCAAATTCAGGGGGTTTAAAAGAGGTAAGTCTATATGTTCCCAACAATTATGTAGCGAGGCGGCGGAGACCTCGTCTATTGGCAGTGCCCAGCGCAAGGACAAACTTGTTAGCTAAGGCGCCATTAACACGCACCTTACATACCCTAACAAAGTTGCCGAATGTATAGATCTTTTTACGTGTTCTCTGACTGAATTCGAAAAAATTACGCTGTGTATTATATGTTACAATAATTAAGGACCACCCTATTGTATTAGGGTAACCTGTGATGATAGTGATGTAGTTGAAATAAATAAATAAATGTTCTAATACATTTTAAGCAAAATATAGGCATAACTGTAATTTCTTTTGTAGTTAAAATTATTCCGGTTATCATATGTGAAACTATCGCTATCTCAACACTGCATACTCTGAACGTTTCTATCAAAGACTACTATTTGGTGTCTATTATATCCTGTCTACGTGGAAGGGTGATCTATTTATTATACACAGACTTGTTGGAGTTGCCACGTTGCACTAAAAAACGCTATCCATTAACTTAAAGAAAAAAAAATTGTTGTCTGTAAAGTCGGTTTACGGACGATAATTTTACATGATAATGTCATATATGTTTTCTGAGAGTTTCACAAACAATGGTCACACATTTCACAACATGGGTCGCCATCTTACGAACCGCAGATGAACCGCGTAGTCAGATTACTTAAAACACCGCCACCTATTTTTATGATTTAGCAACTCTCGCCTTCTTACGAATCACAGATAAACCACGTAGTCAGATTACTTTAAATACCGCCATCAATTTTTTTAATTTTAGCAACTCTGGGCGGAACGTGACAATTTTTTTCGAGCGGCCAGCGTTCTTCGATTTATAAGACGTTATCACGTCAAAACGTAAAAATAAAACTAACACACCAATCACCAAACACAATTGGCAATTATTAAGAGAGGTTATGCATTACTGCCCAATGATGATCGCTAGAGTAGAAACTGTAGAAAGGTCTATAGATAGTAGATACCATGAATCGACTAATAAAGAATAGGCGTCCACTAGATGGTCTATGACCTAAAAACCGGTCGGAATATACTAGGTGCGGACGTTGTGGGTAGATACCTTTGTTTAGTAGTAGACTACATTTGTCTGGCTGATCGATTGAATTAAACTTACAATAATCGATTAAAGGAAAATTACAGTAAAAACAAGTAAAGTAACATTTTGCTTTTTTTTCCAACCCTACTATTTATGGTGCATGCAAGGGTCGAACCAATCACATTTTCATGGATACAGACAACAATGAATTGTACGCATTTAAAAAAAAATCTTAAATTTCATTGTTTTTTACGTAATCAGCCATGAAAAGTATATATTTTTTTAAATAGGTATGCGTTTGCCGTTGGCTCCGCCGCCCGCAGTCAAAAGCGAGTTGTTAGTTACATCTCAGGTTCCCGGTAGAGTAGTGGAATAAAATGTATACCAGTTTTTAATTTTAATTAAGAGCTATCAAGCTTCCTTGGCTCTCTCCGCCGCTTCCTTCCGCGAGATGACCTCATCGCAGAAGGCAGCGACCGCGGCCAAATTCTTGTCGCTGCCAAGCATCGCTCTGATGACGCTCGGTAACGAGAGGTCCCTCGGCGCTGCTCGGCCCAAGCCGGGCACGACTCAAGCGTGTCCTCGTCGCAGCCGCAGTGGTGACAGCCCGGAGTCACTTCCGTCCTTGCGACTATGTGCAGATATCTGCCAAAGCAACCGTGCCCCGATAGCATCTGCACCAGTCGGATAGTAAGGACTGTGCTGTCACCCTGCCTACTCCTCCAGCACCGGCTGGAGCACTCCTACAGTCCAGAGACCGGCCTGGGGTGCCTCTAGCTAGCGCCCTCTAGCTGACCATGGCAGCTCGGCGGGCGTCCACCGTGTTTAGAGACGCCTAAATAGGCTAATACTTAAATTCGAGTTTTCTTCAATGTCTGAAAATATACAGAGGTACAGACATAGCTCTGTTATAACTCTATAATAGTATAATGATGTATATATGTCTATGACACCACGCTATATTCTTTATCCTCGTAAAGAGTGCCTGCGACCTGTAGCTCATAAGAGGATCCAAAGAATTAGTAACGCGTGCCAAGTCAAGGCGGGTCGCTAGTGTTAAATAATTCACGATTAAAACAATGCTACAGCTGGTTTATACATAGGTACTTATCGGTTACAGTGACGATACCGGGTCGAGGCGAGTGTACAGTTGTGTCGTAAATCAAGTATTGAACGAGTAACGTGTAGCCGCACCTTGACTTTGAACTTGGACAGTTGCGCACACAAGTGCTGTGCAAATGTTTTTGTACAAGTCAATGTCAAATTTTTAGAGGTGTGACCGATTGTTGAATGTCAATGAAACTGTGAGTGACTTTTCGAGATTAATTTGTCTATTATTATATTGTATGTTACGTTTTAAGGGCTTTTTCGAGTCTGTTTTTGGCGGGAACATGAAAAAGTTGTGTGTAAAAGTAGTGGCATTACACTAATTAACTATTTTTGTATGTGCTTAAAAATTGGCAAGTGATATAATGCGACGTAACGTGTTTTTTTCTTCCGAAGCTTTCAGTGAAATTGTCACTACTTTTCTGAGGCATGACTAACTTTACTATACCATGACTAACTTTGTGTTTATGTCTTTAACTGAGACTTATTTGACGAATTATTTTCATTAAACTTACTTGCTATATAACATGAAACATGGCACAGGCGAGAATCGCTTTGGGGTGTGGTGCCGGTTTACCTCCTAGTGGTGCACCCCGGGCAACGTCGGCAGTCGCCGGCGGCTAAAATTCCGGACAGGACGGCTCTCCGCGTGTCCCTCTGACTCAGCAGAGGGCACGGCGGATAGACCAGGCGTCGGAGTCAGTGGGGCCAGACTGGCTCCCCGGACTCTGGAGAGGGGGGACAGCGGGGCCACAGCGGCCCCCCCGTCCCAAATCGTAAACCTGATCGGGTGTCTGTGGTTACGTCTCGCGGGCATACAGGAACGAGGGTCTTGGCTTAATCACCCGGATCGCGAGGAAGACAACCTCTATAAAAAATTACCCCGAATCTCAAGTTTTGGCGTGCGGCGAGGAGATGCATGGCTGATGGGTAGTTCAGTCTCGAGCGCGCCCTCAGCCAGGGTACCTGCGGACCCCCTGTGTTGGGTAACAAATGTACGCTTACCCGGGTATAGGGAGCTCTGCCCGGGTGGATCTTCTTTCTCCCATACTTGTGGGAACCAAATGGATAAAAGTTCACAATTAAAAAAAAAAACTACGGAATTGGGTGCAGCACTCGATGCCTCAGCCGATGGGGGTCTGGCTGTAAATACGGCCTGCACATCAACATCATTGGTCGTGCCACAAGCGCCGCTGAGCAGCGCGAGAGGTAGGCCCCGCAAAGGACGGAGAAAGTGGAAGGGAGGAGCTTCGGCGACGGACAGCTCGGCAGCTAATTCGGCTTCCGATATGTCCGCCGCTGAGGAAGGTGATAGAGGGCAAATACCAAAAGAGCGGGCAGCTCAACATCTTTGGCTGCTGCGGACAGGTGTGCGGGGCAGATGGAGGTAGATCACCCATCTCGCAAACGCACCATGTCCCAGGGTGGCGGGGTGCCGGAATCGGAGAGCTGCTCTGCCAAGATGCCTTCCCCAAAAGCGCAGTACAGCGCTAGGGGTCGAGGCATCAGTCGACCAGTGGCACCTTCACTACGTGCCCTGTCTGCCAACAGGGCAGAGGCCTTAGGCCTAAAAAGACTGGAAGCGGAGCACAATGCCGAGGAACGCTTGACGCTTCTCGCGGAAAAGCTCCGCCTACCAGATGAGGGCCATATAGGGATGGCCCAAGTAGAAGAGAGGGCTCTGAATAGCGTAGCTATTGTGGAGACAGTGGCCGCAGGGTCGCGGAACTTAAAGGGGAATTTTGTGCGCAGCCTCAAAGATGCTGCGCACGAACTTACATTATCGGTACGGCGCATGGCTGAACAAAATAAGCGCCTCGAGGCGCAAAACACTCGTCTTGAGGCGCAAAATCAGCGCCTCGACGAGGCTAATCGCTGTCTCGAGGCGCGGATGGCGGAATTAGAGCAGGGACAGGCTGGATTGCGGATTGAGCTTGGGCTCCCTGCGGTCGCCTCAACTCCGACTGCCGCCCAGTCAAGCGCTGGACCGGAGATAGAGGATGAAGCGTTCCGCGCAATCATTGACCGCATTGCTGCGGTCTTTGGTCCGCGGATAGACTCTCTGGCAGCGATACTGCCTCCGGAACCGCGCTTGCGGCCGCCGTTAGCAGCCGATAAGAGAAATGGCGCAACGCCCTCGGCACCGGCACCCCTGCCATGCCAGGGGGGCCATGTGTCTTTCGCTGCAGTGGCGGCAAAGCCAACAGCATCAGGAGCACCGATTTCTGCAGGCCAGAAAAAACGGGACAAGAAAAAAGGCAAGGCGGGACAAGCCTCAAGGGGTTAGCCCCGAGAGGAGTTCCCACCTTTAACAGGTGCCGCTGCACCACCGCGCACTTCTGTGCCGCGACAGGCTGCCGCTCTCTCGCGGGCTGCGGTGATCACACCCCGGGCTTCTGCCCCCGGGCCTACCGCTGCTACGTCTTCAGTCGGAGACTGGCAGGTGGTGGAGCCTCGGCAATCCCGGGCTAAACGTCGTGGGGTTGCCGAGGAGCGTGAGGCGGCGCCAGTATCTCAGAGGGGGGAGGCCCCGAAGGCGCCGCAAAACAAGTGGAAGAGGTCGCGCACGCTTAAAGTGCCGAAGGCAGCAGCGGTGGTCATCACCCTGCTTCCCGAAGCCAAGGAAAAGGGCCTGACTTATGAGGCCGTCTTAAAACGTGCCCGGCGGGAAATAAACGTCTCCGACCTCGGGGACGTTTCCGCTCGCTCCCGCCAAGCCCGGACAGATGCTCGAATTTTCGAGTACCTGGGGCCAGAGGGCACCAAGACGGCCGACGCAATGGCCGCGAGCTTGCTGGGCCTGTCATTTCCGGGCAGGACGACTCTGTGACGGCGAAAGAGATCCGGGAGGCAATCGCGTCGAAAACCGGGTCTCCCAGCAGCGCCGTCCGGGTGGGCACCATTCGCCCAAGTCCAGGTGGTGTGGGTGCCGTCTGGGTCTCTGTCCTGTCGCGGCGGCCAAGGATTTGGTCGCCGCCGGTAGACTTCTGGTGGGCTGGAGCGCCGCGCGGGTAATCGCGTTGGAGCCCTGGCCTGCCAGATGCTACAAGTGCATGGCGGTTGGTCACACCCGGCCGCTTTGCACCAACTGCTTCGCCTGCAGCGGGCTTTGTTTCCGCTGCGGTCAGGCAGGGCACCAGGCGGCTGTCTGTACTGCCACCCCACACTGCCCCGCGTGCGCGGCGGGCAATCGCCCCGCCAACCACTGTATGGAGCGGGTGGGGTGCAGGCCTCCGGCCAATTCAGGCCCTAAGAGGGGGGTGGGCAGCCAATCGGCCCAGGCTGCCCAACCCAGCGCGGCAGGACCACCGCAGTGCATGGAGGAGCATGTCGTGTTCTAGTTTATGGACCACGACTCTCTCCTTCTCCAAGGGAATCTCGGCCGCTCCGCCAGGGCGCAGGATCTCTTCCTGTAATCCATGGTCGAGCGGTCGATCGGTGTTGCCGTAGCCGCAGAGCCCTACATAATCCCCAATGGCCCCAATTGGGCGAGTAGCGGGGATGGCTCCGTGGCGGTCGTCGAGTCAGCGGCGCCGCATTCCCCGCCCTTCTCAGTCAAAGACAAGGGCACGCTGTATGGCGTGTACTTCTCCCCCAATCGTAGTCTAGCGGCTTTCGAGGTCTTCCTTCACAGCCTGGAGACCTCGATACCGCGTATGGCACCAAGCCCTGTGCTCGTGCTGGGGAACTTTAACGCCAAATCAACGGCGGGGGGGTCCCCCAGGACGGACGCCCGAGGTGCAACGGTCCGAGAGTGGGCGGAAGCAGCGGACCTTGTGTTGCTAAACCGAGGGTCCGCCCTATCGATAGTGGACCTTTCGTTCGCTAGCACCAGTGTCGCCGCACGCGTAAGGAGCTTGCAAGTCCTGGAGGAGGTCGAGACCCTATCTGACCACAGATACATTCAGATAGAGGTCTCCCGGACCCTTCAGGGTGCCAGCAGGGGTCACGTCGCGGACAGAACTCCCGCTTTTCTGCGATGGGCTGTGGGTAGGCTCGACCAGGAGCTGCTGGTGGAGGTGGCCATTTTTCAATCTTGGCTGCCTCCCCCCCTGACGGAAGACGTGGGCGCCGAGGCTGGCCGCATTCGCGGCATGCTTATGCAGATCTGCGATGCAGTGCTCCACGTGCGGTGCCCACCTTGGCGGAAGGGGGTCTACTGGTGGTCCCCGGAGCTGGCGGACCTTCGTGCGGCTTGTATTCGTCCCCGGAGATCCTACACCCGCAGCCGACGTCACCGAATCCGCGACGATGAGCGGGAGGGCCGGCTGTATGCGGCGTACAGTAGTGCGCGCGCCGCGTTTAAGCTGGCCATCTGTCGCGCCAAGGACGCAAAAAGGCAGGCGATGCTAGAAGGTCTCGAGTCCCCTGGGGACGCCCGTACCGCGCGGCGCTTAACAAGCTCTGCGCCCAGGGCCCCCCCCTTACGGAGACCCTCCAGCCGGGCTTCCTCTCTGAGGTGGTTGAGGGACTATGACGGGGTTCCCGCCCGAGTGCTTGCCCTGGTCCTCGACCACCTTGAGCCCCGCCTCAGGGGACTGTTCGACGCTTGCCTGGTGTCCGGACGGTTCCCTGACTGCTAGAAGGAGGGGAAGCTTGTGCTCCTGCCAAAGCCGGGACAGTCTCCGAATACAGTCACGGCCTTCAGGCCCATCGTGCTGCTGGACGAGGTGGGCAAACTTCTCGAGCACTAGTCGCCGCCCGCATCGTCCGGCACCTAGGTGCGGCCCCAACCTGTCCGATGCCCAGTTCGGATTTCGGGCGGGTCGATCTACGGTCGACGCCATCCTGCGCTTGAAGGCCGCGGCTGCGGAGGCCGTCACCTCGAGGGAAGTGCTGTTGGCGGTGTCGCTCGACATCGCCAACGCCTTCAATAGTCTGCCATTCGGCTGCATCAAGGAGGCACTCCGGTACCATGGAGTGCCCTTCTTCCTAAGGCGGCTGGTGGCGGACTACCTCGACGGCCGCAGCGTCCTCTTCGTGGAACGGGAAGGGGACGTTGTAAGGAGGGCTATGTCGTGCGGCATCCCGCAGGGTTCGGTTCTAGGGCCGCTCCTGTGGGACATCGGCTACGACTGGGTCACATCAAATATCTGGGCCTGGTATTGGATGGACGGTGGCACTTCGACGATCACTTTCGCCTTCTTGCGCCAAGACTCGTCGGCACGGCGTCCGCCGTCGGGCGTTTGATGCCGAATCTGGGTGGACCGAGTCTCGCGTGTCGACGACTCTACGCGAGGGTAGTACGGTCAATGGCACTGTACGGCGCGCCCGTGTGGGCGGAGTTCCTGGCCGCTCATAATAGGGCCCTTCTGTGGCGTCCACAGAGGGTCGTAGCGGTCAGGGCAATACGCGGGTACCGCACGGTCTCGTGCGATGCAGCCTGCGCGTTGGCCGGCACCCCCCCGTGGGATCTGGAGGCGGAAGTGCTCGCCGACGTTTATCGGCGGGCGTCGACGGCGCGGGCCCGCCCCTCGCCAAGCGCAATCTCAGCGTGGCGGGAAGATGCCTGCTGCGCCACCATCCTAAAGTGGAGGTCTCAGCTGGAGCGCCCCCACGGTCCAGAGACCAGCCCGGGGCGTCTCCAGCCGAGACCTTGGAAAGAATCTTGGAAGAATGGGCAGGGCGGCAGCACGGGGTCCTCACCTTCCGGTTGGTGCAGGTTTTGTCGGGGCACGGTTGCTTCGGCAAATACCTGCACACGATCGCTAGGAGGGAGACGACCCCAGGCTGTCACCACTGCGACTGCGGTGAGGACTCGGCGCAACACACGCTTGAGTCGTGCCCGGGCTGGGATGTGCAGCGCTGGTAATTCGCTGCAGTTATAGGCGTGGACCTGTCGCTGCCGGCCGTTGCGCGAGCGATGCTTGGCAGTGACAGAGCCTGGACAGCGGTCACCGCCTTCTGCGAGGCTGTCATCTCGCGGAAGGAGGTGGCGGAGAGGGCCCGGGAGGAATCCTCCGTCGCGGACCCGATTCGCCGCCGGCGCGCGGGGCGGCATGCGCGCGCTTACCTGCGCCTGATGCCGCCCTAGCCGAGGCTGCGGACGGTGGGGTCGGGGAGTGTAATATGTATCGGTTTATATGTATATATTTATCGGGTTGGTATTATATTTATCTAGATTTATAGCGGAGATTAGAGGTGATTTTTAATTTCAATGAATTTGGTAGGAGCTTCCGTTGCCATGTGATCTTAGATAAGTTTTAGTTTTGAATCTCATTGCTGTGGGACACTACGGACTTAGTAGAAAATGGAGGGTTTAAAAAATTTATATTGTGCAGTATACTCGTATTGTTCATAAAAGGTCAAGGACTGGCCGTAAGTAACTTGTGGTCTACAAAATGGTGACAAAGCTAGCTAGGTGCATCATTTAGCGTGCTTTACACAAAACTGCTCTTTACTATATAACAGATAGTTAATAAAATTTATAATTTATTATCAAAACTGGTATTCACAGTGATTGTACTCAAAATCGCAATGACAAGCAAAAATTATTGCATTTGCAAACAACTTTCATACCATTTTTTATAATTATTCTTTAGCACAGGAAGAATTTATTCTCTTTGATAATATACGCCCTTTAAAGTATAAATCCACGCTTAGGCATATTGCAATTTTAAATTGTGTGCAAGTTCGTTTGCTTTGATTTCTCGGCTAAGCAATTAATTCGATTATAATAAAAATTACTGCGACAGTACCAGCGGTATCAAGCAGATCAAACGCCGCAAACGGAGCTGGGTAAGCCACACTCTCCGAAGGGATTCTAACCAATATACCAAGGCAAGGCCTAGACTGATATCCCATAGGTTATGGTCGTCCAAAACAGACCTGGCAATGAATTATTATTGATGAAGCAAATGTCATTGGAAAGACCTGAAGCGAAATCAAACGCGAAGCTCAAGATCGAACAGAATGGAGATGTACCTACTCTGCCTCCCTCTGCCTCTAAGGGGGACAGTATTTTCTCTACTCACATGGTTAACGTTATTTTTTTTACCAAAGCTCATTGCTGGTCATGGGCCCTCCCTCAAAGTGAGTTTTGAAAGCGATAGGGATTTAGGTTTGAGTCCACCACGAAGCCAACTTCACAAGCCATCAAGATAGTCTTTCAGACATGCAGGTTTTTCTAAACAAAGTATATCATAAGTAGCATACTTGAAATGTACTTTACCAAAGTGGATTTATAGCAAAATGACTTACGTGACTATTTTATACTCCATTTTTAATTTTAAAGAAATCTTTTGTAATTTTGCTAGTTTCGGATCACTCCTTCAACATGATCATTAATGCGTTAGAAGTTTATTTATGCCCTTAACAATGCGGTTACCATTTATCAAAGTACAAGTATCACCATCACATTCTTTTTTGCGGGTATTGTACGAGGCGACAAAGGCAAGTATTGTCACTCATTGCGTTACTGGTACTCACGCCTGAGCTGAGGATAGTATGTTGAGCGGTGGCTTGGCAGTATTGGCTGCGGTGACCACTTACCATCAGATAAACCATGGCTCGTTTGCCATGATAATTATCTGTCTGCCATCATAATATTACTAATAAAATAAGATTAAATATCTTTTATAGAGCTTACACTTAAAGCTTTATAAGTACATTTCACCAAGTGAAGTCGCGCCGGCTCACTAGTGTGTTATAAATCATACAGTTTTGTATGTCAGTGTACACAGTCGGAGTTATTCCTCGAAGTAAATGTAAGAGCAAACCAATTTGACATATATATGTATGTGTTTGCCATTCGTGCCCAAAAAATGAAGGTACGGACGTGCGCAGTAAACGGTTTGTTGTAAAAGAGTGTTCAGATAGGGTGTATTATAATAATATACTTTCTAACCTATCAGTTATGGCTTAGCGGTAAAAGCAAGGACTGCAAAGACAGTGGTATCACGTTCGATTCCGAGTCCAAGCGAAGGTTCAGACTTCGTACGGCATGCACCTCTGACGTTTCCAGATATTTCGGATTTACGTATGTATTTGTTAACGATTTATCACTGTTCTGTGAAGGAAAACATTATATGGAAACCTGGCATGCCTTTCTTCTTTTGTTCATGCGGGAAAATGTACCTACCCGTACACCCCGTCGTTCGGGGCACCGAACAGGGTAGTTTGGGGCCCTCGCCCACTAAATAAACCCGTCATGTGCCGTCTCTCCGTCTGTATTGACGGACCACTGGAATAACAGTGTTACATTGCTTCAGTGGTCAGCCGGCGGCCGACCCTCTCGGGTATCCTCTACTGAGCGGCGTATCCGCACACAGAGCGTCGCGCTTCATGGGAGCCTTGCTGGTGGTAAACGTTCCCCGGTCCATTCACTCGCAGTCTCAGCTGGGGCGGCATCAGACGCAATCGTGAGGAAACCTGCATATCTGAGAGATTTTTTCGATGGCTTAAGAAGTGTGCCAATCTGTACTGGGCTCACGTGTTGGACTAACAGTTAGACGACGACACCCTGTCGTTAGGGGCAACAAACAGGGTAGAGAGCCTCACCACAAAATAAACCCCCTGTGTGCCGTCTCTCCACCTGTACTGGTGGACTATTGCAACTTGAAGACATGCTAATAGTGGCAGGCACTGCAACGCCTGCCCAATAGTGACACAGTAAAGGGTTGAAAAAAAAATCTGCGATGACTTCGTGGTAGGTAAGACCTACTAAGACTGTGGTATTGAGTTCAATCCCCACTCCGAGGTTTTAAAATTATGTATGTGTACTTGTTCACAGATTATCATAATTCTATGGAAGAATATTTCTTTAGGACTATGCAGGTTGACCTGAGAGATTGTCTCGAGAGAAAAATTGCCATATTACATATAGTTCTCTTCTTTTATATTTTTTTCTGTACTAATTACTGTCCCTGTCTATTTTGAAATAAAACTTCGTTTACGGAATCTATCGCGTTTACTGGATTTTACTACTATCCCGACGTTTCGAATACTTTACAGCATTCATGATCACGGGTGGACTTAGATGATAGACGACCAAGGCTGATATGTCCAAGGCTGATATGTAAAGTATTCGAAACGTCGGGATAGTAGTAAAATCAAGTAAACGGGATAGATTCCGTAAACGAAGTTTTATTTCAAAATGTGTAACATTCGCGTAAATATCAGAAAGTGTCCCTGTCTAGTTGGGTACAGGTCTCCCCTAAGAGTGAGAGGGATTTAGGCCGTATCCCACCACGCCGACCTAGTACAGGTTAGCAGACTTCAATCTGAGTAGTGTATCTTCTAAATAAATACATAAATAATTGTTGATCTATATTTTTTTAGCATTTGACATGCTCAGCTACTTTTTAAAGAACAAATTATTTGTGAATAAGGAAAAAGATATTTTTTTTTCCCCGCTCATTCAAATAATCTCTATTTCCTTATTCGCAAAAAAATGGTACATGAATAATTTCGAAAATTCAGAGTTGATTGCCGTGTGATTCGGGACCTCGGGATTGGAAATCGAATTATAATAATTAAGCTAGGCTATCAGAATAACCACTGAAGGAATGTAATATAGTTCCGGTGGCCCACCAATAAAGGCGGAGAGACGGCACACGACGGGTTTCTTTAGTAGGGGAGGGCACCACACTACCCTGTTCTTTGCCCCGAACGACGGGGTGTGCGGGTAGAACATTTTATGAAGCCTTAACAAAAAAAAAGGCTATCAGAATAAAAATGTTTGTAATTAGGTTAATTAGATGGCGTGGATCTTAAATACATCAAGAGTAAAGATGAGGTGGTATGTGAATGGAGATTTTTCTTAAACTAAACATAGCATCACGCCTGTATTCCCCGAAGGGGTAGGCAGAGGTGTATTACACACCCAAGACTCGCCAGCTATGTTTAAGTCCCACGTAATAGGGGGCGAGCCTATTGACGTCT
The DNA here is from genome assembly GCA_948253155.1 of Leucoma salicis. Taxonomy (NCBI): domain Eukaryota; kingdom Metazoa; phylum Arthropoda; class Insecta; order Lepidoptera; family Erebidae; genus Leucoma; species Leucoma salicis. Next base: position 24,124,248 of record OX411814.1, on the reverse strand, counting down.
ACCGGGCACATTTCCAAACTCCGGGCTGTTACTGAGAATTTTTGCATACGGCTGATTGTAAGCGGTTACCGTAGCCTATAGACGCTACCAACAAGAGATGGATTGCGCTTACGCGTTACTAACTCCAAGTAAAGAGACAAGTGTTGCAGAGGAAGGATAACAGCGAGAGGGTTACGGCCTCCGGTGCTTTCACTCATCATACGAAACACAACATTAAGAGTATCCTCCATTGTTTTATGCTGATCTACTGTTCGGGAGTGAAACTTCCCGGATCGAGCCGGCCCATTAATGCTGAGATAAGCAAAGCTCTATATCTAAAGATTGGGTATCACCATAAGGTGATTACGATAGCTTAGCTGTCCAGAGAACTAACTAAAAGTTTAAATGTCAATCTAAATACCTAGTTTAAAATTTCCTAAATGGAAAACAAGCTTAAGGTGCTGTAGAAAAAAGACCTTATTTATAATAGAAGGCTGTTCTGTAAATAGCCAGAAGCTTCAAGTTGAGAGACAATTTATTGTCTAGCTCCTTAATTGGAGATAGGATGCTAATAAAAGGCAAGGAGATGCATTTATATACCCTTATCGAAGCCATCGAGAAAATAAAACTAGTTTAGCAGAATAACTGCCTCGGTGGTGCAGCGGTAGTGTAAGCGACTGCTGAACATGAGGTCTCGGGTTCGATCCCCGGGTCGGGCAGTATTATTGAGCTTTTTCGTTAAAATAAAAATTCTCAGTAGCAGCCCGGAGTGTTGAAATGTGCCCGGTGGACGGCAGTAGGCTCGCCACCTATTACGTGGGACTTAAAACATAGCTGGCGAGCCGTGGGTGTGTAATGCACCTCTGCCTACCCCGACGGGGAATACAGGTGTGATGCTATGTTTTATGTTTAGCAGAATCTATTGCGTTTATTCATTTTCTACGATCCCAACGTTTCAGTTACTTACTTGTAGAACAGATCACGGCAAGTATCTATAGTCAGAAAGTCTATAAAAATCCATTAAACGCATATATCACGTAAAAATATTTTTAACCCCTGAAGCAAAAATAGGGGTGTTAAAATATTGAAATGTCTTTTTGTGTCAATGGCATCGTACCTCTTTTTTTTTATTTATTTTTTGTGTGTTTGTCACTGAACTTCTACTAAACGATTGATTTTTTATGTGATTTCACTTTATGTTCTTCACTGCTTTATTATATGTATTAGGTAATAATATATTATGAAGTAATAAAAAATAAAAAAATCACCCCTGCACAAATAAAACTCTAATAAGATCCCTACCTCATGTAACAAAAAGGACGGATGACCTTGAAACGCCTGAACAAATATTCATATGTATAATGTTAGCTAAGAACCATGTCCCACTGAAGCTTAGACGGTCCTCGTGGCGTAGTCGGTAGTGTAACCGACTTCCGTGCACGAAGTCGTGGGTTCGATTCCCACTCAGGACAAGTATTTGTGTGATGAACACAGATATTTGTACTGCGTCTGGGTGTTTTCTATGTATTATATGTATGTATTTACAAAAAAAAAGTAGTATATGTACTATATCCGTAATCTGGTACCCATAGCACAAGCGTTAAGCTTAGTTTGGGACCAGAGGACGTTGTGTGAAATGTCCGTGAATATTTATTATTTATTTTTATTTACTGAAGTAATCCAATACAGTACCAGTGGTTCGGTCAACACAGGTGGAGACGGCACACGGCGGGTTTCTTTAGTGGGTGCGGGCCCCACACTACCCTGTTCGTTGCCCCGAAAGACAGGGTGTGCGGTTAGGAACACTTAACAAAAAAAAGGTTTAAATGTACTTTTTAAAAAATAATTAAATAATACGAGTACCATTTGAAAATGTTGTAAATCACACACATTATCACGTGACCACAAACGCTGTATGACGTCATGGGTCGTGTTTGCATGAAACTGACAGAAACAAATACCAGAGACCACGTACACCTTAGACGAAGGATATTATAGACAAGCTATCAGCGTATGCAGTGTCGAGATAGCAATAGATAACCGGAATAATTTTAAAAGATAACTATGATTATAACTTTTTTGACTAAAAATGTACTACCTGTTTTAGCCGGATAAAAGAATGACAGGGCATAAGAAATTGCAGTTATGCTTATATTTTGCTTAAAATGTATTGGAATATGTAATATTATATAATGTGATTAATAAAGGTTTTTTTACGTCAATACAAAAACAAGCTTACATACTGATGATGGGGACGGTTGGCCACCTTATTGTTTGGACCCAGTTCATTGGGTCCAAATACAACTGACGCATACGCGAAAAGGATAAATATACTTATACCTATGTCTCTCTCACTCTTGGTAAAACCTAGTATGTGCATCCTTTTCTTCATCCTTAATGTCAAAATAGTAGCGAGTCTATATTATTCTTCGTCTAAGACGTACGCACGGCTATTGTACAGCTATTCGTGACGTAATTGAGCGTTTTAGCGGGAAATGTAAAAAATATTTTTGTGTATAAATTTATTCTGCTTAAAATTTAATTTAGGTATGTTTTTTTTTGTCATGGGCTTATCTATTAAAAATAAAAGCATAACCAAAAACTAGTCCAAATCCGATCCCACTATACAAAGTAAAAAATTTCATTAAAGTGATCTCTCCCATAGACTAGTTTCTGTTATACCTATACCTATGTAAATGCTGTGAAGCGTGTCTATGCATGTCCAACGCAAGTATAGCGTTAGTTCTATGAATCAATTGTAGTAATCTCGCAAAAATTAGAAAACGTCTGGACTGATTTTGATGAAATGCTTTGTGTATATTTGAGTGGGTGTATGGTTTAGATTTATATTGACACTTATTATCAATTTTATAATTTCGTTTTTTGCACGCCTCATATGCGAAGCGTTGATGTGTGTACTACTATCACTTCACGAAAACTACTGATTTTTCAAACTTAAAATGTCTCTATTATATATGATATATTGCACTTGTAAAATGATATATACACACCCATATAAAACGCTATTTTTAACACTTATGATATTTTTGATGCCATTTTTGTTATTACTAATTAAAAAACTGTTAAAAAAAGTTCTATCTTGGATGTCCGTCTGTATGTGCGGATCCTGTATGTTATCACGATAACGACCGAAATACTTTACTAATCGAGTCTTTTTTTTCTCTTACGCTTCAATATAATTAGGAATCTAACCCCATCACTTTTCACGGTCTGATTAGATCTGGTTTAATTGTTATGAAATAAACAAAAATAGTTTGAATATGTATGGTCGATTCGATCATACACTAAAACCAGCGCTAAGGTAGATATACCTTATTAAGTGAGAATTACTTCTATACAACCAATATATTTCTTAAAATTAGCGCCATCTATATAAGACACGAGAACTACATTAATACTTTTGAAATTAGCACTGTCTTTGTGATTTATTGAAAACTACTTAGTAAGACCAATACATTATTAGTTATTTATTTAATGAAAAATGAAATTATGAGGCGTGCACTTATGGATTTTCCAAATTTAAAATATTTTATTCTTTATTTATATAACATATATACAAGAATGTGCAGTCAAGATAATTCCATAATTATGTTCAGGGGTAGGATATTTTTTCATCATAGTTTTAATTTTTAGTACATTCAAAAATTCATTAACCTATTTGAAAAAAATATGTATGAAGCCGTGATGGAATATAAATCTACTTTGTAAATTTCTACACTATAATATTCTATTACCATCAATTTTTTAACTCTATTTAAACATTTTGATCTGTATTAGCACTTAACATGCTCAGCTACTTTAAAGAACATTTTTTTTTGTGAATGTGGAAAAGAGAACTTTAGTGCGAGCGGGATATAAACCTGAACCTGCCAATCCGGGGTAATGAATATACCTCTAAGCCATTGCACTGACCGACGGCTAATACCAATCTACATTTGTCTTTCCCACTCGCACTAAACTTCTCTTTTTCCACAATCACAAAAAATTGTTCTTTATCTCTATTTAATTTTAATATACCTAATTTCTGTGTTCTAATGAATTTATTGTTCTAAAAAAAAAAATGATTGGCCGTGTGGGGCTGGCTTTAGAATTGTCTCACCCCTCTCCACCCATGGGAGTCGTAAGAGCCGGCTGAGGAAATACCGGGGGAGTGGGCAGCAGCACTCCCTCGTGTATTAACCCCCAATTTGGGGAGGCCAATGTCCAGCAATGGACGTCGAAAGGCTGATGGATGGATGGATGAATGAAATTCTATTAATATGTTTTCTAATGCTTATTGTATTATGATGCATAAGGATTTTACTTAATTTTCTTGTTTAACGTCTCACTAAAGCTGTGTAACTAATGAATGATGTGTATAGTTTTAATTGGACTACAGCTTTGATATTGTACCTTTCTTGTTTATTTTTATGTGATTATTAATCTGCTGTCTGTTATAGTAACAGACAACCTACTAAGTAGATAATGAAATTACCACAAAACCCAATATACCTGCCACCGACCTTATAAAAAAAATTAAAAGCAGTCAGGACGACTGCTGACAGAAGTGAAATCTTAAAATTATAAAAATTACCAAATTGGTCATTAACACTTCCTTACAAACCAAAAATAATTCAATTATAATAATATAATAGCTCAACGATACAATTCACAAGTTACTTAGTTTTCACTTCTATCGGAGCGTTCGGTGACGATGACGCGAGTTCCATGATTTTTGTTCATCCAAAAAGTATTCAACTCGCCTAATGAAGATCGGAGCGTTCGGAGACGATGACGCGAGTTCCTTGATTTTTGTTTACCAAAAAATGCTCAACGCGCCTAAAGAAGTTTTCACTTCAAAAATCTCCGGCTAATATAATAGCAAGTCAGAAAATGTTCTAGAAAAAAAAATATAGTTACTTAGTCCATAATGTAAGTGAATCCACAGGTACAGCTAGTAGGTACTTATATTCGCAATTATATATACGTTAACAGTGACAAAAAACCCATGTAAACAGCACTTTCTCTAACGCTGATGTTGAATAGAGGTGAATGGAATATTGACTGATGTTCTGTGACCCTAAGATCAGTCGGCCATGTACTACAACATTAAATATTCCACTTGAATCCCAGTGTTTCTCCAACTTGTAGCCCATACCAATTTGTATTACGACGGATTTTACAATATTCTACAGAATTTAAATTTCGCGTAAAATAAAATAAAGTCGTTCTTCGATTATTTTGCCGCTTACTTATTTTAATCCCCTCAAAGAATTTTTAAACGGTATTCATTATAGCTAGAACCTAAATATATTTTTAAAATAATTTAAGTACTAGAGAGTTGTAAATCCAAAACGTATTGCACCGTTGTGAGGCAAGATCTGGTCTTTTATTTTTTTGCGTACAATGGTCAGTGCTCTCTTGGGGTGGCCTATGTAGCAATGGATTACAAAAGGCAGATGGTAGTAAAAAAATACCAAGATGATGACGACGCGATGATGATATCGGCCCTAACGGTCAACACAACACCCACTGGCAGGAAGAAAAGCGAGTAACAATCATTTTATAAAATTTTCGAGGTCTTTACCCTTTTTTACGCTACTATCCTTTATGTATACTCGCCGCCAGGTGGGCAAAAGGGTTACGCGGGGCTCTCAATAGACTGTATTCACCCCTACGGAGAGAGCGACCCCGCGGTGCTTAAAACATTTTTATACAAAGACGAGGTATACGCATGGGTCCACTACCCGATCCTGGCATCCATTCTTGGTGTCCCCGTCTGTGACCCCTAAAGTTTAACAAACTCTGTTATAACTTGTAAGCAAGTAAAAGTGATCATTTATTAATATCTAAATAGCTATTGCTATAATCTTCGATCGAGCTTTAATTGTATAATTTCTCAGGAACTCTGCAATACACTCACTACTTACGAGGTCAGCTAAGTCTCACTAGTTAAAAAAAAAACTTGTTAGTGCATTCATTACACTAAATAGCGACACAACATCTGGTGATTCATAAAAAATAACTTTTTAACTTTCTCTCTTTTAATGTAAATAAATAAGATACCTAGTTAAAAAGTTAATGATAATTAATATTTTAAACAGCCTGTAATTTTAAAAGTCCTTGATCATAATTACTCTAATAGTCTAGTCGAAATGATGAGTCACGATCAGGATTTTTAGTAAAGTACGTCAAATGCATAAAATGTATCCTAGCTAATATAAAGCTGTAACAGAGCTATACATTTGAGATATTTGAGAAAAAATTACTGTATTAGGCTATATAGATTTTTTAGATTTTTCGTCTGTTTGTTCGTTGACGCATCACGCAAAACTACTAACGGATTTTCATACAACTTTTTTTATTTGCTAGCTCTTGATTAGTCTTAAAACTGATATACATTTTTTATCCCGCTACTATATCGGGAACATGAGATAACATGGTATTCTGCCAGCGCAACGGCTCCGTGTGGTGACACACTAAGAACACAAGCGTCACCAACCCATTCATTCTTGCGAGAGCCGTGCGAGGCCCATCCGCGAAATGAAGTAGTGAGCAGCTGGTTGGCATATTCTTAGTATTACTATTGCCCAGGAGAGGCGTTTACCACTTACCATCAGGTGATCGTCTGCCATCATAAGCAGTAAGCAAATATTATAGTAGGTAAATAATGAGCTGCTTGAAAATAATATAATGAATTACCTTCAATATACGGCTACCACCAAGGTATCAAGCTTGAACCCTAGTCTGAAGTGTAAATCACACACCTCTTTTGATGATCTGTGTATATTTTGCACACCTCATAAGCGAAGCGTTGAGGTGGGTACTACTCTCGTTTCATGCAGAACAACTAATTTTTGAAACTTAAAATGTCTCTATTTATCATATATTGCTCTTGCAAAATAATATATATACACACAAATATCAAGAAAAAACCCACATGTATGCAATTCACACACGGCAGAAGTGAAACTTCTGAAAAGTAGCCTACGAGAGATTGAGATGGATAAAGAGTATCAGGAGTATTAGGATAAATGTAAGGTTTATTATTTTTTACCAAGCTTAAAATGACCTCTCATTAATTAAATTTAATGGAGCATTAAAATTCATTTAATTTTTGTTTTCTGCATATCCTTCCTATCCCATCTGTTTTATCCCTTCTATACTCTCGTTATTATCCTTCCTAACCTATCTGTTTTATCCCTTCTATATCTATTATATGTATGTATTTACAAAAAAATAGTATGTATATTTCTGTCTCATTCTTTCCTGGCTTCATCCTACACATTTTTGTATTTGTGTCTCTTACCTGTCGTTTTTTCCGTTGCATCCGGTTTGAAATCACAACGATTCTAAAGAAGTTTCACTTCAAAAACACTATTTTTAACACTCATGATATTTTTGATGGTTTGTTATTTAAACTAGTTAAAAAACTGTTTAATAAAGTTCTGGCTTGGACGTCCGTGTGTTTGTATGTACGGATCCTGTATGTTATTACGATAACTACCGAAATACTTTACTAATCGGGTCTTTTTATTTCTCTTACGCTTCAGTATAACTACGAATAGAGCCCTATTACTTTTCACGGGGTCTGACTCGATGTGGTTTAATTGTTATTAAATAAACAAAAAAATAATGAATATTTACGCTCGACTCGATGTGCACTAAAACCAGCTCTATACCTTATTTCGTGAGAATTACTTCTATAGACCAATATATAAGTACTTCTTATAATTAGCGCTAGATGGCGTATAAGACATGAGAACTACATTAGTACTTTTTGAAATTAGCACTATCTATGTGATTTATTGAAAACTACTTATTAAGACCAACACATTATTAGTTACTTATCAAATAATCAATTTTATTGTGAAAAATGAAGATTATGAGGCGTGCACTTTTGGATTTTCCAAAGTATTTACAAATTGTCACCACCTGGTGAAAGAACACCATCGTGCTCTTTCACCATACAATCCACCTGATAGTAAGCGGTTACCGTAGCCTATAGACGCTAGCAACACCAGAGGCATCACTCGCGCGTCGTCATCTCCAAGAAAAAGGATAGGAGTTGGAGAGGAAGGGTAATAGGGAGAAGATAGAAAGAATACTAAGGAGAGTAAAGGAAGAATAACGAAGAGTGGATATGGAGGATTATAAGGAGAGGATAGGGAGGAGTTTGGACCGCCAGCGCCCTCACTCACCATACGCAATATTATAGGTTTCACGCTGACCTTTTGTGAGAGGATGGTACTTCCCCATTCGAACCAGCCCCATTCATGCTGGGATAAGCAAGGTTCTAACACTAAACATGATTGCATGACACATCGATGCAAACATGCTTGAGAGATATTCTTGATGAATTGAGTAGTCAGCTAATACGGCCTACTCTCATTCTTAGGGAATGAACTTGCCCAGAAGTAAGACAGACATCATCCTTCTCACCTTCTGTGGTGCAGCGGTAGTGTAAGCGACTACTGATCATGAGGTCTCGGGTTCGATACCCGGGTCGGGAAGTGTTATTGAAATATTTCGTACAAAAAAAAAGAAATTCTCTGTAGCAGCCCGGAGTTTGGAAATGTGCCTGGTAGACGTCAATAGGCTCGCCCCCTATTACGTGAGACTTAAACATAGCTGGCGAGTTGTGGGTGTGTAATACACTTCTGCCTACTTCTTCGGGGAATATAGGCGTGATGCTATGTTGGGGTCTTCAGTTTGTTTATTAGGACTTAGCTGGTCCACTAGTACATAGCATATCTGCTCGGAGATTCAGGCTATCTAACCTTCACGACCCAACTCTCGACTAAAGGTGACCACACAATCGGCTGGACGATCGACAATAATAGGTAAAGAAATACCTACTACTACCTGTGAAAGGATGTAGGGGGAGACTGAGACTCACCTACCTAGACCAAATCAGTTATGTATTAATAGAAGTTGGAGTCCGGAGTCTTCGAAACTGGCAAGCATGTACGAAGAGAATTAAAAATGTTGAGGAAGCGAGAGATGTATACACAGAACCTTTTGGCACTCTGTTCTCACAGCCTACCCTGCATGGGAGATAGCGTGATGATAAGTAATTAAATAGCTACCACCAATCTGTAAGGGCCTTTAAAGATTAATTCTTGAAACTGCACATTTTGTACTTTTTGTATTGCACTTCGAGTATAATAACTTAAGTGTCTTTCGGTGATTTAATCGTTTTCGATGTAACTCATGTTTAGTTGGAAGCGCAGTTCCTTATACGCATTTCGTATTCCCCGAACTGTGTGCTATAAATAGAATGAAGTTTTGTTACATCTTGAATGACAGCATGCTTGGAATCGTGCACTGAGCCGAGCCGGCGTCGAATACTTTTTGCCATTTATGCAATTCTGCCCGGGAATCAAAATGACTTCAGAATATAAATACATGACTCTACGGAACATTATCCTATGCTAACTATCTAATAGGAACTATACGTTTTATCCAAATGTAGTCCATTTTTTTGTAATACGTAGGAGGCATACAATCATACGGCGGACGATGGTAAGTTGTTACCGTAGCCTATAGACGCTGGCAACACCAGCGGCATCACTTGCACCTCGCCATCTCCAAGGAAAGGGATAGGGGTGGATAGGAAGGATATTAACGAGAGGATAGGTAGGATAATAAGGAGAAGATAGGAAAGATAAAAAGGAGAAGACAGGGCTCTGCCCGTGCCATTTTCTAGGCTCCAAACTAGACCCATATTGTTATGCATTCATATTTCTTGAATATTGATTCAGTAAATACGGCGCGAAAGCATGACAATCAATCAAATTGACTTACGTATGTATAATATTAGTAAGGATGTGTTTAGTAATTTAGTTAGTTTTTAGTAGAGTGACAGCTAAATACAGATTTTTGGATAAAACTGCAAGGCAAACCTTCATAAAGTCCATGAGTAATACCCGTTGCCCTCTTTCTTGTGCCATAAAGTGTCATAATTTATAGTGCTCAAGTAAACAGACTTGACTAACATTTACAGCGCACTATTACTGACCTTACGACATGAAGCATATGTGCTTGATTACGCCATTCGAATATGTTCTGAAAAAAGTAAGCATAATTGGTGCTTTCCACTAGATATGTATCGATTTCGATGATTTGAAAACAAATACTGGAATGATACTTTCTGACTCGCTGAGTCCTCTCTCGATGGTAAATTCGTGACACTATAAATATAACCCAACTGCATGTATTTACTTTAGATATCAAGCTAGACCAAGCACATTTATTATCTCTATGTAATAATAGTTAACCCACGAGAACCCTTCATTTTTCCAATACGAAATTTAGTCTATATCCGACTCCCTGACTATATGGAAGCATTCACAATGATTGGTTCAGTAGTTACATTCTGAAAGCGTAAACAACAAATAAACAAATTCACTTTCGCATCCTCACTTCCTTATCCTTGCTAATATTCCAAATATTGCACAGACATAGCTTTTTTTTTGTTAAGGCGGAAAGAATTATCCTAACCGGCCACCCCGTCGTTCGGGGCAACGAACAGGGTAGTGTGGGGCTTTCACCCACTAAAGACACCCACCGTGTGCCGTCTCTGCGCCTTCAAGCGTATTTCACACGGGGCAGAACAGTAAGGCAGAACAGTGAGGCAGAACAGTGGGCAGCACGGTACTGCTACAGTTAATAGCCCACCGGTCTATTTTTTCGGGACAGTTTGCTTCCCCGCCTTTCTCGCTCGTCTGTCTTGTGGTTGGACTCGTGTGAACGCAAGGACAGTGCAGTCCAAAGAGCAGGACAGTGTGATTTTTTTATTTATTTCATTATTTACACACTCAATAAGCTCATCCAGAACTAATTGAGCAGCAATTTTTAGTAAAAGGCGCAAATATTTCCGTTGTCGTGTGCGACGCTCCATCGCTTCACTTGGACTGTCCCGACTATCGTAATCCTACATTTAAACGATACTGTCCTTCCAAATTGTTCTGTCCTACTATTCCGCCTCACTGTTCTGCCCTCGTGTGAAATACGCATTATATTGGCGGGCCACTGAAACTATGTTACATTCCTTCGGTGGTGTACAGATATAGCCTGGAGCGCCGAAGGGACATAGGCTACTGTTTATCCCGGAAATATGAAAATATTACATGTGGGATAAATATTCTCCAATCGTGTTTATGGCGAGCTAAGCGAGTCCTACTACTATTCCACAATCTATGCATATTGTGGTACACTTTACTGAGAAACTATCACACTTTCAGATTTGGGCTTTGACATAGTAATTTCAATTTATTTCTAGATGCGTTTGTTATCTGTCATAAAACATAGTATTTTATATACATAAAAATATAACGATTTTTACTAATTAGAATTTTATTGTATTCCTAACGCCTTAATTTATCAATTTCGACAGATGGTCGAAATTGATAAATTAAGTAGAAAACTTCGCGAGCTCTCACAAAGCTGAGATTTTGGCTAGTGTACTGAAATACTGACAATTTAATCCGTGTGGTGAAGGATTAAGAATACAAGGGTCATCACCCCATTCTTTCCCACGGGTGTCGTGCGAGGCGACTAAGGAAAATAAGCAACTATCATCACCCATTGCATTACTGGTGGTAGGACTAGGTGCCAAGTGGGAGTATTCACTTGCTATCGGGCCCGAGCGGGTTGGTACTACCATCTCCCGTGTGACTGGCCATCAGTGTGTTTTGGCTGTAGCAGGAGGTAGCTGTTTATTCCTTAATTTCATATCTGTGAAATTAAATGGTGACCAGCGGCTTGATAATAATACTCTTGGTATAGTTGAGTCCATGAGCGACGGTTACCATTTACCATCAGGTAGGCCGCTCGTCTGCCACCATACGCAATAAGAAAAAACACGTGGTTGCGGGCAGAACTTAATATCAAACTTATAATATTAAATTCTATAAATTCTATAGGACATCTTAAAAGGCGGTAAAATATAAAAACAATAGCATTCATACTTATAATTTGATTGGATAATTTAAATCAAATTCACACATTATATTATTATTAGGAGCTCCCAAAATACAATGTTTCAGACAAATTATTAATTCCATAAGTATATAAAGAAATTTAAAAATAATGTATTTGTATTAAAAATCAAAAATGCCTACATAATTATCACACGATATTTAACGTTTCGATATTAAATTCAAGATAATTAAATTATTATTTCTTTTACAATTAACAAGGCAATTTAATAAAATAATTATCTCACATGCCTCTTAATTCTTATACAAATTACAAAATGTATACTCATTTTACAAATTCATTATGCATTTTACAATTTACAAAATATATCACACCACTCTACCGCTTTATTTGTGAGTCAAATTAATAAAAAAATTAAGTGGTTCTTATATTATGTACATACCGTTTCTAAACGACAATTAATAATATGTATTTATTTACCTACATGTTTACTTCAATTTAAAATTAATAAATACCACCTCAATAGCAAAACATTACAATTGCATCTGTGATTAAATTGGTTATTTATTACTGTTACAAATCATCACATTCCTAAGTCTATTAAAAAATCTTACATACACGATAATAGTATATTATTGTTGAGCGGGAGAGAGGGACACATTCTTTATATGGACATACACATATATTTATATAAACTGTCTAATAATGTATATCTAGCTCTTGACAATATTGAAATTATACAAAATTATAACAATTACATTCATTATTATTTTAATCCTCTAATACCTACTTGATACGATTTAAAGTGTGCGTTTATATATCTGCTACAAAAAACTGTATGAAATTTATAATTTACAGATTACAAATTTTGTTTTTACCTGTTTTACTTGTATACCTATTATCTCAGATTGCAAGCGGATAAACCCCCGATTTGTAGATTTTTTATAATAAAAAATCATCTAACCAGGTACTCTTCTATGCCTAATTCAATTGAAATCCATATCACGTAACGATTAATAGAAAATTAGTTAAAATAAACTGGAAAAAAAATATAAATTTTATTATATATATGTCTAAATTTATACAAATGATTTACCTATAATTAAATACATTTTATAAGTAATTTTATTTATGTACACAAATTTGAGCTATAATTACTATAAACACAATCATTTTGAGATAAATGTAAATAGATAATAAGACGTTCTAGATTCCCATCGTTCGGGCACCGATGAGATTCTAGAATTGATATTTAATCACAATCAAATGTTAAACATCAAAAAACATTGTATTTATAAGTAAAAATAATATAAAATCAACAATAATAAATCTACTATATTTACAAATGGTTGATTTTGTCACAAAAAGATGATTTTGTTTCAAAACACACAAAATATATAATAATCATAATCAAATTGTAAAGTACGTTTTTGTAACATAAATCAAAGAATTGTAAAATATTTTATTAATTGTAATGTAGAAAATATTTAATCATCGTTTATTATTTAGATCCATTTTTAAATATACAACCTAAACTTATTATACTATATAACCCTATATAGTTAATTGTTAATTGAAAGAGTTTCAAGATAGGTACTTACTACAAAACAAGCTGAAAATAAGATTTAGAAAATAAAAAGTAGTACACAGAAATTAGACAAATAATGTAAACATGATATTGGATTTCAATTAAATTAACAAACCTTATTATATCATTAACTTTATTTCATTACCAGTTCTGGATAATAGAGAAGTATGATTAATATAAGCTTCGATTGATATTAACACATATGAATGTGGTATAATCCTGCCTAGTGATTTGTCTTATAAACATCGTGAGAAATTTACCTATAAGTAGTTATTAAAATATCTAAAGATGAAAATAATTATTTTTATATCGTGCCAAATAAAATTCTGCATTCACTACATCTAATTGAAATTTTTAAAAATAAGTAAAATAACTGAATACTTTTTTTACCCATATTAATATCAATATTTTTCTACACAGGACACATAGATAATATACTAATATAATATAAGAGAGCAGGACAAGTATTATAAACATTTGTAGTCTGAGCATTAAACAGTGAAATCTATCGTGATATTTAGTTCTAAATGGACCCAGCAGGTGTCAGTATTTTCAATAATTTTATGTTACTAAACGTTCAGTAATTACCAATTCGAAGTTAGTGTTTCTTTTTCTATTCAAATGTATTTCCTAACGATATTGATTTAAAAATAAACTTATAAATGTTAGTTATCATAATGCCACGTAGGTACACTCTAATCTAATCTATATTTTAGGGGAGAACTTTAATCAGGAAAAATATCGTATGTTTATTACATTTTGAACTTGTTCAAATCCATAACAGGTATTCTCGGGCTTTTACAGTCAACCGGATCATTTCTGTAAAAAATTGTAAAGATTATTTTTGCAATGGGAAATAAAATAACTCAATGGTACACCCTTGACGCTCTCAGTATAAATAATGGGCTATCTCCAAAGTGAAAGTAAACGCCGTCTCACAGAATATTCGCGTGATATAGGTTATCCTGCTGTTGCGTTTCGTATGGCGAGTAAGAGTGCCAGAGGCCAAAAAACCCTCTACTCATCCTCTCCTACTTATCCTTAAAGTCCACCTCATCTCTATATTTATGATCCTTACTCTACAACTTCTGTGCCTTTCAATGGGGTTGGCGACGCCTGAGTGATGCCTTTGTTGTTGCTAGCGTCTATATGCTACGGTAACCGCTTACCATCAGGTGGGCTGGTGGTATGCTGTATACAAAAAGACTACTGCATCGCGACTTTGGTTTTGTATTGTCTGCTTATACAAATCCTCATGGTATCTTAATACAAATAGGGAAACGATCATGATTTACTTTTTTATAGAGAAACTATTACACCCAGTGAACTTCGTAGCATTATTTTTTTTTTCATATCGCTATTAAAAAATAGGGGTTGGCAGTAGAAGGGTGAAAATTTAGGTTTGTATGTATTTTTAATGCCAAATCATAAAAAAAAAAAAAAAAATTTCGTACAAAAAATAAAAATAATAATTTTCAAGTGGACCACCCTTATCACTTAGGTGTAGGAAAAATAGTTTACACCCTATTCTTAGACCTACTGAATATACACACAAAATTTCATAAGAGTTGGTCAAGCCGTTTCGAAAAAGAATGGCGACAAGCACTGTGACACGAGAATTATATATATTAGATTTCTAGAGAAAATAAACATCATAATATCATTGAGTATGTTTTTTTATACAACGTGGGTGGCAAACAAGCATACGGCCCACCTGATTGTAAACGGTTACCGTAGTTAGCCAGTTAGCCCATATAATAAACGCTATCAACACCAGGGGCATCACTTGCGCGTCGTCATCTCCAAGGAAAGTGATAGAAGGTTGATAGGAAGTATATTTAAGAGAGGATAGGTAGAATACTAAGAAGGGGATAGGGAGGATAACAAAGGGAGGATATCCTTCGGTATTCTCACTCACCATACGAAATACAACAACAGGTGCCACTAATGTTGGTTTACGCTGATATTTTGTGAGAGGGTGGTAGCTACGTTCCCGATCGAGCGATGTGAAGTTAGGATAAAGAAAAAAGCTGTTTTCAAGATGAACAATATTGACAAGATTGAAAAGACATTATTATAAGCAGAATATTTTTTTTTTACTCCGAGAAGGGGTTCCTGAGGGGTATCCCTAAACAACTCTAGGGACTAAAGTTTGAAGTCTATGCAGGCAAAGTCGGGGACAGAAGCTGGCTAAACATATTTATGATAGAAAACAAAACCACAGGCAGGACTCGAACCCACAACCTTATGGAAATCCGTTCTAAATGCTCTTCTCATAACCGATTCTGCTCCTCAAATTCATAGACAGTAGATAAGCAGACAAGCCACGGCCCATCTGATGGTAAATGGTAACCGTCGCTCATGGACTCAACTATACTGAGAGTATTGTCAAGCCGCTGCTCACCATTTCATTTCACCGATATGAAACGAAAGAATAAACGGCTATCTCCTGCTACAGCCAAAACGCAACGATGTGCTTCATGGCCGGTCACACAGGAGACGGTGGTACCAACCCGCTTGGGCCTGAAACCAAGTGAGCACTCCCACTTGGTGCCCAGACCTACCACCAGTCATGCAATGGATACTAATTGCTTACTTCCCTTAGTCGCCTCATACGAAACCCATGGGCAAGAATGGGGTGGTGACACTTGTATTTTTAGTCCGTCGCCACATGTAAGTCTACAACAAGTCACGCCATAACTTGAGAACGACTTTATCGTTTTCATTCAACTTTTTGCAAGCCTCACTCAAAACCTTAAAATGTTTCTATTTATAATACTTTCTGATATTTACGCGAATGTTACACATTTTGAAATAAAACTACGTTTACGGAATCTATCGCGTTTACTTGATTTTACTACTATCCCGACGTTTCGAATACTTTACAGCATTCATGATCACGGGTGGACTTAGATGATAGACGTCCAAGGCTGATATGTTATTTCAACGGTTTCATCTACCCACAGTATATGATTTTACAAAATTGTTGGTTTCTTTATTTTAACCCACCTAATATTCGTTTAAAAACACAGTGAAAATATCTACTTCAAATGTTTATGCTTACAATGTATGAGACTTTAAGTTAGTACATTAAAATGAGTATAATACTCCTCTTTAAACTATAAAATTTAATACTTCAATGTCTGTGAGTGTTAAAAATTGTGTTTTTTCTCGATAATGTGTGTGTATATATTATTTTACAAGTGCAATATATGATAAATAGAGACATTTTGAAATAAAACTACGTTTACGGAATCTATCGCGTTTACTTGACGGGCCTCGTGGCGTAGTTGGTAGTGTAACCGACTTCCGTGCACGAGGTCGTGGGTTCGATTCCCACTCGGGACAATTATTTGTGTGGTGAACACAGATATTTGTACTGCGTCTGGGTGTTTTCTATCTATTATATGTATGTATTTACAAAAAAAAAGTAGTATATGTATTATATCCGTAATCTGGTACCCATAGCACAAGCGTTAAGCTTAGTTTGGGACCAGAGGACGTTGTGTCAAATGTCCGTGAATATTTATATTTATATTTATATTTTTACTCTCCCGACGTTTCGAATAAGTATTCAATTTCATAGTTTAAAGAGGAGCACGTAGTCTTTCTATAAAAAATGCTAACTAGTTAGCAAACAGGCATAATTTTCACCTATCGTGACATAAATAGCAAGCAACAGCGTCCCTCCATGGACGTCTCGTACTTAATGAAACAACAACAATTGCTTAGTGTTAGAGACTTGCTTATCCCAGCACGAATTGGCCGGCTCGATCGGGGAAGTACCACCCTCTCACATAAAATCAGCGAGTAACAACGGTAGTGGTACCTACCGTTGTATATTAAACACAAAGTGAAAAATGTGAAATCGAAAATAACAGTCAGGAGCAGGATTTGAACCTGCATCTTCTGGATTCCGTCCAGATGCTTTACCAATTCAGCCATCCTGACACTTGCTCCTGACTGCTAATTTCGATAACACATCATACTTAACGTCTTTGGGTGACGCCTTTTTAGCATTTGACATGCTTATCACTATATATTAAACACAAATATATATATAAAAATATCTAAATATTTAAAGGGTTTGCGTCATTATTAGGTAAAATCTTAATTGTAAAATTAAGTTTACCTGGTCGGTATAATGTATGAAAATACGTCCGACAGATGGCGCAGGCGTCACCCAAAGACGTTAAGTATGATGTGTTATCGAAATTAGCAGTCAGGAGCAAGTGTCAGGATGGCTGAATTGGTAAAGCATCTGGACGGAATCCAGGGTTCAAATCCTGCTCCTGACTGTTATTTTCGATTTCACATTTTTCACTTTGTGTTTAATATATAGTGATAAGCATGTCAAATGCTAAAAATATATATAAAAATACCTACCGTTGTATTTCGTATGGTGAGTGATAGTGCCGGAGGCAAGAAACCCCTCCATATCCTATCCTTTCTATCACCTCCTTATTATGCCTCCTATCCACCTCCTATCCTTTTCCTTAGAGATGGCGCCGCGCGAGTGATGCCTCTGATATTGCTAGCGTCTATAGTCTACGGTAACCGCTTACCATCACGTGGCCTTGTTCGCCACCCACGTAGATATTATAAAAAAAGCAATGCTATTAATATATAACATCAATTTGGCAGGCACTGCCACCCAGAAAACCACTAAAGCCACGTCAAATCGACCCACAAGCATAAAGCTACTATAGGACTGTTCATGTCATACTGGCTTGCAGAATGTTCACAATGAATGTTTCAATGAAATGATGGTATTCGAAGCTCACCCATGCAAATCAGCTCGCAGAAAACCTTCAGGTGGTTGTGAGAACAGTTCAATACTATCGCTGTTGTCACATACAATGCGGGATATAGTCACCTTCTTTATATCTTGTAACTGGCCTGTAACAATCAATTATATTTTTATTTTTAGTCTTCTTCGTTTTTAGTTTCTTCTTTTTTAGTCTCAAAACTGCATCAAAAGTACTTTTTTTTAAAATACCCAATTTCGTTTTGAAATCGTACATGTGGCCATAGTGACGGCTTGTAATCAAAAAAACTGACAAACTTCTTTTATTTAATAAGGTTGTAAAGTTTCATCCGACGTATTGAAAATTATATTACATAAACTTTTACTCCGAATACATTATTTTACGAGTAGGCATAATTGTTTTTAAAAACCCATTAATGTACACGGGTCTCCCCTTAATTATATACCTCGACATGCATTCGAAAAAATCTCAAGGTAAAAGCGGTTTTTTTTAAACCTACTTTGACGATGACAAACAGGCAAAGTTTGCCTGATGGTAAGCGGTTACCGTAGCCTATAGAAGAACAACATTAGATGCATACCTAACCCGTTGTCAACCCAAGTGAAAGGTATGGGCAGCGAGACTATTGATTATAGTAGAAATAAAGGTTCCCGCCCACACAGGACAACTCTTTGTGTGATCCACAAATGGTTGTTCTGAGTCTGAGTGTACTTTGTGTACGCGAAATTGTATGTTTGCAAAGTCCCCCGCGATATAAGGAATATTCCTTATAGTACAGCGTGTTGTCTTTAAAAAAAAATGTGGAGGATGTTTGGACCGCGGCAAAACGTTTTCTCTAAACGTTTGGATTCACATACTATATTCTGCCTACGACACAATTGTTTCCTGTGGGATAATAAAAATGCGTAGAGATAATTAGTGTAACCTAATGTGAAGTACTTAGTGACCTTCCGTGGTCTGCGCAAACGAGGTCGCGAGCAGAAGCTAGTATTTTATAAAGTACAAATTATAATTTGTGAATAAGGAACAAGAGTATTTTAGTACAAGCGGGAATCGAACCAGCGTCCCTTCCTATCCGGGAAGTGTTCTAATCCACTGAGCTACCGTACTATTTGTTAGAAATACCCTATCTCCTTACCACATTTATCTTGACAACCTAGATTGGGTTTTTCTAACAAATAGTACGGTAGCTCAGTGGATAAGAGCACACCGGATAGGAAGGGACGCAGGTTCGATTCCCGCTCGTACTTAAATACTCTTTTTCCTTATTTACAAATTCTAATTTGTACTTTAAGAGTAGCTGAGCATGTCAAGTGCTAAAATATAGATCAAAATAGTATTTTATAATTATTACTAACAAATTTTGATGTAAGAGATTACACTACAACTTGTATATAATATAACGTGTGGTGACGGACTAAGAATACAAGTGTCACCAACCCATTCTTTCCCACGGGTGTCGTACAAGGCGACTAAGGCAAATAAGCAATTATCACCCATTGAATTACTGGTGGTAGGGCTGGGTACCAAGTGGGAGTATTCACTTGCTATCAGGCCCGAGCGGGTTGGTACCACCATCTCCTGTGTGACCGGCCATGAAGCACATTGGTGTGTTTTGGTTGTAGCAGGAGATAGCCGTTCGTTCATTTTATACATGTGAAATTAAATGGTCAGCAGCGGCTTGACTACTCTCGGAATAGTTGAGTCCATGAGCGACGGTTACCATTTACTAAAGCGTGAGCCGTGGTTCGTATTCCACCATAAGCAATAAAATATAAATAAATATTCACTTACTCAAAGTAAAAGCCCCAGGGTTAACATCAGGTCCATATTCATAAAAATACCGATCACCTCTCTTGAGCTTTGAAAATTGATCTGCGATGATATTAGCAAACACTGGGCCCAGAATACCTCCCTCCACAGGCTCCTCGAGTAGACCTCCAATCCATAAATCTATGTCTTCTGGTCTTTCATAAACGGTTGACAGCCGATGGGCAGCCTGATTTTAAAATATTTATTATGTTAGCACCCATTCCAACTCCTCATAACCCTTCTACGAGTAGCTTTCAATGCTAAATAAAGGCCTTTCTAAGAGAACGCTAAATTAGGCGTTCGTGCGCCACCTGCAACCAACGGCTGCCTGTAGCTTTGACCAAATTCAAATGAAGTAGCACTTAAAATCGTCAATAATACACTAATAATTAAAATAATTAACACGAGCGCCTGAGGCGAGTGCAACCGCAATAACAAAGTGGCGATTGCAATCGCCACAAGCGGCCGGATTCCGTAGTAAAGCCTTTCATGAGAAGAACCCGGCAAGAAACTCATGGGCCACTTTTTTAAATTGCAAATTTATTACAATTTAATATAATCTTTATAACATTACATTATTTCTTATAAAACAATTTTGAAAATTAATGAATGAGGAGCAGCTCAAGCCCATTTAGTTTTATCCTCAAGATAATCCGAAACAGTGTAATAACCTTGATTACAAAGTCTAATTTTTATGGCTTTCTTAAACTTATTTAGTGGCATGTTTCGGACATTTTCAGGAATTTTATTGTAGAAGCATATACATTGCCCCATGAAAGATCTACTGATTCTGTGGAGACGAGTACTGTGAGCAACAAGATTGCCTTTGTTCCTTGTATTAATGTGATGAACGTCGCTATACTTATCAAAGCTTCTGATGTTTTTCTTGACATACAACAGATTTTCATATATAAATTGAGACACGACAGTTAGAATATTTATTTCTTTAAATTTCTGTCTAAGGGAAACTCTCGGGCCCAGATTATAGATTGCACGAACGGCCCTTTTCTGAAGTACAAATATAGAATTTAAATCGGCGGAGCATCCCCATAGCAGTATGCCATAGGACATAATACTTTGAAAGTAACTGAAATAAACTATTCTAGCCGTTTCAACATCAGTCAATAATCTAATTTTTTTTACCGCATATGCCGCTGAGCTAAGCCTACCTGACAATTTTTTAATATGGGGGCCCCATTGGAGTTTGTTATCTATAGTGATACCTAGGAAAACCGTGGACTCCACAAGGTCCAGTTCGACGCCATTCAATTGTACATTGGTTTCTACATGCCTTACATTGGGTGTAGTAAATTTTATACATTTAGTTTTATTTTCACTTAAAACTAGGTTATTAGTATTGAACCAATGAACAACTTTAGATAGTGTGTTGTTCACATCGTCATAATTAAGTTGTTGCCTTCTTATTTTAAATAATAAAGATGTATCATCTGCGAACAACACAATATTTCGATTATCTCCTACGTAGTATGGTAGGTCGTTAATATAGACTAAGAACATAAATGGCCCCAACATGGACCCCTGCGGCACACCCATTGTCATGACAGACCCATGTGATAACGTGCCATTAACATCGACCCTTTGAATTCTATTACTCAAATAAGAAGTCAAAAGCTCGAGAGCCCTGTTCCTGATTCCGTAATGGTATAACTTTTTAATGAGGGTTTCATGATGTACACAGTCAAATGCCTTAGACAAATCGCAAAATACGCCTAACGCATCGTGCGAATCTTCCCAAGCTTTAAATATGGTTTTTAACAATTCTAGACCTGCATCAGTAGTAGAGCGATTCTTTGTGAAGCCGAACTGGTTTTTATGAAAAAATTTATGATTGTCAAAATGATCAACCATTTGTTTGAGAATAAGCTTCTCAAATACTTTACTTAGTGTCGGTAGTACAGAAATTGGATGAAAACTATTAAGGTCTGAGGTACTGCCAGATTTAAACAAAGGAATTACTCTACTAAACTTCATAAGGTCGGGGAATACACCATTAACAAAACAACCGTTAAACACAGATGTCAATTGGGGAGCAATAATATGAATAATTGAGTTAACTAACTTAACAGACATACCCCATAAATCCGCAGTTTTTTTAATATTAAGACTTTTAAAAGAATTTATAACACTGTTTACATTGACATCCGAGAATTTAAAGGAAGTATTGCATATCGGAACACATTGCCTAAGGAGCGATTCGGCTGCAGTAGGAGACAACGTCAGATGTTTTGTTGTTAAAACAGGAATATTAGTAAAATAATTTTCAAATGCCGTTGCCACTTCTCGATTCGCTCTTACATTTTTGTCATCTATTTTCAAGTTAAAGTCCCTCTTGCGCACTGTTTCTCTACCAGTTTCACTGTTTATCACCTTCCAAGTCATTTTAATAATATCGCCGGATTTTTTAATTTTATTTTTCAGATATAGTGATTTAGCACAGGAACAGGCTCGTTTAAATGTTTTGGAATAGTTTTTTACATATTCCAAAAATATTGGGTTGTGATTATAGGTTTTTTCATTATAAAGTTCATATAACCTTAGTCTACTTTTATAAACACCACAGGTAGCCCATTCACTAAAGCCCGCGCGAGCGCCAATAGTTACAGTTTTAGGTTTAAAATTCTTGCTGAATTCATTACTTATCAACTGGAATAGAGCAGTATATAAATCGTTAGGGTTGTCATGAAAAGGCAACCGTGGTACTTTTTCAGATAGATTACATTTAAAAAGCTCTAAGCGGCTAGAGTTCATTGGAACAAAGGTAACTTTATCTTTATGGACCCTACTAGTTCCAGGAAATACCACAAGTTGTCCACAGTGATCAGATTCCAGTTTATTTATGATAGATTTATTAATTGGTTTTGCATTTGTAAATATATTATCTATACAAGTTGCGCTCAAAGAAGTACCAGGTAATAAATCCACTTGGTGGGAGGTTGTCGAGCTCCTTTCTTTCCCAACGGATTACGGTTCATCGAGAAATGTGGCTAATCCTGGCAGTGTGCTACTTCAGCAATCGTCAAATCATTGATAAACAAATACACACGTTAAATCATCACACTGTATTCTAAGAAATGGCCGAGTAAGTCGAGGCTTACCTTCTCGGAACAATGTATAACACAATATAGACACAGATACATGCAGACGATTGAGTGCCGTGTGGGGCTTTAGAATTGTCCCACCCCTCTCCACCCATGGGAGTCGTAAGAACCGACTGAGGGACGGGGGAGTGGGCAGCAGCACTCCCTCGAGTATTAACATCCACTACGATCGCCAACCCGCCTGCCAAGCGTGGCGATTACGGCACTATTATATACCGCTCGTTGTAGCGTTCTCTTGGTGAGGCCTATGTCCAGCAGTGGATGTCAAAAGGCTGATGGATGAACATGCAGACGGCATGGGCGTTACCCAAGACAGTAAGAAAGAATGTGATATAGGGATTGATCCCTTCGAGCAACTGCTGCCATTGTTGCATCGGCATTTCGGAAGACGTAGATTCAATCCCCGCATGCAGTTATCATTTTCTGTTTCACACAATATGTTCTATTTAATGACCTAGATCGTATATTGTTATGTTTGTTTTTGTTCTTTTAACACCTACAATGGCACTTACACTTTGCGGAAACTCTGAAAACTCCAAATAGGGTCGCAAACCAATGAGGCGTCTGTACTCGTTGTATGATCTGATCCCATGGTCGCGGCCGCGCTGAATGTTGATAGAAGCCAGATCTAGGCCGTAAGGGTTACCTCCATGGAACATGTAGCGGGTCAGCTAGAAGAAAGAAAGAAAGTCAAACTTTAAGAGGAGTACATTTCTTACTAATATTATAAATGTGAAGGTTTTTGTTTATTTGTTATGCTTTTATGCTGTAACTACTTAACCAATCTTATTAAAATTTAGCTTGTTTATATCCCAAGAACACAGAAAAGGAGCAAGGCTAGTTTTAATCCCGGAAAATGGATAATTGCGGTGGTATAATAATAGACAGAAGATTCCTCAAGCGTGCTCTATAGTGCCGTAACATAAATACCGAAGTCCAC
Organism: Leucoma salicis; assembly: GCA_948253155.1. NCBI lineage: Eukaryota > Metazoa > Arthropoda > Insecta > Lepidoptera > Erebidae > Leucoma > Leucoma salicis. The sequence goes on along the minus strand of OX411814.1, from coordinate 24,100,098 downwards.
GTGGATGAAGTCGCGGGCAGGATCTAGTTTGAAAAAATCCTGAGCAATATTCACGGCTTGCCGTGTGGGGCCGGCTTTGCCGTGTGGGCCGGCTTTAGTTTTATACCCACCCCTCGCCACCCATGGGAGTCGTAAGAGCCGACTGACGGAACAGCAGGGAGGGGGGCAGCAGCACTCCCTCGAGTATTAATAACATCCACTGCGATCGCCAACCCGCCTGCCAAGCGTGGCGATTACGGCACTATCCCCCAAAAATGAGCACCCAAAAAAAAATGGCCCCCAGTCACGGCAGCTCCGCTATTCCGTGGCCTAACGGTAGTGGGCCCGGTAACGGGGGAGCAGGGGGTGCAAATAATCTTCGGTCGCGGCAAGGTTACCAAAAACAACGACTTCTGGCCCTGGTAACGCACAACGTTCGGACACTTCGGACCGACGAGAGAATCACCGAGCTGGAAGAGGAATTGAGCAAGATCCGCTGGGACATTATAGGGTTGTCAGAAGTCCGTAGAGAGGGTGAGGGCACGACAATCCTCCAGTCCGGAAACTTGCTCTTCCACCGGGAGGGCGACCACCAGTCCCAAGGGCGTGTCGGGTTTATCGTTCGCAGTTCTCTCGTAGGCAACGTGGAGAGGATCGAAAGTGTGTCGAGTAGGGTAGCGTACCTTATACTCAGAATAACCAAACGGTATTCGCTGAAGGTCATACAGGTTTACGCTCCGACCTCGACACACTCCGATGACGAGGTGGAGGCCCTATATGAGGACATCTCGAAGGCCATCCACTTGTCTAAAACCTATTTCGCGGTGGTTATGGGAGATTTTAACGCGAAACTAGGCAAAAGGACAGACGATGAGCTGAAGGTGGGGCACTATGGATTTGGGCAGAGAAACCACAGGGGCCAGATGCTCGCTGATTTTCTGGAGAAGGAAGGCCTCTTCATGATGAATTCCTTCTTCAGGAAGCAGACCCAGCGGAAATGGACCTGTATTAGCCCTGATGGTTCAGTACAAAACGAGATTGACTTCATCTTGTCGGACAAACGACACATATTCAATGATGTCTCAGTGATCAGCAGGATTAAAACTGGTAGTGATCACCGACTAGTCAGGGGCACCTTGAATATTAGAACAAAATTCGAGAGGTCACGCTTGATGAAGTCTACGCTCCGACCAACACCTGCCCAATACCAGAACCCCGCGAGCTTTCAGCTCGAACTACAAAATCGCTTCCAATGCCTAGATGAGTGTGAATCAGCGAGCGATATGAACAGCAGGTTTGTGCAAACTGTCCACGCGGTCGGGTCGACCTACTTCAAGGCACGTCGCGTCAATAGGACTTGTGAACTCTCGGACCATAATCTCAAACTCATGGAGAGGCGACAAGAAATGACAGTCCAGTCCTCAGCCGATTGGTCCTGCCTAAGGCGGTTAAACAGACAGATATCCAAGGCTGTGCGACACGATATTCGCCAACTTAATACTACCCGTATTAAAGAGGTGATAGAGCGGAACCAAGGCTTGAAAGTGTTCGCAAGAGATCTGTCTGTTGGTTAAAGCCAGTTGACTAAACTGAGGACCAACGACGGCACTTCATTTCATCTCCAGATGAGATCTTAGAAAAAGGTCGTTCTATGGACAGTTGTACAGATCCCAGAGCCCTGCTGTTGGCTTGGCCCAAGACCCCAGATCCAAGCTAACTCCGCACTTTACCGAAGATATCCCGGACGTCAGCCTGTACGAGATCAGAATGGCTCTCAAACAGCTAAAGGACGAAAAGGCACCGGGTGACGACGGAATTACTAAAGAGCTTCTGAAGGCAGGCGGAAATCCGGTCCTCAAAGCCCTTCAGAGGCTATTCAATTCCGTCGTTCTCGGGGGCGACGTTCTAGAGTCGTGGACCAGGAGCGTGGTGGTGCTGTTCTTCAAGAAAGGTGACAAAACCCTCTTGAAGAATTATAGACCCATTTCGCTCTTGAGCCACATCTATAAGTTGTTCTCGAGGGTAAAAATCGACTCAGGCGCAGACTTGACGACTTCCAGCCTCCCAAACAAGCCGGTTTCCGAAAAGGTTATAGTAACATAGACCACATTCACACGCTACGCCAGATTATACAGAAAACCGAGGAGTACAATCAGCCTCTGTGTCTGGTGTTTGTGGACTATGAGAAAGCCTTTGCCTTTGCCATTTTTTATTTTTTTTTATTTTCGGGCCGTGGAGCGGGCTATGCTTGGTATTTCCCTACGTGATCGAATCCGTAATACGGAGATCCGTAGGAGAACGAGAGTGACCGACATAGCCCGCCGGGTTGCCATGCTGAAGTGGCAATGGGCAGGCCACATCGCTCGATGAACCGGCAACTGTTGGGGAAGAAAGGTTCTCGAGTGGCGACCACGTATCGGACGGCGTAGTGTAGGACGGCCCCCCACCAGATGGACCGATGATCTGGTCAAAGCTGCGGGGAGCCGTTGGATGCGGTCGGCACAGGACCGCTCGTTGTGGCGTTCTCTTGGGGAGGCCTATGTCCAGCAGCGGACGTCAAAAGGCTGATGGATGGATGGATGAATAGTCACGATGGCTGAATTGGCAAAGCATCTGGGATATTACGTATTCTCACTTTCTGTTAATTTATATGGCTAATAATATCAAATGCTTTAATTATAAAAGCATTAAAAATCCAATTACCAAAATTAAATATTTGATTTCTATATTTAAAAAAAATAAAGTTCTCACCCCTTCAGTTACAAAGGGGTCCACCGTCTGCATGGGCTGCAAAGCGAGTCCAATAAGTATTCGGTCTAGGAAATGTCTCAACCGCATTCTCGAAGGCTGGAACATAACCTCAGCGATCGATATTGTTTCATATATTCCACCAGTTGCCGGGCTTGGGATCCTGCGAACACCAACTTAATCAGAATATTTCTATTATTTCTTAAGCATTATTATTATTGAGCCCCTGCTAATGACTCCGTGTGCATGAAGTTCAGAATTATACCCAGAGAGAAATAATAAATATGAAGACATTATATACATTTATTATATTATATACTTTGTAATACAGTAGTCACATGGCAGTAACTCAGTCGACTTACACTTTTTTTTTTGTTTAGGCGGGAAAAAATGTACCTAACCGCACACCCCGTCGTTCGGGGCAACGAACAGGGTAGTGTGGGCAGTCGAAATATACCTATCGCTAATGATAAATCAAGGAAATAAAACTTACTAGAAATGTTATTCTTTTTTCTTTAGGTTTATTTCCTTCATTTATTAAGTTTCTTTACGCTTTCATTACTTTTTTTGACGTGATAACGTCTTATAAATCGATGAACGCCAGAATAAGTGTCATGTTCCGCCCAAAGTTGCTAAATCATAAAAATAGGTGGCGGTATTTAAAGTAATCTGACTACGTGGTTCACCTGCGGTTCGTAAGATGGCAACCGATGCATTGTTTGTGAAACTCTCAGAAAACATATATGACGTTGTCATGTAAAATGATCGTCCGTAAACCGTATTTACAGACAAGCATATAGCTTTTTTAACAAATTATTTGTGAAAAAGGGAACTTTACTGCAGGCAGGATTCGAACCTGCGCCCCATCCAATCCGGGGATGTACTCTAGACCCTTAAGCTATTGCTACCTTAGGTACTGCAGGCCCCCACCAACTAACTAAATGCGCCGTATGCCGCCTGTATTCGCGGACCACTGGAACTAGAAGACTTCAGTGGTCCTTGGGTGGTTTGTCCTTTCAGGTACCTTCTTTGAGCGATTTTTCCGGGTATGAAAGTGTACCTTCAAGAGTCGCACCTTCAAAAGAACACTTTCACTTCTACAATTATTTAACCCAACATAAAATTATTAACCTTTTTTACTATTACCTGATGGTAAGCGGTTACCGTAGCCTACAGGCACTAGCAATACCAGAGGCATCACTCGCACATCGCCCTCTCTAAGGAACGGGATAGATGGTGGGCGAAATGAATATTAAGGAGAGGATAGGTAAGATACTAAAGAGATAACAAGAATAATAAGGAGATGATTGGAAAAGGGGTTTGGGCTTCCGGCGCTCTCACTCATCATATGATACAGTAGGACTGTTGTTCCACGCTAATCTTTTATGAGAGGGTGGTACTTCCCCTATCGAGCCAGCCCATTAATGCTGGGATAAGCAAAGCTATATGTCAATAATTGACGGTTTCTGTAGATATAATTATTATTTATATTTGGATATAGGATATTTAATATACTGAAGTATTACAGGCGTGATGCTATGTTTTTTCTGAAGTGAGATATATTTACAAATATCTTATATTGGCCACATTAGGAAGTTCACGCAAAACGAAATTGTGGGAGAGTCGTGGGTGTGTAATACACCTCTGCCTACCCCTTCGGGAATATAGGCGTGATTCTACGTTATTATTATTTTTTTAATTGTGGGCAAAATTTAGAAATGCTTGGTGTTTTATGGAAACCCGACCCATGGAGTACTTTAAGATTCCAATTAAGGCAAATTCGTAGAATATAATATATAATAGTAAGCTCCTAGTTTACTTCTTAACTCTGAGGCAGACTATTGCGTCACTTACATAATTCTGCCATCAACAACAGAATGTCCAAATCTCATGGCAGCGGTTGAGAACTCTGATGTAAGCGATGGGTTGACGAGAGGGTCGTAAGCTGACGAGTATTCTGCAGACGGCGATAATTCAAATATCTTCATCAATCGAGGACCTGCGGATAATAAATAATTTAGACTCTTTAATAGAAAGTCTCTCATTCAGCTGTTTTGGAGATTAGCCGGAACAAAAATCAGACAGACAAATACTTTAAATATAACGTGAACGTATACACTTTCATATTATGTAGGTATCTATTAAAAAACTAATATTTAGAAATTTCAAAGAGACACTTCAATTATATTGTATATCTCTTTTGAATTCAATAACTTTATCGTTACAATCTCATAGCCATTGAGTTATACGAGTACAACTTAAATCGACGGTTATAGCATAAAAGAAAGAAAACTTTTAACTTCAGTGACATTTATATATTATTTATTGACAGGTCACAACCAGTCTATCAATAAACTTTTGATTTTAATAAAGGAATAACCACATACTAATGGGTAAAGATGGATACGCCAATGGCGTCATGAAACCGACCGTCTGTGGTGTTCGATTCCTAACCAAGACAGTACTTTTTGCGATCCAACAAGCGCTTTTCTCAGTGCACTTTTAGTTCCTTAAAATGTAGCTATGTTTGTAACACAAGGATTATTCTTTAGTTGAGGGTGTTGTCCAGAAAAAAGTATCCTGGAGTCCACGTATCGAATATTTTACCTAATAATAATGGAAGCCATTCGTTATAAATGATATGCTGGAACTCAGCCTGTAGTATCCGTCTGCTTTCAAAGAATATAGTATCTTCATCCCAACCAGGATTGAGGGCTGCCAAAGCTCTTGCCAAACGGTTGTGCTCTCGAGTGAAGATCGTATGAAGAACTGTGAGGGAGATTATTTGATTGCCGTGATTGTCACCTGTCAAAGGGCAAAATAATTTTAGTATTACTACCACTTACCATCACGCCATTTCCCATTTTAAGGGGGTGGGATGGCGGGGTAGGTAGAGAGAACAGCAGTTTTAGTACAATGTCACATTGCAATTAAGCGCCTGGATAATTGAGTTAGCAGCGCGACGCCACAGATATAGGTTTCATAAACCAGAAGGAGTTTATTAGCTTTACTACCAGTCCACCAAGAGATACTGATAGGGAACAGTCACTTCGGTTAGGTCGAAAATCAATCCATCCATCCATCCATCCATCAGCCTTTCAACGTCCACTGCTGGACATATGCCTCCCCAGGAAAACGCCACAACGAGCGGTCCCGTCATGGAGGATAATGCCGTAATCGCCACGTGGCAGGCGGGTTGGCGATCGCAGTGGATGTTGTTAATACTCGAGGGAGTGCTGCTGCCCACTCCCCCGGAATTACCTCAGTCAGCTCTTACAACTCCTGTGGGTAGAGAGCGGTGGGACAATTCTAAAGCCCATATTTATTTTATACTCCGTTTTTTTAGTTAGAAATCTAAATATTTTACTTCATTAGTAACGAGATTAATCGCAAATATTAGAATTATATTCTCTAGCAACTTAACTTATAAAATGACTCCACAGATGGCAGAGTGCTTAGATACTGGTAGTTCAGCCGTCTGGCAGCTCTGCCTGGTGTCTGTCTACTGTGATCTGGTGGACTTTGTGTTCGTAAAAATATTTAGATGTGAATTTCGGCGCGATACATGAATCATTGTCTAGTGCAGTATGTTATACATTAAAGAATAGACAATAGGTATCAAGGAATTATTGGGACATGGTATCAAGTATTTTTTTATAAGATTTTAAACTATCGCGTTTCATTACTATGTATTTAAACTATTATTACGGGACTTAACGCGTATCAAATACCTTTTTACTCCCGACGTTTCGACTGTGTTTCACCAGCCGTGGTCACGGGTCAACTGAAGTATTTTTTTTGTTTTTAAACACTTAATAACTGTTTTGGCAGTATATGATTTATAATACCAGGTGATGACAATAGGTTGAGTTGTCTGTGTATGATACGAAGTCTCTATTATTACCAACAAAAAAGCCTAATTCAACATATTAAGTTACCTGAATCAAAACATGCAGCACCTTCAGTCACCGTCAAGCACTCTTTTCTTTCAGTGAGCGCAGGTAGCTCTCTCCCGTAGTCATTGAATGTCTTCAGCATACCACCAGGTGATCGCAAAGCCGAGCATTTCTCCTCCGAGGCGCCATAAAGATGAGAGAGATCGAGGAAGTGAGTTGCACCATTCATCTAAATCGCAAAATATATTATTTTACAAGTGCAATATATTTTTTCCTTATTCACAAATAATTTATACTTTAAAAATTAGCGGAGCATGTCAATTGCTAAATAAAAATAGATCAAAAAAGTGTAATATATGATAAATAGAGACATTTTAAGTTAGAAAAATCAATTTTTCTGCGCGAAGCGAGAATATTACACACCTCGACGCTTCGCTTATGAGGCGTGCAAAAATGGTCAAAGTACAATAAAATAAGTATTCAGGCATTCTTTATTAGACGGAAATGAGAAAAACTGTGCTTTTTATAAGCATACCACCTGATGGTAATCATATAAACGTTAGCAATAGCAGAGATCACTCGTGTGTCGCCATCAAAGGAAAGGAATAGGAGGTGGAAAGGAAAAGGATGAGGATGGGGTTTAGGCCTCCGGTGCTCTCACTCACCATATGAAATAGTAAGAGTATTTAGATATTTTTATATATATTTTTAGCATTTGACATGCTTAGCACTATACATTAAACACAAAGTGAAAAATGTGAAGTCGAAAATAACAGTCACGAGCAGTATAGTAAGAGTATGTATATGAACTTCTGTGAGTGGGTGGTACTTCCCCGATCAAACCATCCATGCTGGGTTTAAAGCATTAAAGTTGGCTAAATGCCCTAAGATAATACAGTTGCATTAAATCCGTTCAGTAGTTTTTGCGTAATGTGCTAACGAACAAACAGACAAACCGACAAAAAAATCTAAAAAACATTGTTTTGTGTTCAGACAGACACGCCTAATTATTATTATTCGTCTATTACAGTATTTTTTTTTCAAATATCTTAAATGTACAAACACAGATCTGTAACAAATTTAATATTCTGAAGAATTTAGCATAATTAGGCAACTGGACTATCGAAGCATTTATACGAATAATTAGAAAAGACACCTGTTTAGCATATCCAACAGAGCAATCGTAAGTGGGTGCGATCATCGCTCTCACGAAGTTCAAGCAAGTTTGTCGAAACTGACTGTAGAAGGCATCCTCAGATGCAGCAATTATTGGCGCACATGCGAAGTGTTGCATTTCTGGTGGTAGTGCGGTACCAGAGGCTGAGCAGCAAGATAATGCGCTGCCATTATCTGCAAAATATCACAAATTAAATAACTTGATTAAATTCAAATTCAAAAATATCTTTATTTCATATGCCTATTATATAGCACTTAAAATCGTTAATAATTCACTAATAATTAACACGAGTGCCTGAGGCGAATGCATCCGCAATAATAAAGTGGCGATTGCAATCGCCACAAGTAGCCGGATTCCGTAGTAAAGCCTTTCATGAGAAGAATTACAAATTGTCACCCACAAGTCAGAGTACGATTGGTTCGTGTAATGAAGGATTAAGAATAAAAGTGTCACCACCCTATTATTTCCCGCAGGTGTCGTACGAGGTGACTAAGCTAATCGCATGACTGGTGGGCTGTGTACCAAGCGGGAGTACTCACTTGTTATAGGGTCCGACCGTGTTGGTATTAGTACTAAAGTCTCCCATGTGACTGGCCTTGAAGCATTCTTTTGGTTGTTGGGGGAGATCATTAAAAATGCGCGAAATTATATCGTGAGCAGCGGCTTGACAATACTATATACAAGTACATATAGGTACCATTTACCATCAGGTGGCTCCACTATAAGCAATAAAAAATATTACGTACTTGAGACCAATTGCAGACCACTAGGCAAGTAAAGTAGTAGTAAGTTATGCCGTGTGGGGCCGGCTTTAGAATTGTCACACCCCCCTACCCACGGGAGTCGTAGGAGCCGACTGAGGGAATACCGGGGGAGTGGGCAGCAGCACTCCCTCGAGTATTAACAACGTCCACTGCGATCGTCAACCCGACTGCCAAGCGTGGCGATTACGGCATTATCCCCCATGATGGGACCGCTCGTTGTGGCGTTCTCTTGGGGAGGCCTATGTCCAGCAGTGGACGTTGAAAGGCTGATAGATGGATGGATGAGGCAAGTAAACGTAAACTAAATAAAACACTAGCTGAACCTATGGCTTCGCCCTCATAAAATTCTATTATTAACTATAATGTCTAATCCACGCGCGATAGTAAAAATGACATGTACAGTTCCGCTCTACACGGTAATGCTCCGTTCTCGTTAGATCACCGATTTCGCCAACAGTGTCCTGTTTCTTTTTGCTAACAATTATTTTTCCTCTTCAACAAGAATTGATATATCACATACCAAAAGAATTATTCAAATCTAACTGATATTTTCAGCGATTTTAGTGCTTAAACAAAAAACGCTGCAGTTTTATTGTAATAATAATATTAGTAATGATCTGGAGATTATCTGGAGACCGTAATTTTGACAGTAACCATGTATGCAGGAAATAATATAGTGCACGAGTATTTGCGCAAAAACAAGTGGACTCTATACCCTCACTCTTAGTCCAACATGGCGGTATTCCAACACAGGCGTGAACCGAAGTCCTAACTCCGGGCTACTATTGAGAATTTCTTGACAGAATAACCCAATATCTGTCCGTGTGGTGACGGACTAAGAATACAAGTGTATATATATATGGGTACCCTATTCTTTCCCACGGGTGTCGTATGGAGGTGACTAAGGGAAATAAGCAATTATCATCCATTGCAGGACTGGTGGTAGGGCTGGGTACCAAGTGGAAGTACTCACTTGGTATCGGGCCCGGGCGGGTTGGTACCACTATCTCCCGTGTGACCGGCCATGAAGCACATCGTTGAGCTTTGGCTGTAGCAGGAGATAGCCGTTTACATTTAATTTCATATCTGTGAAATGAATTGATGAGCAGCGGCTTGACAAAACTCTCGGTATAGTCGAGTTCATGGGCGACGGTTACCCTTGACCATCAGATGAACCGTGGCTCATCTGCCACTACATGCAATAAAATTTAAAAATTTAAAAAATATCTTTTCCCTGATCCGACCCGGGAATCAACTCGAGACCTCTTGATCCGCAGTCACATACACTACCGCTCGAACTTACCTGCGGTAAAGACTACACTCGCAGATGTATCATGAGCAATAAACTGTCCAAACTGCATAAACATTAAATTGTGAGTCATGCTGGGGTGACTTCCATCTAGTACTAAGGTATTACTGACGAGCCTTGGACTGGGTAAGGGAAGGCCCGACTTGGCTGCTCGCATAGACCAGACACCTGGATAAATAATATTTTTAGCATTTGACATGCTTAGCACTATGCATTAAACACAAAGTGAAAAATGTGGAATCGAAAATAACAGTCACGAGCAGGATTTGAACCTGCATCTCCTGGATACCGTCCAGATGCTTTGCCAATTCAGCCATCGTGACAATTGCTCCTGACTGCTAATTTCCACACACCTACTCGAGGTGTGTCTGAACACAAAACATGTCCGCGCATCACGCAAAAACTATTGGATTTTGATGCAACTTTTTTTATTTAGTAGCTTTTGATTAAAAACTGGTATACATGTTATCCTGCTACTATATCGGGAATCTGAGATATAACTTAAAAACTAACTTTTGACAGCGGCGGAGCCACGGGTAAAGGCTATAGTAGCAATATATATTAGCTTTCAACTTTCAAACTTAATATCTATTGGTATTAATTTTAGTGATACACAGATTATTTCCTTATTCAAGAGAATGTAGAATAAAAATACAAGTATTATAAAAACGCACCATCGCTATAGTCAGGTGGAAGAAGTTTCTCGAAGCCTGTATGGATAGCTCCCCACGTAGGGAAAGCAATGTTATTGCACTTTCCTTCAATGTCCCTGTAACGGCTATTTGGCGGGCAATTCGGTGGCGGGACACAGAAAGGGCCTGTGAACATTTAATTACATTCACATTAAACATCTCATTCTTAAGATACATATTTTAATTTAGTATACAGTATCAAGGATTAAGGGGAGATCAAACGAACCCACATTGCGCCAACGTAACTTTTGTCGGTGACAGATTAAAAATATAAGTATCACCACCCATTTTGTGATGGGTGGCGTACTCGGGTGACTAAAGATAGTAAGTTTAAAACCTGGTTATCGGGCCCGGGCGGGCTGGTACTACCATCTGCCGTTTATAAAGCTCATTACAATGTTGACCAGTCGCAGATTTTAAACCTGAGAAAAACACATAAAAACATGCGTGCATGAGTGCACCTATAGTGGGGAGTCGTAAGAGCCGACTAAGGGTTTACCGGGGGACCGGGCAGCAGCAGTTCCCCTGTGTACTAAAAAACATCCACTGCAATCGCCAACCCGCCTGCCAAGCGTGGCGATTATGGTAAAACCCCCATTTTGTGGAGGCCTGTGTCCAGCAGTGGGCGATGAAAGACTGATGGATGGATGGAAAAAGATTAATCGAATTTCGGATAAAGACTTCTAGAATCATTGAAACGGATTTAGCCGATCGTGTGTGTTTTGTTAAGAGACATACAATAACAGTGTTAAGTTCCTAATACGTACTTTTTTATGTGTGAATTTCAAAGAAATGGCATAGATAAGACAGGAAGTAAAGTAGGTATTCAAGAAATCTCATTACCATCGGTGTGCTCAGTGAGGCCTAAGGCCAGTTCATCATCAGTAATAGCCTGGCGTGTCTTCAGCTCCTCTGTAGCGAGTACGTTCAATAAACCACCATGACCCATCGTGATTGCTCGCTTGTCGTAATTTAACATTGACTGTGGAATAATGCACATAATATAGATTTGTTACTCTGTATTAAATTGAATTTATGATACAATCCTAGATGCAATTCTGGCAGTAACATGGAATAAATTGCCAGCATTATTTGAATAAAACTTTACTGTTCTTAGCTTATAGTACTATCCTATATGCACTTCTGGCAATTAAATGGAATACGTTGCCAGAGTTAGTAGTCCCGTTTGAATAAAACTTGAATGTATTTACATCCTTGGGCATCTTAGTTTGTAGTTAGTACTATTGTAGATGCACCGCAAATAAATGGAATAAATTGCCAGCGTAAGTAGTCTTATTCAAATAAAACTTAGGTGTGTTTCTGCAAGCAAGAGCAATTTTTTTTTTTATTTATTTCCCACAATGTTATGTCGTCATACAGACGCAAGGTTTTCGTCTATTCTCCTGCCTGAATTGAACTATAGTTGGGATTGTAATCGGTGACTATAATATTTAGTGGGATGCGTCCAGGACAGTATAGGGATTTCTGTTAACAAGACTCTCACAAACAAACTGGTATAGTAATATTAGGTGTTCAAATTTAAACCTGCTATACTTGTAAGCTAACGGCAAACGCTGGTGTAAGTTGCCATCAGCTTCCTTTTACTGCTAATAAAATAGAATAACTTTGGCTCTCTTACCAAATGATGACCAAAACTAGGCGATGTGCTATTGACTACGTTGTACACAGAATTAGCCAGGATGTCAGCCTTTCTCATCAGCTCTGATAGTTTCTTGCGAGAGTGGTGATGGGATGATTTGATCACATCAGCGTTGATGTAGGAAGATGCCCTGGATGTCCGCTCGTGTTCAGCTGGTAATGAATATAAAGGATTACTTAGTTTGAATACCGCTTTTAATTATCTGATTTCAAAATGAATGTGTCAGGTTGACCATAATAGTACTACCTATTCACAGAATAGCTTAGATACCCAGCTCACGTTCTGAGTGTTGCGGGTTCGATGCTCAAGCAAGATATTTTTCCGTTTTTATCCACAAATAATTGCTCCACGAACCAACCAATGGTCTCCTGTGATACTAGGGCTATTCCTTCGGATTCTTTTTATCCTAGTGATCAACGATAATTTACTTTTGACTAGAAACTTTCAGAAACTCCTCTTGATATGAGGCACTCAGAACTCCATTTATTCTAACACAGGGATAAAGCTGGTCTCTTCTAAAATAAGTCAAATTATTCATGTATGGACTAACCTGCATGTCCACTTCCCGTGAAACAGCAGACTCCTACAGAATCATCCAGATGACAGCTTGGATTATAAGATCCAGTACGAAGGTGCCCTGGGCACTGAACTAGCGGCACACACTTGCCGTGACGTGGACAACTGTCGCAAGGAGGCACTTCCGCATGGTGATGATCTTCTGGGGAAAGTCAAAATTATAATAATCTACTAGATAGCTACAGAAATGCATCAAGTAAAGTGGGTTCAATTTCCACCCATCCATCCATCCATCCATCAGCCTTTTAAAGTCCACTGCTGGACATAGGCCTCCTCAAGAATGGGGGATAGTGCCGTAATCGTCGCGCTTGGCAGGCAGGTTGGCGATCGCAGTGGATGTTGTTGATACTCGAAGGAGTGCTGCTGCCCACTCCCTCGGTATTCCCTCAGTCGGCTCTTACGACTCCCATGGGTGGAGAGGGGTGGGACAATTCTAAAGCCGGCCCCACACGGCAAATTCAATTTCCACACAAAACAATATTTATGCGAACCACAAATAGTTGTTTTGATTCCGTGTCCGTTAATTGGTGAATAATGAGTATCCGAAGAAGCAGTTCTGGACCGCTTCCCACCAGGTGAAGCGAGGACTTTTTCGAAGGCAGACAGGGTAAGCCATATTAAGCTTTTGTATATTCTACAAGTAATATCAGTTTTCGTCCTATCGTCAACTGTTAAGAAACTTAAATTGGAGTAACGACACTACATTTTTTTACTCCAAAGCCGTTGCTCACAATTTTATTTCGTGGATGAGAAATAAATGAATACGCTAGCTTCGGCTAGAAACAAAACACACCGAGATGCCTCACAGTCGGTCACATGGCAGACGGTTGTTCCGCATGAGCCCGATAACAAGCGAGTACTACCATTTGATACCCAACCCTACCACAGTAGTGCAAAAGATAAATTACTTCCCTCAGCCGCCTTTTACGACACCCACGGAACAGAAAGTGGTTGTGAAAATTGTATTCTGAGTCCGCTTGACTCTTCTAAGGTACCTATTATTAAACTTACATCGTAATTCCCAAATGAGGTTAAATTAAATATACCTCGTTATATACCTACCACGTGTTGCTTGCCTCACGTCACTACGCGGATGCCCACACCAGATCACAGGACATATGACAACTACATAGACAAACACTTTTAATATAAACTTGTAATTATTCATCTTGCATTTATACTGTATCTTTACTTAAAATATTACATGGCTAATTTAGAGACATGTTCGTGTTTGCGATTGCATTCGAAATGAACGAGAAACTCTTGGTTTAAATAATTGAGGGTAGTTTACTACAGGTAGATTAGGTACCTATTTGTTGAACCAACATTATTAGATATACCCTCTATCTCTTGTGTTTTTGAGCGGGACTATAGCTATTCCTGAAGTCTCATTTAAATTTAGATAACTAATTAATAATAATCATCAGTATCTTCCTTTTTATAAATCTGTAAATAATTTCACTACAAAGTTTATTCTAAGCACCCCGCCCTCTTCCCACTGAACACATAAGTTCTTAAAGCTAAACAAACTAGGTAGTTCTTTTTGCGTGTAATAGACATAAATTCTGTAAATGTAAAAGTGAGTTTCTTCTAGTTTGTTACCTACATTTGGCATACACTTAGACAAAGAATGTTATACAGAATAAAATTATAGGCCAGAGTAGCGAGAAGGAGGATGGCTATTTTTGTATATAATATGCCAGATACATCATGTATTATATTAAAGGTGGGGTTAAGTTATTTTATGAATAAGACACATTATCTGCTCTCATCTAAGCTGGAACCATTAAATATCTCCATAAATAGGTGAAGGAAAGCAAACAAAGATTTGAACTTAATAACTTTTATATTTATTAATTTAAATATTTACTTAATATAACACGGTTACTATTTACACTCATTAAACTATAATAACATTTTTCGGTAGCATCATACTTATCTAGCGACAATATTTTGATATACATTCAAGATCATCCAAGCGATAACTAAACGATGCTCAGTTCACTTTAGGTTCATCAAAGCTCAAAAAATAACTAGCAGCTTTGTTTCTTTATAAATGTATTGCCTCAAAAACCTAATCCACTGCATTCTAATTGATAGGTGCAGAGAGTCGTCTCATCCAGGAGCCTCTGAAGGAACTCATGCAAGCATACACCTCGCTTCTGGTGAGTGCATTATTTTTTTATTGCATATAGTGGCAGACTAGTCACGGTCCATCTGATGGTAAATGGTAACCGTCGCCCATGGACTCGACTATACCGAGAGTATTGTCAAGCCGCTGCTCACCAATTCATTTCACAGATATGAAATGAAATATAAACGGCTATCTTCTGCTACAGCCAAAACGCAACGATGTGCTTCATGGCCGGTCACACGGGAGATCGTGGTACCAACCCGCTCGGGCCCGATACCAAGTGAGTACTCTCACTTGGTACCCAGCCCTACCACCAGTCATGCAATGGATGATAATTGCTTACTTCCCTTAGTCGCCTCATGCGACACCCGTGGGAAAGAATGGGGTGGTGACACTTGTATTCTTAGTCCGTCACCACACGGACAAAGGTTTGGAAGAACAGCACGTGGTTACAGCAGGTATACCGATTACATCGGAAGCCCTCCATAAACCCTAACCCTACCTAGGAGTAGATAACCAAAAGTGACCATTAAAAATTAACATAAAACAATATGGCTGCTAAAGTAATAAACTCGTAAAAAAGCCAAGGCAACTCTTGCGATCAGGCTGCCAATACCAAGCCAATATTTCCACCGTTGTGGAGAAGGCTTGTCATAAAGTCAGACTTATTGAATAAATAAACAAGCCCGCCTCTGCATAACCTTATCCCTACAGCCTATATATGACCTCCGCTACAAAAGTGCGACAACTGGCGATCTCAGAACAAAAGTCAAATGTTTATTCAGGATTCTGACAACCTGTAAAGGCGGTAAGGTATTTTGCAGTCGGGACCTACTGCATAATATACTTGTGGAAGTACCGAGGAGGTTAGATGTCTACAATTAAGAGCAACATGCTCTAACTAGGTTATGACCTCAACAAGGAAAGAAAAATAAATACCTGTAGATAAAAATACATTATTGAGAAGTGTCCTTTCAAAAGAGCTCATTTTACATTTTAGAAAACATTTAATTTTTTTCGGTTATAACACCATAAATTCTCTATAATTTCTATGATGTTATGTTTGTTTGTAACAACTTACCTATTTTATCTCGAAATTTATCTACAAACGACACGGGACGTCTCGCAGATGTGAAAACATCGAATTTCATTCTTTCTTCAAATATTGTTTAAGTCTTATATAATTCTTGGTAAGCGCCCTCTCGTTATCCACAGACGAAATAAAACTGTTGGTTTATTGATTGACGTTATACTTGCCTAGTTAGATGCTTTTGTCAACAGATGGCGTTAAAACTAATTAAAAACGCCACCAGCCGGTTTTACCCTCTGAGGGAGGCGTTAAATGTTTTCACATCAAAAAACAACATTCTGTTACGCGTGAAAGAGATCTCTTTGTTATGGTTGTTGTCCGTTCAATACCATAGACTTAATACGCTTGTATAGTATTCTAAGTCTATGTTCAATACACAATACACATAAAAAACTATACGTCGTGGAACGTCTAGCAGATGTGAGAACATCGAAATTATTTTGTTGAAATAAAAATGATCATAACTAGATAAAGTACTCATCAAGACGAATCAAACGAGTATACACTCGATAGGGTTGCGTCGTTTCATTACAGAGTTACTGTGGCCACCTTCCAGCTCCATCGTCAAACCCTGGATACCATCTAAAGACAAAGTACTCATCAAGACGAATCAAACGTGTCCAAACTCGACGGGGTTGCGTCGTTTCATTATAGAGTTACTGTGGCCACCTTCCAGCTCCATCGTCAAACCCTGGATACCATCTAAAGACAAAGTACTCATCAAGACGAATCAAACGTGTCCAAACTCGACGGGGTTGCGTCGTTTCATTATAGAGTTACTGTGGCCACCTTCCAGCTTCATCATCAGGCCCTGGATACCATCTAGACACATAGTACTCGGGACGACGAATCATACGAGCCCAAATTCGATGGGGTTGCGCCATTTCATTATAGAGTTCCTAAGTCCACCTTCCAGCTCCATCATCAGATCAGCTCCTTGTCAAATAATACTACATTGTCATGCGATATACACATGCGTGTAAAATTTCAGCTTAATCGGAAACCGGGAAGTGTGTCAAATTTAACTTGCAAGATTTGAACGGGACAAGTAAAATAAAAGCGTCGCCACGCTTACAGCCGATTTTACCCTCCCTCCGCATGAGATGTTTCACATCAAAAACTCGTGACGAAACAAGCCCTTTTCAAAAGACACTATATTATACTCGTATATGAATCTTCATTTAACTGAAGAAAGTCAAAATATTTATAGATCATCGTTGGTGTTGTCTTATGAAATTATTACGTTACAAAAATGTCATTAAGTATCTCGTAACAAAATTGGTTATTTACGGTGTTATTTCTTTTTTCTGTGGCGCCATCTTCGCATCCGACGGTAGAAGAAGACCTATTATACCCCCAACTGAAATTGAAATAAACTATACATTAGTGTTTTATTTCCAAGTGTGGCTGACCAGCCAGGCACCCACCAGATGATTAGTGCTAAACAACTTCATTAGGTAAGAAACCCTGTATTCCAGGGGACTTGGTAAACATTCAACATCCAAATTACCCTCTACAATCCTTCCTCTACACCTCCTATTGATTCCAACGAGGATAACCACGAAAGTGATGTACACTAGGGGCGTAGTGCTGCCAGTATTTATGAGAAGTACTTACACTTACCGGCCCCCTGCCTGAGTATTGGGGGTTCAATTCCCACACAGGACAACTCTTTGTGTGACCCACAAATGGTTTTGAAATACTATCCCGACGTTTCGAATACTTTTATTCATGATCACGGGTGGACTTAGATGGTAGGCGTCCAAAGCTGATATATAGATTCCGTAAACGTAGTTTTATTTCAAAATGTGTATGATTCGCGTAAATGTTAGAAAGTATTCCACAAGTGGTTGTTCGGAGTCTGGGTGTACCTTGTGTCCGTGATGTTTTATGTTTGTAATGTCCCCCGCGATACAAGGATTGTTCCTTAGTGCAGGGTGTAGTCTTTAAAAAAACAAAGCAAGTTTTAAATAAGATACTTACGACATGACAAGCACCCAAATATGTAGAAGACATAGTCGCAGTGGAAGTCGAGAAGGTTTTTCAGGATGTTGATCCCGAAGAAAGCACTTCCTCGGCCCACCATCAGAGTCAAACAAACTGCCATTGCTCTGTACATATTCGTGTGAAAAATATTAATATGGCGGACGAACACAAAATATGAAATCGAAATTAATAGTCACGAGCAGGACTTGAACTTGCATCATCTTGCATGCCAATTCAGCCGTTATTCATGACATCTGCGCGGGACTGGGAATTTCGTTATCACATTCCTTCTTAATGTGAATTTCCCACCTTTGTTCACTTACATGGCTAAATATGTCAATTGCTTAATAAGCTATATAAAATATCAAAATATTAATGGCGGTTTAATTTTTAATGAAAATAAAATAATACAAATTACTGTGAATCTTATTTATATAGTATAGATATATTGGTTAGGGAGCTGGGTGCCAAAATTTCTATATGACCCGTTCGTGTGGCAGACATAATTAATATCGATGATTGTACCATAAAAACATTAAGGACCACGTCTGGCACCATAATAGGCCTGCGTTATCAATTGACAGCACTTTAAAATGTAAAAAAAACGATATGTTAAATCATTTGTTCGTGTCTTTCATCCCTATTAATACGAAAGACGAACAACTCATATACCAAAATGGCACCCAGCTCCCTAAACAATATCATGATAGTAAGACCGTAGCCTGTCAGTGTAAAGGTATCAAGTTTGAATCCCAGTCCGCGGTTACGACCAAACAAAACTATTTAATTAAAATAGACTAAAGGAGTACTTAACACAATTTATTTAGTTTTCACCTGTATTTTATAACCATACCCACAAATCGCTAATGAATAATTAGGTACGATTTACATAATTATATTATTATATCGTGTGTGTGTATGTGATTTATAGCTAGATGCGTAATATGTACCTGTATTTCTGAATCTTGCATGCGTAAGAATACTATAAATAGATCTAATGACTTTAATCTGTTTAAGTTTTAAGCCGTGGACACCTGAAGCGCTTACAGTCGATTTCAAGAAAATAATTTTATGATTCAATACCTGACGTATGTTGGAAAGATATCTACGCTGAAAGTGTTCAGGAACCCAAAGTTGAAGACACCCGATAAGAACAATATAAAAAGAGCTGCTGTCAGCAGCCAATAGGGACTGCTGTTGATGCCCATAGCTGCTATACCACCAACCAACTGTGGACAATAAAAATATGCATCGCCTCAGCTTTTAAATTTTTAGCTTACTAAAATTAAATCTAGAATCAAATCTTAGAACAGGTGGATTGTTTTCTAATAATTTTACAACGAACTTAAGAAGACCTTGTGTTTTTGTTTTTGTCCGTCTAGTGGCGGACTAAGAATACAAGTGTCACCATTATTTCCCACGGGTGTCGTAAATATAATTATTAATTATTTTATTTCATATCTGTGAAATGAAATGGTGAGCAGCGGCTTGACAATACTCTCGGTATAGTTAAGTCAACAAGCGACAGTTACCATTTACCATCAATTAAATCGAGCGAATTTAAAATATAAAGCATGTTAAAATCATTTGCCTTAGTATATCTCGCGAAATGTTGGAAACGGCTAAAAATAATTTGATGTTAATTTTTGTGCATTAAGTTGGATCCACAGATGGGTTAAATACACAATTGGAGTAGATGGCGCTGCGATCATGTACCAGAATTTAATTATTAATCTTTAACCCATCTTCTTCACAGTTGATGGCATGGAAGACGGTGGTACCGCCCCTTGATGGTACCGAGCTCGCTAAGAAGTGAGTACTCCTATTTGGTACCCAACCCAGTAGCTTACCTTTTTCAATTTCACAAAATTTTTACTATTACCTGATATAGCTGGTAGTTACCACATACCAGCCATAGGGTCATGATTCGTCTGACTATTAAAAAAAATCAACTATCTATGTCTCTATTTTTCTATAAAATACCTGTATTCCAATGAAAAGCTTCTTCCTGCCAATGCAGTTTACTACAGCACTCATAATCACATTCAGCGCGGCCAAAATAGCCTGGATACCGAACACCATGGTCATTGCGAAATTGTTCATTCCGCAGTCAGCATTCTGTAAAAATACCAATATACATCGGAGGAGTACAACCCACACCTTTCTTTCTCAAACTATTTAACCTTTCCTAAGATAAATGACACCCGAGTGATTATCCCTTGGTCTTGTCCTGGTCTCTCAATCAATAAAAATTGCTTTGTCCATTTCTGGGCTGCGGGCTACGCAAAATTTCCTAAGCATCGGTTAAGTAGTATGGCGTGTAAGCATAACACACAACCAAATTTAATAATATTAGCAAGGCCTCTAATTGTCTATGTACTGTAGCGGTAGTTTGTGAGGCTGCTGAACATGAGATCTCGGGTTCGACTACCTAGTTGGGTCAGCTAAATGAGTTTGTTTTTTAAGAAATTCTTAATAACAATTCGGAGTTAGGTAGTAGGCGATGTTTCATCAACTTACATAATAAATAAATAAATAAATTTGTATATGTATTATACTATTTTTTTTTTGTAAATACATACATATAATAGATTGAAAACACCCAGACGCAGTACAAATATCTGTGTTCATCATCACACAAATAATTGGAAATCCTCAGTGGGAATCGAACCCACAACCCCGTGCACGGAAGTCGGTTACACTACCGACTACGCCACGAGGCGATCACGGGACGTCGAAACCTCATTCTTATCCTAGTAATATAATTTTTCAACATTTTTGAAATCATTTTCTAGTGTCCCAGCATGAATGGGGGCCGGCTTGATCGGGGAAGTACCACCCTCTCATAGAAGATCAGCGTAAAATAGGTAACAATAGGAAGTTCTAATGTTGTATTTCGTATGGTGAATAAGATCACGGGACGTCCAAACCACATTCTTATCCTCTCCTTATTATCCTTTCTCTTCAACTCCTCTCGATTTCCTTGGAGTTGGAGACGCGCGAGTGATGCCTATTCTGTTGCTAGCATCTATTAACTACGGTAACTGATAACCATCAAGTGAAGAACCGTATGCTTGTTTGCCACCGGAGCAGGACGAAAACAAATGAATTAACTTTCATTCACATTGACACAAAATTTTCTGTTCTTTCCGGTGAAAAGGTGCTGGTACTTATATAATTCAATCATACAATTTTATGCCAATAAAATAGCATTTGGGTTTGTATCCTTCCATGAAGTTCTAGAAATAGGAAAACTAAAATCATTTACTTACTTCCCCTACAACTGTTGAATTCTCGAATATTCTAATCATTTCGCAGATGCTGAGATCGGCATTTTCATTCGATACGGACGTCATGAAAGCATTCACGATGTAAGGCTGCCAAACCATGAAGGAGTTTATGCTATAATCAGAAAAGGATATTTATCTTTTTAAGTTTGTCCGTGTGACGGACTAAGAATACAAGTGTCTCGGTATCGTACGAGGCGAATAAGGGAACTAAGCAATTATAACCCATTGCATTACATTGGTGGTAGGGCTGGGTACCAAGTGGAAGTACTCACTTGGTATCGGGCCCAAGTGGGTTGGTATCACTATTTCCCGTGTGACCGGTCATCAAGCACATCGGTATGTTTTGGTTGTAGCAGGAGGCAGCCGTCAATTCTTTCATTCCATATCTGAGAAATGAAACGGTGAGCAGTGGCTGGACAATACTCTTGGTGTAATTGAGTCCTTGAAGCGACGGTTACCACTTACTATCAGGTGGGCCGTGGCATGTCTGCCACCATATGCAATAAAAAATGAGCCGTCACGGAACGTCTCGAAGATGTGAAAACATCGATTTTCTTTCTTTCTTCAAATATTGTTAGTCTTATACAATTCTTGGTAAGCGCCCTCTCCTTATCCATTTACCAATTTCAACTGTTATTGATTTATTGATTGACATTATGCTTCCTAGTTAGATGTTTTTGTCAACAGATGGCGTTAAAAACAAATAAATAAATTAAATAAGTCGCCACGCCAACCGCCGGTATTCTCCTTCCTCCACATTAAATGTTTTCACATCAAAACTTAAATAACACAATTACGGAAATATCAAGTATATAGTTACAGAAAAGATAGCTTACCATATATAACTTATAACAAATAGAGCAGATAGCAGTAGCGTATACTTCAGGAGCGGAGGCTTCAACATCGGTACAGTTTGAGCAATTATTGATTTGAAAAAACCTTTGTGCAGCGTGGACATACTGTCTTCATCTAACACTAGGACATCAATCTAAAAACAATGCGCAATATGTCTTATTAAAGGTTAATGGACTGAAGATGTAGGTAGTTAGTTTCTAAAAAAATTACTATACTTTAGTTCTAATATGGTATCATTTTAATTTAACGGTGTTATAGTGTCACTAGCATATATAATTATGGGGGGTTAGATGGAATCTCATATCTCACGCCTTAGTATTGCTACTGTTCTGTATACTAATCATTTAACTTGGTGAGTAAAAGCGCTGAATACCCAAACCCTCCTTATTACTACTGCCCCTTTTCGTCCAAATTGAAATTCATTAAGTATCTTTATTTCACAGGCTTATTATATAACCTAGCACTTACAATCGTCAAAGTTAATAATAACTAACACCAGCGCTTGAGACAAGTGCCACAAGCAGCCGGATTTTCATACGAAGAACCCGGCAAGAGTCATGAACCACTTTTTAAATCTTCCATCGTCCTCCCTCGAACATCCTTCCTTGAAAAACTGAAAACCTGAGTTTTTTTCATTGCTTATGGCATAGTGGTATTCGTCGCTCATGGACTCAATTATACAAAGAATATTGTCAAGCCATTGCTGACCATTTAATTTGGAAGATATGAAATGATATCATAAACAGCTATCTCCTACTACAACCAATTATTTATTTTGTTCTTAGGCTGTCATTACACTGACAAAAGTTATATGTATTTGCCACTGGTTTCAATCTAAATGGAAATCCCCTGCACGTTATTTCAGTATGAAATCCATAAACGAGTATTTTATCATAAATGTTTTAATATTTCTTAGCATTACATTAACAAATGATTTGTGTGATTTAAAAGACAGTACAATACATTGTTTATATAATATTTTCTGATTTTCGTATTGAACAAACAGAAGGACAAGTTATCGAACCTTAAACGGCAACAGCTGGGATATGTGTCATCACACAACTACCCGCGCAATAATAACAAAAAAGATACTGCGCCGCATTCGGAATATGAAACTGTTATTAACTTGTCATCGTATGCTTTAGATAGCAGTGCACTCAGTGTTCTTTCTCGAGGACTTAACTATGCACCTACGCCTAGAAGGATCCCCATAGAAAATATAATTACGAGCATCGAGGACACAATTTTCCGTAATACTATCCCACAAAATGAAGCGGAGTGCTTAAGACAGGATATATCATCTCTCTTACGCAGATCAAAACCGCCTATAAGCAACCTTACAAAAGTTGAGTACTCAGCTTTACGCGATCTGCGCGATAACAGCAATATCCTAGTACTACCAGCCGACAAAGGCAACGCGACTGTGATTGTGAATACCGAGGCCTACGAAAACAAGATCTTGCAGCTATTAAGTGATGACACTACATACAAGAAGGTGAATTATAACCCTACTTCTAGAGTAACCACAAAAGTAGTCAAGTTGTTACGAAATGGCTCAGATAATAGTTTATTACCACGTCTACGGCCACACAATCCCACACCGCCGAAGATATATGGCCTCCCTAAAATCCACAAGACTGATTGGCCCCTACGTCCCATAGTAAGCCAAATAGACTCGCCTACCTACAAACTATCCAAATTTCTGGCCTCAGTTTTATTACGGTTCACGGGCCAAACAGATAGTTTTGTACGGGACTCGACACATTTCGTCCAACTGTTGAGAGATGTACGAATCGAACCCACTGAGATTATGGTAAGTTTCGACGTGTCGTCTTTGTTCACCAATGTACCAGTAAGGAGAACATTAGAACGTATTAGTGCCTTGATACACGACTCTGACTTACCAGCTGAATACATTGAGTGGATAGAACTTTGTCTGACAAGCGGATACTTCATGTGGCGAGGAGAGTACTACCTGCAACTGGACGGCGTGGCAATGGGATCCCCGGTAGCACCTGTTGTGGCCAATATATTCATGGAGTGGTACGAAAATCAGGCGTTAAGTACAACTAAGTATAAACCGCGTTATTGGTGGCGTTATATCGATGATATATTTTCAATAGTGGATAGAGACCACCTGAGAGAATTTACGGAACACCTAAACAATGTACATCCTAAGATTAATATTACCGTAGAGGAGGAGAAGGAAGGGACATTGCCATTCTTGGATGTACGTGTTATCCGTGGTTCTAATGGAATTTTGACCCACACTATACATCGAAAACCTACGCACACGGACCGATACCTTCATGCGAGTTCACACCATCACCCTGCGCACTTGTCCTCAGTACCGAGATCATTAATTGACCGAGCCCTCCGACTATGCGATCCCCAATTTATACAGCAAGAGCTCGAGCACGTTAGGGGTGTACTAGAGGACAACGGGTACAAGTGGCGTCAATGCTGCCGGACAACAGAACGGAGGGAGCGTACGCGACCGCTAAAAGTAGAACGTTCCCCTACATATCTACCTTTCATAAGAGGAATAACGGATCGAATCGGCCATCTGTTAAGACGAAGGTATGATATTAGAACGTTCTTTCGTGCCCCTGGTCAAATAAGACAGATGCTACGCTCACCAAAAGACAAAGACCACCTCAGCGTACCAGGCGTGTACCGCATACCATGTGACTGTGGCAAGAGTTATGTGGGAGAAACTCGACGCAATATCGCCACCAGACTATCCGAGCACATTAGGAGTATTAAGGATATGGACACAACCAAATCGGCTTTAGCAGAACACGCACTTCTCTCGGACACCAACCATTACATTCGGTTCGATAAAGCTTCCGTATTGTCACAAGAAAAGTTCTTTGTCCCTCGCAAGATACGGGAAGCAATAGAGATCAACCGACATGCAACTTTCAACAGAGATGGTGGATGGAAGCTCTCGTCAGCCTGGATACCAGTCCTTAATACTACCTCGAGTATTCACACATCCGTGGGTATGGAAGGCGACACGGTCAGTGTGGTGTGCAAACCTACGCCTGCCGATCAAAGAACCGACGAAGTGACAACACCACCATCCACTCCTGATCGGAATCGGGCCTCATCGGCTGACATCGGCAGCGACGAGCATGCACCATCTCCATGCAACGCCCCGCCGCCGCCCGCACATGTGTCAAGCCGAGCTGCGCGCTACGCTAGCCGCAGTGCCCGCCGGGAACTCGTTGACACCGCTGCGCGCTCGCCCTGATGATGAGCATCGAATATGCTCGAAACCCGGGTCGACTAAATCGATCCTCAACGTGAGTTATTACCGGTGATATTTTTCTGATGTTTACGCGAATTCTGGACTATGAAATAATACTGTACAGTATTATTATTACGAATTTTTTTAATTATACAAATATCGCAATCAATTTAATTGTACAAATATCGCAATCAATTTAATTGTACAAATATCGCAATTTTAGTTTTATTGTAGTCCCTAAAACCTGCTTTAAAAATTCATAAGAAGCCATTAAAGGTAGTGGTTATGGCGCTTCCTTAGGGAGACCTGTATGTCCAGCAGTGAACGGAATAATAGCTAATTTATGGTACCGGATAAATGGAACCCATTGTCATTATTATCCCACTGTAGCACGCGGGTCGCCTCATAAAGTAAGAGGGATAAAAACGGAGCACGGAAGCCCCGTTTCGGGTCACCTTACGGCGTGAGGCTCCTCGGGGACATGCAGTACATGTACGGAGCAGGCAGACCTCCTGGCTCCCTAGGCGACGGGCTACGGCCTGGAATGCAAGCCTGCCCAATGCCGTGGACGGTCGTTAAAAAAAGCTCGGACCAGTTCTACGATGAAAGACCATCGCAAAGTGTCGGACTAGATCACTGCCCATGCCGAACCTAGCAGATGTTGCATGGTATGCATCCTCTCAGCCCAATAAGTAATCACTCTCAAATGGCAAGAAGACCAATGGTCGTGTTAAGATCAATCAAATGGAATACATTGACAACAAACTGTGGCAGTACACGTTCTCCAAGCGGAAGACTAGCATAATGAAGAAGGTGGGTGGCTGAGACCGCTTTTGGCCATAATCCATATGGGTCATCACTATCCGTGAGCGCTGGCTGTTTTCAACCACAATTTGTATCAGAATGCATTACATTGTATGGTCACAGGCTGACAGACTCCATAAGCTGTCGGAAAATCTTTTAAACTTGTAGGTTTCCTGACGATGTTTTCCTTCACCAAACAACGATAATATGTTTACAAATACACGCATAATTACAAACTTCGAATAAATAGGTGTGTCTTACAAGGGGTCATCGTTAGACTGACGATTGAACTCGATATGTGTGTGATATGAGTGTGTTTGCAGTCCTTGGTTTTACCGCTATCACTTTTTATTGGGCTATAAAAAAAGTAAGTTCTCAAGTATTTGGCGTCACACATGCAAGGGAGGGCAAGAGGTTCAAAATACGTAATGTTCGCGCTTTACTTCATCTTTTCAAATCGCAACGAATCGGTTATGAAAATGGAAGGGAATTTAGATTTCCTGATGTAATATTATTTAGCGGCGTCGCAAAAATTGTGACACAGTGTGACGACACGAGATCCATATATACATTATTTAGCGTGCCTTAATTTATGAACGGCCCCAACCCAACGTATTTCTTTTCTATGCGGGTGGCAATCAAACATTTGGACCACGGTAGTGGTAGCTGTAGCCTATAGACGCCAGCAACACCAAAGGCATCACTCGCGTGTCGCTAACTTTAAAGAAAAGAATAGGATCTCCTTATTATCCTTTTATCGTGGAGATAAAGGTTAATAAGAAGAAGATAGGGTAACGGTTCAGGCCTCCGGGTGGTACTTCCCCGACGGGACCGGCTCATTCATGCTCGGACACGTAAGGCTCTGCCACTATGAGATTTCCGATAGTTTATAGCATCTATGTATAACTTGACATGACTACCAACGTTTTGATGTATCTGAAGCCTCAGTTCAAAATAATAGCATTGTTTTTTTACTTACCGGGTAATTATCATAGCTTTTCCTCTTATTGACAACGTATATGGTCCTTAAAACTTTAAGGGCTTCTTCGTTCTTGCCAATTGAGAGGAGATACTTCGGACTCTCGTGGGCACAGGCCACTCCAACGGCACTAATGGCACTTGGGAACGCGTAGATCAAGGCCAGCACTCGCCAGGAGTTGAAGAAGATGTTTAAACCAGGGATGTGGTAAGAGAACTTGAGTGGCAGAATCGGGATGGCTATTACTGGAAGAGGTATTAGCTGGAGTTAATTAAATAGCTTAGATATTTTGATCTGTATTTTAGCCATTGATATACTCAGTTACTTTAAAGAATAAATTATTTGTGAAAGTGGAAAAAATGTCGTAAAGACGGTAATAGGCTCAAACATAGTTGGCGAACCGTGGATGTGTAATACACCTCTGCCTACCCCTTCGGGGATACAGGCGTGATGCTATGTTATATGTATATTCTAAACAAAAAAATAATGCTTTAGGCCGCTAAGCTATCATAAAAGCCCACTAAAATTCCCAATTTCCACTTTCACATAGCAAGTCCGAATCCTGCTCGTAAAAATTCATCTTTTTCCAATTTCACAAATAAATGTTTCCAGTAAAATATCTCATCCCTTATATATACGGTTGTGAGCGGTCACCGTGGCCGAAGATAGATCTGGAAACCATTATTATTATCACTTCCATCCATCCATCCACCCGTCTTTCGACGTCTCCTGCTGGACATAGACAAGAGAACGCCATAACATATGTTTCGCTCATATGAGGGATAGTGCCGTAATCGCCACGCTGCCCACTCCCCTGGTATTCCCTCTGTCGGCTCTTACGACTCCCATGGGTGGAGAGGGATGGGACAATTCTAAAGCAGGCCCCACACGGCCGGTACACGGGGTATTATCACTTAATAATCGTGAAATTTTAGATTATTATAGTTTTAGTCAGAAAAGAACACCGGTTACATATGTTATCCCAATAAAATGGATGATTTCTGTGAGATACTTGATTTTGTATAGGTATAGATAATTTAACGTGTCGTACAGTGACGTATTTAAGAATATTGACCCGATTCTGAAGGCCACTCAGACGTAGGCAGAGTCAATACAATCCAATATCATCTTCCTAAGGCCCTTATCCCATGCTTCTGTTTGGGTCGGCTTCAAATATGTTCGATTTTAGCTGATCTTCCACTTTACACGGAGAAACTGTCTATCTGACTACCACAAGACAGTTAAGGGGACAACTTGGGAACTTACAAAGAGACTGGAGTCTCTTTTTTTTCAGATCACTCTGACAACTTTTAACGGCCGGGACCCTCTACCATATCTTATGCCAGCCGAGCGAAGTTTACTTGACCTTGCTAATAGTTTGAGCGGCAAATGCACAACTAGGCTACGAACTTTTTACTCTTTGTGAACTTACTGCATTTTCTTCTTATTAAGTCTTACTATTGAATTTTCTAATATACGAAGATGTAATGGCATATGGTATTTATTAGATAACATTGACTATACAGATACCTGCCATGCTGCCCGTAGCGAGTAGGAATATACTGGTTGATAGAATAACAAGAGAGCTTCTCTTAGCCATCGGAGTGCACTCGCTCAGGAGAGTCACAGACAGCGCAAATGCACCGGCTACACTGAAACATAGCATGTAGGTAAGTACATCAATTAAATTTGATTTTTAATAAATGAAGAAAGAAAAAATGTGCGGTTTTACCACTGGGTTTCAACCGCCTTGTATTCTAAGAGACATCGTATTATTATAAATAATAGGCATGCGATACTTCTTTTAAATAACGTCATCTTTATTTTACATCTCGCAATCTTGTTGTGATGACAAATAACCACTTATTTGATTATTGTTTATTTCTTACTTGGTATATTATATTAAATTCCTTTCTAAAAACTAGTCCTAAATGCTAAATTTTTTGAATGGGATGTGTGATGACAATTATCACGGGCAGGATGACAATCATCACGGGCAGGACTCGAAGCCACAATGGTTTTCAAACACGGTGGCTTTGATTCCCATAATAAGTTAAAGTTAATATATAAAATTATTAAATGACTAAGACTTACGAAGCTGAAGAGACAAATTTAAGGCAACACAACACTATCCAATTAGGCGAAAATGCGGCAAGGGAACCGGCTAAGAAGCTCATTGTCATGGATATCACCAGGATCTTCCTTCGTCCTCTAGTGTCTGCCAAGTAGCCCCAAAAATGAGAAGTAGCTATAATACCTGAAAAAATAACATACATGAAAGAATTTCCAAACAATGCTAATATAATGTATTGCATCACACCAGATTGCATAGATGGTTGGCTTAGATTCCAACTTCACGCACGAGTCTTTGTGACATACAAATGAATACTTTTTGTCTATTAAATTGTACGTTTTCAAGCTCCCGCGCGATTCTAGGAGTATTACTCAGAGCAGAGTTGTCTCTAAAAGAGATTACAATATAATCTTTCCACTAAGGTCACCAGAAGCCTAAAAAGAGTACGTCTTCGGCATGCCTCTCTCTTCTCATAATTGACGGACCACGGGTACTTACGTTTAGTTAACAGATCCCTTTCCACAGATCTCTTGGAGCTGGTTATGAAAGTAAAGCTGACACCAATATGCAAGAATAGCTTATCTATTTCATAGTACGTTGCGTGGGTAAAAAGAGTCCAACCAAATCTTACCTGCCAAAGGAACTGATGCAATAAGACCCTGTTGCATATGGGTGGTGTGCAGTTCACAGACGCTGGCCGGCACCAGGTACGATACACTGAAGATTTCAAACCCCATGCCCATTATAATACTACCGCAGAGTAGAAACATACATATATTGAAGCGGCCGAAACCTGAAACGAGAAAATATTGAAGTCTTTTTTGTATATTTCTATTACAATGACAGGCGGGCTACGGGCTAGATGGTAAGTGGTCATCGCTGCTTATCAACCACCCGGACCCCACGTAATTAGAGATTGTATGTCACATTTTCAAATGGAGTCTAGGTAATCTTGCTATTAGCTTTGTATTTGGCAGAATATGCCAGAAACTGCTCAATAATCCTTGCTTTATAAATATTGCAACGTGTGGCTAGGTCTCCACACGTTGCTTTGACACACATATTTAATTTGGAAATTTTACGATTATATATCTAAATAATCGAGATAAAACTATCTATCGGGATAAGAATATATTTTAAAATAAAACTACGTTTACGGAATCTATCGCGTTTTTCTTGATTTTACTACTATCCCGACGTTTCGAATACTTTACAGCATTCATGATCACGGGTGGACTTAGATGATAGACGTCTATCGTATCAGCCTTGGACGTCAATCAACTAAGTGCTGTAAAGTATTCGAAACGTCAGGATAGTAGTAAAATCAAGTAAACGCGATAGATTCCGTAAACGTAGTTTTGTTTCAAAATGTGTAACATTCGCGTAAATATCAGAAAGTATAATATATTTTAAATTGGAACAATCACACATTTGAAAAAAAAAAAATGATAAGGTCGAATAAGTAGCAACAGAGTTCATCGGCGAAAACAATTTGACAGGGAATTTTTATATACTACTCTGTCAAGAAAGTACTGGGAAAAGATCAATAATACACAAATTTTTTGTTATTCATCCAAATTTATTTTATCACCTTCAAAGTAGGTATGCTCCTTCAGAAACGATAGACTTACGCGAACGAATAATTCAATCATCAAAACATATATTATTTTAAAGGCTGTTTCCGGAATTGAGTTCAGTTCTCACCGCGAATTCTCCTTTATATCTTCTACCGATTGAAAACTGGTGCCACGAAGTGGTAATTTGAGTTAAGGAAAAAGAACGGCTGGAGCCATATCTGGTGAATATGGTGGTTGCTCGATGGTATTTGTTAAGTGTTTGGACAAATATTCATTCACAATGATGGCCTTGTGCGAAGGTGCATTATCGTGGTGCAAAATCTAAGAATTTTCTTTCCGCAAGTCTAGCTTTTTTCGTCGAATTTGCTCTCTTAAACGCCGCATAACGCTCAAATAATATTCTTTTGCCGTTTGACCTTCTGGCAAGAATTCCAAGTGCACAAAACGCGATAGTCACAGAAAACAGTCAACATGACTTTGACTTTTGATCGACTTTGGCGTGTTTTTTTCGGTTTCGGTTCAGTTGGAAGTCGCCACTCCGAAGCTTGTTGACTAGTTTGCATGTCAAACTCGTAAACCCACGTCTCATCACCAGTAACAATGCGTTTCATGAATGTTGGGTCGGAATTGACTCGTGCTAGCATGTCCTCAGCGACTCTCATGCGATTGAGTTTTTGGAGAAAATTCAGGTCTTTTGGGACTAGCCGAGCGGAAACATGTTTTATACCCAAGTGATTATTTAAAATAGTACGTATTGACTCGTGAGACACAGAAAGTTCGGCGGCTATCTCTCTCAAAGTTGAATGAGGATTTTCAGTCACTATTTCCTTCACTTTTGCAATGTTAACTTCAGTTGCAGACATTGACAGCCTACCAGAGCGAGGCAAATCTTCCATCACATCTTGACCGCTTTTAAACGCTTTGGACCACTCATAAGCACGTGTTTTTGATAAAGTCGATTCACCGTAAGCCTTCTGTAACATTTTCAGTGACTCCGAACACGAAATTCCATTGGCGATGCAAAATTTAAGACAAACTCTTTGTTCGATGTTTTTGTCCATTATGAAATTCGCAATACACACTAGATATGATATAACTAAAAAGAGCACTGTATTTAATATAAATAACAGATGCAACTCAAACTCCGCGCCAAAATGGATAATAGTTCTGCCAATCTAACAATAACAAAAAAAACTAAAATTTGAATTAGGAACCATAAACAAATCATCTATTCCCAATATTTTCTTGACTGAATGTAAACCAGCTGATCCGGCAAACTTCGTACCACCCTATATATATATATATATATATATATATATATATATATTTTTTTTTTTTTTTTTTTTTTTTTCATGAATTGCAATTATAAATTGAGATATAAAGTATCCTATCTCTTAGGTTGGAACAAAACACACATTTAAAAAAAAAAAAGTTAAAATCGGTTCAGTAGTTTCGGAGTTCATCCCGGACAAACATCGTGACACTGAAATTATATATAACTAGCTTTTGGTTGCGTTGTATCTCAGGTTCCCAATATAGTAGCATACCAGTTTTTAAGTATAATCGAGATCTATCAAATAAAAAAAGCAACTTTTTTTTATTTGATAGATCTCGATTAGACTTAAAAACTGTTTTACATTTTATCCCGCACTATTATAAAGTTGTAACAGAGCTGTGTCTGTACGTTTAAGATATTTGAGAAAAAATGAATGTATTAGGCTATATAGACGTGTCTGAACACAAAACAATTTTTTTTTAGATTTATTGATTGTTTGTCTGTTTATCTGTTTGTTTGTTCGGGCATCACGCAAAAACTACTGAACGGATTTTGATGCAACTTTTTGATGTGAAACATCGAATGCGGAGGGAGGGTAAAATCGACTGTTAGCATGGCGACGGTTTTATTTTACTTGTCCCGTTCAAATCTTGCAAGTTAAATTTGACCCACTTCCCGGTTTCCGATTGAGCTGAAATTTTACACGCATGTGTATATCACGTGACAATGCAATATTATGACGACATAGAGCTGATCTGATGTTGGAGCTAGAAGATGGACATAGGAACTCTATAATGAAACGATGCAACCCCATCGAGTTTGGCCTCGTATGATTCGTTTTGACGAGTGCTTTGCCTCTAGATAGTATGCAGGGGCTGATGATGAAGCTGGAAGGTGGCCACAGCAACTCTATAATGAAACGACGCAACCCCATCGAGTATGGACACGTTTGATTGTCACCGTCCTAAAGTGGAGGTGCCACCGTCCTAAAGTGGAAGTCTCGGCTGGAGACGCCCCGGGCAGGTCTCTGGACCGTGGGGGCGCTCCGGCCGATCTTGGAAGAATGGGCAGGGCGGCAGCACGGGGTCCTCACCTTCCGGTTGGTGCAGGTTTTGTCGGGGCATGGTTGCTTCGGCAAATACCTGCACACGATCGCAAGGAGGGTGTCACCACTGCGGCTGCGACGAGGACTCGGCGCAGCACACGCTCGAGTCGTGCCCGGCCTGGGATGTGCAGCGCCGGGAACTCGTTGCAGTCATAGGCGTGGACCTGTCGCTGCCGGCCGTTGCGCGAGCGATGGTTGGCAGTGACAGAGCCTGGACCGCGGTCGCCACCTTCTGCGAGGCTGTCATCTCGCGGAAGGAGGTGGCGGAGAGGGCCCGTGAGGAATCCTTCTTTGCGGACCCGATTCGCCGCCGGCGCGAAGGGTGGCGTGCGCGCGCTTATCTGCGCCTGATGCCGCCCTAGCCGAGGCTGCGGACGGTGGGGTCGGGGAGTACCCTGCCGTCCGCGAAAGCCTACCGCGAAGGTGCGACGCCCAAGTGCGCGAGGCGTCGCTCAAGAGAGGGTGCCGGAAGGGGCTGCTGCCTGCGGATCGCGGTCGTAACGACGCGGTACCCGTGATCCGCCGTAGCCAGGGCGGGTGGAGCCGCACGGTGGGTTTTTAGTGGGTGAGAGCCCCACACTACCCCGTAATCTCCCCGGGCAGCGGGGTGTGCGGTAGGACATTTTTGCCCTCCTAAAAAAAAATAAAAAAAAAATGGTTTGATTCGTCTTGATGAGTATTTTGTCTTTAGATGGTGTCCAAGGTCTGATGATGGAGCTGGAAGGTGGCCATGCGAAACTGTAATTAAATGGCGCAACTCCATCGAGTTAGTGCACGTTTGAAATTTCTTGAATAGTAAATCCAGTCCTAGATGATATCCATGATCTTATGATGGAGCTGGAAGGTGGCCACAGTAACTCTGTAATGAAATGACGCAACCCCATCGAGTTTGGAATCATTTGATTCGTATTGACTTACTTTGTCTTTAGGGGCCATCCATAAATTACGTCACACGAATTTCACGATTTTTTGACCCCTCCCCCGTTTTTGTCACAGCTGGTCACATTTGTGAGACTCCCCCCCTACCTAGCGTGATGTCACGTATTTTGCGATTTTACATTTAGAAATTTTAATTCATTAAAGTACAAATTATTATTTGTGAAAGAGGAATAAGAGAACTTTAGTACGAGCGGGAATCGAACCTGCATCCCTTCCTTTCCGGGGAAGTGCTCTAATCCACTAAGCTATCGTACTCCCTTACGGTCATACCCAATTTCCTCATCACATTTGTCTTAACGACCAACGCCATCTATCGGAACGCATTTACATGCATTAATCCTGATAGTAAGTTTAATTTTGTAATTAAAATTCATTCTATTTGATGGCGCGATTAAAATATAGATAAAAAAATATATTAAAATTTTATATAACTGGCATGGGAATACCAAGTGAACATAGCAAACAGAGATATTAGTTTATTTTTGAATGCATACCACTTTTTCAAACTTAATATTATCTACACCGTGGTCATATGGTTTAATTAAACACAAAGTGAAAAACGTGAAATCGAAAATAACAGTCACGAGCAGGATGTGACTGTTATTTTCGATATCACATTTTTCACTTTGTGTTTAATGTATAGTGCTTAGCATGTCAAATGCTAAAAATATATATAAAAATATCTAAATACATAAGGTTTAAGTATTAATCACGCAAGCCAGAACGCACGAAGCCGAGGTTTCAAATCAACTACCAAGAATACTTTTCACAAATAAAATTTCAAAGTTAAAATAACTAAAGTGGATTTTTTCCAACTGACTGTTAATCTTTTACATTTATGTGTTTATTTCTTTATCGTAAAGCATTTTCGTTTGATCGAGTTTCAAATCAACTATTCTAAAGAAGTGTAAATTTAATGCTGCTTCCAGGTCCAACAAGAGGGCTATTGCCGAAGCCAAGGCAGAGCACGTTGCCAGACTTGGCGAGCGGCTTGGAAGCTATCCCGCCGGGAGTCGTGCTTTCTGGTCGCTTGCCAAGGCAGCACAGGGCAACTTCTGCCAGTCTAGTCTCCCACCACTGCAGAAACAGGATAGCGATTTAGCCCACAGTGCCAAGGAGAAGACTGATCTTTTGGACCAACTCTTTGCATCTAACTCGACTTTGGACGCCGGAGCAGCCATACCACCTACCATCCCGCAGTGTGAAAGCTCCTTGCCTGAAATCCGCATTCAGGATTCCGCGGTCAGGAGGGAGCTGCGGCTGCTGGACGTCCATAAGTCGAGCGGGCCGGATGGCATCCCTGTAGTAGTTCTTCAAATGTGCGCCCCTGAGTTGACCCCCGTCCTAAGGCGCCTGTACCGTCTCTCATACAGTACCGGCAGGATTTCTACTTCGTGGAAGGTAGCCCATGTTCACCCGGTTCCCAAAAGGGGTGATCGGTCGGACCCGTCGAATTACAGGCCAATCGCGATGACATCTCTGCTCTCCAAGGTTCTGAAGAAAGTCATAAACCGCCGACTTTTGCAGTACCTAGAAGATCACCAGCTGATCAATGATCGCCATTACGGCTTTCGTCACGGTGGGTCTGCTGGTGATCTTCTCGTGTATCTTACCCACCGTTGGGCGGAGGCCTTGGAGGGTGGAGGTGAAGCTTTGGCATTCGGCATGGACATCGCGAAGGCATTCGACAGGGTCTGGCATAGGGCCCTTCTATCGAAGTTACCATCTTATCCCCGAGGGACTCTGCAAATTCTCTGCCCACTTCCCGGATATGCTAGCAAATTTCAATAATAAGAATATTCACGCTATTCTTGTCTCTGAATCATGGCTGAAGCCATGTCTCCCGTCCACTTTATATTCCCTTCCTGGATATCAGCTTATCAGGAATGATCGAACGGTTGGTGGTGGTGGCGGTGTCGCCATATATATCCGTACCCACATTCCTTTTACCATTGTTGATATGTCTGCGCAGCCACCTCCAGCAAATGCTGGTGAGCATCTGGAAGTTCATCCTGGAAGTTGAACTCCAACACACAAAAATCCTGCTCGGTGTATATTATTGCCCCTCCTTGCGTATAGATTTCTTTGCGTCATTTGAATGTCTTTTGGACAAACTGGTCCCATCCTATACGCACACAATCCTGATGGGTGACTTTAACACTTGTTTCCTTAAAAATAATTCTCGTTCTTCTTCTTTTACTTCCTTAGTTGAATCTAAAAACCTTTTTATTCTACCACTCAATGCTACACATAATTTTCCTAATTCTGTCCCTTCACTCCTTGATCTAATACTAGTTTCCTCTAAAGAACGGGTTGAAATGCATGGTCAACATGCAGCTGACGTATTCTCATACCACGATTTAGTGTTCTTATCTTATAAAGTGCGTCCCCCAAAGGCCAAACCTAAAATTTTTATGCAGCGCAGTTTTGGTCGCATGGATGTGGATGCTTTGCGTAAGGATGCCAGTAACATAGATTGGACACCACTTGTTTCTTCAAGCTCAGTAGATTACCAAGTTAATTATTTCAATAATAGTCTTCTTCTACTATACGATAAACATGCACCTATACGACCGGTAAAAATGAAACATCAACCCTCACCATGGCTCACTGACCACATAAGGATGCTCATGGCAAAGAAAGCAACTGCTAAATTTAAATACAAGACTCGACCAAGTGCTTTAAACTGGGAGAAATACTGCACAATACGAAATCACTGCAACAAGGTGTGTAGGGATGCACAACGCCAGCACATTCATAATTCGGTTCAGGACGGAGATCCAGCTAAAGTCTGGAAATTTCTTAAAACATTGGGTGTTGGAAAATCGCGTATTGACACAATTCCTAAGGACTTAAACATTGATTTGCTTAATCAAGTATTCTCAGTATCGTCTAATTTAGAAAAGACAGTTAAAGAAAATACTATGAAATATCTTTCAACACTTCCAACACCTAACTATCCACCTTTCGTCATTAACCAATTCACTGCTTGTGATGTTAAGAAGAGCATTCAGTCAATAACTTCTAATGCCATTGGTAGCGACTCCACAAGCCGCAATATGATTATTCCCATCCTAGACGAAGTCCTTCCCATAATCCTTCTCATATCCTCAATTTCTCTGTATCCTGTGGTATCTTCCCATCCAAATGGAAGGAGGCGCAACTTACCCCTCTACCAAAAAAGGCTAAGCCTTCCTGTTTTTCTGACTTCCGTCCCATATCCATACTACCTTTCCTGTCCAAAGTTCTTGAGCGCCTTGTCCATAACCAGTTCAGTTCCTTTCTTGATATAAATAAGCTCCTCAATCCTTTCCAATCTGGCTTCCGCTCATGTCATAGTACAACTACGACATTAATTAAGGTAACCGATGACATTAGATCAGGCATGGACCGTGGTAATCTTACTGTGCTCACCTTGTTAGACTTCTCCAATGCATTTAACACGGTGGATCTTGACATATTACTTTGCCTACTAAACTCACTTAACATATCTCCAACGGGTATTGGTTGGTTTCGTAGGTACCTGTGTGGACGCCAACAGCGTATTCGTATAGAAAATAATTACTCAACATGGTGCAATACAACTGTTGGTGTACCCCAGGGCGGCGTGCTTTCTCCTTTACTTTTCGCAGTATTTATAAATACCATCTCTAATAAGCTTATTTCCTCCTACCACCTTTATGCAGATGATCTCCAAATATATACTCAGGCACCTTTAGCTGAATTGTCAGATGCCATCAGAATCACCAATAAGGACTTGGATTTAATTAGTAGTTGGAGTAATTCACACGGGCTTAAGGTGAATCCCGTTAAGACACAAGTCATTGTTGTGGGTAGCTCTAGACTAACATCTAAGGTGCAATGGACACAATTACCACCAATCGTTTTTGATGGCACAATAATACCTATAAGCGATAAAGTGAAGAATCTGTGTATACTAATTGACAAAAACCTCTCTTGGGATCCCCAGTTGCAAGAGGTGAGTCGGAAAATGTTCAGATCAGCAGGGTCATTGAGACGGTTGCGAAACTTTCTACCCACTGTCACCAAAATTGCGCTTGCAAATTCCCTTCTACTTCCTATTCTTGATTATGCAGATGCTAGCTATCCAGATCTTACCGAGAACCAGCTTGAAAAACTTGAGCGACTTCAAAATTTTTGTATAAGATTTATATTCGGTTTACGTAAATACGATCATGTCTCAGAATTTCGAAACAATCTCAAGTGGTTACCAATACGCCTTCGTCGGAACGCTCATTTACTATTCTTGTTATACAGTATTCTGTTCAACCCGTCATACCCTTCCTATCTTAAAGGAAATTTTGAATTCCTACATGACACACATGGGAAGACCTTCTGAGGTCGTCAGAAAATCTTAGGCTCAAAATACCAACGCATTGCACAAAATATCTTAGTAAGTCTTTTAAAGTGACGGCAGTAAACTTATAGAATGCCTTACCATTAGACATCAGACGCGCAAATACGTTGACTAAATTTAAAATATTGGTCAAGGATCATTATTTGTCATTTTAAGATTTTAATTTATATGTGATATTTATGATTACCTATAGTATTATTTATATTTGTAGATGTATATTTATTTATGTATACGTACACCTACAACATAACTGCAGCATCGTACTTGTTAACTCCATCCAAAGGTTGTCTGGCAGAGATTGCTATTAGCAATAAGACCGCCCATTGTACATACTTGTTGATAGTTTTATTATAAATTATTGTTTTTATCTTATGTTTGGTGTACAATAAAGTGTATTCTATTCTATTCTATTCTATTCTATTGATCGCCAGCTTCCTAGATGGTCGGAGCATCAAAGTCGTTGTAGACGGCTGCTTCTCCGATACCATGGGGGTTAATGCTGGCGTACCACAAGGCTCGGTGCTGTCCCCAACACTGTTCATCCTGCATATCAATGACTTGCTCTCAATAGAGAATATACATTGCTATGCGGATGACCGTGTCGTGTGGGGCCGGCTTTAGAATTGTCCCACCCCTCTCCACCCATGGGAGTCGTAAGAGCCGACTGAGGGAATACCGGGGGAGTGGGCAGCAGCACTCCCTCGAGTATTAACAACATCCACTGCGATCGCCAACCCGCCTGCTAAGCGTGGCGATTACGGCACTATCCCCCATTCTTGGGGAGGCCTATGTCCAGCAGTGGACGTTAAAAGGCTGATGGATGGATGGATGGATGCGGATGACAGTACGGGTGATGCGCGATATACCGGCCGTCAGAAAGTCCCTCGGAACATGCTGGAGGAGAGACGGACCGAACCTGTGTCTGAAGTCAAGCGCTTTCTTGGGCGGACCTCGGAATGGGGTGAAAAGAATATAGTTCAATTCAACCCCACGAAGACACAGGTTTGCGCGTTCACTGCAAAGAAGGACGCATTTTTGATGGCGCCCCAGTTCCAAGGGGTAACTTTCCCGGTCTCCAAGAGTATTGGCATCGACATCTCTAGCAAAGTCTAGTTCGGGAGTCATTTGGAGGACAAAGCCAAATTGTTCTAAACAGAACCAAGCGATACTTCACGCCGAGGCAACGACTTGTGCTATATAAAGCACAGGTCCGCCCTCATATGGAGTACTGCTCACATCTCTGAGCAGATGCGCCTAAGTACCAACTCGACCCACTTGACTCCCTGCAAAAGCGTGCTATTCGAATTGTCGATGACCCCGATCTCACAGAGGGTCTGGAGCCGTTGGAGTGGCAGAAAGACTTCGGGTCCCTCTATGTGCTCTATCGGCTCTACAATAGGGAGTGTCTCGGAGGAGCTGTTTAAGGTGGTACCAACATCACCATTTTACCACCGAACCACAAGACGTCGCGGTAGGGTTCATCAACACCACCTGGAAACGATTTCGTCAAAGACAGTTCGTTTTCAGCGTTCTTTTTTACCACGTACGTGTAAGCTCTGGAATTAACAACATGTGCTGTGACATGTCCCTCTTTAAACGAGGTTTGAAAAGAGCACTTAAGTTGCGGTAGGAGGCGGCTTGGCTGTGCCCCTGGTGTTGCTAAAGTGCATGAGCGGCAGTTACCACACCACCGTATTGCATCGGCCGTGGTCACGGGTTGAGTCAACCCGTGACCACGGCCGATGCAATACGGTCGAAACGTCGGGAAATTAAGATATTCAACCTCAACATTATATACGCGATTAAGACCCGATATATTAATATTTGTGTATAATGTGTACAAATCGCGAAAGTTTAAAAGTCTTTATGTATGTATAATTTAAATTTGGGGTCAATGCATGCCTTCCTACACCCCTGGCAGGTCTTCGCCACTGTTTGTGGTAGTCCCATCTGATTTGAAGGGCCAGGCCCTTCCTCGTCGCGAGACGCGTTTGCGGAACACTTACTTATAAAATCACGTTGCTTGCAGGTAGTAGGTACGCAGTTGTGGTGTAAGCACAATTAAATATTTGATTGTGAAATCTCTGTACAAATAGATTTAATAAACTATGATAATTCGTAGTTATTTGCATCAATTTGCGAAAACAGAAACTATTCTAATAACCTTTATTATCGTTTTTAGAATCCCGTACGCCAAATGATTAACGAAATAATCCCACCATTGTCAAAAAGTGATTAAAAACTGATGAATGAATCGACAGTTGTAATCGTGGTCGTGTTCGACCTTTATATCAGATATTATTTGTCATTCATAATTGCCAAACCTTACTTATTGTAATACAATACAAATTTTATTCATTATCATCAAAATTTATTGTTTTATTTTGATTTAAAAACAAAGTTCTTGTTAAAAAACCCTATCTATATCTATACTATTATAAAACTGTAACATAGATATGTCTGTACATTTAGGTTTTTTTTTAATATATTTGAGAAAAATATACTGTAATATGCTATATAGGCGTGCCTAAACACAAAACTATGTTTTTTAGATGTTTTGTCTGTTTGTCTGTTTATCTGTTTGAGTTTGTTTGTCTGTTTGTTCGTTCGCACATCACTCAAAAAGTATTGAACAGATTTTGATCAAACTTTTTTATTTGATAGCTCTTGATTAGACTTAAAAACTGGTATACATTTTATCCCGCTACTAAAAACTCAAACTCAAAATCTTTATTTGCGTATTAATAAATGAGCCACTTAGTTTGACCTTTTCCAGGCGCAGCAAATTTAGAGGGCTACTGAACTCCATATAATTTCTCAATTTATAAGATTTAATCAAGAAAAAAAAAATTAAAATGTTTTACTTGTAATTTATCATTATTATTAAAGTACAAATTATAATTTGTGAATAAGGAAAAAGAGTATTTTAGTACAGGCGGGAATCGAACCTGCGTCCCTTCCTAACCGGGGAAGTGCTCTAATCCACTGAGCTACAGTACTATCTTTTAGACATACCCAAACTCCTTATCACATTTGTCTTAACGACCAACGCCCCCTATCGGAACGCATTTACATGCATTAATCCAATATAGTAAGTTTAATTTTGCAATTAAAATTCATACTATTTGATGGCGTGAATTTTTAAACATTTTGATCTATATTTTAGCACTTGACATGCTCAGCTACTCTTAAAGTACAAATAATAATTTGTGAATAAGGAAAAAGAGTATTTTAGTACAGGCGGGAATCGAACCTGCGTCCCTTCCTATCCGGGGAAGTGCTCTAATCCACTGAGCTACAGTACTATCTTTTAGACATACCCAAACTCCTTATCACATTTGTCTTAACGACCAACGCCCTCTATCGGAACGCATTTACATGCATTAATCCAATATAGTTAGTTTAATTTTGCAATTAAAATTCATACTATTATACCAAGTAGTTAAATGAGTTTACTGTTTCCAAAGTAGTGTTTAGAAGGTCATTTATATAAATTAAAAATAGCATACATCCCAGGACACTGCCCTGGGGAATTGAACATGTTATATTTCTTTCGCGAGATTTTATTACCATTATTTCCTTTGTGCCTTTTTATTGTAGTTTTGTATTTGTACTATTTGTCGCCTATTGTCCAAATATTATTTAAACCAGTTAAAAGGTGGTTCTCGAATTCCCGAACCCTGTAGTTTATTAAGCAGTATGTTGTATTGTACTTTATCATAAGCTTTTGTCATATCCAGTAAGATTCCCAATACTCGTTTCTTATCGTTTATATGCTGGAGTGCAGTTTGAACGAACTTATACACCGCTAATGTAGTTGATCGAGTCTTTCTAAACCCATTCTGACAATCATCCAATATGTTATATTTTTCTAGATAGTCATATAATCGAATGCACATGGCTTTTTCAAATATTTTTGGGAAAGTTGGTAAAAGTGCTATTGGTCTGTAATTACCGGGAGTGTGAATATTGCCTTTTTTATGGGTAGGTTTCACTAGTGCGATTTTTAGAGCGTCAGGAAAATTGCAATCTCGAAAACTTTGGTTTATTAAAAGAGTTAATGGTAGAGAGAGCTTGTC
This sequence comes from Leucoma salicis, assembly GCA_948253155.1. Lineage (NCBI taxonomy): Eukaryota > Metazoa > Arthropoda > Insecta > Lepidoptera > Erebidae > Leucoma > Leucoma salicis. The sequence goes on along the minus strand of OX411814.1, from coordinate 24,057,478 downwards.
TGCACATTGTTTTAATAAAATCGGGGGAATGTCATCTATGGCGCAACTATGTTTATTTTTTATTGTACGAATAATACTGATGATTTCTTTTTGGTGTACAGGTCGAAGGTACATTGAACACGTTGGTGAGTCCATAACTGATCGTCCTACTTCAATATCCGTGCTATTTGCGTTTAGGCCGACATTAGCGAAATAATCGTTAAATATGTTTGCGATTGTTTCTGGACATCTAATAATTTTATCGTCAATTTTTAGAAGCATATTTTGTAGAATTTGCCTTTTTGTTTTTCCTGTTAAGAAACAAGAGGTTTATAATATTCCACATAGTTTTTGTTTTATTAGCAGATTTCCATTTGTTTTATATATTCTATATTTTTTGATATTTTACACTGCAGTATTTGTTAATTACACTACTTTTTGTCTCATTTAAAATCGTTCTTAAAATTCGTTTGTGTACTATCGGATTAAGAGAGTAAGGGAACACAGAGTGTACTAGTTTTTGCGCAAAACCTCGTTCACTAATATCTCTGTAGCACAAGCCAACGTGACTGGAATCAGTCTCTGGTACATCATTATTATTTATTAAAAAAATAATTTTACAATAAACATCATTTTATTCTTAAGTATCCATCCATCAGCCTTTTTTTAACGTCCACTGCTGGATATTGGCCTCCCCAAGAATGGGGATAGTGCCGTAATCGCCACGCTTTTCGGGTTGGCGATCGCAGTGGATGTTGTTAATACTCGAAGGAGTGCTGCTGGCCACTCCCCCGGTATTCGCTCAGTCGGCTCTTACGACGCTCATGGGTGGAGAGGGGTGGGACAATTCTATAGTCGGCCCTACAAGGTCCTAGAAACAGTTCTTAAGTATATTGTCCAGAAACTGTGACGACTACTACTACGTTTATACTTAATAAAATATTACCTGCCAGATCCAGGGCTTCCTCAAAGGGAATCTCCCTCACTTTTGCCGTCATTTTGCACTATTAACACTATCCGACACTGTGCCGCAAACGTTCACATTTCCATAACAGATCGCTACTGTATCATCTTCTCTCATTTAACGCGTTTTATAATAAAAAACGTTATAGTCGAGCGTTTTGTGTCAACACATTTATGGTTCCGTATTTAAATTTACCGTTTAACACGATCTTGCCAATAATTACTGGTAATCATTGAGTTATTATTTTTTTGTGATAGCCTACTGGTAAAATCGAGAACTTTCAGGATAGAGGACAACATTCAATTCCTAGTGTCCTGGTTCCTGGTCCTGGGTTTAGAAGGGCCGCCGAAGTTGTATGTTGTCTAATTAACTTGACAGTGGAAATCAAGTAACCAGTTGCTATGTATAAATACTGATAACTAGCTAAAGCTAAACAAATGACAATACGACACTGCCCAAAGGATAAGGCTTGGATGGTGGGTCTAATATTATTAAGTATAAATTATGCCTGACGGGCCTCGTGGCGTAGTGGGTAGTGTAACCGACTTCCGTGCACGAGGTCGTGAGTTCGATTCCCACTCAGGACAATTAGTGTGGTAAACACAGATATATGTACTGCGTCTGGGTGTTTTCTATCTTTTATATGTATGTATTTACAAAAAAAAAGTAGTATATGTATTATATCCGTAATCTGGTACCCATAGCACAAGGTTAAGCTTAGTTTGGGACCAGAGGACGTTGTGTGAAAAATGTCCGGGAATACTTATTATTTATGTCTAATTGCTGCTCGTGACTTCGTCAGAATGGACCTCAGAATTGGGTCACTATATTCAAAAAGTACGTCACCCAATGGGTACATTCATTACTTCTATGCAAAAATAGCTATCACAGGAACATTTTGCCAGGATAAAAAGTATATTACGTGTTAATACAGATAGCAAAGTATATTATGCCTAATATCATCAAAACTATTCAGCCATTTTGACGAAATGGAGTTACAAACATTCAAACGTACCAACTTTCACTTTTAGAATATTAGTAGGATAGATTCAAAAAAAATATTCAAATACTTGTAATGATTCCAACTAATATTTGAAATAGTAGGGGAGCCCCAGAGAGGATTTTGGGATTTACTCGAGCGCGGAAATCGCGAAAATCTGACGTGCTCGATTAAATAGTTTTTTTTTTTTCATTTTAACCCTTACGTACGACCACCCGCATCATGCAAACGATCAGATTAACATACATACATTATTAAAAATACGTAGGACATTGATGATATCCATATCTGATGCGCTCGAGTAAGTCCATGCAAACAGTTTTTTTTTCATATTTGAAAATTTATAACCGCTCCCCCCACTGATGAAAAGGATACATTATATAAAATTTTTTTCTTCTTATCATCTAAGCTTAGGGTGATCATAGTCCGGAGCGTGCTCGTCGCGATCCCTGCCAGCCTGTTGTCCACAGGCTGCAATCCGGCTCGAATGCGTACCGCAGTGCGGGTTAGGGCGTGCCCCAGAGGTGACGCGTACCGACCCGCCCCCGTCGGTACCAACAACGGCAGATGCGGCGATGGGGGCCGCCACCCATCACGCCTTGCCCAGTTTGGCGAGTCGAGGGGAGCAGAGTGTCGAGTAGGCACGTGGAATGTAAGAGGTGGTGCGGAAGGTATGTTACACGAGCTAGTAACCGTCATGTCGGATAGACGGCTTGATGTGCTCTGTGTAACAGAGACCAAGTGAAAGGGTAGCGACGCCTGTGATCTTCCTGGTGGCGGGTTAGCTCTGTGGTCTGGTGTACCGCAGAGCGATCGGGCCAGCATGGGAGTAAGGGTGTTGCTGTCCGCTCGCTTGGCCTCAGGTGTGAAAGACTACGGAATGTTTGATCCCAGATTTCTATGGGTCCGAATAAAACTAGGTGTCACCAGGGTCCTTATGGTCGCAGCTTATGCTCCCGTAGGCTCTTCGGTGGCATCGGATCTAGAGAAGTTCTGGGATAATGTTAGGGAGGTTCTGGATTTGGCAGAAGCTAGTGAACGCGTGATCGTATGCGGAGACTTGAATGGATGGGTTGGGACCAAGCGTCCAGACTTCGAGGACGTGCTTGGTTCATTTGGTGAAAAGAGAGTGAATGATCCAGGTAGGCTCATTGCGGATGTATGTATGGAGAGAAACCTTATTGTGTCAAACACATTTTTTCAAACATTTTTGATATATATTTTAGCACTTGACATGCTCAGCTACTCTTAAAGTACAAATTATAATTTGTTAATAAGGAAAAAGAGTATTTAAGTACAGGCGAGAAACTTATTGGATTAATGCATGTAAATGCGTTCCGATAGAGGGCGTTGATCATTAAGACAAATGTGATAAGGAGATTCGGTATGTCTAGAAGATAGTACTGTAGCTCAGTGGATTAGAGCACTTCCCCGGATAGGAAGGGTTGCAGGTTAGTTTCCCACCTGTACTAAAATACTCTTATTCCTTATTCACAAATTATAATTTGTACATTTTTTCAACATAAGGACATCCATATGTATACATGGAGAAGGAATGAACAGAGAAGTATGATAGATTTAATTCTGGTAGACAGTCGCCTCCGAAGTAAAATTCTGGATACAAGAGCCTACAGGGACTCGACACGGACCACTATCTCGTTATTGCGAGATTTAGTGGTCTGTTCAGAAAGTGGAGACACTGGCGAGAGCGTGTCCACTTCGGAGGGCTTGAAAGAATAAAGATTGAAAAGTTGCAAGAAGAAAGTGTAAGAGCAAAGTATGTAGAGGGTGTCCGTGAACGGCTGACAATAGCAAGTCAGTCGGGATCTGACATATAAGAATGCTGGAGAGTATTGAAAGATAGTATGGTAGATACAGCGAAAGAAGTATGTGGATGCTCAAAGAAGCAAAGGAAAAAGTGAAAGGTGATGCATGGTGGGATACGGAAGTAGCAGCTTCCGTAGACCAAAAGAAGAAAGCATGGCTGGACTATGTATCTTCTTTGAACCTGAGTGCAAGTATGAAAGAACAGAAGAAAGAAATATACCGACAACGTAAGAATGACACCAAAGCCTTAGTGAAAGAGAAGCGTGATAGAGCAAATATGATTGCAGAAGAAAGGCTGACCAAAAACTTCGAGAGCACACCAAACTTTTCTGGAGGGAGGTGAAGAAATCTCGGAGTGGTTGGTCAGCTTTTAGAATGAATAAAATAAGGTCTAAAGGTAGAGACATTCTTACGCAAACACAAGATGTGTTAAGCCGATGGAGTGAATATTTTGGAGATATGTATGCGGATGTTCAGGGTGATGCTGGTGCCTCATGTGGTCTAACAGATCAGCATTCGGTACCGGCATCCTCTGATGACATTAGCATGGAGGAAGTTGAATGGGCGATTAGAAGTTTCAAAAATGGTAAAGGCAGCGGGTATTGATATGGTGTCTGCTGAGATGATCAAGCTTGGAGGCTCATGTGTCTGGAAATCCTTCCTGATGCTTCTCAATTTATGTTGGAGCTCAGGAATGGTTCCCAAGGACTGGAGAAGCGCAGTCATTGTGCCCTTGTTTAAAAACAAGGGTTCACATTATGACTGTGCAAACTACAGGGCCATAAGCTTAACCAGTTTGGCAGCCAAAGTGTATGGTAAGATTGTTGAAAGGAGAATAAGGATGGTGTCTGTTGAATTTTTGTGTGAGGCACAAGGAGGTTTCAGGTGTGGACGAGGATGCATGGATCAAGTGTTTTCTCTGCGCAACATTGTGGAGAAGCATCTGGCTGTAGGACAGAGGGTTTTCTGCAGTTTTGTGGATTTGGAGAAAGCATTTGACACTGTTGTACGATAGGAACTTTGAGACATTTTGCCGGAGTATGGTATTAACGGTAGACTGTTACAAGCGGTGCAGTCTAACTACATGGACGGCAGAACTTGTGTGCGGCTGGATGATGGAATGTCACCCTGGTTTGATGTCAATATCGGCGTTAAACAGGGCTGCGTTCTATCAGCCAGACTGTTTATCATATATCTGGATAAATGTCTACAAAGGTTGAATGAATTGAATGTGGGAGGTCAGATGGGCGACTCAGTGGTTAACTCGCTGCTATATGCAGACGATGCGGTCCTATTAGCACAGTCTGCGACTGACCTGCAAACCCTAGTCGACGTAATGGCAGAAGATTGTAAGAAAAGGGGCCTACGTGTGAATGTGAGCAAAACCAAAGTAATGGTTTTTGAAAGAGAAGAAGTCAGAACAGATGTTAGAGTAGCAATAGGAAATGGTGTGCTAGAACAAGTGGATGAATTTGTATATCTTGGATGTGGATTCAGTCGGGATGGAAGGTACACCACTGACGTAGAAAGAAGAGTGAATGCGGGAAATAGAGTGAACGGAGCATTGGGACAACTTCTCGGCAGCCACTACCTCAGCCAGAAGGCACGTGTCGTAATACACAACGCAGTGCTTGTCCCAGCGTTATTATTTGGAAGCGAGAGTTGGGTATGTAAAAAGGAGCATGAGAGTAAAATCAATGCGGTTGAAATGCGATCTCTGCGGAGAATCTGTGGAGTGAGGCTGACTGACCGCATTCGTAACAATGACGTAAATCCCCAATTTGCATCGTCGGCTCCCCTATTAAAAAGTGAAAGTGCTGAAGTACTTCTATATTGATCTATAGAAATAGTTCTCACGAAATAATGATAGCGCTGGGTTTAGTGTCGAATTGAGCGTAAATATTCACTATTTTTTTATTTATTTAATAACAATTAAACCACACCGAATCAGACCGTGAAAAGTGATAGGGCTCTATTTGTAGTTATACTCAATCGTAAGAAAAAAAATAGAGACATTTTAAGTTTGAAAAATCAGTTGTTCTACATGAAACAAGAGTAATACCCTTTTTTTTTAGGTGTGCAAAAATGTCCTACCGCACACCCCGCTGCCCGGGGAGACAACGGGGTAGTATGGGGCTCTCACCCACTAAAAACCCACCGTGCGCCCTCACCCGCCCTTGCTACGGCGGATCACGAGTACCACGTCGTTACGACCGCGATCCGCAGGCGGCGGCCCCTTCGGGCACCCTCTCTTGAGCGACGCCCCGCGCACTTGGGCGTCACACCTTCGCAGTAGGCTTCCGCGGACGGCAGGGTACTCCCCGACCCCACCGTCCGCAGCTTCGGCTAGGGCGGCATCAGGCGCTGGTAAGCGCGCGCACGCCGCTCCGCGTGTCGGCGGCGAATCGGGTCCGCGAAGAAGGATTCCTCCCGGGCCCTCTCCGCCACCTTCTTCCGCGAGATGACAGCCTCGCAGAAGGTGGCGACCGCGGTCCAGGCCCTGTCACTGCCAACCATCGCTCGCGCAACGGCTGGCAGCGACAGGTCCACGCCTATAACTGCAACGAGTTCCCGGCGCTGCACATCCCAGGCCGGGCACGAGTCGAGCGTGTGCTGCGCCGAGTCCTCGCCGCACTCACAGTGGTGACAGCCTGGGGTCGTCTCCCTCCTAGCGATCATGTGCAGATATTTGCCGAAGCAACCATGCCCCGACAAAACCTGCACCAACCGGAAGGTGGGGACCCCGTGCTGCCGCCCTGCCCATTCTTCCAAGATCGGCTAGAGCGCCCCCACTGTCCTGAGACCAGCCCGGGGCGTCTCCCAGCCGAGACTTTCACTTTAGGACGGTGGCGCGGCGGGCATCTTCCCGCCACGACGTGATTGCGCTCGGCGAGGGGCGGCTGCCCCCTGCCCGCGCCGTCGTCGCCTACCGATAGACGTCGGCGAGCACCTCCGCCTCCAGATCCCACAGGGGGGTTCCGGCCAACGCGCAGACTGCATCGGTCGAGACCGTGCGGTACCCGCGTATTGCCCTGACCGCCACGACCCTCTGTGGACGCCACAGGAGGGCCCTATTGCGAGCGGCCAGGGACTCCGCCCACACGGGCGCGCCGTACAGTGCCATCGACCGTACTACCCCCGCGTAGAGTCGTCGACACGCGAGACTCGGTCCGCCCAAAATCGGCATCAGTCTCCCGAGGGCGGACGCCGTGCCGACGAGCTTTGGCGCAAGACGGCGGAAGTGCTCGTCAAAGTGCCAACGTCCATCCAATACCAGGCCCAGATATTTGATGTGGGCCTGGATCGGAAGTCCCACACCATTGACCGTTATCGAGCTGGCGCTGGCGGGTGGGCCACGTCCGCGCCCATGGAAGAGTAGGGCCTCCGACTTTTCAAGGGCCACCCTAAGCCCCAGCGCCTCGATCCGCCTGACCACCTCCGCGGTACCTGAGGTGGCAAGCTTTGCCGCCTCCTCGAGGGCCCTGCCCCGGGCTGTGACGAGCGTATCGTCTGCGTAGCAAATTACGCCCAGCCCGGGGGGAAGCCGGCCACGGAGGACCCGGGGGGAAGCCGGCCACGGAGGACCCGGGGGGAAGCCGGCCACGGAGGACCCAGTCGTAGCCGATGTCCCACAGGAGTGGCCCTAGAACCGAAGCCCTCCTTACAACGTCCCTTCCCGGTCCACGAAGAGGACGCTGCGGCCGTCGAGGTAGTCTGCCACCAGCCGCCTTAGAGGGGCACTCCATGGTACCGGAGTGCCTCCTTGATGCAGCCGAATGGCAGACTATTGAAGGCGTTGGCGATGTCGAGCGACACCACCAACAACGTGTGACGACACGAACGGGTGACGGCCTCCAAAGCTGCGGCCTTCAAGCGCATAACGAGAGTAGTACCCACCTCAACGCCTCGCTTATGAGGCGTGCTGTACTGAAGTCGCGCGGATTTAATCTATTCACTTATATCCATTCCAAACATAACATTTATAAATTCATACGCACTAGCCTCAGCCTGATATAGGTAATTGTTTATGCACAAAAAAATACTGAGCATTACATCGATGATGTCTTTGATTTCGTAGAATGTTTCTACGAAATCATGTCGGTCACCTACTCCTGTTTTTTAATCACTACAATTAAATTATATTTTCTTACTGAACCCTATTTTTAAGATAAGACTATCATTTTGTAAATAATACTTCGACATAAGAATGTATTACCTAATATTTAATGAGCATTTAAGTATCACCAGCGTCAACAAACTAACAAAAATCAATAGTTAGTGCAATTAGCCTTTTTCCTGGGAAGAATTAAAAAAGATCCGCTAGGGGCAGCACCAGTGGGTGGTACATATGTCAATAGAGAATTCAAAACATATGTCCCCCCACTGGTGCTGCCTCTAGCGGATCTTTTTTAAATCTTCCCAGGAAAAAGGCTAATTCTGTCCCGGTTTGATTTCGAGAGAATAGTAGTGAATACTAGTCGACGTGTACAGGTACGTTTTTATATGTATACAACCCTTACAATTTGTTACAAATAATCCTGGGCAATAGAAATAGAGACAGACCGATGACCTGGTCATAGTCGCAGGTAGTCGTTGGATGCAGGCGTCACAATACTGTTCGTTGTTGTGCACTATAGGGAGGCCTATATAACGTCCGTTATATGGATGCATGAAATGCTAAGCATCCATCAACCTTCCGAAGTCTTCAGCTGGATGTAGGTCTCTACAAGAGAGGGCTAGTGGTCAGAACTTAGGTGGTTCTATGCCGCCTGCGTCCAACGTTATAACAATCAGCCAGAGGAATACTGACAGCTTGTAAAATCTGCCAACGCGTATTGTACCAGCAGTGTGGTAGATTGCGGTGTCTGCGATCTAAAGAGGAGCATAAGGGCTAATACTCTAGTTAGATGATTTTTATGTGAAACATCTAATGCGGAGGGAGGGTAAAATCGGCAGTTATCGTGGCGACGCTTTTATTTTGCTTGTCTCGTTAAAATCTTGTAAGTTAAATTTGACACACTTCCTGGTTTCCGATTGAGCTGAAATTTTACACGCATGTGTATATCGCGTGATAATGCAATATTATTTGACATGAAGTTGATCTGATGATGGAGCTGGAAGGTGGACGTAGGAACTCTATAATGAAACGGCGCAACCCCTTCGAGTTTGGGCTCGTATGATTCGTCTTGCCGAGTATTTTGTGTCTAGTTGATATCCAGGGGCTGGTGATGAAGCTGGAAGGTGGCCACAGTAACTCTATAATGAAACGACGCAACCCCGTCGAATTTGCACACGTTTGTTTCGTCTTGATGAGTACTTTGTCTTTAGATGGTATCAGGGTCTGCTGATGGAGCTGGAAGATGACCACAGTAAATCTGTAATGAAACAACGCAACCCCATCGAGTTTGGAATCATTTTATTCATCTTAACGAGTACTTTGTCTTTAGATGGTATCCAGGGTCCGATGATGGAGCCTGCTAAAAGGTGGCCATAGGAACTTCGTTATAAAACGACATAACTCCATCGAGTTTGGGCTCGTATGATTTGTCTTGACGAGTACTCTGTCTCTAGATGTGGTATCCAGGGTCTGACGATGAAGCTGGAAGGTGGCCACAGTAAATAATTTCGATCTTTTCACATCTGCTAGACGTCCCGCGACGTCTAGTTTTTTTATTAAAGAAATAAGTCAAAAAGTAATCTTAGTGATAAGATGGGCTTGGTATGATTAAAGGTATTACCTATACTAGTAAGTACAGCAATTTTAGACTGAAAAAATATTGAGCAATGTTTATTAATAAGTAACAATGGTCAACAGTAATTGCAATGTTGATTTAACAGCAATTATTTCCGTAAATTGTGTGTTTGTGTTTTATTTATGGCGGGAAATATGAAATTAAACAATAGCAAATGAACTCTCGCAATAACCGTTACACCAACTCCGGACAGCGATATCTTTGCTCGTTTTATCTTTATTTATACTTAATTCAATTTTCAGGAATTTTATTGTAGAAGCATATACATTGCCCCATGAAAGATCTACTGATTCTGTGGAGACGAGTACTGTGAGCAACAAGATTGCCTTTGTTCCTTGTAGCCTACTATTACATACGCCCTTATTGAGATTGAACAAATGCAGGATTTTATTTATTTTAATATCTCAGACTAACTATAAAAAAAAGACACCGCATTGTCAACTAAAAAGTGAAGCCACTTTTTTAAAGATGTGTGCGTGAAAGTGTTGACAGTGTGGAAAGAAATAATCTCTATAATTTGGGTAAATTATTAAAAGTTTTATGTTTGAAACACAAAGGACGTTCGTAACGTGGAGTCATTTGAGGTAATTTTAAATCATACTCTCGTCTTCTTCTTCGTTTTGGCATGGTTTTGTTTGTATTTGTTTGCGTGAGCGCATGTAATCACAAGTTTGGCATGGTTTTATATGGCTTCACTGGATATAATCTTTCCTAAAAGAACCCAAGTGACAAAATAAATGTTTTGCGTAATTTTTATATTATCAATGTGCGCGATTCTGATATTAATCTGTATCGTTGTGTCTATACATCTCTTTATGTTTACTAGCAGCCCGTAGTTTGGAAACGTGCCCGGTAGACGTCAATAGGCTCGCCCCCTATTACATGGGACTTAAACATAGCTGGCGAGTCGTGGGTGTATAATACACCTCTGCCTACCCCTTCGGGGAATACAGGCGTGATGCTATGTTTTATGTTTACTAGTGGTCATCCAGTGGTCAACATTCGACCGTACATACAATCTATCGTATAAAATGTTTTTTTTATTCAATTAATTTATTTCTAATGCATGTTTTACAATAATATTTTTATTGTTTCTGCACTCCTTCCCCATTTAAACTTTAAGACTGCTACGCACCACGGAGCGTAGCGCGTGAATGCGTGTTCTAACGTTGTTTGTAAGTATCTCCGTTTGTATAGAAAACACGCACAGTTCAACACACAGAAAATGCATCCACGCGCGTTCATGCAGATCACGCGCCTACAAGCGGAAAAACACGCAACTCCGCGCGTGGGTGCGGGGCGAGATGCAAGGTATGGCACGCCGAGTCCCGCCCGCTGCAGCTCCGTGCTCTACACTGCTCTATCACCACACAAACAGCATTGACTGAAATGAGTCAGAGCCGCCGTGAATCTACAAAACGCAACAACGCACGTGAGTGCGTAAACAACACGCATGCACGATGATGCAGATCTGCACTCCCGCAAGTACGCGCGTAAATGCGTCGACATGCAACATGCAGCGTGGTGCGTGGCAGTGTGTTAATCGCCTGTACCAAATCTCACACTTCCCGGTGCGCGCAATGTGCTAAAAAAGGGGTACAATGTTTTTTTCATTACTCATACTCTGAAGGTAGGCCTGAAGTTGCCTGAGGAGCGGGTTGAAAGTAATACTTTTCAGCCCTAGGGAGAATTACTTTCAACTGACAGCTGAGTAATTATAAAAAAAAATACAGTTCTATTTTCTGTACAGCCAGTCAATTACAGCGCGATGTAAAATTGAAATAACATAAAGTTAAGTATTTATAAAAGAATTTGTTTTTTATATGACTTTATTTTAATATATGTAGTTGCAACTATATCCTTAAAATAACGAAGATTTATATTTTTTCAATGATTAAAATGAAAAATAATGGCTGAACTGCCACAGATGCTGACTGGCCACAGAAAAAAAAACAAAATCGGCGGGAAAACGGCGATTCAAAATTCAATTTTTTAAAGTCGCCCATTTTTTCTTTAGCTAATTCATGAGTTTTATTTTTAGTTTCCTCGTATTCGTAATGAAAAGCACAGTGTTTACCTCGGGATAAAGACTTATTTAGTCCCGAGACGGGGTTTGGCGCCCGAGCGTAGCGAGGGCTCCAATAGTTCGAGGGAGCTTTCATCCCTAGGGTAACAATGTACTATTCTTCACGTATTAATACATAGATTTATTTATTTAATAAGGCTCTCCAACAATGAATACACTTTACATGCAATGTAAAAAGATAATATAGGTAGTCATTGTACTTCCTTAATTACAGGAATATGATATTCCAACGGAACATAAAACTAAATGCAAAATTAAATTATAATAATTACATTATAAATACAAGGACACAAGTTACAATTAAAGAAAAATAAAAGTGTTATTTAAATAGAGAGTAATTTAATAAAAAAGATAACATTAAGTAGTTACTCTTGTAACACTTACTGCGTGTAATTGTTACAAGAGTAACTTGTGTTACTTCAGATGATTTTAGATTAGCCATTTTTTTTTATTGCTAATATGATGGCAGACGAGCCACGGCCCACCTGATGGTAAGTGGTAACAGTGGGCCATGGACTAAACTATACCAAGAGTATTGTCATTGCCGTTGCGCACCATTTCATTTCTCAGATATTCAATGAAAGAATAAACGGCTATCTTGTGCTACCGCCAAAATACACTGACGTGCTTCATGACCGGACACACAGGAGACGGTGGTACCGACCCGTTCGGGCCCGATTTCAAGTGAGTACTCCCACTTAGTACCCAGCCCTACTACTACTGTGGTGGGCTACAGAGGCCTGTTGTTCGTTATCACTACTAATTAACGCTAGAAAGCCTTTTGTATCTAGATAGATACATAGATAGATAACTTGACAACCTCTATTTTGGTGTCAAAGTCTCTTCGTGCGTCACATCAGTCTCTGCGGTTTTTAAATATTTTTACTAGTAAAATGTCTAAATTTAGCACTGAGACTGCTACGGCCGAATTATCTAAGAAAGTTTCGATGTTGACGGTGAAGATTACGGCCCAGACTAGCTTGATTGAGACACAAAATAAGAAAATAGAAGATCAACAGCTGACAATTGATAGAAATTTTAATGTCATAAATAACATGATGAAGATGATTGCAGACTTATCAAATAAAGTTGATAGACTTGTAGCATTGATGGATGCGAGCGAGATGGATAAAGCGACCAAGATAACAGATATGCACAGTGCGAGTGAGACCCTAGCATTTACCACGAAAGTTTCAAAGACAAAGATATCGCAAAATCATCCCAATGTGACAGTAGGTGTGCGCCGGGCGCATGCGCGATCTGAAATATCTAATAAAGATAAGGGTGCGCTCACACAAAGTTCTAGTACTGATGAAAATTTACCACTGCCTCAACAAAATTTATTGGAATTAAAGACTTGTGCAGCTGATGATGAGGATTTTCGCAGGTAAATAACGTATGTAATATTAATAACCGTACCTTAGATTTAGTTTTGACTACGTTAATGGAGACTGATATAGAGGTTAAAATATCAGATGAGCCACTAGTGGGCATTGACATACATCATCCTCCATTAGACATTAGAGTAACATTAGGAGTAAGTGGAAACGGGGGACAGATCCCAATCAATACAGGTAGATAATGACAATAACTGTAGTGGTCTTCCTGCCTGGAATTTCAGTAAATGTAATTTTTTTATGTTGTATGAACGATTTCGAATATTAAAGTGGGACGCATTGTAGTAATTGAAAAACTCAGAACAGGCATTAACGTATTTTTATAACATAGTCAGAGAAGTCATCAACGAATACACTCCCATTAAGCACAGTTCTCGTAAGTTTAAAACGAGTGATAGATACACATATTCAGAGTGGTTCACTTTAGATTTAATTAATGATATAAAATTAAAATCAAGGTACCATCAAATGTATAAAATAACAGGCTTAACCAGTGACTATGGAACATTTTCTCGGTATCGGTCGTCGGTTAAACAAAAACTTGTATTAACCTATGTAGCATATCAGCATAGACTACAAATTAATATATACAATGATCCTAAATCTTTTTGGAATTATATTAAAAATAAACAAGGTACACGCAACAAAAAAATAATAAAAAAACAGGGCAGGGTGTTGAGCGAGGCAGAGGGTGCGGATTCTTTTGCCCCTTCTGGATCTGGCAGAAGCCGAGCACTCGTCGGGCTCGCACGCTTCTGCAGTTAAGGTGCATGTGGGCCAGCTTAACGAACATGAGCTGCGTGCGGCGCTTAACCGACTCAAGCCCAAGCACTCGGTTGGATCCGATGGGATACCACCATATAATGTTAAAGATTTTCGCGAGGTGTTCTGGAGACCCTTGTTACACATCTTTAATTTATGCTTAAGAGAAGCCCATTACCCGGATAAATGGAAAATCACTAGAGTAATACCAGTTCCGAAAAGTAGTTCAAGTGATGATGTACCATAGTAATTATAGACCAGTAGCGGTTCTGTCAACGTTCGCCAAAGTGTTTGAATCTGCACTTTACGCATGCATTTATCCGCAAATAGTCTCTAACCTGACCGATGCTCAGCATGGCTTCCGGACGGGACGGAGTACGGGAAGTAATCTGCTATCGTTTATGACGAACGTAACGCCTATCATTGATGCTGGAGGCCAGGTAGACTGCGCGTACTTCGAATTCCAAAAAGCGTTCGATACAGTGGATAACGACGTACTACTATCGAAATTTGCGGCTCTGGGTTTTACCCCGCATTTACTCAAATTGTTCGCAAGTTACCTGTGCTTACGGCGGCAGTACGTGGAGTATGCGGGTTACAAATCCAGTCCATATTTTACTTTTTCTGGTGTGAGTCAAGTTTCTAATTTAGGACCCTTGGAATTTATTCTGCTGATTAATGACCTGCCAGCAGTCATCCAGCATGCTGAGTGTCTGCTTTTTGCAGACGACCTTAAGGTGTATCTGTCGATAGCGGACGCTTTGGATGCTGAGCGATTGCAGAGTGATATTGACCGGGTAGTCCAGTGGAGCAATACAAACAAGCTGCATTTCAACGTAACCAAATGTGGAGTAATGAGCTATAGCTGAACCAGGACTCCACAGCACTACAGATATGAGGTGAATGGTGAGTTGATACCGCGTTTAAATTCCACTCGCGACTTAGGTGTTGAAATGGTACCGGAAATGACGTTTCGTAAGCACATTATTAAGATTTGTAGTAAATCATTTAGAAACTTAGGATTTATTATAAGAAACTGTAAAGATTTTATATAATGCACTCGTTCGAAGTAATTTGGAATCAACAGCCATTATTTGGAATCCCCATGAAGCAAAATATAGCCTTATGGCGGAAAAATTACAAAATAAATTACACGTTTTTTGTATTTAAAACAATACGGGGTGTACCCGTTGTTCCCTTTGATGTACCTGAGCCTGTTCGTCCTTGGCATGGTGCGTGTGCTGCGGGGCCAGCTAGCAAACCCTGTTGTACTGGCGGCGCTGCGACTGTGCGCCTCCAACGGATACGTGGGCTCGCGCCGCCAGCCGCCAGCGCTCTGTGTACCAGTGGCGAGGACCAACTTACTCAAGTTTGCTCCCGTCTCTCGCGCTATAATACTTATAAATTTGATAGCATTAGAAGTTGATATATACAACTGCAACTTGCACAAATTTATGGAAGTAGCACAAAGGTGCATTGTATCATATCATTAGTAAATTACTTATTTAATTATTTATTATAAATATTAATTTTTATTGTTATCATTTTTTTTTAGCTTATAATATCGTTTTAGGTTAGCCTGTAAGATATTGTAAATGAGTTTAAATAAATAAACTTTATTGGAAACACAATAAAAATATTACAAGCTATTGTGCACATTAACAGCTACTAAAAGTTAAGAAAAAAAACTGTGTCGTAGCTATTAACGCTAACCTAATTAAATCAAAAAATCTTAAACCTAAATGTGAAATTTATTATTTAAATACTAGTAACTTAATAAATAATGAAATATGTTGTGTGTGTGGTGTATGTGTGTGTGTGTGTGTGTGTGTGTGTGTGAGAGAGAGAGAGTGTGTGAGTGCCTATGTGTTATTGGAAGGACTGAAAGGGGGTGTCCGAGATTATGTTTTGATAAAATTTTCCATTTCTTCATAGTTTAAGGAACTGAGCCATCTATTACTTGATTACCTACATGAAGCAGACGGCTGGCCTTCAGGATCGAAAACTTTTATTTTCGATCCTGAAGGCCAGCCGTCTCACGCACCGCATCACGCCTGTATTCACCGAAGGGGTAGGCAGAGGTGTATTACACACCCACGACTCGCCAGCTATGTTTAAGTCCCACGTAATAGGGGGCGAGCCTATTGACGTCTACCGGGCACATTTCCAAACTCCGGGCTGCTACTGAGAATTTTTCTTTTTAGGAAAAAGCTCAATAACATTGCCCGACCCGGGGATCGAACCCGAGACCTCATGATTAGCAGTCGCATACACTACCGCTACACCACCGAGGCAGTTAGATATAATCCTATATGATAATCCAGTATCTCATCTATCAATCTACCAAATTTCATTCAGGGTAGCAACGTCTCCAACTCCAAAGAAAGGGATAAATGATGGTGAGGATAATAAGGACAGGATGGATGATTAAGAAGGAGTTTGACCTCCAGCGTTGTTACTCCCCAAACCCAATTGTAGGAGTAGATATCTGCCGTTATTTCATGCTGAACTTATGTGAGAAGGTGAGTGGGTACTTCCCATAGCGAGCTGTCTCATTTCATGTTGGAACAAGCAAGGTTCTACCACTAGCAACTGGTGTAATTAAGGTTTTTATTCTTTATTATATATACCTATTTTGAAATAGGTACCTTTGGTGATAAATGCATCATCACTATCACTCATCAGGGATACGTAGATGATGGAATATATAGTGCCCAATTAAATACTCTCTATAAAAAAATACAATGGCATCATGTGTTCGACATATTACATACTAGTATCTATACTATTATAAAGCTGTAACATAGTTGTGTCTGTATATTGAAGATATTTGAGAAAAAATGGCTGTAATAGGCTATATAGTTTTTTAGAATTTTTGTCTGTTTACCTGTTTGTCTGTTTATTTGAACGCGCATCACGCAAAAACTACTGAACGGATTTTGATGAAACTTTTTTTATTTGAAAGACCTTTATTAGACTTAAAAACTGGTATACATTTTATCCCGCTACTATATCGCGAACTTGAGATACAACCTAAAAACTAGCTTTTGGTTGCGGCGGAGCCGCAAGCAAAGGCTAGTATTACAATTATTATTGTTTTGTTAATAGTACCTATATGCATATATCTTAGAATACAGAATACACGTATGTAATAGTTGTGTAATAATTTTGACATTTACTGAAGACACCTTTGAACAGTGATAAATTTAAGTAATGAACAAATAAAATACAATTGTTATGTTGATATAGAGATAATAAGCCGTAGAATCGATGACGTGTGAGGAAATATCAGAGTTTATAATCAACAAACTGTAATATCTCTGCCGCGCATTGGATAGGATCTCTTTAGGTAGAGATTCGGGGTTCCGCGTATACTCAAGAACTTCGCTCATCAATGCGTCGAACCGCGGTAGCGAATCGCGTTCCAACACGAAAACGCGAAATATTAGCGATATTTATGCGGTTGTTTTCACACCAATGTCGTCATTTCACATTTCCTACTCAGTGCAACATGTGATTTGAGCCAGACTGGTCTTTTTCAGAATCTGAAGAACTATCTCCACCATCTTATTTCGCTACGATATTGTAAAAAAGACAAGATTTTTTTTATTGCCTGTGTGGGCAGACGAGCCCTGGCCCCCCTGATGTTAAATGGTAACCGTCGCTCATGGACTCAAATATACCGAGAGTATTGTCAAGCCGCTGCTCACCATTTCATTTCACAGATATGAAATGAAAGAATAAACGGCTCAAAAAAATAATCTCCTGGTACAGCCAAAACGCAACGATGTGCTTCATGGCCGGTCACACGGGAGATGGTGGTACCAACCCGCTCAAGCCCGATACCAAGTGAATACTCCCACTTTGTACCCAGCCCTACCACCAGTAATGCCATAGGTGATAATTGCTTACTTGCCTTAGTTGCCTCGTACGACACTCGTGGGAAAGAATGGGGTGGTGACACTTGTATTTTTGATGAGAAACATCTAATGCGGAGGGAGGGTAAAATCGGCCGTTAGCGTGGCGACGCTTTTATTTTACTTGTCCCGTTCAAATCTTGCAAGTTAAATTTGACACACATCCCGGTTTCCGATTGAGCTGAAATTTTAAAGGCATTTGTATATCGCGTGACAATGCAATATTATGATGACATGGAGCTGATCTGATGATGGAACTGGAAGGTGGACATAGGAACTCTACGATGAAACAGCGTAACCCCATCGAATTTGGGCTCGTATGATTTTTCTTGCTGAGTACTTTGTGTCTTGATGATATCCAGGGTCTGATGATGGAGCTAGAAGGTGGTCATAGGAACTCCGTTATAAAACGACAGAACTCCATCGAGTTTGGGCTCGTATGATTTGTCTTGACGAGCACTTTATCTCTAGATGATATCCAGAGCCTGATGATGGAGCTGGAAGTTGGCCACAGTAACTCTATCATGAAACGCACTCTATCATGATGCAACCATATCGAGCTTATACTCGTTTGATTCGTCTTCATACTTTCTCAAATTATGATCATTTTATTTCTACAAAATAATTCCGATGTTTTCACATCTGCTAGACGTCCCGCGATTTCTAGTTTTTTTGTTCGTCAACATACAGGGTATATAACAGATAAACTAAATAACAGGTTTTTACTAAACTAGTCTTTGCCAGCGGCTCAGCCGCAGACAGTAACTATTTTTCAGGTTATATCTCAAATTCTCGATAATATAGTAGAAAGCTTTTCTCAGTCTATTTGGCTATATGTCTGGTTGTGTGTCTGTTTGGGATGGGAATTTCACTGGCATCTTGGGCTACTTTAATTTCGAAAAAAACAGCATTTCGCTTAAAAAGGAAAACAACTAAATTCTACGCCGACGAAGTTGTTGTAGTATTCCATAGAAATAAATAGATTTTAAATTTATTTCGACGTGACTTTGAGTCGTACATGCGAATAATCTAATATTCATCCTTTCTTATTTGTTAATGCGGGAAAAAAATGTTCCTAACCGCACACCCCGTCGTTCGGGGCAACTAACAGGGTAGTGTGGGAATTTAATATTCATCCTAACGAAAAACAAAGCTGTGTTTGCACATTTAAGATACCTATTTGAGAAAAAGATTGTATCAGACTATATAGTCAGTCAGTACACAACACTATTTTTTATTATTTGTGTGTTTGTCTGTTTCTTTGGTCGCACATCACGCAAAAACTACAGAATGGATTTTGATGCAACTTTTTTATTTGATAGCTCTTGATTAGACTTAAAAACGGGTACATATACATTTTTGGGAAATGAGATATAACGTATAAGCTAAGGCTAGTCTCTTAATTAAAATGTCCATAAACAAGGTTTTTTTTTTTAATTTATTTAAGGGTTTTGTCGCTTAGTGACCACATCACCCATATAAAACAAATCACAACAAAGAGAAAGACACAAACTTAATTTTTATCTAAACTTAACTCTAGTAATTTAACGCAAGACACGATATCTTCGCACAAAGGGTTGGATAGAATGCTATTTACAATTCCTACTTCCATAAAATTCGTATTTTTAAAGCAAGTTAATCTATAAGTTGCGTTTCGGACACATTCCAATAAAACATATAGAATATCTTCGACGACTCCACACTCGTTGCAGTTTGGTGATGTGACCTTTCTCATTAGATAGTCAAATTTGTTTGATGGGATATGTCCGGAGAGCAATCTAAGTACAGATGTTAATTTATGTCTTTTCAAACCTGTGGTATCAATCCACGGGTGATGGGATATTAGGGGTATCTAACCCCTAATATCGGTTCTGTACCAGATGTCCTTCTCACGAGATCGTTCGTTAAAATACTCTTGCCAATCGTCTAAACATTGCCTTTTAACGTATTTAACGAAATCGGAGAAAAGAGGTAACTGATCCAGTACACGAGATTAGATAATAAAAGTATTTACCCTATTAAGTAATATTTTAAATAATCCTTACTATTGATACGAATATTATAACTGTGCAGTCGCGTTTATTTGACTGTTTGTTACGCTTTCACGCTATAACTAATTAACCAATCATCGTGAAATTATGCATATACATAGTCTGGAGACCAGAAATGGACCTAGGCTACTTTAATGGGAAAAATGGATAATATTATATTGATAATATTATAAATATATATTGGCCCAAATCTGAAGTCCATATGGATCGTGATCACGCACTGAATGTAGTCAGCAATATAATTTCTAACACATATGTACATAATTATTGTGATATTATTTATCATATAAGAAAACTGCGAGTCTGATACTACATAAAAATAATTTAAACCAACGTAAATAAATAGTTAATTTTTGAACGCCACGAATACTCCTTAGCATTTTATACACATGGAATTAGAATCCAATTAATCATCGGAATAAGGATTTTTAGGTGCACGTGCCCAGAGACGTGAGCTGTACTCCATATGAGGCGGATGGCAGTGTGTCCATGATGAGGTGTCTGATATCTGCGTAGGTTTTTTAACACAGAGTATGCTGAGCTGTTATTTTATAACTATTTTTTGTGATCAGTTTTCGATTTTTATTATTATTCCTTTATTTTAGGCAACTATGGCCCATAAAAAATATACATAAATATTAACTAATTATAAACTAATAAATATACTATATAAAATAAAACTTAAAACTACTGCACACGAAGTGTCGGCGTCATGTTGCGCTGCGTGGTGTCGCGTAACCTTCCACGAAATCATCGATACACGACACCTTTCGGCCAAAACTCTTCCTTGAGGAAGGTCGCAATGTGCTGAGTTGGAACTCGCACCACGAACGACTTGAAGTTTGTGTTGTGGCGCGATTCGAGCTTCTCAGCCCTCAAAGTCCAGCTGGCCTTCACCCGCATATACTCAACAATCTCCTGAACCTTTGTGGAGTGATGCAGCCGGGACACGTATAACTGCGTCGTAGGTATAGCTGGACGCAGAAGCATATTGGGTCCTGCCAGCGCGGTACCGCACTTGTTCCGACAAGGAGGTGTTCTCTTCTTCTTCTTCTCCAACTTTACGAAGCCATCCTTGTCAATCTTGTGCTGTTGCAAAACTTTGGTGGATTCACAACAGCCCTCGTCCCCTTTTCTATTTCCTGCTTGCCGTTTAGATACAGCAGGTTTATGTGCGGCGACGATAGTAGCGTAGGCACGTTTCGGAGTCAATGTACCTGCATGTGTCACTCCTTCAACCTGTGCTGACGCAGCGACGGCGGCGGGGCACGATGCAGCGCAAGCAATATCAGCGGCGGGTGACGTAGTGGAGCTCGCCGATTCAAAACTGCCGATGGAAACGTTTTACGCCCCGCGTCGTGTGTTCACATTAGAGACGTCAGGCGCCCTACTTAACGAAACAGCGTTACTCAATAACTCTACTTCGGTACGTAGTTCCCCTATGGTGTTATTTGACACCTCCAGCTTGGACTTTACCTCGGCCAGGTTCACTTTTAAAGATGTACCTAATATCATTAAAGATGTACACGGCCGTGCCGCGCCGCAGTCGGAATCAGAATTTGACGGGCCTCGTGGCGTAGTCGGTAGTGTAACCGACTTCCGTGCACGAGGTCGTGGGTTCGATTCCCACTCAGGACAATTATTTGTGTGATGAACATAGATATTTGTACTGCGTCTGGGTGTTTTCTATCTATTATATGTATGTATTTACAAAAAAAAGTAATATATGTATTATATCCGTAATCTGGTACCCATAGCACAAGCGTTAAGCTTAGTTTGGGACCAGAGGCCGTTGTGTGAAAATGTCCGTGAATATTTATTATTTACTTATTATTTGTTTATACAAGAGTGGATAAGTTTTTTATTATACTATGCGGTTGGCAAACAAGCATGTGGCCAACCTAATGGTAAGCGATTGTTGTAGCCTAATAGATGCTAGTAATACCAGGGCCACCAGGAGAACCACCAAGGATAGGTGTAAATGAAGGATAATAAGGAAAGGATAAGTAGAGGGTTGGCCGACGGCGCTCTCACTCACCATACGACATACAACAGAGGAGTGCCTACTGTTGTTTCACGTTGATTTTCTGTGCGAAGGTGGTACTGCTCCGATCGAGCAGCCCCATTCATGCTGCTACAAACAAGGGTCTACCACTATGTAAACTTCCTCTTGAAACTTGAAACCTGGGGAAAATCTAGCTTTTGTGACGTATTATTTAAAGGGGGTCGCAAAAGTTGTGACGCAGCATGATGGAGGGGTAAGTCAATTTATAGACGAAATGGCCCCTAAGCTATAACAAAATTCCATATCTAAAAATAATAGGCAAGTATATTGTCACAACGAAACGTTTATCACTTACAAACAAACAAATTTTGATCCCACTGCAAACTACGGCTTCAATTTTACGCAGAGTAAATAAGGCAAGCAACAGGTGATTCTGAGTGATTTGCAGATTTTAAAAATAAATGAGTATACTACTATTATAAAGCTGTAACAGAGCTGTGTCTGTACATTTAAGATATTTGAGAAAAAAATGATTGTATTAGGCTATATAGGCGTGTCTGAATACAAAACGGGCCGTGTGGGGCCGGCTTTAGAATTGTCTCACCCCTCTCTACCCACGGGAGTCGTAAGAGCCGACTCCCACAGTCAGAGGATACCGGGAGATAGTCATACCGGGAGAGTGGGCAGAAGCACTTTCTCGAGTATTAACAACATCCACTGCGATCGCCAACCCGCCTGCCAAGCGGGGCGATTACGGCATTATGCCCCATGACGGGACCGCTCATTGTGGCGTTCTCTTGGGGAGGTCTATGTCCAGCAGTGGACGTTGAAAGGTTGATGGATGGATGGATGGATGGAAAATTATTGTCTTTAGATTTTTTGTATATTTGTTTGTTTGTCTGTTTATTCGTTTGCGCATCACACAAAAACTAACTTTTTTATTTGATAGGTCTTGATTAGACTTAAAAAGTGGTGTACATTTATGAAATATAACCTAAAAACTAGTTTTTGTGGCGCAGCCAAACGCTAGTTAAGAAATAAAATTACGGCGGACGGATTACGGATTTATTGCGTTTATCCCGATGTTTCGAATACTTTACAGAATTCATGGAAAAGTGAGTGTTTAATCACTGTCCTTACTAATGTTATAAATTCGAAAGTGAGTTTGTTTATTTATTACGCTTTCACTCTGTAACTACTTAACCAATCATTAAATTTTGCACGCATTTAATCTGGAACTCAGAAAAGAACATGATGCTACTTTTCATCTTGGAAAAATAAATGGTTACCATGCGATAGCTATTTTTCCTAAGTGATAATTAATATACCATAGAGAAGTACTTATTTCATCGTAACTTTTTCAATGTATACTTACCTATATAAAATTGACAACATAGCATCACGCCTGTATTCCCCGAAGGGGTAGGCAGAGATGTATTACACACCCACAACTCGCCAGCTATGTTTAAGTCCCACGTAATAGGGGGCGAGCCTATTGACGTCTACCGGGCACATTTTCAAACTCCGGGCTGCTACTGAGAATTTTTCTTTTTAGGAAAAAGCTCAATGACATTGCCCGACCCGGGGAACGAACCCGAGACCTCATGATTAGCAGTCGCATATATTACCGCTACACCACCAAGGCAGTTAAAAAAATTTACATGTGTAAAATAACAAAAATGGACATAAATCATCATCATCAGGCCCTGAACATCATTTAGGCCCGAAGTACTTGTCAAAATGAATCAAACTATTCCAAAGTTGATGGGATTGCGGCGTTTTATAGCATAGTGCCCATGGCCATCCGGCTCTATCATCAGACCCTGAATATCATCTAGGACTATGATACTATTCAAGATAACTCAAACTAGCCCTAAATCGATGGGTTGCGGCTTTTAATTACAGAGTACCCTGAGAGCTCCATCTCCATCCGGATACTATCAAGAGACAAAGTACTCCTCAAGACGAATCATACGAGCCCAAACTCGATGGGGTTATGTCGTTTTATATTGGAGTTCCTATGGCCACCTTCTAGCTCCATCATCAGATCAGCTCCTCTCGACATCATAATATTGCATTGTCACGCGCATAGTGTAATACGTATAACCAGAAAGTCACGCGATATACATATGCTTGTAAAATTTCAGCTCAATCGGACACCGGGAAGTGTGTTTTTAACTTGCAAGATTTGAACGGGACAAGTAAAACAAAAGCGTCGCCACGCTAACAGCCGGTTTTACCCTCCCTCCGCATTAGATGATTCATCAAAAAAAAAAACTGTATTCTTATTCTACTATAGTGATACTATATTTCCTCATATCCCTCCCAACCATTATCCCTATAGATACCAAAGCTATTTCGTATACTTAAATCGTAGAGTTTATAAGGAAGTCCACACGCCCAAACTTGCTGACTCCACCCAGACAGCCCGTTTCACAGACAGCCCGTTTCACCGTCAATAAAAAAATACAGTCTCATGGCTTTATCCCCGAAAGGGTAGGCAGAGGTGTAGGTTTCGCCAACTATGTTTAAGTCCCACGTAATACCTACCTAGGGGACCTATTGCCGTCTACCGGGCACATTTCCAAACTCCGGGCTATTATTGAGAATTTTTCTGTTTACGAAAATGCTTTTTTTTATTGCCAACGGAGGCAGACGAGCAAGCCGGCCACCTGATGGTAAGTGGTAACCGCCGCTCATGGACTTTGGGAACACCAGGGGCACACACCGCCGCCTACCACAAGTTAAGTGCTCTTCTCAAACCTCGTTTAAAGAAACTCAATAAAACTGGGATCGAACTCAAGATCAGCAGTCGCTCACAGTAGGCGTCATTATTTCAGAGAAAAAATCAACGTTTAAAAATATTGCAACTTTATTTCTTTCATCAATCCATCTTGTTCAGTCTGTATAATAATTCATAAAAAATAATAAAACCAATCGCTTTAAACACTATAAATGCAATTCAGAGGCTGAATGCCATATATGAAGTAGACAGCTTTATTTCTTTCTGTCCGCCGGTAGAAGTAAGCACACCAGAATACCACCTAAAAAAAGAAAGAGTAGAAGATTAATAAAAATTATATTCTAACATGAACCAAACTTTTTTTAGTGTTCGAAACTTGCTCATTCTGGCATGAACAGGCCGGCTTGATCGGGGAGGTAGAAGTACCACCCTTTTTTAGGGTTCCGTATCCGAAGGGTCAAAACGGGACCCTATTACTAAGACTTCGCTGTCTGTCTGTCCGTCCGTCTGTCTCCAGGCTGTATCTCAAGAACGGCGATAGCTAGACAGTTGAAATTTTCACAAATGATGTATTTCTGTTGCCGCTATAACAACAAATACTAAAAACAAAAAAAAACAATATTTAATGGGGGCTCGCATGCAACAAACGTGATTTTTTTGCCCTTTTTTGCTCGCTATTGATAACGGCAACAGGTAGAAGTTACAATAGTGTAATGTTGTTTACCTAGTCAATGGTACGGAACCCTTCATGCGCGAATCCGATTCGCACTTAGCTGGTTTTTTTTTTTGTTAAGGCGGGTAGAAATGTTCCTAACCGCACACCCGTCGTTCGGAGCAACGAACAAGGTAGTGTGGGGCCTTCACCGAAACCCGCCGTGTGCCATCCCTCCGCCTTTATTGGCGGGCCACTGGAACTATGTTACATTCCTTCGGTGGTAGAAGTACTACCCTCTCACAGAAGATTGGCTTGAAACAACAGTAGGTAGGTACTTCTGCCATTGTGTTTCGTAAGATGAGTGAGAGCGCGGGAGGTTCAAACCCCCTCTCCATCCTCTGCTTATTACCCTTCCTGTCCTCTCCTTAGTGTCCATCCTATCCACTCCTTATTATCCTTCATCCAACATCTTCATCACTTCATCAACAGAATTTAAGTAAAACTAGTGACATAAGAAAAATGTTTTATAATTAAAACCTTGTAATAAGAACATCCTATTTGTAAAAGTAGCTTAAGCCTAAGTGAAGTTCAAAGGCACAGTACAGTGCCATATATTGACGCGTCTAATAATAAGGCTATGAAATTGTAACGTAAGAATTAAACGTAGTGTTAAGTGAAGTTCAAAGGCACAATACAGCGCCATCTATTGACGCATCTAATAATAAGGTTATGAAATTGTAACGTAAGAAAAACGAAGTGTTATATGCTCTTTGATAAGAATTGGAACAAAAACTTGTTTGATAAATTCAATTTGAAATTGCTTATGGCTTGTGAACTCTGCCAGCACGCACTATGCCAGCATGGTGTACGTAGTAGGTCTTTCTTCTATGTATCTAAACACTCCGTCATCTATGCAGACGATATATTGCCTATTTATGTATATTAGAGGGCCCAAGACTACGAGTCCACCTTTAGAAGCGAAGTAACCAGCGAGTAAGCGTGGATAGTCGCGCTAAAAGAGGAGATAACGATAAATACGAGTATACCTATATTCCTTCTATCAATTCATCAGCTTCATCTTTTTAGCCTTAAACCAAGCTTTGTGAGGGTCGGCTTGCAATCTGTTCGGTGTTAGCTGATTCACTAGTATTAACACGCAGCGACTGCCTCTTGACTTCCACGACCCAATTAAGAGGGCAACTGGTGATCTTAAAACAAGACCACTTCTAAACGTGCCTTCCAAAGTAAGACGTCGAGTGTCCCATGATAGAAGTCACTTTTTGATCACACATCTAATGCCGGCCGAGCGAAAGTTGCTTAACATTTTTCTTTTTTTGATAAGGCGGGAAAAAAAATTCCTAACCGCACACCCCGTCGTTCGGGCAACGAACAGGGTAGTGTGGGGCCTGCACCCACTAAAGAAACCCGCCGTGTGCCGTCTCAACTCTCAACACAGACGGAGAGACAGTACACGGCGGGTTTATTTAGTGGGTGAGGGTCCCACACTACCCTGTTACTTGCCCCGGGTTGACGGGGTGTTCGGTTAGGAACATTTTTTCCCGCCTTAACAAAAAAAGGGCTGTTTCCCAGTTAAATAAAAATATATTTGCAGCCTATTTGAAATCATTTGCAGCACATAACCAACTCATTTTTATTCCATTATTCAAAAGCCATGTGGGCCACGGCCGTGTGGGGCCGGCATCAAGAATAGCTCCATTCCGTCTCTTCCTATGGGAGTCGTAAAAGCCGACTAAGGGATTACCGGGGGACCGGGCAACAGCGTTCCCCTGTGTACTAAAAACATCCACTGCGATCGCCAACCCGCCTGCCAAGCGTGGCGATTATGGCAATACCTCCCTTAGGGGACGCCTATGTCAAGCAGTGGACGATCAAAGGCTGATGGATGGATGGATACAAAGGCCAATAGACTTACCAAATATAATTGCCGACCAGACATAAAAAGTGAGTTCACAATACGCCGTGATGATGTTGCCAAGGACGCTTACTCCGACCAAGGACGACAGGCGCGCCAGCATCATACTCAAACTTGTCACCATGCCTCTGCAACCAAGATATTACAATCATATCATTTTTATAACTAAACCATAGTCTAGTACTCTTATTTTGCTACGAAGAGGCTTTTTTTTTTGTTAAGGCGGGAAAAAATGTTCCTAACCGCACACCCCGTCGTTCGGGGCAACGAACAGGGTAGTGTGGGGCTTTCACCCACTAAAGAAACCCGCTGTGTGCCATCTCTCCGCCGTTATTGGCGGGCCACTGGAACTATGTTACATTCCTTCAGTGGTGCTACGAAGAGCCTGCCATTTTCCGCACAGCATCACTTCTAAAGTAAGCTTTTAATCATTTTTTAACAACTGTGTAAAACTTACACCTATAAATATGGAAATATAAAACTTTTTGATATTTACGCGAATGTACTATATACACATCACTACATAGTATAAAACAAAGCCGCTGTCGTTGTCTGTCCGTCCCTATGTATGCTTAAATCTTTAAAACTACGCAACAGATTTCGAAGCGTTTTTTTTAATACATAGAGTGATTCAAGAGGAAGGTTTATATGTATAATAAATGCATAATATTGTAGAGGAACACTGATAAATTTACAAGTTTCTAATGTGATGTCGTAAATAAACACATTTTTTTGCGCTTACATTGCAAACGCTGGCTGAACCCCACGAGATAAATCAAAATAATGTACTACAATATTGTACACCTTAAAAAGATCAACAAAAAGTCCGTGATGGTATATGTCTATCTCTTAAGGATAACCCACAATTACCATTTTTTTTATCCTTTACATTTTACGGGAAAAATGGCTTATTTACGAGGTGATTTTAAGCAATACAGCATTAATCCTTATCCAATTAAGTACATTAAATACATTGTCCATTTAATATAGATCAATATGACCCTGTACAGCATGTAATTTAAATGAATATTTCCGAAGATATTACAGATTTAAAATGCAGGGACATAGCGGTGCGGCGGTACCGGCCCGGCCGGCGGCGCGTGCCTATAAGATCTTAAAACTAACGTGAGGGTTTCATTGTCTTCACGTGAGAACAGGAGGTTTTCAGAGATGTTGCTAAAAGTTGGCAATGGAGAGTTAACACAAAGTGATGGAAGGATTAACCTAGAAAGCCTTTGTGTTTTGATAGACAACATCCAAGAATTGACCAACAATGTCTATCCTGACATTGATAACATAAGTTGTAAGACTATGTCTTGGTTTAAAGAAAGAGCAATTCTGTCACCAACTAACGAACAAGTAGATAAGGTAAATAACTTAATTCTTTCAAAAATTGATGCGCCGACGTAAATATACTGCTCTACTGTTCTCGATTTGGAAGAAGCTGTTCATTTTCCTACAGAATTTCTTAATTCTTTGAACCCATCTGGACTCCCTCCTCATAAAATGGTGTTGAAAGTAGGTTGTCCTGTTATTTTATTAAGAAACCTGAATCCACCTAAACTTTGCAATGGCACGCGTTTGCTGGTAAAATCACTACGTTCATAATAGAGTGCACAATACTCATCGGATGTGGTACAGGACAAGACGTAATAATTCCCCGAATTCCTCTGATACCATCAGATTTACCGTTCCAATTTAAACGCCTACAATTTCCGGTAAAGACATCTTTTGCAATGACCATAAATAAATCGCAAGGTCAAACTTTCAACGTTGCGGGCTAAGATTTAAGCGTTGAGTGTCTTTCTCATGGTCAATTATATGTCGCTCTTTCATAACCTATAAACAAAACATGTTTGTATTGTCTAATGATAAAAAAGCTGTAAACGTTGTTCATAAGGACATTCTGTAGTAGGTAGGTTATTTAGCATCAGTATTGCACCCGTGCGAAGCCGGAGTGGGTCGCTAGTTATGATATAAATCTAATTTTACAGAATCTGTCGCGCTTACTAAAAAATAAACTACTTTTACGGACGCCAGTCCACCTTTGTCCATGAATGCTGTAAAGTATTCGATACGTCACGATAATCAAGTATCTAAACGTTTGATTCCAAACATTTTTATTGTGTTTTGTTTCTTAAAAAATTGTATGTTCCACTGTTGGGCAAGGATCGCCCATCGCAATGGTAAGTACCATATCTACCACGCATACATATTGGTTGACAGTCTTCGCAAGGTTAACAATTTTCCTTCAGCAGTGAATGTTAAATAATGGTCAACTTAATTTTGAGAATTCAAAGTCATTATAGTCGTTACAAGACTGGGGATCGAACTACATACCTCTTGCTTCCAGTCTTCCATGTTTCAAACTATTACTGAGTTTCACAAATTACATTAACTTCGAAACGTCAAAGGTGCTTCGTGACAAACTATTAATTCTTCCACTAGACTGTTATTAAACATTTAGATATTTTTATATATATTTTTATCATTTGGCATGCTTAGCACTATACATTAAACATTTCACATCCACAAAATGAGATGGTGAGCTTGACAGTACCCAAACAGACAGTAGTTGAGTCCATGGGCTGAGTCAATCGAGTCCATCAGCGGCGGTTATCACTTAGTACCATTTGGTGGTCCGTGATGAACCTAGACCTTAGATGTAAAAACAATGATAATAACATAATTTCATAACTTCCACCTATTATCCTGACCGAGGCCAGTACAATGAAAAATACTTTAGAGAGTGCTCGTTTTGCTTTCAAATTATCTTTTAATTTACCAATAACTTATTGTAAGATTAAAATCAGGAATTTCAATCACAACTCACCTATGAGCAGTAGGGTACAAATCCACGAAATACGACATCAAACATCCGATTCCAAGAGGAGTATCTTGAAGTAGAGTGAAGAATATTATATTAGCAATAGGTTGCTTAATATTCACAAGAAGAAAACTGATCCCAGAGACAAGGAGTATGAGAATGAGTAGCAGCCGAGGTCTGGTAGCCACCTTCACGACAGACAGGCTACAGCCGCAGTAGAATACTCCGTACAGCATCCCGGAGTATAGTGTGTAAGCTGACAGTTCTTCGTTACATTTGTACTATAAAAAAAATAAAAATGACAACCATCATCATTAAAACGCCCTAGTGATAAAACTTTTTTTTTGTTGAGGCGGAAAAAGTACCGCACCCATCGTTCGGGGCAACGAACAGGGTAGTGTGAGCCCCTCACCCACTAAAGAAACTCGCCGTGTGCCGTCCTCCGCCTGTGTTGACGGACCACTGGTACTATGATGGATTACTTTAGCAGCCTTAGTGATAAGACCTGAAGCTGCTAAAACAAAGGCATTGCGACTAAATACCAGTCTGAGATCCTGACTTCGAGTCCAATGGCCTAACTGTTAAAAATCTGTGTGAATGTATTTACTAAATTATTCCAAAAACGTTCCTTGAAATAATACGGTTTCTCGCTATCTAAAAATGAGAGTGTGATGGAAAATGGTTATTACGAATATTGTCTGCGGTAGCTTAGCGGCAACCGTATACTACACTAGAACTGCCTTTTTCATTGCATCTGTTGTTGAGGTGTTACAGACTTAAAAATACTAAAAAAGAAGATAAGTTTTAAGTTACTGATTGTGTTTCAGGAGATATGTTAGTTTCACCGAACACCCTCTCACAGAACGTCTGCTGGGTGCTGTTCACTTCATTAAATGAGTTGAAGAAGTAGTTCACTATCGTCGGGTACCACATCACGAACATGTTGTTTCTGTAATCAGAAGATTTTTCTGTTGGAAACCTTCTATAATTGAATGTGACACAAATATTATTAGAAGGATATGATAGTACATCCGATGGTTTACGGCCTTACTAATGTTATAAATGCATAAGTGAGTTTATTTCTATGTTTATTACGCTTTCATGTCGTAACTACTGAACCAATCATCATGAAATTTTGCATACATATAGTCTACCTCCCTTTTACTTATATGCCAAGATACTAGAATGCAAACCATCATCAAAGAGTTTTTATTGACCTATATTTACTTAAGGAGGTTGAGTGGGAAATTCTATTATTCCCACATTACCCCCCTACTATTATAACATAGGGATAATGACTATGCCGTACAACAACAACATAGCATCACGCCTGTATTCCCCGAAGGGGTAGGCAGAGGTGTATTACACACCCACGACTCGCCAGCTATGTTTAAGTCCCACGTAATAGAAGCGAGCCTATTGCCGTCTACCGGGCACATTTCCAAACTCCGGGCTGCTACTGAGAATTTTTCTTTTTAGGAAACAGGCCGGGTCGGGCACTGTTATTGAGTAACAGTGCCCGACCCGGGAATCGAACGTGAGACCTCATGATTAGCAGTCGCATACACTACCGCTACACCACCGAGGCAGTTGACTGTGCCGTAGAGTGATTATTAGTCTGAAGTCTATGCGGACGGAGTTGCAGGCAGAATAAAGTAGTTTATACTAGGATGATGAATAGATAGTCTATTGGAATTACTATTGAATGTGAAATCAGATTTTTAATATCACTGTTAAGTACTTATTTATCACCTCTATGTCTCTCTGGACAGAAGCCTAAATTCACAAAAAATGTATCTAACTATAAATACAAACAGTGCGTTCCACTTGACACTCACAATGATCACACTCACGAACGCGGTATCTGCCGTTCCCACTTGTATTACATTCGTAAACCCAATGGGGATGTTTACTGCCATCATGTCACGGCAGGTGGCGTATATCGACATGACCATTGAAAACTGTCATTTCCATACAATTTGTAATTTGGTAATTTTAATTTTTTTCGTAATATGCCTGTGACCTGTACTACAATGTAATAAACCCAGTGCACATTTATTCCCCAAAAATCCAATAAAAAATATTGTGGCTACACACCATAAGTTGAAAGTCTTTAATCTTCCAGATTAAACACATAAAATAGCAAACAATTTGACAATGACCATCTCTTCGATAGCTCCATCTGCGCTCAGTTTTGCCCTTGGGTCCCCTTTAGAACGGGTCCTAGAGTTTTCTAAACGGTCACACGCAACTACTTAGATGGTTCTTAAGTAGTATCTCTAAACTATTTTGTGAATGGGTCATTGTGAGCTTGGAGCGAGTTAAAATAATGACGTCATCGATGACGTTTTTACTGCATCCGTGGTCGTCAAGTGGAACGCCAAGGGTCGTGTTGAGCGTTGTGAACGCCATGTGGAACACGCTTAAAGTGACACCTGTTATTATTTTTTTTAAACTAAGGAATGCATAAAAAAAATACAACAAGAAAGTTTGCAATCCAAACTGGTAGTTGGGCACCAATTTGTCCTATAGTTCTTGGTCTACTTGGTGTGAAGAAAAATGGCATCATTATTTTTCTTTAAACATACCATTGTGGGGACACCACATAGATTGGGACAGTAATGTTTCAAGAAGCTAGTGATATTTAGGCCAGTCTATAACGCTGATGAAGTGAGGATTGCCAGAATCCGCAAACTGTCGAAATATTCTCTCAAGTACACATTATTTCCCTGGGCAATGACAATTTGTGAGCAAATACTATACAAAGTAATTGCGTTCCCTGTTAGGTCTCGATCTAAAACTGGATACTAATGTGCTAACTGCTACAGTACTTCGTTTTACCACTAATAGGATCTATAGATATTTCTTCCGAAATTAATGGTATTTTTTCATAACAATATACTGTGACAGAAAATGCCTTGCTCAGTTAGCTCCTAAAATCACCAGGTCCAGAAACAACTACAGTTAAAAAGTTGGGCTGCAGATACGTTCGCCACCGTTAATATTTTTTTTTATTGCTAATGATGGCAGACGAGGCACGGCCCACCTGATGGTAAGTGTTAACCGTCGCCCATGGACTCAACTATACCGAGAGTATTGTCAAGCCGCTGCTTACCATTTCATTTCATGGATATGAAATGAATGAAAGAATAAACGGCTATCTCCTGCTACAGCCAAAATACACTGACGTGCTTCATGACCGTCTCCCGAGTAGACGGTGGTACCGGCCCGTTCGGGCCCGATAGCAAGTAAGTACTCTCGCTTGGTATCCAGCCCTTCCACCAGTAATGCAATGGGTAATAATTGCCTAAATCCCTTAGTTGCCTTGTACGACACCCGCGGGAAAGGATGGGGTGGTGACACCTGTATTTGTAAATTTTGAGGAAGCGATGTATGCAAGTATAGTCTTTTGGCATTATATTCTCTCTGCCTACCCTGCAAGAGAGATGGTGTGATAATAATTAATTACATTCTTACGTAAGACAACATAAGGCCATGAGGAAGAACAGTTGAATGGTCCTCCAAAGTAAAGGCGGTTGGAAGATAGGCATAGTTTGTTTCTTCAAAGAAGTCCAAAAAGACTTCTCTTTTCTCGAAGTTTCTAAGTCCAATGATGATTGTGTGAGATGTTTTACCTGAAAAATGTAGGATAAAATAAATCATAATATCATAGAAATCATATTTTATTTTCAAGTCTCAAGTACCGTCAGGCAAGATCTTTCTTAGTTTCATTATTGGACCATAATATATGTAGCATTTCTTAAATTGCTTCAATTGAAATTATTGGAAGTTACGTTGATTTTGTTCACTAAAACGGAACTTATAATTTACATCAGCTATAACCGATACAAACGAAAGCCATGACACAGCTGATGGTTCCAAACTCATATAAACTTAATTGAATTGAATAAAATAAAACATTTTATTTCTTAGAATGAGTTTCTTTTCCATCCATATTGTGATTAGAGGACGGATTACGATGTTTGGAGAGTAAAGAATACAGGGATTATCACAACATGAATAGTTTTTTTTTCTATTATTCTGTTACTCCAATAGAATACTACTTTGGCTACACCATTTTGGAAAAGAACCAACAGTAGGTACTTACATTATACCACTGAAATAATGTCACATAGTTCCAGTAGTCTGCCAATACAGGCGGAAAGACGGCACACGGCGGTTTTATTTAATGGGTGAGGGCCCCACACTATCCTGTTCGTTAGCCCGAAAGACGGGGTGTACGGTAAGGTAATTTTTTTCCCATAAACAAAAGCTACTTACGTTCCTTTTTTTTTGGTAAGCCAGGGAAAATCAGTTCGTGGCAACGAACAGGGTTGTGTGGGGCAATCACTTACTAAATAAAACCACCAAGTGCAGTTTCTCCGCCTGTGTGTAGTGGACTACTGGAGCTGGTAACAATTACATCCTGGCTCCACTTCAATAACAACATAACTATATTTAAGGCTAGGGCCAATTTGTTTTCCCAAAGCTATTGTAGGTATTTTACCACTTCAAAGTAGGCAAATTGACGCTTACTACCAATTGGCATAATGCCAAATGGCTTCAAATAAACTGAAAAATGATTTACCGGGTAGTCCTCTCTTCTTCCTCCATTCCTCTCATATATTTTCTCCAGTACTTCCAACGCTTTCAGAAAATTTCCTCTACTGGCCAGATACTTTGGACTCTCATAGAAGCAGAACATGAGACAGGCTCCTATGCCCATAGGGATTGCGAGGGATATTGTATAAAGCCTCCAGGACCTGAAGGTCATTCCTAACCATGTTAGAGGGATGTTGATGGGCAACGGCAAAATGAGCCAGGCGAGTACTGAAAACATATTATTATAAGTTTTTCTTTAATAATAATAATATAATAACATATCGAATGCACCACCCGCGTTCGTCGGTAATGAGGCTGTATATCCCGCGGAAATATGGGGGGTTATTTCGCTCTTTTGCATTTTCTGAGAAAATGTTCCATAGTCTGCCTCGGTGGTGAAGCGATAGTGTATGCGACTGCTAATCATGAGGTCTAGGGCTCGATCTCCGGGTCGGGCAATGTTATAGAGCTTTTTCCTAAAAAGAAAATTTCTTAGTAGCAGCCCGGAGTTTGGAAATGTGCCCGGTAGACGTCAATAGGCTCGCCCCCTATTACGTGGGACTTAAACATAGCTGGCGAGTCGTGAGTGTGTAGTACACCTCTGCCTACCCCCTCGGGGAATACAGGCGTGATGTTGTTTATGTTCCATAGTAGGTAATGTATATATTTTTTTACCATCAGAAAGTAGAGATTTCAACGAACAAAAGGGACACCGATTTTTTTCAATAAGCAGATATTTCGACGTGAGAGTTTTCGATTGAAAATTAAGGTGACTTTTCGATATTTAATCAAAATAAGAGGAAAAAACAATGGATATTGTATGTGTAAAATATCTTTGGGAAAAAATAAATATTTTGCATCAAAAAAATTACAATGTATTTAAGATATAAAAAGGTAAGTATTCACCAAATTTCGTGAGAAAAAAATTTTTTGTGGCATTTAAAAGAAAACCAAAAGGTCGTTTTTTGAAATTTTCGCATAAACTTTTGAGGTTATCTGAAAAAAGTGTTAATACAAGAGTTTTAGATCTTTTTATTACCTACTTTTTTGCCATTTAACTTGTTTTGATTAGACTCTTAGTTTTGCCGGAAATCGTGATAAACCGATTTTCACCCTTAAAAGCTCACCCCCACCTCAAATCGCCCGTAAATTAGCTTTCCTTTTATTTTTGTTATATTTTCTTACCTTTTATCCTGTTCTAATTTTTTTTCACTTTTTACTATTTTCAAAGGCTTCGGCACTGGCCTAATTACACTATTAGATAGACAACACCCAGACGCAGTACAAATATCTGTGTTCATCACACAAATAATTGTCCTGAGTGGGAATCGAACCCACTACCTCGTGCACAGAACTCGGTTACACTACCGACTACGCCACGGGGCCAGTCACAGAAGACCAGCGTTTACGGTAAATAGTTTTACTCCTTTGTATATTCGCGTCAATAAAACTAATTATAGTTTTCCAAATCAGGATAATTATAATCCCGAATTTATCCCTTTAAAACAATTGACGAGTCCTGATTATACTTACGAAATGAAATAAACTCAGCGGCGACATTGAAGCTGTTCATGATGAACAGGAACTGATTTCTGTACTTCTGACCGGTGCACTCGCCCAGCATTGCTATCGTTAAAGTGTAGCTGGCGGTAGAACTACGTACAGATACAATATATTGGTACAGTTAGGTGGAGTTTCATTGTATTACTGCTGCTAACAAGTGGAAGTAGTCACTTGATATCTGGCCTGAGCGGTCTATACCACCTTCTCCGGTGTCACCGTCCATGAAGAACCTCGTTGTGGTTTGGTTGTAGTGGGAGATAGCCAACCATCCAATCATTTCCCACCCTCGAAATAAAGTGTTGTAAGTTCTATTCCCACAAAGGACAACCCTTTGTGTGATCCACATATGTTTGTTCTGAGTCTGGGTGTACTTTGTACGTTTGTAACGTCCCCCGCGATACGAGGATTGTTCCTTATTGCAGCGTATTGTCTTTAAAATGGGCTTGCTCTATCGGGGATGTAATACCCTATCTCTGTCTCTTGTGCTTCATATGGTGAGTGAGAGCACCGGAGGCCCAAAGCCCTCCCTATCCTCTCCTTATTGTCCTTCCTAACTTTCTATCTACCCCGTATACCTTTCCTTAGAGATAGCGACGCGCGAGTGTTGCTGTAACCGCTTACCATCAGGTACGTCGTATGCTTATTTGCCACCCATATAGTAAAACACAGTGACTTGGCAGTATTCTTTGTATTGTTTAGACCATGAGCATCGGTTACTGCTTACCATCAGGTGTGCTGTGGCTCATCTGCAACCACAAGTTATAAAAAACAAAAAGCCTACATTATCATTTCCAATACCGGCATACTCCGCCTGCATGATTGAGATCATTAAGTTGAAAGTATTTATCTAAATTATATACAACACTTTAAATTATAAGCCAATAAATTGTCATATCCATTTAATCAGACAGAATATATCATATGGATAACATCGATAGATATTTAGATACAGTATAGTATTAAACACAAAGTGGAAAATGTGAAATCGAAAATAACAGTCACGAGCAGGATTCGAACCTGCATCTCATTATCGAGATTAGCAGTCGGGAGCAAGGGTCACGATGGCTGAATTGGCAAAGCATCTGGACGGTATCCAGGAGATGCAGGTTCGAATCCTGCTCGTGACGTTATTTTCGATTTCACATTTTTCACTTTGTGTTTAATGTATGTTGCTAAGCTTGTCAAATGCTAAAAATATATATAAAAATATCTAAATACAGTATAGTAGTTTTCGCATGGTATAAAACTATATATAATTTCTCGTCAATTAGTCTTTATTCTAATAAAAATGACTCTGCCGAGCGTAGAGGGTAATAATTACGAGTACTTAACTAACAAATCTTGACAGCAATCCATAAATGCAATCCTATTTGCCAAAGTGCCGTAGCCACGTGCTAAAGTTTTCCTAGTGTCAAATCTGAGCATGATTTGCATTATTTGACCGTGTTTTTATATTAATTACAGTCAAGCCTACCGTGACGTACGTGACGTACGTGACTCTGCCATCCATCCATCAGCCTTTCTACGTCCACTGCTGGACATAAGCCTCCCCAAGAGAACGCCACAACATCTGTTTCGATCATATCGGGAAAGGCCCGTAATCGCCACGCTTGGCAGCCGGTTTGGCGATCGCAGTGGATGTTGTTAATACTCGAAGGGAGTGCTGCTGCCCACTCCCCCCTCAGTCGGCTCTTACGACTCCCAATTACAATTCTAAAACCGGCCCCACACGGCTAGGCGTGACTATGACTCGTGACTCTTACCAGCAGAAAAAACTAGCCGATGCCGAGAAAAGAATTCATGAAGTCGAATTGGATTTTCTGTCTTCAAAATCTTAGTAGAAATAGATGACTCAGCGACTGCTAGCGTAAGATGGGCTCCCACTCGATCTTCTGACTATCTGGTCAAAGTCGCAGGTAGCTATTGGATGCCGTTAGCATAGAACAACTCGTAGCGGTCTCTTGGCGAGGTTTATGGATGTTTTTTTTAATTTCCGTGTAGTGGCAGATGAGCCACGGCTAATCTGATGGTAAATGGTAACCGTCGCTCATAGACTCAACTATACCGAGAGTATTGTCAAGCCGCTGCTCACCATTTCATTTCACCGATATGAAATGAAGGAATAAACGGCTATCTCCTGCTTCAGCCAAAACGCAACGATGTGCTTCATGGCCGGTCACATGGGAAATGGTGGTACCAACCCGCTCGGGCCCGATACCAAGTGGTAGCCAGCCCTACCACCAGCCATGCATCCATCCATCCATCCATCAGCCCCTCAATGTCCACTGCTGGACATAGGCCTCCCCAAGAGAACGCCACAACGAGTAGTCCCATCATGGGGGATAATGCCGTAATCACCACGCTTGGCAGGCGGGTTGGCGATCGCAGCTGATGTTGTTAATACTCGAAGGAGTGCTACCAGCCATGCAATGGATGATTATTGCTTTCTTCCTTTAGTCGCCTCATATGATACCCGTGGGAAAGAATGAGGTGGTGACACTTGTATTCTTAGTCCGTCACCACACAGATATGAATGTTTGCATTTCACATTTTTACACTTTTGTATTTCTAATATCTTAGAATTGATCAATAGGTCATAAGTTGCCCAGGGAACTGTTAAATACAAATGACAAAATAAAATTGTAAAATACTTACAAGATACTCCCGATAACTTTCAAAACAAGCATAAAGATCCAGTTAGTGGAGAAGCTACTGATGACGGCAAACACGAAGCCGACTGAGGTGGACAGCACCATAGCGCGCCATCTGCCTTGCGTGTCTGCGTAATACCCCCAGGGTAAAGCGAACAGAACACCTGGAAAATTTTAAATGTCTGCTAATGTTGATTGATACGAAGTGAAAGTTGTCAGGTATTATTATAATCAAATGTGCAGGTGCTACAGTCTTTTGGATTTTAAGCAATCATAAGGCGGCTGATTTGGTTGTAGAAGAAAACAGCTGAATTCCAATCCTCTCGATACTAAAGCCTCTCTCTCTCGATATTAGAGCTACACTGTTCGGAGCTCCATGATAGGCAGCGGCTATGCTGTTCTTCTGGTAATATTGAGTCCAGACACAGTGCTTAGCTTACAAACAGCTGGGCCGTAGCTCCTCTGGTACGTAAGCAATAATAGTACATTGATCACCGAGGGGAGAAAGTGATAGATTAATAATGAGGTAAAGTTGTAAAAGCAACTAAGGATCGGGAATCGCACATAAAACATATATTATACTACCAGGTTTGAAGTATAATCAAGAACTAACAAACCAAACAGTTTCATGAAAAACCGTTCAGTGTGATATACAAACAAACCGACCAAAAATCTAACAAAAAAGTCTTTTTGTTCAGATTCAGAGGCTCTATGGCTAATGCTATCATTTTTGCACGCCTCATTATCGAAGCGTTGAGGTGGGTACTACAGTCACTCTCTGAAAAACAACTGATTTTTCAAACTTAAAATGTCTCTATTTATCATATATTGCACTTGTAAATTAATATATACACACACATAGCAAGAAAAAACACTATTTTTAACACTCACGATATGTTTGATGCCATTTTTGTTATTTAAACTAGTTAAAAAACTGTTTAAAAAAGTTCTGTCTTGGACGTCCGTGTGTCTGTATGTGCGGATCCTGTATGATTGTTAACACGATAACAACCGAAATATTTTACTAATCGAGTCTTTTTTTTTCTTTTACGATTCAGTATAATTAGGACTAGAACCCTATTACTTTTCACGATCTGATTCGATGTGGTTTAATTGTTATTAAATAAACAAAAATAGTTTGAATATGTATGGTTGATTCGATCATACACTAAAACCAGCGCTATCTACCTTATTTAGTGAGAACTACTTCTACAGTACCAATATAGTTGTACTTTTTAAAATTAGCGCCGTCTATATAAGACATGAGAACCACATTAGTACTTTTTGAAATTAGCGCTATCTATGTGTTTATTGAAAACTACTTAGTAAGACCAATACATTAATAGTTACTCATTTAGTTACTCATTCAATGAAAAATCAAATTATGAGGCGTGCACTTTTAGATTTTCCAAAATTTTTCAAATATCTTTAATGTACAGACACAGCTCTGTTACAGCTTTATATTAGTACAGATTACAACCAACTAAGTTTAAGCTCACCTGCAAAAGGTGCCGATGCTAATAACCCCAGACGTGTCAGATCTAGATTCAAGTCACAGCTGGCAGCAGCCACCACTGTAGCAAAACCAAACATGTCCAAAGACGCGGCGTTGATGATGATGCTACAAGTGAAGAGTAGCAGGTAGTTATAACGTCCATGACCTGTAATAGTATAGAAATTTTTGACGAATATAGCAACTGATGTACTGAAAGCATTCGATTCTGTCCATGATGGGGTAAGCGTATTAGACCAAGAGGGTAAAAAACCTGTTTACATACACTGCGTTGCGGTGACTTATCCCAAATATGTACCTACCTATGTATATGGTGTGGTGTACCGCACCGTGTGATTTGATACCTTTTGTTGGGGTCTTGTCAGGGTGCCATAATAGTCCCACAACTTACCTTGTGTACAATCTGAGAGAGGAGAATCACCTGTGACAAAAAATGCACTAGTCCACTATAATGTTGTTTTTTATATTATAACGGTGGTAAACAAACATACATCCCCTTTGATGGTAAGCACTCTCCGTATCCTTTACACGTTAACACCAGAGATGACTAACGTTATCATATCTATAAAAACTATAGAAGACAGAGAGTAAGTAAAGAGGGCTTAAAGACATGATTTTTCAGCGCTCTCACTCACCAGATGAATCGGAACAATAAGAACAACGTTAATTTACGTGAATAATCTGTACGAGGGGTGATCCAAAAGTAATGATAATTGGTTACTTCAGGTCCACATAAAAATCCAAAAAAATTTTTTTCGCTAGCCTATACACTCACTACGTCAGCCTAAAAAAATCATATAAATAGGTCGTAAAAGGGCGGTACTTCCCCGTTTGAGCCTACTCATTCGTGTAGGATTCAGGACTCTACAAACATGGATCCCGCGTAGAAGAATTATTTACTGTTGTTTATCAAAATGAGATTTAGTATAAAAATAATACTTACCGGTCATTTCTACAGCGTCATCGTAGCTAAAAGTATCTCCTTTGACCTCCACATCCTCTATCTTCTCCATGATATCTCCACACGTAACACCTCTTCATCACACGCTTGGTATTACTACATACAGTGATATTTTCCGATCATAGAATCTTGTTACTTACAATTTATCTACTGATCAAACACTTTATATCAGAACGTTTGAATAGTGATACATAAATCTATATGCGAATCTCTATTGTCCTTGTAAGCAAATAATGAGACACGATTCTGAGGTTGCAGCAGTATACCTGCTCGCTGAAATTATAAAGAATTTTTGAAGTTTTACTTCTTTTGGCGCGTTAGGAAAAAATGATGAGAATAAATTTTTACGATGCGCGCGCATACCGTCACGAAAAACCGACACCCTGAAGTCAAACACGTGAAGTTAGCTATAGTCAACATTTTAGTTTTTTTGTGATATTTAAATAAACTTTATTTAACTAGATAATGTGTTATAATAAAACCTTTCAATGTATTAAATACATTTTTTTTGTTAGTGTAGTTTTTTCTACAAACTTAGAATAAGGTGAAAGATAAAATTTTTGAAAAGATTTTTATCTTGTTACGCCAAGAAGTTTAACTTTTAACGTACATGAGTACATAAGTACACACACACTTTTTTTTTAAATATTGACAGATGTCGTATGTCAACTATACTTTAGCAATTGCAGCAATGGAGCAACAAGATATTAATAAGCCTAATATTTATCGCGCTTGGAGCGCGGTAATGCCGTGGCGTGCAAATGCAAGTGGTAAGCCAGGTATTTCTAGCAACTATCACTGGGTCTACTCCGAAGCTGGTTGTAGTCACATGAACTATTCCCCTTTTTTAAGGCGGGAAGAAATGTACCTTGCCGCATACCGCGTCGTTCGGGGCAACGATCCTTTTATAATCTACACTTTCACAATATCACAAATCTATTTATTATCCAATATTGCTCAAGTTCTGTTTGACAAAGTTCCCCGATGGCACCTCTGTTTCTTGTCATATTGTTCACGAGTATCTATATGCGAGAGATCCATATGCGAGAGATAAAAATAATAAAGATAAGATCTCATCTAATTATATATGAAATATATTGTTATATTTTTTCTGTTAGTATAAGTTTAGTATATTCTTCCTAATCTAAATGCAGGAACGCCAATCTCTAGAATAAACCATTGTGCACAGAATCATATCCATAGCAACCCTTTTTCTGTTTATACTTGAAAAAATACATAAATATTATTCGCCTTACTAATAAACATTGTATAAACAATGTTTGTTAGTAAGGCACTTCAAGTTTAATTAATAAAACTAGTAAATTATTCACCTGTACAAGTACATTAAGTAACCATAATTTTCTACTAGGCACTCTAGGCAATTGCCTAGGGCCTTGAAACCAATGTGAGTAAGTTCCTACCAGATCAACATCATACGATAGGTACTTTACTACAATAGGATATTAAAAAAGTAACACGGTGCAATCATTAAACTTTTGTTTTTTTACGCTGTAATAAATATTGAATATTACTTATACCTACCTACTTTTGTCAATATTTTAGATGCCGAATTATTTGATTAGTGCTTTTATTCTTTGCTTGGTCCCTGAGGGTTGTAGCGTGATGTTTAACAACCTATAGCCTGCCTCAGAGCAATTAAACACAATACATTCAGGTAAAGGTAGTGCGGTAGCTCAGTGGATTAGAGCACTTCCCCGGATCGGAAGGGACGCAGGTTCGATTCCCGCTCGCACGAAAGTTCTCTTTTTCCTCATTCACCGACTGCATCCAACGGCTCCCCGCGGCATTGACCGGATCATCGGTCCATCTGGTAGGGGGCTGTCCTACGCTGCGCCGTCCGATACGTGGTCGTAATAGGTACGTATATACCTATTTTCATGAGTATTTAGTAAAAAGTTCATCTTTATTTATTTGTATAGATATAGGCATAGATAAGTATTGAATACAAATGTTTGCAGCATTAAACCTTGTACTAAAAATGTATAGCTTATTTTGTAATCTCTATTTATAGACTACAACTAACCTGTGCTACTAATGGTTCGTTCAATTATGTGACATTATCTGTTGATGAAGTCTAGGCAACATAAATTATTTATCTCGAGCCTTTCCGGCTGTTCCGGACTTGTCGGAAGTGTTATGGTATTATTACAATCGCTTTTGAAATTTATAGGGTTATTATACCTAAATACATTGTTACGGGGAAAAATCCCTAACAATTAAATAAAAGTAAGATTTAAAATTTACAATTTAATAAAAAAAATATATATAACAAAATTAATTAATAGTTTAAAAATAATAATTCTGAAATTAATTTAGAAAAGAGAAGAGAGCAATGAGAATGGTTCGCAACTCAGGGGGTTGTCCCCAAGACCGTCACCTACGGGTACTCAACAGCCGGGGAGGCTGTAATTTGGCCGAAGGGCAGGCCCTCGTCCTTCGGCGTGCGCAGATATATGCCGGTGGGGGTGAAGCCGGCGCAACCGGCGCCGGAACCAGAACCCGTAGGGCAGCCGCAACCCGAAAGGTCGTAACCCGGAACTTGATCGTAGTCAGGAACAGTCGCGACCAGGAACAGTCGTAACCAGGAACTTGATCGTAGCCAGGAACTAGGAACCCCAGGAGCTGGAAAAGACAGGGCGAAACGTCTCTACTACTGGGGACACTGTTCTGGTTCTT
This sequence comes from Leucoma salicis, assembly GCA_948253155.1. Classification (NCBI taxonomy): domain Eukaryota; kingdom Metazoa; phylum Arthropoda; class Insecta; order Lepidoptera; family Erebidae; genus Leucoma; species Leucoma salicis. Next base: position 24,013,592 of record OX411814.1, on the reverse strand, counting down.
CCCGCCGAGCCCCCGTACCCGAACTAGGTTCAGGTCCGAAGGTGTCGGCCAACCATTACAGCGTCCATATTAAATTATAAAAAACTATCCTCACAGAATGGGGGGGGGACCATCCAAAATATAAAACATGGAGAAAGTTTAATCAAAAATAAATCAGAACCCCCTACATTCTGCAGGTATAAAGCATTGAAACTGATAAAAAAAATAGTTACGTAATATATGACTGCCCCCTAAGGGAGGCAGCGAGATGATAATAGCAACATACAAACAGAATAATTTAACAAAAACTACAATTTAACAAAATATAGTTGCATAATATATGACCCCTAAGGGTGGTGGTGAGATGATATAGCAACATACACACAATAATTATATGACTACATTTAAACAAAAAAACAGTTGCCTAATATATGACTGCCCCCTAAGAGTGACGTCTAGATGATAAGTAACATCTAACGATAAAACTGTTTTAAAATGCTGTATAACATTTATGAAAAAACTGTTTTAAAAGTGCCTGACTGCCCCATAAGGGAGACGGCGTGATGTTAAGAAGCAAGTAGCAAAAAGCAATATTCTTAAATTATATACAGTATGCGAACTATTATATTTTACAGGTAGAAGCGAATAAAATTCTAAATGCAGTTGTATGTTACAATCTTAATAATTATTGCTTTGTAGACCAATAGGTTCTTACGAATAAATATATTAAAGATGTAAAAGCATTGACAAATTTGGAATAAAATTCTATGGAATGACAACTATTTTATGAGTATTACTAGGCATTTTGCAAAGCATTTACAAGTATAGATATTATAATAAGAATTATATTGGAGGAGTTTCGGTCAACTAAATTAGTGTAAAAATTTAGATATGTAAAATAAAATTATCTGATGTAATAAAATGAGGAGTAGTAACAATAAAAATATATGTGCCAAAGGGTGAAATATTCCTCCATAAGAATTATTGACACACACACGAAATTGTGCAGCAGACATGGGCTATTTTAAAGGTTAATTTGGAATTGTAAAAGAAATATATGTTACCTTTTATTCGGGTTTTAGTTATTTATGGGGCGCGGTATATTTAAGACACGACGCTCACTACAGCTCAGTTCTGCAGGGAAAGTACAGTGTCAAAACTGGGAAAGTACAGTGTCAAAACTTTTAGGAATTCTACTTTTTTAAACTGTATGACCTTGTGAAGAAATAAAACCACTCCTACAGTAACGCTAGTATATTTTCCATCATTCCTTCAACTTACCAGGTAACCAGATATAATTATACTTTATACTTATGTACTATAATTACTGTCTCCTTAATACATTATAACAGCTAGATTAACACACGTCTAAACTCAAATGAGCGGCCCGGCCGAATAATCACTTTTAGAAACAGTCGGTCTTAACAGCTATTTTATTTTTAAATTCATTACTAAAATCATGATATTCCCGGTAGAAAAAAGGAAATAACAATGTTGCAATTTTATTTTTAAATTAATTACTAAAATCATGACAACCTACTGGCGTTAACAAATTAAGAATTATATGGTGGGTACGAAATATTGTGTAGTACTAAATAAATAGGTAATAATCTCTGTACGAAAAGTATGATGTTTTTTGATAATTATATACCTTTGAAACAAAAATGATTCGTGGTTATGTATTATACAATACGTCTAATCATCTCGTTAGAACAAACTTTATAGAACAGTTATTTACACGTAAAATCTACTTTCCAAATATGATGATACTAATAAATCTCATTAGAACAAACTTTATACTCGTAGAACAGTTACACCTAAAAAACTTTTCAAATATGATTATACCAATAAAGTAAAACGAAAGAAAATGAGTCCTACAATTTTTTGTTTTTGGGGTTTCCTAGTCACACACTTTTACTTTCAAATGCCCTAGGCAAAAAAAAATATTTTACACGCAGCGTTATATTTCTGCCGCGACACACACAATAATTGAGAGTCAAAGAAAAAGGATTCTACCCGCTCTCGTCTTTGTATTTTAATTCTGATTACATTGACCGTGTGTGGCCGGCTTTAGAATTGTCCCACCACTCATCATCGAAAATTGGACTCAACGGATGGACTATCTGCGACGTAGCAACGGCCAACATTTGGCGGGAACTTTTTTGTTTATTGCATATGGTGCCAGACGAGCCACGGCCCACCTGATGGCAAATGGTAACCGTCGCTTATAGACTCAACTATACCGAGAGTATTGTCAAGCCTTCGCTCACCGTTCCATGTCACAGAGATATATATGAAATGAAAGAATTAACGGCTATCTCCTGCCTCAACCAAAATAGACCGATGTGCTTCATGGCTGGTCATACGGGAGATGGTGGTACTTACCAACCCGCTCGGGCTTGATTGCAAGTGAATACTCCCACTTGGTACCCAGCCCTACCACCAGTCATGCAATGGGTGCTTATTGCTTACTTCCCTTAGTCGCCTCATACGACACCCGTGAAAAACAATTGGCCGTGTGGGGCTGGCTTTAGAATTGTCCCACCCCTTCTCCACCTATGGGAGTCGTAAGAGCCGACTGAGGGAATACCAGGGGAGTGGGCAGCAGCACTCCCATAGTATTAACAACATCCACTGCAATTGCCAACCCGCCTGCCAAGCCTGGCGATTACGGCACTATCCCCCATATGAGCGAAACAGCACAGGACCGCTCGTTGTGGCGGTCTCTTGGGGAGGCCTATGTCCAGCAGTGGACGTCGAAAGGCTGATGGATGGATGGATGGAAAAAGAATGGGGTGGTGATACTTGTATTCTTAGTGTCGTCACTACACAGACATGAATAAGATCATGTCGTCGCTCTACATTATTTGCTATTTCAAGTGTTAATGTGTAAAAGCCTTTTGCTTATTAATTACATATCGGTGTATTTGCATAAGAGTTGGCAAGTGATGTAATGCGGAATCACTTGTTTTTTCGTATTGCTTCCAAAACTCCGTAGAAGCTTCAGTAAAGTCGCCACCGCTTTACTGAGGCGTGACTTTGACTATACTATGACTAATTTTATATGACTGAGTTTGACTACGACTTGTTTGATGAATTAAACTTACCTGTGAAGATGAAATATGCCTTAGATAAGTAATTAGCTAATAGTCAAACTGAGCAGCCATAATTTGCAAAAAACTCTTTCAGATCTGATCTCAATCCAGTCCGTGTGGTGACCGACTAAGTATACCAGTTTGTAACACCACCACATTCTTTCTCGTGGCTGTCATTCGAGACCACTAAGGGAAGTAAGCAATTACATTACTGGTGGTAGAGTTGGGTTAAGTGGAAGTTTCCAACGTCTTCAGCATGACCGACGGTTCTCTCTCAACATCTCGGTGTGTTTTGGTAGTAACCTGAGATAGCGTGCATTCATTCATTTCCCATCTGCGAAATGAGTAAGAATGAGAGAGAGAGAGAGTTGGATTGGCAGTATTTTTAGTATCGCTGAGTCTAAGAGCTGCGGTTACTTATCGTAGGGGGGCTGTAGCTCACCTGTGCCGTAAACAAACCTAAAATAGGTCTATTTATTATCCCCAAAATAAATAAAAAAAAAATTAGTTCTTATGAGGTAGCAATTTTTACATAAAGATAATTAGTGTGCCGTAGAGAGAGATTTATATTCTGAAATTCAGGCTGACGAAGTTGCGCGCATAATCTAGTTTATAATATAAATACGATATTTGTAATTTACAATATGATGTGTGTAATACACCTCTGCCTACTCCTTCTGGGAAGACAGGTGTGGTGCCTATGTTTATATTTATAATTGTAATGTACTGTGATAATAATATTTTGGAACTGGGCTGCCTGCTAAAACCACGCGGTGTTCCTTCAGACTACCTTTCGCCAGAGGTGAGGTATACGCTCTACGCATGAGTAAGCATACATCACCTGCTCGCAGAAGGAGACGGCGGCGTCCCACCGACTTTCACTCCGGACCATGGCCTTTACCACGGCCGGGAGCTAGAGGTTTTCCACCCTGACTGCCGCGATGAGTTCACGTCGCTGCTCTGCCCAAGCTGAGCAGTCCACCAGCGTGTGCAGTGCCGCGTCCTCAGGGCAATCCCCGCAGTGATGGCACCGGGCCGTCTCTTCCCGGCCTAAGCGACACAGATACTTACCCCCCTGGTTACTTATTTTAAATAAAATGGTATCACATCGTAGTGTTGTGCATAATAGTAATGGTTAGGATTTCCCTTCCTGTTTAGCCTTGGCGCTGCATTATATCTACTCTTCAATGTAACTTATAAAATCACATAGGGTAAAACTGGGTAATATGCCCCATTTTTTTTAATCAGGATTAAAACTGTTCATTAAACAAAAAGTGAAAAATGTGAAATCGAAAATAACAGTCACGAGTAGGATGTTATTTTCGATCTCACATTTCAGGATGTTATTTTAGATTTCACATTTTTCACTTTGTGTTTAATGTATAGTGCTAAGCATGTCAAATGCTAAAAAAATATATAAAAATATCTAAATATTAAAATTGCTTTTTTCTTCAAGACTAAAAAAAAATTTAGAAATAATATTTGACATTTTAGGAACAAACTGACATAAACAAAGTTTTCTAAAAATAACAAGAACAAGTTATTTTATACATTTTAGATCTATTTCTTTTAGCAATTGACATGCTCCGCTATTTTTTAAAGTACAAATTATTTGCGAATAAAGAAAAATATATTTTTGTAGGAGCGGGAATCGAACCCGCATCTTTTCCAATCCGGGGAAGTGCTCTAAACCACTAAGCTATCCTACTTATCTTTCGATCATCCCAAATTCTTAATCACATTTGTCTTACGACCAACGCCATCTATCGGCAAGCATTACATGCATCCAATATAGTAAGTTGGAAAACCGGATGAGGGAATTAATTTTAATTGCAAAATTAAACTTTGTCTAAAACTTATAACTAACTTCTAATTATATAAATTTATATTATGAGGAAAATTTAACGATTTTACCTGTCTGACTATTATCACATTTAACAAATCAACCGTTATTTTAATTTATTATGATAGCAATTGTATTGAAATGGTAATTTTAACTTTCGGTTAACACTCTAAGCTCCTGCGTTTGACAGACCTGATTTACTTTGACTCAACTCAGGGATCCACCAAAAATCCATTAAATATGTATCACCAGCTAATTCAATTTTAACAGCGAGTGGGTTTTTATACAGTTTTTGTCGCTAATCGATACGCCATTGCTTTTACATCGTTTCGATCAAGAGCAAATCCTGCTTTCTCTAATTTATTATGCTTTTTCTTATAGTTGTTCCAGAAAACCGGATTAGGGCCAATTTGATCCTCCCATTAAAAGGTGTCTTCTCAATGTTCTGGATGGTAAACTGAAAGTACTGTCAAGTACTTCGTTAACTCCCATTTTTTTACTTTTTACGGAAGCTTCTTCTAAGTTTGCAGCTGTCCATGCTGCGCGTAGTCTTTCTTTCATACTTACGAGGCGTCATCTGGAGGAAAAGCAATACAATCCACATTTTAGTTCAGTCATATAAGTGGGGCATTTTAAATTAAAATGTGTGGGGCATTTTAAATTAAAATGTGTGGTGCATTTTGCAGAAATCAAAGTTTAATATGCCCCACTATGCCTTTAACTACAGTTTCAAGTTTATAACGCTCGACTGGACGTGTGGGGCCGGCTTTAGAATTGTCCCACCCCTCTCCACCCATGGGAGTCGTAAGCCGACTGAGGGAATACCGGGGGGAGTGGGCAGCAGCACTCCCTCGAGTATTAACAACATCCACTGCGATCGCCAAGCCGCCTGCCAAGCGTGGCGATTACGGCACTATACCCCAATTTGGGGAGGTCTACGTCCAGCAGTGGCCGTCAAAAGGCTGATGGATGGAACGCTCGACTATTACGAAAAAGAAATGTGATTTTATATTTCTACACAACGTGTAGACGAAATTAATATAAACAACATATTACTTTAGGTATACAAATATGATTGAAACTTACCGCAAAATGTCAAAGCTGCAGAAATCGAAATTAACCAATAATTTTGTCACTGACACAGAGATCGCGCGCGAACGTCTGCCATGATTTCGATCAACTGTCGTGTATGCAATGCACGTCAGCAGCATCGCTTAACTGTGTTTGTGTGTGTGTGTGAGAGAGAGTAGTGGAGTGTTTTGTCAATTAAGGCGTACTACCCGGTTTTAATTCTTTTTCTTTTGTATTATGCTCCTCCCATTTTACACGAATTTCGTCTTCAAAACGCTGTCTTGAGCTATTCTAGTATATCTTAGCTGCATAATATTACTTATGATATCAATATTATAAGCCATTTTCAATAAAATCGAGCAAAAATCTGTGTACACACGAAAACGCTATCGTTATCCACGTCGAAAAACTGAACAAAAAAAGTGTACCTAACCGCACACCCCGACGTTCGGACTAGATCGTGCTCATAACTAAACTAACTTATCATCACGCCATTTCCCTTGCGGGGTAGGCAGAGAGAACAGAGTGCCAAGAGGCTCTATTCTTGCATACATCCCTCGCTTCCTCAACATTCATAATTCTCTTCATACACGCTCGCCGGTTTCGGAGACTTCTGACTCCACCTTCCTTCAATACATGACCAATTTGGTCTAGGTAAGTAAGTCTCGGTCTCCCCCTGTACCTACATCCTTCCACTTTCGCATTGTATATCTTCTTAGCCAGTCGCTCGTCCGGCATTCTTTCCACATGTCCGAACCATCGGAGCATTCCCTTTCGCATCGTGCTCATATCATAGCTATATTCCTAGTAACATAGTTATGAATCGCTTTCATAAAACTATATTACGGTACATAGTTATATCCCTAGGGATATAGCTATATCATGGCTTTAACCATTTTAATGCGACATTTATATACATTGAAATCACTGTCAACAGAAATCATAGTTCTAAGTTCTAAACGTGACCTAGTATTTAAGTAACCACAAGGTGGAACAATCATCTGCTAGTCTAGTCTATTGTTAATAAGGTGTCTCCAAATCCACTTATGAAGATCATTCACACCCGGCTGAGTTTAATTAAAACCTTGAGCAAGCGCGCTGATACTGTGATAAGCGAAAGCGGGAGCGATTCACAAATGAAAAACACTAATTTAGATTGAAAAAATAAAATAAAACTATTTTTTTTCCTTGTTTCTCTGACTATGAGTGTAGCTCTTGTCTACACTGCGCTGACTCAGTGCTGATACAGGATATGTGTGATAGTATATGTTTAAATAATATCTTTTAACAATTCACAAGTAGTTTCTTATTTAATGAGAGTTAATTTGTTAATGGATCTGCCATAGTTTTTTCACTTTAATTATTTATGAATCATCTTGATATGATACTTACTGCTCGCGTCTGGGGTGGGTGGTCTGATTTTTTACCACTGAAGTAATGTCTTCCAGTTCCAGTGGTCCGCCAAGTACAGGTTTAACAAAAAAAGCGGTCGTCCGGTTTGACTGTGACTGATATTACTACTATACCTACTTAACTTGCTATGTAATAACTCATCTATAGCAATAACTTTCTCAATATACAGGTTAATTTTTTTACCAGTGCGCAATTTTTTTTTTGGTGGTTATATCTGTAATAGAACACATTTCCATTAATTTTTTAATCCGATTTTATTATTTTTTTAGCCGACTTAAAATCAGTAAAATATGGACACCAATCTTACGAGCAGCTATAAGCTTTATTTTCTGCATTTTGATGGTCCTAAGCCCATGAAATTATAAAGGAAAAATTGGAACTACTCTTACAAATAACTTCAGGTCACGACCTAAACTTAAAAAGTTTAGTTTGAACCTGATAAAATTAGCTGTCAGTAACCCGCATAGATACCTACGCGTTGGCGCATTGACCAAGCGCCAATGTAGGTATCTACGGAATCGCGCGCGTAATGTCACAATAAAATCTGTTTCAAAAGTAAAACCTTTCGTTAGCGATAACTTTATTTTTTAGTACTAAAACATATCAAAATAAAAAATGCGTGTTTATTAAAATTTGCTTAAGTTTATTTTCTCAAAATTTGCGCACTTGTTAAAAAATTACCCTGTATATTATTTGTTATACAATGTTTATTTTATTACTTACTTCAAAAAAAAATTAAAAATAAAATCGCTTGTTTATTTACTAAATGTGCTTCCTAACGTGACAAATCCCACGTCTGATTAGCACCGAGCACGCTCGGCTTACTCCCGCGGTAACATGATACGGATGAGGTGTAACGACATACGATACATTGAAGCGAGGGTTTTCAATTCCGCGTTTGGAAGTATACTATCTCAACTTATATAATTTCCGTTAATTCTAGACTAACCCCTTATTTATAATAATATAACACAGATTTAAAATACTGTTTAAGCTGACAGCTGTTTTGTCAATTTCTGTCAAACTTTTAATATACTTTGTTGAAAAGGGACAAAACGATATTTTAGTAGGTTATTTGTTGGAATAAAAGGGCATCACAATAGCTTTTAGTTCTAACTCCTAATGTTTGTAATTTCACTAGAACAAATTCTGTTAAAAAGTGAAATAGATAACTGCCGTCGTAACCATGTAAATATGTGCAATATTTACGTGAACATTACCCAAGACGGTGTAAAAGCATGAGATATAGAAATTGGTAGGTTCAAACAACAGTTAGACTTACACGTTCTTTTTGTTTTTTTGTCACTAACCTTCAACTAGACATGAGTCTCCATAGACCATCGCATTGGTCCAAAGCAGGTTAAGCTGGCAATCTATCATCCTCATCAAGAAATCTCTGGCATTCCGGGGTTTTTACTGCCTCAGTAATATTGACGGGCCTCGTGGCGTAGTCGGTAGTGTAACCGACTTCCGTGCACGAGGTCGTGGGTTCGATTCCCACTCAGGACAATTATTTGTGTGATGAACACAGATATTTGTACTGCGTCTGGGTGTTTTCTATTTATTATATATGTATGTATTTACAAAAAAAAAGTAATATACGTATTATATCCGTAATCTGGTACCCATAGCACAAGCGTTAAGCTTAGTTTGGGCCCAGAGGACGTTGTGTGAAAATGTCCGTGAATATTTACTATTTATTTTATATAGCGGTAGTGTGTGCTACTGATCATAAGGCTTTAGGTTTGAATCCCGGGTCAAGCCAGTAATTAAAAAGCTTATCCCATTATGAATGGGCCGGCTCGACCGGGGAAGTACCACCCTCTCACATAAGATCAGCGTGTAACACCGGTAGTTACTCCTACCGTTGTGTTTCGTATGGTGAGTGAGAGCGCTGGAAGCCCGAATCTCCTCCTTCATACATCCATCCATCCATCAGCCTTTTAACATCCACTGCTGGACATAGGCCTCCCCAAGAGAACGCCACAACGAGCGGTCCTGTGCCGACCGCATCCAACGGCTCCCCGCAGCTTTGACCAGATCATCGGTCCATCTGGTGGGGGGCCGTCCTACGCTGCGCCGTCCGATACGTGGTCGCCACTCGAGAACCTTTCGTCCCTAACGGTTATCGGTTCGTCGAGCGATGTGGCCTGCCCATTGCCACTTCAGCATGGCAACCCGGCGGGCTATGTCGGTCACTCTCGTTCTCCTACGGATCTCCGTATTACGGATTCGATCACGTAGGGAAATACCAAGCATAGCCCGCTCCATGGCCCGCTGAGTAACTTTGAGCCTTGATATGAGGCCAACATTCATTCGTTTTCAGACACTGCGGAATATTGGACGAGAAGATCTTCCTTAGCTTCCCGAACGCTGCCCAGCCGAGTTGGATTTGTCGATTGACCTCTTTCTTGAAGTTGTGCCTACCTAACTGGACTGTTTGTCCCAGGTAGACATAGTGGTCGACAACTTCGAGAAGCGCACTCCCGACTAGGACCGGTGCTGAAATGACATGGACATTAGACATGACTTTCGTCTTGTCCATGTTCATTTTGAGACCCACTAGTCGAAAAACCCTGCTGAGATCATTGAGCATGGTGCCAAGGTCCTCCAGACCTCCTCCTTATCCTCTCATTATTATTTCTTTCCACCTGCTATACAATTCCTTGGAGATGGCGGCGTGCGAGTGATGCCTCTGGTGTTACTAGCGTCTATAGGCTACGGTAACCGCTTACTATCAGGTGCGCCGTATGTGTTCGTTCTAACCAGTATAAAAAAATACCATTGCCTGATCTCTGTTAGGACGTGTCCGAAATCCTTACGGTCGGAGTATGAGAGTGAGGAAAACAGAGATTGCACTTACGTTAGCGCACACAGTTGTGCACTATAATATCTCCTGCGTACATGACTAGTGTCTGTTGACATGGGCCGTTATGACCGAAATTGGTCTGGAGATCATCATTACTATTTTGCTGTACTTATACAGACATACACACATCATAATATTGATCGTTGATATCAGCACTTTGTAATTGTTTTACGATTTCTGCGTAGACGTCCATTGATATAAGGGTATTATCTAATTTATACACCAATTTAAATGTCATATCTAAGCTTGTCTGATACTTATTTAGCAACGATGATTTTGCTGTTTTATGAGAATCTGTTTTTCAAAAGTCATTTCATAAAATGTCACATGCGCAAACACACGTGATTGAGTAATAAACATATGTGTGATGTGATAGTTTATCACATTTAAAATACTACTCCAGTAATATCAGTAAGATGAGTGCATAGATACTATTTTGAAAATTTTCCAGAACAGTATCAAGCGAATATATCTAGTAAAGCTGGATGCGTCATTTGATCAATGAACACAATATAGGTGTTTCATAAATAATTGTAGTAGCAAAAAGCAGAAATTGTGAAATATCGCGGAAATTATAGTGATAAAAAATATCATATCATCAAAATCATATTACTTAATTAAAAGTAGCAATGATTTCCACGCCAATAACTTTCTTACCCAGCTTCAGAGCTGCTACGAACTGCTTGAAATTTTCTTAGCGGAAAAATATAATTACTTTTTGTTAATCCAGGATTCGAACCCGAGATCTCATAGCCGTCTAACATTTTTAACTGGTTGAACTATTACTTTGTTTTAGCTTAAGTGTTTGAAATTGTTAGTGAATGTTTGCAAACGCTAAATATCTAACTCTCAAAGCCTTGCGAAAAAAGCAATCTCCATAGGAGTGACTTCATAAAAAACCTAAAGGAACCCCGCTGCTATAACAGCAATAAATATGGTCACTTTAAATGTCATTGCACTCTGAAAGATTGCCTGACATACTGAACAGCTTTGAGTAGTTTAATCCATCCATCCATCAGCCTTTCGACGTCACACACAGACAGTGCCGTAATCGCCACGCTTGGCAGGCGGGTTGGCGATCGAAGTGGATGTTGTTAATACTCGAGGGAGGGCTGCTGCCCACTCCCCCGGTATTCCCTCAGTCGGCTCTTACGACTCCCATGGGTGGAGAGGGGTGGAACAATTCTAAAGCCCGGCCCCACACGGCTGCTATACAAGTATATACTCTATACTCATGCTCTTCTGCTGTTTTTCCAGAGGCGCAGTCAAAGACAATAGACTTCCATTTGCTGCTATCCTCTCGATCTTATATTCATCTTACATGAACGTCGATTATGGTTGGAATATTTGAAATCCTGGTAAAATCTGAGAGCATTGTGTAGTCATAAACTATTCTAAAAGCTAAAATGCCATACACAAAGAACATAGTTCTTTGTGTATTTTAGTTTATGACATAAATTATTATCCTTTTGATCAGTATATCGGTAATAATAAAGTGTTACGTTACTCCAAAAAAAATGATGCGCGTCTTCGCTTAATCAATCGTAGGCCGCACGAACCGAACATCATAAATTCTTGTCTGATAAAAATAATAAAAACATATAAAAATGACACACAAACGTCCTCAAATTAGTACCATCATGTGCTCGTAACTAAATAGTTTGATATTAAAAATAAATATTAAAAATAATATTCATTAATATCCGACAAAAAAGTTGCACTACTTCGAAATTCAAGTGAAAAGATAACTGGCGGGAGTTCATTGCTAAAAAATGAAGGCTTATATTGTGGTTTTTTTGGCCAGTTTTGTAGGTGAGTGAATTAGATGGTTCTATAAAATTATGTTCTAATTTCAAATTTTATATTTCTTGAGAGTTGAGACTGCCTTTCACAAAAAAATATATTGTGATAGTAATGAATCCTGTAAGATCGGATAGAGACCTTTTGAGCCCGATAAAAGGATCACCAGATAAAAGGAGGTTTTGGACATAATGTAACACGTTGGCCAAATGCAGGTTAGCAATAATTACACAAGCACTCAAAAACTTCTAAGGTACAGGTAAGGTTTCTGGCAATATGTTTCTTTACTGCTTGACCTGACGTGTCTGTACATTTAAGATATTTGAGAAAAAAATTGTGTATTAGGAAATTTGGGCATCTGAACACAAAACATATTTTTTATGATTTTTTGTCAGTTAGTCAGTTTGTTTGTTCACGCATCACTTAAAAACTACTAAACGGATTTCGATGCAATTTTTTTATTTGATAGCTCTTGATTACATTTAAAACTGGAATACATTTTATTCCGCTACTATAAGGCACCTAAAAACCAGCTTATATCTGCGGAAGAGCCGCGGGCAAAGGCTAGTATAAATATATTTTAAGCACTTTGTCAAGTGCTCGGCCGTTTGCCAGTACAAAAATCGCGTAAATGTGAAAAAGAAAGACCATGTTGTTTTCGCAGATAAATTAGAAACTATCAGTGTCAAGAGAAAAAATCTAAATTTCTAGATTGAACTCAAAGAATATCATTTCTTTGAGTTCAAACTAGAAATTTTGATTTTTTTTATTTAGTGATAATATCTTGTAACTTCTTTCTCGATTCCGGGATGTTAGTAGCAGTAACCAACTTCCAGTTTAATATATGTTATATTCAGGAGTTTTAAAATATACAATCTTTCGTAACATCCATGTCAAAAACACCTCTTTTGAAAATACACTATAATTATGGACCATTAAACACACTTAGTATACTGCAACTTCTTTTACCAGTTACCATAAGCGAAATATTACTCATGGATACACAGTAATCGACTAGCCTACGATATAATTTGTCCGTTACTGATTGCTTTTACCAGTGTGCTTAGTATATTGAGGTTGCTTATAGGCACAACTGTTCATCATTGTACATTCCTATCAACTAAATAAAACATAGGATTTATAAACACCGTAATTAAAACAATTGACGGGCCTCGTGACGTAGTCGGTAGTGTAACTGACTTCCATGCACGAGGTCGTGGGTTCGATTCCCACTCAGGACAATTATTTGTGTGATGAACACAGATATTTGTACTGCGTCTGGGTGTTTTCTATTTATTATATACATGTATTTACAAAAAAAAGTAGTATATGTATTATATCCGTAATCTGGTACACCCATAGCACAAGCGTTAAGCTTAGTTTGGGACCAGGGGACGTTGTGTGAGAAATGTCCGTGAATATTTATATTTATAATTGTTTTCCAAATTTATTACCGCTTGGTGAAGGAAAATTTCGTGCTTGCGAGATTTTCTCGACAGCGGATAAAGTCTACCAGTCTGGTGAATTATGGCCTAAATCTATCCCAGCATGAATGGGCTAAGTCGATAGGGGAAGTACCAATCTCTTATAAAAAATCAGCGTTAAATAACGGTAGGTACTTCTACCGTTGTGTATTGAGTGAGTGAGAGCGCCGGGGCCCAAAACCTCCCTCGCCTTAATATACTTCATTCACCTCCTATCCTTTTTATTGGCGGTGGCGTACGAGTGATGCCTCTGGTGTTGCTAGCGTCTATAGGCTACGGTAACCGCTTACCATCAGGTGGATCGTATGCTTGTTTGCCACCCATTTAGTATAAAAAAAAAATAACAATGCGCCATATTAATATAGCAATTTCCTTTTTTGTAGTTTCAAGCCTACAAACAGAGTGGTCCTATAATTGTAAGTATCCTTATATATTTCTTTATATTATAATCAACGAGCAAAGCTGGGCGCAGATGGCGCTATCGGCGAGCTGGCCGCTGTCAAATTGTAGTTGCTTTGTTTGCCTGAGAATTGTTTGCTATTTTAGGTGTTTAATCCGGTTGATTAGCGATATTGTTAAAATGTATAATACCCGGACGATTAAAGAATTAATAGACACTATACGGTGTAGACACAAAATGTTTGCGACATTTCCCACTTTTTTTAATGTTGGATCTTTGGGAAATTAATGTACATCGGGGTTATTACATTTTGGTACAGCACTCAGAAGCATAATTACGAGAAAATCATAATATACCAAATTACAGGTTACAAATTGTATGGATATGACAGTTTTCAATGGTCATGTCGATAATACGTCATCTGCCGTGAAATGGCAGTAAACATCCTCATTACTAGGCTCATCACAGACATTACTCTTCACGTACTGAAGAATCATATCACAAATATAATACAACAACAGTTGGCAGGCATAACCGGGCTTTTTATTGTAGATGAGACTCAATGGCCAGGCGTCTGCAGGGCAGGTCTACAACAGTCTCCCATCAATATTATGTCGCGAGATGCTGTTGTGGACATCCACCAGTCGCATATTCGAGTTCCACTTGTATTCCGGGGATACAATAACGTGAGGGTTCAAGGGGAAAATAATGGACGCACATGTAAGTATTGCCATCAAATCATCAACATTTTCAAACTTTAACAGACGAGCCACGGCCCACCTGATGGTAAGTAGTAACCGTCGCTCATGAACTCAACTATACCGAGAGTATTATCAAGCCGCTGCGCACCATTTCATTTCTCTTCTGCTACAGCCAAAACACACTAACGTGCTTCATGACCGGTCCCACAGAAGACGGTGGTACCGACCCGTTCGGGCCCGATTACAAGTGAGTACTCTCACTTAGTATCCAGCCCTACCACCAGAAATGCAATGGGTGATAATTGCTTACTTCCCTTAGTCGCCTTGTACGACACCCATGGGAAAGGATGGGGTCGTGACACGAGTATTCTTAGTCCGTCACCACACGGACAAATTATATTGTGAATCGCTGGTTCCTGCAATATATAACATGTAGCACCAGTAGTACATGTTACCAGAAATAATAATAATGATAACGCATTATAACTATATTCCATTCATCCATCAGCCCTTCGACGTCCACTGCTGGACATAGGCCTCCCCAAAAGAACTGTGGCTCATTATGGGGGATAATGCCGTAAGCGCCACGCTTGGCAGGCGGATTTGCGATCGCAGTGGATGTTTTTAATACTCGAGGGAGTGCTGCTGCCCACTCCCCTAGTATTCGCTCAGTCGGCTCTTACAACTCCCGTGGGTAGAGAGGGGTGGGAAAATTCTAAAGCCAGCCTATATTAAGAAGTGTAAATTAATTCTAATAACTGGTATTGTAAACAGTGCAATGGAATGCAAACGGTGAGGATACACCACCAATATTATCTGGTGGTCCCCTGAATGGAAACTACTCTTTCGAACAGTTCCACCTTCACTGGCTGTCAGAACATGCCATCGATGGATTAAAGTAAGTATAGCATCGACGTCAATATTCTTCAATGTAATGACCATAGTAGAATAACAATACTGGGAACATTGATATATAAAACTCTAGATGCACAGTTTCGAACAAAAGTAACGTCCAAAACTGTCGCCAGTTGTAAATAAGTAGTTACAGTTATCATATAAATGCAGTTTTTCCAAAATTCAACCTTACACGTATGGTTTAAAGTTGTATTTACAAAACATTATGCAAAAAGCAATAAAATTTAGCGACCGAAATTTGCGGGCAGGACAAGGACGGAGTGGAGACGAATATTTTTTTATAATTTTCATATATGAACATTTACTTAGTTTATTAAATTTGTTTAATTTATAAATTTAATCCAAACTCATATTTATACCTTTATCTGATCGTATTAATATGCTTTTAGGTAGAATATTTATTTATATATATATATTTGTATATATTTTTAGCATTTGACATGCTTAGCAACATACATTAAACACAAAGTGAAAAATGTAAAATCGAAAATAACAGTCACGAGCAGGATTCGAACCTGCATCTCCTGAATACCGTCCAGATGCTTTGCCAATTCAGCCATCGTGACCCTTGCTCCTGACTGCTAATTTCGATAACACATTCACACTTAACGTCTTTGGGTGACGCCTGCACCATCTGTCGGAAGTATTTTCATACATTATACCGACCAGGTAAACTTAATTTTACAATTAAGATTTTACCTAATAATGACGCAAACCCTATAAATATTTAGATATTTTTATATATAGTTTTAGCATTTGACATGCTTAGCAACATACATTAAACACAAAGTGAAAAATGTGAAATCAAAAATAACAGTCACTATTTATCATATATTGCACTTGTAAAATAATATCTACACACATATATAAAGAACAAACACTATTTTTAACACTCATGATATTTTTGATGCTATTTTTGTTATTTAAACTAGTTAAAAACTATTTGAAAAAAATCTGGCTTGGAAGTCCGTGAGTTGTAGGTAATGTATGTTAACACGATAACGACCAAAATACTTTACTAATCGAGTCTTTTTTTCGTTTACTAATTATTATGACTAGGAATAGAGCCCTATTACTTTTTCACGTTCTGATTCGATGTGGTTGAATTGTTATTAAATAAACAAAAAAATACTGAATATTTACGGCATTTACGCTCGACGCGACACTAAAACCAGCGCCTTTCATGAGAACTACCTACCTTTTTACGTACACATAGCCACCGGTGGTTTTACTATCGTCAACAGAACAGAACGCCGTTCGCCCGGCCGGTACATTTTATTTTGTTTTAAAAGAAAGTTTTTACCTTTGCTTGGCGAACTGATGATATTTGTCAAGTATTATACCTATTTTATCCATAACAATAATTAAAAACGCTAAACACATGTAAATAATAACACACTAACGTTATAAAACACGAAAAAAACCTATTTTACATTCCACAATTTTTTTTGCGTGGCCTTGGCGTGTTGGCGTCACGGTGTTTTCACTTAGAACCAGAACAAAGTACAAAATTATAAGGCAACCAAGTTAGGAAGATAAATGGTTTAGAGATTTCTTGTTGAACTCATTGATTTTTAAATAAGTCGTATAATATTGTCCAAAGTTGCAATTTTCTATTGATAGATGTCGCTGTTTTAAATTAAAAGAGATATTGACAAATGCAGCCCTAGATGTCGCTAGTGGCAATTTTAGATGTCGATATCATTGTATTCAGTTGCTGTTGTATATATAGAGCCACAATATTGCTTTTTTAGAGAATAGAGATCAACCCCGAGAAAAGCCAGGCGGTCATGTTTCATAGGAGACTACCCCGACTGTATCCCCGGAGAAGATCAAACAGATTAGCATCTTTGGTAAACCTATTCCTTGGAGTAGGCGAGCCAATTACTTAGGTGTAATTCTAGATAACAGACTAACATTCGCCCGTCGCATTCAGGTGGTACGCTCGCGCGCAGCCTTTGTCATGGGACGTTTGCACTATCTGTTAAACGCTAGGTCAAAACTCTCGCTTAGGAATAAGGTCAGACTCTACACTGCCTGCATACGAGTACGTCCTGTCATGACGTACGCCAGTGTAGTATTTTCACACGCTAAGGCACACAGGATCCATAGATTACAAACATTACAGAATAGATTCATGCGCAGAGCTACGGGTGCACCGTGGTTCATACGCAATGTCGACCTTCACATAGACTTGCAATTGCCTACCATCAAGCAATTTATGAAACGGTGTTCACGTAGTTTCTTTGACTCCGCCATTACTCACGCCAACCCTCTAGTGGTTGAGTCGGCTAGGTACAAACCCTCTAACATATCGCGCGTACGCAGACCGCGACATAGCCTCGACGAAGTCGACGACGACATAACTCACGCTCAGATCAGAGCACACACAGCTCGCGCAGCTAATACAAGTAAATATCCACGGTTTCGTCCCCGCCGACGGGGGCGAAAGACGTGTCGCGGTCAAATCATAAACGTGGGAAATCCCACTTTGCCAGCAACAGCCCGAGCCGAGGTCCTTACCCCAGAGGGGGTGCCCCCGGGTAGCGTTGCTTAAATGTCGGGTTGAGAGCCCTCTGCGCTCACCAATTGTCCGGGTAAGGTTGTCATAGCCATCTGAGGCTAACAACCAACGTCACACAAAAAAAAAAAAAAGCTTTTTTTGTAAGGAAACTAGCGATGTCTTTTTGTTTTCTTAAATTGGTTTTGTTTACAGTTTAATAAATTATTCAATTTTACAACAATTTTTGTTTATATATATGCACTTATGCAGGTATATATGAGGATTATTTATGTAAGCTCATGAATTGTTGTTCTTACTAATTGCCAGATGGCGCCTTGCAAATTGACAGAGGTAGACCAATATAGAAGTACTTCTTAAAATTAGCGCTAGATGGCGTATAAGACATGAAACCCACATTAGTACTTTTTGAAATTAGCGCTATCTATGTGATTTATTGAAAACTACTTAGTAAAACTAATACATTATTAGTTACTTATCAAATAATCAATTTTATTGTGAAAAATGAAGATTATGAGGCGTGCATTTTTGGATATATATATTTTATACTTTTCTTATTCTAAATAATTACTTGAGATTGTGTCCGAATTTCAACCGCTCCCATGACCTCTCGATAAAAACTTAAGTGAAATCATAGCTTTCTAATGTTTTCAGATAGCGCAAAATATTATATCTTTTTCTTTGGAAGTATCTCCATAACCAAAAGGAAGATTAATCTCATGTTTTGTTTGCTGCCTAGGTGTTACTGCCTAGGTGTTAGGTGGCGTAGCGTGAGCGATTGCCAATCATGAGGTCTTGGGTTTGATCCCCGGATCGGGCAGTGTTATTGAGCTTTTTCCTAAAAAGAAAAATCAGTAGCAGCCCGGAGTTTGGAAATGTGCCCGGTAGACGGCAACAGTTTCGCCCCCATTACGTGAGACTAAACATAGTCGATGAACCGTGGGTGTGTAATACACCTATGCCTACCCCTTCTGGGATACAGGTGTGAGAATACATATGTCTTGTTTGTAAATCAAAATAACATGCAGTTCTTGGTGTATACATCTATATACACAATAAAACAGTTAACCCCGTTGTGTGCATTGAAAGTATATAATCAATATTGAATAAAAAAAGCGATAAGGTAATAGACCACAAAACGTTTTTTGTCCCCATGTCTGTCTGTTTGATTTTTAACGCACTTCTCCAAAATGAGTGAATTTAATATAGTTAGTACGGGTAGATACGGATAAAAAAGAATGCTTTCAAATCGTCTGACAATAAATTCCTATAACTACCTTACAGAAATCTATTGACCTGTAACTTAGATACTTACCATCACATCACCTGCATGGATTATAACTTGTATCCACTTTTAAGTAAATAAATTTGTTCATAGATACCCCTTAGAGATCCACATGGTTCATGTTAAAACTGGGATTACTTTTGAAGAGGCCATTCAGCGATCAGATGGACTAGCAGTTATCGGGATATTTGGTCTGGTAATTATTATTTTTATGGTTTAAATTATATTCAAAACATTCATAGACCGAACTATATAACACATTAATACATTAATCGACGAGTTTACTAATAATGAAGCGCTTGAGACAAATGCATTTGCGGCACTAATGTCACGAGCGCAATCGCCACAAACGGCTGGATTTCGTATAAGGCTTTTCATTAAACTCATGGGGCAATCGCTTATTTGTTACAGTTTCATAGGGTTTATTATAAGTGGCATAAAAGTTGCTGCAACAAAAATAATTATAAATATTATTATTAAAGGTGAAAGATAAGCAGTGACATTGGTTTGTAGATACTTACAATGGGTCTACACGGACACATCCGAATCTTTGCGGGAACGGTCTTTTGCATGATTGG
The DNA here is from genome assembly GCA_948253155.1 of Leucoma salicis. NCBI lineage: Eukaryota > Metazoa > Arthropoda > Insecta > Lepidoptera > Erebidae > Leucoma > Leucoma salicis. The sequence goes on along the minus strand of OX411814.1, from coordinate 23,993,638 downwards.
ATTTAGTGCTAGCATAGTGCGTTGCGTCCACACAAGCATATGGTTATAGGATCCGGCTAATAACCAGATCTTGCTAAAATTTACTTCCGACTTGCGACTACAAATCGGTTTAGACGTACTACAAAATGCAGGACCTGTTTTAGTGGCAACAGAATTTCAAAGCATGCATTCACACAAGCTCGGATCCGATAAGTCGGATGAGGCAACCTAAGGATTATATGTTGTTGTTGTGGAATAAAAGTTATTGTAACTTGTCACCGTCTTTTCACAATTGGGTTTATCTAACATTTTTTTATAGCACGTTGTCACTAACGACGTCTACGACGATACTAATAGTATATTAGAGCCAGATTCTACACATCCATCGCGTCCAAATGTTACCGAGGGACAGATAAGTTAGAAATAAAACGGATGTGTGTCGTGTGGATACACATCCGTTCCGTTTTATAGGATTGTAGGATCGTATAAAACTGGATGGCTGTGTGAACACACTATCCTGTTTTGCAGTATCTGGTAAAAAGTGTATCCAGCAAAACTTTACGCCGTGTGAACCCAGAGTTACATCGGGGACATGATTCACGAAAGACGTCAGGTTCAAGAAAATAGAAGATGCAGAGGATGTTTGGCCTTTGGAGCTTTTATACTTTTGATGGTCTTCATAATTTATATCCTTTTTATTCCTGCAGTATCAGTGTTGTAGAACCAATCTAAAACCTTATATTCTCTCTCAAGGTACATAGTGGAGACGACGAACGTGGTCTTGAAGAAATCATGCCTGAGATCTCAAATCTTTTTGACGTGACACAAAATAAAACCGAGCCGTTTTACCTCGATCTATCGTAAGTATTATACCTTTTCAAATTTTTGGACCTAGGGCTCCAGTTCAACATTTTTAAGCCCAAATAAAGAAAGGAGTCTTCAGGAAAAATACATACATAAACTCACGCGTGATTCCCAGAGAGTGAGAAGAAACAAATAAATTGACACATGACATAAAACGTCTTTGCTGCCCATTATTCCCCGTGGGTACCAGAAGTTACAAATCGAAAACCACCTCGGCATTTAGATGATTATTACAAACAACTGTTACATTCAATGAATTGTTAATTTCGAAGCATGGCAAGCTTGATAAAACCAAGGAAGGCCACGACCAAAGTATAGGTAGCTTAGTCAATAGGTACTCTCCCACTGCTGAATGTCCACGATTCTTTAATAACAAAACAAAAGAACCTTCCCTAATTAGTTTGTGTTAAGCAACCGTGAATGATACTGAACATTCATTGTAAATTAAATTTAAGAAGTGCCGAATTCGTTCCGAATGGGACACTCGTTCTGAAACGGAAGGCTCATGGAACTAATTATAAAATTGTATGGGCGAAGACCTATAGAACAAAAGATAATTTTAGCTTCGCTTGAATGAACATTTACAGATGCAAACAAACTTAAACATTTAAAATAACACATATCCAATTTGATTTGGTGTGTGAACGCGATAAGAAAATTGTAACTACGAACGAGGCTAGAACTCAAATTAATACAGTTTTGCAGTAATTGCTCAGTTGTCAGGCGTTTGGAATAGTGATCCAATCCGCGCTCGTATTTCTATTTATTATTTTTTATTTCGCATTTTTATGTTATGTTCTAGGGTATGACATGTGCTTAAAATATTATATATAACAGTAACATCATACGCTATCTTTTTTATTTATAACGATGACATACTTTCCTTACTCGCCGTTCATGGACCTAACAGAACAGCCACGCCGCAGACTAGTACAAAAATCCACGACTTTGCTCAACAGAGCAGCTTGAATATCGCCAGTATTTTTTCTGTTTAACAGATATACATTGAAATATTTCGTAGATACTTAAATCAAAGAAATTCAGCAACATTTAAAACCGCGAAAACGTGCGAAGGCTTATTTGTATTTTGTAGTACAATATTTTCTCTGAAATCAGTTTGAAATCTAATGCATACAATTTGTAACATTACCGTTCCGTTTCTGCAGTAAAATGCTAAGTCCAAATCTCCAGTCGTACTACACATACCAGGGCTCTCTGACCACCCCCATGTGCCAAGAGACTGTCACGTGGATCGTCATGGACAAACCCATCTACATCAGTGATGAACAGGTAAGATTATATCGATTGAGTTATTTTTTAAGCTACTTTAACTATAGTGGCAACAAGCAATATTTTAGCAACAACAGAATCATCGCTTGTCTGTCCGTGTGGTGACGGACTAAGAATACAAGTGTCACCATCCCATTCTTTCCCACGAGTGTCGTATGAGGCGACTAAGGGAAGTAAGCATCATCCATTGCATGACTGGTGGTAGGGCTAGGTACCAAGTGGGAGACCACTTGGTATCGGGCCCGAGCGGGTTGGTACCACCATCTCCCGTGTGACCGGACATCAAGCACATCGTTGCGTTTTGGCTGTAGCAGGAGATAGCCGTTTATATTTAATTTCATCTGTGAAATGAAATGGTGAGCAGCGGCTTGACAATACTCTCGGTATAGTCGAGTACATGGGCGACGGTTACCATTTACCATCAGATGGACCGTGGCTAATCTGCCACTACATGCAATAAAAAAAAGTACCAAATGAGAGAATGAGAGGAAGAATGCTAGGGAGATATTTTATTTCTCAAATAATAAAGGAAAATTTTAAAAAACTAACTGACACCCGTCGTTCATCTGCATTGCTTATTATATTAACATCATGAGGCAGAGGTAGAAGAAACCCATTGCCCCGTCTCCCCTATTTCTTGAAAACACACATCACTGAACACGTAGTGCATATAAAAATCGTTGCTTCTTAAAACTTAAATAACTTTATATCAAACAGCCTTTGCTCCACCGCAGCCAAAAGCTAATTTTTAGGTCATATCTCAGGTTCCCGATATAATAGCGGGATACAATGTACCAGTTTTTAAGTCTAATCGAGAGCTACCAAATAAAAAAGTTGCATCAAAATCCGTTGCGTGATGCGCGAACAAACAAACAGATAAACAGACAAACAGACAAAAAATCTAAAAAAAAATCGTTGTTTAGAGATGGTACATTTTATCCCGCTACTATATCGGAAACCTAAGATATAAGCTGAAAACTAGCTTTTTGACTGCCGCGAAGTCGCGGACAAAGGCTAGTAATACTATATATTCGTAGATGAAGATAACGCAATATTTTCTCCGCGATGCATGAACAACGGTAAACCTCTATCATTTTATTTATACCAGCATAGAAAATTCTGAAAGATTTTTTTATTAAATAATCAAGCTGTTTGCTTTTAAGTGTAACAGAGCACTTTTTAACAAATTTTCTCTAGTAAACATCTATAACAAAAGCTATTAATTACTAAAAAAATGTTTTATTTCTCCAGTACAAAGCCTTTTACACTGTGGACGTGGGTGGTGCGTACAACTATCGCAGCTTGCAGCCTGTCAATCGCGTGATCTACCGGTCCATTGCCTCTAATTCTTCAATCCTGGTCCCAAGTTTCATCAGCATGATTATCAGCCTCCTTAGCTGTCTCTCGAGTAGTCTACCAACAGTCAATAGATACACCTACGTTGCGAGAAATTCTAAGTGAAAAGATCATCATGGAAATTGCTAATAGTAAATTTCATTAAATTGTAAATGAAATTAGTATTAATAAAATGAATATTGGCAAGTACCCAATAAACTGGGGTTCAATTGAGAGTCCCAAATGCAAGGGAAGTTAAAGTGACCTAAGTCTTCATTGTGAAGGTACAACAAACAACAAAGGAATATTATTTTTCAACCCTTTTTTCTGTCCCACTACAGGGCACGTTTCTACTCTTATGGTGGGATTATGCCATAGTCCATCACGCTGGCCCAGTGCCGGTTGTTTTCCCACCGAGTAGTGATAAAATGTAAAGAAATACACACATAATTTCAAAAATATCGGAAACTTAGCGGTGTTTACCAACGAGCTCTGGATCTTGGATTGAGGATTGAACTCTATACCTACTAGTGTGTATGCAGTCGTTTGTTTTACCGATCGGCTATCACTGCCTTAAGAGTAATATTATTAAGAAATAATAAATTCAAAATTTACTAAAATGTTTGTATTTCGAAGTTTCTTTCTTATTTTTTTCTACTGTCTCGTAGGAATTGAAATTGCCAAGATGATGCTTTGGTGTCCCACAAATAACATGGCAAGGTCATCCATAGCATGTATTATGCACACAATACTATTTAACTTGCTGGGCTATCGAAACTACCTTCAGGGAAATGTGGGATGAAAGTTTTTAGTGCCTTAAAAACTAATTGAACACTAAACAAGTGTATTTTGATATTGTAATATTTTTTTATTAATATAAATATGAAGCTTCACTTCTGCCATAGTCATACTTTAGCTACAATACAACATAGATCAATATTTATTTGTTACGAGTGCTACGTATATAGTGCTTGCAATCTGTAACACAGGTTTACCTTCCGCAGATATCAGCCTCTCACAGAGCAGTCTTAATATATTATTGTATTGTATCTTGTGTAAGAATTTTTATATATATTTTTAGCATTTGACATGCTTAGCACTATACATTAAACACAAAGTGAAAAATGTGAAATCGAAAATAACAGTCAGTAGCAGGATTTGAACCTGCATCTTCTGGATACCGTCCAGATGCTTTACCAATTCAGCCATCCTGACAATTGCTCCTGACTGCTAATTTCGATAACACATCATCAGGAAGTATTTTTCGCGTCATTATTAGGTAAAATCTTAATTGTAAAATTAAGTTTACCTGGTCGGTATAATGTATGAAAATACTTCCGACAGATGGCGCAGGCGTCACCCAAAGACGTTAAGTATGATGTGTTATCGAAATTAGCAGTCAGGAGCAATTGTCAGGATGGCTGAATTGGTAAAGCATCTGGACGGTATCCAGAAGATGCAGGTTCAAATCCTGCTCCTGACTGTTATTTTCGATTTCACATTTTTCACTTTGTGTTTATTGTGTAAGAATGTTTGTGAAGAAGATAATATACTTTATTATTATAGTTAATAAATACATATATACCTATTTTAAGTATAATTAGCTGGATCTGCTCGATTAAAAATTGTAAATAAATAAGTACTTAAATAGCTATTTTAAGTTTGATTGTTTTTAATTAGTTACCCTTTCATAAAGCCAGTCTACCTATATCCTAATAAATTAAAAAGATAACAACGATCGCCATTATTTCTTAGATACAACATGTTCGTTTGGTCTAGTTGGTAGTTACATTAAAAATATGAAGTCTGTAATTTTATTGTATGTTTTGTGTGTTTTTTAGGTTGTGTGAATTGACTTTAGCTTGAGACAAAATGTAAATGAAAAACCAATGCTTCTCGAAGAGTCCAGGCTCACTCATATTTTCTACTAGTGGACCCAACAGACGTTGTCCTGTCCAAACATTGGCGTTTCGTTTGGAATTCATTAGATTTATTTTTTATTTTTTCTTTCTCTTTTAATATCTGCGATCGGCTCTGCAGCCTTTATCAGATTTGGTCTCAGAATAGTAGGCAGTGGAATGTTTGGGGCCATTACAATTCAAATCAAATCAAATCAAAATATTTTATTTTGTCTCAAATTTAAACAAATACTGCAACATTGAACACTGGTACCCAAAGTAAGATTAAACTTGTGGTTTGGGTACCAGGGCCCTCACATTTGGACGTGTTTGCATGTATGCTTAAGTTTACATTTTTTAACATAAAATATAAAATCATAATTATTTAGAAAGATAAAGTTAATATAATGTCGTTTATGTGCTTATATGGTGTTTCCGTGTGTGTGTGTTTGTGCGCATGTGTGCGCGCGCGCGTTTGTGTGTGTGTGTGTGTGTGTGTGTGTAAATGTGTATGTGTGTGTAAGTGTGTATGTATCGCGTATTTGTATAGTTTTTATGCTTAAAGTATACTCAACTTCAGCAAACTTTCTGTGTCATCATAATTCTTCGTTTAGAGCCATTTGTAAACAGTCCTCTTACATTGATGTTTGAGAAGCGGATAGATATTGCAGTATTTATTAGCTATATTATAGAGGTGACCCGCAATCACTTTATAGTGGCGGGAAGCCAATGAGGTTTTGAAAGTTTTGAGTGGACATACATTATGTGCACGTCGTTTCTTAACAATATTGGGATTGTACTTTAACGAGGCATACTTTTTGATGATCGATTCGAGCACAAAGAGCTGCCTGACAGTTAAGACCTGGTAGTCCTTATACAGTCGGAAAGTAGGATATCTACACAATTTGAACATCATAACCTTCAGTACAGCTCTCTGTGCCCGTTCTAAGGGAAGAATATGCGATTTTGAGGCGCCACCCCAAACCGATATACAATAAGATATTATAGACTGACCTAGGGCATAATAAACCATTTTCAAAGTATTAACATCAGCGGAGTGACGCAACCTCCTAAAAATATAAACTATTTTACGAACTCTGGCCGTCAGACAACATAGGTGATGTTTCCAATTCAAGAGATTATCAATGAATATACCCAGATATTTAGTGTGAGTCGACCGGGATATAATTGGACAGTTACATTGTATAGATGAAGATATGGCCGAACAATTATGTGCTTTCAGAATGTAAGCATCTGGCGAAGGCTGCGTTTGTATAGTGTGAGAGAATGTTATGTAAGTAGTTTTACCTATATTTAGACTCAACATATTCGCAGCTAACCATAGCATAACTTGATTAAGGGCCCTCTCAGCCAGAGTGAAAACATTAGTCCAATTTTTCCCATGAATAAGCATGGCGGTATCGTCTGCATAAGTGACAATGCTGCAGTTGGGAAGAGGAATTTTGCATAGTGAATTTATATAAAGAAGAAAAAGGGTTGGGCCTAGGATTGATCCTTGGGGCACACCAAAATCAACAGCGGCGCAGTCACTAATCGTTTGATCAATTTTGGTGCATTGTGTCCATTCGGAGAGGTAGTCTCTAAATATTCTGAGGGCATATCCACGAATTCCCATTCTTTGCATCTTAAATAACAGGTGTGGGATTGAGACAGTATTGAACGCTTTGGCAAGGTCGAGAAATATACCCAAGCACTTTTCTTTTTTATCTAGTTTTTCAATGATTTGATCAATGAAGGATGATACCGCGCTTTCTGTAGACTTTCCATGTATGAAACCAAATTGGTTGGCAGCGATAGTATTATTATTCTTTAAAAAGCGAGTAAGCCGGTTGTTTAATAACTTCTCTAATACTTTAGATAAAGCTGGTAGAACGGATATTGGTCTGTAATTGTTAACATTGTCTCTGTCCCCACCCTTAAAGATCGGATGGACAATAGCTCGCTTTAAACACTTAGGAAATATACCACGAGACATAGATATATTGCAAATATGTGTTATAGATGGAAGTAAGGTGTTGAGAGGAAGAGGAACATTTTTGCAGCAAGTGTATTGGAATACCATCGCACCCAGTAGCTGCATTGCTACGAAGACTTGAAATGATTTGACCAACCTCCCGCTCATCTGCCGGTAGTAATACAAGGGAGTTAAGAATCGAAGTATCATGTGTCGGTTGATATCCACTTCCCGCGGGAATTATAATTTTTTGCACAGAATTTTTACCTATATTAGAAAAATAATCATTAATACTGTTAATGGGAGATATTTTATCAAGTTTACAATTCAAAAGCTCCTTAGGGGACCTTTTGAGGCAGTCAGAATCTATAATACTTTTAATAACTTGCCAAGTTTTTCGCGGGTTATTAGTCGCCTTTTTTAGTTAAAATTTCTCATATGTATATTTAATATTTTTTAAAAGTTTATTGCAAAAATTACGATATCTAACATAAGTGACTTTAAGTGTGTAATTAAGCGGATCTTTTCGCAACCGTTTTTGCATTAAGTCTCGGTTGCGAATACACCTAAGTAAACCTTTGGTGATCCACGGTTTAATTATTCTATCTTTACATGGTATATTTAAAACCGAGGAGTGTCTTTGGATTATGAGTCTGATAGTCGTTACTAACATTTCAGCTGCCTTATCCGGTTCGACACATTGAGAAACCAGAGAAAAATCAGTATTTGCGATATCTGTATACACTTGATTATAATTTACTTTTATGATATTATTTTCACGTTTGATTGGTTTCGTTGTTATACGGATACCATGAAGAACGGGAGTGTGGTCAGTGATGGTGGTATCAAATACTAAGGTGACTGATCCTAAGTTAGTTTTTTGGAAAACATGATCTAGACAGCTTTTATCCCGGGTTGGGAGTACATGTGTTGGCATAAGACCATGGTATGCAGTAAGATTGAGAAAGTCATTTGCCTGGTTGCTCAACTGCGTAGGGATGATATTTATATTCAAATCACCAATTAAAATAACGGTCTTATAACTAGAGACTGACTTGAAAATATCGTCCAATCCATTTAGAAAATTACCTATATCACGGTAACAAGGGGGACGATACACGGCTATTATGGCGAGATCCATGGAATCAATTTTGCAGATTAGACAATTTGAATCAAGAATATATGGTTCAATGACTACGTGTGGTTGCTCTCCTTTAACAAAAATGACAACTCCATTGTTTTGGTTGAGGTTATTTTTGGTATGATAGTTTACGTAATTTTTTAGAGATGGGATAACCGGAGTCTTGCTAAGCCAACATTCCGATAAAACCACTATGTCCGGTAAGATATTTAATCTACTCATAAATATAGTAAAATCATCAAAATTTTTGTTTATACTGCGAATGTTCATATGTAAATTTTTTATTGTACTTATATGTTTTTTTAGATAAGTATCACATTGTTCCGGTTTACAAAAGTATGATTCGCAGGTACTGAGTGAGTCTAAGTCGTTTATAAAAGAAGTTGTGTCCGCCATTTGTTAAATATAAATATAGTTACACATTATGTCCCCAAGTTCATAGTTAACCACGTGAATACAGCTGAAAGTGTAAAACCTTCATATTTATAGTTAAAATTGATATTATTATAATCAATTATAAAGTATTGAATAACAGCCGATATTGTATTTAATATATTTCTGATAATATCATAATAAACAAGAAAGTCTGATATAGGAATAATCCATTCGTAGAGTATAATACAATGTGATTCCCAAAAAAACCATGGTGTATGTATTTTGTAATAAGTTTTATATGTCCGATTGTGTAGTGTATAAAATAGGTTGTAGTGTTGGTTAGTAACTTTATAACTAAATAAAAAACATTTCTTCAAGTTTAACAGGTAGTGCATAACGTTGAGTAAATGGAAGGAAAATATAATATACTCGCAAAATATTTTTTTATAATTGTTGTTATAACTATTGTATTTTTGGCAGATTTTGAAGACAAGCGGCGGACGTAATGACAATAGAGTGCCATAGCCTTCTCTTTTACGAAGAAAAATGTTGTTATTTTAAACCCAACAAAAACGATAATCGTGAGCACTTGCGTATTTTCGTGTCTCGTAGAATAATTTTCGCAGGCTACTCGGTAAATGATCTGCGACATAAATAGGTTTTGTTTCACCTTTCAAGCCAACGTGCCCTGTATTCAACTTCTCCTTTGGCGGGCGGCCCGAGTTAAAAGAACGGTTGGCGTCCAATATTTGTTTTTTTAGTTGAACGGAAGAGAGCTCTGCAACTATGGGCCTATTTAAACCCTTCTTTCCCGGTATACGGTACACGTCTCGCAAATTTGTGGACTCCACAGGCATTTGAAGAGTTTTACATGTCTGTAATACCAAAGATGTCAGGTCTTCTGGAGACTCCTTTTCATTGAATGGAATATTTCTTATCACAAAACACGAGGACCGTGAACTTTGCTGCATATCCGAGATTTTTCTTTCCAGTTCCGTGATATAGGCTCGCTGTTCTAGACGTTCTTTTTCCAATTTTTCTATGTTATTTTTCAAGGTTTCATATCCCAAATTTATATATTCGATTGATTTTTCAATTTCAATATTAGTTTTTCGTATCTCCTGATTTTGTAACTTTACCACATTTATATCAAATGTTATTTTATTTAGTATTACATCCTGATCTTTTTTCCACTCAGTTAGCATATTCATGATTTTTTCCTCAAAAGTTTTTAATACGTCTTTCTCAGGTGAAAATTCTGGCCGAGAACGTTTATTACTTCGTACTGTGCGCTCAGTCTCAATTTCTATATTAGATACATCAGGCGAGGACATAGCACGTTGATTGACTGTGCTACTAGTCGTAGGAGGAGTACGTGGGGTCCGAAGCATCGTAGTTTTGTAAATGATATAAAACAAAACCAATATAATGCGTAAGTTCCAACACAGATGAAGCGTAAGCCGAGTGTAGCCGATTGAGCGCTCGACCGCGGTTGATCGCCGTTAAAGTACTTACGCCACACAGGTAGGAATGTTGTCGCTGGAGTGCCAATGTTGATATAACTCGGTAACCGATTGCGGCCAGCTTTCATCCACTAAATGGGAACGTATTTCCGATCCTTAATTGTTATGGACTCAAATTACCTTGGACCTAAATCGACAAGTCAATCCGCTACCCGCTGCCTCTTGTAGATCGCGGCAAGCGACAGTTGCAGTGACGTACACGTCGCAAGCTTGTTGCGGAGCTCTCGCAGCAGCTGCCGTCTCAGGTCTTGCTATCTCGTTCCTGCACCGACTTGGCGTACGCTACTGTGTTATGCGCGCCTGGTACTTTTACTTTTAATTTAATTTATTTTGTGAAAAATTTGGTTATTTATTTAAATAATTTTACTAAATTATAACACAGTGGACACGTCCAAACGCTTTCGCGGTCCAGGGGGAAGACCTAATAATGACGCAAACCCTATAAATATTTAGATATTTTTATTTTTAGCATTTGACATGCTTAGCACTATACATTAAACACAAAGTGTAGCAGTTAGGAGCAATTGTCACGATGGCTGTATTGGCAAAGCATCTGGACGGTATCCAGGAGATGCAGGTTCAAATCCTGCTCGTGACTGTTATTTTCGATTTCCATTTTTCTCTTTGTGTTTAATGTATAGTGCTAAGCATGTCAAATGCTAAAATTATATATAAAAACATCTAAATATCCCGAAATCCTATTGTGGCGCTACCTACCGGATCAAAATGTGCATCTAAACCATTCAGGGCGCCACCCAAACGCATACAAAAAAAATTTGGAAAATCCGAAACTGCACGCCTCATAATCTTCATTTTTCACAATAAAATTGATTATTTGATAAGTAACCATGGACTTAATAAAAAGAATGGACTGAGTCTTGCTAACAAAAGATTGTGTCACTCAGAGTCGGCCAGTTCGCTGTACGTACGTGCCGACACGCAACATTCACACGTTAGTCGGCCATTGTGCGGGCAAACGTTAACAGAGCCGGTACGTCTACGCTGAAAAAAAAATTAAAATACAGCATGTCTTGTGTGGTGAAATGGTGTAAAAACCGTAGTGACCGAAAGAAAAAAAATCCAGGAGTCACGTTTCATAGGTAAACGAATAATTTAATCACTTAGTTCCCTATTTTATACAATAAAATTAACACTAATTCACTAGAACAAAATAATCCAGTATTGCTAATATTCACTAGTGCAAATTACCCGAAATATGTGAGTTTTATAGTTTATATTCATTAGGTTCTATATTTATTACTTTTTTATACCCTGATTTTTTATTTTGTAAAAATGATATTTGATTGCCACGTATCGTTAATAGTGTTGCTGTACTCTGCGTTATCGAAACACATTAATATTTTTTTATTATAATAAATTTTCTGGTGGTTCAAATTAATAATTTGAATTTGCGTTGATCAGTAGTATAAGTAGTATGAATTTATTATTGTAGTGGGATTTATAAAATCTAAATTAAAGTAATCATATCTATTTTAATATGTTTTAACGTAATAAAATTGCATTTGCGTGTATTATTTATGTTCATAAGAAAATCGCATTTAACGAAAGTAACATAAAATAAGGTGATAGATGCCCACCGTATATGCTTATTATAATTTTAGGCAAAAAGGAAAAAATAAAAGCTGAAGTTTTCACTATTTATTTCTGAATTATTATTTTCAGAATCTGAGTCTGTTACATTTACTAAGAATCTTTTTGTTATAATCATTAATATGAACGACTAGCATCATTTTATTTCGTTAGTTTATAACATACTCGATATATCTCAACCACCATTGCAGTGTCAACAACTTCAGCCCCGCAGTAAATAATTCTTTAATTTCGGCCATTTTAAAACTTGTTATTTCTTGCGACATGCCCCTTTACCTGTGTCCATACTATTGTATTGTATTGTATTGTAAACGCGGGCTATTTTTCCGCAACTCGACGTCGTATGTGCGCCTATTTTGCGTGACGGGTTGCTGGCACTACTCCCGCCAACCCAGCATCACCAGAAAGCCTAGCAGACCCTTAACGTTGCCGACGACTTCTGGGAGCGACCTCGGAGAGCCGAGGTATAGTGCCCGGTATTCTGCCACCCCCGGACATTCAAGGATGACGTGGGCGGCCGTTTCGTCTGCCTCCATGCAAGCTCTGCAAAGAGGACTGTCAGTAACACCTAGAGTAAATAAGTGGTTATTCCATAAAGCATGTCCAGTAATGGCTCCCGTTAGGAGCCGGAGCTGAGGCCTCTTCAAACGCCGCAGCTTTAGTGACAATCCGCGGTAGATTGTCGGAAGGGCCTCTCCTGCTTGCCTGCATGTACCTAAGTTAGACCAGTATTCTTGGTGTTCTACCTTGGTGTTTCGTCGTAGTGTGTTTCGGAGCCAAGCGAACGGCAGGGGTAGAATGGGCTCAGGTCCTTCCACTATCATCTCCAAACCCCCCCTTGCCAATTCATCGGCAGCGTCATTACCGCGTGAGTGTCCTTTGATCCACTGTAGGGTTATATCGTTGTCGATACATACCTGTGACAGGGCTCGATGATACTCGTATATAAGACCCGAGGTTATAGTGTACCTTTGAAGGGCCTGAAGGACTGATCGGCTATCAGAGAGTATACGGATTTGGTGGTTCTTTACCTTTCTAGAGTCGATTGCATACGCTGCCATTAAGATGCCCACACTTTCTGCCTGGAAGACCGTGTTATGAGCTCCTAATGGTGTAGATATCTGTATGTTCAGGTCCTCGGAGAATACACCAGTACCTGACCTTGTTTTAGATCCATCTGTGAAGATACTCATCTCTCTTGGGTTAAGACCTTCACCCGGTTGTTCTTGCAATTGTATCTTGTACTTTTTGTCAAATACAAATTGCTTGGGTATCCTGTCGGTCAAAGATTCGTTGTGACTACTATACTATTTTCTTTATACAGATTTATTAACAGTGTGTTTTTGGCTACTATTAACCTATTCAAATAGTACGGTATATTTCATATACATTTTCAATAAATTTGTCTGCCAACCTGTATTTGTTAGGGGAAAAATTTGGCTAACATGGTAACCCTAAATTCACTCACACATAGATAGCCGCCGCCATTACGTATCCTCAATTCTGTCTTAGCGAGGCGCTGTCCGTTTATTCATACGTCCATGTAAGTAACTAATAATGTATTGGTTTTACTAGTCATTTTGCAAGGCGCCATCTGGCAATTAGTAAGAACAACAATCCATGAGTTTATATATATACCTGCATAAGTGCATATAATATATATAAACATGTAAAATTGAATAATGTATTAAACTGTAAACAAAAACAATTTAAGAAAACAAAAAGACATCGCTAGTTTCCTTATAAAAAAAGCAATATTGTGGTTCTACATATACAACAGCAACTGAATACATCTAAAATTGCCACTTGCGACATCTAGGGCTGCATTTGTCTTGGCCGGAACCCCTCCGTGGGACTTGGAGGCGGAGGTGCTCGCCGAGGTGTATCGGCGGGCATCGCAAGAGCGGGAGGGGGGTGGTCGGCCCCCACCCAGCGTGGTGGCCAGATGGCAGGGCGACGCCCGCCGAGCTGCCATGGCCAGCTGGAGGGCGCGGCTGGAGGCGCCCCGGGCCGGTCTTCGGACCATAGGAGCGCTCCAGCCAGTGCTGGAAGAGTGGGCAGGGCGACGGCACGGAGTCCTTACCTTCCGACTGGTGCAGGTGCTGTCGGGGCACGGTTGCTTCGGCAGATATCTGCACATTGTGGCAAGGAGGGAAGCGACTCCGGGCTGTCACCATTGCGGCTGCGGCGAAGACACGGCGCAGCACACGCTCGAGTCGTGCCCGGCTTGGGCCGAGCAGCGCCGTGAACTCGTCGCGGCAATAGGGGGGGACCTCTCGCTGCCGAGCGTCGTCAGAGCGATGCTTGGCAGCGACAGGAATTGGGCCGCGGTCGCTGCCTTCTGCGAGGATGTCATCTCGCGGAAGGAAGCGGCGGAGAGGGCCAGGGAGGAGGATTCTTCCGCTGACCCAAACCGCCGCCAGCGACCGGGGCGGCGCAGGCGCAGATACTTGCGCCTCATGCCGCCCTAGCTGAGGCTGCGGGTGGATGGACCGGGGAACGTCCGCCACCCGCAAGGCCTCTCGCGAAGGTGCGACGCTCCGCGTGCGGATGCGTCGCTCAGTAGAGGGTACCCGAAAGGGTAAGCCGCCGGCGGACCACCGAAGGAATGTAACATGGTTCCAGTGGCCCGCCAATAAAGGCGGAGAGACGGCACACGGCGGGTTTCTTTAGTGGGTGCAGGCCCCACACTACCCTGGTCGTTGCCCCGAACGATAGGGTGTGCGGTTAGGAACATTTTTTCCCGCCATAACAAAAAAAAAAAAAAAAGGGCTGCATTTGTCAATATCGCTTTTACTTTAAAACAGCGACATCTATCAATAGAAAATTGCAAGAAAGACAAGAAATCTCTAAACCATTTATCTTCCTAACTTGGTTGCCTTATAATTTTATACTTTGTTCTAAGTGAAAACACCGTGACGCCGGCCACGCAAAAAAAAATTGTGGAATGTAAAATATGTTTTTTTCGTGTTTTATAACGTTGGTGTGTTATTATTTACGTGTGTTTAGTGTTTTTAATTATTGTTATGGGTAAAATAGTAATTATACTTGACAAATATCATCAGTTCGTCAAGCAAAGGTAAAAACTTTCTTTTAACAAAAAACAATGTACCGGCCGGGCGAACGGCGTTCTGTTCTGTTGACGATAGTAAAACCACCAGTGGCTACGCGTACGTAAAAAGGTAGGTAGTTCTCATGAAAGGCGCTGATTTTCGTGTCGCGTCGAGCGTAAATGCCGTAAATATTCCGTATCTTTTTGTTTATTTAATAACAATTAAATCACATCGAATCAGAACGTGAAAAGTAATAGGGCTCTATTCCTAGTCATAATAATTCGTAAACGAAAAAAAAAGACTCGATTAATTAAGTATTTTGGTCGTTATCGTGTTAACATACATTACCTACAACTCACAGACGTCCAAGCCAGATTTTTTTCAAACAGTTTTTGAACTAGTTTAAACAACAAAAATGGCATCAAAAATATCATGAGTGTTAAAAATAGTGTTTGTTCTTTATATGTGTGTGTAGATATTATTTTACAAGTGCAATATATGATAAATAGAGACATTTTAAGTTTGAAAAATCTATATATACATCTATATAACAATTATAAAACTATTAACAAATAAGTAACCACAACATACGAATTAACATTTAATTAAAGTAACATAAAATAGCCGACAGTATTTAGAAACAACACGCTCGTATCAGCAAGTTTATCAAAAATAAAAATGGCGGACAATAATGTTTATTTTATCTGTAAGAGATAACTTGATTAAAATTGAAGATTAAATAAAATGCATTCCAACTTTGAGATCTGTTCTTCTTTTGGTTTACTTGCATATAGATTAAGTAATTTAGAATTTTATAAAAAACATAGTATCACGCCTGTATTCCCGAAGGGTTACGCAGAGGTATATTACACAGCCACAGTTCGCCGACTATGTTTAAGTACCACGTAATAAGGGGTGAACATATTGCCGTCTACCGGGCACATTTCTAAACTCCGGGCTGCTACTGAGAATTTTTCGAAAAAGCTCAATAGCACCGCCCGACCCGGGGTCAAACCCGAGATCTTATGATCAGCAGTTGCTCACACTACCGTCGCACCACCGAAGCAGATAAGAGAATTTTATAAAAATTCAGAAATACATGAAATTGTAATAATTTCTTTCATAGTACCCTACATCTATGATAGTACCATTAAATACTATTAACAGATCCTTAGTGCATTACTTTCACACTTATTTTCATTTAATTATACAAGACATATAAAAGTACCCAATTTTGTATTTTGTTTAACGTGACACACAACATCCTGAGTACATTATTAATTAATTTCAACGTAATTCTAATTTAAGGCTATTCTAGTTGAGATAAGTCCTTGATTTAGCAGATTAACGCCAAACTTGCTTACTTTTCCTTATAGTTCCATTTTGCATCACCTCTTCCAGCAATTAAATCGCGTCACGAAATTTATCAGTTATATCTTATACTTATTTGATATGCAGAATTATAATATAGTACATTCAATAAAACTTCATCAATTCATATAGAATCATTAAGATATGGTTCTATAATCATAAATTATAATTATACTAGATTCGCCTCGCGATTCTTAATGCGTAAAACATAAATAAACAAACAAGGCGACAAAAAGCATACCTAAGCTCAAGTGACTTCGTCTGCGTGGATTCCAGAATTTTGTAAAATTATGTAAATACATCAGTCTACCGCACATTAATTATCTTTATGTAAATATTGCTATCTCATAGTAGCCGACGATTTTTCCGATAAAGGATGGTCTATATCCTTATTAAAATGAATATCCAAGATGACCGGTTGTGTAGTTATGGCGTGAAAGCGTAACAAACAAACAAATATTCACTTTCACATCGTTTTTAATGTGAAACATCTAATGCGGAGGGAGGGTAAAACCGGCTGTTAGCGTGGCGACGCATTTTATTTTACTTGTCCCGTTCAAATCTTGCAAGTTAAACTTGACACACTTTCCGGTTTCCGATTGAGGTGAAATTTTGCACGCATTTGTATATCGCGTGACAATGCAATATTAAGATGACATGGAGCTGGAAGGTGGACATAGGAACTCTATACTGAAACGCCGCAACTCTATCGAGTTTCGACTCGTTTGATTTGTCTTGACGAGTACTTTGACTTTAGATGGTATCCAGGGTCTGATGACATGGAGCTAGAAGGTGGCCATAGGAACTCCGATATAAAACGACATAACGCTATCGAGTTCGTGCTTGTATGATTCGTCTTGGTGGGAGTTTTTTCTCTAGATGGTATCCAGGGTCTGATGATGAAGCTGGAAGGTGGCCACAGTAACTCTGTAATGAAACGATGCAACACCATAAAGTTTGGAATCGTTGGATTTGTCTTGACGAGTACTTTATCTTTAGATGATATCCAGGGTCTGATGATGAAGATAGAAGGTGCCATAGGAACTCATATAAAACGACATAACCCATCGACTTTGGGCTCGTATGATTCGTCTTGACTAGTACTTTATCTCTAGATGGTGACCAGGGTCTGATGATGGAGCTGGAAGGTGGCCATAATAACTTTGTAATGAAACGACGCAACCCCATCGACATTGTACTCGTTTGATTCGTCTTAACGAGTACTTTGTCTCTAGATAGTATTCAGGGTCTGATGATGGCGCTGGAAGGTGGCCATGGGTACTCGGTAATTAAACGTCGCAACCCATCGATTTAGGGCTAGTTTGAGTTATCTTGAATAGTATCATAGTCCTAGATGATATTCAGGGTCTGATGATGGAGCCAAATGGCCATGGGCACTATGCTATAAAACACTGCAATCCCATCAACTTTGGAATAGTTTGATTCGTTTTGACAAATACTTCGGGCCTAAATGATGTCCAGGGCCTGATGATGATGATTTATGTCCATTTCCGATATTTTATACAAGCACTAATTGAAAAAATTATGATCATTTATTCTACTCATTATTTCTACAAAATAATTTTGATGTTTTCACATCTGCTAGACGCACTTTCACATCCGAACTATTATAAAGCTGTAACAGAGCTGTGTCTGTACATTTAAGATATTTGAGAATCAATTACTTTAATAGGCGTGTCTGAACACAAAACATTTTTTTTAGATATTTTGTCTGTCAGTTTATCTGTTTGTTCGTTCGCGCATCACGCAAAAATTACTGAACGGATTTTCATGGAACTTTTTTTATTTGATAACTCTTGATTAGACTTAATTTTTTTTGTTAAGGCAGGAAAAAATGTTCCAAACCGCGCACCCCGTCGTTCGGGGCAACGTACAGGGTAGTGTCGGGCCTTCACCCACTAAAGAAACCCGCCGTGTGCCGTCTCTCCGCCTTTATTGGCGGGCCACCGGAACCATATTACATTCCTTCAGTGGTACTATATCGGGAACCTGAAATATAAGTACCTACCTGTAACCTAAAAACTAGCTTTTGCCTGTGGCGGACCGCGGGCAAAGGGTGATAGTGCACCTGTATTTGTACCATAGGTACTCTTGCACTATAATAATAACATAGCTAGTCTCCTTTGACACTAGCCGTCGTGATCAAAATCGTTTATATAACTAAATACATAAATAGGTAATGATTATCGCATCACATAAATCGTTGTAAACATATCTACACACCATGATAGATGCGAATATATATTTAGTCAACAGATATGGATTTAGTCATAGAAGAATCAGATCAAAATAAACACTGGAATTATTACAATGACCACATATCGTCGATAATAATAGAATCGATAGATTAACAATTAGTCATTAATGCTAAAATAAATATGCTATGAACGTTAGCCGTTCCAGTTATCATTCAAATGGCCAATGATAATGTGTACTCACCACTACTCTTCTCTCTTATCGGATCCAAGATCTCTCTGCACCATAACATAGCATCACACTTGTATTTCCTGAAGAGGTAGGCAGAGGTATATTACACACCCACGGTTCGCCAGCTATGTTTAAGTCCTATGTAATAGGGGGCGAGCCTATTGCCGTCTACCAGGCACATTTCCAAACTCCGGGCTGCTACTAAGAATTTTTCTTTTTACGAAAAAGCTCAATTACACTGCCCGACCCGGGGTTCGAACCCGGGACCTCATGATCAGCAGTCGCTCATAATACCGCGGCATCGCAGAGGCAGTTAACATATTTACGTTTAACAGCGTTGTCATACTTACTAATATTATAATCTAGCGCTTCCTCAAGATTCAAATGGTCTTTATACACGCTCGCCGGTTTTGGAGACTCCTGGCTCCACCTTCATTCAATACATGACCGATTCGGTCTAGGTAGGTGAGTCTCGGTCTCCCCCTGTACCTATATCCTTCCACTTTATTGAGCTTCAGACCAATTGGACTAAAATTCATTCAAGTGACATTCCACTACCGGCAACGTGCCCAAAATACTGGTAACATTACCTCTCTGGACAGCGAGGCAAATCTTTTGGCCAACACATTAAAGCCAGCATTTTTGTCACGTGTAGACCCTTGGCACTTATTAATGTCATTGTATTTGATAGTTTTAGTGACATTCCTTAACTTTCGAATATCCAAGGAGAGCTGCATCACTCACACTTATTGCTAACACTAGACATGGTTTAAAACTTCATGTTGTTGCTAAATTTTCTGAAACATTAGCGGTGACATGTAATGCATTTAATTTCTATCTTGATTTAAAGCTTTAAAATATCTTTATAATCATTTACTTTTTGTGCATTTACCGATATAACTTATCACAATAATACGTAATTATACAAAGTTATTGAATATATAAATTATATGTTATCATTTTATCGTCAATAAAATGCACACGACTCATTGATCGATCAAACTTGTGCACTCAGTCTATCGATAATGAACTATAGTACATTGTTTCCCTAGGGATGAAAGCAACCAAAGCCCTCGAACTATTGGAGCCCGAGCGTATCCCGAGGTAAACACTGTGCTTTTCATTACGAATACGAGGAAACTAAAAATAAAAATCATGAATTAGCTAAAGAAAAATTGGGAGACTTTAAAAAATTGAATTTGGAATCGCCGTTTTCCCGCCGATTTTGTTTTTTTTTTCTATGGCCTGTCAGCTATTCAGCCATTATTTTTCATTTTAATCATTGAAAAAATATAAATCTTCTTTATTTTAAACTTATTGGTAGTTGCAACTATATTAAAATAAAGTCATATAAAAAAACAAATTCTTTAATAAATACTTAACTTTATGTTATTTAAATTTTACATCGCGCTGTAATTGACTGGCTGTACAGAAAATAGAACTGTTTTTTTTATAATTACTCAGCTGTCAGTTGAAAGTAATTCTCCCTAGGGCTGAAAAGTATTACTTTCAAGCCGCTCCTCAGGCAACTTCATGCCTACTTTCAAATATCAATTTCCTTTATTTCTTATCCATCAGCCTTTCGATGTCCACTGCTGGACATAGGCCTCCCCAAGAGAACACCACAACGAGCGGTCCTGTGCGTTCATATGGGGGGATAGTGCCGTAATCGCCATGCATGTCAGGCGGGTTGGCGATCGCATTGGATGTTGTTATACCGGGGGAGTGCTGCTGCCCACTCCCCCGGTATCCCTCAGTCGGTTCTTACGACTCCCATGGGTGGAGAGGGGTGGGACAAATTCAACTTCAAAAATATCTTTATTTCTTAGGGTTATTATTAATACACCACCACTGAAGCAATGTAACATAGTTCCAGTGGCCCGCCAATAAAGGCGGAGAGATGGCCCACGGCGGGTTAATTTAGTGGGAGAGGGCCCCACACTACCCTATTCGTTGCCCCGAACGACGGGGTGTCGGTTAGGTACATTTTTACCCGCCTAAAAAAAAGGTTATTATACACCATTTAAAATCGTCAGTTACTAATAACTAACACGTGCGCTTGAGGCAAGTACATCCACAATGCCACGATTGCAATCACCAAATGCGGCCGGATTCCGTAGTAAGGCGTTTCATGAGAAGAACCCGGCAAGAAACTTATATAGTATACTATATTTCAAATAATAAGCAGTAGATACTATTTTAGTAACCTAATGTCAACTACCTCTGTCACCTAGCGACTGCGGATTATGGAGTCTTAGATTCAAATGCCAAAAGTTATTGGTTATTGGACTAGTATCTATTCTGTGGTAGTGTTTCAAGTTAGATACTCGTGCATTAATTATAGTGTTCAAACCAAAGATTATGAAAACAGAGACATCGAGTTCAATCTCTTTTAATTTTACTTGGAGACGGCTGCTTGGGTGTAACATCATTACCAATGGTTGCAGACTAGCGCCCAACCTTGTGGTAAGTAGGTAAGTAATTAACATTTAAAGGAAGAAGGAATTTTGCTCGTCTACCACGAGAAAACTGTTTAAATGAACTCCACATTAGTCTACAAATAATCACTGAATTAAGGATAATATTTATATAAGCTTGCATGTCTGAGAGATTTTCTCGCAAAACCTCTGAAGTCTCTCTTATCTCATGAGTAATGGTTAATTAATCTACAGGAAAATTTCGTGGTTTAGATGAGCCTATGGACGGTGGTGACCATTACCATGGGTTGAGTGGTAGATCATCTGCCAATTGTAAGCAACCTTGTTAATATATATTGCGGGTACTTATTTATAATGACCAAATAAAAACACATTATAGCAGTTTTGATTATATTTTTTATATATTTTTATTGCATAACATTAACTAGTGACGTTTATTTTAATTTTCTTCTGACATCTTTCCAAACATAGATTCACAGCCAATTACTAAAAAATATTTATACATAATTATAACATAATATTTCTACTTAAAAACTTGCTACTTAATATTTTACAAACACAAATAAACTGCACTTAAAAAAACCTTCAATTGGTTCATCATTATCTATATCACTGGCGTTAACCCACACACATCTATTGCTGCATTCAAAATCTTTAATATACCTAAGTACTATAAAATAAAGTTACTATGTCTCGCGTTATTTCTACCAAATTACGCAATTTTGGAAACATTTTTCACTATCATATAATTATGTTTTGTCCGTGTGGTGACGAACAAGTGTCACCACCCCATTCTTTCCCACGGGTGTCGTATGAGGCAACTAAAGGAAGTAAGCAATTATGTTCTATTGCATGACTGGTAGTAGGGCTGGGTACCAAGTGTACTCACTTAGTATTGGGCCCGAGTCGCTTGGTATCACCATCTCCCGTGTGACCGGCCATGAAGCACATCGTTGCGTTTTGGCTGTAGCAGGAGATAGCCGTTTATTCTTTCATTTCATATCGGTGAAATGAAATAGTGAGCAGCGGCTTAACAATACTCTCGGTATAGTTGAGTCCATGAGCGACGGTTACCATTTACCATCAGATGGGCCGTGGCTCGTCTGCCACTACAGAATCAATCAAACAAGATAAGACATTTAAGTTTGAAAGTTCAAGCGCACATACCACAATTATTAGCTCCGAAAATCACGTGAAATCAGTGTCATTTAGTTTACGTTATTCCGAATCTAATCAAGCGTCTTAATTACTTCTTTTATCAACACGTGCTCGAAATCAAAGTTATTAATCTGAAATATGAGCACTGTGAAAGCATGCACGATGGTAGTGATTAAAAATACATTCCGTGTTATTTTGACATTTTATATATTTTTAAACATTTACATGCTTAGCCATATAAAATGTTCAAGATACTTTGCCAATTAAAAATCAATTAGCAAAATCAGAAATCAATTAGCAAAGCATCTGGGAATATTTTCCAGTATATGCAGGTAAATCCTAATCGTGACTGTTATTTTCGATTTTCACATTTTCGCACTTTGTGTTTATTCACAAGCTTTTTTTTAAGACAGAGCATAAATCATCCCTATATCCATCAGCCTTTTAACGTCCACTACTGGACATAGGCTTCCCCAAGAGAAGGCCACAACAACCGGTCCTGCGCCGACCGCATCCAACGGCTCCCCGCGGCTTTGACCAGATCATCGGTCCATCTGGTGGGGGGCCGTCCTACGCTGCGCCGTCCGATACGTGGTCGCCACACGAGAACCTTTCTTCATTCTCCTACAGATCTCCGTATTACGGATTCGATCACGTAGGTAAATACCAAGCATAGCCCGCTCCATGGCCCGCTGAGGGACTTTGAGCCTTGATACATAAATAAAAGCGCGAAAATCTCAAATCTCTCCTCATCATTTTCTAATTTAAATTCCTCCCTCTACTGATTTTCCTTAAAGTAGGCAACGCGCGAGTGATGTCCTAATGTAGTATTTTTAGGTTAAGATATCATATTTGTAGTAATAATATTTATTTCTTGCATAATGTGGGGTTCTTACTAATCGACTCGCGCGCAGTTTCGACGACTTCTAGCCTACCGAGCAAGCCGGTTTCCGTAAAGGCTATATAATATAATACAATAGGCTACATCCATACTGCGCCAGATTATACAGAAGGCCGAGAAGTATAATCGGCTTCTGTGTCTAGCGTTTATGCGCAATTCGATTGAAATATGGGCGCATTACAGTTACTTCAACGATGATAAATTGACTATTGGTACATCGAAGTGCTGAAGTGCATGTATAGAAATTTCACCATGTCACTCGGTGTTCAGGACAAAAGTAAGAAAACGATCCAATGGCTGAGAGGTGTTTTCAGGGGAACGTTACGTCAATGACAAATACATCACTCACCTTCGATATGCCGACGATATCGTAATCGTTGCGTGAGAAGCCAGTCCCAGCCCTCTTGGGGAGGCCTATGTCAAAAGGCTGATGGATGGCTTGGTACATATATCTCAAACGGTTTTTAATCATTTCATAGAATTCGAACACAATTTAACAATTATTATTAGATATTAACAATAAAAACATATTTTCCATTCAACCAGCACTTAACGAGCTTTTTTAAAGAAGGAATTTCAGAAGGATATTACTACCGTAAAAAGCATTCATACTACAATAACAATTGTTTCGTGACAATAAATCTGTAAACTTTTATCATTCCTCATTCTTAAATTAACGGTTCTATAATATTTTTCCGTCAAATAAATTGAGGCTTCATTCAATAATAATAGTTATTAGTTTCAATCACACTCTCAAATACCTGCAGACATCATTATTTCACACACATAAGTCGAAACATCATTACTTCACACTTATAAGTCCAAACCTCATTACTTCACAATTTCTAAATTTTCAATTTATCACGTTGGGTTTTCTGCCATTATTTTACTACTGCATCAAAATAGTAATTTTGACTAAATAAATATATACACTTAAATATCTAACAATATTACTCTTATAAATAAAATATTCTAAATAAAAGTCTAGTTGAGAATACTACACTTCTTGACGGCGTCTCCGAAGAATCTTCTCTTGACGTTCCAAATGGCACAAAGACCTTTGTTGAGACCAGACGCAAGAGAGCTTGAGAGGCAGCCCAAGAGGCTAATAACGGTGCCGGTGAGACTTGGGACGAAGACCGAAGAACAAGAAGCGATAGACCGGTAGACTACACGATTGGTAGGCTGCAGACTACGATAGTTGTACGAACCACCCACGTCGGTGTTGTAAAAGATTTTGTACTGGTGAAACAGAAATAATTATATTCATTTGGATACTAAGGGAATCTATAATTGAATACAAAACGCAAAAAATTTAATTAAAAAATTATAGCCACAAGCGGGGCTTGAACCCTGAATATCGCCTTTTCAATACCATTCAGATGTTCTGTAACTGAGCTATCTTGACCATCAATAAAACAAGGGGAGGAAGAGAAGGAGAAGCATTAAAATTTTAACTGTAACAATTTTTTAAGAATGTTTTGTCTTTCGACATACTTTTTATATTCGTGCATCACGCAAAAACTACGAATTAATTCAGTTTGTTTTGTTTGATAGTTCTTGATTAGAATTTTTATATTGGAAAATTCATAGTATTGCCATCAGACCAAGTTATAGGTATACTTAGCTATAATTTGAGAGAGAAAAAACAGGGATTAGCGGATGATTAACCTAATAAACTAAATCTTGAGCTTTCCATATTCCTTTTAGATTGTACCAGTATATATGTATAAGCATTGTACACATTGTTCTTAATACTTTATACTAGCTGTTGTTCACGACTATTCATCTACGTGGATCTCAGAATTGGGGTACTATAATATAATTATTTTTTTAAAGACAACACCCTGCACTGTGGAATAATCCTTGTATCGCGGACTATACAAACATACTATTTCACGGACACAGAATACACATCATTTATGGATCACACAAAGAGTTGTCCTGTGTAGGAATCCAACCCACAATACACAGGCGGGAAACCGGTATCTAAACCACTCCACCGTCTGTGCAGTACTTCACTTTATGGTAGGATAATTGTACCTGTTCATCAGTGATGTAGATGGGTTTGTCCATGACGATCCACGTCACTGCTTCTTGGCACATGGGTGTAGTCAGAGAGCCCTGATATGTGTAGTACGACTGAGGGTCTGGACTCAGCATTCTCCTGTAGAAAAATATAAATTAGATTTTTATTCTGATTTTTTTGATCGTTATTTTCGATTTCACATTTTTCACTTTGTGTTTAATGCTATTAACTTACTTAGACCCAACATTACTAGAGCACTCGTTTTAAAACTATAAAAGGGGAAATACAAGCATGCCTTACGCCTGATGGTAAGCAGCTAACTTAAAACGCTGATACCAGCACTAAGTAATAGCATTAGTCGCTGCCTATATACTGTTAGTTGAAACTGATATTCTGTGAGCGAATGGTAAGCCGACGCGTTCTTTACTGAAATCAAAGAGGTTCAGTGCCCAAATGGGATGTGTGTGGCTCTAAAGAATATAATAACAAATAAATCAATAACACGATGAAAAAAAAAAACAATTTAATAAATAACATGACGTTAATATTTATATTCGATAATGGGTTCGCTGGTATGACGTAAACTTTTTGTTAAGTATCAATTATTTCCGAATACTCACCGACAGATGACACGTAATTCTTTAATATTTTTTTCTCACATGTCTTTTAACTAAGTAATAAATCTTTGAAATAATTTATATTTTATAAAGGATTTTCCTTTATAAAAGCTAAATTTACTTATTTGTGACGAAAATTCTTATAATTATGCTTTTATAATATTAGAGTGAGGATATTGTGGAGTTGTAGGTATTATACCTCAACTACACTTTTCGACGACAAATGTCTCTTTGTAATGAAACAAAGAAAATTTAAACGACTTAAACATGAAATGATGTGCCATCTTGTTTTAATTTTGCTCCTGAGCAATTTTTACACCCATCAACAAGGCACTTCATTGTTAAAAGAATTGAATACCTATATAAACGTGAGAAAAGAGCGAACCGATCGCAGTGACGGTTCATTTGATACTACGGTTTTAGGCCCCGCCCACTGTGATGTTGTTGACCTAGTTGAAGGCGACATGACCTAGTTGCCTTGCGGCATCTCCGCTATTTTTCTGTACTCCGTGGATGCATCTGTTATTTATATCAAATACAGTACTGTTTTTAGTTATAGCGTTATAGCATATCTAGTGTGTATTGCGAATTTCATAATGGACAAAAACATCGAACAGTTTGTCTTAAATTTTGCATTGCCAATGGAATTTCGTGTTCGGAGTCACTGAAAATGTTACAGAAGGTTGTCACTGAAAATGTTACAGAAGGTTGGAATGTTACGGTGAATCGACTTTATCAAAAACACGTGCTTATAAGTGGTACAAAGCGTTTAAAAGCTGTCGAGATGTGATGGAAGATTTGCCTCGCTCTGGTAGGCCATCAACGTCTGCAACTGAAGTTAACATTGCAAAAGTGAAGGAAATAGTGACTGAAAATCCTCATTCAACTTTGCGATCCACATCCTATTAAGAATAAACCATTGATATCAATGTATTATATATTATTCCCCCTCTCTACCCATGGTAGTTGTAAGAGCCGACTGAGGGAATACCGGGGGAGTGGGTAGCAGCACTCCCTCGAGTATTAACAACATCTACTGCGATCACCAAACCGCCTGCCAAGCGTGGCGATTACGGCATTATCCCCCATAATGAGCACACAAAAAAAAGGATGTGGTCAGCACAGGACTGCTCGTTGTGGCGTTCTCTTGGGGAGGCCTATGTCCAGCAGTGGACGTTGAAAGGCTGATGGATGGATGGATGATCAATGTATTTGCTGTATCTGGTTGTTGGTGACGAAATTATTATTCTGTGAGAAGAAATGTCATGAAGCGATACTCAATATAGATGACACTTACGCAAGATCAATATCAAAAGGTTCAGTCTTGTTCTGCATCTGATTAAAGAGATTCGGTACCACAGGCATGATTTCTTCCAAGGCTCGGTAAGCGCCAGCCGCTGCACTTACCTTAAAGATTTTTAAGACGATTTAATTTCAGCTTCATCTATATTATATGTAAGGGTAT
This sequence comes from Leucoma salicis, assembly GCA_948253155.1. Classification (NCBI taxonomy): domain Eukaryota; kingdom Metazoa; phylum Arthropoda; class Insecta; order Lepidoptera; family Erebidae; genus Leucoma; species Leucoma salicis. The sequence continues at coordinate 23,966,167 of OX411814.1, read as the reverse complement.
CTTTGAACGTAATTCTCACTCATTCCAAAACGTCGGATTAAATTGAAACTTTACGCACTTCTCGAGGACCGATGAAGAATACAATACTATAAATAATTTTTATTTTTTGTTTTGTTTGTTTTATTACAATCCAGTTCTATCGTCACATATATGATCAAAAAATAATAGAGTATTTTAAATAGAAGTATCTACTTCGAAATTGTTTTGGGACTAAAAATGGATGAAAATGAATTTACTTAGTTGAAACAACTAAAACCACGCTTTCAAAACTATTTAAAAATAATATTATAGTAAATAAAAGTGACGAATGGTGTGCCTTTTACTATTCCTATCTTAATAATCATAATAAATCTTATAAAAAGCTACCTATAACCTAAACTGTAATATTTCATGTCAAGTACTGGCTGTGCTCAGCTTCAAAAATATGTAGATATGTAAGTACATATTACTACTTATTGGCAGAACGGTAACATAAACAAAATGAGCAAAAAGTATTACAACATTTGAAGTTAAATCCAAAAACTGCTACATTATATTTACCAGTCCAAAAACTCCTAAGACAGCCAATCCATCAGCTCGCTGCAGAGCATCCTCTATTGGAACACCGGTTTTGACGTGAACCATGTGAATCTCTAGAGGATACCTGTTGATAAGTATTATTTTAAAACTAAACAACTGTTAAACCTACTAATATTTTTACTATAAAAAGCCGTGCAAACATCTTTTTTTTATTGCTTATGATGGCAGACGAGCCACGGCCCACCTGATTTTAAGTGGTATCCGTCGCTCATGGACTCAACTATACCGAGAGTATTGTCAAGCCGTTGTGCACCATTTCATTTCTCAGATGTGAAATGAAAGAATAACACGGCTCTTCTGTTACAGTCAAAACACACTGACGTGCTTCATGATCGGTCACACAGGAGTCGGTGGTACCGATCCGCCCGGGCCCGATAGCAAGTAAGTACTCTCACTTAGTACCCAGCCCTACCACCAGTAATACAATGGGTGATAATTTCTTACTTCCGGCTTCAAAAGGCTTTTCTGTCCCACAGAAAAACTGAGGTTTTACCAGGTACAGTTATTACAAAACTGCTCAACACTGACAAATTCTGTCGTGAATAAGAAGACCTAAAATGCTTGCATTTGCATGAAACACTTCATGTTAAAAAAAAAACAATGTTGAAAACCGCAAGCGGTTAGTCACAGGTGCAGTTCGCGCTAAGAGGGAAAGGAAACGTATTATTATAAAAACAGTCGGGAACTCGCAGATGCTGCTGCGTACTTAATACGAGTAGCCAGCTATAAAGTAATATATAGTACAACATAAAGTCGCTGTCAAGAGAAGGTCATGGCTTAGTTCTGCACTTGCAGTTCAAACTACTGGCAGTGTTAAACTTCCGCTCGGCTGACATCAAATGGGTGACCAAAAAATGACAGAACTTTGACGCTTTCGTGCTTTGGAAATAACATCTTCGTAGTCGATACAGATTTATCAAAGTCCTAATAAAAAGTCTGACTCCGGTCTTGATCTAAAATCGCCAGTTCCCCTTGGGTCGTGGAGGTCAGATAAGTCGTTCCATGTAAATACTGGTGGATTAGCTAAAACAGAACAAATCTGAAGCAGATCCTAACAAAGCTTGGGATAATACTAGGAATAAAATAAATTTGCTGTCAGCGCCTGTCCGTTCCTCCACCTACTTAACTCTAAACTATACTTTTTATAAAACCGTAATTTTAGCAAAAATTATGATCATTTTTGATCTATATTTTTTAGCATTTGACATGCTCCGCTACTTTATAAAGTACAAATGGTTTATGAATAAGGAAAAAGATATTTTTAGTACGAGCGGGAATCGAACCCGCGTCTTTTCCAATCCGGGGAAGTGCTCTAAGCCACTGACCAAATTGGGATGACCGAATAGGTCAGTACGATAGCTCCCTATTCTATTAGCCTTATTCTTAAAAAAAATCTTTCCCGTAGTCCACCGCATTGGTCATGTGCGGGTTGGTAGACTTCACTAGCCGTAGAGAAATGCTCTCATGCTTGCAGATTTGCTAACAATATTTAAAGCAGTGATAATTTTGTTTCCATAACAAACACTGTATATACCTTCAGAAATGTATCAAAATAATGTAGGTACTAGAGAATTGCTCTTCAATGTTACTAGTACAGGAATATTCCAAAACAAGGCCTTGTCCAGCAGTCCACCAAAAAAAAAAATTGTTTGATTGTGTGATCATTTTCCAAGTCTAAAATTTTTATTTACTGAAAACAATTGGAATATAAATTTGTATGTCGCAAGGACATCGCGAGTATAATCCATCAGAAAATCTTTAATAAATCATACAACAATTGAATAATATTACGTTAGTGTTCAGTGAGGTTAATTTATACTATAAAAATGATTTATGATACCTAATAACTCGTTTATTTAAGACTATTGTCACACTAGATTCTGTTCGCAATTTCGCGATGAACGATTGAGTATAAATAAATGAATAAATATTCACGGACATTTCACACAACGTCCTCTGGTCCCAAACTAAGCTTAATGCTTGTGCTATGGGATATAATACATATATTACTTTTATTTTTTGTAAATACATACATAACATATAATAGATAGAAAAGTCAGTTATGACATGGAAGCGCCACAAGCAAACAAATGCACATTCGCATTTAGGTTTTAGTAAAGATAAGGAATTAAGGATTAATTGCGACTATAATCCCGGACGGGCCTTGTGACGTAGTCGGTAGTTTAACCGACTCCCGTGCACGTGGTCGTGGGTTCGATTCCCACTCAGAACAACTATTTGTGTGATGAACACAGATATTTGTACCTACTGCGTCTGGGTGTTTTCTATCTATTCCATCCATCCATCCATCAGCCTTTCGAAGTCCACTGCTGGACATAGGCTTCCCCAAAAGAACGCCACAACATGTGTTTCACTCATATGGGGGATAGTGCCGTAAACGCCACGCTTGGCAGGCGGATTGGCGATCGCAGTGGATGTTGTTAATACTCGAGAGAGTGCTGCTGCCCACTCCCCCGGTATTACCTCAGTCGGCTCTTACGACTCCCATGGGTGGAGAGGGGTTCTATCTATTATATGTATATATTTACAAAATAAAAAGTAATATATGTATTATACCGTAATCTGCTACTCATACAACAAGCGTTAAGCTTAGTTTGGGACCAGAGGATTTAGTGTGAAAATGTCCATGAATATTTATTTATAATATAAACAATAATAAATAGTCTGGGCCTTATTGAAACTGTAGGAGGGCCTGGGGCACTTTAGGATAACATGGCCTAATAATCCTATGACTATTAAGGTATTAAGGTTCCATCCATCCATCCATCAGCCTTTCAACGTCCACTGCTGGACATAGGCCTCCCCCAGAGAACGCCACAACGAGCGGTCCCGTCATGGGGGATAATGCCGTAATCGCCACGCTTGGCAGGAGGGTTGGCGATCGCAGTGGATGTTGTTAATTCTCGAGGGAGTGCTGCTGCCCACTCCCCCGGTATTGCTCAGTCGGCTCTTACGACTCCCATGGGTGGAAAGGGGTTCTATCTATTATATGTATATATTTACAAAATAAAAATTAATATATGTATTATACCGTAATCTGCTACTCATACAACAAGCATTAAGCTTAGTTTGGGACCAGAGGATTTAGTGTGAAAATGTCCGTGAATATTTATTTATAATATAAACAATAATAAATAGTCTGGGCCTTATTGCAACTGTAGGAAGGCCTGGGGCCCTTTGGGATAACATGGCCTAATAATCCTATGACTATTAAGGTATTAAGGTTAATAGACAAAAAGAGTAACTAAGTGGATAAAATTCTAAACATATTTAACAACATTAAACACTCACGCCTGTTTCCCAGACAGGTAACCAAAGACAACTGATTTCCACTTCACATTTTTCGATAGATTTTCCGTAGCCCACTTTTCGCTCCCGTTGGAACGAGATGTTATTTTATTATTCAAAGACAGGAATTTTATAGTAGTGATCCCCGTCCCGTGAGTCCCGTCTTAATCGTTTAAGTTACTCCTTGTAACAACAGCTAATGAAAGTCCCGTCCAAATCTGTGCAGCCCTTCCAGAATGGTATCCATTCACAAATTCATGGGCTTTATTATTTTACGCAGAACCCTATTTATTTTTCCAAAACAAAAGTAGCCTAAGTTACTCCTTGTAACAACAGCTATCTGCTAGTAAAAGTCCCGTCCAAATCGGTCCAACCATTCCGGAGTGACAATTCACAATTTTTCAAAAAAATTGACGATTTTATGGGTTTTATTTTTTTACGCGGACCTAATTACTTTCCCAAAATAAAAGTGGCCTAAGTTACGCCTAGTAGCAACAGCTATCTGCTAGTGAAAGTCCCGTCTTCCTGAGATTAGCCGGAACACACAGACAGACATAAAAATTGGTAATTTGTTATAGGTAGCGTATAATTATACTCGTATAGGTACATTTAGCAAAAAGTAGTTATTTAGACATTACAAACAGACACTTCAATTTATTTGTATAGATGTGGAAAGCTTGTAGCTTCTTTCCACTTCGTATCACTTCCAGCGGTCCTCGATTACCATCAGATAGACCTTAAAAATACTAACCAGCCAAGAAATATTATCTATGATATAATAAAATATATAATCTTTGGTGCAAATACTCTTACATTTATCTTCATAGAGAAGCTTTCTTTTTATAACTCGATGTTATCGGTTTCACATATATATCAATCACACTAAACACATATAATAATCCCTGCACACAACTGATAACGTTAATTAAAAAATACTGTGACATTATAGTAAACGATTTGATTTGCACATAGATTATTGTATATGTTATAGATTTAAATAAACATTCCACAGATTTCGGTAGCGGAAATTTAACTAGTTGACATGTTTTGATGAGACAAGCGTCTGTTGTTAACGTGTGTTTATATTTTTGTTATTCTAACTCTACCTAACCGCACAGCCCGTCGTTCCGGGCAACGGATAGGGTAGTGTGAAGATAGACCACTGGAATTGTGTGACATTACTTCAGTGGTAGCTGTGACGATATCCAAAATGTCTACCAGATTGAGAAGAAAGGCTTCATCTCCATCAAATTTTTGTTTAGTTTCTTTTAAACAAATAAATAAAATTGAATTGTCTTTGTAATGTAAAAAAAAACCTTTTTAGTAAATGCACATAAAATTACATAGGTAAATTTTTGTCGGTGTTTGTTCCGGCTAACCTCCAAAACTGCTGGACCGATTTGGACGGGACTTTCACTGGCTACATGATTTTATAAGTAGCTTTTTTGGAAAAATTAGAATAAAAAAAAACTAAATTCCACGCAGCCAAGCCGCACACAGCAGTCAGTTTTGTAAGAACCGTTCTACTATTTTTTTTTAGTAATTTAAAATGAAATCATTTGGACTATCAGATGTTATTGTTACTGTCATCGAAAATGTTTCTCAAGGGGCATAGCCTTGCTTATCCCAAGAAGAACGGACCGGCTCGGTTAGGGAAGTACCACCCTCTCACCAAAGATCAACGTGAAGCCATGGTAGGTACTTCTACCGTTATGTATTGAGTGAGTGAGAGCGCCAGGACCCAAAACCCCTCCCTATCCTCTCCTCAATATGCTTAATTCACCTCCTATCCCTTTTCTTGGCGGCGACGTACGAGTGATGCCTTTGGTGTTGCTAGCATCTATAGGCTACGCTTACCGCTTACCATCAGGTGCTTGTTTGCCATCCACATATAAATAATTAAATAAGAAATACATTGTGTTTCGCATCGTGAGTGACATATGTTATATCCGGATAAAAATGGTGAGAGAATTATACGACGATTATAAAACATTGAATGTCTAAGATTCAATGAGTTGAAGTACCTACATTATGCATGCAAAACGAATCGATAACCGTTTCAACATCCGTTGCAGACAGATGCGTACAACCACTTAATTTTTTACTATTGTAAGATCAATAAGCATTTTCTATTTCTACCATTAATGTAAATACCTACATGTAAAAATAATGTTATAATTCATGCACAAGATATAAAAACATAGCATCACGCCTGTATTCCCCGAAGGGGTAGGCAGAGGTTTACTACACACCCACGACTTGCCAGCTATGTTTAAGTAATAGGGGGCGAGCCTATTGACGTCTACCGGGCACGTTTCCAAACTCCGGGCTGTTACTGAGAATTTTTCTTTTTAGGAAAAAAGCTCAATAACATTGCCCGACCCGAGGTTCGAACCGGAGACCTCATGATTAGCAGTTGGATACACTACCGCTACACCGCCGAGGCAGTTGATAGTTTGTTTTTCAATAAAAAAAACGTTAAATAAGTTATTCTACAACACTGGAACAATTGACATTAACAATATAAATAATTTGCCGTGTGGGGCCAGCGCCAAGAATAACTCCACCCCGTCTCTTCCTATGGAAGTTGTAAAAGTCGACTAAAGGATTACCGGGGGACCGGACAGCAGCGTTCCCCTGTGTACTAAAAACATCCACTGCGATCGCCAACCCGCCTGCCAAGCGTGGTGATTATGGTAAAACCCCCATTTTAAGGAGGCCTATGTCCAACAGTGGACGATGAAAGGCTGATGGATAGATATAAGTGTCCGTTTTATAATATCGCTTATATGTTCTCAAAGTCCCCCTGATACATATAGAACAGTGTTGTTTTAAAAAAAATACCAGATTATTTACAAATGAGGCGCTAAAGGCTCAAACTCCTCCCCTATGCTCTCTTTATTATCCTTCCCATCCTCTCTTTATTATCCTTTCTATCCTCCATTTATTATCCTTCCTGTCCACCTCCTATCCCTTTCCTTGGAGAGGGTGACGTACGAGTGATGTCTCGGGTGTTGCTAGTCTATGGGCTACAGTAGCGGTCGGCAACACGCGGCCCGCGGGCCACACAGCCCGCGAGCTACTCTCTTGCGGCCCGGAATTGTTTTTTTGCATATTAATTTATATACCTAAATAAATAATAATAATAGGTAACTATAACGTAAATATCATAATGTTCATATTTTGTCATTTCTCTTAAAATTAAATGTCTTTCCATTTTAAATAATATGACAAATGCCTTACTTTATATAGCCCATTCCTGTGGCCCCTGACGGCCAAAAGGTTGCCGACCCATGGGCTACAGTAACCACTTACCATCAAGTGAGCCATATGCTGGTTTGCCACTCACGTTGTATAAAAAAATGTGAAGATGTAAACTTACTTTAAACCATCAATGGCATGTTCTGACAGCCAGTGAAGATGGAACTGAAGGAAGGTATAATTGCCGGACAGCGGACCACCGGATAATACTGGTGGCAGGTTACCACCAGGGTGTCCGCTCCATTTCACTGTTAACAATAACCACAAAATATTAAAGGAGACCTCGAATTCTGTGGCACAGTTTTGTATGGGATCAGGTAGATAACACTCAGACATCGGGATCCGTTAAATAATAATAATAATCTTTTATTTGTCTTCAACAAGATATACACAATTGTCAGTCTTAACTAGTGTACAATACTGTTGATGTGTATCTACTCATTAATAATCCCTAAAGTCAGTGCCAGCTTCAGCGTCGCGGTGGGGCGACGGCCCGGGGCGCCAAATTTGGTGAGGGTGCAGAGGTCTGCGGTCTCCTGCACCTTCAATACTGTGATTTACGCTCTGTGCTCTATAACGTTCGAGACACGACACAGCGCTCACACTTATGATTGATTGAATACTTTCACCACCAACCTAAGGTGGATGGTAGGGATAGTTAAATCTCCTATATTCCTAATGTACGTTCACATTGGTTCACGAAAGAAATAATACGTGATAATGATTTCGTTGTGCGGGCGCCACAATATCCCCGACCAATGGCCCTAACGCCGGTACTGCCTAAAGTTAATGATGGAGAAGTGGAATATTAGGTATTTCTCAATTCGTCCATTCTACATTTTTACATATTTTTTAGCATTTGACATCATCTCATTTTTGAGAAAACAGTCTGTGAACAAGGTTTGAAACGAAGACATTATTATTCCCCAAAAAAATGTTGTGCCTTCTATTCAATATGTCTAACGTTATATGTTGCGGATTCCAACAGAATATAAAGCTTTTCCCAGGATTATCGCAAGATTAAACTATGATGTCATCCATGGTAACCAGTGTCGAACCTGGCTTATATGAGTTACTATGGTGGGGTGTGTTTACCTTATAAAAAGGACAGTCAAATCAGATATCTAATACCAGATACAAGACAGGAAAACTTATTTAACAATGTCATCCCAAGATTTTTTTATTTATTTATTTATTTTTATTTATTTATTTATTGCGATACACAGGTACATAAGTTGTTAATAATGAGATAATAGCGGGTATCACTGTGATCAACCTTACGGCATGCAATCAGGTTTAATATAATTACAAAATATATTTAGTTATTACCTACAGATAAATTAATGATTTCCGTGATCTTAGTACTTATATACTTTCCGTGAGCTCGTGTTAGACCCTTGCTTATCCCAGGATGAATGGGCCGGCTCGATTGGGGAAGTACCACCCTCTTACAAAAGTTCAGCGTGTAACAACAGTAGTTGATCTTACCGTTGTGTATGGTGAGTGAGAGCGCTGGAGGCCCAAACCCGCTCCTCTCATTATCCTTCCTATCCTCCTTCTATCCCTTTCCTTGGAGATAGCAACGCGCGAGTGATGCCTCTGGTGTTGCTAGCGTCTATAGCCTACGGTAACCGCTTACCATCAGGTGGGCCATATGCTTGTTCACGTAATATTAAAAAAAAAACAACTATAATAAAAGACATACTTACGCGTGTGCCCATTATTTTGTCCTTGAACTTTGACGGTTGAATACCCTCGGAACACGAGTGGACCTCGGATATGCGACTGATGGTGGTCTATGACGGCATTTCGTGACATTATATTGATGGGAGACTGCTGCTGGCCTGTTCTGCAGATCCCTGGCCATTGAGTCTCATCTGCAGCAATAATATTATTTATTTATTGAGCAGTTAGGCGTAATAGTTCTATTAGCGATCGTGTGTGAGCGTTGTAGTTTTAATTTCCCATCCATCCATCCATCCATCAGCCTTTTAACGTCTACTGCTGGGGATAGTGCCGTAATCGCCACGCTTGGAAGGCAGGTTGGCCATTGCAGTGGATGTTGTTAATACTCCAAGGAGTGCTGCTGCCCACTCCCCATACCCTCAGTCGGCTCTTACCACTCCCATGGGTGGAGGGGTGGGACAATTCTAAAGCCGGCCCCACACGGCCAGCCGGCCCCACACGGCCAAATTTCCATACATGATAAAAAATTCAAAAGTTTATTATCTACTGTCCCACTTTTTCCTTCACATAAGAGTTATAATTTCGAAAAATCAGAGGAGAAAAACATGTCTACCATTGAATAATTTATCGGACTCTGGATGTGTTTTATTTATCATAGTTTTTTGGTGTTGCTGATAATAGCAGAAGAATTACGATCCACCTAATGGTAAGTGGTAAACCTAATTCATGGACGCAGCATAAATACTGCCAAGCTATTGCTCACCATCATATTTTTTTTTATAAATTTGTATTTTATACGTGCTTATAAACGGTATTCTGTTCAAGTAAACGCAAAGCAACAATATATAAATTACAAGTGAAAATCCATTACAGGCTTCCTAGTGACTTGTGTCATAGGTTTCTTTTGAGAAACCTACTTTAGGCACCAGTCTCTCACAAAGAACGGTAAAACGTAAAACGTCGAAAATTGAACTTGAACTCATTCAATGACGAACCAGAAAAAGGAAGCAGCTAGTTAATATTATGATCTTGTAACTAAATTTGAATAATTTTATTTCACGCACGGCAAAAGACTGAATGAACGGCTATCTTCCGTTACAACTTACAACCAAAACAACGAGGTATTTCACGGTCTGTTAGACAGCAAACAGTGATACCTATTCACTCGTGCCCGATAACAGGTGAGTACTACACTCCACATTGGCACCGAACCCTATCACTAGCAAAAATGTAAAATCCATCCTTGGGATGAAATATTCGTGGTTATATGGTTCTAAAATACGAAAATACATAAAATAATAAAAAATCTGTCTAAAATCAATATAAAAACCTATATTTATTAACATAGTTATTGTTGCGCGTACGGATTTAGTACAAATTATACTTACAATCATAAGACCACTCCGCCTGCAGGCTTAAATCTGTAACAAGTGTGCGAAATTGTAATTTATATGTAGTACTTATTTTATATTAAAACACTAATTTAATTACATACATAATTTAATAATAACACCTAAGTTAGTCATTTTGAAATTATATTTTTGAATTTCTACATTCTTAGCCATTATATAATTATGTTTTAAATATTTCTTCAAGATACTTACACACACACAACAGTTAAGCTACCCCATAATATACTCTGCACGAAGCAGTTTTAACAGCGTATAATATTTTTTTTTATTTTTTATCAAGGGTTATTTTTGTTTAGAGACATTATTTATATTGATCCCAGATGAAGTTTTTTATTACAAGTGGATGCTTTTTAGCTCCATCGCGTGATTCGCGTCTATGGGCTAGATTTTATATATACCTACATTGCATAGACGTATTTTAGATAATGCCATGTCTATGAATATTAATGGAGCTTCTAAGCTGAACTTCTTGGACCAGAGATTAAATCTTAGGTCAAAAAGCGTTACTTTATTTTCTGTCAGGAAAGTTTTAATGATACGGAGCCTGACACTAGACCCGACAGAATGGGTATGGCAAAGAGATATTCTCTTTTTAAACCTTCTGTACTAGGTACTTATCATACGTAAGTACTTTTTTTACTTTATATGATGTTCAATTAGTTTTAACTTAATTAAAAATCGGATACGAAATATAATATTATGGAAATATATTACGTATTGTATTAAGTAATAATCGGAATGTTATTAGTATCTCTTAATAGACTAATACAGTACAGACTGCAATATTACAGTATACAAATATTAATATGCCCATACACAGTCACAAACTCATACCATAATATTATATGGTCCAAATCCCAAATATCTGTCTACGTAATATGTATAACGTTATTAGATTGTTACGAAACTAAATTAATTACATTTTTCCATAATTATACACTTATACCAAAGTTCAAATAAAGGTAATAGGTACTATTGAAGGTAAATTAATATTAAAGGTATTTGGCCTCAATAAATGTTTTAATTTATCCGTAATAATAGTTACTGGCCAATATTAAGTAATTATTTATTTAAATTTTCTTTTATAAACCAATAACACACTGACATTAATCTTCACTCACCTGTGAAAATGACTAGGAATATCACAGTTAATGCCTTCGTCATTTTAAAAATATGTAAATGCCGCCAAATTTGGTGTCAGTTGAATTTAAAAATACTTTCATGAAAGTTATATGCAATTAGGTATGTCACGTAATTATTTTTTAATTTAATTTTAAATGGAATATTGGTACACTTGTTATTATTTTATTTACTTGAACTAAAACAGTAGTTCACTTTAATACACACGCGGCAGAACTAATACATATGTCAACAAACGTATAGTTTTTATACATTTTTGTTTTAATTTTTTTATCAGTCGCCTGCACCAGTGTTCGATCGTACGGCCTACGGACACAGACGGTCTAACTTACTCTTGTGTGATAAAAGGTGTATGCGTGACATACAGCTCACGAAAACACACAGCACAATTACTTAATTTCGCTAAAAACTGAGGATATTTTATACTAATCTTTTAATCGGGTGCCCAGAAAACGACAAACTACTTTCTATCCCGGAAAATTAATATTGAACTCTATTTGTTAGATTTGAAGTTGAAAATTTGATTGATTTTTGGATAAAGTCATGTGGGTATGAAACCCATAAGAGACGATCGGATTCAAACTTCTAAACATACATTCTTTCACATTTATAATATTAGAAGAATAATAATTAGGATAATCTATATAAGCATTTTGACTTTTAAGCTTATTTATCGTATCCTCTTTAGTGGCGAACAGAGATACATCTTCATTATAAAAGCATATTTATTTTAGTCTGATGCTTTTTATATAATTTTTTTTTTATTTCTTTATTTTACAACTTTTAAACATAATGTTTATGTCAGTTGACTACAGTTAGCTTATTAACTGGTACAAAATATAACTTTTTAGCCAAACACAAACACAACTATTGAAAATTAACAAGGTTATACAATAACTTAGCTTCTCTACTCGTAGGCTGCGACAAGATGTGGTGGAGAACCCCAATATTCATAATATTTATATTTAGTTTCCGTATAACAAGCTGCCGCTCAGGCTGGTTCCGGCCACATTCTATCAGCACATGGTACGCATCCTCTGGTTTGTCGCACACTTCGCAGAGAGGTGATGATACTTTACCCATCATATAGGCGAATTTTCAGTGTCCGGAACGAAGTCTGTGTGCAGTAACAATGTGTTTCCGACTCAATGGGGAACGATGAGGTTGACTCTGGATAATTTTATACCATATACCTTTATTTTTTGAACGCTCATCGAAATATTCTCGCCAAAAATCATAGCATATTCTCCTATATTTGGGCAAAAGCTCTGAGTAAAAATTTATTATATAAACTTCGGTTCCATCTAAAACAGCTGACCTAGCTAATCGGTCTGCCTCTTCGTTCCCGATAGCCCTATATGAGACGGGATCCATTGTAGGATTACTTCAACTTTGGTCACGTTGCAATATTTTATTTTACAGAGTATATCGTAGGCAAGCTTAGTCCCTCGATTACCCAAAATACAACTTTTTATGTGCTGTAAGGTGCTCTTACTATCGCTGTATATTACAGTAGATAGTTGAGTACCTACACGATATTTAATATATGTCAATGCTTCCGATATGCCGAATAGTTCCATCGACATTATAGATACATCAGACACATTTCTATAACATTCTCCGTGTTTAGACAAGGGATCATAAAACGCAGCGCCAGATGCGACAGCACTCTTTGTACCGTCAGTGTAAATTTTAAACCAATTTTTGTATTTTGCATCCAATTCAACTAATATTTCTTTTTTTAATAAATATTGGTTATAGTCTTTTTTTGCCCTTTGAACGTAGTCTAAACTATCTCTAATTATGTATTTTAAATTAAATTTTCATGGCCAAATTTGTAATGAAAACATTTGAAGCGGGTTTGACGATGTGATTTTTTCTTTATCTACTATATTAAAGGTATACATTAATAAAGGTTTCTTTTTATTCCTCCAATAAAAACTTTCCCGAGAAGCGCTGAGTGATTTCAGGGTATTTAGTGTCATGCCGTTTGTCCATGATTTTGCTTTCAGACAGAATTTAAAAGCCAAATATTGTCTTCTTACCGCTAGTGGAGGAATGCACAGTTCGCTTTCCATTACGTGAATCGGTGTTGTTTTTATGAAACCACCTATGATTCTAAGATCTTGATTTTGTATTTTATCTACTTTGTATGTATGAATTTTAACGCTATTGTCATATAAGTAACTACCAAAATCAATAGGGCTTCTAATTAAATTAATGTAAAGCCTCCTTAAATGTTTAGGGTAGACTCACCATCCAGAGCCGGCTAAAACTTTTAAAATATTTAAAAACTTTTTTGTTTTGTCACATATCTCATTAATATGCTTTCCCCAGCGTAGTGATTGATCTAGCCAAATACCCAGATATCTAATGTTTGTTTCGCAAGATAACGGTACATTATTTATGTTCAGGTTTATTTGATTTTTCTACGCCCCCTACTGTATAAGCAAAATTTGGATTTAGTGGCTGAGATTTCTAAACCGATTTCAACTAAAATTTTAGACACAATATTTAATGAATTTTGTATATTTAAAACGCAATTTTCTACATTCTCATCACTTGTAAAGATCACAAAATTATCCGCATATTGTGCAATTTCTGAGGTTACACTCTTACAGATTTCAAAAGTTGCAATATTAAATAATAAAGGGGATATGGGGTCACCTTGGGCCAAGCCCTTGGAGGTCCACCTCACCATGCTGGAGTCACCCGTATCATCAATATCGTCTATAATTTTTAAATGCCATTCACACAAATATGCATATATAAATACTTAATTATGGTAGATCCCACATTCAAGCGATCTAACGTCTCCGAAAGCCTGTCCACTAAAACGTTATTATAGGCGTTTTCAAGATCAAGGTAACATGCAAGGGTTGGTATGTTTTTACTAAAACCTTCTTGAATAGTTAACACTAATCGAGTAACTGAGTCCAAGCAAGACTGAGCTTTTCTAAATCCTGTTGTTTATGCCGATAAAATTTATTCTTTTCGATAAACCATTCTAATCTTATTGTTAACATTAAATGAAAAATTTTACATAAACACGATATTAATGATATGGGTCGCAGCTTCATGTTTAAAGGTTCAGAGCCTACTTTAGGAATAGGAACTATTTTAATTTCCCTCCATTGATTTGGTATAGTTCCCGATACAAAAATGTATCATTATACAAATCAATTAAAATATTTTTTCCGAATGTGGGTAAATTAAAAATCATAGAATAAGTAATATTATCTTCGCCGGGCGCAGAGTCTTTCTTTTTTAAACATACCTCCAATTCCTGTAGAGTGAAATATTGTTCCAATAGATAATTACGTGATACGAAGTTGGGTTTACGCATTCTAACAAAATCGGGAGCGAGGTTACGTAATAATTCTTGTTTTTTATAAGTGGGTGCTTCAAACTGGTTTTTGTTTCTATATCCTTTTATCCAGCGCATCCTACTCCACATGTCCGATAAGGACGTAGATTCGCTTGTAGAATTACAAAACTCTCGCCAATGATTTGATTTAGCCCTTGATAATTCGGTTTTTACTAATTTATTCCTATTTTCCAACTCGGTTAAATTATCTGGAGTGGGGTTACGACAAAAGCAGCCTAATGCGAGACGACGTTGAGCCACAAGTCTAGATAATTCTGCAGACCAGTAAGGTTTAGGTACAAACTTGCGTTGAGGATCAGAGTTTATTTTCAACCACGGAATACTGTTATCAGCCGCTTGATTAATTATGCCTACAAATGTATCATACCTGGCCTGTATCTGATGAGTAGTAGGGGGGTAATTCTGTCTAACCGACTCTTTCATACTGACTCATTCGAACTGTTTCGCTATCTACCCAATTGCCTTCAACAGTTTGCCGTTTGAGACGTATTATCGAGGTGATTTCGCAGTGGTTACATTCAAATGTTTTTTTTAACTCATCCTCTTCGATCTCCAAGTCCATTTTCCTTACTATTCCGTAACTTGTGTTCATTTCATCTATAACTTGGCATTTAAATCCCTTTTCCTTAAACTTTTCATTCTTTATCAAATATTCAGCATTCTTCTTATTTTCAAAAGTTATTATCACTTTATAATTATTTTTATATTTAATCCTTAATATTCCTGTTACATTGATTTCTCTCAGAAATTTTGCTAAAGCCATTTGTTTTGGCAATGGATCCGTCGATGTAACATATGCTTCATATAAATCGCTATTAGGCGAACGATAGGTACCTTGTTCACTAATTGTATTCCTGTCACCTCTGTTTACGCCATTTTTGTACCGCCCTCGTTTTGACCTACGAGTTACGGGAGCGAAATCCTCGTCCCCGTCAACTTCAATGTCACAATTAATCGTCCTCTTCAGTCTCGCCACAGAACTGTCTGACATTATGTTTTCTGGAGTCTTTATAAATCTTGGCTCCTCTATCTCAATTTCCTCCACCATCGCTGCAGACATCGAGCGCGATGTAATAAAACCACTCTCATCAATCTCAATCTCGTCCACCATTGCCGCGGACGCCGCACACGCGGTGCGCGCTTGAGTTTTGTAGTAATCTATTATGCGTGCAATCGCGACAACTGTCGGCGCGCAACTGCTTTTTATATATTGTTTTTAGCTAGCTATTAAGAAACACAAAGGACGAAGAATGAAAAGAAAATGTTAAATCGAAAATAATTTGCTAATCATTTCTGATTTCACATTTTCGCACTTTTAGTTCATATTTATTTTAGTTGTATTTACATTGTTTTTTTTTTTAATTTATTAATAATTTTATTTTTAATACTCTGTTGATAATATTTCTTTCTACGAGTCATTTTTTTTTGCCTTGTTTCAAACTGAAAAGACATCAATCAACAAGCATATCTAAATCATAACGAATTATCTTCAACAAATCTAAAGTTTCTTCAATTCTATAGACGCCACACTCAAACGTCATACAATGAGGTCCTTTTTAAGTATTTTTATATCTTAAACATAGCATCACGCCTGTATTCCCCGAAGGGGTAGGCAGAGGTGTATTACACATACACGGTTCGCCAACTATGTTTAAGTTCCACGTAATATTGGGCGTGCCTATTACCGTCTACAGGGCACATTTACAAACTCCGGGCTGCTACTGAGATTTTTCTTTTTACGAAAAAGCTCAATAACACTGCCCGACCCGGGGATCGAACCCGAGACCTCATGATCAGCAGTCGCTCATACTACCGCTGTACCACAGAGGCAGTAATTTTATGTCTTCTTAATTATAAAGCTGCAACAGATATAATTGTGTCAGTACATATAAGATATTTGAGAAAAAGATAATGTATGTCTTAGGCAATTTAGGCACCAATGAACACATCGCTGTATTTAACCGCACATCACGCAAAAACTACTGCATGGATTTAGATTGAAACATTGTGTTTATTACCTCTTAATTAAACATAAATACTGGTTTAAGTCATGTTCCAAATCGATTGGGGGTTTATATTATCAAAACTGTTTTATTGCCAGCAGTGGGAGACGATGAAGCGGCCTACCTGATGGTAAGTAGTAACTGCCACTCATGGACTTTGAAAATTCTAGGGGCATTGTCAAGCACCCGTCTAATGTGAGTAAAGTTCTCTTCGTAAATCTCGTTTAAAGAACACATGTCCATGTCGCAGTGACGAGATAGTTTCTAGGTGGCATGGATGAATATAGCATCACGCCTTTACTCCTCTAATTTTGTAGGGGACTCTTATTCATGGATAAGGTACAGATACAGGACTGATAATGGCACGTTATG
The DNA here is from genome assembly GCA_948253155.1 of Leucoma salicis. Classification (NCBI taxonomy): domain Eukaryota; kingdom Metazoa; phylum Arthropoda; class Insecta; order Lepidoptera; family Erebidae; genus Leucoma; species Leucoma salicis. Next base: position 23,949,017 of record OX411814.1, on the reverse strand, counting down.
AGGAAATTCTTACTTGTTACCATACTGAGAGTTGAGAACCATGGTTCAACTTTAGGTTGTATGTCGGTACCTTTAAGTTACAGGTCAGACGGCAATTCAATCAATAAATAAATCAGCCTATTGCCACTGCTAGACATAGGCCTCTCCTAACACGCGCCATTGCACACGGTCCTCCGCCTTCTGCATCCAGTCTGTCCCAGCGACCTTTTTGAGGTCGTCAGTCCACCTAGCTGGGGGCCGTCCTACCTTACGCTTACCAAGTCGCGGTCTCCACTCTAGGACACGCTTGCTCCATCGGCCGTCGGTCCTTCTGCTGATGTGACTAGCCCATTGCCACTTCAGCTTACTGAGCCTGACGTCAATTGCTCTATGCCAATGGATATATTATAAGTGATGAATAGTACTATCATGTAGGCTGCAGCTGTCCCTGCAACTATCAATTATTAATGATCTGTTTAGTAAGCCAATCCCTTAGCAAATGTCAAAAATAAGGACTAGACTAACTGAGCGCAGATAATTAGGACATGGTTGATGATAAATAAATACAACCTTTTGTAATATTACTCGTATAATTTAGAAACACATTTTCGATTACAAAAAATGATTAGATTTTGGAAAAAGATTTCATGTAAAGATATCCACTTAATTACGCTTTGTTAATCTCTAAGAGTTGTATCAATTATTTATATTAAAAATCAAATAATGACGTTATATCACGATATAGTGTTATTGAAAGATTATAATCGCTTTGTGCTAATTATAAATATTAATCAGAATTCAAGTATATTTTCCATTGATATATGGACGACGTGATCAATGTGTATAAATTGTATTCTAGATAAAGCCGACGAGACCAATTCTATCGTGTTTTAAACACATGTTTTAAATAAACCTCTAACTACTATATCCAAAATTATTCACTAATGTTTACTTATAACTTCGATAGACCTTAATTATGCATTTTTTCTAAAAATTACATACTATGGAAATTTTTAACATGGATTACGTGTGGTGATGTCTAAGAATACAAATGTGACTATCCCATTATGCCTCCTAAAACACAGGCTCATGGAATAGTTTAGGAGGCAACAGTTCACTTTTACAGACTCTCTGTACCTTTATAGACTCTTCAGTTTATCCATGTACCTACATAATGTTATTTTGAAAGTGTGCAAATAAAGTTTATTAATATTATACTTTCCTGAGGGCATTATAAGAGTAAGCAATAATCACCCATTGTTACTGATGGTAGGATAGGATATCAAGTGGGGGTACTCATTTGTGCCCGAGTGGATGGTACCATATTCTTCCATGTACCGTCCTTAAAACAACTCAAGTGTGTTATTATTGTATACGTAAAACTAAATTGTGGCTATATTAGTAGTATCTATGATTGATAGTACCTATGATTGAAGTCATGAGCGGTCGTTACCAGGTAGCTCGTCTGCTACCTTAAGCAATAAAAAAAATATTTTCGACTAATAGTTTTCGACTGTAACAGTGGCAATTAGTCATTGAAATATTAGCAAATTAATGAAAGTATTTAAGGGCCCTTACCTAGGCTTCTATAGGTCGCAAAAACACTTAACTTGTATGGAAATATAACTGTTAATAAGGAAGTGTCCGTGTAGTCAATATCATTGTTATACTCGGTTTAAATTACCGCATTGAGATGTTTTTTTTAATGATCAGTAATAACATTTTATAAATTCTTTTTTAACTATACCCAATAATTATAAAGTGTAATAATAACATTAGTAGACTGCTTCATCATTATCCAACTAAAATATTCATAAGCGTTTTAGTAGATTACTTCGTAAATGGTAATTTGTAAATGGATAACATATTGAATGAAAGTCAAGCCTCACAAAGTAATACACTTCAGTTCACTTCAGTACACCTTCCTTTAATTTTGTAATATTCCATACTTTTTTTTTTGTGTGTGACGATGATTTTTTGCCTCAGATGGCTATGACAACCTTACCCGGATAATTGGTGAGCGCAGAGGGCTCTCAACACAAGAACCTTCTAGCATGTATATAAATAGTATAAAAAATCACTCTCCTCTCTCTGCTCTGTCGGTTTTTTCGATTCCTTTTTCTACTAAGCAAGACAATGGATTTTGAAACGGTTTTCTTTTGCACTCTGTATTTTTTTCAAATAATGTTTATATATATAATGCTTTCCATCTACACTATTTCTAATTTAAACAAGTCATCCTAAAGATTTTCTTAATTAATGAATTGCATCCGTGCGAAGTCAGTGCGGGTCACTAGTTAGGTACATTAAAAAAGCCGTTAAAAAAGCCGAGTAAATACTTATACATAGCTCGTGATGACTATAGGTGATAATTCTTAGCTATTTTTTAAACTTTAAAACATTAATGTTGAACATTCTGGACGTCTGTGTGTCACAGTCGCAAGCATTACATCGCGGTGACACTTCGTGCGCAGGTCACCTAATTTATTAATAAAAATCTTACTGGGGAAGTAGATACTGCAGTGACCTCCGACAACAATAATATATAGTGTTGTAACACGACACACTTCCTTTTTACCAATACACATTATAAATGAACCTACGTTGGCAGTTTTATGAGGTTGAATGTTTAATATATGCTTAATACCTACGTGTACAGACGGACTAAGAATATCAAATATTTAACCAATTTAAAAAAAAAATATCTTGCCAAAATTAGTTGCTTTGTTTGCGAAATGAAAGGCTAACCTTAGGCGGAGATTAAAGGGGGCACCTAAAGATTTGATATTAATGTATAAAAAAACAATACAAGGAAGCTAGATTACCCTCGCGATCCCGTCCGCGTGGACTCTAGAATTTAACTACATTACGGAACACTAATTATTGCTAGTATATAACATAGCTATCCCACATAAACCATTAATTTTTCCGAGACGAAAATTAGTGTATTTTCTTGTCTGGGCTGCAGACTATATTATGTATGCAAAATGTCTTAATTATTGGTGTCATGGTTACAGAGTGAAAGACAAAAAAACAAACTTCCACATTTATATCTAATTTAGGATAAATTTTAAAGTCAAATTATTTGTGAATGAGAATAAAGAGAACTTTAGTGCGAGCAGGATTCGAATCTGCGTCCCTTCCAATCCGGGAAAGTGCTCTAAGCCGCTAAGCTATCGCACTGACCAACGGCCACACCCAATCTCCATATCACATCTGTCCCCACGACCTACGCCACCCATCGAATGCATTCACATGCCCTTACAACGCTTGTCTTTGCAGTTTTTGGTTTTATCACAAGACTATTACTACTTTTGTCTATGGAAATTGGTCATCGTAATAGTAGGGAAATGACCCTGTCTACCGAGCCCAGCTCGAGATGAACTGCTACCCACACTTATACCACAAATACACGATATTAATAAGAGACTACAAGCGTGCTACGAGTTACCGGTAGATCTTAACGCACTACAAAACCGGTGAGAATATGGTGTAAAGGATGTAATAATTAATCTTACTACATCAGAAATAACTGTATGCAACTATTTCCGAGGTGGTCATAAAAAAATCCCAACATAAATGTGAAGTGTATAATAGATTGGGCTAGGTAACTGCGATAGCTTAGCGGTGCAGATCACTTCCCCGGATTGGAAGGGACGCAGGTGCAAATCCTGTTCGAAGTAAATCTCTCTTTTCCTCGGTGGTGTAGCGGTAGTGTATACACTCGGCCCGGTATCTAAACTACTCCGCCATCTGTGAAATCTTTTTAAGTAAAGAAAATGTATTCAAACTTCTCAAAACAAATGCGGTGTGTTGGGTTAGGTGCCTGCTTAACCCACTGAAGTAATATCACATAGTTACAGCGGTCTGCCAATAAAGGTGGAGAGACGGCACACGGCGGGTTTATTTAGCGGGTGAGGGCCCTATAGTACCCTGTTTGTGCGGCTAGGCACATTTTTTCCCGCCTTATAACAAAAAAAAGGTGCCTGCCTAATCTGGATTAGTTTCCACTATCTATATCACACCCCTCTATCCATGGGAGTCGTAAGAGCCGACTGATGGAATACCGGGGAAGTGGGCAGCAGCACTCCTTTGAGTATTAACAACATCCACTGCGATCGCCAACCCGCCTGCCAAGCGTGGCGATTACGGCACTATCCCCCCATTCTTGGGGAGGCCTATGTCCAGCAGTGGACGTTAAAAGGATGATGGATGGATCTATATCAATACAAAATGGAATTATAATATTGAAATTTCAAGTTACAATTTGCAAACAGCGCTTTAATCTGTTCTTTATAAAAATACATTTTCAATTTAAACAGAGTGAAACGCGAAATGCATAACAAAGATACAGCGTGTAAGCTCTATTCAAAGGCACTGTTCATACGTGAGATTCAAAGAACGTGCCAGAATATTAAAGTAGAATCTCTCAAGAGAACGTCAAGGCGAATGAACTCTTTGCATTTAGTGTTAAACACTCTGTTTTAATTACAACTGTATGTATATTATTATACAATGTCATATCCTAATAACCATCTAAACTGTAACAGAGCTGTGTCAAACTAGCTTTTGGCTGCTGCGGAGCCACAGGCAAAGGCTAGTATATCATACAAATATTTTTCCTATATGGGAATCGAATTTATAACACTCACTATGATAAACCGACCGATAAAATTAATCTCCCTCAGCACAAGTAAGTGAACTAAGTACATGTGGATTATATAGCACGAAATTACCATTTAACCAATACACCGTTTGTTAATCTCACCGTCATCTACATATCAGTGATTGCTACTCCTCAAAGGAACTTCTATTGGGGTTACAAGTCTATTTATAATACTTTGGTCAGATTACTAAGAGCGATTTGAGAGCAGTGGGCTGTCTGCAAGGATATTACATAATAGGGGTCTAAACTAACATATCCTCTATACAATATTACAATTTATATCTCTGCACCCGAAAAATTCGGTCGTAACTTGTATTCGAGTTACTATAAGTCTATGTCATTTTTATGCATTCTGTCACGTTATCAACTCATAAGAAACTTACACGTTGAAATGTGAAAAGGCTGGTGATGTCAGAAAGAATATAATATTGGCCCTACAATAGTCTAGAGAATCCCTCCGGGCTAATATTGGCCCTAAAATATTCTAGAGGGCCTAAACCTTCGCACCTAACAGCAAGAAATTTTGGAGTTGTGTAATGAAAACAAACGTCAATATTGAAGTACTTACGTTGTACACTTACTACCTTTTAATATTTGCGCTCATAAAATCCTTGTCACGATTAGTATTCAAATAAAATAAATATTATGTGTTACACCTACTAATATTTCAAGCCTTCGTAATCATCATATACTTTTATCTAGTCACCCTACATGTTTGACCTAAAACCAGTAAAATATACGACATTTTTATATTTACTATGTGGATAAAATGGTCTCACAGTACGAATACAAATCATAACTTTTCATACTTAAATGTCTGTTACCGTAACATCATAAATTAGTAAGAATTTTGTATTTATTTATATTTGTATGTTCTTAACTCTAAAACAGCAAAGTTAAAGGTGAGGTGTGTGTAAGGTTCCCAAAACAACTAATTAAACTAATTTAAGGAGAAATGTTAATTTAACTGCCTCAGTGGTGCTGCGGCAGTGTAAGCGACTGCTGATCATAAGGTCTCGGGTTCGATCCTCGGGTCGCGGAGTGCAGAGGAGTAAAGGTTAAGGTCTCGGGTTCGATCCTCGGGTCGCGGAGTGCAGAGGAGTAAAGGTCCGCCATCTTCCTCTTCATCTGATACATATGTAGATGCTTCATGTTTTAAGAAGGTTATATCTAACTATATATAGGCCTGTACCAACTAGTAATACACGTACAAGTACCATTTATTGAAAAGTGATAATTCTGTCTTGGAAAAGTGCAAAAGACAAATATATTTGCCACACAATCATTCATATAATTCATATTCTAAATGGTTGTTTTGTGTTTGAATAGGTACTTTTATATCATTATATACTGTTTTAGAAATTCCCTATAAAAAGAATTTGTATTGCAATGTTGTTAAGCATATATTAATCTGCTGTCTACATTTAATGTGAAGATCGGAATATCCGCAACTAACTTGACATACTAGTAGATTGAGATACGACACGATCCAATTGATCGTCCTTTGTGATATAACTAATAGACTTAACTATCATCATATATTTACTTATTAACTAGTTTTAAACTTGGAAATATATTTGCTTTCACTGATTAATCTACTTATAAAACAGGCTAGGAAAACAAAATGATATTATTATTACAAATTAAATACTTTCTAAGCATACAATGTTAGCACCAAGCTGACTCTATACAGAACAAGTAGCACTTTCTAACTGTATATCGGTGTATAGTAATAACATTCCTTAGTTTATGTTTTATTTGATAAGAGTGTCAGAACCCCACCCTTTCTCTGACACCCCACCTCCCCAGCTCTTATTTCTTTCTCTAACTTTGTCAACATGAGATTTATTCCTCTCGCCATGGTAGCGTTTTTAGCCTAAGGTAACCGCTTAGTATCACACTGGCCGTATACTTATTTGCCCCTATTTTAGAATAAAAAAGACAATTTGAAACGGTTATAGTAAATGTTGTCAATCAATGAGTCTATAGCCACTCACTAATGGACTTACCTCCTTCCAATTCGCTTATTTATCCGGCATTCAATCCGATCTAGCAGCCATTTCGTAGTGTAGAACTATCTATATAGCTTTGTTGTTGTGAAAATTTCGTTAACACAAGGTCCATAATTATATATAAATATGTGTGCAGAATTCACCTAACCCGCACTATATATCTCAAATTTATCTTACAATCGATGATCACATGATTCATCAGAATCAATCCTCCTCAAAATAATGCCATAACGAGCCCCTGGCATCCATCAGCTACTCGCGGTCGTGCGCCAGTCCGATAAAAATTACCTGGCTTTCCTGTTCAACTCAACGACTTTTGCGATAGAATATTATAGAATTCCGTGCGTACTCATCATGTCATAAGAATATCCAGTAACTAACTAATCACGGAAGCTTATTATTTAAATATGAATATAATCTCAAAACATAGGCATTCTCATACCGTTTATTTTATAAACAAATTCTTAACTCGGTCTTAAGCGATATCGATTGTCAGTTGTAGTTATTATATCGAGTTAATAGTATTCAGGATGCTGTCAGTTGTCGTAATATCTCTCTGCTTCAGTACGTGCATTATTATTTAAAATAGAGTGACGTTATTTAAGTGCATTCGCTTAAATTAAGCATAATATAAATCTTATTTTGAAGGGTGAATAAATTAAAGATTTTCGTGTTCTTTTTTCATTTACAAATTTCATTTGTTGATATTATTATGTTAAATGCTTTGTAAGTGGCCTTCAGTGTGAATTGTGATTTAAATGATTACAAAACAAAATATCCACGTAGCATTTATTTACGGGTTAAAGAAACTTCGTGTATAATTGACGTTGTATACTGTGTGATGTGATGACGTACAATACAATACGCTTTATGCACCAAAAATTGAATACAGTACAAAAATAACATTTAGTATTCAACTGTTACCCGCGATTTCGCACGCCTGAAATAAAAAAAAAGTTGAATAAAGGCACTGGTGGTTTTAGAAAAATATGAGGTGGTATATTGAATGATAGAGTATGAAACAGTGTAGTGAGAGAACAATGTGATATGAAAGAAAATATAGTGATTTCGGCACGTAGATAAGATGGATGAAAGAGGAACGACAAAAAAGCTACATTGGTGAGTTTGAATAACGCATTTGGAACGGAAAGGCCTCGTCGGAACGTTCTCTGACAAACTCAAAAACGTGTCTCGAATATCTAAGGCCAAGTCTGGAATAGCCTTTGTTTTAAAGGCGGGAAAAAATGTATCTAAACGCACATTCTGTCATTTGGGGCAAAGAAGTAGGTAGTGAAGGCCCTCATCCACTAAATAAACCCACCATGTGCCGACTCTCCGCCTGTAGGTACTCCACAGGAACTGTGTGATACGCTAAACCGACAATCATGTATGGCGAATATAGGTACAGAGAATTAATTAGGCAATAGAGAGAAAAAAAATGCGTGTACTTATGTACGCGCGTGAGAAGTTATACTTCTTTGGCATCATTAATAAATAAAGTAATAATTAAATTCGTAACTGCAAAACTTGTCACAGTTATGTTTTTAAATACCTTGTTCGATAAAGTAATAAGTTTAAGAAAGCCATAAAAATTAGACTTTGTAATCAAGGTTATTACACTGTTTCGGATTATCTTGAGGACAAAACAAAATGGGCTTGAGCTGCTCCTCATTCATTAATTTTCAAAATGGTTTTGTATGATATAATGTCATTTTAGTTATAAAGATTATATTAAATTGTAATAAATTGGCAATTTAAAAAAGTGGCCCATGAGTTTCTTGCCGGGTTCTTCTCATGAGGGGCTTTACTTCGGAATCCGGCCGCTTGTGGCGATTGCAATCGCCACTTTGTTATTGCGGATGCACTCGCCTCAGGCGCTTATGTTAATTATTAGTGTATTTTTGATGAATTTAAGTGCTATTTAATAGGCCTATGAAATAAAGATATTTTTGAATTTGAATTTGAATTTATCTAATGTCACTAGATGGCGTTAGTAAAATTTTGAAATTTCTTATATGTCGATGTTAAGAGTTTAGGTTATAACCCCCTCCATGGTAGCGTTAAACGTTTAACGCAACCTTGCTAGAAGTCGCATTAGAAGTATAACTTCTAAAGATTATATAAATTTCTCCCCAAGGCAAGCTCTATCTAGGTACTCGTGAAGTCGTGAATTAAAATCCATTCTGTGATTTTACTACAAACCATAGTGTTGTTTACTTTACTACCTTGGTCCTACAATTTTTTTTCTATTATTGATCCATACTTTTAATGTACAAACTTACTGGGTTATATACGATACCACTGAAGTAACGTAACATAGTTCCAGTGACCCACTAATAAAGGTGGAGAGACGGCACACGGCGGGTTTATTTAGCAGGTGAGGGCCCCAAACTACCCTGTTCGTTGCTCCGAACGACGGGGTGTGCGGTTAGATACATTTTTCTCGCTTTAACAAAAAAAAGGGTTATATGTTATTTAAAATGCAAATTATTTGTGAATAAGGAAAAAGAGATTTTTTGTACGAGCGGGAATCGAATCCGCGTCTTTTTCAATCCGGGGAAGTGCTCTAAGCCACTGAACTATCGTACAGGCCTATTTGGTCATCCCAATTTCTATTTGTCTTTACGGCCAACGCCATCTATCGGAATGCATTTACAGGTTACATATTATGATGATTTGGTCACGGGGCCCAGTGTCAAGTGACACTAGCCATGTTTTTTTTTTCAGCCTTTTTCTATCCCACTATTGAGCATGTACGCAGGAGATATTATAGTGTATAAGTTTGTGCGCAAACAGAAGTGCACTCTCTGTTCCCTCGCACTCGCACAGTCCCATAGGACGCTGACACGACGACTACAATATCGTATTTAATTTCAGAAACTATAGCGGCTGGTAGTGATTCCAGTAGCTCTACGGCTAACTACGAACCTTTGTGGAACTACGATGGTAAGATTGGTTTTTATAAGTTATAATAGACGCGATTGTGTACATTCGCTTATAAAAGAATTATTTTTTGTAAATTAACATATTTTGGTCGGGTGTGCATATTGTTTTGTAATGGATATTGACGGACTTAATAAGAAAAATTGTTTGCCTTTTAAATTTTATAAATAGTAGGTAGTCGCTGTTCGAAGAGAGTAACGATTTCCTTTCATGAATTAATTAAACTCTCCTTGAGCTAACGTGTATGGGATATTTTTGTCCCCAAAACTTTCAAATAACAAAAATGAAAATAATCAAAACTGAAAACGACAACTTTTCTATTTAACTCTACGTAGAAAAGAGGTAGCGAACCAGTGGGGCTAGCCAAGTTGCATTCTATGATCGCTAACGCTAATAGAAAACTATTAAAATGTATGGAAATTTGCCATCTAAGTCATCATCAAGTATAAACAAATAAATTTGTCCATGTGGTGACGGACTAAGGATACACGTTCTTTCCCACGGGTGTCGTATGAGGCGACTAAGGGAAGTAAGCAATTATCATCCATTGCATGACTGGTGGTTGGGCTGGGTACCAAGTGGGAGTACTCACTTGATATCGGGCCTGAGCGGGTTGGTACCGCCATCTCCCGTGTGACCGGCCATGAAGAATCGTTGCGTTTTGGCTGTAGCAGGAGATAGCCGTTTATACTTTCATTTCATATCTGTGAAATGAAAAGATGAACAGCGGCTTGACAATACTCTCGGTATAGTTGAGTCCATGAGCGACGGATACCGTTTGCCATCAGATAGGCCGTGGCTCATTTGCCACTACATGAAATAAATAAATAAAAAACTCACTTTCGCATTTATTATATTAGTAAGGATTGCATTTCTGGTGGTAGGGTTGGGTACCAAGTACTGTGACCATGAAACACCTCCCTGTGTTTTGCTTGTAGCAGAAAATAGCCGTTCCTTCTTTCACTTCATATCCTCATGATTCCTCATGATGAGCAGTGGTTCAACAGTACTCTTAGTATAGTTTAGTCCATGTGTGACGATTACCACTTAACATCAGGTGGGTTGTGGTTCGCCTGACACCATAAGCATTAAGCAATAATAAAACACAATACTAAGTTCTAGAGACGTATGTTTATTAGTCACAAAGCTACCACGTGTTTTCCAGATGAATCCAAATGGCCAGGCATTCGCTGCAGGGCAGGGGGTAAAAGACAATCACCCATTGATATCAAGACGGACGAAGTTATCAAGGACTTCACGGGTCAATTTATTAAGAACGGACCACTTGTGTTCACGGGCTACAACAGAGTACTTATGTCGGCCATAAACAATGGCCATACTAGTAAGATTTCTATTTTATATTTACCGTCATCATAACCATTATAAGCCAATGTTTATCCACACTTTGTGTTTAATGTATGTTGCTAAGCATGTCAAATGCTAAAAATATATATAAAAATATCTAAATATTTAAAGGGTTTGCGTCATTATTAGGTAAAATCTTAATTGTAAAATTAAGTTTACCTGGTCGGTATAATGTATGAAAATACTTCCGACAGATGGCGCAGGCGTCACCCAAAGACGTTAAGTATTATGTTTTATCGAAATTAGCAGTCAGGAGCAATTGTCAGGATGGCTGAATTGGTAAAGCATCTGGACGGGTATCCAGAAGATGCAGGTTCAAATCCTGCTCCTGACTGTTATTTTCGATTTCACATTTTTCACTTTGTGTTTAATGTATAGTGCTAAGCATGTCAAATGCTAAAAATATATATATATAAAAAAAAAAGAAATATCTATTTGTTTATCCACTGTTGGACATAGGCCTGGGCCAAAACACGCCTTTCAAAATATTTTTTTCGAATTTATGTGTATTTTTGTCCGTGTGGTGACGGACTAAGAATACAAGTGTCACCACCCCATTCTTTCCCACGGGTGTCGTATGAGGCGACTAAGGGAAATAAGCAATTATCATCCATTACATGACTGGTGGTAGGGCTAGGTACCAAGTGGGAGTACTCACTTGGTATCGGGCCCGAGGGGGTTGATACCACCATCTCCCTTGTGACCGGCCATGAAGCACATTGTTGCGTTTTGGCTGTAGCAAGAGATGAAATGAAATGGTGAGCCGCGGCTTGACAATACTTTCGGTATAGTTGAGTCCATGAGTGACGGTTACCATTTACCATCAGATGGGCCGTGGCTCGTCTGCCAATAAATGCAATAAAAAAAAATAAAAAGATCATTGTTCGCTCTGAAAATATCGTGAGGAAACCTGCATGACTGAGAAATTTTCTCCATGGCTTGTGAAGTCTGCCACCTGCACTGGACCAGCGATGGACTTTGGCCTAATCCATCTCACCATGAGAGGAGACCCGTGCCCAATAGTGGAACAGAAAAATGGTTGAAAAAAAAAAGAAATAGCTTCTCGTCTTCTCTGGTGCTATCAATTTAATGATTTACATACCTATAGGTACTTATCTACAGTTACTTAATACAGCGTTCTATGAAGAAAATATAGGTTAAGAAAACCATTAATAAGACTTCCCGCGTGCAGATTTCTTGCTGGTGATTTCCTGCAATGTGCAGTCTCATTTCAAATTCAAAAATATCTTTATTTTTTCGACCTATTATATAGCACAAAATCGTCAATAATACACTAATAATTAACAAGAGCGCCTGAGGCGAGTGCATCTGCAATAACAAAGTGGCGATTGCAATCACCAGAAGCGGCCGAATTCCGTAGTAAAGTCTTTCATGAGAAGAACCCGGCAACAAACTCATGGGCCACTTTTTGAAATGGCCGATTTATTACAGTTTTATATAATTCTTATTCCATTCAAGTTATATCATTTTAGTAATGAGGAGCAGCTCAAGACCATTTTGTTATCCTCCAAGATAATCCGAAACGTTGTAATAACCTTTATTACAAAGTCAAATTTTTGTAGCTTTCCTAAACTTATTTAATGGCACGTTTCAGATATTTTCAGGAGTTTTATTGTAGAAGCATATACATTGACCCATGAAAGATTTAATTTGTTATTAAACATAACCTTTGCCCACGTCTTCATGGCAACCAAAACCTAGTTTTTATAAGTCAGGCTCCCGATATAGTAGCAGGATCCAATCAAGAACTTTCAAAATAAAGTTTCATCAAAATCCGCTCAGTAATGTTTGCGTGATGCCCGAACAAAGAAACAGACAAAAAAATGTTTGGTGTTCAGAGACGCCAAAGTAGATCCTATACATTATTATTTTTTCTCAAATATCTTACACTGGCTGTACACACTCGTCTATTTATCTCGCGAATCTCTCGTCCACTCTCGTCTCATAGAAGCTCGACACGAGAGCACACCATGTACACGCTCGTTGTATCAATTGAACTCCGGATGCCCGTCGCGATGGACGTGGAAAAAACAATTGCGGCGTTTATTTTTTTTATTAGTTATAGTAATTTTTTAATCATTTACTATAAAAAAAATATATTATAGCATGGCGAAAAATAACTTTTTAACTATTCAACAGGAATATATATTTTTTTTTAATCTTCCACGGGGATATCAAAATCATTGCTTATCCGCAACCAAGCGTCGTGTAATAGTTGCTTATCCTTGTGCCTGACATTCTTAGGTTTCTATAATAGTGATTGACTTTGGTAGGCTTCTAAAAAGCGTTAGAACACATCGTTGTCGCACGCAGAAAGCACGTCTTTACGCGAACGCAGTTAGCGGGCAACTAAGCAAACGAGTGTGTACAGGCTAGGAGTATTCGTTATATTAAATAACTAATAAAATCACTTGCTATTTATAAATTGTCTATAGCCACGTTATTTATTTCACCAGGCAGGCGTTATTTTCGATTATTTGTATTATATAAGCGCTACCACAACCGTTATGCCACGCCGTCGACAACACACTACACTAACAAAACGTCACAGTCACATGCACACTTGAACAGTCAGTCACTTCAGTCAGTCATACCGCGAAAGAAAGGTACAGAACGGAATGATCCTGACCCGTTCATATCATTGTCACATGCGAAATTATGTTCTAACTTTACCAATTATGAACTATATTTCTGTCAATTATAAAAAATAACGTGTAAAATAATCTAAGTATCTAAAACATCGCTTCGTTATTTGATTTTATTTCGTTATATTTTTGAACGATGATATAATCAATCAGTACGGATAACTCGCTTAAGCTGGAATAACGTATGAATATCCTGAGTTTTTGAGAGATTGCCGCGCGTTATTTGATTAGATGTACTTATAGTTTTTGATTTTAAATTATTCGTGGTGTTGGTTTGTTGTGTCTGTTTGTTTAGTGTATTATAAAACTGTAAATAAAATTTTGTTGTAGTATAGTGTAAATAATTTTTGGTTAGATAATATCTTTAAAAGTCTACTTAAATTTAATCAAAAATCTCATTGGGTCATTAGTTATTGACAATTTAGTGTATAAAGTGTATTAGTAAGGATTGACCCAATTCTGAAGTCCACGCAGACGAAGCCGTGGGCAGAATTTAAATACATATATCTTAGATCACAATTTCAATTCACTTAGTAGACAGTAATCTATTGTTAACTGCTCAACGCGCGTACATAGCTATATGCACATATATATGTAACCTCAAATAGCGCACGATGTGCTATACGATGATAATCAAAAGATATCGTTTAATATATTAAAACGTAAAAAATAATAGGTGTTTTAAAAATAGCACATCGTTATTTAACGTTTTTAATAAATAGCCGTTGCGAACACTCCTAGTACAGGCGCGGTCTCGTTTTCATCGCGAGACTCACCGAGAACCTTTGACTCGTGCACAAAAAACCGACACTCTTCCAAGACAGCCAGAGCCCCGAGACGAGATGAGGCTACCATGTACACACTCGCCCTCGGCCTGTCTCGTTATGTCTCGACAAGTGTGTACAGCCGCCTTTAACCAATAAGAGTGGACGAGAGGTTCGCGAGAGAAATAGACGAGTGTGTATAGCCGGGGTAACAGCTTTATAATAGTATACTTAGGTTACGAAAAGTTGACCTTGTGAAATCGACACTTCAGAGTGGGATCAAATTTGACAACTCTTAGGGATGTCATGATTTTTTTATTACCTTGAAAGATTTAAAACTGCAAACCAGTGAACGAAAAAAAGCAAAACCATTTCTCGTAATTAAGTGTATACGCACCTCGTGACACAAAGATAATCCTAATGAGATTTATGTTGTCTTTTAAAAGTATTATACTTTTAAAATACAACATAAGCTGTCGACTACACTAAACTACTTTTGAGTTGTAGGTACTAAACACCTTTATAGCTATTTGCACATATATATGTTCACACTATAATATGTACGTGGAACATCCCTGTGCCTACAGAATTTATAGAGTCAATGGTTTTTGGTCTCTAGTACAATTCAGCTCGGAAGGCGAAGAGGCGATTCATCCAAAGCTGACAGGCGGGCCCCTCAAGAACTTATACAGACTCGAGCAGTTACACTTCCACTGGCTCTCGGAGCACGCCGTCAATGGTTTCAAGTTAGTATTAAATCATCAAACCATCTCTTTAAATATAGAGTAGATGGTTACGATTATAGCCTATAACCTTTTATTATTCTAAGCCTATAACTATCAAGCCATCCAGTTGTTACAGCAGTGTTATACTTTGATGAAGTTTAAAGGCGCTGTTTCTACCTTAAAGTGGGTTCACATTTAATACAGTACACAGACAATTTTCTTAGGTTTCCTCGCCAAATTCCCCTTAAACCTTCAAATCTAGCTGTAGCTTAATTAATTACGCACATAATTTTGCAATCACATATTTCGCCTATTTATATGTTTATAAAAGTTATAATTAGTAATAGGTATCTCAGTGTCGGCATTTCACTGTTTTACTTTTAAAGTATTAGGTACGGGCGCTGAGGAAAAAAAACGGGAACCACAAGGGTTCTAAAAATATTTCAACTGGCTGTAAAAATATTTCAACTTCATGAGGACTGCCGACAAAAGTGACAACTTAAAACTATAAACAAACAGTTGTAATTTTTTGTTGTTTGATCTTAAACTAAAACTTGTCAATAAAATTATACATTAATTCATTAAAAAAAATATATATATATCATTTAAAATTATTCATTTCTTCATTCTTGCTACCCCAGCGCAATAAGTGTTATCGTTAACACGTTACGTGACCATGTCAATGACGACTTACGAGTACATGAATTTATTCCCTATCCAAACGTTCCTATAAAATTTTCACTTCACAAATAATACTTCAATATTACTTTAGGCAGAACCTTACTAATCTTAGCATGAATGGAATTTTTTTAATTCATTCGGGGAAGTACCACCATCTCACTGAAGATTAGCGTGAAATAGACGTAGGTACTCCTCCCGTTGTGTTTCGTATGGTGAGAGTTCCCTTGCGGGGTAGGCAGAGAGAACAGACTGCCAAGAGGCTCTATTCTTGCATACATCTCTCGCTTCCTCAACATTCATAACTCTCTTCATACACGCTCGCCGGTTTCGGAGACTCCTGACTCCACCTTCCTTCAATACATGACCGATTTGGTCTAGGTAGGTGAGTCTCAGTCTCCCCTTGTACCTACATCCTTCCACTTTCGCAATGTATATCTTCTTAACCAGTAGCTCGTCCGGCATTCTTTCCACATGTCCGAACCATCGGAGCATTCCCTTTCGCATCTTTAAACCAATACTCTCTTTCATACCTACGCGCTCTCTTACGTCGTCGTTACGAATGCTGTCACTCAGCCTCTTTCCACAGATTCTCCGCAGAGATCACATTTCGACCGCATTGATTTTGCTCTCATGCTCCTTTTTGCATACCCAACTCTCGCTTCCATATAATAACGTTGGGACAAGCACTGCGTTGTGTATTGCGACACGTGCCCTCTGGCTGAAGTGTTGACCACCGAGAAGTTGTCCCAATGCTCCGTTCACTCTATTTCCCGCATTTACTCTTCTCTCTATATCAGTGGTGTACCTTTCATCCCGACTGAATCCACATCCAAGATATACAAATTCATCCACTTGGTAGCACACCATTTCCTATTGCTACTCTAACATCTGTTCTGGCTTCTTCTCTTTCAAAAACCATTATTTTGGTTTTGCCCACATTCACACGTAGAAAGAAAGAAAGAAAGAGAGAGAGATTTATTTCTTGCCACACAACCAAGTATAAAATAAAACAAATTGTGAAACTTAATTATAACCAAAAAATAAAAACAAATAATACTATCATTTTACTATAACAAAAAAAAATAGACAGCAATACAGTGGTAAGTGTGACAGAAAAAGGGCATAGCTCAGCTTGTTTTGTGATGATTGCATCACAAAGCTGATTTTCAGCAATACCCCGTAGGGCCCCTTTTCTTACAGGCTTCTGCCATTACGTCGACTAGGGTTTGCAAGTCACTAGTCAGTCGCGGACTGCGCTAATAAAACCGCATCGTCTGCATATAGCAGCGAGTTAACCACTGAGTCGCCCATCTGAACTCCCAGATTCATTTCATTGAACATTTGTAGACATTTATCCAGATATATGATAAACAGTCTGGCTGATAGAACACAGCCCTGTTTAACGCTGATATTAACATCAAACCTGGGTGACATTCCATCATCCAGCTGCACACAAGCTCTGCAGTCCATGTAGCTGGACTGCACCGCTTGTAGCAGTCTACCGCTAATACCATACTCCGGCAAAATGTCCCAAAGTTCCTTTCGTACAACCGTGTCAAATGCTTTCTTCAAATCCACAAAACTGCAGAAAACCCTCTGGCCTACAGCCAGATCTCAACTTATACAAATAATATGCTCAATTGCAGGTATCCCATGGAAATACATTTTGTCCACGTGCGGTCTGACTTAACGGTAGATGAAGCTCTTAGGAAAAGGGATGGACTGGCCATTGTTGCTGTATTCGGTAACGTAAGTATATGTTGTCAATCAGAGACATTTAAACATGACACATATTTTTCTGGAATAGATATTTAATAGACATTGACATACTAATCACCCAAACAATGTGTAATTCCCATTGTTATAAAAAATATTTAGTGGTAGAACCTTGCTTATCCCAGCACGAAAGGCCGGGTTCGATCGGGGAAGTGCCACCCTCTCACAAAAGATCAACGTTCAGATCCGTGTGGTGACGGACTAAGAATACAAGTGTCATCACCCCATTCTTTCCCACGGGTGTCGTAACGGGGGCCTAAGGGAAGTAAGCAATTATCATCCATTGCATGACTGGTGGTAGGGATGGGTACCAAGTGGGAGTACTCACTTGGTATCGGGCCCGAGCGGGTTGGTACCACCATCTCTCATATGACCGGCCATGAAGCACATTGTTGCGTTTTGTCTGTAGCAGGAGATAGCCGATTATTCTTTCATTACACATCTGCGAAATGAAATGGTGAGCAGCGGCTTGACAATAGTCTCGGTATAGTTGAGTCCATGAGCGATGGTTACCATTTACCATCAGATAAGAGCAATAATCCGTTGGCCAATCACGGTGATCTCTCAACCAATCACAGTGATTACGATACGATCGGCATGTGAGATATGAGATTCTGCCTAACCCCCCGGGACCCACACAACTATATCGTCTAAATCTCAAGCTCTCATATTAGCTAAGACGCATCAGTAAAGTCTGTGTATCTGTCAATTACTTTTCGAGAGGACAATAATCAAAGATTCAAATTCCAGGTCCAGGCCGAGCTCGATGAGTATCAACAAGAAATAATCGAGGCGATTGAACACATTCCCAAGCTGATGAATACTGGTGACAGAATCAGCGGGTTACTGCTCGATATAACGTAGGTCTTTCAATCTCTTTCCCCCTAAACAAAATAGGTCATTCAATCTTCTATTCATCATAGATTAAGAAAGGCTATATAATATGTACCTATTATATAGGTGATATTGGGATTCACGACGCCCCTTCTAGCTCGCAAAAGCGAAGTGAACTAAATTTACGACACGACTACGGACTAAGAATACAAGTGTCACCACCCCATCCTTTCCCGCGGGTGTCGTACAAGGCGACTAAGTGAAGTAAGCAGTTATCACCTATCGTATTACCGGTGGTAGGGCTATATACCTAGTGAGAGTACTCACTTGATGTCGGTACCACCGTCTCCTGTGTGACTGGTCATGAAGCACGTCAATGTGTTATGGCTGTAGCAGAAGATAGCCGTTTATTTTTACACATTTCATATCTGTGAAATGAAATGGTGCGCAGAGGCTTAATAATACTCTCGGTATAGTTGAGTCCATGAGCGACAGTTAGCACTTACCATCAGATGGTCCGTGACTCTTCTACCACCATAAGCAATAAAAAACAAATAAAAATATTCGAGAGAAATTTACACTATGATTTGTTAAATAAGAATTCCTCCTCCTCAAACAAAATTTTACTACAAA
Source organism: Leucoma salicis (assembly GCA_948253155.1). Lineage (NCBI taxonomy): Eukaryota > Metazoa > Arthropoda > Insecta > Lepidoptera > Erebidae > Leucoma > Leucoma salicis. Next base: position 23,929,973 of record OX411814.1, on the reverse strand, counting down.
CAGTGATAGATGAATCGTCAGCTCACTTGACGATTAATAGTGTAGTTTCTCTGTCACATTGTCATACTGCACACTGTTGAGAGGACACTAGATACACATTATGCTGATATCTTCTTTGATGATCTAAACCAGCTGAGATGCTTCACTGCGGGGCAAAATTAATAAGACGATGCTACCAGTCCAGAACCGGCAAAATTGGGTATGATCCAATCATTAAGACGGGAACACGTAGGATGTCAACCATTACCAAATATGATCTATCGGCATTAGTCGTATATCCAAGTACGAGTCTTTAATGAGAAAATCGTAGTGATTAATGTAATCTTTAATGCAGTCAAATAGGTACCTGATTGGGTAACTATCTAACAATTGCACTCTAATTCCATAAGCAGCCTCTTCGTAAATTGGAGTGAAATCCAAAACTGTACTTCAAATTAATACGCCTTTATAATTAACCAAAAAATATTTTATCTATGATAATTCCTTCATGACGTTTAACCTAACGCTTCTTCGCGTTCTTAGGTAGTAAGGTGCTTGTTAAAGTTTTATTTTATTTGCATACCAAGTTTAATGGCGATCGATTGTATGTTAAAAATGCCATCTGGTGGTGATTTACAACACCTCTTTATCAAAAAAACTGCCTCTATGGTGCAGCGGTAGTGTAAGCGACTGCTGATTATGAGGTCTCGGGTTCGGTTCCCGGGTCAGGCAGTGTTATTGAGCTTTTTCATAAAAAGAAAAATTCTCAGTAGCAGCCCTTAGTTTGGAAATGTGCCCAGTAGACGGCAATAGACTCGCCCCCTATTACGTGAGACTTAAACATAGCTGGCGAATCGTGGGTGTGTAATATTGGGGAGTACCTACAGGTGCGATGCTATGTTCTTTATCAAATACCTAATTGTGACGATTTTCTTGGGATTAGTGATGGGGGATTTGGGATTAGGGTATTTCAGAGTTTACAGTACTTACATATACCAACATGTATTTATTATTATAGATTTAAAGTCAGTCTGCGTACAACGTTTGACGGGCCTCGTGGCGTGGTCGGTAGTGTAACCGACTTCCGTGCACGAGGTCGTGGGTTCGATTCCCACTCAGGACAATTATTTGTGTGATGAACACAGATAATTGTACTGCGTCTGGGTTTTTTTCTATCTATATGATGTATTTACGATATGATATGTATGTATTCATAAAAAAAAAGTAGTATATGTATTATATCCGTAATCTGGTACCCATAGCACAAGCGTTAAGCTTAGTTTGGGACCAGAGGACGTCGTGTGAAAATGTCCGTGAATATATAATTAAGCAACAGATTACTATGCATATTTAAAAGAGTCAATTTTGCAGTAATCTCCTGAGTCCGAATAAGGAATCGTACTACACGTATGCGGGTTCACTGACGTCACCAGAGTGCAACGAAGTCGTCACGTGGATCATCCTGGAGCTACCTATATACCTGAGTGACGCACAGGTATTTGAACTTTAAACCTAAGCCATGAAATTATGACCATAGAATTTCTAGTAGAATTAAAATAGGTATACTAATGCCTAGAAAGGGTCAGCAACTTGCGGACAGCGGTTCCTATTCGTGGTCGAAAGTCAATCCCACCGAACCGAACCTGCGTCCCATCCAATCCGGGGAAGTGGTCTAGATCGCTAAGCTATTGCAGTCAAACCCTATCGGTTTGTTCCGACTACCAAAATGGCGGGGAAGTGCTCTAACCGCTAAGCCATCGAACTGACCAACAGTCATTCCCCATCTCCACATAACATTTGTCTTTACGAGAGCACTTCCCCGGATTGGAAGGGACGCAGGTTCGATTCCCGCTCACACTAAAGTTCTCTTTTTCCACATTTCACAAATATTTTTTTCTTTAGTCGCTGAGCATGTCATGTGCTAAAATACAGATCAAAAAAGAGTTTTAAAAATGTATTATAGGTAATCTTCATATATTATGCATTTAGTTAAAAGTTGTTATTTATAGACGTTACAAACGGACACTTTTTATATTAATAATATCCATCCATCCATCAGCCTATCGACGTCTACTGCTAGACATAGGCCTCCCCAAAATGAGGGAGTGCCGTAATTGCCACGCTTGGCGGGTTGGTGATCGCAGTGGATGTTGTTAATACTCGAGGGAGTGCTGCTGCCCACTCCCCCTGTATTCCCTCAGTCGGCTCTTACGACTCCCATGGGTGGAGAGGGGTGTGACAATTCTAAAGCCGGCCACACACGGCGGATTTTAATAATATGTATTAAGAATTAGTTAGTTTTTATCTACATTTTTTTTTATCCAGTATAAGCAGTTCGGTAAGATAGGAATAGGACGTCACAACTTCAGGAGTCTGCAGAAGTTGAATCGCCATGTGGTGTTCGCACCCGCCAACGGCGCCAACAACAAGGTCCACGCCCCACAGTTCGTTATATTCTTCAAAGATATGTACAATCTGGTCACAGGATTCTTCAGAAACATTTCTACGTAAGTTTTATGTAACAACATTTTTCTCAGCCCTCATACCTACTTACATATGAAATGGACCACGCAAAAACTGTCCTGTGTGAGCAGAGATGGTATCAACCACGACGCCATCTTGCAGATATCTGTTTTTGATTCCAGTCATTTCAAATCTGTACGACTATAAAGGGTCACACAGAGGCGGGAGCCGCGGGAAAGCGATCGCGATCCGGGACGGGATTTTTTTGTAATATTCGAATTTGTATGCAACCTGCCACATACGAACGCGCCCGTTGCTGTTGAATCCCGTCCCGGATCGCGGTCGCTTTCCCGCGGCTCCCGCCTCTGTGTGACGAGGGCTTAAAGCTGTAATAGAGCTATGTCTGGCGTTAAGAATGAATGTGTTATCGAAATTAGCCGTCAGGAGCAATTGTCACAATTGCTAAATTGGCAAAGCATCTGGACGGTATCCAGGAGATGCAGGTTCAAATCCTGCTACCACTGAAGGAATGTAATATGGTTCCGGGGGCCCGCCAACAGGGCGGAGAGGCGGCACACGGCGGGTTTCTTTAGTGGGTGAGAGCCCCACACTACCCTGTTCGTTGCCCCGAACGACAGGGTGTGCGGATAGGAACTTTCTTTCGCGCCTTAACAAAAAATAAGCTTCAAATCCTGCTCGTGACTGTTACTTTCAATTTCACATTTTCACACTGTGTTAATTTATATGGCTAAGCATTTCAAATGCTAAAAAAATGTAAGTACAAAAGTATCAAAATATGTCTGTACCTATATTTGAGAAAAAATACTGTATTAGGCGTATAGGCGTGTCTTACCACAAAAACAAATTATCATACTTATTTGTGTTCGTCTATTTGTCTGTTTGTTCGCATATCACGCAAAAACTACTGAACGGTTTTTGAAACTACTGCTCTATCGAGAATCTGAGATATAACCTAAAAGCTAACAGTAATTTCAAACTAATATTTCAGGTTCGTGCATGCGATCAGAAGTTGATAGCGATATAGTTTTGTTATCACCTAACTCGAACGCAACGAGTAAATATGTGAATGAATAAGAACTTTAAAGTTTTATAGCAAGAGTTTATAGTCGATTGCAGTAAAATTGGCATTGGCGAAATAGAATTACCGAAGCGGAGTTTTTCGTCCAAGCACGTCTTTTTTAATTACTAAGGGGCCGTTTATAATTTATGACAAGGGTTACGATCAAAGGATACGTGACATTTGCCACATTTTTACCTATTTCTTTAATAGCAGTGATGTTACAAACTAGTTTACTTACACCTGACAGTAGACAGACATGCTTAATTTTATTTAGATATAAGACTACAAGAAGTAATTTAATTACCTATTACCAGTTTGGATGATTAGACCATAAATATAGTGACGTATACTACATCTATGGATTAGACTTATGGCCTATACCCACCTGTGCATTCTAATTAAAAAAAACACTATCTAAACTTGTCATGCCTGGCCTAAAAATAGTAATTCCCTACATATTTTTCTAAGAGTAAAAATACATGTTGTTTTTTATAGTTTTATTGATTAAATTTTATTTATTACTATATCTCTTGGACAGTAGATGTCTTGCCGAATCCAATTTGCATCTTTCAGCTTTACAACCGGCAAACGACAATACTGTTAATAACAATTATTCGGTTGGCCGACGCTCTAGCGATGCCGCTGAACCGCTTCTATGAGCAGTACCTACCTATAAGGCGCTGAATGACTGAGAACACAAACATCGATGTTCCGATTCATATATATGTCGTTTTTGCATCACCAAAAACTATCGCGCCGATTTTCAGTAAGCTGCTTAGCTTGTTACAGAAGCACAAGCATATTAAATTAGTTTTATATACGTATAAGTAAATGCCAAGCCTCAATGGGCCACCGTATTAGATTATGACTTAATCTCTCATTCTAGAGGACGATCCAATAAAAATGTAAAATAAATGATTTGTTAAATTAAATAAACTAAGGAATTTAGGAATAACATAAACAAATAAAGTGTTAAATTTGTTTTATTTAAATAATATTAACTAATAATAATCCAATTGTCCCATACACACTCACTTCGTCATAACATTTTTGTATAGATAATACGGACGAATAAGCAAAGCAAATGGTAGAAAAGTCACTTAAATTTTTGAAGAGAAACTTCTTTAGGTGCGACTTAAGAGGGAAAAACAGGATTGACGCTATGATTTTGTAACGAAATACTGTGTCTGAGCCTTTACATACTATATGAATGTACAGGTTATAGTAGTAGTCATAAAAAGTACCGATAACCTATAGAAGTTTTACTTCTTGCTCGTTACATCTTTTTTTAATCTATTGGCAGAAGGCCCCATAGGCATACCAACCGTTTTAAATTATATTTAAAAAGTACGCGATTCTTAACCGTTTTTCATGACGGACCTCTTTTGGAAAATTATAATGTCTGACTGAGCCCCTGAATAAGAGAAAAAGTTTAATTAATATTTTAAACTCATGTATCCCAATATTTCTTTTTGAAGTCAGTATTTTAAGGAGCCTCTACAGAGGATCTGGTCCGCGGAACACACTAACAAACACTATAAATTTGCTTTATTATAGTCATAGACTAAGTATACTATAGACTCTACTATTTTAATACTAAGGATGAAGAAAAGGATCCACATATTAGGTCTTAGCAAGAGTGAGCGAGACACATGGATAAGTTTTTTATCCATTTCGCGTATGCTTTATTTTTGTTGGGAGCCAATCAACTGTGTCCCAACAATAAGGTGGCCAACCGTCCCTATCATCGGTAAGCTAGTTTTTGTGTTTACGTAAAAAAAATCGTTAATTAATCACGTTATATACGCTAATGTTACATGTTCCAAAACTTTTTAAGCAAAATATAAGCATAACTGCAATTTCTTTTGTCCTGTCATTCTTGCATCCGGCTAAAACAGGTAGTACATTTTTAGTCTACAAAGTTTTAATCATAGTTATCTTTTAAAATTATTCCGGTTATCATATATGTCAAACTACTGCTATCTCGACACTGCATATGCTGAGAACGTGTCTATAATATACTCTGTCTACGATTATAATGAATAAATCTATAGTTTATTATTTCTAATTTTCAGTTGACAGGTAGTTTTAGAATTTTGTTTATTAATAATTGAAAGCAGGTCTTCACGTGACACATATATTGTTTATGATACACATATACACAACTGTATACAAAAGCACTTGGTCTAGGCATGTGTATACTACAAAAAATCTCTTGTGCAACTATATACACCTAAACGAAATATTGATATAAAATATCGTCGGTTATTATGTATTACAGTACAAGTATATTTCAAACGAACAAATCAAATGAGTAAATCACTATTGAATTAAATAAATGAGATGAAAACATCGGATGATGATTAAATTTGTTTGCCGTGAAATTAATTATAATTATCCACCATCTATTATCTTTTATTTGTCTTGAGTTCGTCCACGATTATCCTTTTTCTGACCTTTGTTCGTCCACTCCTGGACATATACATAGCACATACAATGCCCCTTTTTGTATCATACTAGATACTTTGAAAGATTCACGAATTGTACACATATTTAAAGTAACATAAACGGGCCTTTTTATTACACACGGGTTGTCCCGTGACCACGGCTGCTGTAACGCAGTTGAAACGTCGGGCTAAAGGTAGTTAAAATTTGACCTAATTTATTTGCGAAAAAGACCGGTTTATGTTACTTTAAATGCTAGATACTGTCCGCGATTTCGTCTGCTCTACTGAAAATTAGGTTAATATACAATACATCACTCTACGGTACCTACATTAACTGGGTACAAACCAAGTTATGCCAAAATATACCAATCCACAAATTATCCAAAATTGAATTATTAACACCAAAACGATCAGCTTGTGGTAGATTATCACTTAGCAAAAACAGACTAAGATCTATTAGAAATAAAACACAATGTATGAACCAACCAACATGTATGGGTATATAAAACTCAAATTTTAACCCATTCCCTGTCCGCTTATTGACACAATAAAAATAAATTGTTATGTATCATAAATGATTCATGGGACAGGGAACCTGTTAAACATCATAATGGAATAAAACTGCTTTTACGAAATATACAGTGTTTACTTGATTTTTCTACTATACCCACGTTTAGAATACATTACAGCATTTAAGGTCATGTCAGGATAGTAGAATAATATTCCCGTAAATATCAGAAACTAAAATTTAAACAGAATTTTCTTGAAATGGTTTTTTACTATTTAAGTCTTCTAGGACCCTTAGATTTATCCTTGCATAATAGTCTCAAGTTCTACCGTGACGCAAATTAAATTAAACATATAATTTTCTAAAACATTTTTTTGTACAAACCTCGCTAATTACTTACACGTAACGATACAAGTGATTTTAAACTTATGTATTTCCATCTACCCAGACAATATCTGAATATGTATTTGAAAAAAGAACCGCAGCTTCACGGTACCACTACAGAAGAGATGGCAGAGTAGTCATTACCAACTTGATGGCAAACCGCCGGTAATGAAGCATTGCTAAGGATTTGCCCATCGTGAAGATGATTCAGTACGTTCGAAAGGATTGGAAATAAGATATACATGTAAGATACATGTCAGCAACCCGAACTCTACCTCTTCTGTTCTCGGAAGGCACCTTAAGCGTGTCCTGGCTATCAAATAACATCCTCGCAGTCGTTACAAGTACTCAAATCCTAACTATTATAAAGCCGTAACAGAGCTGTGTCTGTACATTTAAGATATTTGAGAAAAAATTACCCCCCGTGTGGGATCGGCTTTAGAATTGTCCCACCCCTCTCTACCCACGGGAGTCGTAAGAGCCTACTGAGGGAATACCGAAGGAGTGGGCAGCAGCACTCCCACGAGTATTAACAACATCCACTGCGATCGCATACCCCTCTGCCAAGCGTGGCGATATACGGCATTATCCCCCATTCTTGAGGAGGCCTATGTCCAGCAGTGGACGTTGAAAGACTGATGGATGGATGGATGGAGACTATATCGGGGAGAACACAAAACATTTTTTTTTTATATTTTTTCGATTTGTTCGTTCGCGCATCACGCAAAAACTAGTGAACGGATTTTGATGCACCTTTTTTATTTGATAGTTCTTGATGAGAATTAAAAACTGGTATACATTTTATCCCGCTACTATATAGCTAACCTGAGATATAACCTAAAAACTAGATTTTGGCTGCGGCGGAGCCGCGGGCAAAGACTAGTGTGCCTAAATAAAAATTCTGATAATGGGGTTGGGTCGTGGAACTCTGATAGGCAGTAAATACTGATGGTATCAGGTAAAACCGCAAGCGGCTAGCAAAAGGATGTTGATGTATGAAATACACAAGTTCTGAATCACCAAATACACACTACGAGTTCTCATAACGAATATAACATAACAATACAATATTATACTGTACAATAATCTCTACGAGCTACTGACTAAGTCCTTGAGTCGTTTCTCGATGTATTGAACTCTCGTCACAAGCTTGTCTTTAGCATTGAACTCTGTGTAAGGAATCTGCAGTACTTTGTAGCCCTGGAAAATAAAGTAGAAATAGAAATTAATAAGTATGTGTGTTTTTGATGTATATTTTTTAGCATATGACATGCTCCGCTACTTTTTTTTAAGTACAAATTATTTGTGAATAAGGAAAAAGAGTTTTGTTTTTTGTTTGGTCGTAAAGACAAATGTGATGAGGAAATTGGGATGACCAAATAGGTCTGTGCGATAGCTCAGTGGCTTGAATTGGAAAAGACGCGGGTTCGGTTCCCGGTCGTTCAAAAAATCTCTTTTTCTTATTCACAAATAATTTGTACTTTCAAAAATCTTTTACTTATAGATATTACCAAATAATTCAAATTCTAGTGGTAGAGCCAGCCCTGCTACCGACGACTATATCGGGGAGAGCCCCGATACCCTAGCATGAATGACCGACTAGATCGGGAAAGTACCACCCTCACAAAAAAATTGTATGAAACTAATCTTACCGTTGTTTCGTATGGCGAGTGAGAGCGCCGGAGACTTAAACCCCTTCCCTATCCTCTACTTATTATCATTTTTCTCCACCTTCTATCCCTTTCCTTGGAGCGAGTGATGCCTCTGGTGTTGCTAGCACCACTTACCATCATGTGTGCCGTATGCTTGTTTGCCAATCAAGTAGTATGATAAAAAAAATCCAAATATTCTGATATGCGAATTGTTACATTCGATATTCGTATCGAATATTTCTATATATTGCAATCCCAATCGACGTCGACACAACTCCGCACTATAAGTCATACCATGTTGCAACTGTACCTAACCTATACCTTATTTTACTGAACAATTTAACATTCTAAAAGAGAAAAAAAAATATTAAAACTGGTTCAGTAATGTCACAGCTTATCAAAATAAACAAATATTTTCTTTATAGTATTAGTAAAGACAAACAATATTATGTTACCTTAAGTTGAAGTAGCCTAGTATATAATTGGTTGATGCCAAGCGGTGCGGGAATCTTCTTCGTCATATCGTGGTAACCTAAGCCTAGGACTGCTATCCTATATACGCTGTAACATAGGATTGAACATATTAGTCAATTTTAATATATAAATTCAAGTTCATCTCGTCTATTAAAGAATTACGAGACCACAAACCCCCTCTATCGCCTCCATATTATCTTTTCTACCAACCTCGTATACCTATCATTGGAGATGGCGAGGCGCGAGTAATGCCTCTGATGTTGCTAGCGTCTATAGGCTACGGTAACCGCTTACCATCAGGTGGCTTTATGCTAGTTTTTTTTTATTGCTTATAGTGGCTGACGAGCCACGGTCCATATGATGGTAAAATACGGTAACCGTCGCCCATGGACTCGTCTATACCAAGAGTATTGTCAAGCCGCTGCTCATCAATTCATTTCACAGATATGAAATGAAATATAAACGGCTATCACCTGCTACAGCCAAAACGCAACGATGTGCTTCATGGCCGGTCACACGGGAGAGTGGTACCAACCCGCTCGGGCCCGATACCAAGTGAGTACTCCCACTTGGTACCCAGCCCTACCACCAGTCAAGTGTTTGTAAATTTTTATAAAAAAATCTTACCAGCATAGAATAATCTATAGCTGTTTGCAAAGAACTCTAGTCAGGGCGATAATCACAGCTCACAGTGATATAATGATAAACTGATGGGAAGTACAGCATAGATCATTTATAACGGTCACACCTTGAGGATTTACCATAACCAGTTAATCATAGCTTGAACTACTATTATACATCCATCAGCTTTCCATTGTCTACTACTGGACCGAACCGACCGAAACCGACCGAAACCGACGCGTGATGTCGCAATAATCCGTTGGCAAATCACGGTGATCTCTCAACCAATCACAGTGATCACGATACGATCGACATGTGAGATATGAGATTCAGCCTAACCTCCCCGGATAGACATTCCCAAGAGAGCGCAACAACGAGCGGAAGCTGTGCCGCTTGCATTCAACGGCTCCGTACCAGGCGGTCGTCTACTTAATGGAATACCATTTCACACTGTGCTTTATTAACTTGAATTGCTGCAACGCTTACCTTTTGTAACTGCCTCGGTGGTGCAGCGGTAGTGTGAGCGAAAGCTAATCATGAGGTCTCGGGTTCGATACCTAAGTCGGGCGGTACTATTGAGCTTTTTCGTAAAAACAGAAAAATTCTCAGTAGCAGCCCTGAGTTTCTTAATACGCCCGGTAAACGGAAATAGGCTCGCTGATTACGTGGGACTTAAACATAGTTGGCGAACCCTGCCCACCCCTACGGGGAGACAGACCTAATGCTATGTTTTTCGTTATGTTCTTACCTATTGTTATTAACTGCTTTATCTAAAGGTACAGGATGGCATTTAGCGTCTACAGCAAATTCAGCATCTGTAATTTTATTACAAAAGTTTATTTTTATGCAATATGAATGGTGGAGTGTAGTAGACGTTCAGTTTGAAAAGAAGCCTAAGGCCAACCCTTAAAAATATTTCCAATATTTTTATTTTGTTAGAAGACTAGTTGTGTTTTTGGAAGAAGATACTAAATGAGACAAAGTTAAAAAAGAAAACGTTTACTTTGTCAGTATGTCAACATCTAATAACAAGCCTATTTCTACTACATTAGTTAGCAAAAACATATAAACAAGGGCCTACTGCGGTTTGTGAACACCACTGAAATAATGTCAATGTTTGATTTATTTAATTAAGTGCCCCATACTACCCTATTCTCCCAAACGAGGGGGTGTGTAGTTAGGTTAGTTAGCAATTTAATTCTAATAATTTTTGATGATATCCACCTTGAAGATTACTCTCATTGTTTACTCATAAGTTGTCTAATAATAATAAGTACCTACCCATTCATATATTATATATATTAAAGACAAAACACACTTCACTAAGAAATAATCCTTGTATCTTGGGACTTTACAAACATACAATCTAACAGACACAAAGTATACCCAGACAGAACAACCATTTGTGGTTCAGATTTGCCTTGTGTGGGAATCGAACCCACAACACTCGGGCGGGAGGTCAGTATTTAAACCACTTCACCATCTGTTTAGTCAGTATTAAAAAATAAACTCCATCCATCCATCCATCAGTCTTTAAGTCCACTGCTGAACATAGGCCTCCCCAAGAATGGGGGATAGTGCCGTAATCGCCACGCTTGGCAGGCGGGTTGGCGATCGCAGTGGATGTTGTTAATACTCGAGAGAGTGCTGCTGCCCACGCCCCCGGTATTCCCTCAGTCGGCTCTTACCTCCCATGGGTGGAGAGGAGTGGGAGAATTCTAAAGCCAGCCCCACACGGCGCTCACAAAAATAAACTCACCATACAAGAATCCCATGCCAGAATTACACTCTTTCTTGAGAAACGCCTCAGCACTGACAAGGCTCTTGAAAGTGTCCATGATAGTCAGAACGTATAGTGATTTTTCCTTTGTGTACATGACCGGCACCCCGACCGAAATATCCTCGGGAAGACGGATAGAACCCGGGGACGTTAGGTGAAGGTAAGCGTCTATCATCATTAGCTTACGGCGAGAGGGGATAGGGATTTCTGGAAGAAAATTACATTACTTAGTAAAAATAAAATTATATTCATGAGATGACGAGGTGCTGCCCGCGAATTCGTCTGCGTAGAATTTAGTTGTAATATTAATAATCATTAAATTAGGATAACTTTAGTAATGACATCCCATTTAAATGCAATTAAAATAATAATAAGAAGCATTCCATATAAAATTAAGTAATCAAAGACGACGGGCCTCGTGGCGTAGTCGGTAGTGTAACCGACTTCCCTGCACGAGGTAGTGGGTTCGATTCCCAATCAGGACAATTATTTGTGTGATGAACACAGATACTTGTTCTGCGTCTGGGTGTTTTCTATCTATCATATGTATATATTTACAAAAAAAAAGTAATAAATGTATTATATCCGTAATCTGGTACCCATAGCACAAGCGTTAAGCTTAGTTTGGGACCAGAGGATGTTGTATGAATACAATCAGTTACTTTTCACAATTTGTGGTATAGGAATCAAACTCGCAACTTGCTAATACTTAATGGACACTTACCACCAGCAGAGAGTAGTTTATCAATAAATTCCGGACGTAAGGTGGACTCGAGGTGTTGCTTCGATGCCTTATCGAGTGTCAGCAGAGAGAACACCAGATCCAACCATGACGATGATTTCACCATTTCCTCCTCCTTCAGTGATAATGCTGACTAAAACACAGCGACGTTAGAATGTGCGTACAAAAACGATTGTTTCACTTCGCTTCATTGTAATTGGTCGAAACGGAAAAATTATTACGTGACATTTTCTCGACCAATCACAATGAGGCGAAACTAACGATCACTTCGTGTTTGTTTTACATTTTACAGGTCGTTGCCTGTTGCAGAGAAGAGGAGATCGATAGTAGGAATAATAGCAATGAGAGAGAGATGAATAAGATGAAAAGGGGGGTTCAGGCCTTCAACGCTCTTACTCACCATACAAAACAACAATAGGGGCAGGCGTACATCACTCGCTCAAAGCCCCGAGTTAAACGCTTACCGCTTCGCGTACCGCCCACGGTAAAACCTACAGAAGGCTGTCGCAAACAATTTATAGAAAAATAATCCGTCTTAAAAATAACATTTAAAATGATATAAAAGTAATCAAATAGAATCTACTAGAAAAATAAATTTTGAAGTTATATAAACGACAGCTTTGTTGCTGTCGGTGGAGTCTGGAGTCTCCGAAACCGGTGAGCGGAAACCGGAGTGTATGAAGAGAATTATGAATAAAGTACAAATTATGTGTGAATAAAGAAAAAGAGATTTTTAGTAGGGGCGGGAATCGAACCACGCATCTTTTCCAATCCGGGGAAGTGCTCTAAACCACTAAGCTACCCTACTGATCCTTCGATCATCCCAAATTCTTAATCACATTTGTATTACGACTAACGCTATCTACCGGCAAGCATTACATGCATCCATGTCAAAGTGCAGTGCAAAAATCTCTTTTTCTTTATTCACAAATAATTTGTACTTTAGAAAGTAACGGAGCATGTCAATTGCTAAAAGAAATAGATCTAAAATGTTTGAGAATTATGAATGTTGAGGAAGCGAGAGATGTATGCAAGAATAGAACCTTTTGTCACTCTGTTCTCTCTGGCTACCCCGCAAGGGAGATAGCGTGATAAGTAAGTAAGTAATATCGTCATCATAGGTGCAACCCTGGCGCATTCGTTGAATGACGCGGTTGCCCGTGGATCATGCGGCGGGCAAAACAATCGCAACTGTATTTCTGTGTACATAAGGTACATTGCTTCTCGCTACGAACAATTGGTATTAAGATTTTGTAGCCTATTACAGAGAGATTTTGGACAAGTTTTAATGGAAGTGATGTTTCTGACCGTAGGACTAGTATCTATTCTGTGGTAGGGGTGCCTATCATTGCTTCATGCCGATCTTTCTGTGAAAGGATGATACTTCCCCGGTCAAGCCTGTTCAAGCCATTCATGCTGAGAGAAGCAAGGCACTACGTATTGGCTTGTGGTTTTACTATGCCACTGCATATTACGAGGGTTCGAGTCAAGGGTTAGACAAAAAGGTTTCTTATTTTTTATTTGTTTCTTTATTCTCAGAGAAATACTGTGAGTAAGTAAGAGATATTCTCACTACCTGTAATTTTTTTCTCTAATCATGATTACCTACCTCTAATCATGATTACTATTATATCGATATGATCTGTATAATATGTGATTACAGATTATTACTACTGGTTGTTGTGGACTTTGCAGTTCAAACGACCGGCGAGGTTAAGCAACTTTCAACAGACATCAAAAGTGACACCTATTTGTGCTTGATCTATTCCGTGCTTCGGAAGCCATGATAACGGCAATGGGTCCTGGCCGTGAAATAACTCCCTGGTAGTTGTTACAGGTTATTAGACTCCTGAATAAAAATCTGACTCCCAATCTTATTTTGAGATCCCTAGTTGTCTCCGTACTCCTCTTAAATGGGTTGCGAAAATCAGATGAGTACACACAAACTTACACTTTATATAAGTACTGCTGATCAGGCAACCATAGGAAGAATAGGAAGCCGACGCTAACAAAGTTTGGGATAATGCTAGGATACTTACTTATTATCTCGCCATCTCCCTTGTGAGGTAGGCAGAGAGAACTTTGAGAAGAGCCTTTTGGCACACTGTTCTCGCTCGCTGGTTTCGGAGACTCCTGACTCCACCTCCCTTCAATACATTACCAATTTGGTCTAGAAAGGTGAGTCTCAGTCTCCCCCTGTACCTACATCCTTCCACATTGTATATCTTCTTAATCAGTAGCTCTTTCAGCATTCGTTCCACATGTCCGAACCATCGGAGCATTCCCTTTCGCATCTCAAACCCTCTCTCTCACACCAATACTCTCTTTAATACCTACTCGCTCTCTTACGTCAACGTTACGAATGCGGTATGTCAGCCTAACTACACAAATTTTCCGCAGTGATTGCATATCGACCGCATTGATTTTATTCTCACTTTTTGCACGGTGTTGTGTATTGTGACATGACAAGGGCTCTCTGGCTGAGAAGGTGGCTGTTAAGAAGTTGTCCCAATACTCTGTTCACTCTATATCCAGTCCACTCGTTTACTCTTCTCTCTATATCAGTGGCACATTCCATCCCAACTGAATCCACATGCAAGATATATGTATTCATGCACTTGATCTAGCATACCATTGCCTATTGTTAGATACTCTAACATGTTTAAAATACTCACTTGTACAATACTCTCTGCAGTAGGTGGTAAATAGTCCAATGTTGCCAAGGTAACGACAGCTGAAGCTATATCACTGACTCTGATAATATCCTTGTTGCTCTGCATCCATTCTGCGATGGCACTCAAAACGGCTTCATGGCGATACTTCATCAGCCCTAAGGAAACAGTGATGGAATTCACCACGGCCGACTTGTCTTTGTTGTCTGGCAGACATTCTATTACGTCACTGAAATTTATATCCAAATGTCAGTATATACAAGTCATGTATGATGAGCAGGGGCTTGACAGTAGAGGTGGTATTGGCCATACCTAGCAACTCTTAGGCACTCCTTTTTATTGCTTATGGTAGCAGATGAGGCATAGCCCACCTGATGGCAAGTGGTAACCACTGTTCATGGATCAATATACTACGAGTATAGTAGGTTGCTGCTGAGATGGTCAGCATTTCATGAAAGAATGCATGACTATCTCCCATTACAACACACACACGCAGAAGTGCTTCTCGGTTCGATCACACAGCGGACTGTGTTATCGACCCAATAGAGAGAGTTGAGAGAGATAGTCCGATAAGGAGCAAACACTCCCACTTAGTACCCAACGAGTATATGCCCATCTCACTTCCACACTTCTTAATTTATCATGGCTACATTTATGGGTTCTTTATCAAAGATTTCGAAGCATTGTTAAGTTTTCTTTTTTAATGTTTTTTTATTTTTATTTAAAGCATTGGATAATAGTGTATAATCTAGTAATATTTATTTGCCACATACTTGCATATCCTATCCAACAGCACCGGATCAGGGAAGTTAAGTGATGCCATAGCGAACAATAGATCAGCTGACTTCTTGAGGTCAATGACCTCTGACTGACTAGTTATGCTGTGAGACAGAGCCCGCAACAGTGGTGTGCTCCTACGACCTTTCTGTTGAAGTGCTTTCATTACCTGCCAGATACCAGGTAGTCAGTTATAATATTCATTCATTAATTTATTCTAAGGGCACAAATGATAGTAACAACTTTTCTAGACATGGATTAACTGAGAAATCAAACCTTAATCATCTGATGTAGTGTTAAATTTGTAATCAATCTTGCTGCCTCGTCATCCCCAGTAATACCCAACACAGTATTCAGATCCTCAGCCATAGTCAAAGAAGTCAAAGCATGTGAAGTGCTGGAACGGGCAAGGATACGGCATAGTTTCAGGAAACGAGGGTCTTTCTCGAAGTCTCCTAAGCTGACTCTGTTAGTGCTTGACCATTCCGAGAGGATTGACACCATCTGAAAGATAAGTCTGATATATCTTTACTGATATTACAAATGTGAAATTGAGTTTCTTATTATGCTTTCACACCGTAACTACTAAACCAATCATCACAAAATTTTGCATACAATAATTCTTGAGTCCCGAAAAGGATAAAGGCTACCTTTAGACAGCTGCTTTTACATTAGAGATACCTAAATTAACAGTGTGAAGATGTGAAATCGAAAATAATAGTCACAACCAGGATTTGAACAAAGGCATGTCAAATTCTAAAAAAATATATAAAAATATCAAAACATTAGAGAGACCTAATTACCTAGTCAGGTTTTTAGGTCCTGCCACATAATCAAAATTTCTAAATTTAGAATGCCAGCCACCAAAATATTGATATTAATTTCGATTTTTTTATGAATTTAAAAATGCACTATTTGGAATTTTATTTATTTATATAAATGAGGTGACACATGAAGAACCAGAAGAGTGAAGGCCAAGTCATGGTAATCATGTTGCACACACTTAATAAGATATTCAAATTACTGAAAATTTTAAAAATCTAAAAGATTCATTCAGACTACAAGTACACCCGAACATGTGTGGATCACACTGTACTGGAATCAAACCTACTACATTTCGCATGAGAGGTAGGTAGGTATATGAACTCTTCAAATATTAATTTAAGGAAAATAATTTTAATGTATGATTATTATAACTGATGCAAATTACCCACCTTAAGAGCATGCCTCCTGGATATAACAGGATTCTCGGCAACAATCAACAAGCTATTTAGATCACCAGCTTTCTGTATCTGAGACTCAACCTGTTGTGTTCTGCTGTGTTTCACAGATTTTGGACTTGGTTTTCTCTTGTCATGCACAGTGTCTTCGGTATTCAGTGAGGCAAATGCTGCAGCAACTAAGCCTAGAATTATTAATCTTATATTGTGTCAGTCAGCACAGGAATTACAGAAGAATACAAGTAATAATATAGATATTCCTATGTTACTGAATTTGTAGAGAAGACATGAGGAAAGAAACATTCAGATTCCTCAAAGGCTTTTTATTAATTTATTTAAATTGAAATCCATAACAAAAACATTTTAAATCTACCAAATTAAATATCAATGTGTAAAAAGAGTTAATAAAAGGGCGCACAGAATTAAATTCCATACAATATTATTTATGTTATCTCAAAAACAGTACTTTTCCTCAAACTGCTTACAATGTTAGTAGTCATTTACCGGAATTTTCATTATTATTTACTGTCGGATCCTTGGATACATTATCAGATAAATTTGTAGACACTTCTAGCTTGTCTGTTCTAAGTATTGTAGCACTGGGGCTTGAATATTTCCTTACGGCTGACCTCGAACTTAACCTCCAAATCACTAACCCGCTTAATTTCAACATCTATAACACAAGTGTAAACGGAATAAATTACTTTATTGTAAAAAATATTACTACTTTCATAATAGGAATCGATAAGGTACAGAAATATAAAAAAAATATGGAAAATTAAGACAAAATACAGCTTCTTACATCACGACTTTAAATAACAATTATTAGTTTCATACAAAACCAATCTTTAAAATAGATTCAAAGAAAGTGTGAAAATTTAATTTACCTTGATACAGTTACAAAAACACCTAAAAAGGATAATTTTATAATTTGTTATAGCATTTAAACTACAATCTATTTATCTTTGAAATTGACAAGTTTACTTTTTTAATGGAATTTAATGACCTGGTAGGTAACTAAGATCTTTAGGTCAATAATTGACAAAACAAAACATATATAAATATGACAATATGTGCTCTCGGAGATTCCGAGGAACTATTTACGATAGCATAGAACAGGTTGATGGGTCTCTTAAAATTAAAAGATTTTTGATCTATATTTTTTAGCATTTGACATGCTCAGCTACTTTTTAAAGTACAAATTATTTGTGAATGAGTAAAAAGAGAACTTTAGTGCGAGCGGGAATCGAACCCGCGTCCGTCCAAATCCGGAAAAGTGATCTAAGCCACTGAGCTACCGCACCGACCTTTTGACCATCACAATCTCCTCATAATATTGGTCTTAAAGACAAATGTTTTTTAAATATGACAATATGTGCTCTCGGAGATTCCGAGGAACTATTTACGATAGCATAGAACAGGTTGATGGGTCTCTTAAAATTAAAAGATTTTTGATCTATATTTTTTAGCATTTGACATGCTCAGCTACTTTTTAAAGTACAAATTATTTGTGAATGAGTAAAAAGAGAACTTTAGTGCGAGCGGGAATCGAACCCGCATCCGTCCAAATCCGGAAAAGTGATCTAAGCCACTGAGCTACCGCACCGACCTTTTGACCATCACAATCTCCTCATAATATTGGTCTTAAAGACAAATGTTTAAAAAATCGCGTCATCAGATATTATAAATTTTAATTGCAAAATTAAATTTACTATATTGGATTAATGCATGTAAATGCATTCCAATAGATGGCGTTGGTCGTAAAGATAATGGGATAAGGAGATTGGCCAAAAGGTCAGTGCGGTAGCTCAGTGGCTTAGAGCACTTCCCCGGATTGTAAGGGACGCGGGTACGATTCCCGCTCGCACTAAAGTTCTCTTTGTCCTCATTCACAAATAATTTGTCTCTTAAAAGAGAGCCAAGCTGAATTTTATCGCAAATCAGAATTGACTATGCAATTGCGTCGCTATTATTGTGACCATGCGACAGCATTGGTTGCTGCAACACTTCAACCTTAATCAGTAAATGCAATTACATGTCAGTGCCTATTCAATCCATTATCAGGCTACCACGATTCTACAACCAAGTGATGCATAACGCAAGAACGACATAGTTGGGTACCTATGCAAAAAAGAGCATGAAAGTAAAATCAAATGCGATGTCTGCGGAAAATCTGTTGTTGTTAGGCTGATTAACCGCATTCGCAACGATGACGTAAGAGAGTGAGTAGGTATGAAAGAGAGAATTGGTATAAAGATGCGAAAGGGAATGCTCCGATGGTTTAGGCATGTGGAAAAATGCCGGAGGAACGACTGGTTAAGAAAAATATACAATGTGAAAGTAAAAGGATGTAGGTAAAGGGGGAGACCGAGCCTCACCTAGTGTTAATGGAAGGTGGAGCCAGGAGTCTCCGAAACCAGCGAAAATGTATGAAGAGAATTATGAATGTTGAGGTAGCGAGAGATGTATGTAAGAATAGAGCCTTTTGGCACTCTATTCTCTCTGCCTACCTCGCAAGCGGAATAGTGTGATGATAAGAAGAAGACATAGTTCTTTGAAGAGTTGTGATTCATTAACAATTAGGTTCGATTCGTTTGAGATAGATGCTTAAAGAATAAATACGATTCGACTCGACATGATTCGATTCATTCGGCTGTTGTCTACGCCAGTCTACGCTAGGCTTAAATAAGTGTGTGTTTTGCTCCTAATCTCAGAAATAACTAAAGCAGTACCTACATGTTTTTTTTAATTGAATGACCCTGGTAACAGACCTTTATGTCAAACTAAAGCAAAACAGATCTACTACTCTACTAGTGTAGAGAGAGGAATAAAATATATACTTAGTCTATGGTCTATGCTAATACCAGAATGCTCTACTCTATGCGAAAAATTGCAAGTTGCGGCCGTAGGACGAGGTTTTGTTGCGGTACATATTTTGTTATTATTTTAGTGGAAACAGTGAAACCTTTAGTGTAAAACATGAAATTGGTAAGTCTGGCTTGAAATAATAACAATTTCAAAAGAAAAGTCTATAGAGCCTATAAAGAAGTTTTTTTTGTATGTTAGAGGAGCCCATACGAATTTTCAGTTTCTTACTAATTCTAAGTTTCTTACGAATTATTTTATTCTTTGTTAGTATTCCAACATTACTAATAAGATTATAGTCTTACTGTTTTTTTCAGAATCCTATTGCACACCAATTTAATTGTCGTTAGTACTGGAAACGTCTTTTATTTGTATCAGTATGAGTGTAAACGGTTATTCTGTCTACCTTCAACAGTATTGATAAATAATTTATTACCGGCGTCTCGCAAATAATATCGCGTATCTTATTTGCTACTTTCCACTTAAAATATTTATGTTAAAAAGCTATTGTATGTAAAATTCAAAATTGATTAAAGAATCCTTAAAAATTCAGTCTAATTTCATCAGCTATTTTCATTTGTATTTCAACAAAATGTTGGTTGCTACCCTATTGGGATTTATTAGAATATTATTCTAATTTTTATATTGTAATAAGTTCAAGGTTAAGGTTGTATGGCCTTGTACTTACAATTAATTATTTATTATCTTACAAGGAACGCAATTTATTTTATTGATCATTACTACCTCAGCGTTCCTAATACTTTTTAATACTCAGATGTGACTAACATTTCGACAATGTGGGTACAATATTTTTAAATCATACAATACTACTCCGCCTTTATTGGCGGGCCACCGGAACTATATTACATTCCTTCAGTGGACCTTTGAACATCCTTGTGTTAGTTTTTTGCTGTGTGGAACCCAATTACTTTTCCAAAACAAATCAAAACAAAAGAATCTGCTATCTGCTAGTAAAAATTTTTCCTGATCAGTAGCCATTTCAGTGATTAGCTAAAATAAACAAAACAGACAAAAAATTTATTATTTTTTTTGTTGTTATAAGTACATACCTTATCTACCTTATTAGTAAGTATATACCTTATGTACTTTCATATTCATTTAGTAAAAAGCTTTTATATATGTCAACATGTCATAAAGCAGAGTTTCCCAAAGGTTTTCTCTTCAGTCTGTGGTCCAGGCCTTGCAAGGCAGTCTCTCTTACTTATAATCACAGTGTAGTGAAATAAAACTGTGAAGAAGGATTTATACTTATAGAATTTCTCAACTGTGAATGGATGCTACTAAAGAACTACGAGTCAATGTGATGGGCCAAGTCCCTCTCATTCTCAGAGGGTAAAAATATTTTAGTCTTCTTCTGTCTAAATATAATGTTATTGTGCAATGTAGTATTGATATAAATGATATATCATTGTTTTGTTTGGTTGTGTAATTTCAGAGATATTACTTTGATAAGTTTAAATAAATAATTTACTGATTTTCTTACTTTTCTTTTTTTAAAAAGACAACACTGCACTAAGGAATAATCGTAGTATAACAGGGGACTTTATAAACATACAATTTCACTGAGACAAAGTACACTCAGACTCACAACAACCATTTGTGGATCACACAGAGTGGTCCTGTGTGGGAATCAAGCCCACAACACTCGGGTGGGAGGCCAGTATCTAACCCACTCTGCCATCTGTGCAGTCAAAAAAAAGTTTGCTTTGTAATTTGTAAACAAAACACACATATTTACATTCAAAAAATTTCTATAATTCAAAATGTGCACTTGTGAGGTGTGTACCAAGACTGAGGATCAAACTCAATACCGTCTTTGCAGTCTGGATTTACTGATAGGCTTTTTTTTATTAATCAGTGCTAATATAGAATAATATTATTGCAGGCGGGGGCTGAAGGCGTCGGTGTGTCTCTGTGAACGCGCCCCGCTCCGTGCCCCCTCCCGAAGGCAGAGCTCTTAAGGTACTTAGTTTGTATTTTTTTTTTTAAGAAAGCTTTGTTTAGTCCTGCCATCAGCTACACTGACGTTCATAAATGTTGTGATTAAAATAGTGCCCATTCCTTAACATGGGTGTTGCAAGAGACAACTAAGGGAATATTGTGGAAAGAAAACTGAACATATCCATGGTTTTTGGTCACTTGCTAGTTGACTAGTTCAGTTTTTTACTGGAAGAAGCTTTAGTCTAGCAGTAGAATTAAGCAGACAATATTTCTGCGAGGAGCTTGTCCTAGCATCAATGAACGAATGAATGAATGAAAGTACAATCCTCTCATAGAATTACTTTCTGATATTTACGCGAATGTTACACATTTTGATATAAAACTACGTTTACGGAATCTATCGCGTTTACTTGATTTTCTACTATCCCGACGCGACGTTTTGAATACTTTACAGCATTATGATCACTTTTTTTTTTTTACATATCCAGCCTGTTTGACGTCTACCATCTAAGTCCACCCGTGATCGTGAATGCTGTAAAGTATTCGAAACGTCGGGATAGTAGAAAATCAAGTAAACGCGATAGATTCCGTAAACGTAGTTTCCTCTCATACATAGAATATCAGCGTGAAACACTGTTATGTTACGTTAGGTGAGTGAGAGCGCAGGAGACTCAAACCACCGTCTTATCCTTACCTGACTATTCTTTTACGGGTCAATGATACGTCTCCTGCTACTAGCATCTATAGGCAACGGTAAGCGCTAGCTAGTTTGCCATCCGCGTAGTAGCATATAATAAAAAAAAGAAAATTTAACATTTTACAGGGAAGTAAGAAGACCTTTTTGACTTTGATCCTCTTGTTCCAACAGATTCTGCTCAAGGAAGTGATTTTGGTGCTAAATGAATCGCTAAATAGTTCCGATGGATCGCACTTCGGCTCATATTTCTAGGTAAGTTTATTATTATAATTTGTTATTACCTTCAGGAAATCAGCAACGCATTGTGGATATACCGCTAATATAGAAGATTCGAGTGGAATTCGGAGTGTGAGGTATTAGACTAAACGTACAATACAAACGTTTGAATTGATGTGCTATGTTTCTGATTATAACAATGATTTAAAGATATAAAAACTAATGTATATCTATCGTTGAAATAAATAATTACGTAACATAATCAAATATTGTGACAACCATTTCGGTACTGCCTAGACGTTGTCGGCATTTGCGACGAGATCATAGGCGTGGAGACGATACGATTTAGTGAGATACATTCTAACCCCCCAGGGGGGTTAGACGGAATCTCATATCTCACAATCGACATCGTAGCGTCTCGCTTATGATTGGTAGAGAAACTGACGCGTGATGTCGCAATAATCTGTAAGCCAATCACGGTGATCTCTCAACCAATCGATACGATGTCGATTGTGAGATATGAGATTCCATCTAATCCCCCTTGTTAGGATCTTCACGATTCCATCAGTTACTGTTGTCGATATTCCATCTGTTTAATGAAACAAAACTGTATTTACGTATTTTACCACGTTTTCTAGAAAGGTATCGTCAGTCGTAGTCATCCTTACTTATATTTTAAACGCGAAAGTGAGTTTTTATTTGTTTGCTACTGTTTCACGTTGTAACTATTGAACCAATTATCATGACATTTTTCATATTATAAAATTGATTGGTAGTCGTAGGATAGCTATTTTTAGTTTTTAGATAGAGATATATAATTGTGCCATAAGTGATGTATTTACATTCTGAAGTCCACGTGGACGGAGTCGCAGGCAACTGCATCTTCTTCTCTACTGCACCTATCACCATGAAATTTTGCACACATAAGCCCAGATTTCAATTCAAAAATATCTTTATTTCATAGGCTTTTTATAGCACTAACAATCGTCAAAGTTACTAATTACTAACACTAGCGCCATGAAATGTCGCTATTGCAAACGACACAAGCGGCCGCTTGTTTCCATCCATCTATCCAGGCTTTCAACGTCCACTGCTAGACATAGGCCTCCCCAAGAGAACACTACAACGAGTGGTCCCGTCATGGGGGATAATGCTGTAATCGCCACGCTTGGCAGGCGGGTTGGCGATCGCAATGGATGTTGTTAATACTCGAGGGAGTGCTGCTGCCCACTCACCCGGTATACCCTCAGTCGGCTCTTATGACTCCCGAGGGTAGAGAGGGGTGGGGCAATTCTAAGGCCGGCCCCACACGGCCCGCTTGTTTGATTGACTTGATTCCGTAGTAAGGCTTTTCATGAGAAGAACCCGCCAAGAAACTCATGAGCTACGTAATGAATGTGCCGTATAGTGATGTACCTATTTAAAACAAAAATTAATTTCAGAGTACAAAGCCGCCATGAGCCTGAGGTTTATACCAAAGCTCTTTACGTTAAGCAGCGAGTGTAGCTTTACTATTAAAAGAGACATAGTCAAATGCTTGTCTACGGTAAGGAGAAAAGATAACAGACGGACTGTATCCGTTAGTTCGCCCAAAGAGTATAGGTATACCTAAAGAGGTTCGCCGAGTGTGTATACGTTCAAGCGATTATTTTAGCCGCATGCACACATACAGTAGCAGTTCTAGAGGAAAGTATCAATTACGTGTGTGATGTAACGTTATTCCCCGCGCACTTTTACCAAGTGGGAAGTAAAAGTCTCGCTTTTTCTTAATCTTATTAAAAATAATAATTAGTGCTAATTATTACCTAAGTTTTTTGAGCATACGTTAAAAATGGTTTAAAATTTACAAAATACTTATTGTCTAGTACCTATTCTATAAACTGCGGTGGTCTAGCGGTAGTGTATGCGACTGCGGATCATTAGATCTCAGGTTCGAATCCCAGGTCGGGCTAACAAACCACTGAAGTAATGTAACAGAGTTACAGTGATCCGCCAATACAGGCGGAGAGATGGCACACGGTGCGCTTATTTAGTGGGTGAGGGCCCCATACTACCCTGTTCGTTGCCCCGAACGACGGAGTGTGCGGTTAGATATATTTTTCCCGCCTTAAAAAAAGGTGGGACCAACAAAAGAGATATTGGGTTTATCCGTCAAGAAATTCTCAATAGCAGCCTGAAATTAGGAAGCTGGCGTGGTTTCACCCCCGTGCCTTGATAGGCTAAGAATTCAAAAGGTCCTCATCCCATTATTTCCCGCGGGTGTCGTACAAGGCAATTAAGGTAATTAAGCAATTATCACCCATTGCATTTCTGGTAGTATTTTAGGCTACCATGTGGGACTCGCTTGTTATTGGGACAGAGCGAGTCAGTACTACCGTTTCCCGTGTGTGTGACCGTGTTTTGGTTGTTGCATATGAGAAATGAAATGGTGAGCAGCGGCTTCGTATTGGTGAGTTCATAAACTGTGGTTACTACCTTACCATCAGGCGGGCCGTGGTCTACCATCATATATTCTGATGACTTATGCACTCCCATAATCACATAGCCTCAGATTTAGATGTGTTAATTCTTAATGTCATATAATAATAGTTTGGCGCTATTTTCGCTAAAAGAAACCATGCATCATTTACCTCACATTGGTAGGGTTGTCATCCTTCCCACACTACCCTGTTCGTTGCCCCGTTACGGGGTGTGCGGTTAGGAACATTTTTTCCCGCCTAAACAAAAAAAGGGTGGTCATCCTTATGTGTCCGAATAAGCTTTATTAACATCATTGCAGATTAATTTATTTGTTCCATTATTCTAGAATATGTAACTTCAATATATTTATATCTTCGAAGATCAATTAGGAATCAATAAGCGTCTTCCCGCGGTGCGCCGCAGGATAGTTAATTTTTTGATATAGGGATCCCATTACCCGACACTGTAGTCAGATAAAATGAATACCAGTTTGAAGTCTAATATAGAAATAATATATTAAATATAAAAATTTCGTCAAAATCAGTTCAATAGGTTTTACATGCGGGAATAAACTGACTATAATTCTAACAAAAAATGTTTTGACGTGGGCTTACACGTCTAAATATACTAATCTAGTATTTTTTTCTCAAATATCTTTAAAGAACATACAGCTCTAGTACAGCTTTATTATAGTATAGAATGGAGGTATTTACCCACACCCTATTGCCCTCATGAAGCGTAAAAGATTTTTGGCGGAAATTAACTACGAATCGAGTTACCTTATATAGGACTTGGGTAGCAACCCTAATTCTTCCCCACCGATCGATAGTTCGTTTCGGTTCCCGACCTACACACACTTTGGTAAACATTCCCCACAGGCTCAAGAAGCCGACTCGTGTGATTGACATTAGAATTTTATGGTGTTAAATAATGGTTTGTTATTTTTGTGGGTAGAATGAGATCTTTTTGTATTAGGTATTTTCTTTATTTGATACTTTTAGTAGTTATACGAATGCCAATACCTAAACAACCGATTATTTATTGTTATTTTGGTTATCTATACTTACAAATAATATAGTAGCGTAATAAAATGTATACCAGTTGTTAAGTCTAATCAAGAGCTATGAAACAAAAAAGTTGCATCAAAATCCGTTCAGTAGTTTTTGCGTGATGCGCAAACAAACAAACAGATAAACAGACAATCTAAAATAAATTGTTATGTGTTTAGACACGCCTTTACAGTAATTTACTCATTTTTTCTCAAATATCTTAAATGTACAAACAGCTATGTTACAATACAGTACAGCTCTATAATAGTATAGATAAGACAAATAGCTACTGTGTAAGGCAGTACCATCTAGGGACACTGTTCAGAACTAGATTGATAATTTATCATAAATCATATTTTTTTTTATAAGTCGATTACCATCTAGGGACACTGTTCAGAACTAGATTGATAATTTATCATAAATCATATTTTTTTTTATAAGTCGATTACCATCTAGGGACACTGTTCAGAACTAGATTGATAATTTATCATAAATCATAATTTTTTTTATAAGTCTCCATGTCATTTCCCTTAATAAAGAATATCTATGTTTTACTGCGGGTTATAAACTAGGTATATCGTGTTGCCAATTTCATCTAAATGAATTCGGCGTTTTTACATAGTTGTACAGCAAACATCTAATAAACATACATCCTTTGAAATTTTAAATATTAGTAGAAGCGTTATACAAACGGTTACATACAGTTAAAAAAACTCTGTGTAGCAGAATATGTATATAAAAAAAAACATACTAATTTTTCATATACCAAACAAATAAATGTTTACGTTCTTGACCCTTCTCAGCTGTGTCGGCTATCGATCTCGGTTGCTATGGCAACGCGTAGAGGGACCAGAGTAAATTACGTGTTCAATTTATATTGTAATTCTTGTTCCCTGTTTACTTAACATCCGTAGACCCGGTGATTTTTGTAAATACATATAAAGTACAAATTATTTGTGAATAAGGAAAAAGAGATTTTTGTACTAGCGGGAATCGAACCCGCGTTTTTTCCAATCTGGGGAAGTGCTCTAAGCCACTGAGCTATAGTACCGATCTTTTGATCATCCCAATCTCCTTATCACATTTGTCTTCACGACCAACGCCATCTATCGGAAGCATTTACATGCATTAAACCAATATAGTAAGTTTAATTTTGCAATTAAAATTCATACTATTTGATGGCGCGATTTTTTAAACATTTTTGATCTATATTTTTTTAGCATTTGACATGCTCCACTTTTTAAAGTACAAATTATCTGTGAATAAGGAAAAAGAGATAATTTTAATTGCAAAATTAAACTTACTATATTGGATTAATCCATGTAAATGCATTCCGATAAATGGCGTTGGTCGTAAAGACAAATGTGATGAGGAGATTGGGATGATTGAAAGATCGGTAAGATAGGTCAGTGGCTTAGAGCATTTCCCCGGATTGGAAAAGACGCGGGTTCGATTCCCGCTCGTACCAAAAATATCTTTTTCCTTATTCACAGATAATTTGTACTTAAAAAGTAGCGAAGCATGTCAAATGCTAAAAAATATAGATCGGAAATAAAACCTACTTATGCCGTGATAATTTGCCTTTAAACTTCAGCGGACGGACGGACATGGCTAATCTATAAGGGTTTTTTATTGGCTACGGAACCCTAAAAACCGATAAACTCGATAACTCAAATTATTGCATTGTCTTCGGTCCTTGATAAGTGTGCAGTTTCAAATCAATCCGACGTTTTGAAGTGGTTGAAAATCACGCTTGAAGATTCCGTAGTGTTTTTTAAAGTTATATAAATTAACAAATCTTATTTTGCAAATTGAATAATGGAATAATCTTATCAAATTAGTGTATTGTCATCGGTCCTCGATAAATCTACAAAGTTTGAATAAAATCTGACCGTTTAAAATGGGTTAAAATCGCGCCCAAAGAAGTCTGTTACAAACATACAAACAAACATACAGGTGAAGCTAATAAAAAGCGTGTAAAAAATAACGTACTTGTTTATTTTGGAAAACATAATAATATGTTCGAAAATAAGTAGATAGCTACTTGACATTAAGTATTTCGTACTTACAAAGTGCTCTGTAACAGATAACAGCATTAACTCGAAGCTCGGAGGCGAATTGCTGCGCTTAGGGATGAAACCTAATCTACGAGCAATAAGTTGTAATCCCTCGCTTCCGACTCGACTTCTTTCATTGGTGCTGTGAGGACTCGTTTAGTGATTGTCCATTAATCCAGTGACGTTTCTTAGCATTTTTTTAAACCCCCTGTTCCTTCTGATGATACGTGGTGAGGTTTAAGACTAAACCCCCTACCCAAAATCACGTGTATTTTTTTAGTACATAGTATCTTAAAAATTTCAGAATATTATATTTTTAAATACAGGTAAGTCTAATCTAATTCAAGCTCATACGCAGCTTTTCGGTTGTTTAGACATCGCGCGTTCAACGACTAAATAAATACCTACACGTGATATCTTCACTACATCCTCTCTCCCTCCCTCCTTGTGATATTTCGTGATTTTTGTCGAATCCCCTACCCCTTCTCGAGCCTCACGTGATTAATGGGCGACCCCTTAGTAACTCTTTAATCTTTTACAAAATGTTTCGTTAATTGTGTAATCTTTACTAATATTATAAATGTTAAAGTGAGTTTGTTTGTTATTTATTGACGCTGTAAACTACTTACCGATCATGAAAATCAGTATATTATAGTCGAGAGAACAGAGATGGGCCCGGAAATATTGAGTTCCTGTGGGATAGTTGTTCTTTAGTGATTATTTATATGACTGATGATGGTGTAGTAATAAAAACCGCGGGCACTTTATATTTCACTGCACTTTATTAATGAAGATCTTTTGGATTTAATAACTGCAACTCTATATTATTTTGATAATTCTTCAGCATAACCTATGGAAAATATCTTTATTCGCGTCTTGATTACAAAATATTGTTTTATTAAAGGTTATGAAATTTTAATTTCCATCTAGGGTTTGTACCTACATCTAAGAGGTATCTAAACGGCAGTGAATATTAAGTTCCATTGCGTGGTTTAGTAGAAAGCTGAGAAGCAGACAGACGCGTGTTTTATAGTATTTACTTAGAATAATAACGCTTAGAACCCGAGTAGGTCCAAACGGAGTGAAGCACTTTCAAGTTAGCCTTAAAAGGCTAACTGCGTTGCTCCTTCTGTCAGTGTCCACGATAAAGTGACATTGTAAACATCTCGCATAATTTTATTTAAAAATGACTACTGCACCGTGAAAGGATGTCACAACGCGTCTCATTACCACAATAATGATAGGAGAATTACATTTCATTCGTAAGTATTCTTTGATAATTAATAACTTTCAGTAAAACATTCATCTAAACAGAAAACTAAATTGTAATCAAAATATTGCCAGCTCTAGAAAAATATTTACCCTGAATCAAAAAATATTTATTTAATTGTATTAGTTTTTAGATTTCCATTAAATCCGATTATTGCTGCGCGATGGATACAACAAATCTTGGAAGCGAAGAATGTTGGAAACCAACTAGATGCACAAAAATATGTTCCGAGCATTTCGGTGACAAAGAAAACCTTATGATGGTACTACTTGGTATTTCTTGGT
Source organism: Leucoma salicis (assembly GCA_948253155.1). Lineage (NCBI taxonomy): Eukaryota > Metazoa > Arthropoda > Insecta > Lepidoptera > Erebidae > Leucoma > Leucoma salicis. The sequence continues at coordinate 23,900,313 of OX411814.1, read as the reverse complement.
ATGGTATTACTATGGTATATACTTACTATGGTATTACTTGCTTATGATGCAGACGAGCAACGGCCCACCTAATGGTAAGTGGTAACCGTCGCTCATAGACTCAACTATACCGAGGGTATTGTCAAGCCGCTGCGCATCATTTCATTTCTCAGATATGAAATGAAAGAATAAACGGCTATCTTCTGCTAAAGCCAAAACACACTGACTTGCTTCATTCTTCTCTTCATTCACAGGAGACGTTGGCACCGACCCGTTCGGGCTTGATAGCAAGTAAGTACTTTCACTTGGTACCCAGTCCTACCACCAGTAGTGCAATGGGTGATAATTGCTTACTTCCTTTAGTCGCCTTGTACGACACCCGTGGGTAAGGATGGGGTGGTGACACTTGTATTCTTAGTCCATCACCACACGGAAAAATGGTAATTTAAGTTCCATTAACTACAGTATTTGCATTATTAATAAATTACAAATTTTGTCTAAGTTCAGTGTTTCTACTTAAATATCCCGTCCTTTTTCCATACAAATTTACTATTTATTGCAATTTTCTATAAGAAAACTATATTATGAGTATCGTGGTTTGGCTAAACTGGAATAGTGTGCCATTTTCCTCACTTTATGGGGAAAATGTTTTTACTTGTATCATTGTTTGATCGTATGTGTGGGTGCCGTTGAATGTAATTACGTGACGTTTACGCACACATTAATCGTTAAGTTGCTTCAAATTTGAGTGGAATTATAAATAAAACTATCGTTCTGAGCGTTATTATTCTAAGAGTATTTATAGATTTCCATAACTCTATACTGTCCCGCTGTAAAAAGGTATATATTGATGAATACCCGTGCCAACAGCATGTCCTTAATTTAGATGCTGTTTTCCCTTCTTATCATCACGCCATCTCTCTTGTGGGGTAGGCAGAGAGGACAGAGTGCCAAAAGTCCCTATTCTTGCATAAATCTCTCGCTTCCTCAACATTCATAATTTATACACGCTCGCCGCTTTCGGAGATTCCCGACTCCACCTTCCTTCAATAATTGACCGATTTGCTCTAGGTAGGTAAGTCTGGGTATATGGTTTGGAATACCCGTGCCAACAGCCAGTCCTTAACATAGATGCTGATTTTCCCTCTCTTACATACTACTGGCTTCCCATAGTCACTATCAATACTCATAGATTAGTAATTTCACAACTCGGTGACAGATTGTACCACATGCAATGAATAATACTGCCAACTCAATCTAAGCCACGTGCTAAATAGAGGATTTGATATTTTATCCACAATAATTTTCACTCGTGTATGTTCAAGCCCCTAACCCTTCGCGAGCACCGTGATCAATCAATAAGTCACGTGCGACTGCAATGTTGTGGCTTCCATGTGCACCCGTTAGCTCAATAGAACCGAACGGACTCTAATTGGAAATTGTTTTGACTTGAGTAATTGAAGTTTCATTAGAGTTTATGTAGCCATAATTATAAATTAAAAGAATTTTCGCAACAAGAATGTGGAATAAAAATTGATCCCTGCATGTCTACGATAGCTTAGCCGTTGAAAAGTACTTTATTTTTTTTATTGCTTATGATGACATACGAGCCACTGCCCACCATTTCATTTCTGAGATATGAAATGAAAGAATAAACGGCTACCTTCTGCTACAGCCAAAACACACTGACTTGCTTCATGACCGGTCACACAGAAGACGGTAGTACCGACCCGTTCGGACCCAATAACAAGTGAGTACTCTCACTTGGTACCCAGCCCTACCACCAGTAATGCAATGTGTGATAATTGCTTACTTCCCTTAGTCACCTTGTACGACACCCGTGGGAAAGGGTGGGGTGGTGAACATGTGTATTCTTAGTCCGTCACCACACGGACAAAACTGACATGGGATAAGTCGCATATTAGAATCCTATTAGCATTTATCTTTTCTAATTTTAACAACAATATGTTCTAATTCAAATATTTACAAGCATACGGCTGGCCTGATGATGAGCACCGAACTTAGGAAAGTCATAGGAGATGGACACCTGACTGTACGCCTTATACGACGTAATGACACAAGATTATAAGAAAAGGGGGGCCTACATGTGAACGTGAGCAAAACCAAAATAATGGCCTTTGACAGAGAAGAAGTCAGAACAGATGTTAGAGTAACAATAGGCAATGGTGTGCTACCAAGTGGATGAATTTGTGTATCTCGGATGTTGATTCAGTCGGGATGGAAGGTACACCACTGATATAGTGAGACGAGTAAATGCGGGAAATAGAGTGAACAGAGCGTTGGGACAACTTCTCGCAGCTACCACCTCAGCCAGAACGCCCGTGTCGCAATACACAACAGCGCTTTTCCCAACGTTAATATGGAAGCGAGAGTTGGATATGCAAAAAGGAGCATGAGAGTAAAATCAATAAATAAATTAATCGTATGGTTAAGACGATATACAGTGCGAAAGTGGAAGGATGTATGTATTGAAGGAAGGTGGAGCCAGGAGACTCCGAAACCGGAGAGATGTATGCAAGAGTAGAGCCTTTTAGCACTAATCTTTCTGCCTACCCCGCAAGGCAGATGGCGTGGTTTTAAGTAATTAAGTAAGTACTATACGCTTTCGCCATATCTATGGACAAACATACCTTCTCATCCGAATTCGCAATTCGACTAAAAACTTTAGTGTTTCGTGATTTCCGTTCGCAATATTTTGTCTCAACTCTGTATGCAATGGTGGTGCTTCCTTCGGCGGCTCGTGTTATGAATATATTTCAACTGTGACGTAGAATCACACTGTTGTTCAATATTCGCGCGTGCATCGTCTATGCATATGCCGTGTTGTAGTGGTTTCAAGATATTTAAATGGATCATGGGTGAAAATACCTGAATTTCATATTGTTCTCTTGAATATCGTGGGTCTTTACGTTAATCCAAACCCTCTCCTAACCCCTGCTTAATCTCCTCACTGTCCACCTCGTAACCTTTTATTATTATTAAAAAAAACAGTCATCATGAGCCATTCTATTGCCGTTTACCATCAAGTGCGACCACCGTTAGCAATAAATTAATATTTTTTGCTGTTGTACCCAAGGAAAAAGATGAAGAATACGTCGAGAAGTCATTCAAAGCTGTATATCTATAAAGCTTTAATTCGAATGTGGTTAGGCATCCAGTCTACCTTGGATTTATTGATTAGCAAATACTCCAACGCCCACCACGTGGAGTCTGCATTTGAATAACGTTTATCAGATTATTCCATTATTTTTAGATTATTTAGCAGATTTATTAATAGTTTTAGATATCCTAATGGATTATTAGGGTACTAAATATTATAAATGTGAAAGTTTGTAAAGATGTTTGGATGTCTGTCCGTGAATGACGTCTAATCGACTTAACGGATTTAGATGTTTGATCATATACCTGAGAGCCACTGGATTAAAATATAAGATACTTTTCTCCTAGTAAAATGAATAGTTGCTTTAGTCAAGCTATTTTGGATACATAGGTTTAATGATTGAACGGCATGAAAGCGTACTTTTTTTGTTAAGGCGGGTAAAAATGTTCCTAACCGCACACCCCGTCGTTCGGGGTAACGTACAGGGTAGTGTGAGAACCTCACCCACTAAAGAAACCCGCCGCGTGCCGTCTCTCCGCCTTTACTGGCAGGCCACCGTAACTATATTACATTACTTCAGTGGTGCGTGAAAGCGTACTTAACAAATAAACTCAACGTGAGTTTAATAGTAAGGATTCAAATGAAACAATGACATATTGTCAATGTTTTATAGTTTCGGCATTTAGCTATACAATAATCCACGCGTTAGCTCAGTGCGGGTTGCTAGACTTAAAAATCCGTGGGGAATAACTGAACATATATCGTCACAATATGTTCCTTCACCGGGAGTGATACTTTAAATTAATAAGGTTTATATTTTGATCTGTATTTTAGCACTTGACATGCTCAGCTCATGAGCGATTCCCGCTCGCACTAAAGTTTTCTTTTTTCTCATTCACAAATAATTTGTACTTTATAGTAGCTGAGAAAAAAAATCGCGCCATCAAATAGTATGAATTTTAATTGCAAAATTAAACTTACTATATTGGATTAATGCATGTAAATACATCCGATAGGTGGCGTTGGTCGTAAAGACAAATGTGATGAGGAGATTGGCTATGGCTGAAGGTCAGTGCGGTAGCTCAGTGGCTTATAGCACTTCCCCGGATTGGAAGGGATGCAGGTTCGATTCCCGCTCGCACTAGTCATCTTTTTCCTCATTCACAAATAATTTGTACTATAAAGGTTTATATTTTAAAAGTAATTGAAACGTTGTGGAATTTTTGGTTATACTGAACTTTTGGGTAACAAAATGCCCTTTTTGTAATAATGTAGAATGGAAAGTGTTAGAAAAATTAACATCGTGCGACTCAGAGGAGTGATACGTCATATTAGTGTCGTTATAATAAAGCGATAACAAAGTGATTCTAATGAAAGAACCTGGTAACAGCCCTCTATTTGAAACAACGCCCACCCCCCTTTTGAACCCCCATTCAAGTTTAAGTAACCCTGGCTCGTTCCTAGTTTTCCCGTGACTTTATTGCCGCAGCAATTCCCGCTTTATACAGCCTACATAAGTCTGTAAATACATTGCGAGCATTCAACTTTAGCGATGTTTCCAAAGTGATATCACATGTTTATCCAATAAATAAAGTTCGTTGCAATTTAGATTTTAAGGTTGTGTAATTAAGTTGAGTATTGCGCGGTGACTACGCGCACTTACGCAGCCTCCCCTAGGGTTGGCACGGTCGATCCTACCAGTCGCCTCGCCGGCGTGGTCCGGACGTGTTCCCGGCGCGGACAGCAATTTGCCACACAGAAACTAACAAAACAAATCCACATTTTCCTTCCCCATGCAAGAAAAAATGTCGGATTGTGAAACTAAGGAATAATTTCTCGTTTTTAACTTGTGCGGTTAATTTCGTTGAAGTATCTTTTTCTATATTTTTTTGTGAGGTAATTCGATTAGTGCGTGTGTGTGACTGTTTTAAGACGAAAAAGGAACTATTGTGTGGAATGATGTGAATAAGAAATCTACTTACGACTCGTATTGTTCGCGACTATTCTTGCTATACATTCGAGCTTAGTTTTACAAGCTTAGTGGTAGGCAATCAGTATTATTTTTGAGGAAACTTTATGAGAGGTATAGTCGTGATTTTCATATATTGGATATCGTCCTGTGCCCGCTTTGTGTAGTTAGGTACGCGTTTGTTACAATGCTTATGTCTGTGTGGGAGGAAGCTTCGAAAGATATAGGCAATGTGATTATGATGCATTCTAATCGGAATTGACGTAGAATAATAGAAAGAGTCGCGGTATTAAAATGCTTGCAGTAAGAATTATTTTACTATTCTACAATGCGCCACACCTACCACATCGTTTCAGTATTAAACCTATTTGTGAGTATGCACCAAGTACCACAGACTATCAAAGACCTAAAACTCATGGGCCCGTGATATCAAACTAAACCAACTCGTGCGACACCATTCGAGGTCAAGAAGTCACTGAAACATGTACGAAAATTGTGCTATTAACCTTGGTGATGCCTCATAGCAAAGGTATTTTCCTAGCTATCTATTAGATGACGTCATCGTTTTGCCAACAATCTATTTGACAAATGCTGCGGTAATTATGATGCGTTCTTTACAAATATTTGTTACATATTTACAAATACACTGGTGACGCAGTGGTTTATTCGATTTGCGTTACGTCAACAAATAGGTAGTCTGTTTGTAGCTGCTTTTCCTGTCCGTAAATTTTACTTTTGTGAGAATACAAGTTTATAGTACTGATCCGTTTCTTATTGTGGTCGTTTTAATTTTATTTCATTTTAGGATTTAATAATAATTTAGGACGCATAAAAATCTTTTAAATATTATTATAGAAAAATCTCGAAAATATCATTTAAATATATATAAAATCTCGAAAAAATAATATGAGTAATTTAATATTATGCCAAATTTTATTATACTCCTTTTATTGGAGTTGTATGTATCCAACATAATGACGTACGACTCGGCTTGGTTCCCTAGTGCGGAATTGTCTTTATAATATGACGACAACGTAAATTGTACCCATAGTTGGACAGTGAACGGTACGGTTATCGTTATGTCAATGCCTACGTTCGTCGCATAAAGATTAGTCACAGACATGCATTGAGGCAAAAGAACACGCGAATTTATCATTTAGACTACTAACTAACTATATTCATACTGAAAACCTTGAAGAATTTTATATTGCTGATTTTCTTATACAATCTAAAAGATTTATAGATGTTTACATGAGTATAAGAAATTGTAAAATGAAAATATTTTACGGATGATACGATCAATAAATTCTACAACGTTACAGCATCCGTTATCGTCTTGTATCAAGGATGAAGTTCACGTATAAAGTTTATTTTTATCAAGAGAATATTTAAATATATTCTTATGACGAAACTAAAAATATCATCGACTAGGAAAGGCTTACTTTTACTACACGAAGCCCTCAAGTAGAAGGAGGAACGAACAATTCACCATCTCGTTAACCCTAAACCTGAGAACACCTAGGTGACAGAAGGCCCACTACAGGCTGGACCAGGTGCACAGCCAAGACACTGTCTACTGAGTGTACATTGCGAAAATCAACACCTATGATTGAGTAGTCTGAATAAGATCAGCCCCCTTAGGCAGAATCTCATATCTCACATGTCGATCGTATCGTGATCACTGTGATTGGTTGAGAAAGCGACGCGTGATGTCGCAATAATCCGTTGGCCAATCACGGTGATCTCTCAACCAATCACAATGATCACGATACGATTGACATGTGAGATATGAGATTCTGCCTAACCCCCCAGCTTATGTCCCGTACAATCGTAACACATTCGAGATTCTACCCTGAAAAGTCCTGATGTGTAGGTATACTGTGTGAGGTGTCAAGCCTGTCTGCAGTCCTAGGTTTTTTGCTATGGCAACATATTTTTTCTACTATCTATGGGGCACGGATCTCCTCTTAGAGAGAGGGATTTAATCCATAATCCACTTCGCTGACCCAGCGCAGATTGGCAGATTTCAAAACTCTTCAGAAAATTCAGCAGGCATGCAGGTTTGCTATGTTGCTTCACCGAGGACCTAGAGACATTTTGTGAAGAAATTAAAGACACTGAAAAGTCAAGTGTGTGCCGTGCCAGGTCTCGACCTTAGACTGGGTATTAAATCCGTCACCCCTGTATTTACGGTTCTTGAGTTTACCACAAGCCTATAGCAACCATATTATTATTCAAATTTAACACGTAATGAATGTAATCATCGACATGTTACGAGTAACTCAATGCGTATAATGAATAAATATTTAGATAGATTCTTCCTGTTATGGCTATATTCTCTATATATTTCCGTTTATAACTTGATTCTCGTCCTCTTGTGGTTTTCATGAACTTACTGTGTTGTATCCAAAATGTCATAAGCGAAGAGCTTACCAAATTATAAATACTAATTTATCGTGTGTAATAAATATGCAGCCATCACAACATAAGTACACGACCCCCTTTTTTTTTTTTGCTCGCCTCCTAATCGAAGCGTTGAGGTGTGTTCTACTCCCGGTTTACACGGCACAGCTGATTTTTCAAACTTAAAATGTCTCTATTTCTCATATATTGCACTTGTAAAATAATATCTACACACACATATAAAGAACAAACACTATTTTTAACACTCATGGATATTATTGATGCCATTTTTGTTATTTAAACTAGTTAAAAAACTGTTTGAAAAAAATCTGGCTTGGACGTCCGTGAGTTGTAGGTAATGTATGTTAACACGATAACGACCAAAATACTTTACTAATCGAGTCTCTTTTTTTTGTTTACGAATTATTATGACTAGAAATAGAGCCCTATTACTTTTCACGTTCTGATTCGATGTGGTTTAATTGTTATTAAATAAACAAAAAAATACTGAATATTTACGGCATTTTCGCTCGACGCGACACTAAAACCAGCGCCTTTCATGAGAACTACTTTTTTACGTACGCATAGCCACCGATGGTTTTACTATCGTCAACAGAACGCAGTTCGCCCGACCAGTACATTGTTTTTTGTTAAAAGAAAGTTCTTACCTTTGCTTGATGAACTGATGATATTTGTCAAAGTATAATAACTATTTTATCCATAACAATAATTAAAAACACTGAACACACGTAAATAATAACACACCAACGTTATAAAACACGAAAAAATCATATTTTACATTCCACAATTTTTTTTGCGTGGCCTTGGCGTCACTGTGTTTTCACTTAGAACAAAATATAAAATTATAAGGCAACCAAGTTAGGAAGATAAATGGTTTAGAGATTTCTTGTTGAACTCATTGATTTTTAAATAAGCCGTATAATATTGTCCAAAGTTGCAATTTTCTATTGATAAATGTCGCTGTTTTAAAGTAAAAGAGATATTGACAAATGCAGCCCTAGATGTCGCTAGTGGCAATTTTAGATGTCGATATCATTGTATTCAGTTGCTGTTGTATATAGAGCCACATTATTGTTTTTTTTTTGTAATTAAACTAGCGATGTCTTTTTGTTTTCTTAAATTGTTTTTGTTTACAGTTTAATAAATTATTCAATTTTTTATGTTTATATATATGCACTTATGCAGGTATATTTATGTAAACTCATGGATTGTTGTTCTTACTAATTGGCAATTAGTAATTTCCAGATGGCGCCTTGCAAAATGACTGAGAGGTAGACCAATATAGCAATACTTCTTAAAATTAGCGCTAGATGGCGTATAAGACATAAAACCCACATTAGTACTTTTTGAAATTAGCGCTATCCATGTGATTTATTGAAAACTACTTAGTAATACCAATACATTATTAGTTACTTAAACTTATCAAATAATCAATTTTATTTTGAAAAATGAAGATTATGATGATGCAGTTTCGGATTTTCCAAAGTATTTTTAAGCATTCGACATGCTTAGCCGTATAAATTAACACCAAGTGCAAAATGTGAAAGCGTGTCAAACACTTAAAAAAGATATAAAAATATCAAAATATAGAGTTGCGTCATTATTTGGTATGAATCTTAAGAAATTGTAATCATAATAAAGCCTGGTCGGAATAATGTATGCAAATACATACGACAGATGGCACAGGCGTCAGCCAGTCAGATGAAATGTGTGATCGAAATTCGCAGTCCCGAGCAATTGTCGCGATGTATGAATTGGCAAAGCCCAAATGACGGTATTCTAGGAGATGTAGGTTCGAATCCTTCTCATGACTGTTATTTTAGATTTAACATTTTAGCACGTTGTGTTAATACACATTTGTTAAAATGAATTCCAATGACTCATGTAGTAGTAAAACTGAGCCCTGCCAAATTCGATTCCCAGTCTGGTTCATGGCACTTCTGATTTTCGAATGTGCGTTTTGTGGCAGAAAACATAGCGAGACACCCTACAAGCCTGAAAGACATTCTCGACGGCTCTTGAAGTGTGCCAACTTACATTGCCTCCGCGTCGTGTATCATGGTCCAACTCCTCGTGTGAGAGAGACACTCAGCTCTAAAGTAGGACAGTAACGAGTTCCAAAAATATGTGATTAAGGAAATTAGAGCTACTAGTTTCTTAACACAAGTGGAAAATCATCTGGGATGGTATTCCAGGAGATGCAGGTTCTAATCCTGCTCGTGACTATTTTCGATTTCACATTTTCGCACTTTGTGTTAATTTAAATGGCTAAGCATGTAATATGCTTAAAAATACCAAAATACTAGTTTATCTGATTTTCTAATATTTTGGAGTCGCGCATCTCTCTACTAAAACGTTAATAACGAATATTCTAGAAAATAACAAAGGCTCTTGTACTATTATTTTTGATACTACATAGCTTCTGCTTTTGTGTGCGGCTGTGTAAATACAAAAAATTAAAGCTATTATGATGTTTAGGTGGATCCCACAGGAATGTCTAAGTCCATATTAAGCAAGTAATAGCTAACAGGAACTATTCATAGTTTCGGGATTCTATGTTAATCTAGTGTCTTATCTTAGTTAGGTATTTGATAAATAAATCCTACAAATTCTCATCAAAATCAGTTTAAATATCCAATAATCTACACAACTAAAAAACTTCACAATATTATAAATTCGAAACATTTATAATATTAGTAGGCTTTATACACTATACACGTTTTTTTTTATTGTATGTAGTGGCAGACGAGCCACGGTCCATCTGATGGTAAATGGTAACCGTCGTCCATGGACTCGACTATACCGAGAGTATTGTCAAGCCGCTGCTCACCAATTAATTTTACAGATTAAATGAAATATAAACGGCTATCTCCTGCTACAGCCAAAACGCAACGATGTGCTGCATGGCAGGTCACACGGGAGATGGTGGTACCAACCCGGTCAGGCCGGATACCAAGTGAGTACTCCCACTTGGTACCCAGCCCTACCACCAATAATACAATGGAGGATAATTGCTTACTTCCCTTAGTCGCCTCATACGACACCCGTGGGAAAGAATGGGGTGGTGACACTTGTATTCTTAATCCGTCACCATACGGATAGCGTATCCTACGTCCTTGTATAAGTATGCTATGCTTTAAGAATTCAGATGTCTACAAAAGCATTGTTGCTTTTTATCAAGGAGCTTGTTGAACGCCGCAATTTTAGTTTGTCAATACGCGTTGTGTTTACCGACGCAATGCGCAAGTCTGCCGCGAACCTGGCGCCGTGCCAGAATATCAGGTGATATGGTTTTAACCGATGTAATCATAAACTGAAGATACTAGTGCTTGTGGTGCCTTACTAATATACCATAACCAATGTGCACCAACCCGCGGTAACCATAAGAGATTACTGAGGGAAGTAGAGTATAATATGTATTGAACTGCAACAAAACTGGAACAATGATTGATGGGCTGCACTGTGCTCTCATTTGTTACCTGACCCTGAACGGTGCAATTGTTATGATAATATTATTGTGATTTCAATAGTGAAATTTATTTAGTTAGACGAGGTCTAATTATTTAAGGCGGGCTTGAAGTAAAGCATCTGTACTGCCTGTTTAGGCCATGGAGACGGAATATTTTTTGAGACTGAATATTTAGGCCATGAAGATGGAATATTTTAAACACGCTTTTATTAACTTCGCCTGTGTGTAACAGAATGTTTGAACGTGATTTTGACCCCGTTCAAAATGTCGGATTAAATTGAAGTTTTGAACACTTAAGGACCGATGACAATACAATAATTTGAGAAGTTTGTCCATTTTTCCTGTCATTTTTATAAATTGCTACTATCGTCCTTTTGATGCTGCTTTGAGACTAAAAAGGAAAATATTAATATAGTTTAAGAAACTAAAAATAACATGCTTACTACGAACTAATAATAAATAATGTAATATAATGACATCAAATTGATTAACATAGTTAAAAGCACCCTGCGCTTTTTTACGAATATTATTATAAATTATGACATTATTTCCTATTTTTTGGTTCGTAGTAAGCGTGTTTTTTTATAGTTTTTTAAACTATATTTAAATAAAAAATCGCTGCGTGCACCCTAAAGACTGCCGGGAACGGCTATTCGCGCTGACGCCGACCGTCTACACTACAATCGTGTTTCATGTTGTGTTACAAATAAGGCTTTATAGTAATGGAGATTTTAAGCACTTACCTTCCGTGTTAGAAACACGGAGGACATAGATTATTAGTTACCACATACCTCGTATTTTATTTACCACTAGCCTTTGCCAGCGGCTTCGCCGCAGCCAAAAGCTAGTTTTTCGGTTATATCTCAGGTTCCCGATATATTAGCGGGATAAAATGTCTACCAGTTTTTAAGTCAAATCAAGGCCTTTCAAATAAAAAAAGTTGCATCAAAATCCATCTAGTAGTTCTTTTAAATAAATTCTAAAAAAAAATCTAGTTTAAATTATTTTCTAGTTTTTCTGTTATATCTCAGGTTCCCCATATAGTATCAGGATAAAATGTATACCAGTTTTTAAGTCTAATAAAAGCCTTTCAAATAAAAAAAGTTGCTTCAAAATCCGTTCTGTAGTTTTTGTGTGATGCGCGAACAAACAAACAGATAAACAGACAAACAGACAAAAAATCTAAAAAAAATTGTTTTGTGTTTAGACACGCCTATATAGCCTATTAAAGTCATTTTTTCTCATATATTTTGAATGTACACACAGCTCTGTTACAGTTTTATAATAGTATAGATATAGACAAGTCGGTCAAACATGAAATTATACAGAAGCTTTGTACTGAAACAACTCAAATTTTAATACCACTGAAACACGTTTTGTTCTGTCTTCAGCTGTGAACTATAAATTTGTTTCGCCTCGACAAAACGATACTGACAAACATTTTTTACTGCAGTCGCCATGTTTTAATACTCATTAGTTCATCGGCCCTTGTGGGTGCGTCGAGTAATTAAAATTGCTTTTAATAGGTCGTCCTTTAGTGTGATAAGGGGGCACTTATCGTAACAGTAATAACGTACGCGTTATTCTTACTGCTGGTAAATGGTAGCAGTATTAGGCAACCATTTGCTTTGGTGGTTAGAACATTGCTGATTTCATCATAAATGAACCAATGAGCCAGCACTACCACTACCGGGGCAGTGCTACTTTAATATAATAAAAAGTTAATATAATATAGCTTTTTATTATATTAAAGTAGCACTGCCCCGGTAGTGGTAGTAAGCTAATATAATATAGCTTTTGCGTAGTAAGTACCACTTGCCTTATTATCTTTCCTCTCCACCTCCTATCCCTTTCCTTGGAAATGGTGACGCGTGAGTTGCTATATATTCTACGGTAATCGCTTACCATCAGCTGGGCCGTATGCTTTTTTGCCACCCGTGTGGGATAAATAAAAAACCTATTTGCTCATATTATAGAATTCACTATAATTAATATGATACGTTATAAAAGTTGAGGAGAACCGTTAGAAAAACCTTAAGTGATGAACGTGTTCATACCAACTTCCAATGTCATCTATAAATGCAATACACATAAAACTGACACAATATATAGGTACTTAACTTTTAGAAGACAACACCCTGCACTAACTAATCTTTGTGTTGCGGGGGACTTTATAAACATACAATTTCACGTACATCACCACAATTGTTGGTTAGAGATGCACTTTTTAAAAGTTATTCTCATTCTCCACGACCTCCTACTCATATTATATTACAAAAAGCCATAAAAGAAAATTAGCTGATAGTTAAGAAATTGTATAACCGAACATCAATATCCATACATAAGAGGTGATCCATATCGAGTTTCCCTACTTTTTTAAAGAAAAAAACAGAAAATTCAAATTTAATGGAGAATGTTTATAAAATTCAAATTTAATGGAGAATATTTGTAAGAACATTCTTTGGCATTTATTTTTAAAAGATTATGTCTATCAAATGTTGGCCGTTGCTACGTCGCAGATGGTCCATCCGTTGAATCCAATTTTCGATGACTCGTTCGAGCATTTAGTTATAAGTAAGTTTTTAATACTGATGGGTGACCCTTATTCCTAAGTTTTGCATCACCACTTGGTGCTTGACAGGGGGTCGGTGCACTACGTCTATTTCTTCCATACCCTATTTTGTTTCGGACTCATAACCGCTCACAATACTTTCAAACGGTGTTCACAAAATTTAACCCCTTTGTTTTGGCCGTTAATTTTTAACGCATCCATATTCTGCATTCCTTATCTAATGTGTATTAATTATTATTATTGTCAATATCTTATTAAAAATAACAAACTAAGATTCATAATAAGTAAGTACACAATAAGACATATACCTACTGCCTTACTAATAAACGTTGTATAACCTCGGAATAGTTATTATTAGTAAGGGGTTAGTAGATTTTATCAACTCATCGTCAACTTAAGAAGTAATCATACGATAAAACAGAAGAACCACATTGGTTATTTTTTCGTCTTCATGATCATTATTCTTTTGTCCTTATCCAATTGTTAGAGGTCAGTGCAGTCTGTTTATTTTTCCTTTAATTGATATCACCAGTTCTTTTTTAAATTGATACTCTTCCTGCACATATAATTCTTCATACAATCCACCATTAATCTTCCAGTATTTTTCCCTTCATCAACTTTTTGAATCGTTGCATTATATTATGCCACGGTGGAGTGCAGATGTAGAAATATTAAATTCATTAACCCGTGACTGCGTACGTAATTGTCTACACCTATTATGAAAATATCAATTTTATGTGCTTGTACAATATTACTCTGAACTTGTCAATGTGTTTAACTGCCTCGGTGGTGTAGCGGTAGTGTATGCGACTGCTAATCATGAGGTCTCGGGTGCGATCCCCGGGTCGGGAAATGTTATTGTGCTTTTTCCTAAAAAGAAAAATTCTCAGTAGCAGCCCGGAGTTTGGAAATGTGCCCGGTAGACGTCAATAGGCTCGTCCCCTATTACGTGGGACTTAACATAGCTGGCGAGTCGTGGGTGTGTAATACACCTCTGCCTACCCCTTCGAGGAATACAGGCGTGATGCTATGCTATGTCAATGTGTGTGGCAACAATTCCTTCGAAGAGAAAACTGCAATGATTCCTATACGAGTTTGATTAGTGAATCACTTGGATCTACGTTGCGTGAATAGTGATTGTTGTTTAATGCTCTCATCGGCCTTTCACATTGGTAATAAATATTCCGGTTAAGTTAGCTTTATACGCAGTTTATAGATAGGTAACCGTTTAGCGAAATCTGAACTAATCATATCAATTCAATTAGCATATAGATTAGATTAACAAAACGGTCGTCTTCTTTACTAATAGTACTTAAATGAAAGTTCTTAATTGTTGTAATACCGAATGGATAAATATCATGGTCTTCTTCGTTTTTAACAGTTATAAATCATCTCAGTATAGTGATGAGCTCTCGAGTATTGCGGTTGATATTAACGGTGGGCAACGTCTTGACTGCGCTTATTGACGACTCCATGAGCTACAGCTACTTAACCAATAACAAAGTTTACTATAAATATGTTACTGAACAGATATCGATCGATAAATTAGAACAGAAAAACTGAAAATTAAATACAAAAAATAACCAATGACACGAAACTTTCAGCACAGTATAGTAGCTCATGTTTCATAATCAAACGGCATTGTTTCATATTTGCTATGCTATAAGTCGACTTTTACGACTTTCAGCCACAGCATTGTATGAGTTGGTAGCTTTCTTATTCCTTGCCACATTAGATTACTTGATTATGTTAAAAAGTTGTTACTATTATGAAATTATGACTAACAAGAAATCTCTCAATCTCATCTCGTTTCTATTTTAATGCAACACTGTACAGATGCACTGGTTAACGCACTCTGTAAACATAAGTTACACCGGCTGAAACAATATCCCACCTTAGTACGCAAAGCGCGTATACGCACACTGCAGCCAGCGAACAGCGTAAACAGCGCTACGATCAGTCAACGCCACACGCGGCCGCGGCAAACACGACCCGCCATTTTATATTTACATTTTGAATTTCGAACTCCGTTCGCAAATTCAAGTCACAGTTATTTTTTTCTGTTATCTTTTTACGTGAACATGGAAAGCGTATTATAATACCAGTGTTTTGTGTGTTTTTTTATTTTTGTTAACTGCTGTTTTGCATAAATTAGTATGCAACATTATTGGCGGAATGCGTAGAAATCGTTTCGCTTAAATGATTAACGAAGACCTATCATGGAGGTAACTGTGCGATTGTGAAGGAGCACCATAGATTTCAAGCATCAGTGGCTTCTTTACGGCTGATGCGTCGGCAGTTAGTAATAATTTTCTCTACTTGTTTCAACGCACTTGTTTACTAACAACTACCATGGAATTGAGGAACCACCACTGTTTATTCATAATTTTAAAACTCACGGAACGTAGCGAACACTAATTTTAAACCCTGTAAATCCAACACGAAATATCACTGGCTTTTTCTAACAAGAAATGGCACTTTGTAGATGATTTGTCGTATAAGTTTTTACTACCGGATGTTTATTGTAGGGGGTATTTAAAAGTACCAACACCGTATTCACTAATATTCAACCTCAAACCACTAACAATAAGGGGTAAAGTTGAACAAAAATAATCGTATGGTATCACGCGCTTCTAAATCTGTATTTTCAGAATACGGATATTCAGGATCTATATTTAATGTCCCGATGTGTTAATGACTGTTCTGGTGTGGGTGGTATTCTAAATTCTTTTATTTGGTCACTTCTTGATGACAAATTGAATGTAACCAATATTGTAATATTGTGATTATAATGAAATATTTAATAACTATTATTATTAGTATTTTATAACCATTATTAGGAAAGCTATTTTTATATGAGGGGGTATATCGCTAAAAGATCTGTCATAACTATTTTTGTTGGTATTAAGATTATATTAGTGGTAAAAAAACATCCGTAAATCCACCACCGCGAAGAGCTAGTTTTTAGGTTATATCTTAGGTTCCAGATGTAGTAGTGAGGAAAAAAATTCAAACCAGTTTTTAAGTCTAATCAATAGCTATTAATCAGAAAAAGTTTCATCAAAATCCGTTCAGTAGTTTTTGCGTGACACCCGAACAAACAAAGACAATAATTAAAAAAATGCTTTTTGTCCTGAGACGCCTAACTAGCCTAATAAATTCATTCTTTCTCAAATATCTTAAATGTACAGACACAGCTCTGTTATAGCTTTATATTAGGTAGTATGTATGTAATAAAGCGGCTATATGGCGCACATATCTCATATTTGGCTGCGAACGATTAATCAGGCCTTAGTAACACTGCGAATGTCTAAATGAGGGAGAATGGTCCCTTAAATGTATATAATTAAAAAAAAACTCCCGACTGCCCTGTAAAAAGAAAAAAAAACTAGTTGTCAGTCTAGACCTCTTGGATTCAAAAGTGTTCCAAAAAACGGTTCCCGACTTCAATACAACTTTTATTTTTACAGGGCAGTCAGCAGGCTCTTTATTTATTTAAGTAGATATTATTAACATTTTCGTCCGTCCAGATTTAGTTGAATATTATAATTAATTTCTCTTGTATTTATAGATATTCATGATTCCGATTTATTTTACCTTAAAATGACAATGCCTGCATAAATTACCATGTTTTACTACAATTTGAATGAAGTAATGAACTAAACTATAGTTGATAATTAATGACTATTAGCGTAGGTCTTATAATACGTGTATTACTCAATTGTGAACATGACCTCCAAATATTGCATTTAAACTTATTAAATCAGACACTTCATTAATCTCCCGCTGAAAGAAGAAAAATCTGTTTGTAATCCTGAGTACTTAGATTTTCTTGATTATTCGCATAAATTTATCGCTATGTATTTTAGCGAACAATGGATAAATGCCTTATAATCTGGGCTCCAGCCTATCAAAAATTTTATGATGAACAAACAAACTCACTTTCGGAATTATAATATTTGAAAGGACGCGAAAGTGAGCTTGTTTGTTTGTTAGATATGCGTCACGCCGTAACTACTGAATCAATCATCGTGAAATTTTTAATAAATACCTAGTATGGTTGAGAAAAAGACATAGGCTATTTTTCACCCCGGAAAAATAGGTGGTTCCCGTGGGATAACTATTTCTTCATAGAAATTAATGTGCCCAAGAGTAATGTTTTTATATTCTGAAGACCACGCGGACGAAGTCACGGGCAGAATCTAGTGTATATTATTAATGTAAGCATAATATGTGTTAGCAAACAGAGTAAAAAAATGTTATTTTCTACGTACTTATACAAATTCCCCGGTTTCTCCTGTTTTATTATATGTACTAGCGGACCCGACAGCGGTTGTCCTGTCCGAACATTGGCGTTTCGTTTGGATGTAGTCATTTGTGTGGGTAATTTTGTTATGTAGATATAAATGTTTTTACATTACAATAAATTGAAGAAAAAATATCCTGATATCCTATCGTGGCGCCACCTACCGGGTCTAAATGTGAAACTAAACCATCCCAGTACTTACTCGAACATACACAAAAAAATTCATCATAATCGGTCCAACCGTTTCGGAGGAGTTCAGTCACATACACTCGCACAAAAGATCCCTACTACTTTGAACCTTCAAATTACTACCGTTACTGCCGCATGCAATCTTCGCCAAACGATTAGGATTGGATTTACCACTTAAATTTGCCTCGTCGTAATCTCTTTGACATAGAAAGCTAGTTCATAGCGAAAGTGTTCAATAAATCTTCCGAAGAAGATTACTGTAGTCTTTCGCTAATGTATTCTCATTAATCATATTCTTGCTCTTAAAGTAATTACGTTTACGCTACGGCCCACACAATGCGTAAATTACTCGTAGCAAAATAACATTATATTTTTACTGTGACCCGTCATGACCCGAGACCATCCGACTCAACTGTTCAGGGGGGTTAGACGGAATCTCATATCTCACAATCGACATCGTATCGACTCGCTTGTGATTGGTAGAGAAACCGACACGTGATGTTGCAATAATCCGTTGGCCAACCACGATGATCTCTCAACGAATCACAGTGATCACGATACGTTCGACACGTGATATATTAGATTCCGTCTAACCCCCCTGGACTGTTGTCACGTTGGCTGAATTAGCAAAGCATCTGGGACGGCTTGCCAGATGGAAGTTCAAATCCTGCTCGTAAATATTATTTTCGATTTCACATTTCAGCACTCTGTGTTCATTTATATGGCACTTTGTGTTCATTTATAAGCATGCTCAATGCTTAATTGCTTAATGTAAATCTTAATTATAATAATTAAGCTTACCTGGTCGGAATAGTATATGTAAATACATCGGACAGATGACGCAGGCGTCACCCAAGATATTAAGAAGGAATGTGTTGTTATCAAAATGAGCCTGAGCAGTTGTCACGATTGCTGAATTAGCAATGCGTCTGAGACGGTTTTCCAGGAGATGCAAGTTTAAATCATGCTCGTGACTATAAATTTCGATTTCACATATTCGCACATTGTATTCCATCAACCACCCACCACAACGAATTAGGTAATGCTGATCCAATTCATTATTATATTTTAATGGTTTTACTTTCGATGGCGGTCGCCACGCACTTATATCATTCTTGGTTTGAAAACTTTATAACTAAAGAGATTCAGTGATTTTGTTATTACCCGACCTTTGGACTATTAAAATAGCCATGGTCACCGAAAAACTATAGTAAGAACAATTTTAAATCCCATCTACACGCAGATAAAATATACTTGAATGAAACCGTCTGGCAGAAGGACATTTACATTCAACTAACCGAGCATACATAACGAACGGTAGTTGTGAATATTTTCAATACTAAACGAAAACGTAAGGAAAAAATGTATAGTTATCAAAACAGTTTGATTTATTCTTCATATAATAATAATGATACGTATTCAAACTATAGGACACAGCAGGAGATCTATATCTGTACAACATCGACTGCTTGCATTTCATGCAGTTTTTTTAGAATTAATTCATCATGTCTAATGGATTTTCCTGACATTTAAAATACTTTTCTTTAGTCACGGGATAACTAAGGAATTTGAAGTCCTATTATCGATCAGTTGTATACAAAAGTGTGTCACATTTGGTCACCCATGTGATGCTGGCCTGTGGAAAGTTGTATAGCCTTGTCATTAGAAAAAGGTCATATTTACTCCTCAATTATATTCTTAAAGATCCTACATCACGTATATATTTCATAATACAAACATTGTTTGATTTCAGTACACAGAGTGCGTAAATTAAATTTGTGATACCTGTGTTTCCTTATCAATAAAAACATATTTTTTAGTAAAGACTACAATTGTTAAGTAACACGCATAAGCTTAAACACAAAAGCGAAATCTTAATTAATAAGTAGGCACTTAATGTGTTGTTCGTGTATTAACGATATAATAGTTACTAGCACGCGAGTGACATACTTCCGTTTTTCGAAAATCGAGTTTTCAACGGATATTGATGTTTTGAAGTCCTAGGAAGCTTCCCCGAATATTTCCGCGATCATGTCTGTATGTATGTATGTATGTGTGTGTGTGTGTGTGTGTGGCCGTTTGTAAACCTCTCATAACTTTTGAACGGCATGACTGATTTCATCGGAGTTGGCGTCATTCGAAAGGACTTGACCAAACTTAGATTTTGAATACAATTAGGACCGATTCGAACCGGTAGATCTTGAGATATCTCAAAAAAAACTACAAATAAATGTTTTTCAAATGTGTTTTTTTTTTTTTTAAATAACTTTTAAATGGTTTTATCGATCGATTCCAAAAACTAATCAGCTCTTAACATCAAAAAACCACGTCGATCACCGCCAGTCCAGTCAAAATCGGTTGATTCTTTCGTGAGATACCGTTGTCGAAAAAAATGGTTTTTTTTCAGAATTTCTATGAAATTTTCAGTCTGACCAGTTCGAGATTTAAGATTCTTCAAATAGCTTAAAAAGCTACGTTGAATGCCGTAAACTACAAGAAAATCGGTTCATTTATTCAAAAGTTATTGCGATTTGAAAATTCAACGAATAGTTTTATTAAATATCTATCAGACTCTAAAAGACTTTTGAGCTCGATCTCGAAAAGCTCAAAAACGTAATAAGTGCAATTTTAAGTATCAAATTAGCGGGAAGTTGCAGGGTCAACCGTTTTCCAGCTTTTTTTCGTTAAGGTGGGATAAAATTTTCATAACCGCCCACCCCGTCGTTCGGGGCTATGAACAGGGTTGTGTGGGGCTCTCATCCACTAAATAAACTCCGACTGTGTTGGCGGGCCACTGGAACTATGTTACATTACTTCAATGGTAATCAAACTTTTTCCGCTGAAGACTTTGATTCGATAACAGAACAATGGGTACTTATTTATTAAACTGTGGACCTCATTGCCCGAACCTTTTGGATCATTCAGTCATCTTTCATAATACGCTTTGAACGCTCAGCAGGCTATTAGTATTATATGCCAGTGTCCCTGTTTCCATCTAATGACGATGAGTCTTTTAAATTACAGTAAAAATTTGCTTTAGTGAAATTAGTTTATCATCTTGGACTTGGATCCCCCATTCTTGGGGAGGCCTATGTCCAGCAGTGGACGTTAAAAGGCTGATGGATGGATGGATGGATCGTGGACTACTTTGAAACATATCACCAGGTGAAATAATATCACAAACCTGCTTTATTTCTAAGTCTTTAAGTTTCCATTAACTATTATCAGGTCGGCACCAACCAAACGAAATGTTATAAGAACATTCGTTTCGCTTCATTGTCTGCGGTCGCCTGATCCACGTGTCGGATTGACAAATCAGGGGGGTTAGGCAGAATCTCATATCTCACATGTCGATCGTATCGTGATCACTGTGATTGGTTAAGAAACCGACGCATGATGTCACAATAATCCATTGGCCAATCACGGTGATCTTTCAACCAATAACAGTGGTCACGATACGATCGTTATGTGAGATATGAGATTCTGCCTAACCCACCTGAACTCACACGTCGGACTTTTCGACCGAACACAATGAAACGAAAAAAACGTTCGTCTAACGTTTCCTTTATATATTCTAAGGGGCTGTTTTCGGTTGCCGGAAATTTAAATAATCTTTGAAAGTACACATGTACTTTCTTTCAATAGTTGCGAGAATTGAGAATAAAGAGAGGAGGTTGCCGTTTTGCGAAATTGGCAACCGGTACAAGATTGCGTTTCTAGGTGGGCATTTGAAAATGTATTTTTATCACAAGGGTATCACTAACTGCATTGTAATCAAATTCCTAAATTTAATTGTATGAACTATATCTGTGTAGTTTCTTGTAATTATGTATAATGTCTAAACAGTTACTAGTTGCTGAAAATTACAGTATCACAAAGTATTCGCCTGCATATCATTTGAAACTTCGTCAAGGGCGTGTGAAGCCTGTCAATTCTGCATGTCGCTCAATTTTGTATACTGGCTTAATCCGCTATAGATTTGTGAAGAGTCCAAGTCGTATAATCTTGACCTACACAAAGGCTAATCACCTAACATGTTACGACTCGCCCGTAACCCGTAGAGTAGCGACTGCGAGTAATATTATTTATAATCTACCAAGTATGAGTCATGCGCTGGATTAGAATACTGTACTAAACGGGTCACGATACAAAGAGGCAAAGAGAAAATATGGTCGTCATCACATCTGGTAACCAATTGTTGATCGTAAAAGAGTTTTGTTCTATAATTTTCAATTATTTTCTTTGGAAAACACCGCCACTTATATGATATGATAGACATAACATATGAATTAATTTCGTAACAGACTACTTGCATTGGCATTTTTACCCTGATTGATGATGATTAACTCAATTAAAAGCAAAGTAAAGGTGAAATAGCAGGTATTTGATAGACACCCATTATTATAAATGTAAAATAGTATATGTTTTAAATGTGTGTTAGTTTTTCATATTCCAGTAAAGTTTGCAGCAGATTCGAGTAGAATTTGAAATAAATCTATCCAATTAGTTGCTTGCTTAAAAATGGGTTCCCTTTGGTTATATCAACATTAATTACAAGATGGAAGCAGGTTTTTACTAAATTAATCTAATGCCTTTTTTTAGTGGTTTCGTTGTTAACCTCCTTGTTCAAGGATATGTGAAGGAGCATTGCCAGGTTTAACTGGTATTTAAAGGTGCACATTTGCATTTGAAATCCCAAATTACCTGTTCACCCGTCTGAATAAAGGGTGTCCACAAAATTAGCGTAGGCAATTAAATAACCTGCTAGTAGTCAATCTATTACCGTTTACACTGTCTACAGTAAAGCTAAGTCTACGAAGGTGACAATTTACAGGAAATTTCTTGTTGCTAAAGAAACAGTATGAATCAACTACATAGTTTGAATGACAGATAACAGTGTTGGAAGAAAGTAGGTTAGTTTAGTGTTCTCATCGCATGAGTTAGTGCCAAGTTCTGTGTTCAAAAACAATGTAATATTGATCCAATATTATCTGTGTTTTAACGACTTAGTGCCATCCCCTCTACCACCAATGTTCAGAAAAAAAAATGACTGCGTCGCTCCTGCAAGTTTTTGTTTTGTTTTATAAGCCACTCTAAAATACGTAAAAACAGAAATCGTAGATTATGACGCATTCATTTTTTAAATTAAAATTAATTATCGTGTTCTGATTGTTTACATTTAATTATATCCTTATGAGTCGTTCTTTTTTATTTAGTAGGTTGATATAGTCTGGGTACCACTGAAGTAATTTAACACAGTTCCTGTGGCCCGCCAGTAAAGGCGGAGAGACGGCACACGGCGGGTTTATTTAGTGGGTTCGAGGCCCCGCCCCGCATTACACTGTGCGTTGCCCCGAACGTTCGGTGTGTGCGGTTAGGTAAATTTTTTCCCACCTCAACAAAAAAATGGTATAATTTGGGTTTTATATGAAACCGTTATTAGAATGTTTGTAAAGTTGCATAATATTAGCGATGTAGATAACATAACTTATACCAATGTAAAAGAGACAAAAGTAAACAGTTTATTTAATTAACGAATATTCTCGTACATCGTACAATCTATTGTTAGAAGTCATGTTGTAACATCGCGGTCTCCCATCTGGTTCCATTTTTTAATGATCGTGTGATCTAAATGCAGACGTGGATATCCATCATCGGCGACTTCTTCAAAAGCGTCCGCAGCTGAAAAAGTTTTAATTTAAATCAGCTTTTCTTAGAAATAGATGAATTTGGTAGCTCTTGATAATTATCAAATATTTTTTAGAGAATGTTGTTAGATGTAAAAAAAAAAATATTAGGAACTTAAAAACCTTTGGAAACAAAGTAGATGTGTGAATTATTACATGACCAATAAACAATAACGATATTGAAGTGTGTGTTGAAAAAGGCGTAATTCTAATTTTGACAATTTTTCTTTGGTCTCAACTCCGTATAAATTCTTAACGAATATGATATTATGTTAATAACGGCTTATGTCCTGTAGAAAACAGCACAAAAGCATTCTGTTTTGTGTCAATCATTCTTGACGAAATAAGCCCTTTTGAAATGACACTTCAACATGACCAATAAACAATAACGATATTGAAAAGTGTCTTGAAAAAGGCGTATTTCTAATTTTGAAAATTTTTCATTAATGCAATTTGGTCTCAACTCCGTATAAATTCTTAACGAATATGATATTATGTTAATAACAGCTTATGTCCTGTAGAAAACAGCACAAAAGCATTCTGTTTTGTGTCAATCATTCTCGACGAAATAAGCCCTTTTGAAATGACACTTCATAATTATGATACCATAAAGATGCGTAAAAGTAATTTAAATGTTGCACATGTCCATCATAAACAGGACGAAGAGCGTGTGCGTTTAACACTGTACCTAAAATATATCACCTGTATGAAGTTTTAAACAATTTTGTTTCTCTTCTGCTTCTTTCTTTCTTTGTATTGGACAAAGTATAATACCTAGTGAGTAGTAGTAGTTTAGTTATTTTTTTATATTTTAAACGCTTGATATACTCGGCCAATTTATCACTTAGTGTTTTAGTAATCAGTTGTATAATATATGAATATTATGACTGCGTTGCATCAGTCGTGGTCATGAGAGACTGAAAGATGCCTTGTTGTCGTATTTAATCAAAATAAAATTATTCTAATGACCCCCAAGAGCGAATAATTTGATCCGTTATATATGTAATTATCTAAAATAACCGCCAGATGTTGAATAAAATTACCAGTAGATAATAATCAAATATTTAAAATTAAACCTGTTCTGTTACCTAAGAACGTAACGTACAATTTCGAATGCAAAAAAGCTCGTGGTGTGACTCACGCGCGCAGGTGAGCGTGGCCGGCGTCTGTGTGTCTGCGCATTGATGACACACATCACACCATCTGTGTCAACGGACTTAATAACTTTTAAAATAAACTAATTTCAATGATGCGGCAGAAAAGGCGCTTTACAGAAATCTTTACGATTAAAAAACTCCCCAAGTGTTCGACGTGCATTTGAAGCAAACTAGAAATGTCACAATAGCTGCTCTAAGTGTACTTTATCTCTTTTGATTGTTTTTGACGTGATAACGTCTTATAAATCGATGAACGCCAGCTGCACGCACGAAAAAGTGTCACGTTCCGCCTGAGCCGAGCGTGCAAGCGAGAGCGTGGAACAAGCGATAGAGAGGCACGATCGGCCTAAGCGTTCGGCTTGTGACGCATCTATATCTCTACATATATGACGTTATCACGTAAAATTATCGTCCGTAAACCCACTTTACAGACAAAACCATGTTTTTTTTTATTTAATATTTGGTACGAAATCCTACTATTTCCTACCTGAAATTCCAGAAATTTATGATCTACTTACGATTACCACGATGCAATAATTTTTTAGTTATTTTTAGTCTTTTTGCGTATTATACAATTACTTGGCAGTCGGTACTACTAACGGATGTTTTATAACCAGCTATTAAAATAATATGCTTTATAATATTTTCTTATCATCCAGACCAGCTTCTGTTATGTTTTAAAGTGTTTCTCGAGTCTTGGAGTCACGAAAGTGCCTAATAAACCTCGATTTATTTTACAAAGCCTGTGAAATTTTAATGTGTTGTTTCTTTTTTATTGTATGTAAAAATGTTACATACCATAAAACAGAAAAAGTATAACTCAGCCTACTGACTTTATTATCTAAACTGTAACTGCAATGTAAGTTTATACAAATCTCTCAACTTCTCGTATATATTTAGATATTATTTTCAAAAGATTATAATGAGAGAGATATGGGTTACCTATTAATACGCAATTGACATATTGAAAGTGTAGATAGAGAGATACATATTGGAATTAATTAATAAACGCCCTTTTTATGGTACTGAATGAATTTGACGTCATAACTGGGATAATTTTATTCGGTAATATTCATTTAGCTTAGACAGTTGAAAATAATTTAATGCTAGGATAAATTTAATTAAAAAATTTGAATTATTACAATGGAAAAAGCTATGTTCAAAACTTGAAAACAATAACAAGGTATCATAGAGTGTTAATGAAAATATGATTTACTCTGTTAAACATTACAGATTTAAGAAAATATTTAACCAAAATATCACAAGCAAACTGCTTTAAATATAATACTTGTAGTGCGCATACCTAGCCTGTAGTATAGTGGCCATGCACAGATCACCCAACATCGGTATGTTGAATCGAATGGTCGTAAATTATTCTGTAACGGGTGGTATTTTTGCGTTCAATAGTGACGCTCGCACCGCGGTGATTATTTTGGCATAAAGAATTATAGCTGTCAAGTAAACTTTCAGCAACGCTTCGCATGTTTGGCAGACCTATAGGTACTGTTTGTTTATTGGAAAACTAGTGATACTCGTATAACTAAAGGCAAAAAAAGAAGGATTTATTTTTTATTTGTAGAGGAGAAGAAGAAGAAGGGAGAGCAAGGAAGTATAGTACATATAATTGAGCAATATGTAGATAGAGAACACGCTGAACAGACATCAAACAATGGGGCTAAATCACAAGGATTGTATGTTTTATATAAAAGTGGTCTAGGACCACTCAATGATATTTATATATAATATCATTGGGACTAGTGATTGATTTAAATTAGTTTAGAAAATTGAGATGATTACGTAAATAAACACTGTCAATGTTGTACTGAAGTCGACGACAAATCGTTCCGAACATAGTTAGGAGACATTGGTAATTGGTATGCTGTACCGAATGGTTGTGTTGTGGCTTATTTTGTAACGGTTGTTATTGGCTTAAAATGGAGACATACTCGCTATAGGATTTTACGTGATGGAGTGAAATAATACGTATTTATCTGTTGAATATAGGTAGGTAGTTTAAGGGCTCTATTGAGATTTCGATTTTTTTTATACTAAGATTACTGTCAACCCGCTGTTCACCATTTCATTTCACGGATGTGAATGAAAGGATACACGAAAATATATAAAAAAAAACACTTGGTAGTTGGTAGCCAACTCTACCACCAGTAATGCAATGGGTGATAATTGCTTACCTCCCTTACGCCGGGTACGATACCCGGGGGAAAGTTTGAAGTAGTACATCAGACATATTCCTGTTGGGCACAGTTTGATTGTGTTTCTGATATTACTGAGTCCATGGGCACCGGTTAATATTTACCATCAAATCGGCTAAGGCCTCGTCTTCAGCCGCAAGCAATGAAAACTAGTGAGTATAAATTTAAAGGCGTTTATATCAAATTCAAGGCTTTTCGGTTACTCATACTCTGGATTTCCGGTTATCTTACAGACAAAAACTATTTAATTTAGATCATGTCAAGACCACGACAGTTGAAATCGTAAATCTAGTTATTTGTGAGGATAAATTTACTGATCCATGGATAACATTTAAGTCGCCCCCAATTGTCACGATCGATTTCATTGTTATTCGCAATTATTTTGCAATTGCTGATAAAGATTTGGTGTTAATGTCTCTAGAGCACGTTTTCAAACATTCAAGACTGCAAGGAATAAAGTATTTGAAAGTATTTACGGCGTGTTATCGTTAACAACATGCTTACGTTAGTACGCTTTCGCTTAGTACGTCCTGAAACAAAAAGATATTCTTCCTCTAACATGGATAATAAGGGATAGTAGGAAGACAGCTACAATATGCATTATAAAACTTATTACCAATAATCTGACTACGCCACACTGCGAGCTCGTGTCAAACTCAAAATCCGATACAGGGTATATCGTATCCCGTATCAGTGACATATCGTTTAGAAATGTGATCCGATCGACCCGTCACGGCTCAGTAAACCTGTTGCCTACATTATCTACCTTAGTACTTCTACCCAGATTAGTTTATTCTGTGCTATAGTAGTAATTATCCAGATACATAGTAGAACTTTCCGTACTAAGTATAATTTTTTTTCCAACGCCCATCATCATTTGTCTCACCACTACCTTGAGTTAAAGCAGTATATTTTTTTCTTCGCTACTTTGCTGTTTTGCGTCGCACTCAAAGCCACATCCAATACTTTCAAATGTCATTCAATTATCTGTTTTTATTAACGCGTTCATCCACATTCATTCGAATTCAATGTTAAACTATAATGTTACAAAAATAATGGTTTCTTACTCAATATTGAGCCAACCCCTAAGGGTTAGAGGTTTCTATTTCTATATGTCAGTTATATTATCTCTATATAATAAAGTGCTTTGTATTGACAATGCCATTTAGTTGCTTATCAATCATAACTGCATATCTCATAATACAGTTTCAATGTATAAAATAAAATAAGTATTAGGTCAGTGCAGTATTTACCGTGTGCGACCACACGCGACACCGCCCAAGTGTAAGAAACCTTTCAGCGTGTACTTCGATGACCTATTTTTATGTTCGTTTCTTTGATTAGCCATTTCTGTCGATATTATGTGAATTTTACTCGCTACAAAATATAATAATTTTAAATTATATTTTTTTTACCATATTGTTGTTGTTCACCTTAGACTATCTCACAACATCAAGTCTAAATTCAAAATTATCCAATCTATGGTATTTTCGCCAAACGCCGTATTTTATGGTAAGCCTGTAAAAAAAGGCTGCAAATAAAAAACATGCTTTGGGGACTGTCGATAGAAGTGAAAACTAAGTAACTTGTGAATTGTATCGTCGAGCTATTAGATCATTGTTTTTGAATTATTCTTGGTTTGTAAAGAAGTGTTAATAACCATTGGTCATTACCACAATACAATTTACAAATTTCTCAGTTTTCACTTCTATCGGGGC
This sequence comes from Leucoma salicis, assembly GCA_948253155.1. Taxonomy (NCBI): domain Eukaryota; kingdom Metazoa; phylum Arthropoda; class Insecta; order Lepidoptera; family Erebidae; genus Leucoma; species Leucoma salicis. Next base: position 23,871,512 of record OX411814.1, on the reverse strand, counting down.
GTTCGGTAACGACGACGCGAGTTCCATGATTTTTGTTCATCCAATAAGTGCTCAACGCGCCTAAAGAAGTTTTCACTTCAATAATGAGTGCCATGAATTAATTTGTTTTATCTCCATTTTAGCTGCAACCAATAAAAATATAATCTACCTTAGTTTTCTCAAAAAAAAATATCAGTAGCACTCCTGTTAACGCCTGGCAACCTTAAGGTTTACAAGTGACTTTGTAAATCTAATTTTTCACAGGATTTTCTCAAATGATATTTAATAAATTTAGCCTTCATTAAGATACAAATACATGCAGAAATTTCCATTCGGATCTCTTACTTTCGCAGCTATTTGTGCTGACTACTACAACTGTATGCTTCATGCAATCCCGTAATAATGTTGGACGCGTCACAATCTTGGTATGTACGTTATTGTTACAATACCGAACATTATTGTTTATTAACGCGACGCCAACGATGGCTGCAAACCTTTTCAATGTATGCTAATGTAAATTTACTTACGTGCGATTTAAGAGAAATGGTTTATTGTGATATTTGTGGTCAGTCTGTTCTCAATACTGTACAAGTTACAGTCCCGAGCAATTTTAGCTCTGTCCTTTGAATTCAATTCTAATACAGATTTTCTCATTTACAAAAATGCCAGTCATTTTTCAGAGGCATCACTCGCGGGCTTGTCAACTCCAAGAAAAGGGGTATAGGTATGTAGTAATTATCAGTAAAAAAAATAAGGAGGGAGAATAGACCTCCGGCGCTCTTACTCACCATACGAAACTACAGTACGAGTTCTTACCGTTGCTTCACCCTGATCTTCTGTGAGAGGGTTGTACTTCCCTTATTGATCCGGCCCATTTATGATGGGACAAGCAAGGCTCTACTACTAGACTACAAAACCACTCTTCAAGTCCAAATAAAAATCCTTTAGTTGGTTAGAAGTTATGACGTCACAGAGAGATGCTAAAAACAAAACTTTTAATCGAGTCTATGGTTTTTTTTTATTGCTTATAGTTGCAGACGAGCCACGGCCCATCTGATGGTAAATGGTAACCGTCGCTCATGGACTCAACTATACCAAGAGTGGTGACACTTGTATTCTTAGTCCGTCACCACACGATCTATGTCGATGTCAGATATTTAAATTCGGAACATTTTTAAGTCATAGTCCGCGTCGCTTATCAACTAAAATAAAGAATTAAACAAAGGAGCATCGATAAAAATGCTTTAATTAAACATTCAAGAATAACAAGAATTAAAGTGAAAACAAGATTATGCATGATCATAGTGTACAATACCGAATGTAGATTCTTTTATCTACAATATAAATTCCACTTCCATGTACCATACCACGGTTCAGCATCTCATTAGTCTAGACGAGTCAGTCTGTGGGCGCGACCGGTCTTCAGACACGCGTTTTTATATCAAGCCACCGCCGCCGGCGCTTGGCCCTTTTCGGAAAATTCAAGTATTTTGTAATTGGCAAAGCATTTGGCCAGTTCTGTGACGATGTCTATATCGAGATATTAAGTAATGGTGTCATCAGGTTGTTTAATTTAATATGTAGTATTACGAAGGGTTTCTTCTTTGTTTCTGTTTATTGTACCGTCGTATTAATTGTCGGATTGTTTTTCACTTCTTGCTGTCTCACTGGGACGGAGTCCTCTCACAGTGTAAGGAATTTGTACCATAGTCCTAGTGTACTCAAACTGTCGAAAACATCTCAAAATACAAATAGATTTAATACAAATCGAAAGTGTGAAATAAAAAATAATATTCATGAGCATAATCTGAACCTGCATCTCCTGGAATACCGTCCCAGATGCTTTGAAAATGTCAATACTATTATAACCAAATCTTTTTCACCATCGCTATGTTCACCACGAGTTACCTATTGATAAAATAAATATAAACACATTCATCTACCCAAGAATCTCAATCGCGTGATCTCAAAAATAGCTTATCTGTTTCTATAATATCAATATCTGCTATTCATACTGCTCTTATCTCATCTCATTGATTATGCAATGATCTGTGCTGTGACAAATACAGTATTTTCTACTTATTCGCGTTCAGTTTTATAATTCTAAATTTATTTATAAGTTCGTCATAATTTTACTTTCACTGTGTAATCGATTACATAGCGTAGCGATTGTGTAAAGATTTATTTTATTTATAATATAAATTTACTTTTCATTACTCATATTCGGAAAGTAGGTTTGAAGTTGCCTGAGGAGCGGGTTGAAAGTAGTACTTTTCAACCCTAGGGATAATCGTTTTCAACTGACAGCTGTCAAATTATTTAAATAAGTCTACTAGTTACTATCACCCCTAGGGTAACAATGTACTATTATTATACATAAATATATGCTAGTGGTAAATGCAGTTTGTAATACTAGGACGAAATTCAGGAATAATGTATTTTTTTTATTGCGTTTGGTGTCAGTCGAGCCTCGGCCCATCTGATGGGAAATGGTAACCATCCCTCATGGACTCAACTATACCGGTAGTATTGTCAAGCCGCTGCTCACCATTTCATTTCACAGATATGAAATGAAATGTTAAATTAACGGCTATCTCCTGCTACAACCAAAACACTAAACTGCCTGCCTGCCTGAAAGTTGCCAACTTTAAAAATCATGAAATGAATGCGTCTAATAAATAATAGGTCTTAATGTCCAGTAAAGGAAAGCAATCGATGTCTGCTGTGATGATCACATCTTAGCATTTCGACTTGGGGACTAATTATTTGACAGGAAACTTGCCATTGCAAGCAAAAGTATGCTGCTGCAGATAATAAATCCAACTGACTACATTTGGGTCATTTAAACAAGGATTTCCTTTTCTCCTACCACAGGACCTCTTGAAATGTCATAAGTCCAATTTAATGTAAGCCAGATTGCCGCTATGATATAACAAGTGACAAACGTAGTAACAGGCCCATTGACCTGGATAAACCACGTAATTCTATTCAACAATTATGTATATACGCAATTTTGTGCTTATGTTGCATTCCGTTGACACCGATTCTGTTGTAACGAATTAACATTGCATTTCTTTTTAAAAATTCCATAGAAAAAAAAAACTAAAGTAATTAGCTTGGACTGCAATTTTTTTATTGATTACTCTAAAGCTCGTCAAAAGCTACTAATAAAGTAAATCGGTTGATGATTGTTATTCCGATGTTTTAAATAATAAGTAATATTTTTTTAGTCCAATTAGCTGGTAATCTTTTAAGTTTACTATATTTTTTTTTGTCTTAAAACAACATCAAAAATACTTATCGGATAAAAACATACTATTGTATTTATTGTCATCAGTCCTTGATAAGTGTGCAGTGACAATTTAATTCAACTTCAGTGAAATTCACGTTCAAAAATTCCATTACATAGATAGTATTACGTGGGACTTAAACATAGCTGGCGAATCGTGGGTGTATAATACACCTCTGCCTACCCCTTCGGGGAATGCAGGCGTGATGCTATGTTTTAGATAGAGAGATACAGGCGAAGCTAATATAGGTACCTAAAGTTTGTTAAATAGGTTAATGATAGCAATTTTGTTGCAGTAGACCCCTGGTATTGCTAAGGTCTATGGATGACTGTTACCTTATTAGCATCATATGAGTCAGCTTGTCTGCAATACTAATAAATAAGGATAGCACTGATTTTAGTGTCGCGTCGAGCGTAAATATTCACTATTTTTTTGTTTATTTAATAACAATTAAACCACATCGAATCAGACCGTGAAAAGTGATAGGGCTCTATTCCTAATCATAATAATTCGTAAACGAGAAAAAAAAGACTCGATTAGTAAAGTATTCTGGTTGTTATCGTGTTAACATAGTACATTACCTACAACTCACGGACGTCCAAGCCAGATTTTTTTCAAACAGTTTTTTAACTAGATTAAATAACAAAAATGGCATCAAAATATCATGAGTGATAAAAATAGTGTTTGTTCTTTATATGTGTGTGTAGATATTATTTTACAAGTGCAATATATGATAAATAGAGACATTTTAAGTTTCTAAAATCTGTTGTTCCGTGTAGAGTAGAACCCACCTCAACGCTTCGCTTATTAGGCGTGCAATAAAAACAACGCCGTTTTATTGTGTAGTTAATGTAACATAATTATGAAGTGCAATAATATCGTTTATTATCTAATTCATTGAATTTCCTTGTGCTTCGCCCACTAGTTGCTTAGATTCGTTAAACCAAACATTGTTGGTCAGCCCACTCGGTGATTTGTATGCAGCTATCGAACGTATACCTTTTACGGGTCCATAGAGGGCGTGCAGTCACCAATATTTTATTTCTGCATACTAATGTATGATTTTTTTCTTTGTATTGTGTTGATACATAATCAGAATTTATCAGTTACTGCGGTGAATTTAAATCAAGTTATACTAAAAGTCTTTATTATATTGGACTAGAACTAAGTGTCTCGTTTCATACCAAATAGACTTTATGTTACACTACGACGATGGCAAACAAGCATACGGCTCACCTGCTAGTAAGCGCTTACCGCGTTGCCTATTATAGACGAGGCATCACTCACGTATGGATAAATCCCAAAGAAAGGGATAAGAGTTGGAGAAAAAGAATGAAAAGAAGAGGGTGAGTGGTCTTCGGCGCTCTCACTCACGGTACTGATTTTCTGTGAGGGCCCGTACTATCGAATAATTCTTGTATCGCGAAAAAAAAAACTTAGTTCCGAATCGCCTTAATTACGTATCACACTCATTCTTACCCTGATGTCATTAATGTCTACGATAGTTTTTTTATTTTTATTTTATTAGGATCATATTGGAAACACACATCATATTACATACGATATCATCTCCAGCCACGCTGCAGTGCAGTTTGCCGGAAGTACTGTTTTACATATTTATAATAATATTGATATTTTTAAAAACATAGCAATACAACCTATTGATTGTACGATACAATAGTTACAATTACCTATAGCCATAGCGACAACACCTTTCATCCATCGTCGACACTGAAGCCCGATATTCAGGCCGCGATATCCTTCCTATCTTTGCCCGTCATCGTGATTGTATTGGCAGTACTTGACCCTATCCGCTCAGGAAATTGCCAACACTTCATGGGAACCTCAATCTGTCATGCTTATATGGTTTTCTGATGATTGTCAAATTTCGAGGCCATACGTTTTAACAAAAATTAAAATATGCTGACAAAGCGGACACTTAAAAGTATGAACAATAGTATTTTTTAATATTAAAATTAATGAAGTATACATTATTAAAATAAATAATATTAACTTTACATAACTTATTGGGTAAGCGTGGCAGATGACAGCTGATCGCGACATGACTCATGATTCTGCGCCGAGTATAACCGATTCATAGTCACTGAGCCGAGCGAAGAAACCGTTATTTTTCATCCACTACACCATTCAGAAAAATTCAGTTTTCAGTTCAAATATCATGAAAACAAAAACATTTCACACTTACCTTACCTTGTGTAAGCTTAAGAATCGTACAAAAATCATGATTAAAAATATCGTTTCTCTTGAACAATAATTGTTGGTGTTTCCACAAGGGTCCATTTTGTGTCCTGTAGACTATACGGTAAATAATATAGTAGTTTGCTCTATGTTTGCATCACGACACACGTACATTATAGCCTCAAATGTAACTAATATCACCTTTTGACACCTTTTTGTAGTTTCATTCGGAGTTTTGTTTCCTGCTCTCAAGGTTAATAGTTTTTATTTATTAAGGTAAGAATCTAATTATATAAAAGTTATTATATAACAGCAATAGTTTTACATTCAAAATAAACTTTCTTTAACGGTCCAAGAATTATAACTTAAGCTTCTATTTCTTTTTTGTACTTTGAAGACGTTATCAGTGTTATGCTTCACAATGTTGAATAGATTTGATTGATGTTTGTTAGAAACTATTTACAGCACAAGATATCAATCTTTGCCATAATTGCTACGTTTGCAAAGGTCTGCGCAGGTCGCATTGTTCAACGCTACTCTCACTTTTCTTCGTCGGCAAAAGCAATTATATTTGCATCTACAAATCTTAATACATAACTTTGCTTCTTGTTCATTTGCTTCTATTATGTAGGCGTTTCAATGGTTATCGTTAAAATACTATATCATTTGAATCATAAGTATTATTTTTAGTGTCTCGCGTAGTAAACCTTAAAATTATTTTTTATAAATCACTTCATCCTGTCTTCATGGTTTTCCGGCATTTCATTAATAGCCTTCATCATTATATCCAAATTTATACCTAATGCAGTTATAGCCTTTTTTTTTTGTTAAATCAGGAAAAATGTTCCTAACCGCAAACCTCGTCGTTCGGGGCAACGAACTAGAATTGTTAGAATTGTTAATATCAATTAATCGAAAATAGACAACTACTTTACTAGTGGTAGCCTTGCTTATCCCAGCATGAGCTGGCTCAATAAGGGAAGTACCACCCTCTCACAAAAGATCAGCGCATAACATCTATCGTATAATGTACAAGAATTTCCCTTTATTGACGGTCCGTGTGGTACAGTTAAAAAAACGAACGTATATTTATACTAAGGCCTGTTGTATATGTTCGTTTTTTTCAAGCAGGCTGCAGGTGATTGAGAATTCATAACCACAAAGTATTGTATGAGACATCATACAATACTCAGGCAGCAGGAGGCATCATGCATTCTGGTAATTCCTAATCAAACTGAGATTGATGATGAAACTGAGGTGATCTTAATCTTATAACGTAAACAGTTACGTCTGTCCTGACGTAACAGACATTGTTCACATTCCGGTTATTGATTAAACCGTGCGAGTATTCAAAGCATGTTGAGCTGTAACATTTCAACAGTTATGACATTACAAGTTCGTGTATGACAAACATTCTGATAGTTATGAGAGAAAATATAACAGCTTACACTAACGTGACATCCCTCCTCCTTTCCTTGATAAGTACTTACTTTAATTAGTTCTGTTTCGTACTTTTTAGGGTTTTATCTATATATAATATTGTTAATACCCTGAATCAGAATTAGATTATGCAAAGGATTTTGAAATTTTTGTCATAATAGACAACAATTTTAATCCACTTTGATGTTTTTCTATTTTTTATTTATTGCATGTAGTGGCAGACGAGCCATGGCCCATCTGATGGTAAAGGGTAACCGTCACTCATGGCCTCAACTATACCGAGAGTATTGTCAAGCCGCTGCTCACCATTTCATTTCACCGATATGAAATGAAAGAATAAACGGCTATCTCCTGCTACAGCCAAAACGCAACGACGTGCTTCATGGCACTCGGGAGATGGTGGTAGTGGGTTGGCCGCTCGGGCCCGATACCAAGTGAGTACCCAGTACGCAGCCCTACCACCAGTCATGCAGTGTATGATAATTGCTTACTTCCCTTAGTCACCTGATACGACACCCGCGGGAAAGAATGGGGTGGTGAAACTTGTATTCTTAGTCCGTCACCATATCATTATAAAAATTAACGAGACTGCTTGCCTGGCTGCCTGGAAATTGCAAGAGCTAGGTGGTACCGATTAGGGAACGACTTAAAACTGCCGGCATAGGCAAAATTTATTCCATCCACCATTTCATTCGTCTAAAAGAATTATAGCATTAATCATTAGACCCTTGTCAGAATCTTCGGGTTCACGTATACGTATGTGCGCCATTAATAAGTGTTATTTTAGCCAATGTAAAGCTATTCCTATATATTTTATCTCACTGATGAGATTGAGGAAACAGACAAATGCAACAATGACTAGTGCTATTGACCTCACCTATCTATTGAGCTGTTGGTCTATTGTCTGATTAAACAAAGACAATTAGCGACAAGTGCCACTGAACAATGCTGCCAGCTTCCATTGATTCATTTCTATTAAGTATTCAAAATAAAAACAATTTGTTATTTTAAAATTTTTGCGATATACTTACATTAGATATCACTGGTATAGTTCTCTCTACATATACCAAAAGCAGATTGTATTCAGATTGGCTTAAAAGTTGTGATGAAACTAATTAGAAAATATTTGATGTATATGTTTTCTTTTGAGTGAATAATATCACGTATATGTGTCCAAGTCTGTCCCAATCATTTGTTATCGGGCGTGAGCGGGTTGGTACCACCATCTTATTTGTGAACTACTGTGGAACACCTCGGTGTGTGTTTTAGTAGCCGTTAGACGCTAGAAACATCAGAGGTGTTAGTCCCTCCCAGGCAAGTGATAGGAGGTGATAAAGAGAGGATAGATAGGATAATAAGGAGAGGATAGGGAAGAGGTTTGGGCCTCCAGCGCTCTCACTCAGGATACGAAACACAACGGAAGGGGTACCTACTGTTGTTTCCCGCGGATCTTCTGTGAGAGGGTGGTACTTCCCCGATCGAGCCGGCCTATTCAAGCTAGGATAAGCAAGGCTCTACCACTAGCTGGAGATGTCGTTCATTCATTCATTTTCCTTCTGAAGAATGATATGGTGAACAGTGACTTAGCAGTATTCTTAGTATTGGTGATTCCGTGAGCGGCGGCTACTTCTTAGTTACAGGTGTGAGCCGAGACTCGTCTATCACCATAACGTACGAAAGTACCAGACTCAGGTCGTTCATATGTGAATTGCACAAACAATATCCTGTGTGAATATCGAAGCCACAACCCACTGCATGGGCAGTCCTTATCTAAACCACTACATCTTCTGCGTCGCTTATTTAATTGAACCCACCCTTTGTATTACCCTCTAACAGTTTGATGTGCCCTTAAGAAAATTTTGCACACGCAAAAAAAAAATCTAGCTTCTCAAAATACTTTTTTTTAACCCTTTTTCTGTCCCACTATTGGGCATGGGTTTCATAGTGAGAGGGGTTAGGCCATAGTCCACCACGCTGACCCAATGCGTTGACAGACTTAGTCGTCGAGAAAATCTCTCAGGCATGCAGGTTTCCTCACGATTTTCCTTCACCGAGCATTGATAAATTCTAAATAAATACACACATAATTACCAAAAAATCTGAGTAGTGTGGCGAAACTTGGACTCGGGATCGAACTCGATACAGAGTTTTTGTAGTCTATGGTTTACCGCTAGGCTGTCGCTGCTAAGTCTAAAGTACCTATCTAAATATTGTTTGCATACACCTACAGAATCTATGCCTGACACAAGAAGCCACGGAACCAGATTACAGATATTCTCATAACTTACATAGATATGTGTTGTAACACTTCTTGTTATTGTCACAAGTAGTTCCTACATACTTGACGTAATATCATTCTTATGTCGTGTTGAGTAACTCATTGTTGTATTTTTTTATCTGTGGTATTATATCAATATTTTTTTTGGGTATGATTGTCTTTTGGGTACGATTGTCTTTTGTTCCTCTTTGCGGTGTGAAGAAATAATGTTCCTGTAGTCAATAATGCGTATTCAGTGATATGGCAGTATTGTAATATACTCTGAATAGATAATTTTGGATTTTATGCTCTATTTGTGCATCAGTTTTAAATCAAAACTAATTTTACGAAATTTTGCAGTTAATCGATTTACTAAAATGTACGTATCTAAAGTAAAATTTATAAAAGGTATAATTATGTTATCTGTGACTGAGCTAAGCAAAATGTGGGCTCATTAATATTTGTTTAATAATTTTTTTTTATAAAGCCGTAACTGAGCTGTGTCTGTAAATAAAAAGTAAAATGTAGTTGTTAGTTAATCAGGTTTTAATTTACAGTAAGTCGCGCTTACTAACGCATTATTTGCGTGGAAATATTCGCAAACAATTTGAAAAGGGACCAAGAAATTATATAGCGGTTGCCACTAATGTCTATTTTATAATGTGTTTAGTTGGGTTTGTTAACAACAGCTCGCGTGCTAGGAGAATTTACAACTAACAAGCGGCATAACTTATAAGTGAAGTAAACTGAAGAAGAATCCGCTAATTGCGTGAAAACTGCTAATATTTTTAATGATTTTTTCATATGTTGTTATTTTAATATGTGTTCTAGATTGTTCTCATATTCCTACCTATAATTTTTCTTCTTCAAAGACTAAACTCCTTAGAGAAAAACGACCAGTCATTTTCCTAAATATGAGCAAAGCATTTGATGCCGCTAATCATGAAATGCTTCTTGACATCAATATTCAAGGTCTTGCTTAAAGATACGAGTACAATGTGGGCTCAGCAATTATAAAACATTTCCATAAAACTTCAATATCTGATTTTATCAAATCGTTTCATTATTATAATACTTTGTGATATTTTCGCGAATACTTAAGTTATTATCTCGGACTGAAAAAGAGAACAACTAAATATCTTGAAAGATCTTATATGCCCATTAGTATTATTCGTTTTTCCATTTTTATGTATGAATATTAAGAGACTGGCGAATGTAGTTCATGCCCTTCATCAGGCAAAGGTCTATCAACAACTTTGAAGTGGCAAATAGCACACTGCACACTCGGTTTTCATATGTTTTATTATTCGAGCGAAATTCATTTTCATTTGCTAAGCGGTGGTGCCAGCTTAATTCCCTGCAATGCAGGCAGTGTTTCATTCCTGGACGTACAGTCCAGCAAATGTTTTGACGTTAATTATTCTATGATATAATTAAAACATGAAGAATACTTCTCTTGGGTTGGTATCATGGTTATGTTTTTTTCTGAGGCTTAAGGTCTTTCGGGCAGTTCCTTAAATTAATTAATCAGGACAAGCATTATTAAATAAGTAAAATAACTAGAGTCCAACGCAAATAGATGCTGTAGTAAAAATTCATTCAAACTGTGGATTTTCTAAAAGTATGGTAGTCTTATTCCATTTTTTTAATCTTTCACTATTCTCGAAGGGCTAAACCCTAACCAAGGCCAGTCCCAGACTTTGTTCTGCTGGTGGGAACTTCCTGATGAAAAAACCATTAAGAGCCTGCTACACGGTTGTAAACCAACGCCAGGCACATTAACATGCACGATCTGCGGCTCTAATTAGAGATCTCGCGATAGAAATTACACGCGTATATTAAACCAACAAGACATTTTTTTTTGAAGTATCTAATATTCTCGTTAATATATAAATCGAATAGATAACCTACTACGACTCCTATAAGTTATACATATAAAACGCTATTCAATAATATTACAGGCTACAATATTAATTAAAGAACGATTTTTTTATCCATATTTGTATAAAAATTACGTAATATGTTCAAATGCATTGTCGTAAATTATAATCTTTGAAATTTTGTATTTTTTAGCATTTGGCATGCTTTAGCTACTTAGATATTAAAACATATTTATTGCAAGAAAAAAAAACATATCTGTTAGCGGGATTTGTACCCGCGTCCTTTTCCTAATCCAGCAGAAATGGTTTTACCCACTAAGCCATCACAGCATCTTATAAAGAAGCATACCATCGTCTACAGAAAGTGTACATTTGTCATTTTGTATGGCCGATATGGTTATTTATTGGGGGATTTTTCAAATCCTGCTCACACACACACACTCACAGCACATCGCTTTTTCCATAAAAAGGCCTAGTGCTCATATTTCGTAGAATTTTAATTCCAAAACTCTTAAGTTTTTCTCCCAATGCATAAAAACAGGTCTCATTTCGATAACTATCTAGAGTCTCCGAAAACTTGAATTCACTAAGGCCAAACTTGACCAGGCCGTGACTCAATTCGAAACCCTTGACTTTTCTCAAAAAGGTTGATTTTATACATACAGCGTGCAAGATTGACTTTAATATATCGTAAATCACAGAGTGCACGCTTCTAATAAAGAAATTATAGGATGGATTTTATTAGCTACTCTCATTGTTGAGAAATTTATGACGTGTAAAAGTCATTAAATCCTAACTAATATTATAAATATGAAATTTTGTATGTTCGGAAGTTACTCAAAAACTGCTGAACATATTTGAATTATATTTGGCACACATTACCTGGATTAACAAATAGGTTTTTGATTATCCTAGAAAAATGTTAGGTTCCTGTACGATACCAATTTTTGTATAAAGATAATTGATGTGCCATAGAGTACTTACATTGTAGTGACCTAATTCTAAGGTCTACTCAGACGATATCGCGAGCAGCATCTAGTCACATATATTTCCATCAAAGATTCTGGATGTTTATACGCTATTTTTAGTTTCAACTGATTGTCATGCTTAACATCCTTACCTTTACCAGCTATTATTGAGGCAGTTGCTGCACTTCAACTTCTCTTTTTCTTCTGTAGTGGTAAAACATCATAGTACTGGTATATACTATGCCAGGATTTTAGCAGGCTTATACCGACTGTCTGAAAAAAACGAAAGTAATCTTATCTAAAGTTTACTCGCGATAGGCCTTCGAATGCTTGGATAAATTGATCGAAGCGGTAGGCAGTGACCCCCAGTATTGCCAAAGTCCATGACTACCAACTAAGCTGTCATAACATTTGGTCGAAGCAATTTTGATAACGTATACCTTCGTAATGTTTTGAGTGACGCCACGACAGATAGTGCTGTCGGATGTATTTGCATACATTGTTCCGACCAGACTACCCAGGAGACCCAGGTTGATTGTTGACCCATTTTCGCATTTTATGTTCTGGTAAATGGCCGACCATGTCATACAAAAAAATGCTTGAAATGTACAACAATGAAATATACGCCAAAACCTACTACATTCTTAGGAAATCCATTATAAAATCAATAATTATCAAAAAACTAGGCAGAAGCCAGTTCCAAAAAATTTTTATACTTAGGTTATGTCTAGGATTAATATGCAATAATAAAACAACAATATGTTAACATCTTTGTTGTTTCATTATTCATCATTAAAACAACATATCATCATCATCAAGAAACTGTGCAGGTAGATAGATATTGGATTGGTATACTCGTATATATCATAGAACGTGTTATTTTGAAGTTTCTTAATAAAATAAAACATCTAGTTATAACGTAATCGCTTATCCTACATGTTTCACCAAGACTGCCTTTATAAACTATATTTCGGTCTCTGTCGATTCGACCACTTTAGTCGCTATACACCGTGATATACGTTCGTGATACTAGTTGGCAGACTTAAAATAAAACTATAATAGGATTACTACCGAAGGTCGACTTGGGAGCCAAGAAAACAACTAGCGCATTGCAGGCTAGATGCTGAGCCGATGTTTCCCAGAATATATATAGGTTAACAACTGTAGTTGCAGGTAACATTATATAATTAGTTGCAGCTAAAACATTCAAGTGTTCATCGTTGATACAGTAAACTAATAATGTATCTCTGAAACATGTTTAAGTAGTTCAAAAGATTATCTAAGACATTACTACTTTATAATACTGTTGTTATAGTTCAGATTATTTGCAGTTCAAGACTAAATTATAGCTTACATAATAATGAAAAGCTAGTTTAAAATTGTATTCGAGAAATCGCAGTTATTTCGGTGGAATGTTAATAAAATTGTCACGTTGGTCTGACGGCATAATGCTTCCAACTTTTAACCGCTAAGTTCGTGGTTAAAATCCTGCCCCCTGAGGCAGAATGTCATATTTCACGTGTCGACCGTATCGAGATCACTGTGATTGGTTGAGAAACCGACGCGTGATGTCACAATAATCCGTTGGCCAATCACGGTGATTTCTCAACTAATCACAGTGATCTCGATACGATCGACATGTGAGATATGACATTCTGCCTAACCCCCCTGGGCGCGCATGAAACTGTTAGGAATCCTAAACCTGAATTTATACAATAAACTTACCCTGCACCTATTTTAGTACAAAGACTAAAATAGGAAAAATGTTGGGCGCTTTACATTTCAGTTTAATCCTCTGCGGTGATGTCTTTAAATCTATAAAATAAACGTGATGATGATTTGATGAGTTATGTTTTGACATATAACTTGAAACAATTATATATTATACTAGGTTTGAACGATAGATTTCGGAGTTTATGTGCGTTAAAAATTAATTAAAAAAGGCTTTATTGTATCCTCTCCCTGTTATCTTTCCTATCCTCTATTATTCTTCTTATCCCTCACCCTATAATACTTAGTATCCATTATTTTTTTTGTTAAGGTGGGAAAAAATGTACCTAACCGCACACCCCGTCGTTCGGGACAACGAACTGGATAGTGTGGGGCCTTCACCCACTAAAGAAACTCGAAGTGTGCCATCTCTCCGCCTTTATTGGCGGGTCACTAGAACTATGTTACATTCCTTCGGTAATACTTAGTATCCTTCCTATCCTGTCCTTACTATCCTTCCTCTCCACTTCTTCTTATCCCTGTCCTTAGAGATGGCGATGCGCTAGTGGTGTTTCTGGTGTTGCTAGTGTCTATAGACTACGGTAACCGTGTCTAAGTTATTATAAATTATTGTAGCACCAAAAATAAGCGTTCTTATTGATCCGTCTGAAATAGTTGAGATGATTCTAATTTACAACGTGTCTCGTAGTTCGCATTACTTTCACTTTCCTATCACTTGCTGCTGTGTTTAATTAGCGTGTTAAAACGCTTTGAGTCGTATTTCATTTTAAATGATTATATGTTAAGTTTTGCAGAAAAAAGTAAAAGTGTAAATACAGCATCTTATTATAACTAATTATTTAAATTATGCAGTCTTAGATCGCCCATTGGACTCTATTGACTAGTGGAATTGTAATCCATAAATCTGTATAACCAGTGATAGTTTAGCGATAAAACCAAGGGCTGCAAATACAGTTTCATCTAGTTTGATCCCCAGTCCAAAATCGTCGTACGCACACACAACTCTGATTTTTAGATATTTAAAAAAATATATGATTAGGTACAAATGTTATCACTGCTCGGTGAAGGAAAGTATCAAGAGAAAACCTAACTGACCCTATGCCTATTCATACCACGTTAACCTTTTATTATTCAACTCCTCTGCTACTAAAATAATCGTTGCACAAAACCACGTTTCAACTTATTGTGTTCATAACAACTTAGGTATTTGACGAAATAAAAAGTAATGTTTTAGTATGCATAGTAATTATCTTACGTCTAATTAGGTACCATTAAGCATTGCCGACTAGCAGCATGCTCCTTTTACATCTGTGTATTTATGAGAATAACTCTTATAGGGACAAGGCCTAGAAAGATGATGATAGATTTTTATATTATCAAGAATGTTATCTAAGTAGGTGACATTGAGATCATATAATATGTTTATGACGCGACATTGTAATGAGTGTTGAAAGAGAAAATGAGATGCTTCATATACAGATTTTAGTGATATTTAATAGCTTATATATAGCTTGGTCGATTTGATTTTTAATCTGGATGACTTTATTTCTTCATTCAAAAGTTAGAACTACACGTCTTAAGAAATATAGGTTCGGTTATACAAATCCAGCATATATGCAGTATTATTTGAATTAGTGTAATGTGGAAATTTTCAATTAACGTTGGACACGAGCAGCTCAGATTCGCGCAGATTGGCGTGCTTTGAGGGAGATGTCCAGCAGTGGACTAGTTTTGGCCTATTATACTTGTGGAATGGACACCTACACGGTGGGTAAAGTGTACTATGCACCTGGTATTTTATATTAGCGGCGGTTACCACTTTATATTACGTGGACTGCGCCTGGCTCGTCGTCTGCCACCTTCACCAAAAAATGTTATTTATTAGTCTTTTACCACACAGATAAAGTGATTACTATTAAAAATCAGGAACGCAATTAAAGACGCATTAGCTTCCAAACAGCCACGATTGCTGATTGCGGTTAACGGCCTGCGATCGTTGCACTCCATCCAGCACTAAACCACAACTCTGCTCTGCCAGTCTAGACTTACCGTCTCACTCCAATTACAATAATGGCCGGGTGCATCGCAAAATTCCATAACGCTTTCACTCGAAGTAAGTGGCTTTGCTTTCATGTCTCTAATAGTTTGAGAGCAGTCTTGTTTTGTTCTGTTCTGCCGATGATAGTGATTAGTGTTTATATCTGTATGTTTTGTTTGAACGTTGATGCTGCTATGTTTAATGTTGAAATCCTTATGTAACAACACATTGTTCTATCATTGCTTATTGTTAATGATTTAGATTGTTACAAATTTGTCACTTGTTTGCGTCACAACGACTACATCATTAATTGTTATATGTGTTCTCTTAAAATCTATAATATATTATGAAATTCAACTAATGAATGTATATAGGTGTACACTGTACATGTACTTTAAAGCTTTGAAGCTGTAAAGTACGTGTCATTGGCATGTCAGGAAATCGATTTCGAATGCAACCTATAATTCCATATAATTTTGCGATTATTTTCGCAATTTCACATGCTTAGCTATATTATAAAAAACAAATTTGTGTGTTGTGAATCTGCGAGTAGGATCAATAGATTCCGTAAAAGCTTTATATCATAATAAGCAGTTTAAGAATCCTGAATTCGGGGGATTCTTTTCACGAAGTTTTTACTGCGATTGAGATACTGGCAATCGTGTTATTTAATTCAGAAGGAAAGAAAGAAAAATGAAAATCATTGGAATATTTTCTAATCATATTCTACGTAGCTTTTACATTTTTACCACTTAACAATTTAGTGACACCCATCCCTCAATGCCTTCACGAAACTCATTCATTCAGAACTATTTCAGTTTCACATGCTTCTATTGTTGCATCGTTAAAATCAGTGGCTTACTTTGCATCGTTAAATAAACTATTTTCAGCGTCGCCTTCTTCCTGTGACGCTTGTCACTAATCCAAATCTGTCATTTGTTCCCGTTGGATATTCTCGGAGTGTTTTTAAAGATCCAATTTTTTCTCAAAGATTGTTTGTTGAACTTTGGATGTTAGAAAACAAGGGTCATTAATTTTAGTCCTTGTTTATATATTAGAAGTCTCTGGGGAATCATTTGCCGTCGTAAAGTAATTGGATTGGATGTTTATATCAATTTTGTCCTGTTTTCTTGCACATGTTTGTTTAGCTGCGAGTAAATATTTATGTACAGGCTAAGTTATTAAATCTCATCTGTATTTGTTAATATGAGTATGTTTAACAAAACAGCTGTTTTACTGCATACAGAATTGTTTAACTCAAAATTACCACAATATTTATATTTTTTTTTTTCTCAAGTCACCCAAAGACGTTAAGTATGATGTGTTATCGAAATTAGCAGTCAGGAGCAATTGTCAGGATGGCTGAATTGGTAAAGCATCTGGACGGTATCCAGAAGATGCAGGTTCATATCCTGCTCCTGACTGTTATTTTCGATTTCACATTTTTCACTTTGTGTTTAACACAATATTTATATTCTGACAAAATTTCAGATGGACGCATGTATGTTTTGCCACTCTGAAGATACTAACCGCATGTTAACTGCATGCTAATGATATGCTTATTTATTTTAGTTAAACTAAATAAACCTAATGAACAAACTGAAATTGCTGTATTTATATAGAAATAAATGTATGTATAGTATTCGTAGTTATTGGGCTTAAGTCGGCTCTCCTAAAAATTTGAATCTATTAAAAAAAAAATATTTAAGTAAATCAGATTTAGTTTTTTATATCTATGTATATTCATTTAAAATCTTATCTCATTCAAAATAAGTCTGGTGTATTTTATCTTAAGTTCCCTTCTTTTCTCGTATCTTCACTGATCTCAGCCTAATCAATCAACATAATACTATTATTAAATAAATTCATTTTAATTTTTATTTAATAACTCAATCCTCGATTTTCTGTGGTCAATGGCTCAATGGCCACACTAAGGTACGTGCGTGTTAACCTCACGTAATCAAACAAAATGGCCTTTTACTAATGTTTGACTTACGCAACAAGTTCAATGACTCACTCTAACTTCGAATGTTTATAGTTTTTATCTTCTAATCTCACCTTGAATTGCACAGCCGGTTGCCTTATGTGTTAAACTTTAATGAAAATCAATAGGGTATATAAATTAAATAACAACATCACGTCTACTCACACATATAAAGATTACTTTGTTAATTTGAATCATCGTCAGATATTAAGTGATTTCAATAATATATTTATAGTGTGTGTAGTCATATGGGGGAAAGAACTTTTTTATTTAGGGCAATTTGGTCCTAACTCCACATTCTCTATGATTTTCAATGAAAAAATAGAAAATCATCTTTAAAAAGGCATTACGTTGAGCGTCAAAGAGAGTTACTTCTTATTGTTTAATCCTATCAACCCATCTAAACATTTTTTGTGTAATCCGGGGATTGGATGGGACGCAAGTTCGGATCCTGCTTGCAGTAAAGTTTCCTCTTTCCACTTTCATAAATAATTTGTTCTATAAAGAAGCTGAGTATGTCAAGTAGTAAAATATAGATAAAAAATGACATGTAAACATTCTTGACGAAAAAAAGCCGCTTTGAAAAGACTATATTTTACAAAAATAGTGAAACGAAAACTCCTCGTCTCATCTACCGCGTCATCTCCGATCCCTTTAGTGTTAGTAAGAGTTATGTCAGGGGCATCTTGTTAGTATATTTAGGCTATGGTAACCGCTTACCATTAGACGGGCTGTATGATAGTTATCCACTCTTGTCGTGTAAAGAAATATTTAATTTAATTTAGTTGCTTATTCATGTTCAATTATGATTGAATATAAAATTGTTATAAGCTGTTCGATATCTGGATGTTTCGTGCAACTGAAACTGTGCAACAACTTCCGCTAGTAATAATTTCTTTCATCTCATCAGCATCCTTCATGTTCGTTAATCTACTGACAGATATTACTATTATTTTGAACACGGCAATCCAATTCTCCGATTTGATTGTAATCTTTTTCTGGCTTTTGTCTTTACAACTAACTAGTAGTTTATCTAAATAGTAGTTAGTTTGTGGGTTGCCTGGAAGAGATTGCGTGGGTTGCCTGGAATTTGTGCATTATTTATTATTATTATTTTTGTTATAAGTTTTTTCTATTTTTTTTTTGGTGTACAAATAAAGAGATATCTATCTATCTAGTATATGGTAATAGTACATACCTTATGTTGTAATAGACACCCGATTATATTCCGTTCCGGAGTTCTAAGTCCTTAACGCTATCCCAGCCGGCACACTTAATGTGAAATTAATTATTTTGGTAATGGACTAGGAATACAAGTATCACCACCCCATTCTTTCCCGCGGGTGTCGTAGCTATCAGGCGACTAAGGGAAGTAAACAATGTTTATCCATTGCATTAATGGTGGCTGTGTACCAAGTGGGAGTACTTACTTATCGGTATCACATATTTTCCATGTGACTGACCGTGAAATACCTTGGATTGTATTTTTGTAGCGGGGATATCCCCTATTCGTACATTTCTCACGCTTGAAATGTTTGGTAAGCTGTTGCTTGACAGTATTCTATCGATAAATCCCTGAGTCACCACTTACTATCAGCTACCATCAGGTGGGCCGGGGTTGATCTGCTGCCATATGAAAAAAAAAAGACTAACTGCAACAAATTGGGTGCTATAATCAGATTCCTTCACAGTTTAAGAAAAGACCAGCGCCTCATATAGCATAGTAATGTGCTATGCTAGAAATAGCAGTCCATTCCATGAAAAATATCCAGCTGATTACATCGATGCTCAATTCACGATTTTTAAAATATGATATTTTTTCATGAATACCAAAATGTCTCAACCACACAGAAGCTTTTCTACATGTCCTAATTTCAGTAGCGAACAGCCAAGTCACCGTTTATTTTCCAAAGGGCTCTGCTGGAGTTGAGTACCATCGAATGTCATCAAAGCCCGCCAACTGGGTCGAGGGTCTTACAAATAAGTAATTGTCCTCAACATTCGTATAGCCCTTGGGATTCAGCTAATACTATGTTGTTTTTGAATTTAAAGCCTACCCAAGCTGTTTTTATGTAAGAATAAATATGAAACTAGTTTTTTGCGGCACTATTTATATTCCTTGTATTTGGTGTCGTAAATTTTAAATCCACGTATCTGTGCTGTTCAAATTACCTCATCGCGTACGTTCATTCAGCTTTGTCTCGTAATAATCGATATAAATATGCAAGTTAAAAAAAAAGCGAGTTAACCTTGCCTAGTTCCAATATAAACATTTACCACATTAACGATTCATTTCCGAACGGACGATGTAACTCGTACGTTATCCACGTACATTTTAATTTGTGTTGACGGCCGTATCTACTATCTACTAGTTGAATAATATAAAATAATTAGACCACGTCTAAGTCAACCGTGACCGAATTTCTTATGTTTGTAAGAAAAATTTTTGTAAACATTTTCCATTCATAATTTTATTTCAAGCATCTGTAGGGCTGTCATTTGCACCTAGGGTGTTTTTGGCTGCCGGCAGACCACCGAAGGAATGTACAGGAAGGTGCCCCGAACGACGGGGTGTGCGGTTAGGAACATTTTTCCCGCTTTAACAAAAAAAAAAGGGTGTTTTTGGCTCTTTCCTTCTGGTTTTGATTCGGCAGTGACACAACAAATGAGTATAACTCATCACACAAAACCTTTAAACATTCTATATAATGTTACTTATAGAAATGATATACTTAGTGCTTGGCCAGTCTGCACACGCGGGCGCGGGGCGGCGTGGGTGTGGGGACGCGCGCGACGCAATGTTGCCAACTTAGCACTTTCGGTGCTAGATCTAGCACTATTTCGTGAGTCTAGCACTGAACCCTGACATTTAGCACCTAGCACTAAATCTAATACTTAATAGAAAAAGCTGATTATTTGAATGAACGGATTGGAAGGGACGCAGGTTAGATTCCCACTCGCACTAAAGTTCACAAATAATTTGTACGTTAAAGCTGATTATAGTATTTCGATTACCGCAAAACAAAATGCATTTACCCGAGCAGTAGCCGAACTAAACAAATACCAACTTCGTAGTCTGCTACACTTTGTTATAATGCGTTGTTGCCTCCCCTGTTTGATACTGACCAATACAAATGCGTATTACATTTTCTTTTGGTCACTTTTTTGAATGAAACGGAGTAATGATCCAACATTTATCTTAAAATAAGGCAGTGTAAAAGCCACTTTCATATTCAATCTGTTGATTCAATTTCAGTTTAGGGATTTCCGACACTAGTAAATAGGAGCATGTACTCGATACTTTGTTTCGATATCAAGTGCTGCCTCGAATTATTCTTGCGATGCTTAACACTGTTCTAGAAGCTTTTTTGTATTATATAATTGATGGTCCTAGAAATTTAGCAGTAGTGTTTGCCAAATACAATATGGATGAAACGGACTTATTTTTATTATAAAATTCTTATTTAAAATGGCAAGTGCTACAAGTGAAAAATGGGATTAATGAAATTCTTGACTAGAGAAGAAGGATTGATTTGAGGATGAACATTATATTAATACAATAACTTTATCAGTAAATCACCAAAACACAAGACGAACAGGAAGTCGCCCCAATGCTACTTATAGTAAAAGAGCAAAAATAATACGGGATAAATTTTGTTTATATTTATGGGAAAATAGAAGTTAAACATTATGTGAATTCCTACATTGTAAAAGTCCCAACGTTTTAAAAAATATAAAAATATATACCTTCATGCCCAGGAAACAGTGATTTTATTTCATTCCACTGTCTTGTATGTTTTGACATCCATAATGCAGGTCGTGCTTGAATTGCGCTTATAAATTCTTCAATATTTCAAATCAGAAGACGCCATGTTGCAAACGCGCGAGGTTAGCTCGGAATGGTTTGAGATCCTCGCGCTCCGCGTTATTTGCCGCTTGACGGCCGCGCCGTCACTGCGGGTCTGCGGCCACTTGTATGAATGTGTGGCTTGATTTGCCCGCGCGCTTAACGCGCGATACCGCCCGCGCCGCTCGCCGCGCCCGCGTACCCACTACGGACACTCAAATAAAGGTTTCATATGATGTTTAAGTATGCCGCGCCGCGAGTGCAGTCTGGCTCTTAGTCATGTCAATAAATGTCTTGTACATAGTAGTTGTACAAGACATTTATTCTATTGTCGCTGACTCGACTACAGTAAGCTGTAACAGTTAGTAGTAACAGCTGTAACCGTTTATGCAATCAACAGTACTACTGACACTCAATCAGAATGGTTTATACGCTTAACGGGGGCGGTAAGAAGGACCGGCTATTCTATTCTGAGTGTAGGTTAAAATATGAAAATAAACAAACCCGGGAAATCGAATTTGACCAATTTTTTACTGCCGTAATCTTTTGAAACATGGCAAGTAATAAAAGTACGTAATACAGATGACAATGCAATCTTATATATATATAAATGAATCTCTATTTCCCTTGGTCGTCGCATCACGCGTAAACAGATGGAACAATTTTGCTAATTCTTTTTTCGTTGTGTTTATTATTATCAGGAGAAGGTTCTTATGAAAGAAAAAATTAAGAAAATTCCGCATTTAATTGGAAAATTTCAGATAACGTAACGATTTTATTAATTTAGCACGTTTGACAATTCGCAAGTAATTGAATAGCTATATAGAACGTTCATAGCTAAGACAGGACAACGTCTGTCGGGTCAGCTAGTCATTTTATAACTTCTACCTATTATTATCTTCGCCAGTATTTGTATTGAAATTACCACGAGATTGGTGTTAACCTATGTATATATCAGATATATTATACTGGCAAATAACTCACGTCTAGGATCGGTTACGTCGACCCAAAATTCAAGCATATCCGATGTTCATCATCGGGACGAATGCGCAGCGGCGTCTGCGAGCTCGAAATCCGGGTTGATCGATTCTAAACATAAGTTACTTGGCAGTATAATATATTTAAAGTCCTAGCTCCTAGGGCTAGCGTGATTAAAAATTCCTTAGAGCATCTTCTTTTTAGTTTCTGTCTTATTTACAATGATTTTTATTAAAAGTTAAAATAGAGGTAGCCCTAACGAAACCTAGAACATGAACCGTTTGATGGTCGCTGGCATTAGTCCAGATCAAAGTACGGTGAAGATCTCTATAATAAAATTTAAACTTGTACCTCCCATGAGAGCCCTTCTAAATTTACTACACATGACCCCCATTTCAGTTCCACTTCGCGCTGAACTTAATATTGTTGTTATACGACACTTGATTTATACTAGGGCCAGGGGTTAACGCCCATAGCGGCAAAACTTCGGACTTGTACAAATATAAAAGCGTTATTTAGGTTATGAGATGTATTTTTTTTATGTGGTGGCATTTTTTGTTCACTGAAGTGATGTCAAATAGTCCCAATGGTCGGGAATGGCGCATGGCGCGTAATTTTAGTATGTGAGGGTCCCACACTTACCCCGCTCGTTCCCTGCTGAACGACAGGGGTCAGGAACTTTATTCCCGCCTCAATGGCATTATTCACTATGTCCAGGGTGGCATTGATGAAGAATTCAATCCTGGTTTTACCCATAGAAATAGGAACAACGCACTAGTAATGATTAACGTTTCTTTTGATTATTATATTGTCTTACCAAAGAACTGCATAATTTAATCTCTTTGACGTAATATTAGAGAGGTGTAGTTGGTTGACTATAATCTACGTAATGTAGGTACATTAGAATAAATATTTTAAACAAATTCATTTTACTACGAAGAAGATATCGTGAGCATTATCGTTGGAAGTAGTACTCACAATTAAACTGCTGTTGTTCTTTATGCTAAAAAAAGAACCGATACTCTTGACCCGCTTCGTTTATAGATGTAGAATAATATTCTATTTCTTTCTACACACTAGGTTTTAGTGTTCGCTATAAATTTACGAGCTAAGTAGGCATATGGGGGTATCCAATATGTTGTATAATTATGCTGCCGACGCAACGCCTGTCTTCGTAAATCGCGTTTTAGGCTTTGATCTATTTTTGATATAGTTTGGCTACTGTGTGGGAGTTATGTCACCTATATAATTGATGATACAGAAATACCTACCAAAAAACCTTTAACACTGAATGTAAATTTAAGGTATAACTATGACTACAGTTTGTACATACCTAATACAGCAATTATTTTTTACCGAACACATTCAGGCGACTAAGAAATCCGTTAAAACGGTTTTATTCAGCTTGCCCTGTTTGTTGTTTGTTTGGGTCAAATTTAGTAATTGAAATTTTATCCCCCTTCTGTAATCAAGAATGCGTGCTAATAATCTCCATTCCGGCATAAATGTAATTAAGACGTTTACGAAGAAAGCTAATGAAATACATATTTATTTTGACAAAATTGCCCCTTCTCAACCTGAAACAGCTTTATGTGGTTTTTGCTCTTTAACTAAAAATATCACTGAACAACACAGTTTAAAATATTATCAAAAATAGACAAAGCAATAACACGATTTCAATATCAACTTTTACATTAAGAAAGCATTCTAGGAGTTTTAGTAATGAGGTGCTAAATAGTGCAACAAAAATGAGTTCACGGGACTATTACAAAGTGTCGTACATCAGCAAGGAGACAGATCGGTCCAGGATCTCTTTGGACAACGAAGTTCTGGACAACGACACGGCGTTCAACGCGAATCAATTCAAGTTATACGATGACTTCACTACAGACTTGAGGATGGCGTTCAATCCATTGCGAAGAAATTTCCACGATCTCGCCAGAACAGATGTGATCAGGAGACGGGGTGATCCCAATGATTCTGGTGTCGATATGGAGAATGGGAACCCTTTTGATGATGTAACGACTTCTAATGATAGCGATTTGGTAAGTTGTAGGAGATGTAGTTTAATTCTAAGTCATCACTTCCTACTTGTTCAAGACATATTATGTGATTTGGCATTGATTTTTTATTGTTCAGACGATAAGGGAAATGTTTTCTCATTTGCGACTATGTCTTGGCTAATGTGCTTTATCTAAGCCCCACTATGCATATAAGTGTAGTGCTCATTCTAGCCATTTTATCATGAGTTGGCTCCCAAAAGAACAAAAATATTGTTATTATCTATTTGGTAGAACCCTGAGGCTGGTATACCGTTGAGTCAGAGATTTTTCGTCTGTCCGGTGAAATAACATCCGTTAGGGGCTGGTTTCTATCACCGACGTGTGGCCCGCGGCAGCTGGCGGCTAAATGTGTCTATAGCCAAACAATTATCAGCCGTAAATTATTATTAGATTGTTAACTTAAGTTAGAATTTCCTCAAGTATTCCACTACTGGGCCTTTGCAATAGGGCGCTGGAATGAGCAGTGCCGCCTGCACCCATAGGTCCCTTTGATTTTTTACAAGATCGTCGGTTTTTGCCGGATCTACAATTGGCAGGAGGCTGTCCTGCGCTGCGCCGTCCTAACGGTTGTCGTTCGTCGAGCTATATGGCCTATGAATTGACAATTATTCAACCAATTTCCTTTATTTTTCAATACCTACTTTTAGACATTAATAAAACGATGACAAACTACTACTACTACTGTAAACTAGGAAGTATCACAGCTGACTAGCCGATCATGTTTATATTTTTAAACAACTCTTTTCGGACCAGTGTGACAACTCCTATAAAAAAAATGTCAGCTTTGACGCAGATTGATCTGCACTTCTGTTTTTAAGTCCGGTCCGACAGTTGTTAGAACTGGAGAGATCTACCTTACCTAAAATAGAAATAGTTAATATTTAATGTGCAAAGATTTTAAATTTGGATATTCAATCCATTGAGCTACTGTTTTGTCCCTTACTATTGGCGCTATCTATTAGAAGTATCACTTCACACTAGTCCTCGTAGGTTATCTATTCTATTGTTGTCACCATCGTCAAAACTGTCAAATTAAACGTACTGCATGTACCGAGCCGTTCGTTCCGACGTGCCGACGTGATAAACATTGTGATCTCACTCATTCTGGCTGCACTTATATCCGTCAATTAAATTCTTTTTAAAACTTC
Organism: Leucoma salicis; assembly: GCA_948253155.1. Classification (NCBI taxonomy): domain Eukaryota; kingdom Metazoa; phylum Arthropoda; class Insecta; order Lepidoptera; family Erebidae; genus Leucoma; species Leucoma salicis. The sequence continues at coordinate 23,845,710 of OX411814.1, read as the reverse complement.
CTCGTGACGCAGAAGCTCGTGAACTGGCGCCATCTATTACGAAACACCGGAAACTAGTGTCAACGTGTCTGGAGTCCGAGCCCATCCGTAACTTGATACAATGAATAATAAAGCAATCATTGATTGTATCGGGCTACTTTGTATGGACTGTTCCCGGACTGTGAGTGGTGAACACTTGAATAGTTAATTGTTTAAAGAAGTAATTTATATGCAGCATATTCTTCCGAAAATTCCATTTACTATATTAATAGCCTATTATGTTATATCGAGATAAAATGTTTATTCTTAAGACTAAACAAGCGCCAACTATAAAGGTTAATCATAATCAGTTTGGCAGTTTTTGAGTGATGTGTGCACAAATAAACAGACACAATTTTAAAAAATATATGATTTGGGTTCTGAATTTTTTTTCAAATAGTTTAAACAAAATTTTGCCCGTGACATCGTCAGCTTAGACTTAATATACCATAGACATATTGCGCCAATCTCAATATACCATACATTATATACACTTACATTTATCTCACAGAAACCATCCATTTGTCTTCGATATTAAGTAATATATGTGCTTTTATGGGCTCCGGACTATTTTATGATAGTCGGTTAAGCGTGAGAGTGCAACAAACAAACGCACCTTCGCATTTATAATTATTAGTAAGGATGTACAACGATAGATCTGTGACTGTTTTATAACGCTATAGATGCACGCCAAATCTTCTAGAATAACAGCTCCAGAGAACATCTGCTATTGATTACGTCCCTAACTATTACTTGCAGGTAGCAGTGGTGAATTACGTTCAAAGTTTATCACCATTCGGACAGACTATTTGACTCATTTAAATATTCCAAATTTGATCTCAGGTATCATAATATAACAGCCAGATAAAGGGCGTCGTAGATCCACATCCCTTCTATTTCTTTTCCACCTCCTATCCCTTAAGATTGGCCACGATCCCCTGGCGTAGTTAACGTTGAGTAACAGCTGACTGTAGAGTAGGTTGCCACTCTTGTACAATAGGCCTCAGGCCAATTAAGACATCTATCATTAGACCTAACATTCGAACTATTGAAAATTACTTTCAATTAATTCATATATCAATTTGAATCTGTCATATTCCCATTCCGTACGACCTAATTCAGTCAGTAAATTAAACGGCCACATCTCACGTTTCATTCCTCAAACGGCTTGGCAATTAGTAGACCACGTATGATGTAAGCTTTTCTCACATTGTACAATATGATGAGTCATTTGAATCATATTATATACACAAAGCTAGTTGTGACCACACTTTCGGCAAATGTATTTAGAACAAATTCGGTATACATTTTTACTTTTTTATAGTTGTTTTCGTGGTGTTTTCTACTGTTCTGTACCACGGATAGTAAGTGTCGAATAAAGAAGTAGAAAGTCACTGAAAGAGAAGAAACTCAAAAAAACAAACCTTATAATAATATAGATAAAAGAGGAAGTCATTTGAGAGTGAGACTATAGGTACGCCTATTTCTCTACTCACTTCTCTATTTCTCACTACAGTAGAGACGCGTGGCTCACGGAACATACATGGATTGTGAAAAATAATTATATAAATGATGAGCTGATTCTATTTAGCCTTTCTTGTTCTATATTGTATTTATGTAGTTTAATTTTTTTGCCTAAGCGAGGCCTATTTTTTTTGTATAAGTGCCAAATTTCGTTTAAATCCGTTTAGACGTTATGTCACCATATAAACCTTAATGTTAATCTATTGTCTCGATTCAGTCGCTTAAGCTGATGCAACGCTAAATGCTGATGCAAGAGACTGCTGATTGAGCTGATGCAAGAGACAACGATCCAAAAATCTTTACATTCTTGCCTATTTATATAGGAAGTAAGATAGCTGCCAGTATCAAAAATAAACATCATTCAAAATTTAAAAAGTTCTTCACAGCAGTGTCGCCACGTCCAGAAAGCCCTTTTTATGTACCTGGCTGCTCTGTTTAATGAATTCTACTATGTAAGTTTTTTAATAGTAATCTTGAACTCGGGTCCTAAAATTGCGTCATCAAAAATATTCCGGTTTTTTAATTAGGGAGTTGTCGGTGGCAGCATGAAGTTTGGCATTGCCTGAGAACCGTCATTGGTCTCGCCATTTATTACATAGAATTATGTAGGGTACTATAACTACCCCCTGGTAAAACAAGCTCCCTAGTTTAAAACTATTTTGAGTCTACATTAAAAAATCAAAAGAATATGGCAACCCTACTAACAGGCATAAGGATGAGCTTTACACCAGACTTGACATAGAAACATTACTGACTACTATCTGAAAAGCATAATGAATAGGAAATTTATTTCATTCAAGTTTTGTTATAACAAAAATACTATATGTGATGCTTTAGAAATGCCTCAGTGGTGCAGTGGTAGTGTGAGCGACTCCTGATCATGAGGTCTCGGGTTCGATTCCCGGGTCGGGCAGTGTTATTCAGCTCTTTCGTAAAAAGTAAAATTTTCAGTATCAGCCCGGAGTTTGGAAATGTGCCCGGTAGACGGCAAGAGGCGCGCCCCCTATTACGTGGGTCTTAAACATAGTTGGCGAACCGTGGGTGTGTAATACACCTCTGCCGACACCTTCGGGGATACAGGCGTGAGACTATGTTTATGCTTTAGAAAATCAAACTCGGCATGAATATAAAAGACATTGTAAGGAAACTCAACACAATTAATTTTAATGGACCTCTTACATTCTGAGAGGCTGAACACCTGTGCCCTCTGGTGGACGCTAATAGGTTGATAGTAACGTACATATTTCCGTTATCGTCGCTATATTGACACATTACGCATTCAAATATCGTCGCAACATATTATGTAGACTGCTAATGTAGCTAACTGTAACTTATCGGGTTTGAAGCATGGTGCAGCGGTTTTGATGGGTTAAACTGCCTCCCGACTGAATTGTAACTACTGACATATAGGCCAACTATGAGTGAAAAATTGCACCTCAAACCTTCTGGAAATATTTTCAAACGCATGTGGGCGTTAATACCTACTGGAAGACATACATGCCATCAATCGGATTTATCTCTTGTAGTAGACCCATAGCATAACTAGTTAATAAGGAATAAATAATATTGGAATCAAAATAATATCTAAACGTAAATTAAGGTTTAATGTATTTTTCATTACTCATACTCTGAAAGTAGGCCTGAAGTTGCCTGAGGAGCGGGTTGAAAGTAATACTTTCCAGCCCTAGAGAGAATTACTTTAAACTGACAGCTGAGTAATTATAAAAAAAAAAACTATTTTCTGTACAGCCAGTCAATTACAGCGCGATGTAAAATTGAAATAACATAAAGTTAAGTATTTATTAAAGAATTTGTTTTGTTATATAACTTTATTTTAATATAATATTTCAACTATATCTTTAAAATAACGAAGATTTATATTTTTTAAGTCTCCCATTTTTTCTTTAGCTAATTCATGATTTTTATTTTTAGTTTCTTCGTATTCCTAATGAAAAGCACAGTGTTTATACCTCGGGATAAAGACTCATTTAGTCCCTCGAACTATTGGAGCCCTCGCTACGCTCGGTTGCTTTCATCCCTAGGGTTACAATGTACTATTACTACATTATTTTACACGCTACTAGCGTCTTTTAAATACATATCGCCTATAAAACATTTGACTTAAATATTGCTTAAATACTTGTTTTGTACTCTGTAACCGGTATGTACAACCTGACGTCACAAGTAACTTGCCCTTGACCATATATTTCGACCTTTCTTCTTAAGGTGATTACCTCATGTTACCAGGAGACGTCAACCTTGACTCCCTTAGCCTTAAATGGCATGATATTTAAATCGCATTTTCTCGACTTGTTGCAGTTGGAGAACGAAGTTATGGTAGATCCTTGGAGCAGTATGGACTCTTCGAATTCACCATTAACAGACTCAGGACCATCGGCAAGTGAAGATTGCACTCCATCAACTTCGAGCGAACCCGCTCGTGGGTCTCTAGATGTCTCTTCTCCTCTTTCGCTTGACTCGCGCCGCTTACCTGACCCAAAAGATACCAAACCCAAGATAGTACCTAAACACATTCCCCCAAAGTCTTCAGACAAGGCGCGATCACGCGATCTTACCCTTCAACTAGAGACCCTAGAACCTAACCTCCCTACACGCCGGCCACATTTTCTCGACGAAGACTATCAACCGCCGTCCAAATCGAACATCGAATGCCGAATTCTGAAACCACATTTCCTGGACCACTCACCCTCACCAGATGAATTTGATGAACGTAGCGACATTACAAACCCAAACTTTTTAGACGATGATGTCGATGGGGACGATAGTCAAGTACAAAAGAAATCCGGAACCCTTCCGAAGAAACCACAACGAACTCCATCTTCTGCGTACTCAACTCCCGAGGATCGGCCACATAGAACAAGTTACCGAAGCACTTTACATTACGGGTTAGAAAGTGCGGCCAGGTCCAGCGAGCGGGACAAAAGGGCATCACAACTGTATAGAGGGACCTGGCCTGGAGAACGGGATGTCTGGACGGGTCATGACTCCTCCAGCGTTCGTAGTTTCTCTAGCAATGGTTCCGCAGAAGGTCCCAGGCCCTCATCGAATCTAGAAAATAAAATGGAGTGTGTTTGTTCCTTGATCTCTCTTCTAAGTCTGTCACCAGAAAACAATGCTGACTTAAGCGGACCTTTACTGGAGATGAGTCGGTCAGTCGAAAGCTGCATTGCAATGCGACAAGCTGGTTGTATTCCCTTACTCGTTCAATTAATACATTCAAAGGTACCAAGAGAGACCCGTGACCGCGCTGCTAAAGCATTACGTAACATAATTCATACCCAAACTGACGACAAAGCGGGTAGAAGAGAAGCGAGGGTATGGCGACTATTAGAACAAGTTAGAGAATATTGTTACATTTTAGAAGATCTTGTTGAGATGAGAAAAGAAGGCAAAGAAGTCGTTGAGGATGATGCTACTAAACACCCCAGCCAGAGCGTGGCGGCTCTAATGAAACTGTCGTTTGACGAAGAGCACAGGCATGTTGTATGCCAATTGGGAGGGCTGCAGGCACTAGCTGCCTTAGTAAGCGGCGATCAAGCAGCCCATGGAAGCAGAACTGATGATAACACGTGTTTAACAATGAGAAAATACGCTGGCATGACGCTAACAAACTTGACCTTCGGAGACGGGAACAACAAATCACTTCTATGCTCCTTTAAAGACTTCATGTTGGCTCTAGTCGAGCAGTTGGAATCGCCGAACGACGATATGCGGCAGGTACGTAAATTTATTTATATTTCGTAACTATCCAGTTCTTTCAAGAAAATAATGTATAATATCGATTTTCTCGAGCTTGAATTATTTACGTTTGAACAGGTTGCTGTACTGACATACTTCCATTTCGTGTTATTTATTTTTAGAGGAAGGATAAAGTTTTCAACTGTTATTTTTTTATCTATCAATGGATATATTTATGTTAACAATTTTTTAAACATTACTTTTCAGGTAACAGCTGCGGTACTCAGAAATCTATCGTGGAGAGCTGACACCAACAGTAAACAAGTGTTAAGAGAAGTAGGTGCCGTCAAGGGTTTAACCAAAGCCGCAATGACCTGTCAGAAAGAAGCCACTCTCAAGTCTGTCCTATCGGCCCTCTGGAATCTAACAGCTCACTGTTCGATGAACAAAGTAGCCTTATGTTCTGTTGAGGGAGCCTTAGGCTTTCTTGTAGACATGCTCAGTTACGATTCCCCAACGAAAACTTTAGCGATAGTAGAGAACGCAGGTGGAATTATGAGAAACGTATCGAGTCACATCGCCGTCCGAGAAGATTACAGGCAAATTCTCCGGGAGAGAAATTGTTTGAGTGTCTTACTGCAGCACCTCAAATCTCCAAGTCTTACAGTCGTTAGCAACTCGTGTGGTACCCTCTGGAATCTCTCGGCGAGATGTCCGCAAGATCAACAGTTCCTTTGGGACCACGGTGCTGTCCCCATGCTTAGAAGTCTCATCCATTCTAAGCATAAAATGATAGCAATGGGCTCTAGTGCGGCTCTGAAAAATTTGCTCAACTCCAAACCGGGAAAAACGCACATTATATCCTTAGATACCACCGCTAGGAACATGAACTTACCAGCTCTGCCAACACTAGGTGCTAGGAAACAGAAGGCCTTAGAACAAGAATTGGATCAAAACTTGGCTGAAACTTGTGATAATATTGAACCAGCCACATCTCCCACTACCAGCAACAGAGAAGAGAAGAACCTTTTCACAGCCACAGAAAGGCAAATCGCAATGAATTTAGAAAGACATAGGATGACTTCTAGTTCACCTCTAATGGGAACTTTAACCTCACAGATATCATTAAGCCATAGCGCACATTTGGCGAGCTATTTGAGTTGCAGTAACACTCTTTTGAAAGGAGCTTTAGTCTCTCGTTCTAATACAGGCAGCGCTGGGAATGTCAACCGGTCAGACAGTAAAGATTCCGTTACGAGTACTCATTCTGACACTGTGTTTGAAAGAGTCATGCGCACCGGCAAGGTACCCGTCCCAACCCCCCGAAATAAAGATCTTATGAGGTGTGAAGGTTCTGGTGACTCGTTCAAAGATGCTAAAAAGGATAGTTACCTTGGGTTTCCAACTCAACCGCCTATTCCTCCCCCGAGAAGTTCTACAGAAATGCGTACAAATTACACAGAATCCGGTTTTGACGTCGACCAGGATTCTTGTGACCAGCCTATAGACTATAGCAGAAAATATTCTGAAACCAAAACCAGCGAACCTGAAGTTGAGAAACGAAAGAATACGAAAAAGTTTTCTAAGAAAGAGAGTCCAAACTCGTATGGTGATTACCAGGAGACGGATTTAGACCAACCCACAGACTACTCCTTGCGTTATGCCGAGCATCAGTCAGAGACTGGCTCCGATATGTCAGAGCCTGTCGGTCCTTCAGTGCACGAAGATACCATCAAACACTTTGCGACAGAAGGCACGCCTTATGAAACGCCAGCAATCTTCTCAACGGCGACATCTATGTCAGACCTTCGAGTGATCGGCAAAGACATCAAGAAACCTGCAACTGTGAAGCCCAATCCTGAGGCGATGACGCATTCTGATGAAAAAGACACTTGCTCCATTGAGGACCCTCCTAATCATGATAACGATAAAGCGGCGTCTACTCCTCAGAACGCAGCAGCACCAGAACCAATAGTAGAAAAGTCAGGAGTATTTGATACAAAGTTTAGTTCAGGGATGATCAGCCCAGAAAAGCCTGTAAACTATTGCGATGAAGGTACTCCTGGGTATTTTTCAAGAGTCAGTTCATTGAGCAGTCTGGGTGAACCCACAGAGGAGGATTGCCTGGCTAAGAGGAATGCTATGGCAACTATTAACGTAGAACCTAGTCCTCTTGAACCGAATGCAAGCAGTTCAGCCAAGGATAGAGAAGGTAATGCAACAAGACCTTTTGTTTTCACCCATATTCTACAATTATTTTGCTTGTCGTTTGAGATCCCTGTACTTTCAAATAACTCTTAAAACTTCATGGCTATAGAAATTATATTCACACATGTCAAGATTATATTGTTTAGTGTTAGAGCCATCATAGTATTGCAAACTATCTCATAAACAAACAGTTAATATTTTAATATAGGGACTTTGAATTTGCTTTAAGTCCGTGATGTACTTACAATAGTGTCGTATGAATTTATCAATAATAAATTTATGCAGATAATTTAGCTTGTAAGACGAAGTAAATTTGAATGAAAGCCCTATGTCAATTCATCAATGCAAGGAAATCCAATTTCTCTCTTTTTGGGGGAGTTTAGCACAGCAGTGAGGCAAAAGAAGAAGAAAAAATATACCAAACAATATTTTAAAAAAAGTTTTGAAAAGCTGTCTTTTAACGAATAATCATTGAAAAATTAATAAACCATATCCTCACTATAAGACCGAGCTAAAGCCGTTTTTTCTCTAGCGTTCCCCAAATCTTACATGACACATAGTGACATTGTCATAAAACGTTTTCACTACAGATGACCTAAAATTATATGTTTTTTTATAATTGGCATCTATAGGCAAAGTATGGATGCGTTGTATCGTTACCACTTCGGAAATAAAGGTAACTAATAAAATAATGAAATTGTACAGGGTCCAAAGCAGTGACGTTCGCAACGGAGCCCGTGTCCGTGTGCGCGGGCTCGGAGGCGGCGTCGGGCCGAGCCACGCCCCCCGCCCGGTTCGTGGAGGACACGCCTCTCATGTTCTCGCGCTCCAGCTCGCTGGGCTCCCTCCCCGAGTGCTCGCAACAAGATGACCAGGGCTCGTTACTATCGGAAGTCAGGTTAGTATGTTAACGAGCACCTTAATTTATAGCTTTATTTTTTATTGCCAACGGTGGCAGACAAGCAAACGGCCTACCTGATGGTAAGTAGTAACCGCCGCCCATGGACTATGGCAACACCAGGGACACCGCCAAGTCGCCGCCTACCGTGAGTAAAGTACTCTTCTCAAACCTCGTTTAAAGAGGGACAAGTCGTAACGCTGGGGAAACATCGCAGCAGGAAGTTCATTCCAGATCTACACGTACGTGGTAGAAAAGAACGCTGAAAACGAACCGTCTTGGACGAGATTGTTTCCAGGTGGAATGGATGAACCCTAGTACGGCGTCTCGTGGTCCGGTGGTAAAACGGCGATGTTGGTATTACCTCAAACAGTTCCTCAGAGCACTCCCCGTTGAAGAGTCGATAGAGCACACAGAGAGCCCCAAAGTCTTTCCGCCGCCCCAACGACTCCAGCTCATCCGTGAGATTGGGATCATTGACAATTCGAACAGCGCGTCTTTGCAGGGAGTCAAGTGGGTCGAGCTGGTATTTTGGTGCGCCTGCTCAGAGATGTGAACAGTAACTCCACGTGAGAGCGGACTTGTGCTTTATACAGCACAAGTCGCTGCTCGGTGTGAAGTACCGCTTGGTTCTGTTCAGGACGCCCAGTTTCGTGCTCGCCAATTTGGCTTTGTCCTCTAAATGACTCCCGAACTGGACTTTACTAGATATGTCGATGCCAAGGACCCCAATACTCTCGTAGACCGGGAGAGTTACCCCTTGGAACTGGCGCGTCACGACAAATGCGTCCTTCTATGCAGTGAACGCGCAAACCTGTGTCTTCGTAGGGTTGAATTGAACCAAGTTCTTTTCTCCCCATTCCGAGGCCTGCCCTAGAGAGCGCTCGACTTCAGACACAAGTTGGATCCGCCTCTCCTCCAGCATGTTCCGAGGAACTTTCTGATGGCCGGTATATCGCGCATCACCCGTACTGTCATCCGCATAGCAATGCATACTCTCTATTGAGAGCAAGTCATTGAAGCTTCACCCCCCAAAGCTTCACTCCCACCATCTCTGCCCAGCGATGAGTGAGGTACACGAGAAGATCACCAGCAGATCGACTTTGATGAAAGCCGTATTGGCGATCACTGATCAGCTAGAGATCCTCAAAAAAAAATAGGTAGTGTTCGGCCTCGTAAAACCTACTTAGCACCTTCCCGAACTGAACCACCATAGTGACACTGAATTAAGGCCAGCATGGATACTTTTTATTATCCAAGGAATGGTTCATAAAGGGGGGGGCGGCGGCAGCGCGTATGCGGAGAGGCGCCGCCCCCGGGCCGGACGGGGTTCCCGCCCGAGTGCTGGCCCTGGTCCTCGACCACCTTGAGCCCCGCCTCGGGGGACTGTTCGGCGCTTGCCTGATGTCCGGACGGTTCCCTGACTGCTGGAAGGAGGGGAAGCTCGTGCTCCTGCCGAAGCCGGGACGGCCTCCGAATACAGTCTCGGCCTTCAAGCCCATCGTGTTGCTGGACGAGGTGGGCAAACTCCTCAAGCGGGTAGTCGCTGCCCGCATCGTCTGGCACCTAGGAGCGGTCGGCCCCGATCTGTCCGACGCCCAGTTTGGATTTCGGGCGGGTCGGTCTACGGTCGACGCCATTCTGCGCCTGAAGGCCGCGGCTGCGGAGGCCGTCACCTCGAGGGATGTGCTGTTGGCGGTGTCGCTCGACATCGCCAACGCCTTCAATAATCTGCCATTCGGCTGCATCAAGGAGGCACTCCGGTACCATGGAGTGCCCCTCTACCTAAGGCGGCTGGTGGCAGACTACCTCGACGGCCGCAGCGTCCTCTTCGTGGACCGGGAAGGGGACGTACTAAGGAGGGCTATGTCGTGCGGCGTCCCGCAGGGTTCGGTTCTTGGGCCGCTCCTGTGGGACATCGGCTACGACTGGGTCCTCCGTGGCCGGCTCCCCCCCGGGCTGGGCGTAATTTGCTACGCAGACGATACGCTCGTCACAGCCCGGGGCTGGACCCTCGAGGAGGCGGCAATGCTGGCCACCTCAGGTACCGCGGAGGTGGTCAGGCGGATCGAGGCGCTGGGGCTTAGGGTGGCCCTTGAAAAGTCGGAGGCCCTACTCTTCAATGGGCGCCGACGAGGCCCGCCCTCCAGCGCCTCGATAACGGTCAATGGTGTGGGCTTGCCAATCCAGGCCCACATCAAATATCTGGGCCTGGTATTGGATGGAAGGTGGCACTTTGACGAGCACTTCCGCCGTCTTGCGCCAAAGCTCGTCGGCACGGCTCCGCCCTCGGGCGACTGATGCCGAATTTGGGCGGACCGAGTCTCGCGTGTCGACGACTCTACGCGGGGGTAGTACGGTCGATGGCACTGTACGGCGCGCCCGTGTGGGCGGAGTCCCTGGCCGCTCGCAATAGGGCCCTTCTGTGGCGTCCACAGAGGGTCGTAGCGGTCAGGGCAATACGCGGGTACCGCACGGTCTCGACCGATGCAGCCTGTGCGTTGGCCGGAACCCCCCCGTGGGATCTGGAGGCGGAGGTGCTCGCCGACGTCTATCGGCGGGCGTCGACGGCGCGGGCGGGGGGCAGCGGCCCCTCGCCGAGCGCAATGTCATCGTGGCGGGAAGATGCCCGCCGCGCCGCCGTCCTAAAGTGGAAGTTTCGGCTGGAGACGCCCCGGGCTGTTCTCTGAACCGTGGGGGCGCTCCAGCCGATCTTGGAAGAATGGGCAGGGCGGCAGCACGGGGTCCTCACCTTCCGGTTGGTGCAGGTTTTGTCGGGGCATGGTTGCTTCGGCAAATACCTGCACATGATCGCTAGGAGTGAGACGACCCCAGGCTGTCACCACTGCGGCTGTGACAAGGACTCGGCGCAGCACACGCTCGAGTCGTGCCCGGCCTGGGATGTGCAGCGCCGGAAACTCGTTGCAGTCATAGGCGTGGACCTGTCGCTGCCGGCCGTTGCGCGAGCGATGGTTGGCAGTGACAGGGCCTGGACCGCGTTCGCCGCCTTCTGCGAGGCTGTCATCTCGCGGAAGGAGGTGGCGGAGAGGGCCCGAGAGGAATCTTCCTTCGCGGACCCGATTCGCCGCCGGCGTGCGGGGCGGCATGCGCGCGCTTACCTGCGCCTGATGTCGCCCTAGCCGAGGCTGCGGACGGTGGGGTCGGGGAGTACCCTGCCGTCCGCGGAAGCCTACCGCGAAGGTGCTACGCCCAAGTGCGCGAGGCGTCGCTCAAGAGAGGGTGCCCGAAGGGGCTGCCGCCTGCGGATCGCGGTCGAAACGACGCGGTACTCGTGATCTGCCGTAGCAAGGGCGGGTGGAGGCGCACGGTGGGTTTTTAGTGGGTGAGAGCCCCACACTACCCCGTTGTCTCCCCGGGCAGCGGGGTGTGCGGTAGGACATTTTTGCCCACCTAAAATAAAAAAAAGGAATGGTTCATAAATGTTTGTTCAAGATCTAAGAGTGGATGGGTGCTAAAAAAACAAACGTACATGCGGTAGCGATTAGATTAAAATCTAGCTTTGAAAAATATAGGCTTTATATAATTTTATTGGGATCAAGAAAAAAAATGTCCTCTTAAGAATATTAAGATAAAACTGAATTCGGAATTCTGAATACGGGATCACAGAGATAATCAGCAGGTTATACCTAATAACAATGAACATTTTGCAGTCGACTAACATCAGGCTGCATTTCCCCAAGCGAGATCCCGGACTCACCGGGCGCGAGCGTGCCGCTCTCTCCGAGGACGAGGGCCGCCCCACCGGCAGAATCTCTTACTGCCCCCTCCACACCACCACAGGGTACGTAACTTAGTCAATTAAATATATATCGATAGAACTCTGAATCTAAGAGCATACGTGAAGAATGTGTATACAGTGAATTAAGTCAATTGGTACACGAAAATAGATACACGATTATTTTAGTATCAGGGATTATTGTGCCATTCAATGCCAACCTTGAAGGTCTATAAACTTATTTTTTATTTTCAGTCAACACCATAATACATATTAAAATGTCACCTATGTCGTTGCACAATAACTCATTTCCAGTCTTCTTTCATTCCAAAAAGCAACAGAAATTAAAATTTTAACGATTTATTTTCTCTTCCATCATTAAACGAGTATGTTTTCTATCTTTTATCCACCAGAGCCAGGATGCCCTGGTTCAGTGTTCGAGGAGCGCGTGTCACGTTTCATGGTGGAGCACACACCCGCGCAGTTCTCAACAGCCACCAGCCTTAGCAGTCTCACCATCGACGACGAGCCCAACTTGTCCAAGGTATCTTTCTCGACTATGTTACTAACGAATTTATAATTGATTTCTCTAAACAACAGTTCTATTTATTATGAAGAAACCTAAATGTAAAAAGAATTACAATAAAATGTAGTAATTAACTTCTTTGACAGCGTCATTAGATAAAAAATGAGAAGACATTGGCAGATGTCATAGGTCAGTCTGTGACATTTACCGTTTACCATGACAAAAATGCGCCTTCTGAAACGTAGTGTTTTCGTCGCGTGACATTGGCAAAGTTTTGGACATTCTCCTGCAACAGCTTTATAACAAAAAAGAAAGAATGTATTATTTTAACGTATACAGAGGATATAATAGACACCTCAGATTATGCAGTGTTGAGATAGCAATAGTTTGACATATGATAACCGGAATAATTTAAATAACTATGATTATAACTTTGTAGACTAAAAATGCACTTTCTGTTTTAGCCGGATAGCTACAAAATAATTGCAGTTATGCTTATATTTTGCTTAAAATGTATTAGAACGTGTAACACGTGATTAATGTACGTTTTTTTACGCAAATACAAAAACAAGCTTACTTACCGATGCTGGGGACGGTTGGCCACCTTATTGTTGGGACCCAGTTGAATTGGGTCCAAACAAAAATAACACATACGCGAAAAGTATGAAAAGCTTATACATGTGTCTCGCTCACTCTTGCTATGACCTAATATGTGCGTCCTTTTCTTTCTCCTTAGTATTAAAATAGTAGCGAGTCTATTATATCATCTTTCTACGTATTTTAATGTTGTTACAAATTCCTGTTCTTACATACTATTGGTGATAAAAACTTAAAACATATAGGTATTTCCATCCATCCATCAGCCTTTCGAAGTCCACTGCTGGACATAGGCCTCCCCAAGAGAACGCCACAACATGTGTTTCGCTCATATGGGGGAGAGTGCCATAATCGCCACGCTTGGCAGGCGGGTTGGCGATCGCAGTGGATGTTGTTAATACTCGAGAGAGTGCTGCTGCCCACTCCTCCGGTATTCCCTCAGTCGGCTCCTACGACTCCCATGGGTAGAGAGGGGTGGGAAAATTCTAAAGCCGGCCCCACACGGCGAATAGGTATTTATTGTTATTCAATAATGTATGTTGCTGATACCTCGATGGAATTGAGAATGATTTCATATCGTGTTATATGGGTGCATCAAGTGTGTCTGTGATTGTATGCTGATTATTCAAATACCTTGTACAAAGATCTAGCCAGAAATGAAGCAACCCCTTTGTTCATTTACCACAAAATACATTATCTTCCACAGCAGTCACTAAAACAATCCAAAGTATTGGAACAAGATGCCACTATCGGTTCACCGAACAGCCGAACTGCGGGAGCGTCGCATAACGACAGAAGCAGACAACACCCAATAACATCATCTAGCAACCTCGCACCGAGCGAGTCCTTTAAAGGTAAATTATTTAATCAGTTAAATACTTTAAATTGCTTCATTATGTTTGAAAGTGTTAAGAAGAAAATATCTAAAGGTATCTTATCTAAATTGTCAAATCCCTAAGTAATACCTGATGCTATAAAACCCGATGAGAACAGAAAAACTTAAATGGATAGTCCCCTTCAAGCAGATACCTTCAGCAGTAAAGTGAAAAACTAATAAAGCTAAAAGAAAAAAAATATTTGTGAAAGCTACCGCAGTCACTGAACGGTGCCACTCAATCTTCACTTCACATTTATTTTAGATGTCTTTACGACCCACGCCACCTATCGGATGCATTTACAGAGATTAGTCCAATGTATCTTTAATTTTGCCGTGTGGGACCGGCTTTAGAATTGTCCCACCCCTCTCCACCCATGGGAGTCGTAAGAGCCGACTGAGGGAATACCGGGGGGAGTGGGCAGCAGCACTCCCTCGATTATTAACAACATCCACTGCGATCGCCAACCCGCCTGCCAAGCGTGGCGATTATGGTACTATACCCCCAATTTGGGGAGGCCTTTGTCCAGCAGTGGACGTCGAAAGGCTGATGGATGGATGGGATGTTTAATTTTTCAAAAATTCATACTATTTGATATCACTTTCACAAATAATTTGTCCTTAAAAGTAGCTGAGCATGTCAAGTGCTAAAATAAAGATAGAAATAATTAATTAGGTACAAATGTTTCATTTTTCCAGGAAGCCAGACCCCAGGCGAAGTGTGTAAGGTGTACTTCACTGAAGACACGCCCGCCATTCTGTCAAAGGCTGGCAGCAACTCCAACTTGTCAGTCCTGTCCATTGACTCAGCCCCTGCGCCCGCCGCCGGCTTGGTAGATGCGCACGACTCATCCGACAGTTCTAACCTCAGCGATGCTGGAGATCTCCTAGAGGAGTGTATACAGAAAGGCATTGCTAAGGTACAGTAGAGGAATTTGATGTTTACACCGCGAGTGTCATAAAAGTAGAAAACCAAACCCGGGGTGGTGTCATTGTGATTGGTTGAGGGATAATTGCGACATCACGCGTCATTGTTTCACAGACACAGATAAGTCGTAGCAAAACCGGAGAGATATTGCGTTTTTAAAGAAAAATTTTGTTGGCAGGTCGTCAAGAACAAAGGGCCACCGTCAGACGTATCCTCTGTCAATCCTTACAGGGATGATGTATATGTGAGTATTAAGCTCAATTATTATCTATAGTAATATCTATGGTAGAGATGGAGTAGTACAGCCCCCTTAGAATGAAAAGCGAAACGTTAGACGAACTTTCGTTTCGCTTCGTTTTGATTGGTCGCCTAAATCACGCGTCGAAATCTCGACTAATCTGCCCCCTGAGGCAGAATGTCATATTTCACGTGTCGACCGTATCGAGATCACTGTGATTAGTTGAGAAACTGACGCGTGATGTCACAATAATCCGTTGGCCAATCACGGTGATCGTACAAGCGAGACGATACGATCGACATGTGAGATATGAGATTCTGCCTAACCCCCCAGGAATCACGCGTCGGACTGTTGTTCAATCACAATGACTTGAAACGAAAGTTCGTCTAACGTTTGGTGTTTCATTCTAGGGGGGCAGCTCTATCATAGAATTTCGATTTCTTTCTTTTTTATCTCCTATCACCTGTCATCTCCACCGGCACCTCCTACCCCTTTTCCTAAAGTTGACAACTCTTGGTTCTTATTAGACTTGTGTACTACGTGTACGAGGTACGAATAGGTAACGTTACTTAGCACTGTACTAAAAGAAACGTTTCCTTACACATAGCATCACGCCTGTATTCCCCGATATATGCATACCCCATGCAGAGGTGTATTACACACCCACGACTCGCCAGCTATGTTTAAGTCCCACGTAATAGGGGGCGAGCCTATTGACGTCTACCGGGCACATTTCCAAACTCCGGGCTGCTACTGAGAATTTATCTTTTTAAGAAAAAGCTCAATTTCATTTCCCGGCCCGGGAATCGAACCGGAGACCTCATGATTAGCAGTCGCATACACTACCGCTACGCCGCCGACGCAGTTAAAAGTTCCTTACGTTATCCCTTATTCGGACTATCAGTACACTGCACCCAAGTGCTAGTTGTCATTCATTCATTGTCCGAGCGAGAGTGATAATGCGCGATCACGGAGTACAGAAAAATAGCGGAGACACCGCAAGGCAACTAGGTCATGTCGCCTTCAACTAGGTCAACGACGTCACAGTGGGCGGGGCCTAAAACCGTAGTATCAAATGAGCCGTCACTGCGATCGGTTCGCTCTTTTCTCACGTTTATAAAGGTATTAAATTCTTTTAACAATAAAGTGCGTTGTTGATGGGTGTAAAAATTGCTCAGGAGCAAAATTAAAACAAGATGGCATATCATTTCATGTGTAAGTCGTTTGAATTTATATATATTTATATTTTAAAACACATTTTCTTTGTTTCATTACAAAGAGACATCTGTCGTCGAAAAGTGCATTATACCTACAACTCCACAATATCGTCACTCTAATATTATAAAAGCATAATAATAAGAATTTTCGTCACATATTGAATTTAGCTTTTATAAAGGAAAATCCTTTATAAAATATAAATTATTTCAAAGATTTATTACTTAGTTACATGATATGTGAGAAAAAAATATTAAAGAATTACATGTCATCTGTCGGTGAGTATTCGGAAATAATTGATAACAAAAAGTTTGCGTCATACCAGCGAACCTATTATCGAATATAAGTAAACGTCATGTTATTTATTAAATTGTTTTTCTTTTTTTCATTGTGTTATTGATTTATTTGTTATTATTTTAAATTCCCTGTTTATACAGAAATTATAATCGCATGTATACGTTAGGACTGCGTGGCGGAAATTGTGCTAATAGGGTTGGTTAATTTATCCCAAGCACCAAGTTACCCGTCAGCGGTCGTACCCGTCCCTGGTTTAACAGTACCTGCAGGGAGGCTGCACGTCAGAAACAGTTCGCCTATTTGGCCTGGAATAAGGCCAGGTGGAATAAGGCACGCAAAAGATAAGCGAAAGTATAACGCCGCTTATAGATCTAATAGGAAAGTTATCGCCTATATTACAGGTGCATACGAATCCACCTGATCCTGATATACATTGGCATACGGCATTTTGTTTCGCAATCTCAGTTACTCTCGCAGCGGTTTATACTTGATTAAGATCTTTCACTCCAAGGCTTCATTGGTCTTTTGAGCGTAGCGAAAAAAAACGTACGATATTGTATCATTGCGTCTATGCCCAACACTGATTATCTTTATACATTATAAACAATGTGAGATAGAGTAGAGTATAATAGAGTGAACAGAGCATTGGGACAACTTCTCGGCAATCATCACCTCAGCCGTGCCTCCTGGCTGTTGCAATACACAACGCAGTGCTTGTCCCAACGTTATTGTATGGAAGCGAGAGTTGGGTATGCAAAAAGGAGCATGAAAATAAAATCAATGCGGTCGAAATGCGATCTCTGCGGAGAATTTGTGGAGTGAAACTGACTGACCGCATTCGTAACGACGATGTAAGAAAGCGAGTAGGTATGAAAGAGAGTATTAGTGTAAACATGCGAAAGGGAATGCTTCGATGATTCGGACATGTGGAAAGAATGCCGGACGAGCGACTGTTAAGAAGATATACAATGCGAAAGTGGAAGGATGTAGGTACAGGCGGAGACTGAGACTCACCTACCTAGACCAAATCGGTCATCTATTGAAGGAGTCAGAAGTCTCCGAAACCTTCGAGTGTGTATGAAGAGAATTATGAATGTTGAGGAAGCGAGAGATGTATACAAGAATAGAGCCTTTTGGCACTCTATTCTCTCTGCCTACTCCGCAAGGAAGATGGCGTGGTGATGAGTAAGTTAGTATAAACAATGTGGTCCAGCCATACTAACGCAAATGGAATGTTCTGGAACAAACTGTTGTGCTTGTAACGCCGTAGTGGTGAATAGACAAACTGACTTGAAACAACTCCGCTATTTTTTGTACTCCGTGAGCGCGATACATTATGTGCGAACTGTGCCAGTAAGAGACGACGGCGGCGGTGTTTAAAATATAATAATAGAACCGATAGGTGACGCTGTTCGGTTCTTAAACTCACTATGGTATGGTGTCAAGCAGTTAAATAAGATTTGTTAAAATTTAATACATCGCTTTTACTCAAAGAGTAAAGTAATACTACAGGAAAAGAGAGCCCTCTTACGGACTACGGACCCAATTTGAAGCTCATTTTGAATTTTGAAGCGCCATCTGGATTTCCGCTCCGCAATTCGCGCTTGTAGCGAATGTAGTGTATCTATCTAACTATATACTCGTACTATACGTATACATTGCAAGTGGGCGTTGAATCAACGAACCGTTTTTTTAAACTGTTTTTCTATTGTTAATGAGTCAACCGTTTTCTCTTTACCGCAAAACTAGTTGAATTTATCAACCAGTTTCATTCACCCTTTGAATGAAACAGGTTGAATTTCAACGAGTGTAGACCACAAGAGCGAAACGGTTGCACGAAACGCTCAACGAAATTTCATTTCAACGCGAACACCATCTGAAACTAACGTCAACGTCGTGTCGCGTCCTCAACGAGACGGTAGCGGAAAGTACTAGGTATAGGTAGATCGCGGGGCGCTTAATGCTTATACGCGCGAGTAAAACGCCGATAGTTTGAAATTGTTTGAGAGTGAGAGATAAACAGACACTTCAAAATGTTTAAATAAATCACGCTATCAAATAGTATGAATTTTAATTACAAAATTAAACTTACTATATTGGATTGCATGTAAATGCGTTCCGATAGAGGGCGTTGGTCGTTAAGACAAATGTAATAAGGATAGTACTGTAGCTCAGTGGATTAGAGCACTTCCCCGGATAGGAAGGGACGCAGGTTCGATTCCCGCCTGTACTAAAATACTCTTTTTCCTTATTCACAAATTATAATTTGTACTTTAAGAGTAGCTGAGCATGTCAAGTGCTAAAATATAGATCAAAACACTTCAATTTTATTTATCTGTTTTGATGACATACTCGATTTTACTCCCCATAAAATTTTCATACTGCGGGCTAAATATGAAAACTAGTAAATTCTAAAAACAACGATGATTTAGTTACTTGAATAACTACATTGGTTGAGTTGGCGAGTGACGTAACGTCAACTACCTACTTACTTAGAACTAACCAGGGGGGGTTAGGCAGAATGTCATATTTCACGTGTCGACCGTATCGTCTCGCTTGTACGATCACCGTGATTGGCCAACGGATTATTGTGACATCACGCGTCGGTTTCTCAACCAATCACAGTGATCTCGATACGGTCGACACGTGAAATATGACATTCTGCCTCAGGGGGTTGGGGGGTTAGGCAGAATCTCATTTCTCACATGTCGATAGTATCGTGATCACTGTGATTGGTTGAGAGATCACCGTGATTGGCCAACGGATTATTGTGACATCACGCGTCGGTTTCTCAACCAATCACAGTGATCTCGATACGGTCGACAAGTGAAATATGACATTCTGCCTAACCCCCCTGAATGAATGAACCTTTAGTTTTTTCTGATAATTAAAACGTATGTTGACATCTCGGTTTCTGCAAACCAGTTAATAACGTCAACTGGTTTGTTAACTAGTTAACCGTTTATAGTAAATGGTTTCGTTTCGTTAACGCAAAAACCGTCGACGACCCACCTCTACTCATTGCTAATTGCAATTGCATAGACTTAATATTAAAAGTGGGCGATACAAATCGTATATAGATACGAAATCTGATATTGGTACAATATCTAAAAATCGCTTACTGACTCTTTCGAAATCTAAGTATTACAATATCAGATTTGCGATGTACTGAATACTTGCTCACTCGTCTGTACCTACGCGATACGATACGCATCGGCCGCATGCGTGCGACAAAGCGCGTAAGATTCAAATATTACACTAGTTAGAGCGGTACAGCAATATTACAATATCAGATTTGCGATGTACTGAATACTCCCTCACTCGTCTGTACCTACGCGATACGATACGCATCGGCCACATGCGTGCGACAAAGCGCGTGAGATACAAATATTACACTAGTTAGAGCGGTACAGTAATATCACAATATCAGATTTTTTAACAGATTTGATATAAATATTATTAATAAGTAATTTTAAATCTTAATGCTATGCAAATAAAGCTTACTTTCTGTTAAATACTAATCATGATATCAATGATGTCTAAAATTTTAATTATTTAGCCTTAAACGAGCGAATTTTGGTACTTATGGACCATTATGCACGTAATAGTTTTATTAGGTACTTATTGTTTAATTGTATCCGAATAATTGCGTAAGAAAGTTTCATTTCTTTTAATTTCCTTTGCGTTCTAAATTTAGAAAGATTTGTGTATTATGGACGTTGGGGATTGTTTTAATGGATGTTTTAATTAATATGTAGATAGGTCCATATTCTCACACACTTACAATAAGTTAGTTATTTATTTCTACGCTAGAAATTCCCTAAAAATACTCTAGATATAATTTATATGGCAAAACAACGTTTGCCGGGTCAGCTAGTGATAAATAAATACCGAATTAAACATCTATTATATAAGTACGAGTATATCTACAATACCGAATTGTATTGAAATCTATGATATTGTCGTATCCTATTTAAAGATGCGCATCGGATTTGATTTTTGAAATCTGAATCTACTCGTATGATGGATACGCGAACGTAAAATATCTAGATATTAAAATATAAGATTTTGAAATCGGATATTGAAAATCGAAATCTGATTCAGATACGATTCTCAGAAAAAGCGATATGACCCACGCCTACTTCATATAATTTTAATTTAATTATTTCATATTAGAAGTGGGTGATACAAATCGTATATAAATACGAAATCTGATATTGGTACAATATCTAAAAATCACTTACTGGCTCTTTCGAAATCTAAGTATTACAATATCAGATTTGCGATGTACTGAATACTCGCTCACTCGTCTGTACCTACGCGGTACGATACGCATCGGCCGCATGCGTTCGACAAAGCGCGTAAGATACAAATATTACACTAGTTAGAGCGGTACAGCAATATTACAATATCAGATTTGCGATGTACTGTACCTACGCGATACGATACGCATCGGCCACACGCGTGCGACAAAGCGCGTGAGATACAAATATTACACTAGTTAGAGCGGTACAGTAATATCACAATATCAGATTTTTGAACAAATTTTATATAAATAAGTAATTTTTAATCTTAACACTATGCAAATAAAGCTTACTTTCTGGTAAGTACTAATCATGATATCAATGATGTCTAATATTTATTTAGCCTTGAACTTGAGCGCATTTTGGTACTTATGGACCATTATGCACGTAATAGTTTTATTAATTATTAGGTACTTATTGTTTAATTGTGTCCGAATAGTTGCGGAAGGAAGTTTCATTTCTTTTAATTTAATTCACGTTCTAAAATTTAGAAAGATTTTTGTGTGTGATGGACGTTGGGGATTGTTTTAATGGATTTTTTAATTAATATGTATAGTGTAAAATAATAACGGATAATATAGTACTAGTGTATATAATAATAAAAATATAAGTAGTCAAGTGAAACTATTGTGTTTTCTTTCACTAGTGTAAATACATTTGTAAATATTCATTATAATTTAAAGTAAGTTTGTGTAAGATTATGCAAAAAATCTTTTAAATAAAGTGTACATACCTACCTATATATAAAAAAACTTGTGTCGTGTTAAAGATTAGTTGTAAATATCAAAAATGTCGCGAAAAAATATGAGCGTCATTTGGGACTATATTGAAAAAATAAACGACTCTGATAAAAAAGCTAGATGTAGTGTTTGTGGTGATCTGTATAACTACAAGGGATCGACCGGTAATTTAAAAGCACATTTAAAGAAGAGGCACTTGGATGCGTACACCCAAGTCGTAACGGCACAGCAGCCAATAAGGTCAGAACCACAAAGGGCCTCGACTTATGTGTCTGTTCCTGTTACTGCGACATCTGCCCCTGTACCTACTTTTTAACTAGTTTAAATAACAAAGATGGCATCAAAAATATCATGAGTGTTAAAAATAGTGCTTGTTCTTTATATATGTGTGTAGATATTATTTTACAAGTGCAATATATGAAAAATAGAGACATTTTAATTTTGAAAAATCAGTTGTTCCGTGTAAAGCTGGAGTAGAACCCACCTCAACGCTTCACTTATGAGGCGTGCAATAACATCGCAGTAAAATAATGATCAAGTAAGTACTGCGCGCGCATTTATGATGTGCATGTATACCACATCCTCACACACTTACAACAAGTTAGTTATTTTTTTCTACGCTAGAAATTCCCTAAAAATACTATAGATATAATTTATATGGCAAAACAACGTTTGCCGGGTCAGCTACAGCTAGTGATAAATAAATAGGTACCGAATTAAACATCTATTATACATATAAGTACGAGTATATCTACAATATCGAATTGTATTGAAATCTATGATATTGTCGTATCCTATTTAAAGATGCGCATCGGATTCGGATTAGATTTCTGAAATCTGAATCTACTCGTATGATGGATACGCGAACGTAAAATATCAGATATTAAAATATAAGATTTTGAAATCTGATATTGAAAATCGAAATCTGATTCAGATACGATTCTCAGAAAAAGTGATACGACCCACGCCTATTTCATATTTATCCAAAAGCCGACAAAAAGGCAAAATCGACTCAATCGACATCGCTAGTTTAACATAGGAGGAAAATATAATCGCGGTAATGTTGTGGCTGTATCTTATAAACAGCAACTGCGAATAATGATAGCGGCTTTTAAAATTGCCACTAGCGACATCTAGGGCCGTATATGTCAATATCTCTTACTTTGATATCATTGTAATGTAATAAATTTTGGAGCGGTGATAAAGGTGGCGCTTTTGTAAGGAACTTGCCTGTAATAAAGGGAACTGTCAGTGGTAATACTACTTTAATTTACTTCTGCTAAATGTGGGTACTGTTATATTTATAGAGATAGCTTTAGCGCCGGACGTCGAATTCATATAATTAAATAATAATAAATAAAAAATATACATAACATAATTGATGGTTCAGTTATGTAGAGTAGAACCTGTAATTCTGCATACAATACATACATACATTACACTACGTCGTATTCTAATGCTTTGGATCAAATAAGTTCTCTTATTTACTTTTACCATTCAATATTCGTTATTTTAAATGTTTAAGTGCTTGAAATACATGAGTTTTGTCCATGTGGTGACGAATTAAGAATACAAGTGTCACCACCCCAGTCTTTCCCACGGGTGTCATATGAGGCGATTAAGGAAAGTAAGCAATTATCATCCATAGTTTATATAGGATAATTTTTATACCGGAAAAATGTGAAAATAAAAGGAACCCTTGTGGGAATTTATGCATACAGATAATGTACCATGAGTGAAGTATTATAGTGACCCAGTCCCGAGGTCCAGACGAATTCGTGCACAGCAGCTAATATTATAATAGAACAAATCTTGTGAAATAGAAAAAAATAACTATTTAATTATCACAAAAATTGTCCTATTTTTATTTGTAACCAAAGAGTATGTAAATACTTATGTACGAGGTACGATTAGGATGTCTCCGAACGCTATAGTAGAATCACTATACATTCCTATTCGTAAATGTAATCGCAGTATCGTGCTATTGGTTAGAATCACACTGAGGTACTAATAATATTATTAAGGTGTACTAGTACCTTATTCGGACTGTGCTGTTGCGGTACGTACCGTAAAGGGTCCGATTAAGCCCAAGCCTAGTTCTTATCGCTCGTGCTGTAGGCTACGGCTATCTTACCATAAGGGGAGCCTTATGCTTCTTGTCCAACCCCAACCAATGTTCTAAAAATAATATTTAAAGTAACACAAAAATACTACACATATAATTATTTCAAACGCTGGACTAAGTTTGGCGATTTTGTTGAAGTTATACTTCTAATGCGACTTCCAACAAGGTTGTGTTAAACGTTTAACGCTACCATGGAGGGGGGGATATGATCAGACACCTAAACTCTTTACATCGATTTATAAGAAATTTCAAAGTTTTACTAATGCCATCTAGTGACATTAGACGAATTTAATAATTACTTTATTTATTAATGATGCCAAAGAAGTATAACTTCTCACGCGCGTACATAAGTACACGCATTTTTTTAGTTTCCAACAGTCTTCCTCGGAATTAATGTTAAGTATACAAACTACGGAGAAACTAAACACAAAAAATACACATTTGCAACATTTGGCGTGTGGTGTAAGTGTGAGCCTAATTATTTTCCTCTCACCATTATTAAATATATGGATAGAGGGTAGGCGCTTAGCGGGTTGTTTAGTATACGAGAGCCCCACGCTATTCCTCTATCTACCCAGTTACCTAACAAACCCTAATGTAACACTATACGGTTGCAACAACCAATATTGTTTTAGGAGCGGCATGTCTACTGAAGACGCTGTGTAGGATGTTACTATGACTTTTATTCAAAAAATGAATAGTAACATGAAAATCGCTGGTA
The DNA here is from genome assembly GCA_948253155.1 of Leucoma salicis. NCBI lineage: Eukaryota > Metazoa > Arthropoda > Insecta > Lepidoptera > Erebidae > Leucoma > Leucoma salicis. The sequence goes on along the minus strand of OX411814.1, from coordinate 23,821,062 downwards.
TTTTCTTGGATTTGTCGAAGGCTTTCGACACTGTCTCCATTGCCACTCTCCTGCTCAAGTTGGAATCTATTGGGGTTCGAGGATAGGCTTTAAATATTTTCGCGAGTTATTTAACTGATCGAACACAATGTGTTGTACTTAATGGAGTCACTAGTGGGGAACTACCTCTTAGCTACGGTGTGCCGCAAGGTAGCGTGCTTGGCCCGACACTCTTCTTAATCTACATTAATGACCTATGCTTACTAGATATTGACAACTGTAAAATAGTGTCCTACGCTGACGATACTGTACTTTTGATCTATGATAAAACCTGGGATAGGTTAAAGAGAAGTGCCGAGGCTGCATTGACTGTGGTGATGAAATGGTTAACAAATAACGTACTTACCTTAAACCTAAACAAATCAAATCTTGTCGCCTTCTCCCCTAGAGCGTGTTCCCAACCACCATGTTCATTTTATATTTGGGGCCACTCTTGTGACTTCAGGGGCGATGGTCATTGTAACTGTGCTAAACTTACTCCCACTGATAAGGTAAAATACCTTGGCGTCACAATTGACAGTGGTTTGACATGGAATGATCATTTGGAAAGCACTATTAAAAGATCCCGTAAACTAATGTTTGTTTTTAAGAGGCTCAGAGCTTCTGTTGATATGGAAATGCTAAAAATTATTTATTATGCCTTAGCCCAATCAATATTGACTTATTGCATCGCCACTTGGGGTGGCACGTATAAAACAAATATTTTACGGTTAGAAAGATCCCAACGATGTCTATTAAAAATCATGACTTGCAAATCGACGCGCTTCCCTACATCAGATCTTTACTCACAGTGTAAAGTTTTAACTATTCGGCAATTGTACTACGCAAACACAAGAACTGCCCATATAATCCTAGCCTCTTAAAAAATAAGCGTCGGTCACATGCCATATTTGATGTTAAAAGACCTAAGACTACACTTGCAAATCATCAATTTTACTTTCTTAGTCCCATTATATACAATTACGTAAACAAAACATTGAATATTTATCCACTAACAACCCGAAATACTGATCTTAGTATTTCGGTTGACAGAATGGCTATATACATTATCATACGATGACACAGAAAATGTTGTTAAGATTGGTGTTTAGTATACCTAGACACCTAGACACATATCGCTTGTTTTTCATACACGAACACTATCACACATGAACGCAACACACGCGGGCAACGCTCACGCACATACACATACATAAATACGCACACTCACAAGCTCTCACACACAGACACACACATGTACGCACAAACACACACATGCACACACCTATTCATAGGCACGTACACTCACACTAAACCTATACACATAATCACGCGCTTTAATTATTTTCATAATTTTTTTTATAAGTTTTCCGAAGTGAGGCGTTGTTAGCTGCGCCACAGTTTTTACTACTGCAGTTAATTTCGTTCCTAAACCAATGTACCAATGTTTTTGTTTTTAAATAAATAAATTATTATTATTCTCTTTGTTTATTTTATATCACATTATATACACTTTTAAATATATTATGAAAAGAAACAAACACTCACACAAACATACTAACATACTTATAAAAATACAAACAAAAACACAAACGAGTAAACATAACAAATTTAAAAATGTATAAAATAGATAGACCACCGACATCGGGTGCTGGGACCAAGTTGCCGGTGGTTAGGGCTCCAGAGTAAGGAACCTCCTCACAATACGTGCCGTGTCGAGGAGTACTGCCTTTTGCATCAAGCCCTTAAGCCAGCCGTCCAACGAGAGTCTCAATAGGTGTTGGTCGAGACTCTTGGCAATCAGTCCATTAACCGATATGACTATCGGAACAATAATTGTTGAATCAACATCCCACATGTCGGTAATCTCGTGAGCTAAATCCAAATATTTCATTTGCTTTTCTTTTTCAGCTTTCACGAGATTCTCGTCATGCGGAATAGTGACGTCAACAATTATTGCACGGCGCTCTGATCGGTCTATCACCACTATATCAGGCTTGTTAGCAACAATAGTCCTGTCAGTAATGACAGACCGATCCCAGTACAACGTGGCACGGTCATTTTCGAGAACTGGGTCGGGCACATGTTTATAGTATGGCACTTCAATTTCCACCAGATTGTATTTAAGAGCAAGTTGCTGGTGAACAATCCTGGCTACCTGGTTATGTCTGTGCAAATAATCGCCGTTGGCAAGACGAGTACAACCGGAAACAATATGCCTGAGTGATTCTCCGGGACGGTGGCATGCCCGACAGATGTCAACCGTACCATCTTTCAGAATATATTTTCGGTAGTTATTCGTCATCACAACTTCATCCATTATTGCAAAGACAAAACCTTCAGTTTCTCCGAAGAGATCACTGAATTGCAGCCAGGAAACAGATGCTGTAAAATCAACATCAGACCCATGTAAGGCCCGATAAAAACGTCCATGCAGCTCCTTGCTCCTCCATACCTCCCGGCGGTCTTCAATGCCAAGCACTATAGGCTTGTGCCAGTTCTCTTTAGCCAAAGCAAGCGGGGTAAATCCTTCTTTAGCCAAAGCAAGCGGGGTAAATCCTTTATTATTATTATTAAGTGTCATAGCGAGGGCCGTATATGGGCTTTTATTAAACACAATATTTTGTTCCAGAGATCGATGCCCCCGTATTTGCGCTCTTCGACGGAGACTGTGCGAATGTCGCACGAGTTCTCAAGAAACGTTTGTGATAGGTAAGATTTAAAAATAATAATACTGAAGATCTTGCGGAAATCGGAAAGACGTAGCTACTACGCCCATAAACAATGTAATCGCACTGATATCGCTGGTATAAATCTCTCAAATTGATATTTAAATTAAAAACTTACACTCAAGCACCACAGCATCGCCAAATTACGTGATGACATCTGGGTTTTTTAGCAGGTCTGGGGGCTCGAGCCGCAGTCCCCCTCCCCTGCCGCCCAAACTGGCTCCAGCGGCCCCAGAGCCACCGCCGCGACCGGCTCACAACACCGATGGTAAATATACCACACGTTCTCCCTTTTATTGCTAAGAGAAACAAGCCAGCAACCAATTTTAATATGATTTATACTCACATTGAAATCGGTTGCTACCCATGAACATGATCAAGCTGCTATCTTGAGTGCAGTTGTTGATTTTCGTAATGGGCAGTGACTTGTTAAGTCCATGAGTGGTGAGCAGGAGCTCCTATACTGCTGAGATTTATTTTTTTCTCAATTTATTCATATTCCAATATTCGGGTCTCCTTCCTGGGTTTGAAAGGGATTTAGGTTGTAGTCTGACATGCTGGCACAATGCGGGATGGCAAATACTACATCCATAAAATCTATTAGAAATGCAAGTTTCAATGGCTATGACTGTCTTTGTATTCCATGGTTTTATGATATCAAAATTGTATGACTCTAAATTCTTGGAAAATAATACCTACATTAAACAAACATCTGAGACAAGTCACGATCCTGCTCGTGCCTGTTATTTTCGAATTCACATTTTTCACTTTGTGTTTAATGTATAGTGCTAAGCATGATAAATGCTAAAAATATATATAAAAATATCTAATACCTACATGTTTTTTTTGTCTGCAGGCCGAAAGTATGACAGTCGTTTACCGATTAAATCGCAACTCGAACGTCCAAAACAACCTAGTACCTCTCAGCTAGCACGAAATGATTCACTGTCATCATTGAGTCTCGACTCATTCGGTTCCACTGACCGGGAAATCTTCGAGGAAACCGTGAAAGCCGGCCTTTCTGTTGTACCTCGGGGAAGGGCCATCCTGGCCGACCGAATACGCGCACAATCCGCTGAGCGGGCTTCCGAACCCGCTAGACAACATCGAGTACCGCGTTCCCTAGACCGAGATCCTATAAGGTCACGAGAAGTGGAAGAAGTATCTCACGGAAGAATAGGTAGGTCTCGACGACGGCGCTCCGCCGACGGTCCGCGAGCTTCTCGCACTCTGGAAAGAAGCACATCCCTTTCGTCTCTGAGTAACGAATCTTTCGGTTCTACTGACAGAGAAGTATTCGAAAGGTCGGTAAGAATCGGTATGTCCCGCGTTCGTCGGCGGCCGCGGTCCGACGACAGGCTGGAGTCGCGGCGCCGGGGCAGCGCGGGCGCGCTGGCGCGGTGCGGGCGCGCGCGGGCGCTGCTGGAGGCGGTGATCGCGCGCGGCGCGCGGCGCCGGACAAAAAACGCGCCCGCGCCGGCGCCGGGGCGCGCGCCCGCCGGCGGGGACCCTCCGCGCCCCCACCACACTGGCTGTGACGAGCCGAGTCTGCCCGACCCGACGCGAAACCGAAGCCTCGGAGATCAGACTGAGATTCAGGCAGAAATCGTAGAACACCTCGAAACGTCTTCTCCGTTAGATTCCACCACCACCCTCACCCGTTCGAACGAATGTCTGGCCCCTTTGTCCGTCAACACCACACTCGAATCGGAGGCCCCGGATGAATTGAACCGGTCGAACGAATCGTACGCTGAAGTTCTCGATGCATCTTGGAGTGACGGAGAGTCACCTCATGTTGCTATAAATTCCGGTACTCTTACGAGATCTAGCAAGAATAAACTGGAATGGACAGACATTAAATATACCACCAAACCCGAAGATCACATTCGACTTGAAGAAATGTCAAAAAGAGATACTGACACTTGGAATGACAACACGTGTCCTGATGATGTCACGTTCCCCACAATAAGCGGCTCCGTACACATGGTATCTTCTATCAAGAGTGAAGTTGCAGAAATGGGTATTATTTCATTACCAGATCTTCTTGAAAAGAGTGAGGCACCTACCATGTCTTTTTCAAGGCCAGATCTCACTAGCAAATTGGACAATGAAATGCCTGAATCGCCACATTTACAGATAATAGAAGACTGTGTTCTCGACAGCGAAAGTAATATAATGCTTGACAGCGTACCAGAACCAAGTTTTATCTCTCTCGTTGATGACAATGAACATAAATTCGACTCGATTATTTCAGCTGCCATAGAAAAAGAAGCCGCCAGGTTGGCAGCCCAACTAAAAAACTCGCATTTCGGCATGGAGACAAGTGTTACGTCCCTGACTTCGTTAGACCTTGATCACGTCAAACCTCCTTCGAATCTTGGTAGTTTACTGTCATTAAGTGCATCTGGACATTGGGATGATTCTTCAAAAGAACTTGCGTCGAAAAAGTCCCATAGAAATCGAAAAAAATCCCTACCAGTCGCGCTAATGGTCAAGCGTGCCCTCAGCAACTCTATGAACCAGGGAAGTACGGAACATTTGGACAGCAATCCTGTTAGTTTTTTGGACAATGTGAAACCTCCTTCGGAAATGGAACACATTGATATGGAAAGTAGTATGATATCCGTATCAAGTATTGTGTCTGAAGTTGCAGAGATAAGAGAAAGGACACCAATAGTATTTGATTTCAAGCAACCAGTGCAAGAATTCCCTCTATGTAGTACCTTCGCCAACATTTTCCACGATCTTGACAAAGTTAATCCACCATCCTTGTTTGACGAAATAGCAGAAACTACTACGGAAGTTGAACAGCTTACCGCGCAACAAATATTTGATGACTGTACGTCAAATACATTAAATGTCGTGACAGATATACCATCTGGATCTGAAAATTGTACCCCTTTACCGTCAGATATTAGCAGTGTTGAATCCACGCCTAAAAGGCATAGGGATCCTAACTATTTGACCCCTAAAGAAAAGAGACACGTATCTAAAGACAGATACCAAACTTACACCATAACTGACACGGTAATAGAGAGCGATGTTGTATTAGAAGTGGAGGAAGAATTCGTTACATGGACGAAATCTGAAAGTGAAAGATCTGACGAATACGTCACAGCGACTTCTGAGACAAGATCTAAAAAGAAAATGAGCGCTAAGCAAAGACGTTTAGAGGACAGAGCTAGGTACCAAACGCAAACTGTAGATCTCAACACAATTCTGCCGCAAGATACGCAGAAAGTTGTCGATCCACACATCGAGAGTCTCAAACAAAGGTTAATTGCAAAAAAGACTATGAAACAGAAAAGAATAGAAGACGCAGAACGCTTCAGAACTAGAACATTAAGCGAAGACATTCCTCCTTCACCTACGTTTGTTACAAAAGATGCTAACTTTGAGAACGTAGAAACTACTACTGGTTACGACAGCTTGTCGTCCAACGAGTTGAACCATCAGCAAATCTCGGATGATAAGCCCGATGATGATATATTCTCGCGAGACGCCGACAGCGGGCACAATGAAGATGACTTTGAACTAAATTCGACTCAAATGCAAACGTACACAAAAAGCTTCAGGAACTACTTGCCTGTGATAGAAAGTCCAGCTGCCGTAGACATGTGCGTAGTCAATAACTTGAAGAACATAGAAATGACTGCGTCTTTTAAACGAACGATGCAAATGCAAAGTGATAAAAATCTAAATCCGAGTAGCAGCGACTTCGCGAGCTACGAAGGCGATAGTAACTCTGAAGACAGGGCTCGCTCAGAGTCAGACACAGAAACTCCTCGTCCTAAGCCTAAGATCATCAAACCGACCAGACGCGACGAGAGTCTTGATTCAAACGAATCTATTGACAAGGAGCAGGATACTCCTAAAGCTATTCGTGGGCGAAAAAAGGCAATGTACGTGTCCCCCTACAGACGCAATGCTCCTGCTGCTAAAAAACTTGCTGCACCGCAAACAAAACCACCACCAAAGAGTACTAGTACTCCCGTCAAGTCTTCGACGCCCACTAAAGCTCACACAAGTGCCAAATCGCCAAAACCGCCAATTTTAAAGACTCAAAGTGCAAATACTTCCCCTAAAAAATCTCTGCCAAAATCCCCCACTAAGGTGCAACAGAAACCTATCTGCATACCACCCGTTGCTTCCAAACCTTTGCCTCTAGAAAGACAGGGAACGTTTACGAAAGAAGAAAGTTCAGTTCCTGGAAAGCAATTACCGGTTCCAGACAAAAAATCTTCGGTCCCAAAACTAAATAAAACTGCGACACCAACTAAAAATAATACATCTCCTTCAAGACTGCCGCAATTCAGTCGCAGTAGACCTCCTACATCGAAGACTAACCCTCCGAAACCATCTACGACGAGGATAGCAAAGAAACCTGAGCCAGTAATGAAGAACTCTCCTTCGAACCATAGTTTACAGAGTAATGAGAGTGGGAAAACTGTCACTATAGCTTCTAGAAGCTCAAGACAAGGCAGTACGTCCAGCGTCAATTCAATCCAGTCTTCTTCTAAAGCAACTTCTAAAGACATAGAAAGCAAAATTGCTAGTCTTTGGAAGAAAGTAGAACAAGCGAAAAAACTACCCGCCAAAACGGACAAAAAAGTTTGGATTGGCGCTGATAAGACGGAACCACCAAAACTAATCAGAAGTTCCACTTTCGAGGGTCAACCTAAGAGCCAAGTGTCTTCGGCACCTAAACAGAAGACTTCCATTGGCATAAGAGTCTCTCAGATACCAAGTTTGAGACCTAAAACAACGCTAAACAAACCTACAAACCAAACCAATATAGCTAAAAAATCTAACACAAAAATCTTTGCTAGAAAGCCTGTGACGGCACAAGTTGGATCTTAAACGAATTGAATGTATTCAATGTACTTGTTTTCCAAAAAGATAGTAAACAAGCTGATTCAATGTATTACGTATGAAGTATACAAATAATAGAATCATCAAATTTCTAATTGGCACACAAAATATAAGATTTATTCCAGAGATCTCATGTATTTTAAAATGAAACTGTATGATGCCACTGTAATATTAAATAATGTAAAAGCCGTCAATTAAATAGCACATGTATTAAATGAGGAAAATAATCAACCAACTTTCATTATATAGCGACAACAACTAATATGTAGATAAAATGTATTTTCTAAATGCAATGTTGAAAACAAAGTTACGATAGATTATGTACGATTGTTGGATCAAGTGTTTGACAAGCATCTAGCTATTACAACATTTGACAAATATTTGCACAAACATTGGTACAATAAAGTGATGTGAAGACATTGATTTGATTATTGTCCAATTCATTTGGTAATGTATGTGTTCTATTTACGGGTGTACGTTAATTAAGAACATAATTATTGTGTGTATCGAAATATCTGATACATTATTACTGATTCATAAGTTATGAATTATTGTAGAGTGAATAAAACAATTAGTGAAGTATTTTCATTTATTTCTTTACATTTCTATGTATATTTGTTGCATTTATTCATATTTTGTAAACTCCATTTTTCGACTGCAATTTTAGTTTTATAAGGATTTTAATGACTTAGTCACAATTATATTTCTACTGGCATATTTATAATTGCTGTTAAACTATATAGATATAAATAGATCCACTTACTGCATCTAGCTTTGAGCCACTCTTTTTACGTTGTTTTTTATAGTTTATTAATTCATATATCTCAATATATAAATAACTTTAAATTCGTAAGTCGCGTCCTGAACTGCCCGAACGCTTAATCTCTTTGACATGAACACCGGATTTATAGTAGTAAAAATAAGTTTTTCGCGCTATAAATAGTAAAAGTGTACGGGAAATTGTAAATAAAACTCCCGCTAAATTATAGTTAAGGTTACCGTAATGCAATTTGTATATTTTTCATAAAATTTACAAAGTATTCGCTTTGGAGTAAACATTGTGAGACAGCCAGTGGTGGTCCCATTTAGGTCCCGTGGCGGTCCCGTGATGGTGCCGTGGCCGTCGTATTAATGTTTCGTCTAGTCAAGTTTTAATGTTAGTTAAGCGGGATATTTGGCATAAGGAACGTAATTTTTACACGGTAAATTGAATCGCATCGATTGTTACAGTAATCTAGGTTTAATTTAACTGGCTTCCTCTAGTTACATATAGGATTTTCTTTTATGAAATATTAATTTTCTGCGGAAAATCGATAACTCTATACTTACCTAGAACAGATATACCTAAGTTAAGAACAATCATAAGGTACGTTTCCATGATTACGATACGGTTCCCGGGCAGAATGGAAACGCGATCCATAATAATTCACCAAGTAATACTTTATACATATGTAGGTAATCATGTTTCAATAATCATGGTTAGTACTGATTTATTGTATAGATGTAGGTGCCTAAATTATTTTGTTTGTCATATCACCCGATGTAGTTAAAGAACGTAATAGCGTTCATTTATAAGCCAGTTTTACAGTTTAAATATTAGTTTTAAGATGCGTAATTTGATGGTAAATAAAGGATACTTACCCGTATGTTTTGTTTTATTTATTTTTATCATTGTTTTTTATAATCTAGAGATAAAGTACAAATTATTTGTGAATGTGGAAAAGAACTAGTGCGAGTGGGATTCGAACCTGCGTGCCTTCCAATCCGGGGAAGTGCTCTAAGCCGCTAAGCTCCTGCATCCGATAGGTGGCGAGGGTCGTAAAGACAAATGTGATGTGGAGATTGGGTATGGCCGTTGGTCAGTGCGATAGCTTAGCGGCTTAAAGCACTTCCCCGGATTGGAAGGGACGCAGGTTTAAATCCAGCTCGCACTAAAGATATCTATTTCCACATTTACAAATAATTTGTACTTAAAAGTAGCTGAGCATGTCAAGTGCTAAAATACAGATCAAAAAATCTAGAAATACTTCGTCATATCACAACAACAGCATGATTTCCATTCAAGAATGGTATATTTTTTTAAATAAATACGCACCTAGATTTAATTATTTTTGATTAACAAACACTGAACTAAGACTACAAATGTCATCACCCCGTTCTTTGCCACGGGTGTCGGTTACGAGACCGCGACTAAGGGAAATTCGCAATTGTCACTCATTTAATTACTGGGCCCATAGATTGTAATTGTAACTCACTAAATCGTATCGTCTCTCTTGTGATTGGTAGAGAAACCGACGCGTGATGTCGCAATAATTCCTCGGCCAATCACTGTGATCTCAACCAATCAGTGATCACGATACGATGTCGATTGTAAGATATGAGGTTCCGTCTAACCCCGCTGGTGTTACAATCTGGTACCTAGTGGGAGTAGGTACTCGTTTGTTGTCGGGCCCAGGCGGGTCTTGTACCACCATCTTCCATGTGACCGACCCTAAAATACAATAGACAGCTGTCCATTAATTGGTTTCCCATTAGTGAAATGGTGAGCAGCGGCTAGCGGGTACTCTTACTATTTGTTTAGTCCATGACCAGCAGCTGACAAATACCATCGGGTGGGCCGTGGCTAGTCTGCCACCAAAAGAAATAGACGAGAATATACAATAAAGCGTGGGTATCTGCTATTATTGCTACTCCAAATATTATTTCTAAACGTTTATACATATGTTACAGATATACGAGCCTCGATGCAAAATAGTTCGTCTAGTGTGAAATTTTCTCTGTGAGATTTTGAACTTCAATATTTTTGTATATCTATATAAAATATTAAGCTGTTCTACTATCACATGTCGCGTTACTTATGCCATTTTTTTATTATGAACCAATAAACTATTTTAGCTTTTTAAATTTATACATATCCTGTTTTAAATTCGAAGAAGTTATAAGCAAAATAGTTCGTCTAAATGTTAATCGATGCAAAAGAGTTCGTCTATCGGTGAGTTAAATAAGATTATTCCTTCTTTGTACAATTATGTTGCATAATTTAAATTTGTAAAAGTAATTCTGTGTCATTTATTAAACACAAAGTGAAAAATGTGAAATCGAAAATAACAGTCACGAGCAGGATTCGAACCTGCATCTCCTGGATACCGTCCAGATGCTTTGCCAATTCAGCCATCATGACCCTTGCTCCTGACTGCTAATCTCGATAGCACATTCATACTTAACGTCTTTGGGTGACGCCTGGGCCATCTGTCGGTAGTATTTTCATACATTATACCGACCAGGTAAACTTAATTTTAAAATTAAGATTTTACCTAATAATGACGCAAACCCTTTAAATATTTAGATATTTTTATATATATTTTTAGCATTTGACATGCTTAGTAACATACATTAAACACAAAGTGAAAAATGTGAAATCGAAAATAACAATGATGGCTGAATTGGCAAAGCATCTGGACGGTATCCAGGAGATGCAGGTTTGAATCCTGCTCGTGACTGTTATTTTCGATTTCACATTTTTCACTTTGTGTTTAATGTATGTTACTAAGCATGTCAAATGCTAAAAATATATATAAAAATATCTAAATATCTGTGTCATTTGTCAAGTGAGACAGTATAAATTCTGAAAATTTCAGTTTTTTTTCATTAGTTTTCAAATAACAATGGGTCGTGGCAAACCTGTGTATGAAGAGCTTCGAAAGCGAATACTTTGTGGGTTCGATGCTGGCAAATCAAGTTACTAAATATCTAAAGACTTGATAATTCCCAGGTCTACAGTCCAATCTATCATTCAGCACTATAAAAAGAATAGAACGACTTCTTGTTTCAAGAAAACTGGTCGACCACGCATCACAAGTGCAGTAGAAAACAGAATCCTGAAGAAAATTATCAAAAATAATCGTCGTGCTCGAGCTCGAGAACCCACGGTGCAGTGGAAAGACATGATTCACAAAGACTTCTCAATTGATACTTGCAAAAGAGTCCTAAAAAGAATGGGTTACGGATTTTACACCGCTAAGGAGAAACCACTGTTGACTGCTGTACAAAAGAAAAAGAGGTTGAAGTTTGGTCGTGATCATTTAAATTGGACTTCCGATCAGTGGCGTAGTATCATTTGGAGTGACGAGTCCAAATTTGAAGTGTCAGTCGGCGATGAAAGGAAAAAAGTGATTCGGAACAAAAATGAGGCATTTCATACTGATTGTCTCAAACGCAAAGTGAAGTTTCCGGCGTCTCTTATAATATGGGGCTGCATGTCTGCACAAGGTGTTGGTGGTATGCAGTTTGTGGATGGTTCTATCAATGCTGCAAGGTATCAAAACCTTTTGGAAGAGAATTTACTGCCCTCTATTCCGTCACTTAAGCATCAAGATTCCTTCATTTTTCAACAGGATGGTGCTTCCTGCCATACTGCAAGGACAACAAAGACGTGGCTACTGGCGAAAAGCATCCCTACAATCGAATGGCCATCTAACAGCCCGGACTTGTCGCCGATCGAAACCCTATGGTGGAAAATGAAAAAAGTTCTCCGTAAAAATCCATCAAGATCGAAGTGTGACTTAAAGGCTAAACTCTTAGCTGTCTGGGAGTCAATTACGCCAGAGGAGTGTGCAGCGTTGGTTGCAACCATGCCTCTTCGCATTAAAGCTGTCATTGAGAGCAAAGGCGACACAACTAAGTGGTAGACGAACTATTTTGCATCGGGGCTCGTATTGCCCGTGGCCGCAACGTTTTTAGGTGTTAATATTATACAGTTATAACGTATGTTTTAGTTAGGTACACGAAAAGTTTAAATAAAAAAAAACGAGCTGGATTTGAACGGTTATCCAGGCATAACCGCTGCAGACGCTTTGCTTTAAGCTTTGATTTAAGCTCTCGTGAGATTTGCTCAGGGCTTTCATAACACCACTGAAATGTAACATAGTTCCAGTGGCCGCCAATACAGGCGGAGACGCGACGCACGGCGGGTTTGTTTGGTGGGTGAGGGCCCCACACTACCCTGTTTGTTGCCCCTAACGACGGGATGTGCCGTTGGGTACATTTTTTCCCGCCTTAACAAAAAAAAGGCTTTCATAACACATTCCTTCTTACTGTCTTAGGTGACGCCTGCGATATCTATCGTATGTATTTGCATACACCGATCCGACCTAGGTAAGCTAGAATTAACCCCGGCTGTACACGCTCGTCTCATTGTCTCGCGTGCCTCTCGTCCGCTCTCGTCGCGTAGAGGCTCGATACGAAGCACACCATGTACACACTCGTTGTATCAATTGAACTTCGGATGGACCTAGAATAAACTGTTGCGGCGTTTTTTTTTTTAGTTATTGCAATTTTTTAGTCATTTACCATAAAAAAATGACGAAAAAAACTTTTTTAACTCTTCAACGGGAATATCAATTTTTTTAACACTTCAACGGGGATTTCACATTCGTTGCTTATCCCCAACCAAGCGTCGTGTAATAGTTGCTTATCCTTGTGCCTGACATTCTTAGGATTCCGTAATAGTGCTTGCCTTTGGTAGGCTTTTAAAAATTGTTAGACCACATCATAATAGCACGCAGTAAGCATGTCTTTACGCGAACGGAGTTTGCGAGCAACTAAATGAACGAGTGTGTAGAGGCGCACTCTCGTTTTCATCGCGAGACTCCCCGAGACCCTTTGACTCGTGCACAAAAAACCGACACGCTTTCGAGAACGAAAGAGAGCCACGAGACCAGACGAGGGTGCCATGTACACACTCGTCCTCGACCTGTCTCGCTGTGTCTCGACGAGCGTGTACAGCTGGCATTATTATCATATGTTTTTAAGCACTTAACGTGCTCGGCTAATTACCAGAACACAGTGCATAAAGTACAAATTATTATTTGTGAATGAGGAAAAAGACGGCACAGACGCCATCTATCGGAAGGCATTTACATGCCATCTATCGGAACGCATTTACATGCATTAATCCATTGATCGTTAAGACAAATGTGATGAGAAAATTGGGTAGGACCGCAAGGGAGTACGATAGCTCGGTGGATTAGAGCACTTCCTCGGAAAGGAAGGGACGCAGGTTCGATTCCCGCTCGTATTATAGTTCTCTTTTTCTTCATTCACAAATAATAATTTGTACTTTAAAAGTAGCTAAGAATGTCAAGTGCTAAAAATATAGATCAAAACAGTGCGTAAATTTAAAATCAAAAGTGATAACCTGGTACCTAATAGTATTAGGTACCAGGCTATAGTTATTATGTATAGGCTAATACATCCATCAGCCTTTTAACGTCCACTGCTGGACATAGGCCTCCCCAAGAACGGGGGATAGTGCCGTAATCGCCACGCTTGGCAGGCGGGTTGGCGATCGCAGTGGATGTTGTTAATACTCGAAGGAGTGCTGCTGCCCACTCCTCCGGTATTCCCTCAGTCGGCTCTTATGACTAGAGGGGTGGGACAATTCTAAAGCTGGCCCCACACGGCTAAATACATAATAACCGGAAATCCTGATGTACTCCTCTTACTCGTTTCAATCTTCCCTTCTTATTACATGCACCATCATTAAAAACAAATACATTTGGCAAATTATTTATTACTTTTCAAAATAATGGAACAACGCTAACATTATTTTCAATCTGTATCAACAAATTGTGAACGTATGGACTAAGATTACAACAACCTTAAAACTAGGTTCAATAGGAGCTCTTTAGTGGCCTGACCATGCTCCTGACACGCTGCACGACTGTTTGTCACCATTTACCTTACGTTAGCTCCGCAAACAATAAAAATATATTTTTATATTATAAAATGTATGTTTTACTCGTCAACGAAATTGCACTTTAATCCCGACATATATACATAATTACAAGTTACACATCAATCAATAATAATTTAAAAAGTTAACTGCCATCGTACTTAGGAGGAGTCCGATTTACTAAAATTATTACTTCCATCCATCCATTCATCAGCCTTTTAACGTCCACTGCTGGACATAGGCCTCCCCAAGAATGGGGGATAGTGCCGTAATCGCCACGCTTGGCAGGCGGGTTGGCGATCGCAGTGGATGTTGTTAATACTCGAAGGAATGCTGCTGCCCACTCCTCCGGTATTCCCTCAATCGGCTCTTACGATTCCCATGGGAAATTATTACTTATTTTTTATTATTATTAAAATCCGTAATTACGAACACAAAACCGACATAATTCGACAAGTCGCTTCGGTATATTTATATTTACAGTAATCAACTACATTTTATATCCTAGGAACACAAACATTACAAGAAAGTAAACTACAGGATAACTCGCTGTTAGCGACCTTTTTCTTTTGCCTGTACTGGCGAACTATTGTAACTATGTATAAATATATTATTTCGGTGGTTCGCCGGCAGCTTACCCTTTCGGTTACTCTCCGGACACCGGAGCGACGCAACTTCACGGGAGACTGCGGGTGACGGACGTTCCCCGGTCCATCCACCCGCAGCCTCAGCTAGGGCGGCACCAGCCGTAGGTACTTGCGTCTTCGCCGCCCCAGTCGCTGGCGGCGCAGCGGTTCGGGCCAGCGAGGGGATTTACCTCCCTGACCCTCTCCGCCGCTTCCTTCTGCGAGATTACTTACTCACAGACGACCGCGGCCCAATTCCTGTCGCTGCCGTGCATCGCTCTGACGACGCTCGGCAGCGAGTGGTCCCCATCTATTGCCGCGATAACCATCGTGTGCCGCGCTAGTTAGCGACCTAGGCACGAAAGAGTTATCTCTGGGAAGGCAGTCAACGTGTTAAATATGTTTACAAATAAATTTCATATATTTTTATAATAAACTTACAAAATAATTTCGTCGACTTTAGTATACTTTTATCATCGTCTTAATATTACATCTAAAATCACAACACTGATCTTGGAGAGGGTACGATACATCGAAACATAAGCAAAGTATTCTTAGCCAAATACACAGAGAGACCGTATTATAACGCAGTTAATACTAACAAATATCTACAGAAAACTTACGGGTAAGATATGTTTATAGCCTATTATGGCGTATGTAATATGAATGATTCTATAAGAACGGGGGAAAATCATATTTGTATTACGAATAAACTTGAAAGAAAGCAAGCTAAGCAAGGCTGAGAGCCTGAACTGACTTGTCGTGCTTCCTTAAATACTTTATATAAAATTTCTAGCTTAACAAGATCTAAGGTTAACACTATATGAAGACAATAAACAACATTATTACAAAACAACTGACTGCATAGACAGCGGAATAGTTTAGATACCGCTGTCCCGCTCGAGTGTTTGATTCCCACGCAGGACAACTCTTTGTGAGCCACAATTGGTTGTTTTGAGTCTAGGTGTACTTTGTTTCTGTGAAATTGTATGTTTGTAAAGTCCCTCGCGATACAAGGATTATTCCCGGGTGTTGTCTTTTTAAGAGATATAATAAATGTTGCCATAAACATATAATTATTTCACTTTTATTGGTCACTCTTAATATATATTTATTTTATATATAGTCTCAACTCTTAGCCCCGAATCACAATTCCAAACTTCGTGCTGCTACGGAAGAATTCCTAAGGGAAAATCGAAACAATAATTTTGGCACGGCCTAGAACTCGAACCAGATGCTTTGAAAGAAGTTGCACAAATAAGTAGACTAACGAGGCATTTCTCATAATAAATGGTTATTATATTTGGCAAGTGTTATCTAAAATAACTTTTTAAGGGCTTCGGTCTATGGGAACTACTCTTATAACAATAGTTTTTATTAAATAGCAATATTGGAAGCAATCATTAGTAATTTAATACACCGAGTGATGTAGAATAGTATAAGCACTGATGGACTAACTAGATACTACCTAACATCGTACGACAACTTTAGAAAAATTATTAAAAACTAAAACCTGTCTTGACCATAACATCCTCTATCCACTATGCTTGCTCACAGCATTATCAATCCTACATACATATATTATATTCTCAGTCTAAAACCAATCACGCAGTTGATTACATTCACGAGGATACAATCTCCTAGCAGCCTAAGCTTTAAAAAATATATTTTTTTTACGACACAGGCTGGCAACATCACTTGAGTCCTGTCACACATGTCAGTAGTGCCAAAATGCCCTCTCTATACAAAGATAATGATTACATTAAATAAGCCTTAGCGATATTCACACAAGCATCCTACGTTTGTATCAGTTTATTTAGCTAGGATACATAAACCCCAAAGAGGTCAGATATGACGTACATGGGCGCCAATGAGGTCAGATATGAAGACAGTAGACAATTTATGTTAACCATCTAAAAGTACACAAAAGTCTTGTTGGAGCATGCGAGTGAAGGGATCACAAACTAGAAAGTAGAGTTCCTAACAGAAATTAACACGCAGTGGTGTCTACAAAAAGGTTGACAAACCCTGATGTTTGTCCTATTGCTCTTCGTCAGAGGAATCAGGCATGGTGATCGGCATGTTGTCTTGTAAGCGCTTGAAGTCTGCCAACACCTCGAAATGCATCAGTAGCGAGTGTGCCAGCCCGCGATTATTGTGTAGGTATCTGTGCACCTGTGTGGAACAACTTTTTATTTCTCGGTACAGCCGTTGGTAAGCGGTAGCTGCTTCTCAGCCACCACCGCCACCACTCCCAGTACAGGTTGCTGGTAACTTTTTATTATATTTATACCTATTTGTGCTCGCGGTTAATTCTTTGATTGTATGTTAGGTTGCCGACCTTTTTTGTGTAGAACTCAAATTATTTTTCCAAAATAAAAGTGGCCTAAGTTACTACATAATACATCAGCTGTCTGCCAGTGAAAAAAACCGGTCCATCCGTTTCGGAGATTAGCCAGAAACCATCAGATAGATAAAAACTAAGAAAAATGTGTTTTGTTATAGGTAACATTTATATGCATAAATGCTGTTATTTATTTAAACATTACAAATAAATTTCAATTTTATTTATTAGTATAGGTAAAATGAGCAAAATAAGTTTTTGCCTGACTCATATTGACTTCTGATTTTGGGGCAACCCTTACTAATATTATAAATTTGAAATGAAGCGATGAATTCCCTCCCTCCATCACTAGAAATTACAGTAAGTAGAGGAAAAAGTCACCTTAGCGCCAAGTTTCTTGAGCAATTTGGTGAAGGTCTTCTCCTCTCTGCCGATCCAAGGTCGACAGTCGTCTTGCACTTGGTAAGGGCTCACATGGACGTATATGTTCACATCTAATTATTAAATAAGACGTACATATAATGGCATAAGTGACGTTTAGATTACAATGCAAAATGTGTTAATTTAGGTTGCCCAATAGCTCAATATAATCATAAAACAAACCAGTAGGTACCTACTCATTTCATAATAATTTTAATATATGGTATATTCTCCAGTAACAGTGTCCCACGGTAACTTATCAAATATTTCGCAGATATTTCCGGAGAATATAGCGTTTAAACATAAAACAAACTCTTCAGCTTTATTCTATGTTAAAATTGATTTATTCAAGTTTGCTAATCAATCAGGGAGGTACCACCCTCTCATAGAATATCGGCATTTTCACCTACATCTCTTAAAAAACCGTTACAGATGCTGAATTGGCAGAGCATTTATATTTTCGCACTTCGTGTTAAGGTATTTTGGTTGTGTTCCATTCTATGAGTGAGAGCGCCAACAACAGACACACAAATCTCCACCTCGTCCCTTCTCTAGTACCTGAGCACCTTCTAGTCCTTAATGGACATTAACAATTGGCAAGTATTGCTGGGATCTGTTGTAGACGTTTGTTTACCATGAAGCGAGTCGTATGCTTGTTAGCCAGTTCCTTAGAATGAAAAACGACACGTTAGACGAGCATTCGTTTCACAATTACAAATTGTTCGAAAGTCCAACGCGTGATGGACCCACGTCACACGTCATTCCGACGAGCGATTCAGGCGACCAATAACAACGAAGCGAAACGAAAGTTCGTCTAAAATTAGGTTTTTATTCAAAGGGGGCAGCGTAGGTACTACATAAAATCACAGCGCAGCTGTATCTTGATTAATCACATTGATTTGCTAATTAACCATAACGTTAGATGTACTTACTAAGTCTAGTGAGCGTCTCCAGAAGACTGCGAGATGTAATCCAAGTGTTCTTGCCCCCGGCATGACCGCCGTCCAGCCAATACATGTCCTGTATGCGGCCTATGAACCTAATGATAATAACAATTATATTTTATACAGGTGCGTCGACTAAAGAAGAAAATATCACTACAGGACACGAGAAACTAAAAAAATGCCTAAGGCCGCATACATAACATACACTTATCTCCAAAAGAACGTACAGGCGACTTGGCGACTGATGTGCAAACGACAAGGCGAGTGCCGTGAACCGATAAAATGACGTCACGACGGGAACAGCTAGATAGATAGTCGGTCAACGATAAAAAATATCGACAATACAACGACAAGCATTCGTTATATGGAAACAGCTACAGTAGACAGTTATCCAACAATAATTCAATTGTTACGACATAATGGGAACGCGGTCTCGGACAACCAGCATTTTTTTTTGTTTAAGCCACAGAAATGCATTTGTGCATTTCCTCTGATACTGATAGGGAGTGTAAGTGACTAGCTAAACGGACCCTATTCCGGTGTACGGAATACCCATTTAAATGGCCACTTTCAGGTTTTTTTGGGGACGTCAGTTTAAAAAAATATATACGTCTTATCCAAAAAGTGATCTGACGCATTTTGACACCTGAAATGGGGTCACCACCCTTAGAATGTGATTCAGAAAATCTTATCGACATCGTATCGTCTTATCTGTGATTGGTAGAGGCATAGACACGTGATAATCGCTCAACCAATCACGATGATCTTTCAAGATCTCTCAACCAATGACAATGTCGATACGATTTAGGGAGTTACATTCTACGGGCCCACATTAGACTATAGCTAGGTTTTATTTTAGAGAGGCCTCGTTAACAATAATTAATAATAATGAGCAACAGAAATTATTGAAGTAATATACAAGATCTGGCACAGGTTCGATGCTAAATCACCGTGAGCTCAGTGTAATCGCCTATCTTTATACTTACCTCATCATATGCTCGTCTCCTGGAGTCAAAGTCTTAGTGTAGTGGAACTCGTAGATGAGCTGGTTGAGCACCACACAACCCTTGCTGAACCCTACCAGGGTTAGCCGGTTCTCGTCTAAAGACAGCTTATCGCGCCACCATAAGGGATCAGTCTCCCTGCAACCGTATTCGAATTAATTCAATATTGCACGCCTCATAAGCGAAGCGTTGAGGTGTGTTCTACTCCCGGTTTACACGGCACAGCTGATTTTTCAAACTTAAAATGTCTCTATTTATCATATATTGCACTTGTAAAATAATATCTACACACACATATAAAGAACAAACACAATTTTTAACACTCATGATATTTTTGATGCCATTTTTGTTATTTAAACTAGTTCAAAAACTGTTTGAAAAAAATCTGGCTTGGACGTCCGTGAGTTGTAGGTAATGTATGTTAACACGTTAACGACCAAAATACTTTACTAATCGAATCTTTTTTTTTCGTTTATGAATTATTATGACTAGGAATAGAGCCCTATTACTTTTCACGTTCTGATTCGATGTGGTTTAATTGTTATTAAATAAACAAAAAAATACTGAATATTTACGGCATTTACGCTCGACACGACACTAAAACCAGCGCCTTTCATGAGAACTACCTACCTTTTTACATACGCATAACCACCAGTGGTTTTACTATCGTCAACAGAACAGAACGCCGTTCGCCCGGCCGGTACATTGTTTTTTGTTAAAAGAAAGTTTTTACCTTTGCTTGACGAACTGATGGTATTTGTCAAGTATAATAACTATTTTATCCACAACAATAATTAAAAACACTAAACACACGTAAATAATAACACACCAACGTTATAAAACACGAAAAAAACATATTTTACATTCCACAATTTTTTTTTGCGTGGCCTTGGTGTCATGGTGGTTTCACAGTTAGAACAAAGTATAAAATTATAAGGCAACCAAGTTAGGAAGATAAATGTTTTAGAGATTACTTGTTGAACTCATTGATTTTTAAAATAAGTCGTATAATATTGTCCAAAGTTGCAATTTTCTATTGATAGATGTCGCTGTTTTAAAGTAAAAGAGATATTGACAAATGCAGCCCTAGATGTCGCAAGGGGCAATTTTAGATGTATTCAGTTGCTGTCCACAATATTTCTTTTTTTGTAAGGAAACTAGCGATGTCTTTTTGTTTTCTTAAATTGTTTTTGTTTACAGTTTAATAAATTATTCAATTTTACATGTTTATATATATTATATGCACTTATGCAGGTATATATGTAAACTCATGGATTGTTGTTCTTACTAATTGCCAGATGGCGCCTTGCAAAATGAGAGAGGTAGACCAATATAGAAGTACTTCTTAAAATTAGCGCTAGATGGCGGATGACATAAAACCACTAGTACAATTAGTAGTTTTTGAAATTAGCGCTATCTATGTGATTTATTGAAAACTACTTAGTAAAACCAATACATTATTAGTTACTTATCAAATAATCTTTTTTATTGTGAAAATGAAGATTATGAGGCGTGCAGTTTTGGATTTTCCAAAGTATTTCTATTTGTCCGAACATACAGAAATACAAATGTTAATAAAACCTCGTTTTATATTAAAAATACTCATTATGATACTTGTTTCGGAAGACAAACCTCGTTATTTGCAATAGTCAATATTCTCTCTGCCTACCCCGCAAGGGAGATGACGTGATGATAAGTTAATATTGCTCTATCTATCTGTGATCAGCCATGGAGCTATAACCAAATGTTTTAAGTTTCAATAGCTTTTTGATATTTGCACATCAATTGATGCTACTCAGATTCTTTTAAGCCTGTGTAATACAATACTTATATACATATTATAGTGTTGGTAAAACCAAGGATTGCAAGAATAGTGGTATCGAGTTCTATACACAGAGGCCGAAACCTCGCAACATACCTCATTTTCCGAAAGTTATGTATTTGATAAATTATAACTACTTGGTAAAATATCGTAAGGGAACCTGAAAGCCGGCTTGTAAATTATGCCAACGAGCAATGAGCCAGCATAGTGTACAACAGTCTACTAAATCCTTATGAGAGGGGAGACTCGTGCCCGACAGTGGAAAGATAATGGATTGTTAACAAAAATTTAAACAAACTATTTATCCGTAAGAAATGACTGCATAATGTCCTGAAGGAGAACATAAGCTTTCATCAACTGTCGAATATATCGAGTGAAAAAATAAAAAGACAACATCCATTGGAACTAAACCTACTCACGGCTCAGGCTCACAGGCGGCCGCGACCGAGGACGCGCCCGCGCCGTTCGGCTTAGCTTCATCTGCCGTGTGGATAGCCGCATTCTACACAAACATATCGCGGCTTAGCACTGAAGCCGATTACACTTTGGGACTTACTTAAATTTATTTCACACCGTTTTACTTGTAAATACATAATTTTATACATCCATCCATCCATTAGTCTTTCGACGTCCACTGCTGGAATAGGCCTCCCCAAGAGAACGCCACAACAAGCGGTCCTGTGCTGTTTCACTCATATAGGGGATAGTGCCGTAATCGCCACGCTTGGCAGGCGGGTTGGCGATCGCAGTGGATGTTGTTAATACTCAAGGGAGTGCTGCTGCCCACTCCCTCGGTATTCCCTCAGTCGGCTCTTATGACTCCCATGGGTGAAGAAGAGGTGGGAAAATTCTAAAGCCGGCCCCACACGGCCTATATAATATATAATTTTATCACATTAATATAATTATATCCAACAGTAAGTTGTAAAAATTGCTTCGATAATCGAAGAATTTCATGGTTCAAAACTGAGCTTGCTTTGCTTGTCCCAGCATAAAAGGCTTAACCGGGGAAGTACCCCCTCACAGAAGATAAACGGTAGGTTATGGATGCCTTAAGTGTTGCTAGCGTCTATAGGCTTGTTTGTCAACACTGTGTAATATGCCTCTGTGGTGCAGCGGTAGTGTAAGCGACTGCTGATCATGAAGTCTCGGGTTCGATCCCTGGATCGGGCAGTGTTATTGAGATTTTTCGGAAAAAAGAAAAATTCTCTGTAGCAGCCCGGAGTTTGGAAATGTGCCCGGTAGACGTCAATAGACTCGCCCCCTATTACGTGGGGCTTAAACATAGCTGGCGAATCGTGGGTGTGTAATACACCTCTGCCTACCCCTTCGGGGAATACAGGCGTGACACTATGCTATGTAATATTAAAAAAAACTGTCCACACTACTATCTGTGCACCGCCTATCACTCGTACTCGTTAACGCCACCTTCCATGTTAACAATGATTTGGGATTACCCATTGAATTTTGAAATATCTCATTTATATTATAGGGAGGTGCCAACTTTGGTAGGAATTTTTTTTTTGCTAATATGCCACGTTCCACCTGATGGTAAGTGGTAACCGTCGCTCATGGACCCATCTATGCCAAGAGTATTGTCAAGTTGCTGCGCACTATTTCATTTCTCAGATATGAAACAAACGAATAAACGGCTATCTTTGCTACAGCCAAAACACACTGAAGTGATTCATGACCGGCCACACAGGAGACGGTGGTACCGACCCGTTCGGGCCCGATAGCAAGTGATTACCCTCGCTTGGTACCCAGCCCTACCACCAGTAATGCAATGGGTGATAACTGCTTACTTCCCTTAGTCGCCTTGTACGACACCCGCGAGAAAGTATGGGGTGATGACACTTGTATTCTTAATCCATCACCACACGGAATAAAAAAAAGAAAGTAAAAAATCTCACGCACGTGTAAGTCTTCGATATCAATCTCCTCTGGCAATGAAACAGAAGACACAGCTTCAAGCAGTTCGGACTTCGGCAATGATTTTACTCTGCTGGTCACACCTTGAAGTAATCTGCCAAGAATAACAGTTAATCAATCCATCAGCCTGTTGCAGGCTGCTCAACTCGATAATCCTTTCGTATCAAACACAAAAAAAAAGAATTTATAAATAAGAAAAAAATTAATAATTATCTTTTAAATTTCCCGCTAGAACGCTCAATTACGTCACGGTCGTGCATGCTTGGTCTAGTATTATGTTTCTGCCAGGTTCATGCAGACACGACCCATGTTACTCATGTTACTATTAATAATTTAAAAATAGATTTACATGAAATTATAACTAGTGTCAATATCCATATGCCATATACTTATATAAATCCCCCCATGATATCTATGAGACCCTGAACTTTAGTTACTGCTTGCCATCACCTGAGTTGTCCATGACAAATCAATATGAATAATTAGTAAAACATAAGTTACTTCTCCAGGTGATGCAGAGCGCTGTGTGTCGGCGTGTGCTCGGGGACGCCCGCGTTGTTGCTCGGCACGAAGTTGTCGTAACAACTGAAGCTCTTATATTCTACCCTGGAATCAAGCTTATATAGTTTAACATCAACTGCCGGATCGCAGCGTGGTCTCAACTTAGAAGATCCGGCAAGACTGGTTGCCATCTTTTTTAATAAAATCTCTTTTTACTTAAAAAAGAACCTTAATGATATAATTGTTTCGGTAGATTATGAATGCATTATAGTTACTGGACAAGTAACTGCTCAAACCTTATAATTTTACAAAAAGGTAATATTATTTTAATGAAAGGCGTTCTCTTGGTGAGGCCTGTGTAGGCCATGTATAGGCGAAGAAAAGTTGATGAATAATTGAATGAGAATTCTTTATCTATATTTCAAACAAATTCTTTTTTTATTAACAGTGCATTTTTTTATTGCGTATTGTGGCAGACGAGCCACGGCCGACCTGATGGTAAATGATAACCAATGTTCATGGACTCAACTATACCCAGAGTATAGTCAAGCCGCTGCACACCATTTCATTTCACAGATATGAATTAAAAAAATAAACGGCTATCTCTTGCTACAACCAAAACACACCAATGTGTTTCATGGCCATTCACACGGGAAATGGTGGTACCGCTCCGGCTGATAGCAAGTGAGTACTCCCACTTGGTACCAAGACCTTCCACCAATCATGCAATGGGTGATAATTGCTTACTTCCCGTAGTCGCCTCATACGACACCCGTGGGAAAGAATGGGATTCTTAGTCCGTCACCACACGGACAAACAAACGTTTAATGGTAATTGGAAATCGCTGCTCACGTTAGCACCAGGGGCCAAGTCAAGTCGCTGCGTACAGTAGCGCCGATGCACACCTATATCTAAGTGTACTGATATCAAAGTATGTATTTTTTTACCCCGTCGTTCGGGGCAACGAACAGGGTAGTGTGGGGCCCTCACCCACTAAATAAACCCGCCGTGTGCTGTCACCGCCTGTATTGGCGGACCACTGGAACTCTGTTACATTACTTCAGTGGTCCGCCGGAGGCTTACCCTTTCGGGTACCCTCTACTGTCGCTGAACGTACCTGGTGGGTTTAACAATAAGGATATGTTTGGTAGGGAAGTTATGGCCGAGCATGCGCGCTGTATTCTCGAGATTCCATTTCAAATAGTTGCGGTGATCACGATGTCCTTGCATCACTTCTGGGTAATCCTGAAAAAAAAAAAAACTTAGAGACGGTTTCTTTAGGAATATTATTAACGTGAAACATCTAATGCAGAGGGAGGGTTAGACCAGCTGTTAGCGCGACGACGCGTCGCCGTCATTTATTTCTACAAAATAATTTCGATGTCTTCACATCTTGCAGACGTCCAGAGACATTTTTTTTTTATTGCATTTAGTGGCAGACGAGCCACGGTCCATCTGATGGTAAACGGTAACCGTCGCCCATGGACTCGACTATACCGAGATTGTCAAGCCGCTGCTCACCAATTCATTTCACAGATATGAAATTAAATATAAACGGCTATCTCCTGCTACGGCCAAAACGCAACGATGTGCTTCATGGCCGGTCACACGGGAGATGGTGGTACCAACCCGCTCGGGCCCGATACCAAGCGCTCCCACTCGCTACTTGGTACCCAGCCCTACTACCAGTCATGCAATGGATGATAATTGCTTACTTCCCTTAGTCGCCTTGTACGACACCCGTGGGAAATAATGGGGTGGTGACACTAGTATTCTTAGTCCGTCACCACACGGACAAAAAAACATCTATTATAATGCAGATATGAGAATGATTTAGATGTGATGAGGAAGGATGAATGTTATAGGGGTAGTCTGGTCGCCCTTGTTCATCCTTGTTTGCGAACCTTTTGAAACAGTCTCTGTTACTCCATACTGTTTAACGGTACTTATTATTGCTCGTAAGCAATAATAAGTACGTATACCAGTACATACTTTTTTAATATACCGAAAGATCGAATTAGTATGTACCTGAATGTCTCCACCAAAGAACACCAATGTCTGTGGGGCCAACGGCGCGGCGCAGCTGGCCGGCTGGAACAGCGCGTCGTTCAGCCTCCGCTCATGTCCGGGCACGCGCCGTAGCCGTAGCGGCAACATCATGCACGCTGAACCACCTATTGTAGATACTTCACTATTCAACATAAACACACAATTCATTTACTGTTCATGTACTGTTGTGTCCAACCAGTTAATCGAGGCTCTCGTGACCGACAGCTTTTATAGATGGTAATAATAGGTTACACTTTATAGCGCCATACCGAACGGCATGAAGGATTAACTGTTACTCATGGATCAGGCAGTACCTACCAAGGGCACCGTAGTGCTTAGACGCCAGAACTAGAAGTACCTACCAGTATAGAATGGTAAAAATCCAATTTTATGATGCTTTCTCAGTTTTTAGTAATATTATTATTTTGTACTGCGTGAGAATCTAACCTGCAGAACTATCATGAAATTTAATCTGGCCATTTCAAATTGTCTTTCGAAATATTTGGCCATCAGATGTTTGTCTTTCTAAATATTCTGCCATTTCAAATTATTTAATAACAGAATTGCTTATTGCTTAAAAACAAGAAATGTATCAAATTATCATTAAGTGCTGATAAAAAAAATGTATGAATAAAAAAATTTGGTAAAACATATGTATTTATTTTGATAAAGTCACAAATATTAGTAATGTATGGTACTACATTAAACAATACAATTATGGTATCATTTTACATTCCTGCTTTGTTTCTGATGATAATACTTGGTGTCATTCATGCACACAGTGATTTTCAATGTAATGTCATCGAGACAATTCTTGAGATCTTCACGCAACTCCCTAACTTTAACCCGTACATCCTCACACATTAAATTGTAGCACATAGCCACCAACCCCATACCTAATAAAACATAGATGAAGTTTATAACTAGCTTCAAATGAGAACCGCCAGCTGAATCAGCAATATTTGCACCCGGGACAAAATCTCCGAACCCAATTTTACACAAGCTTATTACACAAAAATATGTTGAGTCTAAATAATTCCATTTCTCCCATGCTCCAAACATTATTGTGCCAGTCAAAATATAGAATGATATAACCCACAAGCAGGCCGTTGACGGTACTGTAATCTTCTTTTTAATTGGCTGCATTTCGCCGTCTTCAAATAATGTATCATCTCTCCTGCTGCATTCATGTGCAGTAATATACAACCATTTGAATGTTTTCGCCAGAACTTTGCCCATATTACAGAAATACAAAACATATATTGGTATACCAAAACAAGCGTATGCTATAGTGCTGATTTTGCCCCATACCGTTTTAGGAACAATGTTGCCATATCCTATCATAGTGAACACTGATAAAGAATACATTAGGGCAGCAGGAAAGGACCAGATGTCTTCAGCAGACCTGCCATTGTAGCCTGTATGGATAGCTGATGTGATGTTATCTTGGAACACTCTCAAAACTTCATTCACTTTATGTACCCAAATAGTTTCATTGAACACATTGATATTGACAGTGATATTCCACAGTGATTCAGCACAAGTTCGCCTCAATCGCCTCACTTCCTCTAGCTGTTCATCAGGACTGTCCTTCTCAATGTGCATGAAGCCAGCGGCGCCGAGAATCGCGTAACACACAACAAGGGCGCCAACTCCCACTTGTGTAAACATGAAAGCTATAAATTTTCTAAAACAGTCTTTTATTTTTTCTCTTGGATCACTACCCAGGGTCGACGAGGAGTCTCTGCTTCTCATGGAGCCGTGGAAACTCGCGTTCGTAGGATGTTGTCGGTCCATAACAAATTTTTGGGTATTTGGTTAAACAGGGAGTGGGATAATACCGTCACTACAACGCGAACTATTTCGAGAATAGTATTGGCAACGCGCCAATAAATTTGTTTGACATTGATTACAAAACAATAAGTGACACAGTTGATAAGAAAATAACATCTCTGCATCTAGATAATTTACAAAAAAATAAACTCCCGTATGTATATTTATGCAGATAAGTTTAGATTTACCTGTAAACTCCTTACCCAGTTACCGACACAACAGGGATTGAATTCACACAGATGTGGATGATGGATAGTTGGATATTGATAATAATACAATGCTTACAATTACCACGTAAAATATAAAATCAATAATAACTTATTACCTTACAATTACAATATTTTTGAAACTCAACACCACTTCTGCAGAAATAACGGGTACGGGGTTGGCAATAGTATTATCTAAATAGGTAGTAAAATAGTGATTGTCAGTGATTGTTTTTATGCTGTAATCAAACTCGATGCATATGCCTTACTACATTTTATTTTATACACTATTTTTTTCAGAAAGTTTAAGTACAGCTGGTAAACAAAATCATATTGCTATTTTGCTATTTGCATTTGCTCCACATTTGCTCACAGACTAATTAGTGTGCATTTGCTATATTCAAAGAGTAGGCTATATTCCTTTTTTACACAGACTAGGGATACCAAAGAGTATATACTAAAGAAGGGATACTACCTTAGATAAAGGATAGGATACTACTTGGTAGTTATTTATCTATGGATACTACTCTCTAGTTATATGCGGAGTTTTGGCGGGAACACGAAGAAGATCATGTCGTCGCTCTGCATTATTTTCCCAAACATGTGTTATTTCAAGTATTAAACTTACGTCTGATGAGAGAATAACGATGTTTGTTATTGTTAGGCTGATGGTTCTGCCAATGCCTTAAACAAATTACTATCCTTTATCTATGGATAAAACATAGTAGTCTGTGGTTAAAAACTAATAATACTAAATACTAGTTAAGTAGTTACAATATTCGATTTATTTATTCCCAATTCCCAAAGAACGAAAGAACTGCTGATCATGCTTCTGATTATACTATCGTAAAATCGTGTAAATTTTTCTTATAACAATGCAATTTAGTACCTAACGATTTATAAAATTATCCGATTATAATTTATGCTCAGACTAAAATCTAAATACATCAATTTATAGCATAGCATAGACCATAGACAATAAAATTAAAAAATCATATACCGACACGCCGCACGTTTTCTGGCGTTGTTTGTTATCCGGTGTTACATTTATAATAGAAATTATAGTTTCATATGGCTAATTCACTATAAAATGTAGCGTGGAGCTTTTATCCGATGCATGTTTCTTAATTTCTCTCAGGATTTGTGAGTATTATATGTTATTTTCATAACTAAGTTATGCGCATACTATGTGCTAATGGCTGAACAACCTACAATTTATTAGTAAAGGGGAACGCGGAGGCTAAAGTACGTATGAGATATTAATTTTAATACACATTTTTGTAAACTTTTGCAGTGATACCTTATAAAAACAGCTTCTATAACAAAAGCCAAGGTCAGCTAATGCCGACATTTTTTTCAGGCATTACAGTACAATAAACATGTAGCCGCAAATTATATTACAATAAGATGTTTGCAATAGCAGCGTTCACAACGGCCATTTGACAGAGATGTAAACTCAATAGATGGATCATACTTAGCATAAACATAACTATGGAATCACCCGTTCAATCAAGCGAAAACGCCGCTGAATGGCAAATAGAACTAGATGATATACTGGCAGGATGTCCTAAGCTGACTGCGATCGATGTAATCGGCGGTATTTTCTGCAACCTTTGCCACTGCACATTTAATAACAAGAAGGTGTTTGAGTGCCATTACACAGAACAACATAACAAAACTATAGCAGAAGTGGTGTACACTTGTGTGGTATGTCGCAAGGAGATAGCCCCTTACCCAAATTTTCGCAACCACTGCTATGTAGCACATGTCGCTAAAAACAGATTTAAGTAAGTATAACAATAGTATTTGGTCAATATTGTTTGGCCTGTACAACTTTTTTAATATAGGGTTTATGGGTGATTCTAAGTTATGATGTATTTTCAACAGCAAGGAGAAAAATCGTAATATTTACATATTCAATTCATTTGAAATAAAGCCGTTTTATTTAAAAACTGACCATCTTCTTTATGGTCACTTTTCACAAATTAAATGTTTATAATTTCGTCACAAAAGCAACTGGAATATGGAAAATGTATTTCCCCTGCTCTGTCCCTTAACCGGTCTATATACTATGTTAGTAAATGAGTATTTTTAACCGATTGGAAATTATCTTATAAATTAAATTACATATAATTTTGAAACTAGATTAAATAAATAAATGCAATCTGAGAAAAACAATTTCAAATTGCTTTTTTATAAAAAATATTATATCTAAATTTTGTCCATCAGCCCCAGTCCCTTTAGCGTCCCTTCCCATGGTGTTTTCTATTTGTTAAAAACTCACAACTATTTACTTTACCGCGTAAATTGCAACTATAAATTTAATACAAAGCATTTGACATGAAGTTACAAACTTTCGAGACGTGAGTGTGCAGCTATTCTGATCATTGTTTCAGTAAATGTGTTATTTCCACTGGTAAGATTTTTTTCGCAATTATAAACCAAAATACTTTTATCTTCTTTATATAATTACTGTCATTTATGCATAGAATCATATTCTTCTTTATGTTTTGTGGATTACAGAAACATCA
Organism: Leucoma salicis; assembly: GCA_948253155.1. NCBI lineage: Eukaryota > Metazoa > Arthropoda > Insecta > Lepidoptera > Erebidae > Leucoma > Leucoma salicis. The sequence goes on along the minus strand of OX411814.1, from coordinate 23,790,498 downwards.
ACCTTTATAGCAGTTTAATTACAGAAAAGTACCTCTCCTGCCATATGTGCCAGGGGAGATTGAATGAACCTGCATCTCCTGGAATGCGATCCCGGATGCTTTGCCAATTCAGCCATTGTGACAGTTGCTCGAGACAGCGAATTTTGATAATACATTAATTCTTAACGTCTCGGGTGACGCCTGCGAAACATTGTAGAGAGACTTCAGTTAAGGTTTCGGTAAATGGTAAAGGGAATCGTTTCACGGCGCCCTTCTTCACTTTCTACGACGCACCAGGGCGCCGCGGCGCACTCTTTGGGAATCCCGGCTCTAATCAATTTACATATTTTAAGCGATCGTCCCGTCACACAGTTTCGCAACTATATTATGTTAAAAGTGTTGGAAACCATATTACACGTGTTCCATCCATATTACACCACATGTCCTCCCCTCATCTCATCTGTTTTACGTCGTCTCGTAAATTTTTCATGAAATTATTACGAGGCAGGCCAAAGCAAAGGAGCTACTAATGGCATGGCAGCAATTCGTAAGAGGACTGCAAACAGAAATTTATACTTGGCACCGATATTTCATCATTGAAAGTACTATCCAAGTCTTGAATAAAGTTGCACGAACATTAAAGGTTTGACTATTGACCAAGCGGGTATCATATAATAAGAAGAAGCAAAACTCAGACCGATGAAGGATCTAAATACTTTCACAGGCACATTAAAGGTGCATCAAACTTATTTTTTCCCACTCTTTTACTCGGTTAGTAAACCTTAAGCTGTTTCTGTGACCTTAACGTATGGTGTCATTTTTCAATTGGTTGGTACCTTGGATTTTTCTATAATGACTAATCCTAAACCTCATCTACATACTGAGGAAGTATATGTCCAACGTCTGATTCTGCTGATGAGCCGTTGGCGTCACTAATCCTAGCAATGCACAGAGAAGATGCGAGCATATTCACATAACTCGTAACTGATCATTTTCCAAAATACCGAGAGAGTGAAAAAGTCAATCAAAGCAACAATCAACCAACTCAACATCATTGAAAAAATTACTGAGCAATGGCGATATTGCGCTGCTAAGTTGTACCAATATACAGAATACGATACGTAGCCACATCCACAGGAATCGAAGAAGATGGTGAATATAATACTTTCTGATATTTACGCGAATGTTACACAAGAAGAAGATGGTGAAATCAAGTGATGTTCTGTGAAATTTGTGACAATGCATGGATTTAGGATACAATACTAAAAGAATGACTCGTGCCAAACTTAGCAATGAGAGGGCAGAGACTTTTCTTTTTGTTCATTGAAAGTATTTATGTCTTTGAGCAGGGCTCAATAAGTTTAGTTTGAAGTAAACTTCGATTTCACGTTTTTTTTTAATTTTGTTTAGCTGACGACAGCTGTTGTTTCTTAAATTGAAATTAATGGTAAAAATAAGCGTATTTGTTTTAGGTTTTTGCTTCAGTTGATTTTTGTGTTTAAAGTTTAGAGATTTGCCTTATTTGTTTTAGTGATAATAGATTGAATTGAAAATTTGTATTTTCAAGTCTAAATAACAAACCCACTGATACCCGCGACTTCATCTGCGTTGGTTATTATCATCATGAGTCAGAGGTAAAAGAGACCTCTCCTCTTCCCCACTTCTCTGGGACAAGTTAAAACACAACTCCCAACACGTGCTTTATAAAAAAGGTTTCTTAAAACTTTAAATTAAATGAAGATATTGCAATATTGTTTTAGGAAAGGGCGAAGTGTTTAAGAAATAAAAGCCTCCATCCATCCATCAGCCTTTCAACGTCCACTGCTGGACATAGGCCTCCCCAAGAGAACACCACAACGAGCGGTCCCGACATGGGGGATAATGCCGTAATCGCCTCCCTTGGCAGGCGGGTTGGCGATCGCAGTGGATGTTGTAAATACTCGAGGAAGTGCTGCTGCCCACTCCCCCGGTGTTTCCTCAGTCGGCTCTAACAACTCCCGTGGGTAGAGAGGGGTGGGACAATTCTAAAGCCGGACCCACACGGCCCATAAAAACCTAATTGAATTATATCCCGTAGTTTTTCTGCGATGCGCGGCCAGCAGCAGACTTAGTATTTCATTTATATGAATTAACAATATAAATAAAATTGATTTTTGAACTACCACTGTGATTTGTTTCATAAAACATCATTAATGTCTCTCTCCTGATCAGAAAATATCCTACTCCTACGTTTTATCTTTCCCCTGTATGTAGTACCTCCCCTGGTCAGTTATAAAATAGTAAAAAGTAAATTAATTGTTTGGTTGCTTTCCGAATATGAAGATAATAAGTGTTTCGATAAAAAATGCTGCATTTAAAGTAAAATTCCATAATTTTTGTCGTGCCGCCTCTCCTAATAACTTAGTACCTCATAATTTAGAATGAGCCTTATATTATTATACATTTTATTATACACTCCTTTATTTTCTACTACCCCAACAGTTAATACTAACAATTATAATCCATCTATTACATATCTCTTAGGGAAATAATGATTGCTTTTTTTTTAAATGAGTGAGAGTTTAGTATACTCATATTGTATTGATGCTCTAATACTTTATGCTTATAATTTCAGATGCCAATATTGCAGCAAAAAATTCTCAAAACAATGCATTCTGAATAGTCATATTGATGCTATGCATATCTTCAGATGTTCTTCATGCAAGGAACAGTATGTATTCAAAAAAGCGATCTTTTAACACACTAGTAAAGAGCCTGATGAACGCCTTTACAGAGATGACTGCTAGATTACAACCATCTAGGCAGCGGTTTGCTACCAAATTTGAAAACAGACAATCGGTTGCTAACCAAGGTCACCTCTGTTAGGGCGTTGGTTTACAACCATGTAGCAGGCTCTTATAATAAAACGTTATCATCACGCCATCTCCCTTGAAAACATAAAACATCATGCAAGATCAAAATCAAAATTAAAAAAAAACGTTCATTAATATGTAATTTAAGTATTACTTGGATTTATAGTTCTATGATTTATATAATGCACCATACCAATAAATTCTAGAGTGGATTTAGATTGCTCTTTGCTTTCTGTGTGTTGTGATTACTTATCTAAACGTATAGCAAAGTTTTTGAAAATAGAAACTTGTTTTGCAATACAGTTTTCTTAATTTTTTTTGCATAATCACTAATTACATGCGGGAAATTTTGTATGGGAGAATCAGGTTTATCATAGGTAGAGGACGGTATATGGACATGAAAATTGTAAGTGTATCTTTAACAAAACCAAATTATTATGCGTTTCAGAGGTTTTCGATTATCATATTTTAAGGTGGGGTGGTAAATAAGTGATGAAAGTTTGTATAGGAGTGCCAGTTAACTAATAATTATGAATATAAAACATAGCATAGCATCGCCCCTGTATTCCCCGAAGGGGTAGGCAGAGGTGTATTACACACCCACGATTCGACAGCTATGTTTCAGTTCTACGTAATAGGGGGCGAGCTTATTACCGTCTACCGGGCACATTTCCAAACTCCGGGCTGCTAAATATTTTGTAATAAACAAAACGAGTGTGCTTCAGTGCACACGACTGAAGTAAAACTTAACAATAAATATATATATTACTAGCTGACCAGGCCAACTTCGTACCGCCATATTTATTTTTCCGAAATTCTATCCTGGCGCCACCTACCGGGTCCAAATGTGAATCTAAACCATCCTGGTACTTACTCAAGCATATACAAATATTTTATTTTTTTATGTACCAACTGCAGCGCCATCTAGCGGGTTGATTTGTGAATCTAAACCATCGAGGACGCCACCCAAATGCATACTAAAAAATCATTCAAATCGGTTCAGCCGTTTAGGAAGAGTTCAGTGACATACACACGTACAGTAGAATTATATATTATATAAAGATTAATAATGTTAATATCTATTAATAATTAAAAAGAGAGAAAGAAAATGTGTGCTCGCACCTCTCTCTTGCCCCTACAGTAATATACGAAACATAACTCTCTCTCTCTTTCTATCTTTAGTGAGACTTATATCTCCCTCTCAACTTCCGTTCGCCTCGACTGATCAACACTTTTCGTAACGCTCACGTCGCGCATTCACCAGCTTGCTCCCCAAGTCAAGCGTGCGTAAAGAAATATTTACTAAGATAAAGAAAATTGACAATGTAAAATTCATTTTAGCCATGAATATTTCTCTGAATTATTTCTATGAGTAACATCATGAGAGTAATAGAATCATGAGAGTAATAGAATAGTAAAAGTACGGTGGAAGTGCGATCTCTGTGGAATGAAGCTGACTGACTGCATTCGTAACGACGACATAAGAGAGAGCGTGTAGGTATGAAAGAGAGTATTGGTGTAAAGATGCGAAAGGGAATGCTCCGACGGCTTCGACATGTAGAAAGAATGCTTGACAAGATATACAATGCGAAAGTGGAAGGATGTAGGTACACAGGGAGACCGAGACTCACCTACCTTATTTTTTTTTTTTTTTGTTAAGGCGGGAAAAATGTTCCTAACCGCACACCCCGTCGTTCGGGGCAACGAACAGGCTAGTGTGGGGTCCTCACCCACTAAAGAAAAACCCGCCGTGTGCCATCTCTCCGCCTTTAATGACGGGCCACCGGAACCATATTACATTCCTTCAGTGGTGAGACTCGCCTACCTAGACCAAATTGGTCATGTATTGGTGGAAGGTCGAGTCAGAAATTTTCGAAACCGGTGATTGTGTACTAAATGATTATGAATGTTGAGAAGCGAGAGATGTATGCAAGAATGGAGCCTCTTGGCACTTTGTTCTCTCTGCCTACCTCGCAAGGGAAATGGCGTGACGATAAGTAGTAGTAACATCACAATTACTGACGCAACAAGTAACCATCATAGGAAATATCTTATTTCTTCAAAATTTTTACGATGATATTAAATAAATGATAAATACTGTGCTCGTATCACATGGAATGACTTGAGATGACTTTGCATTCAAAGCAAGACACAATGGCGTTGTTTGTTTTCTCTTTCTTACTTATGGGTATCGCCATTATGTATTGTTTATCTTTCTACTTGCACACGCCGAACGTCTATTATATTCAAAGTTTATGTATGAAACACAGTTAGGCCTTTTTAAATATTTATAAACATTTTGATAAATCACATTTTCATCAAATGTGTTCCCAAGGTATCAAAATTCAAAGGTTTGCCCTAATGTTTTTTTCTGTACATAAATCATTTTCCCGTTATTTAAACATAATTATTTTATATCAATTCGAGTTTTATAGAAGTTATAGAGCCTATATACCTCATAAGAAATTTGATTTGAGGTTATATTTCATACCACTAAGTTTTAAAGATTTAAATTCCTCAAGTAATTTGATATTAAATAGGCCCAACCACTTCCTCATCCTTTCCTTATTATACATCCTCTCCACCTCTTATACTTTTCCTTGGAGTTGGCGACAAAGTGATTCTTCTGGTGGGGCTAGCGTCCATAAGCTATGGTAACTGCTTACCATCATATCTATTATATATAATTCCAGTGTCGAGATGTTTGTCCGGGATGAACTCCGAAACTACTGAACCAATTTTAACTTTTCTTTTTTTAAATGTGTGTTTTGTCCCAACTTAAGAGATAGGGTACTTTATATCTCAATCTATTATATGTAATTCCAGTGTCACGATGTTTGTCCGGGATGAACTTCGAAACTACTGAACCAATTTTAACTTTTCTTTTTTTTAAATGTGTGTTTTGTACCAACTTAAGAGATAGGATAAATTATATTTCAATTTATAATTGCAATATTTTTCATGAAAAAATATATGGCGGTGCGAAGTTCGCCGGGTCAGCTAGTATTATATAATATAGTATTTTCTGATATTTATACGAATATTACATATTATGAATTAAAACTACTTTTACAGATTTCTTTTAGTACTGATTATGAACTATGGCATGTTTTAATTCTACCAATGAAGAAAAAAATTATATCTGCCTTAAATTAGCTCATTCAATATCAGCAATAAATATATTTCACTTGTTAATAATTGCAGGTTTTCAACAAAAACTGAATTACATACACATCAGAACATTCATAAGAAAGTTAAGGATAAACCTCCGTATCCATGCCGTCAGTGCTCCAAGACTATAGACAGCGTGGATATGTGTGAGATACACATTGATGAACACTGCAAGTTCCTCTACCCATGTCCGATCTGCAACGAAACTACGAGCAGCAAGATAGAAACTGCAAAACATCTCACAAAACATTTTGACGACGTCATTATAAATGAAGTTATAACAACAGAAAGCAGCGGGGATTGCTCTGTGGACATGCTCGGTGGAGTCCTCTGCTGTTACTGTGATGAACTCTTTAAGAACCGTTTGGATATAGATCTTCACTGCATTAATGAACACTCTGGCAAAGATATTATCTATTCGTGCAACATTTGCAGGAAGCCATTTAAAAAATATCAATCCTTTGCCAGTCATTGTCATGGTCATGTAGCGAAAAATAAATTTGAGTGAGTATTGCTTTTGACTGATAAGATATTACGAGCCCCGATGCAAAATAGTTCGTCTAGTATGGAAAGTAGTGCAAAGCCTAAAATATGGAAAGCAAATATTGGTTAAATAATTAAGAACGTTTAATAAAAAGTAAATTACAATTTGAGGAACATTTTAAAGTTTATTTTAACATAACTGAAATTCTTTCATGACTACATAACATAAAAAATTTAAAAAATATTCTAAAAAACAACGCAAAAGTATTCGTCTACCCTTGTCACTCACGCAAAATAGTTCGTCTACCACTTAGTTGTGTCGCCTTTGCTCTCAATGACAGCTTTAATGCGAAGAGGCATGGTTGCAACCAACGCTGCACACTCCTCAGGCGTAATTGACTCCCAGACAGCCAAGAGTTTAGCCTTTAAGTCGCTCTTCGATCTTAATGGATTTTTACGGAGAACTTTTTTTATTTTCCACCTTAGGGTTTCGATCGGCGACAAGTCCGGGCTGTTAGATGGCCATTCGGTTGTAGGGATGCTTTTCGCCAGTAGCCATGTCTTTGTTGCCATACTGGCAGGAAGCACCATCCTGTTGAAAAATGAAGGAATCTTGATGCTTAAGTGACGGAATAGAGGGCAGTAAATTCTCTTCCAAAAGGTTTTGATACCTTGCAGCATTGATAGAACCATCCACAAACTGCATACCACCAACACCTTGTGCAGACATGCATCCCCATATCATAAGAGACGCCGGAAACTTCACTTTGCGTTTGAGACAATCAGTATGAAATGCCTCATTTTTGTTCTGAATCACTTTCTTCCTGTCATCGCCGACTGTCACTTCAAATTTGGACTCGTCACTCCAAATGATACTACGCCACTGATCGGAAGTCCAATTTAAATGATCACGAGCAAAATTCAACCTCTTTTTCTTTTGTACAGCAGTAACAGTGGTTTCTCCTAAGCGGTTTAAAATCCGTAACCCATTCTTTTTAGGACTTTTTTGCAAGTATCAACTGAGACGTCTTTGTGAATCATGTCCTTCCATTGCACCGTGAGTTCTCCAGCTCGAGCACGACGATTATTTTTGATAATTTTCTTCAGGATTCTGTTTTCTACTGCACTTGTGATGCGTGTTCGACCAGTTTTCTTCAAACAAGAAGTCATTCTATTATTTTTATAGTGCTGAATGATAGATTGGACTGTAGACCTGGGAAGTATCAAGTCTTTAGATATTTGGTAACTTGATTTGCCAGCATCGACCCCACAATGTGATAGTAGAACAGCTTAATATTTTATATAGATATACAAAAATAATGAAGTTAAGAAAAAATCTCACAGAGAAAATTTCACACTAGACGAACTATTTAGTATCGGGGCTCGTAATGTTTTAGTGCTCCGCCGATACAGATGGAAAAACTGCCAGTTTATTTAGTGAGTGAAAGTCCCCACGCTGCCCTGTTCGTTACCGCGAACGACGGGTCTGTGGTTTATATTTCTTGCCTTAACAAAAAGGGTCGTCATCCTTTGTAGTTTTCACGAAATATCTAAAAGGCCGTGTGGGGCCGGCTTTAGAATTGTCCCACCCCTCTACCCACGGGAGTCGTAAGAGCCGACTGAGGGATAGTGGGCAGCAGCACTACCTCGAGTATTAACAACATCCACTGCGATCGCCAACACGCCTGCCAAGCGTGGCGATTACGGCATTATCCCCTATGACGGGACCGCTCGTGGCGTTCTCTTGGGGAGGCCTATGTCCAGCAGTGGATGTTGAAAGGCTGATGGATGGATGGACGGATCTTTCTTAATAATCACATTTCTATATTCAACATAAAACGCAACCTTTGTTACTGAGATAAGTTTCTTTGTTTTAATTATATTTTATTGTTTAAATATTTCATAATATTATTAGTGGAATATTGATTATGATGTAATTATGCCTCAGTTACACTATACTCTTCGCGCTGCAGCGAATATTACCCTAGCGACCGCACAATCCCCTGCTCGCGACATTCATGGTTTTGTTCCGCACTCCATTATACTTATTTTAATAAGTTATTATAGTTATAGGAGAAATTGATATTGTTTTAAAGGCCGTCTCTACTAAACCTCTCACTGTCTATCTACTATTATTTCTTGTGTGCGTGCGTTAATCATTGAACTCCTAAACGCCTGGTTCGATTTTTATGATTTTTTTTGTGTATGTTTGAGTAAGTACCGGGATGATTTAGATCCATATTTGGACTCGGTAGGTGGCGCCACGATAGGATTTCAGGTAAAAACATATACATACCTAACTTACCTAACACCACACCAACAACTTCATTTTTTTATATGAAAATAATTCTTAGTATATTATTATAAATGATCATCTAAACGAAATGTCAATGTTCGGAAAGGATGTCTGTCGGGTCCGCTAGTATATAAACTATAAAGTATTAATATAATGATTTATACTTATATGTTGTGTGATTCCAAATACAAGTCTCCCATAATGCATGGATTAATGCTGATTACATGGTGTTACCATTTAAAAAATGTACATACTATTGTTACCATTACTCTAAATTGTAAAAAGCATGTAACTAAAGGTTCTATGCAAGCTTTGGAGTTTACAAAATAAATTATTTCAGATGTGTAGATTGTGGCAAGTTTTTTCCGCGGCTGTCTCTGCTCGTAGTCCACACTGAAGCATTCCATACTACCAACTCAGCTGATAACAAGCCATTCACATGCACACAATGCGGTCATGCATTCGGTACCGAGGCACGGCTGAGGGGACATCTACGTATAGTGCACTCTATAAATGCTTTGCATGTATGCTCTGAGAGTGGATGTGACATGGTGTAAGTCTTACATTAAATTTATCAGGAGTCTCATTGCTTTATATCTCTATCTATCAGCACAGATCCAACTAGGACAATAAATATGTTTCAAGACATTTATAGTCCTATTATTAATAACTATAAATTACAAAATTTAAAAAACCTCCTACGTAATTACGTCATTTTAGAAAAGAGGTAATACTCTTACACATCTGGACCGGTATTAATCAAACATAGCTATGAACCTACGCAAGGAAAGTGGCCTTCAAATGAAAAAAACCGCATCGAAATCGGTCCATCCATTTGAGAGCTACGATGCCACAGACAGACAGACATCGACGTCAAACTTATATATTATACCCCTCTTTTTGCGTCGGGGGTTCAAAAAATAACTCATCAACCCCCTTAGAATGAAAACGAAACGTTAGACGATCGTTTTGCTTCATAATGATTGGTTGCATGAATCACTAGTCAGTTTCTCGACCACTCAAAACTCGCGGAGGATTTTTGACCAATCATATTGAAACGAAACGAATGTTCGCCTACCGTCATTATTCGTTGTAAGGAGGCAGATCTATCTATACTATTATAAAGCTGTAACAGAGCTTTGTCTGTACATTTAAGATATTTGAGAAAAAATGACTGATTTAGGCTATATAGGCGTGTCTGAACACCAAACGATTTTTTTAGATTTTTGGTCTGTTTGTTCGCGCATCACCCAAAAACTACTAAACGGATTTTGATGCAATTTTTTTGTTTGATAGCTCTTGATTAGACTTAACAACTGGTATACATTTTATCCCGCTACTATATCGGGAGCCTGAGATATAACCTAAGAACTAGCTTTTGGCTGCGGCGAAGCCGCGGGCAAAGGCTAGTTCTATCTAAAATTAAAACAGTTTTTTTATGTCTACTTACAATAATAGAAAATAAAATTAATGTAGGTTAAAAATATTAAATTATAATACTAAACATTTTATATGGGTTAAAGTACATGTCTGTTATGTTATTTAATATATTATATTCACAGGTTCGAAACCCCTAGAGATCTAATCCTTCATCAACGAAAGCACCAAGTATACCGCGACAACTGGTGTCGGCAGTGTGGCCTATTGTTCACAGCTCTCTCCTCCTGTCAAGCTCATCTTGATGTTCATCGCAAGAAGAATTACTCCTGTCCTGTCTGCAGCAAAGAATATCGAGAAAAATATTTGATCACCAAACATATACCAACTCACTTTGAAGCAGTACTACATGTGTGCAAAGTCTGTGGAAAAGTCTTCACCGCCAGGCACAGATTAGTTGAGCATACTAAAACACACTCTGAAATAAGAAACTACAAATGCAGCTATTGTGGCAAAGGTTTTATAAAACCATTTCAATTGGAACAGCATATGAATATCCACACTGGTTCTAAGCCTCACAAATGCATGGTGTGTTCAAAAACCTTCGCCAGTTACCCGAACTGGATGAAACATTTGCGCAAAATGCATGACATAGATAAGAATAAATTGAAAACAATTGCTGCTGATAACAAGTCTAAACCAGAAAACAATATACCCGTTAATAATATTAACATTATCAATAAAAATGAAGAAGTTAAATGTGACTCTGGAGTGGAATCCACGAGTCCTGATATGTTCCTAAACACATACATGTTCACCGAATCTGATGAAAGTACTATGGACAGCATTGATCCCACATTTATTGAAAACATCTTGAACGAAACCACTTTAGTCGACAATAGTCTCCAATACACAAATATGCTACCTGTTAACAACATTGCATTTGATCCTGGTGAGTGATTGTATAATATCATCTAGTATTCCACATAGGCTTGTATTCAAAAAGTTTAACGCACCGGTCCCTATTTATAGCACTGCTCGCGATACCGTGCGCTCAATTATTTTATATGTATACTAGCTGTTTCCAGCGGCTTCGCTCGCGTAAATAAATGACTATTACATTATTTTTTTTAAAAAGAAAACGGCCTCACGTCCCACTACAACTACTATTACTTATCATCGCGCCATCTCCCTTGCGGGGTAGGCAGAGAAAACAGAGTGCCACGAGGCTCTATCCTTTCATACATCTCTCGCTTCGTCAACATTCATAATTCTCTTTATACACACATAGCTGTTACCCGCGACTTCGTCCGTGAGTAATTTCATAAAAATAAATAAAGCAACCCTTGAAATTGTCGGTAATACAGTGCAACGGTATTACAGTACTCGGGGTTGGAACTTCATTACTAAAATGCTAGATGGCGTTGAAGTTGCTAGATTTTGAGATTTTGTGACAAACAATTTTTTTTATTTTTCGTATTTTTTTTAATAAAAAGTATCCTATGTTACTTCTAATACCTCCAAGAATATGTGTACAAAGTTTCATGATGATCGGTTAAGTAGTTTTCACGTGAAAGCGTAACAAACAAACTTACATTCACATTTATAATATTAAGTATGATTTAGTAATTATATGTACCGAGTTCATTGTTCACTGCGTAGCTCAATATAACGCGGTTAATTTAATAATTCAGGTGTTACTTTCAGTCCAAAACAAGCAACATATTCAGGGATCTTTTTGGAATTAATGTACACAACGGTAGTGACACTTGGAGAACGGAGTTACTACTGTAAGTTAGGTAACGGGGCAGCATTTTACACAGAGTGGACAATTGACGTAATGTTAATCACTCTCGGTAGGAGACGCGGCATACGGCCGGTTATATTAATGGGTGAGAGGATCGCTATTCCCATGTTAGTTTTTCCGCATTTATTCCCGTCTCAACAAAAAATGTGGTAGTGAGGGTTAAACCAGCCCTAAGTTCCAAATGTCAATATTTATTTTTGTATATATTACTAAAGTGACCGGATACCGGTCACTTTTTTGCGAGAGAAATAACCTTAAAACTAGCGATGGGCGATTGTTACTGAAATTAATCGAATTAGTCGATTTTTCAGTTCAGTCGATAAGAGTCGATAACAATCGAGGTTAGTCGATTGTCATCGACTAATAGCGCCCGGCGGTGACAATGATGATTGATACGGTTACTATGTCAACTATACGCAGCGCAGTTATTACTATACTCGTACTACTAAATAGGTAAGTAATTACAAAAGATAATGCGCCGGCGTCTGGCGCTGCGCGACATATCAGTAGTCCGTGTGCCAATACTTGCAGTTATTAAGCAATTGGCACTTGCAAAAAAATCCCACACTAATGATCTTTTATGCGTCTAGCGGTCATAAGTCATAACACGCGCGCGTGATCTTGCCCTAAAAAAGTCAAAGACCAACTACTACCAAGTAATAGTAATAAAACAAAACAACCATCGCAACCCCGTCCCGCGTGCGCACCACCCCACATCCTCTCGCCGCACAGCGCAACGCATTGTAGGACGCAATCGCAAATACTACATTAGTAGTTCAGTTAGTAGTTTGTCGATTATTATTCGAAAGATCATAGCGAGGAACTACTAAATCGACAATCGAATGTGCAATGGCACAATTTTCGATTCAGTCGATTGTTTTTTTTTTGCAGCAATCGCCTATCGCTACTTAAACAACATTACTCTATGCTTTATGCATTTGCATTTAAATAAACTATTTCTCCATCAGAGTAAAGGGGTTAAATTTTTTAAAAACAGAAATTTGTATGGCTCTCCTAGTACAAGTTGTTTCTTAAAGTCCCACAAATATATCCTCTCCCTAATATGTTATTACAGAAATAAAACTAACGCAACTCGAATGCTCGACGCTACCTCAAAATGCCGTACTCCACGAGTATGGACCAGAGCTGATTGGCGACGAGTACTACCTGCCACACATTGACCCGATGCTCACCATTAAGCCAGCACAGCCAGCCCCGACTGAGCCCCAGCACGGCTGGGAGCCATATATCACCAAGGTATACCAAACTTACGACACAAACGACGCGAACAGACTCTCCACTATCAACACAGATATTTATTAAATATTTATATACTTGAGTATATAGGAGTGTATGTAACAATGTTTTAAATATTATGAGCTACTTATGAGGGGTTGATTGCAACTTGGTTTTAAATAGGAAAAAATGTAGAAGTTCTTTCCATACACATAAACCATAGTATGCGGAAGTAATCGATTTCCACTACATTAGTTAAACTTGCTAAACCGGTTTTGTGGGGCAACCTTGAACGTTTCTGCGCTCAAAGTTTTATTACTGCTTTTAAGGTGGAAACACATTAGCATTATTTACCCTGCAATTATATAATAAATAAATAATTTATCGGGAGGTTTACCAAGTTAAGTTTAGATTACATTTATTATTACAATTATTATTCACACCAAATGATAACGGAATCCTATATTCTATTTTTTTACATAGGCTGGCTACACTAATTAGTTTATAATAGACAATTAAACAATCTATTGCAATCAACACCTCTATTGTGTAAAAAATATTGTACTATTGATTCTCGCAAACAGAGTTAAAGGATTGACATTAAATACAGATTGATTATATCAACAGTTCCATATTATATATACTTTGTACACTTTTATATACTCTCAAGATTCTACTTTCTATATAGTAATTGTTAGTAATGAAATAGTATTCGTTGTTGCCGGGCGATTTTGTACCTTATATTATAAATGAGAGAAGGCGAAAATCGCCCAGTCAACCCGCACAGCTACCTCAGCCGGAGACGACTATATACCTCAGTAATCCATAGGAAACATATTAACTTTTGATTTATATATTAATCATAGATCCCACCAAACATAGTTGGTTAAAGTGTTTAATCATATTCATAATAATGCTACCTCATTTAGTTAAGTTTACCGCGTTTAGTAAGCATATAAACTTGTCTCGACAACTGAATGTACGCTTTGTGCCATTTTGGGAGGAGTCGGTGATGTTGAGTGCTAACTTGTAATAAAACATGTTATTGAATTAAAGGAAAAAAAAAATATTATAGTACAAAATATTATGGTGGTAATGTTTGGTACTCAGTTTTGCTCTACATTTAAGTCTCAGACCCAGGGGCTGAGTTTAATTAGACTTACATCCTTGGAAAATCGTAATGGCGTTATATATTCACCTTCACCACCGTTTTTAGATTTTTCTAATTTGGTTTTAATTTCATTATCTTATCCGAAAGCAGTGATTGCGTCAGAAAGATAAGAAAGAGTTTAACAATCATACCTATCAGGTAAATAGCAGTACTGATGGTGCCCTTTATGCACTCTATTTAAAAGTAGCTGACCATGTCAAATGCTAAAAAATATAGATCAAAAAGATTCAATGAGTCTCGAAAATACAGTATAAAATATATGACTTCATACTTCCTCAGATTTATTTTGGTTACCACCAGTTATTTATTTTTAAATTCGATTAAAGTAATCGCAGTTATAGAAAGCAAAACTGTAATCTATTGTCTCTGCTATTTGAACAAATTTCTATTAAATATGGAATTAGATTCAAAAGTTGCGAATTCTCACTTCTAAATCAATAGTACATTCTTTTATAAATCCTATCAATTATTTATTGGGATATTATGAATATAATCTTAGTAATATCCTGCTGGGTTTTCTTACTACATCTGTGTTCTGGAAGAATCCATTTGACTTCATGAACTTTTCCTGTGTGTTTAATGCACCACGTCACCATGATAAATTATGGATTCACAGTCCCAAACTGTTGGAAGGAAGCTTCAGTCCCATTCTCGCATCACCGACTAGCGCCAGTAAATTGTTCTAAATATTGTTTTCTCTTCAATATTGTATTATATTTGATAACTTCTATCCAAAGCTAGTTTAAGGCTATTTGGTGAACAAATTATTTGCATTTGTAAATATTATATTATTTGACTCTAGCGGCACTCGCGATTGCATTTCGATGCTTTTTGACGCCGTCGTTGGTCTGATACTGGTACAAATATTTAGAGGAAAAAAAAAAGGGTAATTTTTTTCTGAGGCTAACTTGCAAAAGGCTTAAAGTACTAACAAAATCGGTTTTAGCATATCCTCAATGCCTAAACCAACTCAGCTCTGCAAAACCGATTGTTTTCCAAATTCGCTGTTTTATCTGTCGATCACGCGGTCATCCAACTCTCGAGTAAAATACCGACTACCAGTTTTAGTTCCGACGGCTCATGCATTTCAACTTCGATTCCTTTATTATTATTGTTATTTTTTTATATGGAAAGTTGCGACGCAAAGCGTCGTGATTTTAGTGTAAGTGAATCGATAGTGCTGTGATATTTTTTATGTATATTTAGTGTTAAGGTTAGAGAGTGTAACGAATGAGTACAAACAATGTTATATGTCGCGGTATGGCGGCTCACAGACACAGGACAGGCGGCCCGGCCGCTATGTTGGCAACCGCTCGGGCTACACGCGCCGGGTCGCTTAGCTAGTACATAAATATGGAAATAGAAAAATGATGTTTGGTACAAAATGAGAGATATGCGCAAGCGATCTTATAAAAAAAATATCGATACCGGTGTTACCACACCCAAAAAAAACCTTGACAATGTTTACAGCAGAATCAAACTGCAAAAATTTTAATGTAAATGTTAAAAAAAGAAAAAAAAATATTTAACTCCGAAATATATTTTGGAGAGAATTATTTACAAGTATGATGAGAGGAGTCTTAGTGATAAAGTTATCCAAAGACTGCTAGGTATTATGGGTTCTTTGAACTCCAAATTCGGCTTATAAGTCAGGGAATCATGCGGAAATAAAAGTCACTTGCAAAGAAGATACGAAAGCAGAAATAATAAATAGATAACGGCGTAGCTATCGGACAATCATACATAGGCTTTGACATGAAAACGACAAAATTAATGAAGAAAAGTTTGGCGCCTCAGACCGGTTACAGAGAAGGGCTTTGGCGACCATTGCGCGCTCACAAGCAGTGAGCACGCGCTTCTAAAATACACACGAAAAGTACTCGCGTTCCCGCTGTTTTGTCGACAGCGGTGACGTGGAATCCAACCACCCTAGATTGGTTCCTCAATATTGGCGATTGCGCGGTTTATGGGGACGTTAAAATGAAAAAAAAAATCATGTAACGTAAAAAAATAATAATTTATACATGATGTATGTATTTTTTGTCGTGGTCGATGTTTGTAATACTGTATTGTCTAAATTATATAAAAATAAGTCCCCTACCGCGTAACGTCCTGACGCTGGCAGTTCCTGCTAGCTTTAGACAGTTATACATAGCATTAACTCACATACAATATAAGGATGTCTTAACCCTCGTCTGAGGCTTTCATTATTCAATATAATATAAATAGTACTTATTTCAAAACTTCTGTAATTATGAAAATACCATTTTGATGTTAAATTCTTGTCGCAAAGGGGACAATTGTATGTTTTCTTAAATACCTTTTGCGTTACAACCCATGTTAAAACATATCTGCTGTTACTAAAAAAAATGCATTTTATATGCAGTAATTGCGTGATATTTTTTTTGTAAAACGCCTAACTAAATTGCAATGATCTTGAATCAGTTTTTAAAAATGTGTCCAAGGGACCTCGTTGCTGCGCCTTGCATAAATAAATTCATCTGTGGGAAAAGAGCCAAGTTTTAGTGTTCGTATAAGTTACGCTTTTTTTGTAATGTGACGTGGACATGTTCACATGAGCAGCAGAGACATTTATTGTTAAAAGGTTTCGAGCTCATTTTAGATGCACCTTCAGTGGTTTTAAGTTCTCTTTTCGCACTGAGCCCCCTATTTTATATTACTACTTATAACACTTCCAAGAAGTACTCGTTGTTCCCTTTGCGACCATATCTGTCCCTAGCTTAGCTTTTAGGTATTAGGTAATAGTCGATCACAGGGTATTGTGGTTCTATTTTAACGGATGTGTTTATAAAACGATTAGTAAGAGAAAATCTTACCCCGATACAGATGGCTACGTAATACTACCCCAATACCCAACACGTGTACATGTAGGTACAAATCTAAATCTGTCTTAAAATATAAGATACAGGCCGGGTTACGATACTTACAGGGATATTTTATAGAACGTGTTGTAAGAAATCCGTTCCCTAAAGTGTTAAATGTATACAACTTTAAATTGTAACGAATTTCTTTAAACGACGTTGTAATACTACGTTCATGTCGATTTTGGTTGGATCTGCTCTCGATGTATGGGTGCATGACCTGTACTTGGATAAATGCATTCACGTCATGGAGCAGAGTGAAAGAAGCTAGTAGGTAACAGTCGTACCGGACCACTTATGACGCAAGCTTTTTAAAACAACGTTATATACGTTAAAGGGCCATTTAAAAAATATTTTGGCTGTATAGGAGGTACGTACCCTTACGTTCAATTGCATAAAAAATATTACAAATTAAACGGTAATTAGCTCGAAATCCATTTTTGACATGAACGTAATTGCATAATAATGTTTGGTATAAAACTATAAATTGTTAAATTTAGGCATGTTATATTTGTAAGCGAATGAGTGATGAAGTTTATCAAAACCCGGTCAACACTTCATGTAGTAATTTATGTTTTCATTCAATATTTCTATTCGTTTTAGTGGAATAATGTAAAAGTGCATAATTAATATACAAGGTGTTCTGGGTTTATTTGGCATTGCATTTCTGTACTGTGAACTATTTTGTATATAATTCTGTAATCAGTTTATCCTTGCCAATTAGCTGCGATCGCGTACAATAATATCTGCGTACGTATTTATTTTGTCGACAAGACTGATTTTATATACATATATGAAGGTCAACCGGTTCTCACATGGGAAAATGTGACTAACATTTCCCAAATTCGTTTCTGATTATTTTTGAGTGGGGAAACATATTCACCATAAATAAAAATAGTAAATAATTATTGCAATATTCAGAAAGTGCAAATTCTTTATACTCTTGAGGTTAGGCAGAGAAATAAAAACTGCAACGATATTTACAAATTTTGGGGCAATTGCGTTATACACACGGAAGTTATAAACGGTTTTGTTGAATTTTTTAATATAAAATCTAAATTGTTAAGATTCATACGCAGAACTATGTGATAGCAAAAATCTAAATCTTTCATTTGTCATCCATGTGAGTTATAAACTGAATTGCCCCAAAGATGTAATTCAGAACTATGTGATAGCAAAAATCTAAATCTTTCATTTGTCATCCATGTGAGTTATAAACTGAATTGCCCCAAAGATGTAATTCTCCTAGTAAGACTTGAAAATTTATAGGGATTTTCTGGATGATACAATAATTGTCGTAAAATGCACCAGAACCTTTACTGGAAGAAACATTTTAATGATATGTATAATATATTATCTATAATATATTTTTTATGTAATAATACATATTAGTGGTACGTCAAATAAATTGGCTGATTGTAATGTTATGATGCAATATTTACGTAAAGGATATAATCCGAATATTTGTTGAATTTTAACGTGTTTTATATTAATTTAATCTTTTATAATGAACTTTTATTATAAGTCTTGTCGTCCAAATACGCATTCCGGCTAACGGTAAATTGGTATTAGTGGACCATGGTCGGTTTAGTCGCACTCTTGGTGTTTTCTGAAGATTTTATTCACATCATAGTTTGCTATGCATTTTGTAGGTGAAAAGGATAAAGTTCAGCTTAATTTTGCTTTGATTTTAACTTTTGACATGTTTATTAAGAAATATCATATACTTTGTGCGTCAAGCTTCTAATTGTAAATATTGTGAAACTGCTGTTATTACATTTCTTTTTTATATATTTCATATCTGTATGGAAAATAAGACATAAGCTATATATTTATATATGTATTTAGCACTACAAACTTGGGCAGAAGTATGTCGAAGTTTCGTATGACAAGGGACAAGGGTGTGGACGTCGTTGTGGTAGCTAGGCATGCTTCTGCTTCTGTTATGATACACGTTATATGTACCGAACTACCTCTGCATGCCTCCATGGTTAACAGTAATTATAGATACCTTTTGTTATTGTAACTTTACACATTGATATATTTTGTATGTTATATTAAACAGATATTTATAAGGGACATAGGTTTTACAGTTATATTATCGCTATATTCGTGAGATGTAAGATGGTGTGTGCAAAATATTTCTTTTTTAATGTAGAACGCTACTCTAATCTGAATGGAAATTATTGATTCTTATACATTACATAATACAATCTGACTAATTCGTGTTGTTTTATTTCTATTCATCCATCCATCAGCTTTCAGCGTCCACTGCTGGACATAGGCTTCTCCAAGAGAGCGCCGCAACGAGCGATCTTGTGCTGACTGCATCCATGCGGCTTGGTGTAAGGTCATCCTTTTCTTTTTTTGTTAAGGCGGGAAAAAAATGTTCCTAACCGCACACCCCGTCGTTCGGGGCAACGAACAGGGTAGTGTGGGGCCTGCACCCCTTAAAGAAACCCGCCGTGTGCCGTCTCTCCGCCTTTATTGGCGGGCCACTGGAACTATGTTACATTCCTTCGGTGGTGGTGTAAGGCCATCCTACGGTGCGCCGTCCGATACGTAGTCGCCACTCTGCAACTTTTTTCCCCAACGGTTGTCAGTTCGTCGAACTATGCGGCCGGCCCATTGCCACTTCAACATGCCAAGGCGGGCTATGTCGGTCACTCGCTCTCCTACAGATCTCCTTTCTGGTTTATTTATTTCGCCATCTCCAAGCGAAGTGATAGGTGGGAAGGAAAGAGGAAAGGATGGTGCTTGGTTCACCGGCGCTCTCACTCACCTTACGAAACAACTAAGACTACATATGCTGGGACAAACGAGGCTTTACTACTAGAAGTCTGAAAGAATAAAGTAAACTTGTATCTAATTCTAAAGGCGCAATATCTCCTTCAATAATGCTATCGACGAATCAATAAGTTTTATTCACTGTTTACTGGAGGGCATGTATTTTTCGGACAATTAGTGCCCATAATGAATTATATTCCTCTTCTATTTGGTAGTCTCATGGTTTTATTTTGAATTTTAAAAATTATATCTTTTTAGTGTGTATTCGTGTACCCGTAGTGATTTGAAACTCGATGAAACGCAAAATCGCGTGTAACAGCACCATTTTTAGCTTACGTTTTTACTCTCAAAGCAATTCTATCGGTACTTTGTTAACATATAAATTCTTGCAATTTGATATTCCATGATATAGGGATGTTGATCAGCGTAATATAGTTTCAATGTACATCCTTACTAATATTATATTATTATATGCACAAGTTTTTGCTTGTTACGCCTTCACGCTATAACTACTTGACCGATCATCATGAAAAGCGTTCATATAGTACAGAACCCATAAAAGGACATTGGCTTTTTATCACAGAAAAATGGTCAGTACATGTTTGCATAGAGATCATTAGGTTTGCCGTAGAGTAACGGTACATATTTATAATATACTAACCTTTGCCCGCGGCTCCGCCGCAGCCAAAAGCTAATTTTTTGGTTATCTCAGATCTTCCCGATATAGTAGCGGGATAAAATGTAGTTATTAAGTCTAACCAAGAGCTATCAAAAAAAAAAGTTGCATCAAAATCCGTTCAGTAGTTTTTGCGTTATGCGCAAACAAACACAAAAATTCTAAAAAAAATTGTTTTGTGTTTAGACACGCTTTTATAATATTTTTTTCTCAAATATCTTAAATGTACAGACACAGCTCTGTTACAGCTTTATAATGGTATAGATAGATTATATTCTGAAATCCACGCAGCACATCCAGTTAAAAATAAAAACAAAGTAGGTCATTAACAATTTATTAAGTAAATCCATACAACTAAACAGTCACCAATGTACTGCAAAAACCCGCTCTTAAACAAAACGATACACTAAAAATAACTAACACGATTACCTTTAATTCTGGGTTAATATTAAAACATATTCTTCTTGTAACAAGTAATTTAAAGGATTTCATGAAATAGAATGCATGTTTTAATTGCATTTACCTTGTAACATACTTCATTATGCAACTCAACTGACAGTGTTACAAAATAAAATACTTTGTAATAAAATGTATTTAAAACAAGACTCGTAATATCCATATGTATGGAAGTTATTTTTGTTACAAGTTAATGCATATTACAACTTGTAAGACAAGGGTCTTTAAAAATTATCTGTATTCGTTTATGAGCACACTCAGTGAGTAATAGTTAAGATTACAAGTGATTACAATAAAACTACACAATCGAGTGGACAGACACAGCCTACGTGTAAAAATACTTATAATTATATTGGACGCAAACTACAGCATATATCAAGAACAGACCGTTCAAGTATAACATAACTTTGATAAGGCTTCGGGGTTCAATGTTTTTAGCCGTAAAATATTAAAAATATCATCATCTAAGTTGCACTCAGAAGACACAAAGTGTGAAAATGTGAAATCGAAAATAACTGTCACGAGCAGGATTTGAACCTGCATCTCCTGGATACCGTCCAGATTACTTGGGGAAAAGCGTTATTTTTCGATTGTCGTGACTCGTTTCTGTGACAATAAAGTCACAGTGACAAATCAACGTGTTTTTGTCACGTCGATTAATGGTCACACCTGGGGGTTAGGCAGAATGTCATATTTCACGTGTCGACCGTATCGTCTCGCTTGTACGATCACCATGATTGACCAACGGATTATTGTGACATCACGCGTCGGTTTCTCAACCAATCACAGTGATCTCGATACGGTTGACACGTGAAATATGACATTCTGCCTCAGGGGGCCTGTCACTTTCTGGTTATACGTACTTAATCCTGGCACCGATACTTTTGCATTGGCCCTTCGGGCGGTTTCGTCCGTGTTCGTTACAAGGTCGTTCCATGGGTCGTTCGGTCGTTCCATGTTACGTATTGTCGTGATGTGAGTGACAAAGACAACTATTGGTATTTATACTACTGAAGTTCTTAGGGAACGTAGGAACAATATACGTGATTTTGGAACGTTGTTACTTCGCGCTAAGTAACAGCGACGTGTTTTAACGACTGATCGCAGTGACTTTTTCGTCGTGACGTTATTTATCACCCACCTTTAGTCCAGATGCTTGGCCAATTCAGACAATTGCTCATGACTGCTAATTTCGACACCACATGCATACTTAACGTCTTGGGTGACTTGGCTAAGCATATCAAATGCTACAAATATATATAAAAATATCTAAATGCTCAGAAGCTTGTTATAAATAACCCCACCCCGCACCTTGTAACACCAAAAACACCTTAAAATTACCTTTGGAAAGTAAATATATAGAGTACAAATTAAGATAAGCCTTACAAAATATTGATAAGCAATTTCAAACATCCGTTTTTGAGGTAGGCCATACGCTCTACACTTTTAAAGTCCTCTCTCCACACAACTTTCTCTAGGGTGGGTTACGCATGAGTAATACCTAGTGTTGCATAGCAATTGGGATCTATAACTTAAAGGTAACCCCTTATCATGGTTTAAAAACAACCCTTGTGGTATAAAAGCTCAAAGACGATTGAAAAATATTCTTATGAATGATTAAAGTCAGCCAAGTGCGACGCTCCGTGTGCGGATGCGTCGTTCGTTAGAGTATACCCGAAAGGGTAAGCCGCCGGCGGACCACTGAAGTAATGTAACACAGTTCCAGTGTTCCGCCAATACTGGCGGAAATGGCATGAGGCGGGTTTATTTAGTGGGTGAAGGCCCCACACTACGCTTCGTTGCCCCGAACGACGGGGTGTGGTTAGGTACATTTTTTCCGATATAACAAAAAAGGAGTATAAAGTAAATATTTAGTTGATCAATGCTAATATACTCGCATTACATGCTAAGTGCTTGCGTCCAATTAATAGGAATGATAAAATCGAGTACAATATGCTAAACTTAACTGCATAACTGAAAGAATGGTGAGTAGTAAATATCAACTAAAATAATTGAATCTACAGAGATCTATTGGTTCGAGAGCTAATACGTAGATGGTGAGTATTTGATGCTTACAAAAAATACTAATCAAAATTATGGAGCGTCTTTCCAAAAGGTCTATTTCATGTGGGATTGAACAGAATGCCGTTTTTAAGATTATTTTCTAGAGGAGGTAAGCTGTCATAAACCGACATAATAACATTGAGAATGTTCCATTGGAACCAAATGGAAATATATAATATAAAATTCTAAAAAGTTTTATTCAAAACCAGACGAACTTCGTGCCACCTTGATCATTAAATTTTCTTTTAGCTTTATTGGCCGAGTGTAATTTAGTTTTTCCATCAAAAAAGTAGTTTTATACAAGATGTAGGCGATAATTAAATTACTTCAATTCATTCATGAATTTTTCCATTATTCTAATAGTTATTCCGAGCCATATGAGACAAATAAGATCATAAAAATCGGTCCAGCCATTCTTAAGTTATAAATCGTGTATCTAACCCGAATTTGTTTTATGAACTAAAGATGAGAATAACCTCTTTTGAAAAGACACACTTCAATTAATTACTTATGACAGAAATAATACTAAGAATGTTTATATACTTCCACATGCCGCATATAATATTGTTGGAAGTACAGGTTTTAGATTTGTTAAGATATATTTTAATTTTATATATATTATCATCGATACTTTGCAATTTTATTGAGTATTTTTTATTTATAGACTAATTATTCAATTTTTATATTGCAAGTCGAGACATTGCTGTAGACTCACAGTCTTAAGTTATTTTTCAGCCATTTATATTCAAATTCAAATATGACTACATTACAGACGCTATAAATAGTTGTGTGAAATTAGTATATAATATAGAGTAGGTACATATTATGTAAGCATCAGACTACAAAATTTACATATTTTTAAAATGTCCCTCTTTATCAAGCATGAGAATGTTCGGGTTTTCCTTCTCAAACTCTGTGGGTTCCCGGGCTCGTTGCTGGTCCGTCCACTCTCCCTCCCCAGTCCCCCATTCTCCAACTTTCTCTCCTATCACGTCTACCTCGTTCTTAGCTCTTATCTTCTCCGCCTGCAACAGGAAAAGTAATTCAGTGTTGAGTTCTATCACAATCTTCTAAGTGGTGGCTTCTCACACTAAGACGTTATGTCCCATGTGACACAGTGCACAGTGTCATTAAACTGTGTCTTCAATATTATAGTAGACAGCCTTATTTAGTTGTAACAGAACCTTGGTTTCAATGGGAAGTCTTGATCGGGGATAATATCTAGTACTACTAATAATTTTATTCTTTTTGCATTTAATAGTCTAATTCTTGAGAAAGGCTATTTAACATCACGCTATGAATTTTTGGAGCCGTAAAAAACTACGTCATAAATAAATATTCACGGACATTTTCACACAACGTCCGCTGGTCTCAAAACTAAACTTAACGCTTGTGCTATGGGTACCAGATTACGGATATAATACATATACCTACTACTTTTTTTTGTAAATACATCCATATAATAGATAGGAAACACCCAGACGCAGTACAAATGTGTGTTCATCACACAAATAATTGTCCTAAGTGGGAATCGAACCCACGAGAGACTTGCACACTTGCGTGCACTCGTGCACGGAAGTCGGTTACACTACCGACTACGACACGAGGCCCGTCTATAAAGTTGATCGATGCTGTGCACGGGTAGAGTTCAGCCGCATTAGCGAAAAGAGATGCATATGAATTCCTAGCGCTAGTGTGTCATAAAGGACATAAAAACTGTGGAACAGAAAATTTGGAGAGCGAAGGTGTGCGCAAAATGTGTTTCGAACCTTTTACCTCCGTGTCGTGTTTCGCGAACTTGTCGAACATGTTGGCGTACATCTGTTTCTCCTTCTGTTTCTGCTTGCGAATGGTCGCTTTGCATACGATTATTTGATTTGCTGCTGCCTGCAATACAAACAAGCAAGTTATACAAGATATACTATGACAAAGATCAAAATAGGTTGTATTTATAAACTTACACTATATGTTTATAAGATATTCTATAGGATTCTAAATTGTTTAGTACTTTTACTTTTTTTAAAGTTAGAAATGAGACTATTGTATGCAAGTAGTTCTATCTTATAAATCATTTGAGCCTTCAAATCGAATTTTAAATAATATATATTAGATTCAAATACTAATTAGCTCAAATTAAATAAATTTTACTATTAATTATAAAGTCTCTTAAGGATACATTACACTGTAGCTATAGTTAAATATTTCGATAAGATTAGCAGGCTATATAAATCAAAATTGAAAGTATTACCTTATTCTGTGGCTCAATTTCCAGAATCTTTTCAAAATCTTTCATAGCATCATCTGCATCACCAATTCCTAAATGAGCCTGTCCTCTCCTAAACAGGCCCTTTACATTTTTGTCATCAATATCGAGAGCTTTGGAAGCATTATCCTTGGCCTCGAAGTGATGTGCCGGAGTCACTTTCAAGTACACCAGGGAGAGGTTGAGGTATGCTGACAGAATCAATTCCTTGGCTTCTTTTTTGTTTTCTTCTGTCTCACTCGTGTCTTCCATCATGTCTGTCAAATTTAATACCAATGATGTAAGTGTTTATTTGGCCGTGTGGGGCCGGCTTTAGAATTGTCCCACCCCTCTCCACCCATGGGAGTCTTAAGAGCCGACTGAGGGAACATTAACAACATCCACTGCGATCGTCAACCCGCCTGCCAAGCGTGGCGATTACGGCACTATCCCCCATTCTTGGGGAGGCCTATGCCCAGCAGTGGACTTTAAAAGGCTGATGGATGGATGGATGGACATACTTAAGGTAGTATGTATATTCTGAAGTACAGACGGACGTAGTCGCGGTGACAAACTAGTCATTTTATAAACATGCATCGCTTCCTCAAAATGTCTAGTTCTTTGATATGCTATCTCCACTATTACACATGAAATGAACCTAATGATAACTGCTGATCTCCAGACCGATTTGGCCACTACAATCAGTGTCCACCGTCACTAGCCACTTACACAGCACGTGTGTGAGCAAACAAAAGTGCACTCTATGTTCTCACACTAGCTTAGTACAATGTGTCGATCAAATAGAAACCAGGCACAGAACTAACGGCTTTACGACGCTTTTTACTTAAGATTCGAACCCGAAATCTCAGGTTCAACAGTCATACCACCGAAGGAATGTAACATAGTTCCAGTGGCCCGCCAACGAAGGCGGAGAGATGGCACACGGCGGGTTTCTTTAGTGGGTGCGGGCCCCACACTACCCTGGTCGTTACCCCGAACGACAGGGTGTGCGGTTAGGATCATACTTCCCGCCTTAACAAAAAAAAAGCTTCAACAGTCACATATACTACGGCTAGACTAGTCCCAGAGCATGGAACCACATGTCTTGAACCGTAAGCACCGTCAGCTTTGTAAGCAAGAGTTGCCAGCATCTACAGGATTTGATAAACAATGACAGCACCACGAAAGAACGAAGTGACATGAACAAGCATGATTTAATAAATCATTATCCTAGCTTTGTTGGAGTCGCCTCTTCCGATCCGATCGGTTTTAGCTATACGGAGCGACTGCCTATTTTGATCTACACGACCCAACCTTAACGTGCCTTCTAAAGCATGGAGGAGGTCTATCAGATGTTCACAAATAGATCTCTTTTTGGTCACCGATCTAAAGCCGACCTAGTGAAAGTTGATTTACTTTGCTGATCGCTCGAGCGGCAAATGCTCAACTAGGCTTCTAGCTCCTCCATGTTTAATAAATATCACAATATTGTCGTTTAATATCATCATATATTAGGGGTCATTCATATATAATTTTTTTTATGCGAGGGGGGAATTGTTATTGTATTATTATTAGCTATTTTCATATGCTTTTACCATCCCTGCTCGACACAATATGTCACACCAAGCGATAACTTCCTTGCGAACGTCTTTTTTGAACTGTGCTATAAAAAGATCAAAAGAAAAACAGGTAGAAAGTTTTTTTTTAAGTTATGCGGCCTCCAGCGTTAAACTTTTATGATTTAACATCTCTGTTATGGAGACTCAGTGAAAAAAAGAAGTATTTCATCAAGGATATCTGTAGTGGTTGAAACTTACCATCTAGATATGACACGACCTTCTTGTACATCTTGATAGCCAGTTGGAACTTGTTAGCCTTAAAGTAGTTCGTGCCTTTTTCCTTAAACAATTTGGCTTGTTCCAACTTCTCCGAACCTTCTAGAAGCCATTGCTCTTTAGTCTTCTCTAGGTTAGTTAGTTTCACGGTATATTCCACAGAAGTATTAGGTGGAACTCCAAGCTCCGCGTTCCCTTCAGATTTGAAGGCATACTTTGGTTGAATGACCAGTCTTGACTTTTCACCTTGGACAAATTTTTCGAGGGCTCTTTCGATACCTTCGCAGATTTGGTGTTCGCTACCTTCTCCCAGGGGGAATGTGACGGTTCTCGTGTCAAATACTTTGCCGTCCGGCAACAATCTACCTTCGAGTTCAACTGCGAAAGAAAATAAACGTGAGTAAATTTCAGTTCAGTTTTGACCACACAGATGGCGGAGTGGTTTAGATATCGTCCTTCAGCCCGAGTGTTGCGAGATCGATTCCCACACAGGACAACTTTTTGTGTGATCCACAACTAATTGTTCTGAGTCTGGGTGTGCTTTGAGTACGCAGGGTGATTGTCTTTTGATATTCCATTTTAAAAGGATGGTTTTGTATCTATACGATTTAACAGAGCTGTGTCTGTATTACACTGCATATAAGATAATAGGGGTTAAAATATGAAATTGCCGTTTTATTGTAATAGGTACTTCGAATTGACATAGAACCTTCATGATTTGAAATTTTTGAGTGAAACTTTTTTCAAATGGTACCTATGAGGTTCTTCTTTTAAAAAATGTGCAATATTCGATTATCGACTTTCAGTTGTTTTTTTTTTATTCAGCTTAGACAATAAAGATGGATACTTCGAAAATTCGAGTGATTTTTGAATAAGAGCTCCGACGCGGAACTAACGCTGCACAAACAGCTCGCAATATCAATGTTGCGTTTGGAGAGGGGACTGCTAATAAACGAACCGTGCGATTTTGGTTTAAACGCTTTCGTGATGAAAATTTTGATTTGAAGAACGAACCACGTTGAAGACCGCCCACACATGTGAATAACAATGAATTGAAAGAGATGGTGGAAGCCGATCAGAACCAAACTACCCAGGAATTAGCGGCATGGTTTAACGTTACCTTACCAACAATATTAACTCATTTGCGTCAAATCAATAAAATAAAAAATATGAAAAATGGGTGCCTCATGATTTGACTGATCTACAGAAAGAAACGCGTGTTGAAACTTGTGTTGCCTTGTTGGATCTATACAGAAATGAAGGAATATTGGATCGGATTGTGACATGTGATGAAAAGTGGATTCTTTACGATAACCGTAAGCGAAAAATGCAATGGCTGACCCCAGGTCAAACGCCGCAACAGTGTCCTAAAGCAAAGCTTACCAATAAAAAGCTAATGGTAACAGTTTGGTGGTCTCAGCATGGTGTTATTCACTATAGCTTTCTCCGATCTGGTCAAGCAATAACGGCAGATGTCTACTGTGCCGAACTCCAAACAATGATAGCAAAACTTGCAGTGAAACCGCCCCGACTCATGAATCGATCCTCACCATTATTGCTCCAAGATAACGCGAGACCTCATACAGCACGAGAAGCCATTTTAACTACAGGAACTGCAATTAGAAACCATTCGTCACCCTCCGTATTCGCCAGTTGTCCGTTGGAGCAAGGGCTCAAACGGACTACCATATTTTTCGTGATTTGGACAATTTTCTACGTGATAAAAAGTTTTCCCAGGAGGCAGTACAAAATGCTTTCACAGAGTTTGTAGAATCTAGATCACCAGAGTTCTATCGCAAAGGCATAAATGATCATCCTATTAGATGGCAGCAATGTATAGATAATAATGGTAGATATTTTGATTAAATAAATATGTTAAATGAAAAAAAAACTAATTTCAATTTTTCAGTACAAATCGGCAATTTCATACTTTAATCCCTAATATTTAAGAAAAAAATAGTGTATCTATACTATTATAAAGTTGTGACAGAGCTGTGTCTGTACATTTAAGATATTTGAGAAAAAATTACTGTATTAAGCTATATAGACGTGTCTGAATACAAAACAATGTTTTTTAGATTTTTTGTCTGTTTGCCTGCCTACTAAACCTTAGATAAAGTCGGGAGCCGCGTGCAGACTAGTTACTTATAAACCCCGGCGACATATTTCTTATTGGTTACATTGACCCGTCACACGTATCGCAATTAATATGTACATATTTACCATTATGACCTTGGAACGAACAATGTAGATACTATGAAATGTAATTGACGGCTACGTTGGTGTACATGTAACTATATTGATTTTACTTTTGTCTACATATAAAATTAATCACAGTAGCGAATTAGGCTGAATTCATACAGCGATGTACTGCACGACATATTTAGCGGTGTACGATTTTTTGCAGTACAAAAGATGTGTGAACTGGGGCCTTAGAATGTGAATCACAAAATTGTATCGACATCGTATCGTCTCACTTGTGTTTGGTAGAGAAACCTACACGTGATGTCGCAGTAATCCCTCAGCCAACCACGGCTTTAGAATTGTCCCAACCCTCTCTACCCACGGGAGTCGTAAGAGCCGACTGAGGGAATCCGGGGGAGTGGGCAGTAGCACTCCCTCGAGTATTAACAACATCAGCTGCAATCGCCAACCCGCCTGCCAAGCGTGGCGATCTCTCAACCCAATCACAATGAGACGATGCGATGTCGATACGATTTTGTGTGTTACATTCTAAACCCCCAGTTCCATGTCATTTATCGACTCCCTGTCTGACCTTAAATACTGTTACAATTAAAAAAAATACATTTGAATTTGGAACCTGTCATTTTTAAAATAATATTATATTGTTTTCTCTTCTTCTTCACGCCAAACCGTGTTAAATATTCTTGTGATAATAAAATGGAGTGGGTTAGTAAAGAGAACCGAATTACTCTTGCTGCCCTAGCTGAGGCCGCAGTACAATGTCGTGTTAACCCAGCATTTTTAGGTTGTGTGTCGGGTACACGATACGAAAATAATACTAAAAATATTTTTGGGTTTGGAGACACCTAACATGAATAATACATTATTTTTTCTCAAATATCTTAAATGTACAGACAGTTTCGTTACAGCTTTACAATGATACAGATATAAATTTAATCTTGTTTGGCAACAAAGGAGACTGGTCCACAGTTGAGGCTGAGTGAAATCTAGTAGAGTTACATATTAGGTACTTGCCCTTTTGTTAAATTTCTCTTTTGTACATCAAACAAAACACAATGACAATTTCACTGGACTGTGGCCTAACCCTTTCTAAATCTGAGTGGAGATCCCTTGCCAACAGGACTGAACCTCTCAAGCGCTATATACGCGTGTACGTGCGCACCTAACGCGTTACAATACCAATTCCTTGGCGCGAAGTTAATCACAAAGTCTGAACATAAAACAATTTTTTTTTTTTAATATTTGTTTCTTCGCATGTCACGCAATAACTAGCGAACGGATTTGAATGGAGCTTTATGTTTGATATCTCTTGCTTAGACTTAAAAACTAGTATACATATATTTTACCCCGCTACTATATTGTGAACCCTTTTTTTTGTTAAGGTGGGAAAAAATGTTCCTAACCCCACACCCCGTTGTTCGGGACAACGAACAGGGTAGTGTGGGGCCCTCACCCACAACCCACCGTGTGCCGTCTTTCCGTCTTTATTGGCGCGCCATACACCATATTGTGAACCCTAGATATAGCCTAGTAATGGACAAAGGCAACTTTATAAATTAGGTTTTTAGGGCTCAAAAGAGATGTCTAAAAAAATTGTTTATAAGAAAAGTTATACATTGTAAGAAAGAAGGTAATAAGTAACATATTAAAAACTACTGGCTCGCAATTTATGCGCGAAAATTAAAAAAGGTCCTAAAAATATATAATACACAATCCAAACAGAAGAACGACAGAGAAGCGACAGAAATGCATGTAAAATGAACACAAGTGACCATTAATTTACCTGTAACGAGTGAACCATCGTTAGGGCTCTCCTTGTCGGTACCTTGCTCCACGATGTGACGCAGAATACCCTTGTCTTTGTTCGGGCTTAAGTCTTCCTCTTGCCAGTCTATCATCTCGATCTAAAAAAACATATTGACCTCAGTTATGTTTATTGCTTATTACCCTGGTACCCCATCGGAAGTGGTAACCGCACATGGTCTCAGCTATACTGCCAAGCCGCTGCTCACCATTTCGTATGGGAAATTAATAATTGGACGGCAATCTCCGGCCTATCGTGTGGGGCTGGCTTTAGAATTGTCCCACCCCTCTCTACCCACGGGAGTCGTAAGAGCCGACTGAGGGAATCCGGGGGAGTGGGCAGTAGCACTCCCTCGAGTATTAACAACATCAACTGCGATCGCCAACCCGCCTGCCAAGCGTGGCGATTACGGCATTATCCCCCATGACGGGACCGCTCGTTGTGGCGTTCTCTTGGGGAGGCCTATGTCCAGCAGTGGACTTGAAAGGCTGATGGATGGATGGATGGAATCTCCCGCTACGATCAAAACAAACGGGCTCTTAGAATGTAACTCACTAAATCGTATCGACATCATATCGTCTCGCTTGTGATTGATAGAGAAACCGACGCGTGATATCGCAATAATCCCTAGGCCAATCACGGTGATATCTCAACCAACCACAATGACACGATGCAATGTCGATACGATTTAGTGAAATACATTCTAAGCCCCATGGTAACTATCAAATAAAAAAGTTATATGGTAATACATTCAGTAATTTTTGCGTCATGTGAGAACACCCACATGGTTGTCATCAGTCCATTCTAAAAAAAAATATTTTGAGTTCAATACGCCTAAATAGTCTAATACGGTAATTCAAATATCTTCAATGCACAGACACAGAGCTCTTTACAGTTTAGAATAGTAGTAGGTACAGAAAATATTCTTTTTTCCATATTTTCTTACAATTCAATTCAATTCTTCATTCTGGCGGTCCCGATGATTTCGCCAATGTCAGGTATTTTTTTTAATTTTTAATGAATTAAGATAAATATATTTTTTCGTTTAAACTTTGGCTGTGTGAAAGATCATCAATAAATCGAAAATACAGACGTAGAAAAGAAGATCGTAATTTAATGTTTCTGTTGATAATAAAATCGCTGAGTGTATGTATACACGGAGAGGCAACATAACGTAAAAGATATTTGAAGTTGTCAATTTTTTAATTTCTTACATTTGTATTTTTAATACAGGGTCACATAGAATGCAACTAAGCTAAAATAATCATTTAGGAAATTGTGGTAAGTTTACCACAGATAAAACGGTTGCCATGTTGACACCACACATGATAAAAATCCTCTTTTGATTAAAAATTGACCTAATAATATGAAGCAAATTTAAATGTTTATATATTAAACAAAAGCTTAAAAGAAACTTATTACAAAATAATTATACCGGCTTTTCTTAACACCAAGTACTACACCTAAGGCTAAACGTATACTGAGATGCAGCGGAGAGCAGGTCAGATTTTGTAATACTTTGAACATCCTTAACCACCCAAAGACGTTAAGTATGATGTGTTATCGAAATTAGCAGTCAGGAGCAATTGTCAGGATGGCTGAATTGGTAAAGCATCTGGACGGTATCCAGAAGATGCAGGTTCAAATCCTGCTCCTGACTGTTATTTTCGATTTCACATTTTTCACTTTGTGTTTAATGTATAGTGCTAAGCATGTCAAATGCTAAAAATATATATAAACATCCTTAACTCCTTAAGCTGCATATGTTGTGATGCAGGCACATGCAATGTTGTCAACTACTTCTCAGCACACGCTTAGCCTAAAAGTTTTAAGACATTATCCACAAACTATTGCAATATTTTTTTTAAGAAATCAATGATAATAGAGTGTATGTTTAAACTATCCAATTTTTTTCTTCAGGTGAATCTGATTTTAGCCATTTTAATGCAAACATAAAGCTACTAATGAAACTATTACCAAAACATTCTCCATCTACTTACCTCAAATTGCAATGTGGCATTAGGTGGGATCTTAGGGGGGCTGCCTGATGCGCCATATGCATATTCTGGAGCACACGTCAGAATACACACCTCACCCCTCTTCATAGTCGCTACACCAATATCCCATGCTTTGATTACAGAACCTAAGAATCAAAAATATATTTAATTAGCAACAATATATTTACCTTATTTATTGCTTATGGCCATCATAAGCAATAACCACCCCCTAATGGTAAGTGGTAACTGTCACTCACAGGTTTATTACCACTCATGAAATACTAATAATACCAAGCCAAGCCATAGCTCATCATTTCAATATTTAGATGGAAAATTAATGAAAGGATAGCTATCTTCCACTACAATATAAAAAAATATGACAAGGTGCTTCGCAGTCAGTCACATGGCAGGTGTTGCCAACTCACACGGGCCAGATAACAATTGTGTACTGCCACTTGGTATGAACCTATAGGTTTTTTTAAACATTGATTTAGGCTATTACTAATGAAGTAGGGAATAAACTCCGTATTACAGGAGATTTTATAAACATACAATTAATGCACACAAAGTACACAACTGGGCATTTACTTGTGGATCACACAAAGAATCGTCTTATATGCGAATTGAACAACACCCAGCCGGGATTGTTACTTTAACCACTATGGCATCTGTGTAGTCAATACAACGTGGAGACTTTCCTATGTATACAGCCACTGTATAGTGCTGGGGTAAGCTGACTCTAGCCACAATACTTTGTCAGTTACTAATAGCTATGAAGTATTATGAAATTTTGTGATGTAATTATCAAAAATGTGAATATATTAGGCACAAGCAGGATTTCAAACTGTGTCTCGTGGATTACTGTTCCAAATGCTCTGCCGGCTGAGCTACAGTGCCATTCGCTCAAGGCTTTCAATTCCTAAATCACATTTTTTCCAAAATCTACCACTTTGTGTCCTAATAAATAAAAAAATACTTAAACTATATATAAAAATAGAATGTAGGTTATCCACCATGCTGTATAAAATAGGGTTAACATTTGCCAAGGTCAGACGTAAAAATCCTTAAAATGTGTTCCTCACATGGTGCCAAGTGGTCCATGAGCAAAAGTTGCCATTACCTTCAGGTTGGCCATGGCTTATCTGTCAACATTGGCAATTAAATCTTAGTATTTATTTTGCGAAAAATTATTAGCTTCACAAGTAAAGTATTATTATTCACTAACCTTTGCCCAAATTGAATTCGAAGGGTTCATCCCTGTCTTTGCTGGAGTCAAATTTAGTGCCATCCAAAAGTGTTCCAGTGTAGTGCACGGTAACTAAGCATCCTACATTAGGAGTATCAGTTCCACTTCCTTCCTTGATGATCCTTTTCAACACACCGCGGTCGCCGGCTTTAGAAATATCGACTCCTTCATCAACAGTCATGTTTTAAGTTTATAGTTACTGATAAATAAAACTCAACTAGCAGCGCAAGTGTGTCTATAGAACTTAGCTCGAAGCCTCGAAGCGCAAATGAGACTGTAGTATTTTTATCGGTAAATATTCTAGAAAATTCGTAGCAATGCCGTAATAAGCACATACAACGCGCTCCTTTTGGTGTGGTGTGGACTGTGGTGTGCTCGTACTCGTAGAGTAAAAATGTTCTGTGGTGTGGTTATGCACAGACTACAATAGGTTATGGTATAATCATAGATGTAGGATATATTCCATAGATGGGCAATGTCAACTACCGAATGAGACCTAAAAACCACTTATTTATGTGTGTGTGCGTTGTCAGTGTGTGCATTGAAAGTGCTGCGCATGAAGTTATGATTGTTATCGATAACGATAACAGTGTACGATACTAAAAAATACTTTTGAAAAGGCTTTGAGAGTAACATAGAAAGCGAATAATATTCCCTGTGTATTTCCGTCAGTCTCACTGGTGAGACGATCGGGAATTGTTTTTTTTTTACCTGATCGTTTAATTAATCTTGTTGGTGAGACGAAAGGGATAATCTTTTTCCTTATTCACAAATTAAAATTTGTACTTTAAGAGTAGCTGAGCATGTCAAGTGCTAAAAATTAGATCAAAATGTTTAAAAAATCACGCTATCAAATAGTATGAATTTTAATTGCAAAATTAAACACTACATTGGATGAATGCATGTAAATGCATTGCCGATAGATGGCGTTGGTCGTTAAGACAAATGTGATGAGGAAATTCGGTATTTCTAGAAATAGTACGATAGCTCAGTGGATTAGAGCACTTCCCCGGAAAGGAAGGGACGCAGGTTCGATTCCCGCTCGTACTAAAATACTCTTTTTCCTTATTCACAAATTAAAATTTGTACTTTAAGAGTAGCTGAGCATGTCAAGTGCTAAAAATTAGATCAAAAAGATGATTATTGATTAAACTACAAAGACTCCTGCAATCCTCTGCTATCTTATTACTATTTGCCCCTTGGCGTAGTGGGTAGTGTAACCGACTTTCGTGCACGAGGTCGTGGGTTCGATTCCCAATCAAGGAGTATGATATATTTGAATTTTTCATTTTGTTTTCCACAGCATTTGCTCTTGACATTTTAATTTAGTTGATTAAATTGATACCTTAAAACGATAAACCAGAAGAAAATTTGGCTTTAATAAACATAGCATCACGCCTGTATTCCCCGAAGGGGTAGGCAGAGGTGTATTACACACCCACGACTCGCCAGCTATGTTAAGTCCCACGTAATAGCCTATTGACGTCTGCCGGGCACATTTCCAAACTCCGGGCTGTTACTGAGAATTTTTCTTTTTTAGGAAAAAGCTCAATAACATTGCCCGATCCTGGGATCGAACCCGAGACCTCATGATTAGCAGTCACATACACTACCGCTACACCACCGAGGCAGTTAAACATACATTATTATGTAAAATAAATTAAGACATTAAAATATTGACATTCAATCAAACACGTAAATAGTGTAAGTAGCCAGCAGCATAAACTAAGGAATCAATACATTTGTTTACTTTAGTCGGATGGCGTATATATATGAATGAATCCAGAAAACTTTTGGTTGTAATTTTATATCAGTGACATCATCACCCTAGATTATCCTAAACTTTGTTGTGGTCGGATTCTAATCTGTTCGGTTTTAGCTAATCCACAGTATTTACATGGAGGAACTGTCTACCTGACTACAAGTGACGACCTTAGAACATGACGGGAGTCAGATTTTGACGTGATTACGTCTTATAAATCGATGAAGTCTAACGTTCCTAAAAATGTATAGTGACCGATGCATTGTTTGATGTTCGTGCCCACAAGAGAGCCGCGGGCTGAAGAGCGTCTGCGGGAGACATCACATTTTTCGCCCGAACGCGTCCCGACAATACGCGTATCTCAATTATTGTATAGCAGCACGCGCGATTGTACCTTTTTATATGTACCATTCGATTTCTATCAGTATTACATTGTTTAAAAGTACAAACAAAAAAAAAGCACATACCTAATTTCTTCATTTTCAACCCTTACAAGTCCCTAACATTTGTGAAACTGTCAGAAAACATATAAATATGACGTTATCACGTAAAATTATCATCCGTAAAACGATTTTACAGACAACCATATTATAATAGTGCTTTTTTTCCAAGATTCACAACCTGGGGCACGACTGCCAGGATATTATTTAGCAGCCTAGTAGCGTGTCTTCCAAAGTACAGATTAAGTCTATTGCCCACAAATAGATGTATCTTTTTGGTCACCAGTCTGATTTCCAGCTGAGTGGAAGTTGCTTAGCCTTGCATATCATTAGAACTCCAAATGCACAACTAGGGCCATAACCTTCTCCTTATATTTTATGTCAGTGACTAACAACATTAATTACTTCATAAATCATGCAAACAATTCAATTTTTTTGATGTATTCATCCAGAATTTGATTTTATTCGACTAACATGTTTAAGAAAATTTAACATCACTAAAGTTTTGCACAGATAATACATAGCTTTGGAACAAAAATTATAGATGTGTAATTGTATAATATACTCCAGTAGAAATTATAGATCTATGACAAAATTTGTTAAATCCACGGAGTACAGAAAAAGAGCGGAGGTGTTTCAAGGCAAAATCTCTTTAGAACTAAGCGTCACTAAATGCGTGTGTTCGGGGGACGAGGTACAACAATAACTCCACCCCTAGATCAAAATCCATCTAGCAGGGAAATGTATTTTTCATTACTCATACTCTGAAAGTAGGCCTGAAGTTGCCTGAGGAGCGGGTTGAAAGTAATTTTCAGCCCTAGGGAGAATTACATTCAACTGACAGCTGAGTAATTATAAAAAAAACAGTTCCTTTTGAAGTTATACTTCTTTAGGCGCGTTATGAAAAAATGATGAGAGTGAAATTTTAAGATGCGCGCGCATCTGTGACACAAAATTAACAGTATGAAGTTGTCTACAGTATGAAGTTGTCTGCTTAACCGCTCATTATGTCTCGAAAAAAAACTACCAACAAAATAGAAATTGAACCTCGATATTAGTCGCGCATGTTGGTACGCTCGTCACCTCTGATCACTGTTTTCATATTTATAATATTTATCAACATGTTTCTAGTTTATACATTCACAACACGTGTTTTAGTTTCATACAAGTGCGAATTATATATGTGCTAATAAATTATATTCAGTAGTGATTTAAATTGTATATTTTGATTGATATTACTTACAATTTGTGAATATTAGTGAAAAACATTGAGCTTATATACTTTTTCAAGTGCTCCAATATAATTGAGGTTAACTATCCGTATGTATTATTTATTGATATAAATTAAAATACTTTTATTTTATATTTTTAGGTTATAGTTCTTCTCACAGCCCACAAACTTTAGTAGGCACATACAGAACTTTTTAAAATCACCCAAATAACTACAGTGATCTTTGATGTTACAAATATTATATTCTCACTACAACAACAATCACTAATAAATAATAACTATTACTACTATAACAGATAACAGCTGACTAATTATTATCTACTTTATGTATAGGTTATAAGAATTAATAATCTTATCAACATGAAAACGATATCTACAGGAAATAATTAGTACTACGAATAATCGTGTAGCCACTATTGTGTGGTAGTTCTAAGCAATACGGTAAGATGGCGCTGTTATACATTTTTTATTAATTCTAAGTTATAATAATCTATATTCTACAAGATATTTGAGAAAAAATGACTGTAATAGGCTATATAGGCGTGTCTAAACACAAAACAATATTTTTTAGAATTTTTGTCTGTTTGTCTGTTTGTTTGTTCGCGCATCAAACAAAAACCACTGAACTAATTTTGATGCAACTTTTTGATAAAAATGAAAGTGAATATTAAATTAAGAAATCAATAAAAATATTTAAAAAATGACCAACCTTAAATTCAATTTTTGAATTTATTATTAAATTTATTTTTAAAATATTAAATAATCAATAATAAACATTTAAAATTAAGAATCTTATAATATTTAGTACAAATTATGTCTTATATATTAATTATTCTCTAAATTTGGTTTTTAATAATTATATAAATTTATATTATATATATATATATATATATATATATATATATATATATATATATATATATATTTGAAATATATATATTAAATATATTATTATATAAATATATTAATTTTCAATTTTTAATATTAATTATTTAATGATGCCAAAGAAGTATAACTTCTCACGCGCGTACATAAGTACACGCACCCATTTTTTTGTTAATGATTGCTTTAGATTTTATATTTTTAACAAGCTCCGTAAACACACCTTAAAATAAAAGCGAAGATGTCAAACAGAGTTAATGTCAAAACTTTATCCGAAATTAGCACGCGAATTTGAGTTCATGAAACAGTGAATAACTTTTTTGATATTCTGTGATTGTATGGATGACAATTTACTCTATATGGAGTAGGGCAAATAAATACTTCAAACCTAAGTGTTTACATATTTTTTGTTTGTTTTAATTATTTTAGTTTCGTCTTCATTTTAATATGCTAAACGGTTTGCTCATTATAGGATTAAAACGAGGTTTTGATGCGAATTAAAAAAAAACTAGACGTCGTGGGACGTCTACCAGGTGTGAAAACATCGAAATTATTTTGTAGAAATAAAATGATCATAACTTGACAAAGTACTCGTCAAGACGAATCATACGATTCCAAACTCGATGGGGTTGCGTCATTTCATCACAGTTACTGTGGCCGCCTTCCAGTTCCATCATCAGACCCTGGATATCATCTAGGTCTGGAGTACTAGTCAAGACATTTCAAACGAGCCCTAACTCGATGGAGTTGCGCCATTTAATTACAGAGTTTCGCATGGCCACCTTTCTGCTCCATCATGAGACCCTGGATACCATCTAGAGACAAAGTACTCGTCAAAACGAATCATACGAGCCCAAACTCGATGGGGTTGTGCCGTTTCATTATAGAGTTCCTATGTCCACCTTCTAGCTCCATCGTCAGATCAGCGCCATGTCATCATAATATTGCATTGTCACGTGATATACACATGCGTGTAAAATTTCAGCTCAATCGGCAACCGGGAAGTGTGTCAAATTTAACTTGCAAGATTTGAACAGGACAAGTAAAATCAAAGCGTCGCCA
This sequence comes from Leucoma salicis, assembly GCA_948253155.1. Taxonomy (NCBI): domain Eukaryota; kingdom Metazoa; phylum Arthropoda; class Insecta; order Lepidoptera; family Erebidae; genus Leucoma; species Leucoma salicis. The sequence goes on along the minus strand of OX411814.1, from coordinate 23,750,555 downwards.
CGCTAACAGCCGATTCTGCCCTCCCTCTGCATTAGATGTTTCACATCAAAAATATTCTTGTAACTGCTAAATTTTGATTGATGGACCTTTTTTCTTATTAATGTGACGGATCTAATGTGTGTCGAAGTTACATTTTTGTGGGTGGTAACTTTGACATACTACAAAAATATATATTTCTCTATAGTTAATGGATTATAGTCTTTCATTATTGGATATGGATAAAAAATATTCTGAGAACACTAACAAAGTATAATATTGTCATTTAAATGTTAAAATATCTAAAATACCGTGAAAAATATCGCTGTATATATGTCAAAGTTACCCAGAATGACTGTATTAAATAATTTTTTTTTTAACGACCACCTATTATAATTTACTTACTTTAAAATATTTCTTGAAAATAATATAAATTTGGGTAAAATATTTTACCATTTTTTCAATGTTGAAAATGAAAAATAATGGCTGTTATGCTGGCCGGTCAAAAAAAAAAATCTTATTAAATTATTATCTCAGCAGTTGATGTAAATTAAAATTCACTAATTTTTGCATGTTTTTATTTTTAGTTTCCTCGTATTCGTAATGAAAAGCACAGTGTTTACCTCGGGATAAAGATTTATTTAGTCCCGAGACGGGGTTTGGCGCCCGAGCGCAGCGAATAGTTTTATCTTTCATCCCATAGGGTAACAATGTACTATTATAGCGTAATAGAGAAAAATTTTCATTAATTTAGTTTGTCTATTCACCACTACGTTGATACAAGCACAACAGTTTGTTCCAGAACATTCCATATGCGTTAGTATGACTGGACCACATTGTTTATACTAACTTACTTATTACCACGTCATCTTCCTTGCGGAGTAGGCAGAGAGAATAGAGTGCCAAAAGGCTTTATTCTTGTATACATCTCTCGCTTCCTCAACATTCATAATTCTCTTCATACACACTCGACGGTTTCGGAGACTTCTGACATCTTTTTTCAATAGATGACCGATTTGGTCTAGGTAGGTGTCTCTCGGTCTCCCCCTGTAACTACATTCTTCTACTTTCGCATTGTATATCTTCTTAACAGTTGCTCGTCCGGCATTCTTTCCACATGTCCGAACCATCGGAGCATTCCCTTTCGCATCTTTACACTAATACTCTCTTTCATACCTAGTCGCTTTCTTACATCGTCGTTATGAATGCGGTCAGTCAGTTTCACTCCACAGATTCTCCGCAGAGATCGCATTTCAACCGCATTGATTTTATTCTCATGCTCCTATTTGCATACCCAACTCTCGCTTCCATACAATAACGTTGGGATAAGCACTGCGTTGTGTATTGCGACACGTGCATTCTGGCTGAGGTGATGACTTCCGAGAAGTTGTCCCAATGCTCCTTTCACTCTATTATACTCTACTCTATCTCACATTGTTTATAATGTATACAGGGAGTAATTTAAATACTGTTGGATAATTTAGGGGTAGATACTTAATCATATAGGTGTTTCATATATGTAACTATAATTTAAATAAAACAAAATAGTGGCCATTTACAGTTGGCAATCAAAGTATTTATAAAACCGACACAAGAAAAAAATGTTATTAAGACCTTACATGTACAAGTACCTACTTGTCGGACCAGCTGTCGTGGCGGCACGCTTTGGGAAATTATCAAACGATGCCGCCTATCGCACGCGCGCTTTTGTACCTATTCCTTTTATAAGCCGCCCCTTACCCCTTAGTCTCCCACGCATATTGCTTCCGAACGGACGTTCGTATTTCACGTAATTATCTGCCGTAAGTTACTTATGTTTCATGAGATGGTATTCCAACGAGAAGTATTTTAATAGTTGATGTGTCACGGATAGTGTAACTGCATTTGGGCAGAGACGCGCAGAATTTATGATGAACTCTTCAATATTCCACGGAACATTGCATTACCATTAGCGATGGCATTTCAGCGTTTATACGTGTACAACACACTGGCAGGTTGTGAACAACATCGTGCTGACACGGGAGCCCAAGATTGCTTGACGAAAATATCGATAAAAACAAATCTTGCCTATTTTAGGGAAGATCCCACGTAGATAAAGTTCAACAAGATAAAGCCGCGTGCTATTCACTAATCCGTGCTACTAAAAAAATGAATGTTTAATGCACACACTAAACACGTATGGACTAACATTAACTCTTATGTCATAAAACCCAGTCGCTTCCAACTTCGATGGAAGATAAATGTTTCGGCGGGAATTATTGGTGACAAGATTATCGGCCCTTGTTTTCTAGAACTGACCATGAGTAGAAAATACCTTAATTTCTTGCGAGAAGAGCTGAGCGAGGAACTCGCTGAGTTCATCTCGATCTTGTGCATCTTATCTCATCAACGTAACCCGCAAGTAGATATGATTATAAATTACCTAGTGTATCGTATGTAGTTGTATCACACAAACTAAATTAAAAGTTATAAGCAATCGATAAGATGATAAAATTTTAAAAATCTATTTACACGTGACAAGGTCATGAGCTCATGACCTTTGGTGTAGGCATAGTTGGTTCGCTGAAATACAAGCGGCGCGCCGACAAAGGGAGCCGCGCGTGTTTAGGTACCTATCTACAATAGGTATTGCACGCAGAATGTCAGAGGTAATAAATCGCTTTCACTTTACAAATAATAATGAATTAATATTTAATATGATTTTTTATAAATGCATATTTTCCAAAATTACTTGTAACAATTGGATATCGAAGCCATAACGCAGTCGTAATTTCCAACAGGGTTTTTGTTATAGCCTGTATAGATAATCAGTATTGGGCATAGACGCAATGATACAATATATTAGGATTTTTTTCGATACGCTCAAAAGACCAATGAAGCGTTGGAGTGAAAGATCTTAATCAAGTATAAACCTCTGCGAGAGTAACGAGTAGATTTATAAAGGATTTTCCTTTATAAAAGCTAAATTTACTTATTTGCGACGAAAATTCTTATAATTATGCTTTTATAATATTAGAGTGACGATATTGTGGAGTTGTTGGTATAATGCACTTTTCGACGATAGATGTCTCTTTGTAATGAAACAAAGAAAATGTGTTTTAATATATAAATTTAAACGATATATATATATATATATATATATATATATATAAAAGAATTTAATACCTATATAAACGTGAGAAAGGGGCGAACCGATCGCAGTGACGGTTCATTTCACACTACGGTTTTAGGCCCCACCCACTGTGACGTCGTTGACCTAGTTGAAGGCGACATTACCTAGTTGCCTTTCGGCATCTCCGCTCTTTTTCTGTACTCCGTGGTTAAAACGCTTAAGCGTCTGCTACACGGTTGTGAACCAAGGCTCCAACAAGGCTGCCCTTGCTGGTTTACAACCGTGTAGATAGAAGTTTACTACCAAATTTCGTTTGGCATTCAAATGTCCTTGGTTAGTGAGAGCTGCGTTTACTACCAAGGTCGTTTGAAGGGCGTCATGTTGGCGCCCGGCCGTGTAGACGGCTGTTTATAGCCGCCAGAACCGCAGTCGCTGCGAGTTGTTGCGCCGTACGCCCATACTATACGTATTTCCGTGAACAACTTGCACATGTGTGGCAGATAAAATGACGGACATAAATGTTATATATTATAAAGGAGTTTAAAGAGCAAGATTCAAGTAAATTCATTATATTAAAATGATTTAATGCTTTTCTTTCTTTGAGCCATCGCTTCATTATGTATGAAGTCTTCTATTATTTCCTCACTGGAAGATATTAAAAACAATCCTACTATTTTTGAATTTGTTAAATTCAGCTCCATGACAAATATTTCTACTCGAATATCATTATATCACACAACAGAATTAGGGTTGCCATCTTTTTTTTTTTGGCCTGGTTGCTATGACCTTATATATTGATGCGAAACATCTAATGCGGAGGGGGGGGTAAAATCGGCTGTTAGCGTGGCGACGCTTTTTCACTTGTTCCGTTCAAATCTTGCAAGTTAAATTAGACACACTTCCCGATTTCCTATTGAGCTGAAATTTTATAAGCATATGTATATTGCAAAATAATGCAATATTATGATGACATGGAGCTGATCTGATGATAGAGCTGGTAGGTGGATACAAGAACTTCATAATGAAACGGCGCAACACTATCGAGTTTGGACTCGTTTGATTCGTCTTGACGAGTACTTCTAAATGATATCCAGGGTCTGATGATGAAGCTGGAAGGTGGCCACAGTAACTCCATAATAAAACGACGCAACCCCATTAAGTTTAGACTCGTTTGATTCGTCTTAATGAGTACTTTGTCTTTTGATGGTATCCAGATGATGGAGCTAAAAGGTGGCCATAGGAATTCCGTCATAAAATGACATAACTCCATCGAGTTTGGGCTCTTATGATTTGTCTAGACGAGTACTTTGTCTCTAGGTAGTATCCAGGATCTGACGATGGAGCTAGAAGATGGCCACAGTAACTCTGTAATAAAACGACGCAACCCCATCGTGTTTATACTCGTTTGATTAGTCTTGACTTCTTTTTTTGTTAAGGCGGGAAAAAATGTTCTTAACCGCACACCCCATCGTTCGGGGCAACGAACAGGGTAGTGTGGGGCCCTTACCCACTAAAGAAACCCGCCGTGTGCCATCTCTCCGCCTTTATTGGCGGGCCACCGGAACTATATTTTATTCCTTCAGTGGTCCGCCGGCGGCTTACCTTTTCGGGTACCCTCAACTAAGCGACACATCCGCACACGGAGCGTCGCACCTTCGCAGGAGGCCTTGCGGGTGGCGGACGTTCCCCGGTCCCTCCACCCGCAGCCCCAGCTAGGGCGGCATTAGGCGCAAATACTCGCGCCTGCGCCGCCCCAGTCGCTGGCGGCGGTTTGGGTCTGCGGAAGGATCAGCCTCCCTGGCCCTCTCCGCCACTTCCTTCCACGAAATAACTTCCTCGCAGAAGGCAGCGACCGCAGCCCAATTCCTGTAGCTGCCAAGCATCGCTCTGACGACGCTCGGCAGCGAGAGGTCCCCCCCTATTGCCGCGACGAGATCACAGCGCTGCTCGGCCGAAGTAAGGCACGACTCAAGCGTGTGCTGCGCCGTGTCCTCGTCGCAGCCGCAATGGTGACAGCCCGGAGTCGCTTCCCTCCTTGCAACTATGTGCAGATATCTGCCGAAGCAGCCGTGCCCCGACAGCACCTGCACCAGTCGGAAGGTAAGGATTCCATGCCGTCGCCCCGCCCACTCTTCCAGCACCGGCTGGAGCGCCCTACGGTCCGAAGACCGGCCCAGGGCGCCTCCAGCCGCGCCCTCCAGCTGGCCATGGCAGCTCGGCGAACGTCACCTTGCCGTATGGCCACCACGCTTGGTGGGGGACGTGCACCGGTTCCGCTCTTGCGACGCTCGCCGATACACGTCGGCGAGCACCTCCGCCTCCAAGTCCCACGGAGGGGTTCTGGCCAAAGCGCAGGCCGCCTCTGTCACCGTGCGGTATCCATGTATGACCCTAGGCGCAATGACTCTCTGTGGCCTCCACAGAAGAGCCCTGTTCAGTACGTCCAGGGACTCCGCCCACACGGGTGCGCCGTACAGCGCCATCGACCGGACCACCCCCGCGTAAAGCCGTCGGCACGCATTGTTGGGTCCGCCCATATTCGTCATGAGCCGTGCAAGGGCGGACGCCGCACCGACGAGCCTCGGGGACAGTTGCCGGAAGTGCTCGTGAAAGTGCCACCGCCCGTCCAGCACCAGGCCCAGGTACTTAATCTGGGCCTGCACCCCAATTCGGACCCCGTCCACCGTGATCGAGGCGCCGGCAGGTGGCCGACGTCGGGGCCCATGGAAAAGTAGAGCCTCCGACTTGTCCAGGGCCACCCTAAGCCCCAGCGCCCTGATCCTCCTGACCACCTCCGAGGTCCCTAAGGTGGCCAGGAACGCCGCTTCCTCGAAGTTTCCACCCCGGGCCCCGACCAGCGTGTCATCCGCATAGCAGATAACCACAAGCCCGGGGGGGAGCCGACAGCGTAACACCCAGTCGTAACCGATGTCCCACAGGAGCGGCCGTAGAACCGAACCCTGTGGGACATCGCACGACATGGGTCTCTTCACAACGTCCCCTATGCAGCTCTCATAGAGAACGCTGCGGCCCTCAAGATAGTCTGCCACTAGCCGCCTCAGGTATGCAGGCACCCTGTGATACCGGAGCGCCTCTCTGATGCAGCTGAATGGCAGACTATTGAATGCGTTGGCGATGTCAAGCGACACCACCAACAGCACTCCACCGCTGGCGACGACCGCCGTGGCCGCGGCCTTCAGGCGCATAATGGCACCGACCATCGAACGCCCAGCGTGGAAGCCAAACTGGGCATCCGACAAGTCGGGTCCGACGTCGCGCAGGTGCTGGACGATGTGGGCAGCTTACCCGCCTCGTCCAGCAGCACGATGGGCCTAAAAGCCCCGACCGTATCCGGCGTTCGCCCCGGCTTCGGCAGGAGTACCAGCCTCCCCTCCTTCCAACAGTCAGGGAACCGTCCAGACGATAGGCACGCGTTGAACAGTCCCCTGAGGCGGGGCTCCAGGTGGTCCAGAGTCAGAGCCGGCACCCGGGCGGGGATCCCGTCCGGGCCAGGGGCGGTGTTCTTGGAACGAATCCGCGAAACAGCTGCCCCCATTTCCGACGCGGTGACGGGCGGTACACTGAGGTCGGCCTCTCGGTTGCTACCTGGCTGTGCCATGACCGGGGGCGTGTGCTCAGTCCGTCGTGGGAATAGGCCCTCGACCACCTCGGTGAGGAGACTGGGCCGAAAGGTCTGTGTGAGGGGGGGCCTGAGTGCGGCGCTTGTTCAGCCCCGCACGGTGCGGGCGACCCCAGGGATCACGGTTGAGACCGTCCAGCATCTCTTGCCTTTTCTCCGTTTAGGCGCGGCAGATGGCCAACTTGAACGTGGCCCGTGAAATGCGGTACGCCTCGTACAGCTGGCCCTCCCGCTCCCCATTGCGGTTGCGCCGCCGACTGCGGGTGTAGGACCTCCGGGCACGAATGCACGCCTCACGGAGGTCTGCCAGCTCCTGGGTGATTTCCAGGGCCTGATGTCACAATTTTATGCAAGCACACATTGATTTGAAAAGTTTGATCATTTTATTTGTACTCATTATTCCTACAACATAATTTCGATGTTTCACATCTGGTAGACGTCCCGCGACGTCAATTTTTATATATACTAGGTAATTTTTTAACCGCAAATTTTGAGAGAATAAACGTAAGCAAATTTTAATAAACACGTATTTCTTATTTTGATATGTCTTAGTACTAAAAAATTAAGTTATCACTAACGAAAGGATTTACTTTTGAAACAAATTTTATTATCACACTACGCGCGCGCTTCCGTAGGTATACCTACATCGGCGCTCGGTCATTGCGCCGACGCGTAGGTATCTATGCGGGTTACTGACCGCTAATTTTATCAGGTTTGAAATAAACTTTTTAAGATTAAGTCGTGACCTGAAGTTATTTGTAAGAGTAGTTCCAATTTTTCCTTTATACTTTCATGGGTTTAGGACCATCAAAATGCAGAAAATAAAGCTTCTAGCTGTTCGTAAGATTGGTGTCCATACTTTACTGATTTCAAGTCAGACAAAAAAATCGGATTAAACATTTAATGGAAATATGTTCTATTACTGATATGAAACCACCTAAAAAAGTTTGCGCACTATTTAAAAAAATATCCTTTATGTCCTTTGTGCCCAATCTGATAAATGTTATGAAAATTGAGTTTTGTTTAATTCACTTCACTGGTTTATAACTTTTGGAAAGTATTTTTAACGTAAGCATTAGTCTGTGAACGTAAGTGGATAAAAACACTGTTTTTTTTTATTGCCTATAGTGGCCAGACGAGCCACGACCCATCTGATGGTTAATGGTAACCGTCGCTCATGGACTCGACTATAACGAGAGTTTTGTCAAGCCGCTGCTCACAATTCCATTTCACCGATATGAAATGAAAGAATAAACGGCTATCTCCTGCTACAGACAAAACGCAATGATGTGCTTCATGGCCGGTCGCACGGGAGATGGTGGTACCAACCTGCTCGGGCCCGATACCAAGTGAGTAATCCCACTTGGTCCTACCACCAGTCATGCAATGGATGATAATTGCTTACTTCCCTTAGTCGCCTCCTACGACACCCGTGTGAAAGATTGGGGTGGTGACACTTGCATTCTTAATCCGTCACCACACGGAAATCCGTGTGGTGACGGATTAAGAATATAAATATATTTTGAAGTAGTTCACACAAGCGGCGGGAGGCAATATTTTGGTCTATTTTGTCACTAGCAAGAACCACCTTCTTTGTGCAAATAAAGTACACAGGTTATTAAAGGTAGGAAAACAAAGTACCTACATCTCAGACTAAGAACCTACATAGTGCCAAAATAAACTACGACTTATTTCACTCTATCATTTTGAATATATTTAGCATTACTTTTAGCAATTTTTAACAGTTTTGATATATTTATATATTTTTAAACACATGTATGACATACTTAGCCATATAAATTAACACAATGTGCGAAAATCTGAAATCGAATCGCGTCTGATCGTAACTATTATTTTCGATTTTACATTTTCGCACTTAATGTAATTTATATAGCTAATCATGTCAAATGCTCAAAAATATATTAAATATCATTTAGTTTTATAAAATATATGCTGCCATTAAACACAAAGTGAAAATGTGAAATCGAAAATAACAGTCAGGAGCAGGATTTGAACCTGCATCTTCTGGATACCGTCCAGATGCTTTACCAATTCAGCCATCCTGACAATTGCTCCTGACTGCTAATTTCGATAACACATTCATACTTAACGTCTTTGGGTGACGCCTGCACCATCTGCCGGAAGTATTTTCATACATTATACCGACCAGGTAAACTTAATTTTACAATTAAGATTTTACCTAATAATGACGCAAACCCTATAAATATTTATATATATTTTTAGCATTTGACATGCTTAGCACTATACATTAAACACAAAGTGAAAAATGTGACTGTTATTTTCGATTTCACATTTTTCACTTTGTGTTTAATGTATAGTGCTAAGCATGTCAAATGCTAAAAATATATATAAATATATATGCTGCCATTTCTGTGCAGTATCAATCAAGTCAATTCTGCAAAACCTTTAGAACTATATACTTAGCTGATTATATAATTTGTTTGATAAAGAAATTTCTCCGGAAAGACTATACATATTATTAAGTTTTGCAGGTTTAAATTTTCGACTACAAACATACTACTAACATAAGTAGTAACATAATTATCAAATCCGACATAACTCATAACGTACAATAGGTACTTTAAAATAAAGTACGGGTGGCAACCATGTAGTTGAAAACAGATATTCGGTGCCTAACCAAGGTCAGCTTTGTTGGAACATTGGTTCACAACCGTGTATCAGGCGCTTTAATTGCTTACAACGATAGGCCATTTATAAAATACCAATTATTTTTTACGCTATAAAATAATATTAATTTGTAACATAGGAATTTCTTTTGAATATTCTTAATTCGTGATAGGTAGGTATGTACCTACCTATTTATCATAACGCGATACGTAGGTAGTTATCATAATGTAATAAAAGTAATCGCTCTACATACATAAATAACGCTTGCCTGGTGTAATAAATAAGACGTCTATTAGGGGAGAGGGGGGCACCTTTGAACACTTTTTAAATAATATATTTCTCGTATGATATTATATATCAAGTTTTACTTTATTTTAATAATAGATATGGTGTTTATACTACATAATAAAAATGTTATTTATTTATTTATTTTGAGCAATTAAAGTAACACAAATGCCATTTTTAAAAAACCCAATTTTGGTCAAATGTCAAACCCCTAGGGGCAGTTTTGTTAAACCAGGATAAAATAAAAACTATGTAAATTAGAATATAATCAACACTATACATTAAACACAAAGTGAAAAATGTGAAATCGAAAATAACAGTCAGGAGCAGGATTTGAACCTGCATCTTCTGGATACCGTCCAGATGCTTTACCAATTCAGCATCCTGACAATTGCTCCTGACTGCTAATTTCGATAACACATCATACTTAACGTCTTCACTTTGTGTTTAATGTATAGTGCTAAGCATGTCAAATGCTAAAAAAATATATATATAAAAAATATCTAAATAATCAACACTATATTTATTTGCATTGTATATTATCATTGTGCATTGTTTTTCATACGTACACTAACTATTAATGAAATAAACTTTATAAAACTCTTAAACAATTAAGATTTGCCGTGTGGGGCCGGCTTTAGAATTGTCCCACCTCTCTCTACCCACGGGAGTCGTAAGAACCGACTGAGTCCCTCGAGTATTAACAACATCCATTGCGATCGCCAACTCGCCTGCCAAGCGTGGCGATTACGGCATTATCCCCCATGATGGGACCGCTCGTTATGGCGTTCTCTTGGGGAGGCCTATGTCCAGCAGTGGACGATGAAAGGCTGATGGATGAATGGATGAAAACTCTAAGCAGCATGGGGCAGTCTTGAACAAGGGTACCAAACTTTTTATTACAACTGAGATCAAATGAAATATTGCAATACAATATTAAAAAGTTATATTTATTATTCTATTGCAATATTTCATTTGATCTCAGTTAACCTATAATATAAAAAAAAAAACTCCTTTTTAAAAGTCTTAGGAAGCCACTTTAAGAGTGTCAAACATAAAATAAATAATGTAAAAAAGCCTTAATGGCTAACATAAATCAAAATATTAAGGTAAGGGTAAACTAATTGATAATTTCTGCCATCGTTGATAACACACAATACAGCTCTCTGGGCATCTTCATTTGTCATTTTTTTCTTTTGTAATTTTTTACCATTATTCTGACTGTAAAAACAATATACTTATTTACTCATATTTAGTTATAACTTATGAAAAATAAGTATTAATTTGTTGGCATAAACCAATGATAACAGCCACGAGTACGTAGCTAGGGCACCTTTGAACATTTTAATTAAAAGTGCACCTGTGTTTTTTTTCAAATCTGCCCCAATACCATCCTTCAGAAATAAACATTTCCAGAAGAAAAACTAACTTGTGTTGAATGAACTTATATGGGTATACACTTAGCTATAATATATACAACACTATTAAATAATCACAACTCGAAAATAATACTTAGTTTAATCGGGAGCGCGCTAGTGACTTTTAAAAAAAAATAATTATATGGTACGACTTTAATGCTCGACGATTGAATATAGAGTGACAATTTTATCTTACAATATTTCTTAGGTCTAATGTATAAAAGATGCGTGGGCGATGGTGCCACCATGCATCGCCATGCGTGTGCATTTTGCGTATTCGGCCGGATGCAAGCCGTGTCTGAGACATATAGTAATATTACAATATGATAAATAATTTCAGGAAAGGATGTTTGGTCTGTGGTTTGTACCACCTAATGTTTGTGAAATGCCAGCACACATAACTCCTCCCTTATTAGAATCGACATTTATCGAAGACATGGGATTCGGCGAATTTCGATTTAAAAATTTATTATTTTAGACTTAAATTTATATATAACAATAGAGGAGCTTATAATTAAAATAACATATAATGCGATTGTCCAAACACTAACACTTTTCATATTTAGATAGATCTTATCTTCTTGTTTAATGGCTCTTGTTGTGGCAGTGTGAGCACAATTTCGCCAATATCGAGTATTAATTTAAGGTAGACCGTCAAACGAAGGAAATTTGTTCGGTGAAAGAGAAATAAACGGTGAAAAATGAGTCCAACACGACGGATTACCATGAAATACACTGAAACAAAAAATACAACTCTAATATTTAGATAGAGACTGGCTTTCATTTTCACTTACACTGTCATGTGTAAGTGAAAATGACATGTGGTTCGGTGTGACCAATATTAAAAATGTTATGGAGCTTAGAAAACATAAAGGTTACGTTCAGAAATCCGATAATTCAAAACTGCCCCCCTCTCCCTATGTTATTTATTAATAATAACTACAAAAAATGAATGTTGTTTTTCAAGTTACTCATCTAATATAGAACGAAGAAATGTACCTAACTGCACACCCTGTCGTGCGGGGCAAGGATCATGGTAGTGTGGGGAACTTACCCGCTAAACCCGCCGTGCCGTCGCTCCACCTGTAGGTACTAGCGGACCACTGGAACTGTGTGACATCACTTCAGTGGTTTAACGAACACTCCTACCCTCTATAGGCATTCTCGGATATCTCTCCACAAAGGGCATGCAAAAGAGGTTATGTGGGACCTTCCTCGAAGGGCTTACCAACTAATACCATCACGATGATGTACCTCACGACGCCTTGTATTGTAAGGGACACCGGAAACGCGGGTATAGCAGGTCCGGTGGCCGCGACGCCTCTGTCTCTACGTCCGACGCTATCGCGAGGAGGGCAACGATTAAAGCTATGCTATTTATTTCATTTATTTGCTATTTATTTAATTGAGACAAGAAACTATCAAGTATATAATATGATTACATTTACAATATATGTAGTTGTTATTATAACAATAGTAATTATGCAATCATCACCCTTAACCATAGAATAAACTAGAGTTCTAACTCATACAATATTAGAAGTATTACTTTTCTATTATGTAGGTACTATTATAAAGCTGTAACAGAGCTGTGATCTAAGACATTTGAGAAAAAATTACTGAATTAGGCTATATAGGCGTGTATAAACACAAAACGATTTTATTTAGATTTTTTGTCTCTTTTGTTTCTTTGCTCGCGCATAACGCATAAAACTACTGAACGGATTTTGATGCAACTTATTTTGTTTGATAGGTTGTGATTAGACTTAACAACTGGTATATATTTTATCCCGCTACTATATCGGAAACCTGAGATCTAACCCAAAAACTAGCTTTTGGCTGCGGCAGAGCCGCAGGCAAAGGCTAGCTAGACTATCACTGCAAATGCGAAAATTTATTTTTTCTCACCTGTATTCACAATGCAATACAAAGAATGATGAATCAACAAACAAAGTTGCAACTATCAACAGTGAGCAGTAACCATGATTATATTCAATGGGAGCTATAAAATTAAAACAAATATTCCTATTTACAAGACATTATTTACTATAAAAATTCAGTCTTCAGAGGTAACAATCTGCTAAGTTTATAGTTTTCTCTTACAAAGCACTAAATATACATCTATTTATTTTCACAAAATATGTACACCTGAATAAATATAAAATGACTGTACATAACATTAGCAAACAAATGAAACACAATTATAGTTATACCTAAATTCTTCATTTTTTAATTCTTTATTGTAGTAGATGAGCCACATACTACTCTACCTGATGGTATTAGTGGTAATGACAGTGAAAATCAACCTCTATCCTTAAGAGCAGGAATAGCATCTGCATGTTTGCTACAAAAACATTGAGATGCTTTATTATTGGCTTGGCTATAACGATAGATTTAAAAAAATCTAATTTCCACCATATTATTTTTTTATATTACTGATAGCACTTGTCAAAAAATATTAAAATAAAAATATAACTGGTGGACAAATAAAAAATATAGGCAGAAAATGCTCCTCAACTGTTTCCTCTTCACCAAAACAAGCTTATCTTAGTAATCAGCATAACAGATTGCCAGAATCCTGAATAAGAATCTGGCTTTGATTTTGTTCTGAGCTCATAAGTTGCCTCCCTGGTCGGGTTGTGTTGTAGTTTGTGTGTGCAGTAAATATGATGATCATCTAAAACCAAACAGATCAGAAGCCAACCCCAACACAGTATGGGAAAAAGACTAACAAGGAAGACCTAGAATACTGTTTCATTATCCACATATGTGCAAGTTTCAAAATCCATTTCAATAACACTTATTAAGACATTTTGTCACAAGGAATCTGCCTAACTTTGAATGTACTTGTGATAATAGTTTTGTCTTAGACTCGTGAAGCCATTCATCTGAACCATCACAACAATCACAAACACCATCATTCACTTGTCCAGAAGGTATAGAGATCAATGATACAGGTTTGGTACTATGCTGAGTATCACAATAAAATGTTCCATTAACACAAGCACTCGTGCTGGGCTCATCTGATGCATCACCACAATCACAATAGTCATCATTTACGTTTTGAAACGGTATTCTTTGCTTGGTTATCAAACATGTAAACTCTTTGTTATTGTCCGGTCTGTACTTCGAGACATGTGTCTGCAATATACCTCGAATAACACCATTATCGTTTATATACTTATCTGATTCTGACCGCACAATATTTTTCTTTTGAAACTCTTTCAACTTCTCAATTTCTTGGTGGTCCATTATTGGTATTATTCTATCGCTAATACCGGCTTCTGATGTTATCGTTAAGAAAAAATACAGTTGATACAATATAAAACATAAAACCATACAGAATGTGATAATCAGGATATTTTTCTTTTTCTTCAACCCCATTTTTATTGTATATACAAAATTCTTGGTGTCTTTGTTTTCTATTACACCATAGATATTTAACTATACGTGGAATCTCAGATAATTATCTAAACTTGGAATATTACACACATTTATTTCTAATAAATACAACAACATAGTACAAGTAGATTGCAAAAACAAAGCAATCTTATTAGTCTGTGAAGCAAACTATTTTTTTTTTCTCTTTTGGCTAACGCGTTTTGCGTATTAGCCATGAACAAAAGGTAAGGAAACAATAGGACAGTAAAAGGATTTGGGATCGAGGATTTAATTTTGGGAAAAGATCAGTAGGAATGAGTTCTATGTACTTATTATATATTACATTATATACATTATATATTAAACAAAAACACATACACATTAATATAACGGAATATTTTTTATACTTACTTATTATTATACTTTGACGTCATTACTAGTAATAAATATACTTAATGCATTATATATTTCGTAATTATTAGATGCTAATAAGATAGGAACAGATGATGGCAAAGGAACTTTTAAAATTTTTAGTCTCATAAATTATATTGTTATCACGATGAGGACAGGCGAGGAAAATGTGATTTAAATCAGCACTATCAAGGCCACATTCACAACTATCACAGTTAATTATCTGGAATCTGGCAAGTTGGGCAGGTATATAAACATGTCCCAGTCGCATACGAATAATACAACTAGTAACTCTCTTGCCAAAGAACATCCTACACCACCTATATTGGTATTGGTATAACCAACACCTATATTGGTATTGGTATATCACACGACGCGAAACTTATCCTAACCATACCTACTGGTATGGTACACCAGACTATTAGCTAATACTCAAGTGTCTGTAATATTTATTTACGTAGGTACTAAGAACTACGTTCCGCAAATCCAACCAATGTACATGAGTAAAATAGCAATACTAATACATATTTAATTTTAAATATTATTAAATAGAAAGGTTTGACTTCAAAATAAATTATCAAGGCACCGAGTAATTAAAAAGTGTTAATACAGATCTTAATAACTAACTAACTAACTTAACTAACTTATCATCACGCCATTTCCCTTGGGGGTAGGCAGAGAAAACAGAGTGCCAAGAGGCTCTATTCTTACATACATATTTCGCTTCCTCAACATTCATATCTCTCTTCATACACGCTCGCCGGTTTCGGAGACTCCTGACTCCACCTTCCTTCAATATATGACCAATTTGGTCTAGGTAGGTAAGTCTCGGTCTCCCCCTGTACCTACATCATTCCACTTTCACATTGTATATCTTCTTAACCAGTCGCTCCTCCGGCATTCTTTCCACATGTCCGAACCATCGGAGCATTCTCTTTCGCATCTTTACACCAATACTCTCTTTCATACCTACTCGCTCTCTTACGTCATTGTTACGAATGCGGTCAGTCAGCCTCACTCCACAGATTCTCCGCAGAGATCGCATTTCGACCGCATTGATTTTGCTCTCATGCTCCTTTTTACATACCCAACTCTCGCTTCCATATAATAACGTTGGGACAAGCACTGCGTTGTGTATTGTGACACGTGCCTTCTGGCTGAGGTGGTGGCTGCCGAGAAGTTGTCCCAATGCTCCGTTCACTCTATTTCCCGCATTCACTCTTCTTTCTACATCAGTGGTGTACCTTCCATCCCGACTGAATCCACAAGATATACAAATTCATCCACTTCTTCTAGCACACCATTTCCTATTGCTACTCTAACATCTGTTCTGGCTTCTTCTCTTTCAAAAACCATTACTTTGGTTTTGCTCACATTCACACGTAGGCCCCTTTTCTTACAATCTTCTGCCATTACGTTGACTAGGGTTTGCAGGTCAGTCGCAGACTGCGCTAATAGGACCACATCATCTGCATATAGCAGCGAGTTAACCACTGGGTCGCCCATCTGAACTCCCATATTCATTTCATTCAACCTTTGTAGACATTTATCCAGATATATGATAAACAGTCTGGCTGATAGAACGCAGCCTTGTTTAACGCCGATATTGACGTCAAACTAGGGTGGCATTCCATCATCCAGCCGCACACAAGCTCTGCAGTACATGTAGTTGGACTGCACCGCTTGTAGCAGTCTACCGCTAATACCATACTCCGACAAAATGTCCCAAAGTTCCTTTCGTACAACAGTGTCAAATGCTTTCTCTAAATCTACAAAACTGCAGAAAACCCTCTGGCCTACAGCCAGGTGCTTCTCCACAATGTTCCGCAGGGAAAACACTTGATCCATGCATAATTGTGTAAGTTAACGTGAATTTTTAAATGAATTCACAAGGTTAAGCAATTTTTGCATGGCCGGCTATTAGATGGGTGACCAAATGTGACACCTATTTGTGTAAAGCACGTTAAGCAGGTGTCCTATCTGTGAGATACCCCGAAAGTTGTTATGTTTGGTTTGTAATAATACTGAACTAAAGAAAAATCTGACATCCCCAGTTGTTTTACTAGATGGGTCGAGGTTGACGGCAGTCCATCCATATAAACTAACCAAAACCAATATACTAAAGTGAGAGTCAAGCAACGTGCAGTTATAATTTCCAAGAACTAAGTAAAAGTATAGTTACTGAATATTGAATTAAATTAATTTATATTGACCCTCCAGAATACAGGTATTCTGAGTAATGACCAAACGATAATATGAATACCATCAGATTGATCCCAACTAAGTATCCATAGCATACAATAAATAGTTTCAATACGTGATATCACTAATCAAACCAATAAATAGTTTCGGTATTCAATAACGCGTACCGACTCATGACAGTCATGACTAATTTTTACTCTTTACTTACCTATTCGTTCGTTTCGTTCTTCGTTTATTATTATTATTTATTTGTTTATTAAAGGCTTTGGCAGAACCATCAGCCTAACTTAAGCTTAAAACTATTTACATTGTTTTAGTACTTAAATATACTAAATTTTATTATAATGATGGATCATACAGTTTTAGTCACAAACTAGCTGGTTACAAAGATTCAATTGTGCTTACAATATAATTATATAACGATTTATATAATGCTGGAGATTTTAACATATTTTGTACAGAGTTTGGAACAAAGAATATAGTACTCTCTACCGAGAGGTTAGGAACGTATTTTAATATGTCTTGACATTGACCATTATTACTATACTCTTTGACATTGACAAATTAGCAATAACCTATCCAAGTTAAACTTAGGGCAATTGAAGAAAATGTGTTGTAAATCACATAAATCACAGTTATTACAATAAATACAAGATGCATTACTAGCTAAATTAATTTTAAACAAATGTGAAGGGATTCTGCAGTGACCGATACGTAATCTAGAAATAGTAGATATAAAATGTCTGCCAAGGAATTTGGGATCCTTTTCGAACCAAGCCTTCGTGGAGGGTGTAGGTTCAATTTCTCCTAACCATTTACCCTTAGTGGTTCTAGAATGATTTAAAATAATAGACCAACGCGACAATGCTTTATGTTTTAGAAACAGGTCTGGATCAGAAAAGGGGACCTTACAGTTGCAAGAAATGCCTTTTTCAGATTTAAACTATCAACGAGCTCATTGTCTTAGATACCAAAATGTCCTGGAACCCAAGCAAACTCTACAGTAACGTCTATATCTCTTAAAATGCAGACGTAATGCTTTATTTTGTATATTAAATAATTGTAAGATGCTGATAAAGTTTGTTATTAAGTGCTTGTAATACACTCATGGAGGCTGATAGTATCAAATATTTGTTATTAATTCGTTTATAATTATATATAATATATTCTAGGGCATGTACTATTGCAAGAGCTTCTGCTGAAAAAACAGATAATTGATTGGGACAATGATATGCTCTACCTACATTTACAATAGGGATATAAAAGCAAAACTAGTTCTATTTGTTGTTTTAGATCCATCTGTATATATCGCACTGTAAATGCTTTTGGTATTGAGAAATTTTAAGAATTCAGACTTATGTGTATATTTATTAAATACTAAAAGGCCCACTTGCGCATTTCAGAGTTAATGTGTATAACTCCGAGCGAACTGCTAACACAAGGCTAAATAATTATTTTGGCTTGCACTGCTTAGAGTTAACACTATACTGATACATTAAAACGATAAACCAGAAGAAAACTTGGCTTTAATCAACTAAATAATTAGACAAACATTATTATGTAAAATAAATAAAGACATTAAAATATTGAAATTCAATCAAATACGTAAATAGTGTAAGTAGCCAGTAGCATAAACTAAGGAGTACATATCATATACCATACGTAAAATAATTAACTATTAAACCTGCCAAAATTGGAGGGTTATATGTCTATCTCTGGGTTTATTACGTCAAAATTGTGAGACTATTCTAGTTCGTGTTTTGTATTTAAAAAACAACAACAGAATAATATTGCATCGTTTATTTTTATTGTCCTGATGAGTGACTTTTTGGTTTCTGATGATGTGTTCAGGCCCCCTACACAACGGGATATGCTTATTATGTGTCGTCGAAATCTTATGTCAATCCCATACATTGATTATTAGAATAATTCTTCTATTCTTCTGTTTTATTCTGTTCTACTAGCATTTATGCCAATTCTCAATTCAATTCAATTCTTGATTAATGGCGTTGTTAGACTTATAGACACAACTTTGCCAATGTCTCGTGTAAAATACGAATAGACCGTCAAACGAAGGAGATTGTTCGGTAGATAAAGGTAAAAGGGCCGGTGATCATGAATCTAACTACTGTGATGAGTAGACCAACACTGAAACAAACAATACTCGTATGATACTAAGCATCTACGAAATATATACACAAATAGTACTTAAATTACTTTTACTCTAAATTGAGAACTAGTTGTTCTCAATTAAAAAAAATAAATAATAATTATTATTCTGAGCTATATAAAATATAATATTTACAATCGAATCTTATTTACTTTTATGAATTTGTAAATAGTATGAAGGAATGGATTGAATACAAGGTGATTAACGATTTACATGATACAGGACGAGGAATTTCGGGTGGTAAAACGTCATATAAAGAGAAAATTAGTTTGGGGCAGCAGAAAAATAAATGGTCCACATTACCTTCGGCCAGTCCACATTCGCAAATGGAACTATCCCTAATCCTGAGTTTGGCCAGAAATACAGGTGTACAAGAGTGATTCAATCTCAGTCGACATAAAGTAGAAACGGCGGCTTTATCCATATTATTGAATTCTGAAAACCAGGGTTTATGGGGAATCTCAGGTTGGATATCGCCGTAAAAGTTACCTTTTAAGGTCTTAGAGACCATTCATACTTTATTCCAATCTTGAAATAAAACCAATTTCAAACTTGAGCGAATGTCTTGAGAGTAAATTTGAAAATGTTCAAGGGACCCCATATGAGTGGCAGATTTAGCGCATAAATCAGCAGATTCATTGCCTGTGATACCAGTGTGACCAGGTATCCAAGCCAACACAATATTAATGCCAACTCTATTACATTGATAAAGTTCATCTCATAAGAGATTATTTAGAATAATCTAAATATAATAGGAGATCTGATTTTTGATCGAAAGGGGTTAGACAAAATAGATTGAAGGCAACTTTTAGAGTCCAAAAATATGATTGAATTATTTAAATTGTGTGATTTTACAAATAAAATTGCTTCTAAGATGGCTACTGACTCTCCAGTGAATACTGAATAGCTAGAGGGACATTTGAACATTAAGGAGATTTTGGTACAGGGAATCCACACGGCCGCACCTACAGAACAATTAGACAGTTTGGAAGCAACAATGTATACCAGTTTTTATAATCACTATAAATTTTGTTCTTAAAAATATTATTGGCTTCAATAGTGCTCTTATCAATATCAAAGTCGAGCATTATCTTTGGTTGGAAAACTAACACATTGTAGTCTGTATAATATAATGGCAGTGTAGGTTTCTGAAATAAAGGGTTAAGGAGTTGGGTAAATAAACGATATGAATGGAGAATGCAAGGGAGATAATCAGGCAGCTGGTGATAAAGGGAATTATAAAGTGAGAACAGCCGGCTTAATTTGGGGAGAAGAGGATGGTTGCTATTCTGGGCTATTTAAAAAAAAAACTATTAGAAAGATATTGCCTACGTAATGAGAGAGGAGGTTCAACACACTCAACTTGCATTGCGTTTATTGGTGATGATTTCATAGCACCTAGTATAATACGTAAGCAATTGGATTGAATGTTGTCTAATTTTGTAATTGCAGATTTGTTACACGGGTCTAAATAATAAGAGAAATAATCCATATGACTACGGATTATTGCTTGATATAAGATCTTTTGAGTAAACGGGTGAGCACCCCACCAGACTCCAGAAAGAGAGCGAAGAATGTTGATATTTTTCTCACATTTCCGAACCAGATATTCAACGTGAGCTATACCTGATAATCGGGAATCTAACCATACACCTAAAAATTTTACTTTGCTGTCTTGGGGAATTACCTCCCCATTAACACTAATTGAAACAGTGGGAATTACTTTTTTTTTTGTAAATATTACTAAATTGCTTTTTGAAGCTGAGAGTGATAACCCATGATCCTGGAGCCAATCAGTTAAGTAGTTAAGGGCTGAATTTAAGCGACTTGATGCTTCATCTAGGTGTTTAACAGATACATATAGAGCAATATCATCAGCATATTGTAGAATTTCACAAAAAGATTGAACTGTAAGCTCTAAATCACTAGTGTATAAACTGTATAAAAGAGGGCTTAAAACAGACCCTTGTGGCAAACCCTTCCAGATAGTTCTAGGGGAGGAGAATGAATTTTGATGTTTTATGGATATTGTTCTTTCCATAAGTAAATTGCATATAAAATGGATTAACTTTATAGGAATTTTGAGACGAATTAATTTATTTTTAAGTACTGCAAGTAATACATTGTCGTATGCGGATTGAATATCTAGAAAAACTCCTACTAGATATTCCTTTTCTGCATAGGAAATGCGTATATCAGTAGTTAATATGCTAACACTAATCTGCTGTGCTCATACCTTTTCTAAATCCAAACTGAGAATTTGCTAGTAAATTTTTGTTTTCAACAAACCATTCAAGGCGGTGTTTCACCATATGTTCTGCAATTTTGGCTAAAACGGCAGAAAGGGCTATTGGTCTGTAGCTATTTGAGTCAGATGCAATTTTTCCAGGCTTAAGAAGTGGAATAACTACTTGATGTTTCATGGCTTGGGGAATTTATCCAGATTCAAAAAAGTTGTTAATTAGATTGAGATATGCTTTTTTACTTGTTTCTGTGGCATTTTTTAAGAAAGAGTATGGAATTCCATCTGCTCCAGGAGAGGAATCTATTAAGCCCTCAAGTGCGAAATTAAGCTCATTGAATGTGAAAGGAGAGTCAAATGAATCAGAGGAAGACAGAAAATTTAGATTAGAAGGGAACAAATCTTTATTAGGGACATATGCGGGAGACATTTTGTCAATAAATGCTTCTAGTCAGGAGGAAGTATCATTACTAGATATGTTATTTCTATTGTAGGATCCTCTAAATCGTTTTAATTGTTGCCAAACCATTGCAGATGGGGTCCCCGGAGACATTTTCTCACAAAACTGAACCCAACCCAACCTCTTTTTCTTTTTCAAAAGTTTTGTGGTTTGAGCGGCTGTTTTTTTATAAATAATAAAATTATTGACTGTCATATTGACATTGTATCGCTTTTCTGCCTCTTTTCTATCTTTAACTGCTTTTGAGCACTCTGCATCCCACCAGGGGTTAGAAATTTTGGATTTAGATGATTTTTTTAATGGGAAAACCTCATCAGCTACCGAAATAATACACTCTACAAATTTAGAATATAACACGGAAAAATTTTGTATATCTGAAAAAGGAAGGTTTCTTAATTTGTTTTCTAAAGATGTAGCATATAACTTCCAATTTGCATTGTTTAATCTGGGTTTAAAAGAAGGACAAAAGTTTACTGGTGGGATAATCCTATTAGAGATAGTCATATAAATAGGGAAGTGGTCACTTCCATATGTGTGATCCAAGAGACACCAGGACAAAATAGAAGCCAGCGAAGGAGAACAAATGGAAAGGTCAACTGCACTTCTAGGGTCCTGTGAATGAAGGACCCTACGTGTTGGGGATCCGTTGTTAACAACACATAAATTTGCTTCATCAGAAATTTCTAAAAGGGAGAGGCCAAAGGAGTCATCACGACTCGAGCCCCATGAGGAGTGATGAGCATTAAAATCCCCCATTAATATAATAGGAGGTGGAACTGATGAAATGATGTACCAAATATCTGAAACTAAAGATGAATGTGGATGGGAAATGTACTATGATATAAAGGATATATTAAACATACTTACAGCAATGACATTAATGTCAGGAGAGACAGGTGGAAGATGAATTTGTGAAAATGAAAATGAACGCCTCACAAGCAAGGCACATCCAGCATATCCATCTGCCCTATCATCCCTAAGACATGAGTAACCCGGTACGCAGAAACGAGAACCAGGCACTAGCCATGTCTCCGAGATGGCAATGACAGATGGCTGGAATTGATTTATTAAATGTACAATCTCATGCTTTTTATGACGTAGGCTTTTCGCGTTCCACCGAAGGATAGGTACCTGATCCATGATTTTTTAAAGAAATAATTTGTGTAAGTTTTTGGGCAACGTGGGACGGTATGTTTGTGTTTGATTTAGCTAGTAAATTAAATAACATGTTAAAAAGAATTTCCAGGATATTATCATCCTGGAGAACCGATGAAGAATTGGAAGAGTTGGAAATGGATGATAACGCCCAACCATTTGGAATGGTTGAAGCTGGGTTACTGACAATAGCCTGATGAGAGGACTTATCAAAGGATTTACCCAGAGGTGCATGAGTACGGGGAGTGGTGTACACAGTTTTCCTATAAGAGGAACTCGATGGTTGATTACTGGATAATGATTGTGAATATGAAGGGTGATTATTAATAATTGCAGAGCTTTGTGTAACTTCTGCGAATGGTTTCACTGATTTTGGATATGATCGTGATGCTTCCTGGTATGATATATTGTCTTTTGACATAAGAAGTTTAATGGAACTCTGCCTGCCTTGCTCAGGGCAATCCCTGCTATTTGCAAAGTGCTGACCCGAACAGTGCAAGCAAGAAGCTTCCGCCTCAATTATTCCACAGGAGTCTCCCGCATGCGGCTGAGCACAGCGATAACACCTAGGCCCAGACCTGCATTGACCCTTCACATGTCCAAATCTACAGCAGTTGTGACATTGAATAGTAGGAAACTGATAAAGCTCTACAGGAAGGGATGTATGAAAACTAAAAATTTTGTTGGGAAGCAACTGGCCTTGGAATGTCAGAACTACTGTCTGGGTAGGGATCCAAGTTACTTTACCATCAGTGCTGGTCTTTCTATTAAGTCTGCGGGCCTTGAGAATAGGACACAACCATTAGGGAGTACAACAGACTCAACAAATTCATCCATGGAAAGATCGACTAGAACATAACAAACTATACCCATCTTTGTAGTATTGTATGTAGGAACAACAGCAACAAATTTAGCAAGCTCCAGAATTTTACTGTCTAAAAAGTAATTGGCGTCAACCGCCGTTTTAAATTCGATAGAGATTTTATTTCTACCAACTTTCTTGATGCCATCTGTGCAGATGTTCTTAATTTTATTCCGAAAAAGGAACTGACCAAACTTAATTGGACGTATGGTAGTTCCAACGACAGGGTCTGGCTCAGTTCGAGTTATGTGGACGATAAATGGACCATTGTCAGAATTTGTGTATGATTTCACACCTACTACTAATCTAGGATGTACAAATAAATTTTGTATCGATGCTACAGCAAGCTCCTGATCTCTTATTATTTTTTTAGGGTTATCAAATTTTTCATTTGTCTGTCCTTCATTAAAACGGCGTTTAGTCCCTGGAATTTGACTGGGCGATGAAGCACCAGATCGTGGGTCAGGAGGATCTGGAGGATCCGGAGGCTCAGGGTCCTGCGGATCTAACCATATCTCCTTTTCCATCTTTTAGGCCACCACAAAAGTTTACAAGGAAAAAAAAAAAACAAATGAAATTTGAACAAAAGAATGAATTGTGAAATTAAATACAACTTACCTATTATTTATAACATCTACACTATATATAATAAATTCTACACAAATATGACGATGATTTCTGACCAATTTTAAAAATTTTGAGCAAACATTTTTAAATAATAAACGAAATCTCACTAATACGTGTGACAGCTATCGTTGAAATCCGCCAATTCTCTATATATCTTCTTGTTTAATGGCCTTCTCTATATATAGTACATGATCTATGAGTAAACAAACAATAATTTGAGATAATGACATATCGCCATTCAATATAAACTACCAAAAACACACGGCGTCAATTCAAATCTGACATTAAACAAAGACTTATGCAAGTGACTGTTGTGTGAGAAAGAGAAGAATACTTGTGTCGTTCATCATTCATCCCTTTTGTATTTGGCTGGTTGTAAGCGGAACGAGGTTAGTAAAACCTGCGTGATTTTTCTTACGTGCAAGAAAAATTTTGTATTAGATAGTTATTTGTGTAACCTAAGCTAGTAAACCCAAAGGTATTTCATTATCTCAAAATTTCCGCGCAAGTGGGCCTTAGGACATCTAATATTATGTCATAATATCTTAAAGAGTAACATGGAAGGATTTTAGATCAATATACAATGTCTTGAAATTGGAAATTTAAAAATGAAATTGATTCGCTTAGGGATGTGGTTACCCGTAATGAAGTATTATTGTAATCAGGGTAGTTAAAGTTTTCTAACGATCTGGAGACAACTTCATTGTCTCTACTGACTAGTTTGAGGCAGTACTTGTCAGTCACAAAGGAACGTCTAACGGCTAAAGGAACTATACCAGCTTCAACTTCCAAAGAGTCATGGCACCCAAAATTATGCGAAGTGCTTTATTTTAAATGAGATCTAACTTTTTCAGAAGATGACTGGCTGCATTATATTAAAACATGCAATCATAATCAAAGTAGCTGCGAATTGTTGCTGTGTACAATTATTTTAAAATTTTGGGGTCAGATCCCCACTTGAGTCCTGTTAATGATCTCATGATATTTAATGCAAGTTCAGCCCTCTTACTTATGTAATTTATATGATCTACCCAACACAGCTTATATTCCAATACAACACCAAGATATTTATATGAGCTACACACTTGCAAATTTATTCTGTTGTATTGTAATCTGGGTCTAAATTCAACCATTTCTAGAGAAGGCCATGACAACACTTTTATTTGTATTAATGTCTAATCTTAATTCAGTACTTAGAGTATTGTGTAAAACTTTGAGGCAGTTGTTATTATTGACTCACCTTCAATAATATTAGATATCTGAGTATATACAACAAGATCATCTGCATAGAGTATATATTTAACTGATGTTGGAATTTTTAGCATTAAAGAAACTAAACTTAAAATAAAAACTAATAGGGAGATGACAGAACCTTAGGGAGTACCATTATAAGATATATTAGGCCCATAAAACTGGTTCCGTAATTTTAATTTGCGATTATTTAGAAAATTGAAAAGCCATTATATCTTATTACTTAGTGCAGTTATAAATTCACTAATAACAAAAGGGTGTAATAACCATTTAGCTGAATTAAATCTAGTAGAATCAAAATATTTCTGATAGTTTGGATAGCTAAGATTGTTAGCAGGGCATATTTTATTTAAGTAATTTAAGGCATTATCGTTGTCCTGTAAATAATCAGTATTACTAATTATATTTTTAGAATACTTAAACTTGTGTATATAATTCCAAATGACTTTAGAGGGTGCACATCAATTAAAGATCGCGCAGAGTGTCCTCCAGCTTAAACGTTTTTGTTCTAATATAGTAAACTTTTTCTGGCATCAAATTTTTTGTATAATATGTAGTTTTCGACAGTAGGAAATCTTTTATACGAGTCTAATGCGAGACGAGCTTCATAAACTGCTTTTTTACAAATGTCATTCCACCATACACACTGTTTCTTTATCTTACTACTATATTTAGTATTCTTATTAGTAACAGACTTAAATGTGGTAAATGACAATAGAATTAAGTTAAGTTTTTCTATAAAATTATTATAATCAGTTAGAGGGTCACCTGTAAGATTAAATGTTGAGAATGAGGCATTACACTGTTCTTTGAATTTATCCCAGTCAATTTTATTAAAATTAACTGTAGGTGTAATTAACAAATTTGATTGATTATTATTGCTGTTATATCCATGAGTTTGATTAGGGTACAACAAGCCGACATGTATAGGATAGTGATCACTGCTCAAAGGATCATCGGCTATGGAAAAATTACAACTAGAATTTAACGGGGTTGATACGAAAACTAAATCCAATACACTAGCATTTTTCCCAACAGGGGATAAAATAGTGGGATTATGATCATTTATGCATACGATGTTATAATTTTCCATAAAATTGTATAACAAAGTGCCTCTTCTATCGTTTTTAATAGATCCCCAAGATGTATGGAGGGCGTTAAAATCACCAATGATAATATAATTCCGTGAAGTTATTTTAGAGTATACATTATTTAATAAGTTTAAATTAAATTTACCAGGAGGGCAATAAACACTTAATATATCTAGAGAAAAAGTGTTTAGATGTAAAGTTATCAGTATGTTCTGAAAATTATAAGAAGAAGAACTGCTATCTAAATCCGTTTTAAATTTGTTTTTAACAGCAATTATTACTCCACCGTGAGGTCGTTCTGAATCAGCTCTAATTATATTGTACCCTGTAAGTTTAAAAGATTTTGATTTATCCAGCCAGGTCTCATTTAATAAAATTATGTCTATCTCTGTACTATGTGTATTAATATAGTAAGTTGGTCTAATTTGGGGCAAATACTTCTAGCATTCCAGTGCAATATATTAAGCTGTGAATAAGCCGTTGTTATACAAAGTTAGCTATTAAGGTTTCTTTAATTATTTTAGAAGAAACACTAAGACCCTCCTGTTCCTTTTTATGTAAAATATCGATAATTGTTTTTGTAATAGCATTTAAGGCAAGATCAGAATTAATAATTGCAGACATTGTTGCTCTTCTCGGAGGAGAAGATTTGGTTAGTGGGGAAACTCGAGTTTGTTCGATTGAGGTCATCGTATTATTACTTGGAAGAGGTGGGAAATTAGTTTTAATATTTTCTCTAGTAACAGTAGCATAAGTAAAGTTTCCTAAAATCTTATTCTTAACTTCAGACAATTTGGTAGATTTTATTGGACATACATTATAGATTGCTACATGAGGGCTAATACAGTTGGTGCATTTGACTTTGTTTTGAAGGTTTTATAACTATGGTTCTCGGAGCAAATAGAGCAGACCTGAGCATTCTTGCAGCTACCACTACCATGATTAAATTTGTAGCAGTTATAACATTGTAGTAAGGGTCTTATATATTCACGGACATCAAACCAGATGTTATCAAACGTTACGTGATCGGGTCTTGTTGTAGAGAGAAAAGTTACCAATATTGTTCTTAAGGGCTTAAGCTTTCTTGCTACAATCCTGCTGTCTTTTCTTAAAACGCTTAACTCCTATAATTTCACAGCGAGCTTCAAGATTTCGTAAAAGGTCTTCTTCAGTGACCTCCACCGGTGCAGTAATTATATACTTGAGATTCGAGGTGATCAAATGGGATTTTAGCTGTCCAGTTATTTTCATTAAGTAAAGTTTTGTTCAGCAAAAATGTATTGGCATCTTTTCTAGATTTAAAATAGATCTTTATAAAATACTGGCTAACTTGTTTAACACATTCAATGCCTGTTACCTTGTTCTTTAGGATAAAGTTGACTTTAAATATATCAATTTTGTTCCTGGTACCTGTTTCATTACCATTTGTATGTGATAGTAATATGGGATACTCTTTCCTTTCTTCTGTGTATATATGGTGAAAATCATTAAACAAACCCCTCCTGGTAGTAATAAATGTATGAGACATTTTATTCATCGGTTCTATAGCATCCGAATTTTGCAATTTTCTTTTTAGGTCTTTACCGCCACTGGACTCACACATTATAAAATTCTTTTACGAGAGTGTTTAAATTACCAATGCGCGTATAATTTAATGGAATATTGACTTAAAATAAGTTTATTTAAATAAAATTATAATTTAAGTTCAAAAGACGCGCCAATTTTTTTCCCGCCAAAAAACCGAGTTTCGTTCTTCGTTGTTATGTCCACAGACTACTACACTACTCGTTATGTCCAGTTATGAGGATATGTCCTTGCGTCCTTGGACATATGACTATATAATCTATGTTGTTATGGCTGTGTTCCGAAATACGCGAAATACACTGAGAGCACTGTCCAGTGAGAAAAATTGTTCCGTTATTACTGACAGTATGCTGCCGCAGTATGCTAGGGAAATATAATATATGACGTCAAGAATCATCGCCATTTTTGTACTGTGAGCACTGGCGTTTTCGAGGTAAGGTCTTAGATAAAGGATAATAAATCCTTTATCTAAGGGTAAGGTGCTCTCAGTGGTTTGATCACGTGATCAACAGCGTCCAGAAATATAACAACTTGCACTATTGACAATTATTATTATTATTGAATATAAGTCTTCTTCTTGTATTGACTTGAAGAAGACGTCATTGTCATATTGTCAATTGTCAATGTTATCATTGTAACTCGGGTCTGGGTGTTCTTTATTAAAGGGTCTGGAGCTTAGACGAAGGATATTATAGACAAGCTATCAGCGTATGCAGTGTCGAGATAGCAATAGATAACCGGAATAATTTTAAAAGATAACTATGATTATAACTTTGTTGACTAAAAATGTACTACCTGTTTTAGCCGGATACAACAATGACAGGACAAAAGAAATTGCAGTTATGCTTATATTTTGCTTAAAATGTATTAGAACGTGTAACATTAGCGTAAATTACGTGATTGATGAAGGTTTTTTTACGTAAATACAAAAACAAGCTCACATACCGATGGTGGGTATGGTTGGCCACCTTACTGTTAGGACTCAGTTGATTAGGTCCAAATACAAATAACGCATACGCGAAAAGGATAACATACTTATACATGAGTCTCTCTCATTCTTGGTAAAACCTAATATGTGCATCCGTTTCTTCATCTTTATTGTCGTAATAGTAGCGAGTCTATAATATTCTTTGTCTAAGTACGTAATAATAATACAAGTTAATATCACAGATAAATAACTATACTGGGAATATTTACTCAACTTCAATTCTATTTGTTATATGTGTTGGTTATAATTTGCAATTTGCTTTGATTTCTATTTCACAGAGTACTTTTTTATATAAGGAATTTCTATTTGCTTTGCTTTGATATTTTTTAGATGTCTTGAGTAGTATATTCCCAAATATATTCCTTGTTTTAGATAAACCAATCAGTTTCAAAGAGCATATAACACTACGTTTAATCAGTTTTATGAATTGGCTAGAATGGCTATGGCTAGTACGGGCTAGTGCGAGTTTATTTCATTGATACGTAGTTGATGTTAAAATATTCTTTAGTTTTCTTTAGCAGATCGTAGAGAGCAAAAAAGGATCCATATAAGATCATTAATATGGATTTTCTAACAGTCGACCGTAAAATATCTTTATCCCTTGATAAAAAAGTGGAGGAACCTGAAACCAATGACGACCTCGAGGTAAATTTATGTTAAAGTATTTTAATATTCAGGATATCTTAGAATACTAACCCACCTTTCCAAGATTAGTTACCGTCTATTAACTAACAGATAAGTTGTAAAAGTAATGTTACCAGAAATATATAAAAAACATTAAGATTGCAGTGTAAATTCAACTATATTATAAAATTTCATGTCTTACCTGCTCAATGTTTTTTTTCCACCATAATGAACTGGCCGTAGGTGCTTATTTATCTGTGAAATTGCATTGAGTCTGCTAGCATATGTAATGCAGTATAAATATTTAAAAAAAAATCATAGGTAATCTTCTGACCAAAAATAGACTTCATAACTAAGACCAGAACTTCAGAACTAACTCCTGCAATGGCCACTCCTTATATTTTTTAATTGTAGGTGGATAATTCAAATAGTGTGTTATTGAAGATAGCCACTCTATATGCTGAGCAATTAATGAGCGATCTGGTATTAGAGGTAGGAGGTAAGGGCTACCCTGCTCACAGGCTGATACTATGTGCAAGCAGTGAAGTGTTTCAGGTAAATGTTACTATTTATATTTATTTATTACATAGTGTGGCCATAAATATTGATAAAAAAAATATATACTACATTTGCATTTAGAAACCTGTTTTTCTATCTATCTTCTATACATAATTGCTTGTACGGACTGACTGACGTTCAACGCAGAGCCTAAGCCGCTGGGGCTGCAAACTTGAAATTTTGGTAGTTGATGCCTTTTTTGTTGTAGAGATCTACTAAGAAAGGGTTTTTGAAAGTTTCACCCCTAAGCGGGTAAAATAAGGTATAAACGCTTTTATGGAACTCTGTCAGCTTGAAAGTAAGAAGCATGAAATTTTATTTATCTGTTTCTGATCAGCAATAAATGTACATGTATTATGGAATTAAAAACAAAAACTACCAAGATGGTTATTTAGGGGTTGAAAGTTTGTATGGGAAGTTCGTCATTTTTAAAGTAAGAAGCACCAAATTTCATATACGTGTTTCAGGTTAAAAATATATGAACATGTATATCAACGATTTTATAATTTTTACCCCTATGTGGGTGAATTAGGGGTCGAACTTACTTATCATCACGCCATTTCCCTTGCGGGGTAGGCAGAGAGAACAGTGCCAAGAGGCTCTATTCTTTCATACATCTCTCGCTTCCTCAACATTCATAACTCTCTTCATACACGCTCGCCGGTTTCGGAGACTCCTGACTCCACCTTCCTTCAATACATGACCAATTTGGTCTAGGTAGGTAAGTCTCGGTCTCTCCCTGTATCTACATCCTTCCACTTTCGCATTGTATATCTTCTTAGCCAGTCGCTCGTCCGGCATTCTTTCCACATGTCCGAACCATCTGAGCATTCCCTTTCGCATCTTTACACCAATACTCTCTTTCATACCTACTCGCTCTCTTACGTCGTCAGCCTGACTCCACAGATTCTCCGCAGAGATCCCATTTCGACCGCATTGATTTTACTCTCAAGCTCCTTTTTACATACCCAACTCTTGCTTCCATATAATAACGTTGGGACAAGCACTGCGTTATGTATTGCGACACGTGTCTTCTGACTGAGGTGGTGGCTGCCGAGAAGTTGTCCCAATGCTCCGTTCACTCTATTTCCCGCATTCACTCTTCTTTCTACATCAGTGGTGTACCTTCCATCCCGACTGAATCCACATCCAACATATACAAATTCATCCACTTGTTCTAGCACACCATTTCCTATTGCTACTCTAACATCTGCTTTGGCTTCTTCTCTTTCAAAAACCATTACTTTGGTTTTGCTCACATTCACACGTAGGCCCCTTTTCTTACAATCTTCTGCCATTACGTCGACTAGGGTTTGCAGGTGAGTCGCAGACTGCACTAATAGGACTGCATCGTCTGCATATAGCAGCGAGTTAACCACTGAGTCGCCCATCTGAACTCCCACATTCATTTCATTCAACCTTTGTAGACATTTATCCAGATATATGATAAACAGTCTGGCTGATAGA
Organism: Leucoma salicis; assembly: GCA_948253155.1. NCBI lineage: Eukaryota > Metazoa > Arthropoda > Insecta > Lepidoptera > Erebidae > Leucoma > Leucoma salicis. Next base: position 23,718,402 of record OX411814.1, on the reverse strand, counting down.
ACGCAGCCCTGTTTAACGCCGATATTGATATCAAACCAGGGTGACATTCCATCATCCAGCCGCACACAAGCTCTGCAGTCCATGTAGTTGGACTGTACCGCTTGTAGCAGCCTACCGTTAATACCATACTCCGGCAAAATGTCCCAAAGTTCCTTTCGTACAACAGTGTCAAATGCTTTCTCCAAATCCACAAAACTGCAGAAAACCCTCTGGCCTACAGCCAGATGCTTCTCCACAATGTTGCGCAGAGAAAACACTTGATCCATGCATCCTCGTCCACACCTGAAACCTCCTTGTGCCTCACACAAAAATTCATCAGACACCATCCTCATCCTCCTTTCAATAATCTTACCATACACTTTGGCCGCCAAACTGGTCAAGCTTATGCCTCTGTAGTTTGCACAGTTATAACGTGAACCCTTGTTTATAACCAAGGGCACGATGACTGCGCTTCTCCAGTCCTTACTTTGGCCGCCAAACTGGTCAAGCTTATGGCTCTGTAGTTTGCACAGTCATAACGTGAACCCTTGTTTATAACCAAGGGCACGATGACTGCGCTTCTCCAGTCCTTGGGAACCATTCCTGAGCTCCAACATAAATTGAGAAGCATCAGGAAGGATTCCCAGACACATGAGCCTCCAAGCTTGATCATCTCAGCAGACACCATATCGATACCCGCTGCCTTACCATTTTTAAACTTCTAATCGCCCATTCAACTCCATACTAATGTCATCAGAGGATGCCGGTATCGAATACGGATCTGTTAGACCACATGTGGCACCAGCATCACCCTGAACATCCGCATGCATATATCTCCAAAATATTCACTCCATCGGCTTAACACATCTTGTGTTTGCGTAAGAATGTCTCCACCTTTAGACCTTATTTTATTCATTCTGAAAGCCGACCAACCACTCCGAGATTTCTTTACCTCCCTCCAGAAAAGTTTGGTGTTGCTCTCAAAGTTTTAGGTCAGCCTTCTCTGTTCATTCCTTCTCCATGTATACATATGGATGTCCTTATGTTGAAAAAATGTGTTTGACACAATAAGGTTTCTCTCCATACATATATCCGCAATGAGCCTACCTGCATCATTTACTCTCTTATCACCAAATGAACCAAGCACGTCCTCGAAGTCTGGACGCTTGGTCCCAACCCATTCATTCAAGTCTCCGCATACGATCACGCGTTCACTAGCTTCTGCCAAATCCGGAACTTCCCTAACATTATCCCAGAACTTCTCTAGATCCGATGCCACCGAAGAGCCTACGGGAGCATAATCTGCGACCATGAAGACCCTGGTGACACCTAGTTTTATTCGGACCCATAGAAGTCTGGGATCAAACATTCCGTAGTCTTTCACACCTGAGGCCAAGCGAGCGGAGAGCAACACCCCCACTCCCATGCTGGCCTGATCGCTCTGCGGTACACCAGACCACAGAGCTAACCTGCCACCAGGAAGATCACAGGCGTCGCTACCCTTTCGTTTGGTCTCTGTTACACAGAGCACATCAAGCTGTCTGTCCGACATGACGGTTACCAGCTCGTGTAACTTATCTTCCACACCACCTCTTACATTCCACGCGACACTCTGCTCCCCTCGACTCGCCAAACTGGGCAAGGCGTGATGGGTGGCGGCCCCCATCGCCGCATCTGCCGTTGTTCGGACCGACGGGGGCGGGTCGGTACGCGCCGCCTCTGGGGCACGCCCTAACCCGCACTGCGGTACGCATTCGAGCCGGATTGCAGCCTGTGGATAACAGGCTGGCAGGGATCGCGACGAGCATGCTCCGGACTATGATCACCCTAACCTTTTTTTTTTTTTTTTTTTGTTTAGGCGGGAAAAAATGTTCCTAACCGCACACCCCGTCGCTCGGGGCAACGAACAGGGTAGTGTGGGGCCTTCACCCACTAAAGAAACCCGCCGTGTACCGTCTCTCCGCCTTTATTGGCGAGCCACTGGAACTATGTTACATTCCTTCGGTGGTCCGCCGGCGGCTTACCCTTTCGGGTACCCTCATCTGAGCAACGCATCCGTACACGGAGCGTCGCACCTTCGCGGGAGGCCTTGCGGGTGGCGGACGTTCCCCGGTCCATCCACCCGCAGCCCCAGCTAGGGCGGCATTAGGCGCAAATATTCACGTCTGCGCCGCCCCAGTCGCTGGCGGCGGTTTGGGTCTGCGGAAGGATCAGCCTCCCTGGCCCTCTCCGCCGCTTCCTTCCGCGAGATGACCTCCTCGCAGAAGGCAGCGACCGCGGCCCAATTCCTGTCGCTGCCAAGCATCGCTCTGACGACGCTCGGCAGCGAGAGGTCCCCCCCTATTGCTGCGACAAGTTCACGACGCTGCTCGGCCCAAGCCGGGCACGACTCGAGCGTGTGCTGCGCCGTGTCCTCGTCGCAGCCGCAATGGTGACAGCCCGGAGTCGCTTCCCTCCTTGCGACAATGTGCAGATATCTGCCGAAGCAACCGTGCCCCGACAGCACCTGCACCAGTCGGAAGGTAAGGACTCCGTGCCGTCGCCCTGCCCACTCTTCCAGCACTGGCTGGAGCGCCCCTACGGTCCAAAGACCGGCCCGGGGCGCCTCCAGCCGCGCCCTCCAGTTGGCCATGGCAGCTCGGCGGGCGTCGCCCTGCCATCTGGCCACCACGCTGGGTGGGGGACGTCCACCCCCCTCCCGCTCTTGCGACGCCCGCCGGTACACCTCGGCGAGCACCTCCGCCTCCAAGTCCCACGGAGGGGTTCCGGCCAATACGCAGGCCGCCTCCGTCGACACCGTTCGGTATCCACGTATGACCCTGGACGCGACGACTCTCTGTGGCCTCCACAGAAGAGCCCTGTTTAGTGCGTCCAGGGACTCCGCCCACACGGGTGCGCCGTACAGCGCCAATGATCACCCTAACCTAGGGGTCGAAAGTTTGCATATATTGTTTGTTATGTTTAAAAGAAGAAGCATAAAATTCAATATTGAAGCATCTTATTATATATAAAGTTTAAGCAAACAACTGTATAAACTAAGTGCAACCCGCTACTTCGTTCACATGGAATTTAGTTTTGAATTTTTTGCGGTACCCTAATATTTTTTCTAGAATAATTGCTGGTATGAAGTATAATAGTAATAGCAAAGTTAATCCTTGTTAGATGTGCTATATGCCAAATTGGTCCAGCCGTTATATATATTAGCCAAAACCAACAGTCAAACAAAAAATTTAGAAATTGTTCTTTGTACTCTCATGTGCATTTAGTAAAAAGCTGTTATTTAAACCTTATAAACAGACATTTCAATTATTTGTAAAGATAAGTTTTTTATTGCTTAAATTCATAGTTTGCATTATAAATTACGCTCGATAGATGGCATTATGCACTTTTTCTGGATCGGGCTATTGTTTCGTTATGCCACTTATTACTATTATATGACAAGATAACGTTAAACACACTGTAGGTTGTACGTAAGCAACCCCTGAAGGAATGTCATATAGTTCCAGTGGTCTGCCAATACAGGCAGAGAGACTTTTTTAATGAGAATCCTACCAAACTTCGCGCAAGGTTTACAAATGCTACGGAATGAAGCAGCTCCTAAAACTAACACTAAATATAAATAGGAGTTCACAGAGCTGCAGTAATTAATTATCAACAAAACCATCTATAAGTACACAGAGTAGCTGTAATGAATTACCTGAATAACCTCCCGGATGTTCACAAAGCAGCCGTTTGTAGGTACGAAGAGAATTATCCAGAAAGACGATTGCTTGCGTGGAAAGATACAGAATTTGCTGGTATGAAAGTATTATTCTAGGATACTTTACGAAACGTACAGACATCAAAAACAATTGTGAGGTTTAGTTTGGGAGTCGTCGTCAGTGACTGCGATGGCTTAGCGGTCTAGAGCACTTCCCCGGATTGGAAGGGATGCTGGTTCGAATCCCACTTGCAGCAAAACCTCTCCTTTTCCACTTTCACAAATAATTTGTTCTTTATAGTAGGTAGCTGAGCATGTCAAGTGCTAATACAGATCAAAATATTTTACGAAAATGAAAAATTCGTTTTGTAGAGCACAATGAGTTAGGATCATACGTAAATTGAAACACCCTTAAATCTAAAGAAGTGCCTGGTATATAATAGTTAGTGAGTGTGTTTCTCACTAGAAACTCACTCTTAAAATTGGAGCACCAGTAATGTTATTAAGAAATCTTAATCTCCTAAATTGTGCAATAGAACTAGTTACAAATCAAAGATCTTTATAAAAACGTCGTAGGAGCTACAGTAGTTACCTAACGTGGACAAGGAAATTTTATTTCATTCCACAAAAACAGTTAATTCCCTCAGAGTATCTTTAAGAAATTAAAATAATATTAAATAATACAGATCCCTCTTAATGTGTGCTTTGCCATAACAGTTAACAAGTCCCTGGGTCAGTCACTAAGAAGGAAAGTAATATAGTTCCGGTGGCCCACCAATAAAGGCGGAGAGATGGCACACGGTGGGTTTCTTTAGTGGGTGAGGTCCCCACACTACCCTGTTCGTTGCCCCGAACGACAGGATGGGCGGTTATGAACATTTTTTCACACCTTAAACAAAAACAAAGAGGTCAGTCACTGAAAATGACTGGCATCGATTTAGGTAAGGACTGCTTTTCACATGGAGAGATTTATGTTGCATACTCCAGAGTGAGTTTTAGACGCAAAAGGAAACACTGCAAACGTCGTTTACAAAGAGCTACCTACAATAGTAATTAAACCAAAAATTTTGATGGTTACTAATAGTTTTATTTCATTACAGATAGTATTTTTTAACAAAGTAGTTCCTATCTTAATATTCATTTATTTGCGCGAGCGAAGCCGCGCGAAACAGCTAGTTATCTATCTATCTTCTATATATATATAATTACTTGTACCGACTGACTGACGATCAATGCAGAGCCTAAACCGCTGGGGCTGCAAACTTGAAATTTTGGTAGTTGATGATTTTTGTTGTAGAGATCCACTAAGAAAAGATTTTTGAAAATTTCACCCCTAAGAGGGCACGATAAGGTATAAACGGTTGTATGGAACTTCGTCATATTCAAAGTAAGAACCTACCTGTTTCTGGTTAGAAATAAATGTACATGTATAATGGCATATTAAAAAAAAATACGCCTAAGATGGTAAATGAGGGGTTGAAAGTTTATATGGGAGGTTCGTCACTTTTGAAGTAAAAAGCACGAAATTCCAATTACCTGTTTCTGGTTCTAAATAAATGAACACGTATATCAGCGATTTTATAATTTTTACCCCTAAGAAGGTGAATTAGGGGTCAAAAATTTGCATAAAAAGTTTGTTATTTTTAAAAGAAAAAGCATGAAATTCAATATTGAAGCATCTTATATAAAGTTTAAGTAACAATCTTTATTAACTAAGTGCAACCCGCGACTTCGTTCACGTCGAATTTTGTTTTTCATTTCTTTGCAGTAACCTAATTATTTTTCTAAAATAATAGTATCGTAAGTTACTCCTTGTAAAATCTACTATACGCCAGTTAAGCCCCGTCCGAATTGGTCCAGCCTTTATGGATATTAGCCGAAACAAACAGTTAGACAAAAACTTTAAAATTTTTATTTTGTTACTCTCATCGCTTTTAGTAAAAAACTGTTATTGCACGCCTCATAAGCCAAGCGTTGAGGTGGGTACTACTCTCGATTCATGCAGAACAACTGATTTTTCAAACTTAAAATGTCTCTATTTATCATATATTGCACTCATAAAATAAAATATACACACACATATTAAGAAAAAACACTATTTTTAACACTCATGATATTTTGATGCCATTTTTGTTATTTAAACTAGTTAAAAAACTGTTTAAAAAAATTCTGTCTTGGACGTCCGTGTGTTGTAGGTAATGTATATGTTAACACGATAACGACCGAAATACTTTACTAATCGAGTATTTTTTTCTTTTACGATTCAGTATAACTACGAATAGAGCCCTATCACTTTTCACGGCCTGATTCGATGTGGTTTAATTGTTATTAAATAAACAAATAAATAGTTAATATTTACGCTTAACCGATTCGACACTAAAACCAGCGCCATGACTATCCTTACATCGTGAGAACTATTTCTATAGCCCAATATAGAAGTACTTATTAAAATTAGCGCTATCTATGTGATTTATTGAAAACTACTTAGTAAGACCAATACATTACTAGTTACTTATCAAATAATCAATTTTATTGAGAAAAATGAAGATTATGGGGCGTGCACTTTTAGATTTTCCAAAGTATTTAAACATTACAAACAGACATTTCAAATTTATTTATACGAGACGGCACACGGCGGGTTTATTTAGTGGATGAGGACCCCACACTATCCTGTTGGTTGCTCCGAACGACGGGGTGTGCGGTTAGATACCAGCCTTTACAAAAAAAAGTGTTGTACGCAAGTGTGGTACATACTTCCGAGTACGTACAACATTTCCTCGGCCTCACCTTCGGCCGATAGAAATGCTAAATATAAATCTTTTCCTTCATTGGTGACGGAGCTTGCCAGTAAAGGGCAGTACTACATATCTTTTATATGACGCTCAAGTTTTGGCTAGACAAGTGCGGGTAGAGATCGTTGCTCATGTACCACTGGGATAATTTTTCTGTCATTTCCCATGATGCTGATGGTATTAACTTATTTGTTCCGATGAATACTTTGTTGATATATCAGTATTTCATATATATGGAGGTTTATGTGAGTTAGTAGCAGCCGGACAAATACATCCGATATTGTAAGTATATCACAATTATGCGAAATTTTGCATAGAATGAAACCCCGTAAAAAGGCTTCGGTTTAGTTCAATATAAAACCAATCCCAACGACATTTCGATGTATATTTACCTTAATATGGATCTGTTACATCCTATCTTCAATCAGACATTTCTGATATAGTAGGTACACATATTTAAGGAGAATCCTATAAAGCTTCGCACAAGATTTACAAATGCTACTGGAAAGATGCAGCTCAAAAAAAACGAATACTTAATATAAAAAAGGAGTTCGCAGAGCTGCAGTAATTAATTATCAATAAAACCATCTACATGTACATAGAATAGATGTAATTAATTACCTGAATAACCACCCGGATGTTCACAAAGCAGCCGTTTGTAGGTACGAAGAGAATTATCTAGAAAGACGATCGTTAAGGCGATTGCTTGCGTGGAAGGATACAGCATTTTCTGGTATGAAGTATGATTCTAGGATATTTTACGAAACGTATAGACATCTAAAAGCAATTGGGAGGTGGAGATAGGGAGTTGGCGTCGGAGACTGCGATGGCTTAGCGCTCTAGAGCACTTCCGAAGATTGGAAGGGACGCAGGTTCGGATCCCGCTCTCAGTAAAGTTCTCTTTTTCCACTTTCACTAATAATTTGCTATTTAAAGTACCTAGCTGAGCATGTCAAATGCATACAGATCAATATACTTTACGAAAATGATAAATCCGTTTTGTAGAGCACAATGAGTTAGGAATACGTAAATTGTAACACCGTTTAATTTAAAAGAAGAAGCGCCTGGTATATCGTTAGTGACTGTGTTTCTCACTGGAAATTCACTCTTAAATTTGGATCATCAGTAATGTGCTTCTTTTTAGAGTAAGTTTTAGACGCAAAAGGAAACACTGCAAGCGTAGTTTACAAAGAGGTACTTACTATAGTAATTAAACCTAACATTTTGATGAATACTAATAGTTTAATTTCATTTAGAGACAGTATTTCGTTCCTATCTCAATATTCATTTATTTGCGCGAGCGAAGCCGCGGGACACAGCTACAACAACAGCTAGTTTAAAATATTAAAATGGTGTGTTTAAATAGTGGGAAAGAGAACCATATTTCTGTTATAGCTTTACACAAAGTTATGTCTTTAAACTAGCAATTCTTATATATAATATCTGAGTCCAGGTGTCTCCAGTTCGATTATTTTTTTTCTTTTTTTTTCAATTCTTTCTTTTGTGAGAAAAACTCATGACATACCAAACAAAAAATACCGAGCGAAGCTCGATCATCCAGGTACCGAATCCAAATGCAATTAACTAAACTCTCCATCCGCTTGGTATTAGTCAAATGCTTCTGTACCGGGCTATTGATAGGTACAATGAAACATTCTCTGTTTGTGATAGAAAAAGATCTGGGTGTCTACATAGTATTAATTGTACTAAAAAAGAGATCAAAGCAGTTAAAAAGAAAGAATTAGAAGAAATCCTGTAGAAACACGAACCATCTAGAACTATGTTAGGCCTTTCAGTTTATAAGAGATGCGCTGGTCATTAATTAACTGATAATTTAAAAGCAAAATGGTGGTAAAATAAAAAAATAAAAACTAGACGTCGCGGGACCTCTACCAGATGTGAAACCATTGAAATTATTTTATAGAAATAAAATGATCTTAACTTGACAAAGTATTCCTTAAGACAAATCAAACGATTATAAACTTGATGGGTTTGGGTCATTTCATTACAGAGTTACTTTGCCCACCTTCCAACTCCATCATCAGACCCTGGTTACCATCTAGAGACAAAATACTCGTCAAGAAGAATCATACAAGCCCAAACTCGATGGAGTTATGTCGTTTTATAACGGAGTTCCTATTGCCACCTTCTGGCTCCATCATCAGATCCCGAATATCATCTAGGACTGGAGTACTAGTCAAGACATTTCAAACGAGCCCTAACTCGATGGGGTTGCGCCATTTAAGTACAGAGTTTCGCATGGCCACTTCCAGGTCCATCATCAGACCCTGGATACCATCTAAAGACAAAGTACTCATCAAGACAAATCAAACGAGTCCAAACTCGATGGGGTTGCGTCGTTTCATTATAGAGTTACTGTGGCCACCTTCCAGCTCCATCATCATATCAGTTCCATGTCATCATAATATTGCATTGTCACGTGATATACACATGCGTGTAAAATTTCAGCTCAATCGGAAACCGGGAAGGGTGTCAAATTTAACTTGCAAGATTTGAACGGGACAAGTACAATAAAAGCGTCGCCACGCTAACAGCCGATACCCTCCCTCCGCATTAGAAGTTTCACATCAAAAATTTTTTTACTATGATGCATGCACAGTGTTACGTGCAGTAAGATACTTTAATATCTTCTTGTGAAATAAAATTGTCAAATGTATGTAAACTGTCACACAATATGATTTGAAGATCTCTGTCTCTAATTCTTTCCTAAGATAATAGTGGACCTTCACATTCAGCAGTCAAGCTGCCTGGTAGTCCATGAATGGTAGTTAACTTTCACACTCGAACGTACACTTTATACCTATTTCTTTGATTGTATAGCAATAAGAACTAATAAATCACCCCGTAGGGTAAATTTTATATATTAAGAAGGTCCATATTTTTCCATGCCATTCATCAAACCTCATCCGGTATCTATTTTAATCTAGGTAACTTTAAGCACCATCCAAATCCAAAAATTACTGTTTTAGGTAATGCTAATGAATCGCGAATGGAGCGAATGGCGGGAGAGTCGAATAGTACTACAGGAGACCCCGACAGCTGCCACTGTATTCCCTCACTTACTCAAGTATGTTTTATACATATATATAGCATTTTAAAGAGTCCAGAATTACTGATTAGGGAACGTGCCCATACTACGTGACCTATTTTTTAAGATTTTTGTCCCCTCCCTTCCCTAGGTGGTCACCAGTCGTAGTATATGCAACGACTGCTGATCATGAAGTCTCGGGTTCGATACCCGGGTCGGGCAGTGTCATTGAGCTTTTTCATAAAAAGGACAAATTCTCAGTGGCAGCCCGGAGTTTGGAAATGTGCCTGGTAGACGGCAATAGACTCGCCCCGTGGGACTTAAATATAGCTGGCGAACCGTGGGTGTGTAATACACCTCTGCCTCTAGTACAGGCGTGACGCTATGTTTTTTTCTTTTTTATAATCATACAAAATGATAATATGGCCCTTCAAAAATGTTATGTTTATGTTGCAGATATTTCTACACTGGACAAATAAAGATTTCATACGACAGGGTATTGCCATTACTTTCGCTTGCTGATAAATATAATGTAAAGGTATGTTGATCACATTATGTTATACACTCGATGAACCTCGCGTCCGAACTTCCTTTATAGCCCCACCGTGGCCTTTAACGTTCCTTCGGCGGGATTTAAAATTAGCCCAGTCAGTTCAGTTCTCACACTACCTACAATTCGGACACGATGGATCATAAAATTTTTTTGGCCGTGTGGGGCCGGCTTTAGAATTGTCCCACCCCTCTCCACTCATGGGAGTTGTAAGAGCCGACTGAGGGAATACCGAAGAGAGTGGGCAGCAGCACTCCCTCGAGTATTAACAACATCCACTGCGATCGCCAACCCGCCTGCCAAGCGTGGCGATTACGGCACTATACCAGCAGCAGTCTAGATCAGTTGTCACGATGGCTGAATTGGCATCGCATCTGGACGGTATCCAGGAGATGCAGGTTCAAATCCTGCTTGTGACTGTTATTTTCGATTTCACATTTTCCACTTTGTGTTTAATGTTTAATTTTTTGTTATCTTTTTAAGGATCTAGTGAACTTATGCCTGGACTTTATGTTAGACCACATAGCGCAGGCGGCCAAGCGAGGGCACCTCATGGGCTGGATGCAGTACACCATGGCTTGCGGACACAACGAAGTTGCTAAGGTATGTGGAACATGTGTGTAGACCAATCTACCCTTGGTCTACACTCATTTCATGGAAACAGAATCGTTGTGTTGTTTAAATATCGTATCGTACTAATTTTATAAATAGGAAAGTGTATGTTTGTTACTCAATGACGCAAAAATGGCCGAACAGTTTTGGATAAAATCTGGCACACATAGCATAGTTTATTACCTGGATTAACACATAGAATACTTTAAATATTTTTTAGCATTTCACGTGCTTATAAATAAAAATAAAACACGAAAATGAAATGAAAGTACGAAAATGTGAAATCGAAAATAACAGTCACGAGCAAGATTTAAACCAACATCTCCTGCAATACCGTCCCAGATGCCTTGTCAATTCACCCATCATGACAATTGCTCGGGATTGCGAATTCACCCAAGACATCTCTTCAACAAATCTTGCACTATATGTTAATTTATATACGATACTGTTTATCCCAGAAAATGTTAGTTTTTATGTTATATCTCAAGTTCTTGATATAGGAGTGGGATAAAATGCATACCTGTTTTTAAGTCTAATCAAGAGCTATCAAATAAAAAAGTTGTATCAAACTGCGTTCAGTAGTTTTTGCGTGATGCGCGATCAAACAAATAGACAAAAAATCTAAAAAAAAGGTTTTATGTTCAGACACGCCTATATAGCCTAATACAGTAGTTATTTTTTATCAATCTCTCTCTCTCTGTTAGAGCTTTATAATAGTTAGGATTAACCCAAGTCTACCACAGAAGTAATCCAACATAGTATCAGTGGTCCGCCAACAAAGGCGGAGAGACGGCACACGGCGGGTTTCTTTAGTGGGTGAGGGTCCCATCCTACCCTGTTCGGATTGACCCAAGTCTGAGGTTCTCGCAGACGACGTCGCGGGCAGCAGCTAGTTGGTAGAAATAGCTCAAACCATTCTTGACATCAGGTTGACCATAGTATTTGTATTCTCCAGGCGTGTCAGAACTTCGTGAAGTGGAATTTGGAGTGGGTGTGGTCGGACAATGACCTCAGCGAGTTAGAGGGAGAGACGTTAGTACAGCTATTGCAGCAGAGCGACCTTGTGCTGCACAACGAGATGAGCCTCTACCAGTAAGGAACATTGTCTCGTATTGATCAGTAGAGCCCAAATGTTTTCAAATGATATCCATCTCTTTCGTTAATCTCTTGGGGATATGCGGTGCCCTGCTCGTGGCTATCATTCTTTTGGTGACGGATTAGGTTTACAAGGGTCACCACCCCACTTTTTCCCGTGGGTGAAGTCTTAGGAAGTAATTATCACCCATTGCATTACTGGTGGTAAGGCTGGTAACAAGTGGGAGTACTCAGTTCTTATCGGAAGCGAGACAGTACCACCGCCTTGCGTGTGACCGACCGTTAAAAACCTCATTCAGTTGTTGATTCTTTTCCCATCCGTGGAATGATGTGCTGTGCAGCGCCTTGGCAGTATTCTTAGTATTGCCGAGTCTATGAACGGCAGTTACCATTTACCATCTTGCTTACCAGCTTGTCTGTTACCATGAGCAATAGAAAAAAACGAGTGTGCTTTAGACCACACGACTGAAGTAAAACAACAATAAATATATATATTATTAATAATGTTAATATCTATTAATAATGAGAAAGAGTTAAAGAAAATGTGTGCTGCGAGCACACATTCTCTCTCTTGCCCCTACAGTAATATACGTAACGTAACTCTCTCTCTTTTTATCTTCACTAACTTATATATCTCAACTTCCGTTCGCCTCTCCCGATCACACTTTTCGTAACGCTCACGTCACGCATTCACCAGCTTACTCCCCAAGTCAAGCGTGCGTAAAGAAGTATTTACTTCAAAAAGTGCTTACTGGAAGGTATCTTTATTATCCAATGGCAATCATGTTGTTATTTAATTATGACCATCTCATTCTACTGCTCAGGTTTGTAGTCCGATGGCTAAACCAGCAAAAAGAACGATTGAACTCAAGTGATCTAACGAAAGCGGAGCAGAAAACTCACTGGGAGTCACTGGTTGCTGCTATATTCTCACATGTCAGGTATGACAGATAAAATTTTTTATTTCTCAAAAGCCAATTACTCTAATAAAAAAAATGTTTCGTGGGCTAACTACTAACATTAATAATTTGACGACGAATCACATTACACATGAAAATTTACAACGAATTTAAATGAAAATGAAACCTGCATGGTTTCAGATTTCAGAATAAAACTTTTTCATATGAAAACTATGATATTTTAAATTAAAAAAAAGACATGGCATTATTTTGATTTTTGTCACATTGTTTTTACATTCAGATTTTAACGTGAAAATCACCCCGTGTCTACTCGGTTTTTTTGCGACAGTTACAGAATTCCTACGGGGAACAATAACTGTATTATCGTAAAAAATATCTATAGAGGACTTTCTACGAGTTTTTTTTTTGGCAGCACAGATAACAAATGACATTACACATGAAAATTTACTACTGTTTTATTCTTTTTCCTTTAGCTTATCTATTTTTGATCTGTATTTTAGCACTTGACATGCTCAGCTACTTTAAATAACAAATTATTTGTAAAAGTGGAAAAAGAGAGCTTTACTGCGAGCGGGATTCGAACCTGTGTCTCTTACGATCCGGGGAAGTGCTTTAGATCGCTAAGCCATCGCAGTTACCGATGGTGACGCAACTACCCAATTGCTTTTATCGGAAATTTAATTATTATTAGTTTTATCGGAAGGGTTTTTAATGGTCTAATAGGAAATTAGAGGGCAGAAATGTATAAACAACAAGGGTAGATACTTTGATTAAATAAATATATTATACCCTACAAAAAAAAGAAGATTTTATTGCTTTTATATTGCCTGTATATTTACCTGGCAACACCAGAGAAACAACTCCTGCGTTGCCAACTCGTAAATTGGGTAATCGTTAATAATACGTTCGCATCTGCTGAGGAGGCAAGAAGTAGAGAGAGGTTGAAGAAGGGATTAGATACTCCACCTCTCTCACTCAATAGACGAAATTCAACGCTAGGAATATATTATATTACTAGTAATATGCGCACTTTACGCCATTATTCTATTAGAGATTGGAACTTCCCTGGTCGTTTCATATATCTTAAGTTAATGTTTCACATCTGTCGTGCGTCCTCTGAAGACTTTATTTTTACATCAGGTTTCCAATGATGTGTCCAAACCAATTGGCGAAGCTACTTCTGTGCCCACTCACGCAGGAACACAAGGATTTCTTTATGGAGCGGATGGCGATTGCCATGAGCTATCAGTCAGGTAAACATACTCATTCAGCAATCCTAACAAAATATTATTCGTATTCACGAATTCTAAATTTTCGTTGATGCCACTACCGATGAGTTCTTGCGTATAACTCCTTCCTGAATTTTCACTTTATTTATGTTAAGGCAGGTCGGATGCTGCAATTTGAATTGCTAGCTATATAATCTGCACAACAATGGATTCGTGGGCGTAGAATGTCTAAACGCAAAATTGTATCGATTGCTCATTGTTTTATTGTGATTGGTCGAGAGATTATTGTGCCATCACGCGCCGGTCTCTCAGCCAATCAAATTGAAACGATACAATATCGATACGACTTTCTGTTTTAAACTTTAACCCTCCATATCTCGATCGATGGTGACTTCAATTGATCATTATCAAACGACTCCTTCTAAAATTAATAGTGTTAGCCGTACTATAACCATAATTTCACCGATAAAAAATGAAATACTATATATTCTATATACAATTTGTAATTAACATAGCTAAATTATTATGTTCTAAATGTATTTATCAGAGACATAACAGTTCAGTCCATTTTACTTATATAACTGTGTCGTGATGAAATGAGCAATGATGATGTCCACTGGTCATAATGCCATTACGCAGATTGCTATAATTACAATAATGGTCTCCATATCGATATCGGTCTCGGCCGCCCCCGGCCAGTGGTACAGACACTAGCCAATTGAACTAGAAGGAAGTCCTCCTTCAAAGATGGCGGAGTGGTTTAGATACCGGCCTCCCGCCCTAGTGTTGTGGGTTTGATTTCCACACAGGACAACTATTTGCGTGGTCCACAAATGGTTGTTCTGAGTCTGGGTGTACTTTGTGTCAGTGAAATTGTATGGTTGTAAAGTCCCTCGCGATACAAAGATAATTCCTCAGTGCAGGGTGTTGCCCTTAAAAAGAGAAAGCAAGGGTAAAGTGCGTGCATAAACACAAGTGCCCTCTATATCCCGCTTACTATCTTAGTCCAATGGGACGGCATTCCCACACGATCGGAGAGAGATCATTACCCATGATTTTGAATGCTATTTTATTTTATACAACGTGGGTGGCAAACAAGCACACGGCCCACCTGATGGTAAGCGGTTACCATAACCTATAGTCGCGCGGCGACTTCTCCAAGGGAAGAAATAGGAGGTGGATAAGAAGGATAATAAAGGCAGAATAGGGAGGGGGTTTGGGCCACTCTCCGCTACCTCCAACATGGTAATTTATTTTATAGAACTAAGACCAATTATTGACACCAAAAGTCCATATATATATATATATATATATATGGACTATATATATATATATATATATATAGCGATTTATATATATATATATATATATATATATATATATATAGCGATTTATATATATATATATATATATATATATATATATATATATATATATATATATATATATATATATATATAAATCGCTTTTAATCGATCAACAATGCAATAGATATCCCGTCGGCCCAAACAATGTGGTAAATGACAGCGCACTTGAGAAGTGAGCTCTTATTTTGTTGAAAAATACTTTATTTTTTGCTTGATTTCACAGTAAATGTTATTTGTCTTTTCACTTTTAAGTGGCAGTAGTAAATTATTGCTTTGCTCGTTTTTTGTGACGAATGATCAGATTCAGATTCAGATCGTAAATGTAAGATAATATTTTAAAGATTTGTGACTTTATTACTTATGCCATGATTGTAATTATGCCGTGTGGGGCCGGCTTAAGAATTGTTCCACCCCTGTCTACCCACGGGAGTCGTAAGAGCCGACTGAGGGAATATCGGGGGAGTGGGCAGCAGCACTCCCTCGAGTATTAACAACAACCACTGCGATCGCCAACCCACTTGCTAAGCGTGGCGATTACGGCACTATCCCCCATGACGGGACCGCTCGTTGTGGCGTTCTCTTGGGGAGGCCTATGTCCAGCAGTGGACGTTGAAAGGCTGATGGATGGATGGATGGATTGTAATTAGGTTGAACTTAAAACTGTTTTAAAACCTTTGTCTCAGTTCGTTAGTAAAACAGATGTAGCTTAATTTTGTTCGTGACACTGTATCTAGTTGGTATTGATGATCGAAGCTTTTAATGATGAATTCCAGGTCAATATGAACGTGTCTCAGAGGTACAACAAACAGAAGCAGGACGAATGCTGTTCACCCCACGACTATATACAGAAGATACTTGGGGTTCTGTCTTAGCTATAGACAATTTTCACTCTTTACCATGCTACCACACGTGGACGTTCATCTTCTCTACTAGACCTTCGATAGCTGATGTTGCGCCACAAGATAAATTAACAGAGTGGACGGTAGATTTGTACCCTAAAGGAGTATGGTTCAAGAAGAGTTTGTTGATAGTTTGGGCAGGGACTTACGATGTAAGTAGTAATTTTTTATGGTATCTTGTGGTGTGGTTGGGGGGAAATATAGGTTGTACATGCCACCATAGTTATTGTTACCGTCAAATTTATAAACGTAAATATAAGAATAGAATTAGATGTACTTGATATTTCACGTCTATGATTCATTCTATATATGATTTTTTAACAACTATAACTTATTACTTATTTATTTTTTAACTTTCCTTTTACTTGAGTATTAACAACATCCACTGCGATCGCCAACCCGCCTGCCAAGCGTGGTGACTACGACATTATCCCCCATGACGGGACCGCTCGTTGTGGCGTTCTCTTGGGGAGGCCTATGTCCAGCAGTGGATGTTGAAAGGCTGATGGATGGATGGATGGATGATTTTTTGGTTTATTTGTAAATCTTTTAGGAAAATAGTATTTATTTTAGAAAAGCAAATCGTGTGGTGAGGGACTAAGAATACAAGTGTCATCATTCATCATTCTTTCACACGGGTGTCGTACGAGGTGACGGAAGTAAGCAATTATCACCCATTGCATTACTGGTGGTAGCGCTGGGTACCAAGTGGGAGTACTCACTTACTATCGGGCCCGAGCGGGTTGGCACCAGCGTCTCCCATGTGACCGTGAAACACAAGTTTTCTTTGTAGCAGGAGACCGTTAATTCTTTCATTTCCTTACAACAGAGACATTAGCACACTAAACCCTGAGGCGGTGAGACAAATAAAACAATACTCCGATAATTTCTACTATAGTTTATACCTAATAAGTCATTTAAGACTTGCAGAAAACTAGATCGATGAACTCCTATCATTATAAGAATAATGAACTATAGAAATCGTAGAAACGCTAATAGAAATCTTTCATGATACAAACATGTATATATAACTTCAATCGTATAAAGCTTCAATTGTACAAAACTTCCAGCCCTGAAATATGAAAGGCATTTTCAGGTAATTATGCCGAAACTAATCTACTCCAATTTGGACTCTATACAAACAGCAGAAGTTTTACCTCCAGCTGGTAAAAACAACCCAACTATGTTACAATTTCCAGGTGCCAGAAGTAGTACTGAGAACAGTGCGTATCTCCATCACATGCAGGAACTGTCCCGCGGGGACTGTCAACCAGTATGGCGAGACGGAGCAACCGGAACCTGACGTCAGGGTTAAGGTTAGTTCCTTATTTTGTACTATGATGATGATGTCCATCTCAGTGGAAGATGATGCTGATCTTGCATTTATATTTGAATGTAGTGGTTAAACTTCTGGGATATTTATTTGTGTTAGCAATAAAAC
Organism: Leucoma salicis; assembly: GCA_948253155.1. Lineage (NCBI taxonomy): Eukaryota > Metazoa > Arthropoda > Insecta > Lepidoptera > Erebidae > Leucoma > Leucoma salicis. The sequence goes on along the minus strand of OX411814.1, from coordinate 23,700,769 downwards.
AAAAATGATGGATCTCATTTACATGTCATTGGTCACTTCGTCATCATTACATGAACTTAGGTTTCATGAAGTGGTCGGACACATCGTTAAGTGGCCAATTCTATGATCTGACTATGACATTATATATCATCGGTCGCTACTACAACCTCGTTAATAAAAACAGCATTGGAGGGTAGTTTGGCTGCAAAAGGAGATAGCTAATACTAATCCCACTTCTGACGTTGATAGTAGTGATTAACTTTTTCTGTAAATTGCGGTTATATGCTTCTGGTATTGTTAAGTGAGACCGGAGCAGAGGTTACCTTAACGCTAGGTAGGTTGACTATTGTACTATCGTTTAATAAAAATGCCCAGCATTATAGAAATACTAGGCATAATGATGTATCATATTTTGCAGATCGGTATATTGGTATGGGGTGTACAAAATGGCGTTGAGCATGTTTCATCTGTGATAGAACGAGTGCATCGCTTCTCTGCACAAAATAGGTAACAATTACCTAGGCTATGTACAAACTAGTAGAGAGATAGTCAAACAAATTAAATTAATTGTGGAATCCCTTCTAAAAGTTACCCACCGTGATTATGAACGTATAATGTGCAACATGAAAATCCAAACGTTCTTTATATAGTAACATAACATCACGCCTGTATTCCCCGAAGAGTAGGCAGAGGTGTATTACACACCCACGGTTCGCCAGCTATGTTTAAGTCCCACGTAATAGCGAGCCTATTGCCGTCTACCGGGCACATTTCCAAACTCTGGGTTGCTACTGAAAGTTTTTCTTTTTACGGAAAAGTTCCAATAACATTGCCCGCCCTGGGTATCGAACCCGAGAGCCCATGAGTCAGCAGTCGCACACACTACCGCTGCACCACCGAGGCAGTTATATATACGAGGAGGGATCAAAAAGTAGTGAGAATGAGATAGAATATAATGACTATTGATAATTTAATAATTTATTTTTCTACATAGTCTCCGAGTCTCTCTACACACCGACTCCAGCGATTTTCAAAGGCTTCAATCCCTTTCAAAAAAAATATATTGTCTTGGTCCTGCAAAAAGCTACACGGCATCCATCACTTCGTTATCGTATTCGTACCTGTTTCCCCTTAAGTATTCTTTCAATTTGGGGAACAGATAAAAATTGCTAGGCGCCAGATCTGGTGAACAAGGGGGGTGGTCAACCAATTCGAAGCCAGCTTGCTGAATGGCAGCCATCGCAACTGCCGACCTGTGCGCGGGTGCGTTGTCGTGATGAAACAGCACGCCCCTTCGAAGTTTCCCTCTCCTTTTCTCTTTGATGGCATTCCTCAACTTGGGAACTAAAGCTGCATAATATTGGCGTTTCGATTCGAAGATTGCTGTTTTGTCTCGGGATCAAAATGATGGAGCCATGTTTCGTCAATTGTTACGAAACGAGACAAAAAGTTTTCAGAATCTTCTTGAAACTTGTCCAACCATATCTTCGAAATGTCAAGTCGATTTTGTTTCTGACTGTCGGTTAACATTCTCTGCACCCATCTTGCGGAGACTTTTCTCATATTCAAAGATTGTTTCAATATGGATTGAATACTTCCATATGAAATGCCCGTTTCTTGAATTAAGTATCGGATGGTAACTTTTCGATCGCTCAATAGAATTTTCTCGACTTACGCAACATTTTCTTGGGTGACTGATGTCGATGGACGGCCGCAACGATGTTCGTCTTCCGTGCTCGTTCTCCCTACTCGAAATTGAGAAGCCCACCTTGCAACAGTGGAATACGGCGGAGCAGACTCTCCTAATGTGGCCTCCAAATCGCAATAATCTCTTGCGTCGTTAACTTTTTTAAACAGAGGTATTTAATAACAGCTCGTACTTCGTTTTTCTCCATTTTCGAGAACACGTTCCGACACGAAGCAAACAAATGACTACATTCAGAAAAAAATAAAAGAGAATCGAAGATTATTTTCTTTATTATTATTACAAATATGTATCTGAGCTATGCCTGCCAGTATTTTTTTTTTCTTACCATGGAGTATGTCGTTCTCACTACTTTTTGATCACTCCTCGTAGTGATCAATATTTATGTAGATTTTGCCCATGGCATAAAATTAAAAAAAACAAGTCTAGCAAGTGACGTGCTTAAAAAATAGACATTAATTCGAAAGCTATATCTGTATATATAGGCAGTAGCAGGAAATACCATTCACTCGCACTTTATAAAATATCCAAAACTAAATGCCTTATTGAATTGAAAGTTGAAGAATAGGGTATTGTTTCCTTAACGAGGATTTTGGTTAACCACCTAAAGGGATATGCCCAAAAAATGCCTGAAATGGACAGTAACTATTAATAGTCCTTAATTCTATTTAGAATAAAATATGTATAATGAAATAATTCTCAAGCTTGTTTGACTAGGGCAAAAATATAACGACCTTTAAAGTATTAAACTTGATATCCGTCTAATTCATTCTTATTGATTTTTGGAGTAGGATAGAATTGGTCCACAGTTATCATTATTTCGATATAATTTAACCTATATGTACCGTAAAACTAATTAAAATAATATATGCGTGTCAATATCAATTAAAATAAAATTATTTTCAAAATAGAAATCGTGTCGTGGCTGTATGAAACACATGTCCTTTGCCTTTAATGAGAGTTTGACATATTGTATTACTTATACACATTGAGCCCTTTTAGAGCTCAATGCTTGTACAGCTTATATTATACTTTTTAGCATGGGCGCGGTACCAAATTAATATTTATCCTCCTGCTCCTGCTCAGTTTGTTGATGATGATGATATTAGTTTTTTAATGATGAAACAACAGAAATGTTTACCTGTTGTTGTTTTATTATTGCATATCAATCCTTGCCGTAACTTAACCTATGTTTAAAAAAATGTTTGGAACTGGCTACTACCTAGTTTTTTTGATAATAATTGATATTATAGTGGGTTTCCTAAGATTTGTAGTACGTTTTGGCGTATATTTAATTGTTGTACATTTCAGGCATTTTTTTTGTATGGGTGATAGGCGTTCTCCTTTCCATATCGACAAACTAATTTAACAAAAATATAATCAGGCACAATCCAGTACCTACAGTATAAAGCACGGTGTTGCCGCATTTGCGTTAAAAAATTAGTTATTTTACTTTATGCATATCATTGGATGCATCAACATTAAGTCTTTTATAGCTAGATTATATCAATGCGGACAATGGCGGACTGGTTTATGTGCCTACCTCCAATGGCGATTGTTACGGGTTCGGTACCTACACAGGACAATTCTTTGTGTGTTCCACGAATGGTTGTTCTGATTGTGGGGTGTACTTTATGTTATCTATTCTATTATAAAGCTGTATCAGACCTGTCTGTACATTTAAGATATTTGAGAAAAAAATACTGTATTAAGCTATATAGGCACACAAAACAATATTTTTTAGATTTTTTATCTGTTTGTTCGTTCGCGAATCACGCAAAAACTAATGAACGGATTTTTATGCAACTTTTTTATTTGATAGTTCTTGAGTAGACTTAACTACTGGTATACATTTTATCCCGCTACTAAAGCGTAAACCTGAGATATCACCTAAAAACTATGTTTTGGCTGCGGCAAAGGCAATTAATATGCCTAAGCATATTTTAAGAATATTATCGATGTTTATTAATATTGTGGTGATTGCTCCCCAGGGTATTGAACATCGATGGCGCGCTGGACTTCGACGAGCTCAACACGCCGCTGTTCAGGCCCACTTCCTCCCCGGGGGTCATACCCTCGCCACCTCCCCACAACAGGTACCAGCTCCCGATATTGACCGCTCCAATGGTAGCCGTGACCCATCGTTGAGGATTTTATTCTCACATAATAGCAATTTTATGTCTGGGTGTACTTTGAGTCCCCTAATAGTAAAAATAATAATTCCTTAAAAAAGCTGCATAGTTCTATCTTCATGTCATCAATGGGTTCCGTAGCTTATAAAAAAGAATAATGTATTATAAACGTTTTTCAAATTAGTAAAACATTTTGAACTCTAACTATACCCTATTCACCTTAGCTTGCGACAAAACGTAAACAAATCAATCAATGTTTCCCATAAAGTCATTCATTAACACAAAGTGTGAAAATTTTAAATCGTAAATAACAGTCACGAGCAGAATGCTGCTTTGCGATTTCACATTTTAACACTTTGTGTTAATTTATATAGCATGTCAAATGCTAAAAATGTATATAAAAAAATATCAAAAGTCATTCATGTTTTAAAGCACGAAAACGTAGCACGAAAAAGCACACATTTATTATAGACATTGTGAAATTAAAATACAAATGAATTTGAAATCTGGAGTGATGTATATATATATATACACCTATTTTATGTTTTCAGGCTATGTACGAAATGCTCACACAGCAACGAGGTCCCTGAGCCCCTGCACTTGTTGGGTCCACAAAAGGATCAGCTGAGGATACAGGTGGTGATTATGCCACTTACCAACTATTGCCACGTTTCAGCTGCGGAGACTGCACACGTATGACCCACGACGATATTTCGTTCTGCTCACACGCTCCTTGTAAGTAAGCTACAGCGGTGTGTGTGAGTGAGATGGCGAAAATAGTTCACGTGGGCCGTTGGTATTAATGTCGGCGGTGTGTGTGAGCGAGATGACTACAGAAGTCTCTGTTTTGTCAGACTATTTATTAGTGGTTGGGCACTGCTGGGATGTGGCCACAGTGTTGACCCAGTTAGCAATGCATGCTTGACTTGCTTGAGGCATCTTTATAGGTAAGCGAACTTAACACAAGACGGTAATATTGTAACACGACAACTGATACCCAACTTGATCTAGCATTCATCAATTTCTACTTTACATCCTTAGCGTCGTGGGACCCACTTCACCTATCGAATGCATGTGCATATCTTAAGATGTCGTAGTAAAATCAATCTTGCTTATTAAAATTGAAAACATCAAACAACTAAAATGAAATATGTATTTTGCTGGTGCACTTCCGTATTCTGTAATTAATTGTAAAAAATCGTCAAATCAACTGCCGACATTCGCTTGGCGTTAAGTTCGTTCACCTTGTACGTGAATTTCGGTCTCTGGGTGGCATACGACGCTGATGTTGTGTGTAATCCATTTAGGGAATCTGGATGCCTATCTTATTTGACTCGATTATTAGAATGGCATGTTGTTGATTCTAAGTTGACTTTTATTGTTGTGAATATAAAATATAGTAATCTATATAAAATTAGCTTGTTTTATATGTATAGTGCTTAGGGGGCTAGTTATTATAGTTTGTCAATTTAATATACAGAATGTGTATATTCACTGTTTCATATTTCACAGTTAAGTATTGTGACTAAATTAAATATGCATGTTTTGATACTTTTTGAAACTATTTCGCTATAAACACATTTAATTCTCATTTCTAACATAATCAAAAATCAGTCTTCTAATAATCATGTTGCTTTCAATCAAATCTCTGTAAGAATTCAAAACAAATTATCATTGCTTGTGATGAGAAAGACGTTATACTTAAGGATTAGTATAACCATTCTTTTGAAGTGTCTTCGATGGACAACGGACTGCCAGTGCCTATTATTGCCAAGTATATGAGCAGCAGTTACCATTTATAATTTATACACGACTATTTCAACCTCATATAATATTAAAAATACTCAATTACTCCTATGAAGTAAAACATGAAGTTATATTTCGGCCCCTATGTGCTTTCTCGGAATTATTCACTAGTTGTTCCGCTTCCAAGGGTCGCAATGTGTGTTAAAATACTATTAGCCTATAAGGAAAACGTATTTCAATTCCGACCTGTTCAATTAAACATGAGGTGACGTGGGATACCCGATATAGGTACTCGAAACTGCCGATAACTCTTTAAATTCCTCTCTAGCATTTCCCAATGCCTGCTATATAATTTGATTAATGGAGAGATTACTTTAATCACTTCTCGCTATTTTGTAATCCCTAAATGGCTATTTTCTAAATCCAATAATATTTGTATTTGAATATTGGAATTGTTAAATTTTTAAACTAAACCGCAAAGCTAGCAATTTGTTGAAGGCAAAGATGTTACAATTATTATTCTAATATTATTTAAGTTAGTTGTTGCAAAGTACATTATTATTTAATAAAATAATAGTTTATTGAAAAATGTTTGTTAATGAGTTATTATTTCTGCTATGAAATAACGACGATAGTTGCAATTTGCCTGTGAATACATAGTTATAATTGAAAAAAGGTTTACCGAATAATTGTTGTAAGGTTTAATTAGATTTAGTAATATTTTTTTATTTTAACACCACTGAAATGTCAATGATGAAATGTCAATGATTTTTTATGGTGGCAGCTACGACCCACCTGGTGGTTAGTGGTAACCGTCGCTGATGGATTTGGCAATACTAAGGTTATTGACAAGCCGTTGGTCACCGTTTCAGTTCTCAGGTGGGAAATTAACAAATTGAGTTTTGAGATTTATAAAAGTAATTTACTTTTTGTGCTAGCAACTCTTGAATAATATTGCCAAAAGAAGAGAAGTGTGTAACAGCTATTTGTAATAGTATTGTTTTAGGTATAAGGTTTGCAGTTAGCGTTGCGTACATTATTATTTTTTATTAATAATAAAACTTGCTGAGGAGTGAATTTCGTAGTAGCTACATTATTGTCAATGTTTTGAAATTATCTCTATTGTCACTGGCACAATCACTAGGACAAACCTATATGGAAAATTTTATTTGTGTACTTTAAATTCAGGTTTCCGATAAGTATAGTGCTGGGAAAAAACGTATACCAGATTTTAAGTCTAAGAGCTAAGTCTCATTAAAATCGCCTAAACAGCCTAATACAGTAATTTTTTTCTCAAATATTTTAATCTACAGACAGCTCTGTTACAGTTTTATAATAGTATAGATAGATTGGATGGGTTATATATACGTGCATTCTCGGTCGTTGGACTATTTAATGTTATATGTTTGTAGTTGTTCAAATGTGCAATATAGTATAATATTTTAATACTGTTGAGCTGCTCAGCAGCCAATATCAACCCAGCTAATTCACACTCTCAGTATAAAATAATTAGTTGTCGTGAAGTTTTGACTGAAATATAATGTGTTGAAAATCATTGTTACTTTTATTTGCTAACTAATTGGATGGAGTCCATATGAATATAATTTGTTATGACACATAAGTATTATTTTTTTATTCAAAAGAAACAACACCCTGCGCTAAAGACTAATTCTTAAATCGCGGAGACTACAAACATACATTTTCACGGACACAACGTACACCCAGACTCGGAACAACACATGTGGATCACACAAGAGTTGTCCTGTGTGGGAATCGACACTGTTATGATTGCGTCGTCAGTTTAGGATTGCTTGATTATTTTTACAACTCATTTCTGTCTACTGCTGGGCACGGGTCTCCTCTTAAGTGTGGCCAAGTACTAGTCACGCTGGTCTAGTCCCGACTTCTGTTGAGAAAATCTCTTAGGGCAGATTCGACCAAACAAGAATACATTTTATTCCTAGAATAAATCGCTACTTACTCGAGAATAAATCAACTTTACTTTTACCAACAACAATTCGAAGAATAGCGAGCCTATTTGGGAATAATCACTATACCACCGATAAGCATCGAATAAGGAGTTAATCCAAGAATAAAAAAAATGGCGTCATCTTTTTTGTGCTGTCATTTTTTGAAACCAATATCGGTTTCGGGCGCGTGACAGCTACTTTCTCACGCTATAATACGACAAATAAGAGTTGAGATGAGTTAAGCTATACACTGTCCCGTTTGTAGAACAATTTCTTTTTGCTGCGTATTACATTCACTTCGCTATTCGCGAATAGCTATTCCAAATATCAACGATACGTCAGATGGCGTGGAAAAACGACGGTTGATTATCTAAGAGAACAAAATCGTGGAATAGATTATTCTCGGTATAGGTATTCTTTTTCTTATTGTATATATTCGAGTTTGGTCGAATCCACTCTTAGGCATGCAGGTTCTCTCACGAGGTTTCCTTCTGTTCACGAAATGATAATTGTGTACAAATTATCACTTCTAGTTTGTTCAGTATGGACTTAAATCCATTTCACACATGGCATTATCACAGCAGGTCAATTTCCTTCTGTACGTACTTACACACTAGAGGAGAATGCTAGTGGATTTCATTAAAAAAATAAAAGTAACAACACGATCTGTATAAAGTACATATTTATTACACACAGTACATAATAAATCTTACAAGAAGCTCGTTATATTTATAAATGTTTACATCAATATAAAATAGGTGAAGAAATATTTAAAAAAGTAATTCTATTGGCTTTCAAAATAGACAGTGACGTATTTTTGGAACGCCTTACATAATTGTGTAAACTATTTTGATGGTAAATGGTCACCGGCAATACTAAGAACTGCCAACTTTTGGTACCAAACTCTACCATTAGTAAAACAATGGTGATAATCGGTTACTTCCCTTAGTCGCCTCATATCTACCAATAATTCTGGCTATTCCCTTTTAATATGGAGCTCAGCTAAGCTAACATTTTTACATCGTGGTATGGTAAATTATTAACCAACCAAAGAAATATTTCACCACCAAGACTAAGTCCACTGTCTGAGAAAATTTGTTCTTAGATATAAAGGCTGCCCATAAAAATGGAGCCGAGCGAAGCAGAGCTAATATTGACTAATAGAATTAAATAAAAACTGCAGCTTGTGCAATTATATTGGTTGATATTGGCAGTGCTCCTCTCCGCATCGGTGGAACGGCAGCCTAAGGATGGTCTCAGAAATCAGGATTTAAAAAAATAAACATAATAATGATGCATGGATCAAGTGTTTTCTCTGCGCAACATTGTGGAGAAGCATCTGGCTATAGGCCAGAGGGTTTTCTGCAGTTTTGTGGATTTGGAGAAAGCATTTGACACGGTTGTACGAAAGGAACTTTGGGACATTTTGCCGGAATATGGTATTAACGGTAGACTGCTAAGCGGTGCAGTCCAACTACATGGCCTGCAGAGCTTGTGTCCGGCTGGATAATGGAATGTCACCCTGGTTTGATGTCAATATCAGCATTAAACAGGGCTGCGTTCTATCAGCCAGATTTTATCATATATCTGGATAAATGTCTACAAAGGTTGAATGAAATAAATGTGGGAGTTCAGATGGGCGACTGTGGTTAGGTCTCTGCTATACATTTTATTAGCGCAGTCCGCATCTATTCTGCAACTCTAGTCGACGTAATGGCAGAAGATTGTAAGAAAAGGGGCCTACGTGTGAATGTGAGCAAAACAAAGTAATGGTTTTTGAAAGAGAAGAAGCCAGAACAGATGTTAGAGTAGCAATAGGAAATGGTGTGCTAGAACAAGTGGATGAATTTGTATATCTTGGATGTGGATTCAGTCGGGATGGATGGTACACCACTGATGTAGAGAGAAGAGTGAATGCGGGAAATAGAGTGAACGGAGCATTGGGACAACTTCTCGACAGCCACCACCTCAGCCAGAAGGCACGTGTCGCAATACACAACGCAGTGCTTGTCCCAACGTTAATGTATGGAAGTGAGAGTTGGGTATGCAAAAAGGAGCATGAGAGTAAAATCAATGCTGTCGAAATGCGATCTCTGCGGAAAATCTGTGGAGTTAGGCTGACTGACCGCATTCGTAACGACGACGTAAAAGAGCGAGTAGGTATGAAAGAGAGTATTGGTGTAAAGATGCGAAAGGGAATGCTCCGATGGTTCGGACATGTGGAAAGAATGTCGGACGAGCGACTGGTTAAGAAGATATAAAATGCGAAAGTGGAAGGATTTAGGTACAGGGGAAGACCGAGACTCACCTACCTAGACCAAATCGGTCATGTATTGAAGGAAGGTGGAGTCAGGAGTCTTCGAAACCGGCGAGCGTGTATGAAGAGAGTAATGAATGTTGAGGAAGCGAGAGATGTATGCAAGAATAGAGCCTCTTGGCACTCTGTTCTCTCTGCCTACCCCGCAAGGGAAATGGCGTGATGATAAGTAAGTAAGTAACATAATAAAGAATTTTAGATCGTAATTGGAACATGACTTATCTATACCAAACTTAACTAAATATACTCGTACATTAGAACAATTTTTCGGTAACGATTAAATACATACTTATACAGATCATAATTTCACGAATTTTTTCAGTTTTTTTTGGAATGAAACGCATATTTAGCGTTCTAGGAGACAGCAATCTGCACTCGAGCGTTCCTTTGAATTAATGCAACAAGTCCTAAATAAATGAAGACTAAATAGACGTGAGAATTTCTTGAAAACCCGTCCCCGGTGGGTGCCTGACACGTGTATCTCATCTCTTCGTATTAGGTTTGAACTAAAGATAATACATATAATCCTCTGAATAAGTTGTATCTATCTGTTATAGAAGTTATAGACAAAATAAGTTTTATTTCCTTACAGGAAGATGGAAAACATGATTCTTTTTTGTAATTACAACTCCTTTACTCACAAGAGAGTATGAGTACACATTTTATGTAGTTGTTCATATTTAAAACATTTAATTACATGCATTATTATGCAAACTAGACTGAAACTTGTTTGTCGAACATGGGATATATTCAACTTTTAATCCAAAATCTTCATACTTTTATTCCTTCTCGAGTAGTCTTGTAGTTCGAAAGTTACCAGACATAAGCTCATATCATAATCCGTAGATTTTGGATTAGATTGGCTTCAACCTCATGCGACCTATACATCATTACTTATAAAATATACATTTTAAAATTTTGATAGTATTGCTAGTAAAAAAAATAATCAGTTTTAGGTGAGGATAAATCATAAAATCTAAATATTTTGCAGCTTACAAAATAAATACATTAAGTACTTAGTTACCTTGAGCTTTTAATAATAAACCTTATTTCGTAAACAATCAATACGGCCATCCTTAAAAAATATAAATTCGTAATTTATAATTGAGATTTTTGTGGAATAAAAAGCAAAATCATAAATTGCCTTTTGATAGTCACAGTCTTCGATGTTAATTCTACATAGAATATGGTTAATTAAATATTTTATCGAGTTATAGTCGAGAAAGACACTCATTTTACGATTAAGTCTAATTTATTATCAAATACAGAATACTTGGTTGAAAAACTTACGATACGAATAATAATGTCTAATACTAGATAGAATTTTGGCTTTAAAACCACAAATTATCTGGCGATATAGGAAACGCGATAAATTCTATAAATGTTATTGTCTAGTGTATTACTTGCTTAAGCATCAGTAAATATAATATTTGTGGAATCTAAAAATCAAGGGTCTATGGTAAAGTAATCGTGGATGCTGTATAGTATCCCAGATCTCATGACATAATTGTACAGTCTATGACTGAAACAAGCACGTTTAAAACTAAAAATTGTTTTATTTTATATAAAAATTATTTAAAAAAAATAAATGCATTTAGATCACTTAAATTATCAGGACCACTTCTGATGTTGTATTTGGAAGAACGAATACAATTTATAAAAAACTACTTCCAAGCTTCTTACAACAATTTTTTATAAACAGTTTGCATACAAGAATACAATATCCACAAACAAAAGATTTAAAATATTCTATAACACAAATAAAGGGCACTAAATAGTAAGGTATATCCGGATTGCTAAATTTATAGTACAAGCTATACTCGTATTTCTGACTATAGGTTTTAAGAGGTTTTGACTGTAGGTTATGGGGCATAAAAATGGAGTTAATTATTTTTTCTTCTTTCATTATCTATGATTTTGATGTCACTTCAACATCTATCATTGCCTAAAAAACATTAGGGATTGCAGGGATCACGGAGCTACTACATCCAACGTCAATACATATATATGTTATCTATTTTAAAGAATTTAAAACACAATAGAATTGCAATTCTTGTCCATATAAAATAGTGTATATAAATTTAAGTAGTCGGTCATAGGAGCAACTCTTTTGGGAAGAGGTTCATGGAAGCATAGTCTTCTAGTACCTGTAAGAGATAGAGTGTTAATATTTTTGTTTTTATTATCGTCTCCATTCACAGACAATATACATTCTCAATTGTTAAGCATGTCAGCTATATTGTAAGGACGAATTGACTTGCTATCTGGGTCCTTTACTGGGTGAGGGGGCCACACACTATATCTTATAGTTAGCATGAGCAGCTAGGTGTGCGGTTACATATATTATTCTCGTAATTATTACCACATACGATCAGGTGGGCCGTGGCTTTATCTGTCACGAAAATAATTACACAACGAGTGGTACAACAGCTGTTCACACCTTACGTGTACGTCTAAAACTAGGCCTACTAAGTATAATAAGTTAGTAGGCGGGCTTGGTTATAATAGTTTGGATAATTTCCGAACCACAGTATTAAAAAACATTTTGTATCGTTGACAACACAGATTGCTTAGTGGTTAAAACACCGACCTCTTATGCCAAGTATTGTGGATTGGACTCCCACACCCGATAATATTTTTATCCAAACCACATAATATATTTGTTCTGCGTGATTGTGTACCGTGTTTATTAATTATATTTATGTAAACCATGTTATTTCTTAATGTGTAGTTTTTTCTATCGAACTTCGTTAAAGGCAAATTATTGTTGAAATGTGGAAAAAAAGAGAACTTTGCGTCGATACACAGTGGGACACAGGTTTGATTCCCGCTCGCACTTAAGTTCTCTTTTTCCACTGTTCACAAATAATTTGTTCTTTAAAGTTGTAAAGCTGAGCATGTCAAGTGCTAAAATACAGGTCAAAAGCGAACTTCATTAATTTTTTCTTAAGCCCATAATGTTCCTCCCTGTTGGACAATCATTTCATTGAGAGAGATTCGTGAGTTACCTAATAAAAAAATAAAGATGTTACCTCCTTTAGTCTCTCGTAGGTGGGGACGGGCACTTCCAGTGTGGGGATTATCTGCCTGAAGCGTTCTCCTTGTAGGCACAGTTGTTTGTTCAGCAACAGTTCTACGCTGGCGCTGGGTTCAAGAGGCGTGTGCTGCAGCTCGTATTTCCGACAAATTTCTGCCCACGCCGTCAAGTGTTTGTCGTTCGCTTCTTCAGCTACCGATGCTATATCAGTCTGTATATAGAATCAATCTCAATTATTAAGTGTCTTTTCAGAATGGCTAATTTGGTGGAGGTTGGTCTTTACTAGTGGTAAACCCTTGCTTAACCCAACACGAATGGGCCGGTTCGATCGGATCCACCCTCTCACATAAGATCAGCGTGTAACAACGGTAGTTACTCCTACCGTTGTGTTTCGTATGGTGAGCGAGGGCGCCGAAGGCCCGAACCACCTCCTGTCATACTTCCTATCCCCTCCTTAGCATCCTACCTATCCTCTCCTTATTGTTGTTCCTATCCACCTCCTATCCCTTCCCCTTCTTCTTTGAGATGGCGACAAGCGAGTGATGCCTCTAGTGTTGCTAGCGTCTATAGGTAACCGCTTACCATCAGGTGGGCCGTGTGCTTGTCCGCCAAACATGTAGTATAATAATAATGTTTGAATTAATTGAACGGACAAAAATAATAAAAAGTCATCATTCTCTTTCATACGGAACAGAATGAAATAAGATGTTATAAACTAGTATTATATCATTGAAAATCACTCAGAATATAGAGTTGGCACTTCCACTACACACTCCTCGTGGTTACAGATAGTTTATCTACACGATATTACTTTAGCATACTTATCATCACGCCATTTCCCTTGCGGGGTAGGCAGAGAGAACAGAGTGCCAAGAGGCTCTATTCTTGCATACATCTCTCGCTTCCTCAACATTCATAACTCTCGTCATACACGCTCGCCGGTTTCGGAGACTCCTGACTCCACCCTCCTTCAATACATGACCAATTTGGTCTAGGTAGGTGAGTCTCGGTCTCCCCCTGTACCTACATCCTTCCACTTTCGCATTGTATATCTTCTTAGCCAGTTGCTCGTCCGGCATTCTTTCCACATGTCCGAACCATAGGAGCATTCCCTTTCGCATCTTTACACCAATACTCTCTTTCATACCTACTCACTCTCTTACGTCATTGTTACCCTCACTCCACAGATTCTCCGCAGAGATCGCATTTAGCATAATAGAAAAAAAATAATCTCCGGTCGTGATTTCTATTTCACATTCGTACTTTGTATTCTGACTGAAGTGACTGTTCTTTGTACACAGAACATATGCCACAAACCCAGTTTAAAAAAAAGTCGTGTATTTTTTTTAACTCATTTTGAGGGGGGACGTTTGCTGAAAACTGTAGCAATAATTATGCTGTACAAAATTATTTTAAATACCTTAGCTAACGTGGAGATCGCCGTGCCATAATAATCATGATTAATCTTGAATATATCAGCGACAATCTCAGCCAGGCTGCCCTGAGTGCTGTTCGCTTCATCCACTATATTGTAAATCTGTTTGTTCGCCTCAGGTTTAGTCCCTAGAGTCCATATTGCTCTGCAGACGTCCTTTACGTGAACTGTGTTCATCTTGAGATCAGCCGTCCATAGGAGCTTCATGGTTTCGTTGAGGTGTTTGTAAATACCACCGTATAATAGACGAGGTGCTGTAAAATACAATATTAAAACTATTACAAGTGGGCAATTTCTGTTTTAAAATTTTTAGACGACACCAATATGCTGTTTTGTTAACGCAAATATATTTTCAGTACGCCATCTATCAAAGCATAGGAACAACTTTTGTAAGTAACAAATATGAAATTTGAACTACAATCCTTACCCTTAAGCTAGAACCATACTGTCGGACGCGTCCGTAAGTCGCGGCTGGTAGCCGCGACTTGTACGTATCTGGACAATTAATGTACACTGAACTGTGCAAACTATCAGATGTAAGTCGCGGACGTAACCTTACGCCGTCCTTGAGCGTTCGGACGTCCGATAGGAATCTGGCCCGTTGGATGTTTTTGTCATGTGCACACTTATCAGTCGCGGCTGTTAGCCGCGGCTTACGGACGCGTCCGACAGTTTGTTTCAGACTTTACTTGACATGTTAAATGCGAAAGTGCGTTTGTTTGTTTCGCTTTTAAACTGTAGCTACTTAATCGATCATCATGAAATATTGCATACCGACCTCCGGCCCGAGTGTTGTGGGTTCAGGGCCCACACAGGATAATTCTCTGTGTGATCCACTTATGGTTGTTCCGAGTCTAGGTGTACTTTGTGAAATTGTATGTTTATAAAGTCCCCCGCGATACAAGTATTATTTCTTAGTACAGGTGTTGGTAAAAAGAAAAAATAGTTAAATATAATATGCCGTAGAGTTACGTATTTATATTTCACAAAATTCTATTGCCCACGCGGACGTAGTCGTGGGCAGAATCTAATATGATATCACACAAGTATAGTTTTCTAGCTACATAAAAACGATCGAACTTACTGAGGCTCCGTCTATCACCGATTCCATAAACAATGGCGGGTCTGATGATGGTGTAATTGAGCGTTGACTTCATATCGTTCAGCTCCTGCTCCACCTTGTGCTTCATGCGAGATTCCGTCGTCCATGGCTCTATCGGCCCATCTTCCTTGTGTGGCTGTAACGTAAGGTAAATTAATTACAAACCCTCATGGTTTTTGGTGAAAGAACACCAGCACCAAGATTACGTATCTTGCAGACGATTAGCAACAGCCGAAAATTGAGCCTATCACCATGACTACCAGGGTGGCCAGTAAAAGGAAAATCAGGTGCCGTGTTCTGGGGTTGAAAAAATGCCTAAAATGTGTCTTAAAAGGAAAATCAGGTGCCGTGTTCTGGGGTTGAAAAAATGCCTAAAATGTGTCTCAAACAAATTTATTCAAAAAGTAGACTTTCGCACCTAATTACATATTGTTCCTATAGTTACAGTGATTAAAAAGAATCTATAAAAATATGTCAGATAAACAAACTTTACTAAATTAGTTGAAATAATTATCATCATAATACAACTGTCTGATATCACTGATACGTATTTCTTCTACTTAAAACAAAAACTTAAACTTACTTTAAACACACTACACTCGAGAGAAAAGTTTAGGATATGTGTGATGGATTTTCTTTTTTAATTTTCCAGCTGTAAGTATTTTTATAAATATGATATAAAAGGCAGTGAGCCGAGTATTTCATACATTTTATTTATCCCGATACCCCATATGAAATCGCTACTATACATTTATTAAGGATGATGAAAGATTTTAATGTTGCTATGTGATGATGCAAAATTTTAATGCTGAACATATAAAATAAAACTTTTTTACGTTAAAATTTTGTGAGAGTTATTATCTCTAAACTCACATAATTTTGCATTCACAATATAAATAATCGACATTATCTAATGTTTTAGTCAATTAATGATTTATTTAGATAATAGTAATTTTTGCCACATTTGGGTGAATTGTACATGTTATAGCCACAATGAAGTGTAATATTGCTGTCTCCTGAGTGGCCACGCGATGGTTACATCTATAGGTTCTTTATCTAAGCGCCGATGGCTTACGTTATGATGTACGTTTTTTTTTTACGTTTTGCTACCGTTTGCGCATCTACTGCACAACTATCGCGTGGCGGTCCCATCCATCCATCCATCAGCCTTTCAACGTCCACTGCTGGACATAAGCCTCCCCAAGAGAACGCCACCACGAGCGGTCCCGTCACGGGGTATAATGCCGTAATCGCCACGCTTGGTAGGCGGGTTGGCGATCGCAGTGGATGTTGTTAATACTCGAGGGCTGCTGCCCACTCCCCGGTATTCCCTCAGTCGGCTCTTACGACTCCCGTGAGTAGAGAGGGGTGGGACAATTCTAAAGCCGGCCCACACGGCCCGTGGCGGTTGCTGTTTTGCTAATGTTTACGTAATCAGCCCGCGGTGCTTGAAATATCAAAACTGATATTTATGGATGGATAAATGATATGCGGTAATGAGGTCTTCGTTTTGGCCGTTTTACCTGTCACTGGAATGAGTAAGGGCAAGGTAAGCACAGACAAATAATATGATTTAAAGCTACGTAAAGTTCCGCATTATAATAGTGATGATACAATTTTTGCCTTGTTGGTATAAACCTCGTTGGAGTAACCTGACCATGAGGTCAAGTTGTCTCTGGTCGTGAAAATGTTTTTGGGTTTCTTCATCAAGGAATTATCAGTAGCAGGAGTCTGGAAGCCTAGTGGACGGAAATAAATTCACCAACGAGGGTTGACTCCAAAACAGCTTGGGATAAGACTAGGCAGATTTATTACAAACTTTAAATTATAATTGCTTTGTATGTATGTATGTTCAGTTAAAATCTTGCGACTCAATTCTAAAGCAGTTATCCGCAACTGGTTGAGACGAAATTTTAAATACACGTTTAGTGTCGACTGCAGAGATGGCGGAGTGGTTTAGATACCAGCCTCGCCCGAGTGTTGTGGGTTCGATTCCCACACATAACTCTTTGTGTGATCCACAAATGGTTGTTCTGAGTCTGGGTGTACTTTGTGTCCGTGAAATTGTATGTTTGTAAAGTCCCCTGCGATACAAGGATTATTCCTTAGTGCAGCGTGTTTTCTTCAAAAAACAAAATGCATAATTAGCTAAGTGACATCATTCTGAATCTAATATGGCGGACGGCTCACAAAACTATTGTAGTTATTATTGTAATTTTTTTTTTAAACAAGCCAATTTATTAAATGCTTTAAAAGGAACAAAATAAACTTTAAATTAATTCAAAGCCATCAATAATTACATTACACAATATGAAGTAAAAGAAAAAAAAAGCGAGATTTATTATACCTAAGCATTGCCCGGAGTTCACAGATGCTGCTGCGTACTTCGCCCTATAGATTATCACCTAGGTAAATTATGTAGCCTATGGTTCAATTGCCACCGACAGTTAATATTCAAAGAACCCTGGACTTACCTTATCACTGCTATACATCTGCCCGCTGGAAATCTCCACCAGTCGTGGCACCTTGAGCATGGCACACTGCTTAGCCACATTGGCACTGAGCGTGTAGATGCCTTCATAGTACACAGCCTCAGTCTGCCCGACTCTAGTCTCCCCAGCGCAGTTCACCACCAGGTCCCAGACACCACCGTCCCCGGGATCCAAAGCGGATGTAGCTGATGCTGCGAAACAAGGCAACTTCTCACTTATAAATATTATAAAAGTGAGTTTGTATATTTATTACACAATCACGCAATAACGGCTGAACAGATTTGTATGAAATTTGGCACACAGATATTTTATTACCTTGATTAACACTAACAGTTTTATCCCGGAAAAGAGGTAATTAAAGTGTCTTAGAATGACGTATTCATACTTAAGGGTATTATTATTGACTCAATTCTGAGGTCCATGCAGATGTCGCGGGAGGCAACTATGTAGTCTATACTATTATAAAGCTTTAACAGATTTGTGTCTGTACATTAAGATATTTAAGAAAATAATAATGTACTCGTATTAAGGTTTGGCGTCTCTGAACACAAAAAACAAAAAATATATTAGGGTGTCTCTGAAAACTGAACTAGAAAACTAGAAAAAATTAATAATAATTTTTGTTTGTTTGTTTATTTGGGCATCACGCAAAAACTGCTGCACGGATTTTGTAGAAACTTTTTTTTAATAGCTTTTGATTCCCGCTACTACATCGGGAACTTTAGATATAACCTAAAAATTATCACTTTTTTATTAATTCGCAAGCGCGCTAATTATTTACAAAATTATGCCTGCGACTTAGCGTGGACTGCAGAACATAAATCCGTCACTATACAGCATCATTAATATCTCTATGAAACAAAAGCCATTTCACGGGAACTCTGAATTCCAGGCTAAAAAGTGACTTATAACCTTTTCTGAGCTTCATACTATAATGTATGCAAAATTCCATAATTATTGGTTCAGTAGCTACGGCGTGAAAACATAATAATATTAGCATGGATCAAGACAAACAATAATTAGATTTCATTAAAATAAAAAGGCGAGTAAAACCATAGGGCACAGTAGTTGATATTATAAGCATACTCTACTAACATGTATACATTAAGCATTTAGTACTTAACAATAGAACATGAATCGCTAGATGGTATATGTATTATGTATACGTTATTGTAAACAAATATATCGGCTATTGTTGGCGGAGCCACACCTCATTCAACATCTACCTTTTTTTTGTTAAGTCGGGAATAAATGTTCCTAACCACACACCCCGTCGTTCGGGGCAACAAACAGGGTAGTGTGGGGTCCTCACCCACTAAATAAATCCACCGTGTGCCGTCTCTCCGCCTGTATTCACTGGAACAGTGTTACATTGCTTCAGTGGTATTCAACAGGGTAGGCCTGGAGAGACGCGATCGCCATACCTAATGTCTGGTGGGCTCTCTTTAGAATTTATAGTTCTGATGGCATCTTAGAGTCCAGTCGTACAACCGAAGAATGAAAACACGATTCAGTTTGAACACAAAGTGCTAAAATGTGAAATAGAATCATAACCACGAGCGTGCACACATCCTCGGGACCAACAATTTCCGATAACACATTCCTTACTCTCGCGCGACATACTGGTCAGTTATCTCTGAGGTGTACGGTATTTTTAATCAGTTCGTAACGATGACGAAAGAGAGCGAGTAGGTATGAAAGAAAGTATTGGTGTAAAGATGCGAAAGGGAATGCTCCGATGGTTCGGACATGGGGAAAGAATGTCGGACTAGCGATTGAAGACACACAATGGGAAAGTGAAGAACGTAGGTACAGGGGGAGACCGACACTACCCTACCCAGACCAAATCGGTCATATATTGGAGTCAGGAGTCTCCGAAACCGGCGAGCGTGTATGAAGACAATCATGACTGTTGAGGAAACGAGAGATGTATGCGAGAATAGAGCCTCTTGGCGCTCCGTTCTCTCTGCCTACCCCGGAATGAAGATGGCGTGATGATAAGTAAGTAAAATTAGCAATGAACCTAGAAAAACCGAGCGGGTCTAAAGCTCTACAAGCAGATCCAGACTGTTTATTAGTGATTATATTTTTTTTGCATGCCGTACCGAGGTGTGTGATTAAGACAGGTAAAAGGAGTGAGTGAGAGGCAATGATTAGCACCGCCATCAGAACAGAAATCAGAACTTCAATGATTAGAAGATGTGGGTAACAAGGTAGGAATATATTTTATAGCCATTGCAGTGGCAGACGAATCAGCGGCTTATCTGGTGGGAAGTGGTAACCGATGCTAATGGACTTTGGCAACATGAGGGACACAGTAAACCGGCCGCTTAACATGAGGGAACTTCTTCAATCTTGTTAAAGAAAAAAATAGTAGTGCTGGGGATACACCACAGCAGGAAGTTCATGACGAGCCTCGTGGCGTAGTCGGTAGTGTAACCGACTTACGTGCACGAGGTCGTGGGTTCGATTCCCATTCAGGACAATTATTTGTGTGATGTACACAGATATTTGTACAGCGTCTGTGTGTTTTCTCTCTATTATATGTATGTATTTACAAAAAAAAGGTAATATATGTATTATATCCGTAATCTGGTACTCATAGCACAAGCGTTAAGCTTAGTTTGGGACCAGAGGACGTTGTGTCAAATGTCCGTGAATATTTATTTATTTATTGTAGAACTTGCTGTAAACGAATATACATAGGAGTAAGAATATATATTCTTTGGTAATTGGGAACAAAATGTAATTACTTCCCCGTCGTGGAGTAATCAACTTAACTGTTCCCGGTCTTGTGATACACCAAAGCGTACAGAAGCAAAGTGCTTTGTAATCAGATTGCGGCATCGAAATAATATTGACAACTAAATTATGCTATGTAAAAGAGACATCTATACTTTGCCCGCCGCCCTGCCGCAGCTAAAAGTTGGTTTTTAGGTTATATCTCAGGTTCTCGATATAGGTAGTTATGGGATAAAATGTATAGGTACCAGTGTTTTAATTACCTAGAATCAAGAGCTATCAAACAAAAGTTGCATCAAAGTCCGTTCGGTAGTTTTTTTGCTGGAAAACCATCCCAGATAATTCAGCCATCGTGACAATCGCAACCCAATCGTTCTATACATTGGGTGACGTTATTTCCAATTTCACATTTTCACACTGTGTTCATTTTACTTAATATTTTTTAAGCATTTGGCTTAAAATTTAAATAAAAATAATATAATATTTAAGGAGTTAGTAATAGAATTTGGCTAGGCAGGAGGGAGTCCATCGATACACGAACAAACATAATATACCTATTTAGAAAAGTAAATCCTTCATCCAGACAGTTTTTTACTTTGAAGTATGGCATAAATCAAGTACACAAGTCTTAATTTTAATTCCATAAATAACAGCAGATATCTCTTATAAATTAGATTATGGGGTAAATGAAATGTAAAGCTTCTAGTATACTGTTTTATTGGACTTTTCCATCCATCCATCCATCAGCCTTTCAACGTCCACTGCTGAACAAAGGCCTTCCCAAGAGAACGCCACAACGAGCGGTCCCGTCATGGGAGATAATGCCGTAATCGCCACGCTTGGCAGGCGAGTTGGCGATCGCAGTGGATGTTGCCAATTGGACTTTTAGCTCTGTTTAATGGTAGAGCCTTGTCACAGCATGAATGGGTCGCCTCGATAGGGGAAGTATCACCCTTTCACAGAAGATCACAAGAACAACTCATACTGTTGTTTCGTATGGTAAGAGAGAGTGTGGAAGGCCCAAACCTTCTCATCCTTTCCTTATTATCTTTCATCGCCACTTCCTATCCATTTCCTTGGAATTGGAGAAGCGCAAGTGATGCCTCTGGTGTTGCCAGTGTCTAGAGGCTACGGAAACCGCTTACAGGTGGGCCGTATGCCTGCCATTTGCACATGAGCAAAGTGCTCAAGTAAGTATATATTTATAGCGATTTCAAACGATCATGTGAAATAACAACCTAATTAATATGTACAAGGAAAAACACCAACGAATACCTATCCTTGTAAATAAAACAAATCATTTTATTAATCGTATTGCTAAGAAGCCAACATCGCAATCTTTATACTAATATTATAAATGCGAAAGCGAGTTTGTTTGCCTTCACGCAATAATTACTGAACCAATCATCATGAAATGTTGCATATGTATAGTCTGGAGCCCAGAAAAAGACATCGTTTTCATCCCGGAATAATGAATAGTTGTTGGATAGGCATTTTTTTGCTTAATAATAATTAGAGCGCCGTGTGGGACCGGCTTTTAGAATTGTCCCACCCCTCTCTACCCACGGGAGTCATAAGAGCCGACTGAGGGAATACCGAGGGAGTGGACAGCAGCACTCCCTCAAGTATTAACAACATCCACTGCGATCGCCAACACGCCTGCCAAGCGCGGCGATTACGGCATTATCCCCATGACGAGACCGCTCGTTGTGGCGTTTTCTTGGGAAGGCCAATGTCCAGCAGTGGACGCTGAAAGGCTGATGGATGGATGGATGGATGGAATAATTAGTACCTATGCTTTAGAGTGAGTTGAGGTTATTTTCTGAAGTCAAAATGGACGGAGCCGCCGGCAGAATCTATTTATTAATAATGCGACATTCGTTTATTCGTTCTGCTACGAAACGCCTGAACCTATTATGTGCCACAATTTTTCCACGGCTCTTCTGAGATGTGGGAGGTTCAAGTTATTACCACGTTGGAGCAAACGAATTTTTACAACTCACAGTACGACTATTTTCGGCATGTAGTTTCTCTTAAAATGAGAGGAAAATCGCCGACGACTAAATCTCTCAGGCGCACTGATCTTTTTTTTGGTCACTCAAACTGTAAGTGTACAACAAGGCTGTGACTTACTTTTTAATAAATGCATACGAAGGTATTATAAAGCATAACAAAAAAAATAAAAATATGTGCTGTTTGTTTCAGCTAATCTCCGAAAGGGCTGGACCGATTTGGACTGTCAGGTAATTGATCCTTATAGGAGTAACTTATTATTTTGCAAAAACCTTGTTTCTCATATTCAGTCTCGTATTTAATTTCGAGATCTCAGTTTTATACAAACATCGCTGTCAATTTCATGTAGTTTGGCAGTTCTTGGGTAAATAATTATATTAGGTAGAAATATTGATCATGACCTTAATAATTAAATATTTAACGAAATTTCTTCAGAGAAACTACAGCTACATTGTTAACAGTAGTGATACGTCAACGGTCTGGTGCACACATTTACATAATACTCTTTAACTTAGCACTAATTCTTAAAAACATTGAAATAAATTCAGTTTACATTACAGTAGTTTTAAATATTAAAAAGTATAACCAATGGCATTGTATTTTTTTTAATTGTCATAGCAGTTAATTTAAGGTTTTATTTTATGCATGGTCGCTACCTATGACCCACAATGACGTCGTAAAGTATCAGAAACGTTCGGGATAGTCGAAATTGAAATGCAATAAAATCCGCATTTTTTATTTCAGCACGTTCAAATTTCCTCTCCAACTACGGTAATGGTGTATACGACTGACTGGGCAAGTTGAAATTAAGTGATAAAATTTTAATACAAGAAACAAAGAGGTTAACTTTAAATTTCAATATAATGGCGAGTTCCTACACTGCACCGCCCACCATTCAAGAAACTTTCTGCATGAATGGCTGTTGGTTCGTCAAGCGATGTGCGCCTTCACGAGGTAAAAAACAATTCAGGGTGCATTTTAAATTGCGACATAACTTCGTAACATCAAAATCGATACCATTTGTAACAACGGCTTATATGAATGACAATTGCACTTCTAATGCACACATGTAACTGCCTCTTGCTTTATAATTAAAAGGGAGTTGTCAGATGACTTTATGAGATATTTTTATTTTACAAACTATTACAATTCCACTGCGAGGCATGAGCCTCTTCTCTGTCTAGTACACCACTTGGCAGATGCCACTAGCCGTCGAGAAAATCTCTCACGATATGCAGGGTACCTGTTATACTTTCCCGGGTACCAGGGCAGTGATTATTTGTGAACAAGGACACAAAGAAGAAACATATCGGATTTTTTTTTTAAACTCACCCGAAACGTTAAGCACAAGCGTTACATACACACATTTTTACCTATTTAACTAAGTCTCAATGTAGCCTTTACTAAGCATATTGCCGAAATCCTTGCTGCTACTGAAAAATTTCTGAAGGAGGATTAAATAACGATCCCCGTTTCATAAGTTGCACTAGTCAGTAGACAACGCTACAGTCAAAAAGTAATTAATTAATTAATGAACAGTTGGTTTACCTATATAAACAATTTAATCATGCATAGTTTTGTAAGAATTACGAGTATATAAGTTCATAATGCATGCATGCGCTCACGCACGTCTAGCATGCACGACATAATAATGAGTAATTAGTGTTCGACTAATGATGCAACTATGTCGAAATTTATTTTTGTCTTGTGAACATGAATCAATTTTGCATTGGCCGAGCCATTTTATGTGGTTTCAATATTACAGAATATTTATTGTAATTATAATTTGGCCGGAGAAACTAAAGCTTACGTAATTGATACCCATTTGAGTACGATCACAGCATTAGGTATCAAAGGATTAATGTATATTGCGTGCAGTAGCGGTCAATTTGTCGGAGTCTCGTGATGCGTTTTCGCCATAAAACTTCTTTCTAATTTTAAGTTAACTGACGGTAGCTAAATTATATTCGTGTATTTGCTGTAATATAAAAAATCCGACAGTTGTGTTTTCAGGAAAATTGGTTAATTACCATTGAGACTAATAAACTTACTTCGAGAATAATGCTTTTAGAATGTTTTTTTCTTTATTTTTATTTTATTTTATTGCATGTAGTGGCAGACGAGCCACGGCCCATCTGATGGTAAATGGTAACCATTGCTCATGGACTCAACTATACCGAGTATTGTCAAGCCGCGCAGTTCACTGCTATGAAATGAAAGAATAAACGGCTATCTCCTGCTACAGCCAAAACGCAACGATGTGCTTCATGGCCGGTCACACGGGAGATGATGGTACCAACCCGCTCAGGCCCGATACCAAGTGAGTACTCCCACTTGGTGCCCGCCCTACCACCAGTCATGCAATGGATGATAATTGCTTACTTCCCGTAATCGGCTCATACGACACCCGTGGGAAAGAATGGGGTGGTGACACTTGTATTATTAGTCCGTCACCACACGGACATAATGTCATTTGGAATGAAGTTAAATGGGAGAAAGGTTGTCTTCTGTGTTACAAGTTGTTTTGAAGTCGAAATTCCTATAGGCACGTTTTAGGTGGATAAAATCTTATAAGAGTTCGCGTCACTGACATACTGCAAGGCATAGGCGGCAATCTCTTTATTTTGTTTAAAAAAGATGTGCTTTCAATTTTTGGACAGCAGCAAAAAACAATCACTGTGATAAAATTTTGCGACAAATGGCTCGTCTGCCATTACATATTAGCAATAAAAAAAACCTGTATTTTACAATAGCAAGATATTTGCTAGCGGTCGCCAATCTGGATAATCGCGAATCCGTATAACTGAAATTCTCAAAAAAAGTTTTTTTTTTTCTGAAATTCTCAAAAAAATTGCATAAATACAAAATATAAGCTATACTATGCCCAGCCGGCATCAATGTAAACTGAATGCTACTATTATATAATGCGTATATTAAATAGAAGAGAATTTCCTAATTTATTGTATTTATTTAATTTTCACTACCTACTATATGTATGTTATTAAAACAGGCACATTCACATCAAGGTTAATAAAACACACACGTGAAAATATAAAAGAATTTTATCTTTTTGTTTTAGTTGAAGCAAGAATAATTAAAAGTCGCGGATACCCGAAGCTATACTGTCACGGATTCTTATATCGACCTCACAATGCGTATCGGAAGAAAAGTTTACAGCTATGGTACTGTCGGAATCGTAGGAGCAGGAACTGCAAGGCAATGATTCGTACCTTCGATGGCACGATAATGGAGCCAATAGATTGTACACATTCTTGTCAGAGTTCGATGGAGTAAAATTATCAGTCACGACCAAAGAGGTATAATGTACTAGTATGTAGTAGTATACCTCAATGTACACGACGTTAGATGACATGAAAATGGGCTTACTTATTTGTGACAATAGGGAGTTTGTGAAAGACAATCAAATTTAGTCAAATCTGAAATACTTACGTCACTGTCATCAATTTATATTATTATTACATTCAATGTCTGTAAATTATTATTTAATATGATATATTATTATTATATTTGAGAAAATTTAATGTATTATTACGCTATTTAGGCGTCTCTGAATACAATACAATTGTTTTTAGATTTTGTGCCTATTAACCATGGACCGGGCAGCAGTGTTCCCCTGTGTACTAAAAACATCCACTGCGACCGCCAACCCGCCTGCCAAGCGTGGCGGTTATGGTAAAACCCCTATTTTGGGGAGGCCTATGTCCAGCAGTGGACGATACCATGGAACCATGGACTTATAAATGTATAAGTCCATGCTATTAACTTGTTCAGTCATCACTCAAAAACTACTAAACGGTTTTTGAGCAAACATTTTTTTTTGTTTTATATTCTTGATTAAACTTAAACCTGGTATAAATTTTTTTTTTGAGAATTTCAGAAAAAAAATTCTTCAACTTTCAAAAATCATTATGCATACTCATACAGTTCGGATCGCAGTGATAGTCTAGCCGCTAGACTCTAGCGGTAAAACCAAGGACTGCAAAGACAGTGGTATCGAGTACAACCTCCAGTCCAAGGTTCAGACCTAGTACCGCACACACTTTACAAGATTTTTCGAAATTATGCGTGTATTTCTTTACAATTTATCATCACTACTCGGCGAAGGAAAACATCATGAGAGAACCTGCATGCCCAATAGATTTTCTCGACGGTTTTGTAAAGTCTGCCGCGTTCTGTCAGCGTGATGGGCTGTGGCCTAATCCCTCTCACCGTGAAAGGATACTCAGGATACCCGTGCCCAATAGTGGGGCAGAAAAAGGGTTAAAAAAAAGTAGACGTCGTGGGACGTCTACCAGATGTGAAACATCGAAATTATTTTGTAGAAATAAAATGATCATTACTTGACAAAGTACTCCTCAAAACGAATCAAACGAGTCCAAACTCGATGGGGTTGCGTCGTTTCATTATAGAGTTACTGTGGCCACCTTCCAGCTTCATCATCAGACCCTGGATACCACCTAGAGACAAAGTACTCGTCAAGATGAATCATACGAGCCCAAACTCGATGGGGTTGCGCCGTTTCATTATAGAGTTCCTATGTCCATCTTCCAGCTCCATCATCAGATCAGCTCCATGTCATAATATTGCATTGTCACGCGATATAAATATGTGTGTAAAATTTTAGCTCAATCGGAAACTGGGAATTGTGTCAAATTTAACTTACAAGATTTGAACTGGACAAGTACAATAAAAGCGTCGCCACGCTAACAGCCGATTTTACTCTCCCTCCGCATTAGATGTTTCACATCAAAAATAGTTTTGAAACCAAAATGTATAGGGTTCTATTATCCCAATAAGGTTCCTATGGACGTACATATTAATATCGTTTGATCAATTTCAGCTACGCAGACGAAGTTGTGGGCCAAATCTGCTTATCTATCCTAACTATGATAAAGCTGTAACAGAGCTGTGTCTGTACATTTAAGATATTTAAAAAAGTAACTGTATTAGGCTATTTAGGCATGTCTCAATATAAATAACTTTTTTTTTAATTTTTGTCTGTTTATCTGTTTGTTTGTTTGTTCGGGCATCACGCTCAGCTAACTTTGTTCTTTGATAGCTCTTGATTAGACTTAAATATGCAACAGGAATACTTCACACTACGTACACCCGTACTGCCAAATTAAGATATGCAAAATAAAGATATCGTACTATTTTTTTTAGATAGTTTTTACATGTTGCATGCTCAACGGGAGATCTCTATAATTTTATTTTTGGAAATAAAATACACTGTACTTTACACTTTCGGAGACGTCGACTACGACGCCAAGACAAGCGCCTCAGCGACTTGAGCAAAATCTCGTTAGGTGACTGGTGCAATTTGTGTCCTTAAGAAACCGATTAAGCTGAAGGGCATGTCTATAAATCTATCATTAGGCTTTTCCTTCTATAAGGCAGTGAAGCATGGCCGCTACTTGAGCGACACAAGATAAAGGTGAGTGTACGAGTTACGGAGATGAATCTGTTGCGCTGGATGTGCGGAGTTACGCGGACGGACCGTATTATTAACGTAATATGTTCTTTCGTAGATAAAATATAAGAGGGTCACCTGCATTGGTACAGCGTTTTACGGAAACCAGACCTAAGAGTTGCTGGCTTGACGTCGTGGTGGATAATATGCGTGCTAATATTCTCACTACCACCTCTAAGGATGCCGAAGACCGTGCAGAGGAACAAGTACAAGAAAGTGGACCCCAGGCTATGAAGCAACAGCTTAGGACGTAACCAGGAATAGCCCTGGGATGATGATGATGTTCACATCCATGTTTGGGTCAGTGCTATACGAAACATTGAATTAGTAGGTTCAGAGAAAAAGTATAGTATGTTCAGAGCAAAACGAGGTTCCATTATTTATAGATCATGCTTCTGCGTGGTTAGTGTTCCCCCATTTAGTCTCAAGATTTTTAATAAATATTAATATAGTTGTTTGTACCTAGCCTACATATCCAAGATTGTCACTAACAAATAACATAAAAAATGTGCTTTAGTTATAAATAATAAAGTTATGATAATATATGGAGCGATGTAATAATATTAATATGACTCATATTTTTGATAACATATCACTAACTACTGGAGAAGTCAACAGTACAAATGAATGCAACAAGGACTATAATTATAATTCAATAACGAAATGCAGGATAAAGACCTGGGTTTTGCTGTTGTTCTTATATAAAACTGTAAAAAAGGCCTCCCGTGACTGTGATGTAGTGAAAACATCCCCATTCGTAAAATGTGAACTGAATACGGAATTATGTATAACATGCACATTATTAAAATATGGAAGAAAACATAGAGCATGAGCATTATTAAGATGTAGAAGAAAGGCAATGTCTGGCAATTTGTTACTTTCATTATAGTTGATAGTTTTGAAGAATTTTCTCTATATTTTACATATGTTGCATAGCATATGCCTGTTTTAAATTTATGATATCAGTTGGCACTTATTTGATTAATATTGACTTCTTTTATTTTTACTTGGGCCCTAAGGATCATACTGTTATATTAAATAGCTTATACTCTAGTCTGAAAGGTTACAGAGACTACCCTGTCTAAATAAAACTCTTCAGCTTATTATATATTTATTATTATATATTATACTTTGCATTCTGGTACAAGATTTTAACAATTTCTCCTCAAGGTCACTCAGGGACATTCATCCATTAGCCTTTTATCGTCCACTGCTGGACATAGGCCTCCCGAAAACGGGAGTTGTACCATAATCGCCACGCTTGGCAGGCGGTTTGGCGATTGCATTGGATGTTTTTAGTATACAGGGGAACGCTGCTGCCCGGTCACCCAGTAATCCCTTAGTCGGCTTTTACAACTCCCATAGCAAAGACGGGGTGGAGCTATTCTTGGTGCCGGCCCCACACGGCAAACTCACAGGGACAAAAAGTTGTAATTTAAAAATCTATGTGACATTGCTTAAGAGATAAAAAAGTTACGTGTTTAGCCTAGAAAATGCTATTTGGTTTCACTAATCTTTGCACAGATAATTATGATGTCTGGTAGTAGATCCCAAATGTTTCATTTCAATTTGTAAAAATATAATAAAATAATTGTATAAATACATATAATATAAACAATTACATACTCTATAATTAAAAAATATGTATTGTGCAATATCATTATTCTTTTATAATACCATAATTTTGACCCTTTTTAATAACTAAACTTAATTCAAGTAAATACTTTGCGGTAACTTTGTATTGTTTATTTAAATGAAACCACCACCACTATTCATTGTTATACTATTTTTTATAAAGAAATTCTGCAATTTTCTCCAAACAATCTGTTTTACCAAGAAACTGTATTTTCTCACTAAAATAAAAAATAATATTCTAGAAATTATTAATCTAGTAATAAAAAAAATAGTCTGGTCTATTTTATGCACTCTAAAAAATATAGAATTTAAATAAATATATAAGTATGTAAATAATGAAGCATTATGAAAGTTAAAAAACAAAATAATGTTATTTATTTACTAACATAATGAAAATGATTGTTTTCTTATCGCTATGTTACAGAGAGTGAGAAACTTGAATGCACATTCGGAATATATCAACTTTAAAGATGATAGTCGTAAGAATTAACATTGTACGAGATTTAAAAACATGAAAATAATAAACTATACTTACTGAGATTTATAAGGTTTGCGCTCTTGTATTCGACTCGGGAGTCGCCGAAAACCTTGGTGTGAGTAGGATTAAGGAACGCCAGCTGTGGTGGAGTTTTGTCCACGACTCGGAGTCCCCGAACCAAATCATTGGATATCAAGTACTCCACGAGGTTTCGGCCAATGAAGCCGCACCCTGAATCAAAAAAGAACGTTCGCGCACCGGATGACTAACACTCCAAGACCGTTACAATAAAAAAACAAACTGCTAGGAGAAACTATATAAATTCTCAAAAATGTTTTTGTTATTTTGATTAGTTATAGAACTACATGGAAAAGAAAAGCGTCTTAATTACCTCCCAAAACCAAAACTCGTGGTTTTGAATTATCACCGGTAGAATCACACATTTCGTTAACAATTTCACAAATCGAAAACGAGTGTCAGAATGTGACAAATGTGACAACTGACCAGACAGCAGTGCTGCCATACTATAGAAACTAAAAATCCGTACATCCAACAGCAAAATCCGTACAAAATCCGTACGTGGAATAAATCTAAAACCCATACGAAAAAAAGCACTATTCTTTAAAACGTTGAATTCTACGTGCTTTCTTTGTATATCCACTAATAATTACATAAATAAAGTGGTTTCCGAACAGAAATAATCCACAAAAACACTCAACGTTAAAGTTCAAAATGGAAACCAAAGAGAAATGCGTATAACCAGAAACATGGAAACAAACAATGCGTATTGCACACAGAGTAAAGAAACTTATATATGAAGGAACCAGTTTCTTACTATTTGCGCAATTATGCAAAGAATTAAATTGGTCACTATCATTTATCCATTATTACAAACACAATAAAGCGTAATATATTATTTTATCTCTTTCATTTACTACTGTAATCAACGTCAACCATGTAATATGTCATCGTTGTCAGTCAGTTGCCGTGTGGGACCGGCTTTAGAATTTTCCCACCCCTATCTACCCACGGGAGTCGTAAGAGCCGACTGGGGAAATACCGGGGGAATGGGCAGCATCACTCCCTCGAGTATTAACAACATCCACTGCGATCGCCAACCCGCCTGCCAATCGTGGCGAGTACGGCATTATCCCCCATGACGGGACCACTCGTTGAGGCGTTCTCTCGGGGAGGCCTATGTCCAGCAGTGGACGTAGAAAGGCTGATGGATGGATGGATGAATGGCAGTCAGTCATAGAGGAAAGATCATACGGTAATTCGTCGTTATAGTCAATCACGTGCGTTCTTTATTTTTTTAATACAATTCTTTATAGGGATGTCAAGAGCAAAAAAATATCGATGAATCGGTTTTGGGCTATATATATTCTAATCTGCCGAATGCCGTGTGGGGCCGGCTTAGAATTGTCTTGGCGATTACGGCACTATCCCCCATTCTTGGGGAGGCCTATGTCCAGCAGTGGACTTCGAAAGGCTGATGAATGGATGAATGGATATTCTAATCTGTGGTTTTAGGGAATTTTAGTTGTTGTATTTGAAAACGTGTACGTTTTATGTATTATTGGAAATCCGTACACATATCCGTACGCAATACTCCAAATTCCGTACCCGTACGGACAAATCCGTACATATGGCAATAGTGCCTGACATTAAGGAACTTGACAGTATTCGACAGTTTTCCTGACTGAGAGCAAAAATTGCCAGCTCAAATAATGAAACTTAGCTGCTTTTAAAAGTAATACTAGTTTAGTTAGCATTTATCAGTGTAGCGTAAAAAGTTTGGTTATATATTTCATGTGAATTTTGACTGTAAATTAGAAGATCTAGCTCGGGTTCGGTTCTCGGGTCAGGCCAACAAAAAGTTATCGGGTTTTCCGCCAAGAAATTCTCAATAGCAGTCCGGGATAAGGAAATTGGCGGTGTTTCGCCATGCCTCGGAAAGCACATAAAGTTGTTGATCCTGAGCCGCTGGTTGCGTGGGATTGCCGTCCCATCGGAATATGATAGTGAAGAACAAAGAGTGCACTTGTATTTGCGCATACATTTGTGCACTATAATATCTCCTACGTACACGGTTAATGTCTGTTGCCGTCATGACCAAGATTACATATATAAATCAGAAGAACAGCCATTGGAAGTTTTAACTCCAAGGTTCCTTTACTCCAACTTGAATAATATGTAATTTTACTTTCACCCGCCGACATTAAATGGATGACATTATGCAACATCTGTTAGTGAAAACCTGTCCTTCTGCTTATTTTAGAAGGCGCGATAGCAGTGGATCCCTGCTGTGAAATAACATTCAGGCAGCAGGTTGTCAGAATCTGTAATAAAAAGCTGAATAATCTCGTAAAAACGTTTTAAATACCATTAATTAATATTATATTAGACAGGTATACCATTGTATTATCTGACTTTGCGGACATACATTTTATTCAAATAACATTTACTTTCACTAAAGTAAGTCTTGTCCGTGTGGTGACGGACTAAGAATACAAGTGTCACCACCCCATTCTTTCCCACGGGTGTCGTATGAGGCGACTAAGGGAAGTAAGCAATTATTATCTATTGTATGACTGGTGGTAGGGCTGGGTACCAAGTGGGAATACTCACTTGGTATCGGGCCCGAGTGGGTTGGTACCACCATCTCCAGTGTGACCGGCCATGAAGCACATCGTTGCGTTTTGGCTGTAGCAGGAGATAGCCGTTTATTCTTTTATTTCATATCGTTGAAATGAAATAGTGAGCAGCGGCTTGACAATACTCTCAGTATAGTTGAGTCCATGAGCGACGGTTACCACAACCGCCCTAGACAACGTTCGACTACATACACTAATTGGGTTCGTCGATCTCCAGCATGTTCTGAGGGACTTCCTGATGGCCGGCGTATAAAGCATTACCCGTATTGTGATTCGCATAGCAAAGCATTCTGTGTTGAGATCATATCATTGATTTACAGGATGAATATTGGGGAGAGCACACAGTCCTGTGGTGCGCCAACATTCTCGGAGCAGAGCCCTCTATTAAAAATTTGATGCTCCAACCATGTGGGAATCTGGCCATTCATTTTTATAGGATGGTAGATCCTATAGAAGACGCAAATTCCAGACGGTGTCGAACGCCGAAGCTTCACTCCCTCTTTGAAAAGCCTCTGCCCAACGGTGAGTCAGGTAAACGAGAAGGTCACCATTGGATCCGCCGTGACGAAAGACGTAGTGGCGATCAATAATTAATTAGTGACTTTTTAAACTTTCGCGCTTTATATTCACTATTATTTTGACTAACCTCGACGTTTCGGCTGAGTTGCAACAGCCGTGTTCACGAGTAGACTAGTCAAGTAGTATTTTGATAAGTTTAATGCGCGTATAGACCCGTTAAATGTGTTATAATTAATTAGTTAGTGATCCTCAAGGTATTGTAGAAGCTAGCGGCATAAAACACAGTAGGCATCTATGTATTAGAATTTATGTACAATATATTAATGGAGTGCGTAGATACAGAAAGATCTCTTATAAGTTATAGTGTATAAATCCGAATACCTTTAAGTAGTCGAAGTAGCTTAGTATAATTAAAAATACGGTATTTTTTCATTAATATAATATTTTTATTATCAAATAGTAAATTGTTATTTTAGATCGTAATTTGCAGTAGAATCTAACTAAAGGAAAAGCACGGTGATAGTGTCATTGTTATAAATAAATTTCACATTGCTCTGCTAAAACCAAACGCTCGCAAAAAAATTTTGGAATATTGACAAAGTAGCGAATCCGTAAATTCATTACACATTCACACACATCAAATTAATTATAATGGATGCTTGTCGGAAGACTTGGAAATTCATTACTTACACCGCTGACGCAGTTTTCCTATTCGTTATATGCGCAATACTCAACATTGTTTCGAAAAATGAAACAAATACGTACTTTTAGATTAATTGTTTTAACCCTTTATCTAAAGATAATTTCTGAGTAAGTATATTGGTTTTTATTATAATGATGAATGTTTTTTTGTAAAGTCCATTCTACTCGTTAGAGGGCATATCATCTAATAAAAACTGGTTTTGAGAACAAATTTAGTAATAAAGTGTATCGTGCTCTAGAGTTTGGTGATATAACAAGAATTATTCATAATTTTATTGTCTTCTGCAATATTTACGCCGATGGTCTTTTTTGATTTGGAGTCAGGTGGTAAGAAAGTGGCTACTAATAGCCCAGCTGAAACAAAAAAAAAATCACTTGAGTGCAATCGTTATTAATGTTACATCGTTGTAGTTGCGGGGAAAACCTCATCGATGATATCATCTGGCACTTCTCAAAATGTTAGATAGTCGGGCTCAAGTCCATCATGTGGCGGTGGCTTAATAGAAGATTTTATTGATAGCTTCCAAGAAAATCTTGGGGATGTTTATTTCGTAACGATGTTCTCCTTCGTCGGGATGTATTAGATTAACTATAATAGCATAAATAATATTGTTAAAACAGAAAAGGAAGTTAATTCAAATTCAAATTCAAATTCAAAAATATCTTTATTTCATAGGCCTATTAAGTAGCACTTAAAATCGTCAATAATACACTAATATTTAACACGAGCGCCTGAGGCGAGTGCAACCACAATAACAAAGTGGCGATTGCAATCGCCACAAGCGGCCGGATTCCGTAGTAAAGCCTTTCATGAGAAGAACCCGGCAAGAAACTCATGGGCCACTTTTTTAAATTGCCAATTTATTACAATTTAATATAATCTTTATAACTAAAATTACATTACATCTTATAAAAAAAATTTGAAAATTAATGAATGAGGAGCAGCTCAAGCCCATTTAGTTTTATCCTCAAGATAATCCGAAACAGTGTAATAACCTTGATTACAAAGTCTAATTTTTATGGCTTTCTTAAACTTATTTAGTGGCATGTTTCGGACATTTTTAGGAATTTTATTGTAGAAGCATATACATTGCCCCATGAAAGATCTACTGATTCTGTGGAGACGAGTACTGTGAGCTACAAGATTGCCTTTGTTCCTTGTATTAATGTGATGAACGTCGCTATACTTATCAAAGCTTCTGATGTTTTTCTTTACATACAAAAGATTTTCATATATAAATTGAGACACGACAGTTAAAATATTTATTTCTTTAAATTTCTGTCTAAGGGAAACTCTCGGGCCCAGATTATAGATTGCACGAACGGCCCTTTTCTGAAGTACAAATATAAAGTTTAAATCGGCGGAGCATCCCCATAGCAGTATGCCATAGGACATAATACTATGAAAGTAACTGAAATAAACTATTCTAGCCGTTTCAACATCAGTCAATAATCAAATATTTTTTACCGCATATGCCGCTGAGCTAAGCCTACCTGACAATTTTTTAATATGGGGGCCCCATTGGAGTTTGTTATCTATAGTGATACCTAGGAAAACCGTGGACTCCACAAGGTTCAGTTCGACGCCATTCAATTGTACATTGGTTTCTACATGCCTTACATTGGGTGTAGTAAATTTTATACATTTCGTTTTATTTTCACTTAAAACTAGGTTATTAGTATTGAACCAATGAACAACTTTAGATAGTGTGTTGTTCACATCGTCATAATTAAGTTGTTGCCTTCTTATTTTAAATAATAAAGATGTATCATCTGCGAACAACACAATATTTTGATTATCTCCTACGTAGTATGGTAGGTCATTAATATAGACTAAGAACATAAATGGCCCCAACATGGACCTCTGCGGCACACCCATTGTCATGACAGACCCATGTGATAACGTGCCATATACATCGACCCTTTGAATTCTATCGCTCAAATAAGAAGTCAAAAGCTCGAGAGCCCTGTTCCTGATTCCGTAATGGTATAACTTTTTAATAAGGGTTTCATGATGTAATCGGGGAATACACCATTAACAAAACAACCGTTAAACACAGATGTCAATTGGGGAGCAATAATATGAATAATTGAGTTAACTAACTTAACAGACATACCCCATAAATCCGCAGTTTTTTTTAATATTAAGACTTTTAAAAGAATTTATAACACTGTTTACATTGACATCCGAGAATTTAAAGGAAGTATTACATATCGGAACACATTGCCTAAGGAGCCATTCGGCTGCAGTAGGAGACAACGTCAGATGTTTTGTTGTTAAAACAGGAATATTAGTAAAATAATTTTCAAATGCCGTTGCCACTTCTCGATTCGCTCTTACATTTTTGTCATCTATTTTCAAGTTAAAGTCCCTCTTACGCACTGTTTCTCTACCAGTTTCACTGTTTATCACCTTCCAAGTCATTTTAGTAATATCGCCGGATTTTTTTATTTTATTTTTCAGATATAGTGATTTGGCACAAGAACAGGCTCGTTTGAATGTTTTGGAATAGTTTTTTATATATTCCAAAAATATTGGGTTATGATTATAGGTTTTTTCATTATAAAGTTCATATAACCTTAGTCTACTTTTATAAACACCACAGGTAGCCCATTCACTAAAGCCCGCGCGAGCGCCAATAGTTACAGTTTT
The DNA here is from genome assembly GCA_948253155.1 of Leucoma salicis. NCBI lineage: Eukaryota > Metazoa > Arthropoda > Insecta > Lepidoptera > Erebidae > Leucoma > Leucoma salicis. Next base: position 23,663,964 of record OX411814.1, on the reverse strand, counting down.
AGGTTTAAAATTCTTGCTGAATTCATTACTTATCAACTGGAATAGAGCAGTATATAAATCGTTAGGGTTGTCATGAAACCACCGAAGGAATGTAACATAGTTCCAGTGGCTCGCCAACAAAGGCGGAGAGACGGCACACGGTGGGTTTCTTTAGTGGGTGAGGGCCCCACACTACCCTGTTCGTTGCCCCGAACGACGGGGTGTGCGGTTAGGAACATTTTTTCCCGCCTTAACAAAAAAAAAAAAGGGGGTTGTCATGAAACCACCGAAGGAATGTAACATAGTTCCAGTGGCCCGCCAATAAAGGCGGAGAGACGGCACACGGCGGGTTTCTTTAGTGGGTGAGGGCCCCACACTACCCTGTTCGTTGCCCCGAACGACGGGGTGTGCGGTTAGGTACATTTTTTCCCGCCTAAACAAAAAAAAAATCAAAAAAAAAAGAAAAGGGTTGTCATGAAAAGGCAACCGTGGTACTTTTTCTGATAGATTACATTAAAAAAGCTCTAAGCGGCTAGAGTTCACTGGAACAAAGGTAACTTTATCTTTATGGACCCTACTAGTTCCAGAGGAAATACCACAAGTTGTCCACAGTGATCAGATTCCAGTTTATTTATGATAGATTTATTAATTGGTTTTGCATTTGTAAATATATTATCTATACAAGTTGCGCTCAAAGAAGTAATCCTAGTAGGTTCCAGAAAAACATTGTACATGTTATAAGATTTCATTATAGTTATAAATTTTTGAGTAATAGTACCTACTATTTTCAATTAAATTTATATTAAAATCTCCACAGATCACAATTGTTTTATTTGAACAGGAGGTTTTAAATAAAATATCCTCTAAGTGTCTCTCAAAGTCATCATATGGTGAACATGGGGGTCTATAAACACAAGCGACAATGAACTGCTCAGACTCAATATAAGCAATTTCAATAACCCGTTCAACAGAGAGGCTCATAATATCATTACGTACTTTATATTTAATTTTATTATCTATAATAATTAGGGCACCACCCCGTTTATTAACGTCTCTGTTGAATGAGCAAGCAACCTGGTGATTGGGAAAATTGAAAATGAATTGATTGTTTTTGAGCCAATGTTCTGTAATACAAAGAATATCTAATTCACAATCATTAATAAATAATTCAATTTCCAATTCTTTACCAAGCATACCTTGAATATTTTGATGTACCAGGTTGATAGGCTTTAATTTATTATTATTACACAATATACTATTACTAGAGCAAGAGGATGTCTCTTTTGTCTTTATCAGATTATAATTGGTTGATAAACTATTTTTAAAGCAAGAGGATATCTATATTGTCTCATATTGTAATTTAAATTAGTACATGAAATGTCATTATTTTTATTACTATAAATGATAAAAATTCTTATATATATCTATAATAAACAAATTAATCTGGCAACACAAGCTTTATAAGAAATCTTATATATTTTTTCTGTCAGTCCGCAAGATCTTCCTTGCTCCTCTATTGAATTAAATAAATAAATATTCACGGACATTTTTCACACAACGTCCTCTGGTCCCAAACTAAGCTCAACGCTTGTGCTATGGGTACCACATTACCGATATAATACATATACTACTTTTTTTTTGTAAATACATACATATAATAGATAGAAAACACCCAGGCGCAGTACAAATATCTGTGTTCATCACACTAATAATTGTCCTGAGTGGGAATCGAACCCACGACCTCGTGCACGGAAGTCGGTTACACTACCGACTACGCCACGAGGCCCATGGCCATGATTGACACCTCATTTAAAAGCTTATCGTACCGGCTAAATGACAAAAAATTACAACAAGTGCGAGTCGGACTCGCCCATGAAGGGTTCCGTAGCAGCAAGTAACATAATATAAAAGTTCTTGTAGTTCGTTGTAACTTTGATCTATGTTTTAATAATAGTGTATGAAATGTAAATTGCGGTTTATGACGTATTAAAAAAAACTTCTTACTAGATTTCGTTCAAACCAATTTTCGGTGGAAGTTTACATTGTAATGTACATCATATATTTTTTTTAGTTTTATCATTCTCTTATTTTAGAAGTTACAGATGGGGGCACATTTTACCACTTTGGAAGTGTCTCTCACACAAACTATTCAGCTTAGAAAAAAATGAAATTAGAAACCTCAATATAATTTTTGAAGACCTATCGATAGATACCCCAGACGTATGGGGAAAAAAAATAATTGAGTTTCAGTTCTAAGTAGGTACGGGGAACCCTCCAAATTTTTATTGTATTTTTTTTCTATTTTTGTGTGAAAATCTTAATGCGGTTCACAGAATACATCTACTTACCAAGTTTCAACAGCATAGTTCTTATAGTTTCGGAAAAAAGTGGCTGTGACATACGGACGTACAGACAGACAGACAGACATGACGAATCCATAAGGGTTCCGTTTTTTGCCATTTGGCTACGGAACCCTAAAAATAGACTCTCGATCTAAAAATGTACCGCTTTTCTTTAATTTGACATTTAAAATCATCTAAGAACAGGTCCTTTAATGAATGCGGAATTCCGCACGGGTCTAATTACAGCTATTTTTTAAAATATTTGTACTTACAAAATACTAAAGCCACATATCCTGCTATCATTAGTGTACAATGATTTTCTAGCAGGCTGCCAATTATCTGTACACTGAAGAAGCCGAAGCCACGTGACACCACGACTGAAAGACAGGTCGCCATACCGCTGCATGAAAAAAAATCGTATGTAACATTTTTTTTAAATGATGACTAGTCGGTTTGAGTCGTAGTCGAAGTCAAAGTCATATAAAATTAGTCATAGTCAAGTCACGCCTCAGTAAAGCGGTGGTTAATTTTGTAAAGCTTCCATGCAGTTTTGGAGACAACACGAAAACAAATTATGCCAAACTACATCACTTGCCAAAACTTATTACCAGAAGACCAACATTAAGCATAGGTACCTAATAATTGACCACTGAAGTAATGTAACATAAGTAGTATACGAGTGGCCCACCAACACATGTGGGGAGACGGCACAAGGCGGGTTTAATTAGTGGTTGCGGGGCCCCAAATTACCCTGTTTGTTCCCCTGAACGACGGGTTGTGCGGTAAGGTACACTTTATCCCGCCTTAACAATAAAACAGGTACCTACCTTATAATTACTAAGGGCGGGGGCGATATCAATTAATTGTAATGAATAAGTACCGATATTAGTAAAAAGAATTTTGAAAATAAATTACGAGTCCATCCAAGACTTGTTTATTTTTTTGAATGTAAGCTATTGGTTATCCATAATTGAAATTACGTAACATTTACTCATGTTAAGTTATACTCGAACACGATATCTTCCTGTAGGTACTTTTGCTGGTTTCATAGTTTTCTTTATCTTTACAAACAAACTCAATTTCACATTTACACACCTCCACAAAAATGCCTAACTAATTGGATATTGAGAGAGCCTCTTGGCCTTCTGTTCTCTATGTCTACCTTGCAAGGGAAATGGCGTGATGTAGTAGTAGTAATTGGGTGTTTACTAAATGTTCGAACTCCTTAAACAGTTGAAAATTTGTGTGTAAGTAGTGTTTGAAGATATGCTTTATCTAATATTTATAAATAAAATACAATAAAAAAAATACTGACCGGAGATGTGTAGGGTTCAGTTCCACTATGTACGTGTTGACGTTCCCCAAAATAACATTGACGTATAGAAAAAAATAGAATAGTCCTATGCTTAGCAGCGGAATTCTTATAAAGAGCAGTAAAAACCCACACAAGATTGCTATTAAAAAAATCATTAGTGTGGTAAACTTTTGCCCTAAAGGTTCTACTATGAACGATAGTAGGATTGCTAAAGATGTTGATACTCCCGAGTAACACATCACAGCGTAAAGTGTAGTTTGCTGAATGACACTATCGCAGTCCTCCCATTTCTGAAAGAAAAAAATAACATTCACGACATGGTGTAAAGATGCGAAAGGGAATGCTTCGATGGTTCGGACATGTGGAAAGAATACCGGACGAGCGACTGGTTAAGAAGATATACAACGTGAAAGTGAAAGGATGTAGCTACAGGGCGAGACCGAGACTCACCTACCTAGACCAAATCGGTCATGTATTGAAGGAAGGTGGAGTCAGGAGTCTCCGAAACCGGCGAGCGTGTATGAAGAGAGCTATGTATGTTGAGGAAGCGAGAGATGTATGTAAGAATAGAGCCTCTTGGCACTCTGTTCTCTCTGCCTACCCCGCAAGGGAAATGGCATGATGATAAGTTAGTAAATTATTATACACTATCCGTAGGTGAGTGGTGGGCTCTCCTCCTAAAATATTCATTCTATAATAATAATAATGGAGTTCCGCCAAGTGTCACCTCATTCAATCAATTATCTAAATGAGAGTCATAAAATTACACTTGCCAAGTTTGCAGAGCCGACACATCTGCTAGCAACTTGACAGAAGGTGTGACCCGAATTGTCTTTGCCTGTGAAGAATGCGTTCGTCATCGTCGGGACCCACATTGTATAACCAGTCGAACTGAAAGAATACATTAATTGACTTAGCACATTATGGAGCCCGCGTAATCGACTAAGAATAAAATAATAATACCATATTAGAAATTATCACCATACGACTCTATCGGAAACTAGTGACAGTGTGATAAAGACAGACATTTGTACTGCGTCTGGGTGTTTTCTATCTACTATATGTATGTTAATATAGCCATTTAAAAAGAAAATAATAATATGTGTATTGTATCCGTAATCTGGTACCCCTAGCACAAGCGTTAAGCTTAGTTTGGGACCAGAGGACGTTGTGTGAAATGTCCGTGAATATTTATTTATTTAATAATTACGCCACGAACCGCTAAACATTATCCAACGGTTTACCATCTGTTGCGTCGTATGCTTGTTTGCCACACACATACATAAAAAAATACTAATATTTTGATATTTTTATATATTTTTTTAGCATTTGACATGCTGGATTGCTGAGCCATATAAATGAACACAAAGTTTGAAAATGTGAAACGAAAATAACAGTCACGAGCAGGATTTGAACCTGCATCTCCAGGAATACCGTTCCAGATGCTTTGCCAATTCATTGAATTGGGACATTTTCACACTGTGTTAAAAATTACTAACTTTGAAAACATGTAACTAGATGAATACTAAATTCTCAACCTCATTACCTCAAGATAACCAAGTCTGACTTGGAACGTTACAAACTAACAATTTTATCATTACCAAATGGGTTAATTGTATATTTAACTGTAGGTACTATTGATTGAAGATATATTTTGAAGTCAATGTATTAAAATGATTATAAAAGGGGGTGTCGGGTTTATCGTTCGCAGGTCTCTCGTAGGCAACGTGGAGAGGATTGAAAGTGTGTCGAGTAGGGTAGCGTACCTTATACTCAGAGTAACCAAACGGTATTCGTTGAAGGTCATACAGGTTTACGCACCGACCTCTACACACTCCGATGACGAGGTGGAGGCCCTATATGAGGACATCTCGAAGGCCATCCACTTGTCTAAAACCTATTTCACGGTGGTTATGGGAGACTTTAACGCGAAACTAGGCAAAAGGACAGACGATGAGCTGAAGGTGGGGCACTATGGATTTGGGCAGAGGAACCACAGGGGCCAGATGCTGGCTGATTTTCTGGAGAAGGAAGGCCTCTTCATGATGAATTCCTTCTTCAGGAAGCAGCCCCAGCGAAAATGGACCTGGATTAGCCCTGATGGTTCAGTGAAAAACGAGATTGACTTCATCCTGTCGGACAAACGACACATATTCAATGATGTCTCAGTGATCAGCAGGATTAAAACTGGGAGTGATCACCGACTAGTCAGGGGCATCTTGAATATTAGAACAAAAGTCGAGAGGTCGCGTTTGATGAAGTCTACGCTCCGACCAACACCTGCCCAATACCAGAACCCCGAGAGCTTTCAGCTCGAACTACAAAATCGCTTCCAATGTCTAGATGAGTGTGAATCAGCGAGCGATACGAACAGCAGGTTCGTGCAAACTCGGGTCGACTTACTTCAAGGCCCGTCGCGTCAGTAGGAACCGTAAACTCTCGGACCATACTCTCAAACTCATGGAGAGGAGAAAAGAAATGATAGTCCAGTCCTCAGCCGATTGGTCCTGCCTAAGGCGGTTAAACAGACAGATCTCCAAAGCTGTGCGACACGATATTCGCCAATTTAATACTACCCGTATTAAAGAAGCGATAGAGCGGAACCAAGGCTCGAAAGTGTTCGCAAGAGATCTGTCTGTTGGCCAAAGTCAGTTGACTAAACTGAGGACCAACAACGGCACTATCATTTCTTCTCGAGATGAGATATTGGGAGAGGTCCAGCAGTTCTATGGACAGTTGTACAGATCCCAGAGCCCTGCTGTTGGCTTGGTCCAAGACCCCAGATCCAAGCTAACTCGACACTTTACCGAAGATATCCCGGACGTCAGCCTGTACGAGATCAGAATGGCTCTCAAACAACTAAAGAACGGAAAGGCACCGGGAGATGACGGAATCATTACAGAGCTTCTGAGAGCAGGCGGAAAGCCGGTCTTAAAAGCTCTTCAGAGGCTGTTCAATTCCGTCGTTCTCGGGGGCGACGTTCCAGAGTCGTGGACCAGAAGCGTGGTGGTGCTGTTCTTCAAGAAAGGTGACAGAACCCTCTTGAAGAACTATAGACCCATCTCGCTCTTGAGCCACGTCTATAAGTTGTTTTCGAGGGTCATTACAAATCGACTCACGCGCAGGCTTGACGACTTCCAGCCTCCCGAACAAGCCGGGTTCCGAAAAGGCTATAGTACCGTAGACCACATTCACACGCTACGCCAGATTATACAGAAAACCGAAGAATACAATCGGCCTCTGTGTCTGGCGTTTGTGGACTACGAGAAAGCCTTCGATTCGATCGAAACTTGGGCGGTGCTGCAGTCCCTTCAGCGGTGCCAAATTGACAATCGGTACATCGAAGTGCTGAAGTGCTTGTATAGAAACGCCACCATGTCAGTCCGTGTTCAGGACAAGAGTACGGGACCGATCCAACTGCAGAGAGGTGTTAGACAGGGAGACGTTTTGTCCCCGAAACTCTTCACCGCTGCATTGGAAGATGTCTTCAAGCTCTTGGACTGGACCGGATTCGGCATCAACATCAATGGCGAATACATCACTCACCTTCGATATGCCGACGACATCGTAGTCATGGCAGAATCTCTGGAGGACCTTGGCACCATGCTCAATGATCTCAGCAGGGTTTCCCGACTAGTGGGTCTCAAAATGAACATGGACAAGACGAAAGTCATGTCTAATGTCCATGTCATTTCAGCACCGGTCCTAGTCGGGAGTGCGCTTCTCGAAGTTGTCGACCATTATGTCTACCTGGGACAAACAGTCCAGTTAGGTAGGCACAACTTCGAGAAAGAGGTCAATCGACGAATCCAACTCGGGTGGGCAGCGTTCGGGAAGCTAAGGAAGATCTTCTCGTCCAATATTCCGCAGTGTCTGAAAACGAAGGTCTACGACCAGTGTGTGTTACCAGTGATGACATACGGAACAGAGACGTGGTCTCTGAATGTTGGCCTCATATCAAGGCTCAAAGTCGCTCAGCGGGCCATGGAGCGGGCTATGCTTGGTATTTCCCTACGTGATCGAATCCGTAATACGGAGATCCGTAGGAGAACGAGAGTGACTGACATAGCCCGCCGGGTTGCCATGCTGAAGTGGCAATGGGCAGGCCACATCGCTCGACGAACCGATAACCGTTGGGGACGAAAGGTTCTCGAGTGGCGACCACGTATCGGACGGCGCAGCGTAGGACGGCCCCCCACCAGATGGACCGATGATCTGGTCAAAGCTGCGGGGAGCCGTTGGATGCGGTCGGCACAGGACCGCTCGTTGTGGCGTTCTCTTGGGGAGGCCTATGTCCAGCAGTGGACGTTAAAAGGCTGATGGATGGATGGATGGTATTAAAATATCGTAAGACCAACTTACGTCATAAAAGCACTTATTAACAAGTAGTAAAGTATTGCTGAGTTCTTCAGGAGCGGTGGTTTGAACAGCGGCGCTGTCTGGTTCCAGATCTGCTTTAGTATTGAACTGTCTGTAACTTGTGTTAAGGGCTCGTCTAAATATATTTGGTTTATCTGGGAAAATAACGACGCCAATTGTTATAAAAATGTCTATGAATCTCAGAGCCTCGTACACTTGATCCTATGGGTAAAACTAAAACGGATCTATGGTATGGTAGTTCTCGGTCAATGTCGCTTAGCAGTCCTCGGTTAATGTCACTTGGCAGTTCTCGGTCACTGTTACTTGGCAGCTCTCGGTCAATGTCACTTGGCAGTTCTTGGTCATTGTCACTTGACAGTTCTCGATCAATGTCGCTTGGCAGTTCTCGGTAAATGTTAATTGGTTGTATTTACTCCATTTGTTTTAATTGTTTGTAAATTCATAAAGGTAAATAAGATTAAATTGTAAATAAATTTTAGAGGGATAATTACTTTAGCACTGTACATAAGAATATATATTAGTATGATATGTAGTTAGTTAATGTTGTTTGTTTCAGAGTATTTAATCATCATAGTAATTTGTTTCATTTGACACCATATTCACCAGCCTTTCACCGAACAATCTCCTTCGTTTGACGGTCTATCTCTGCCACGTGACATTGGCAAAGTTGTGGACATTCTTCTGCAATAGCCATAAAACAAGAAGAAGAAGAATGTTAATTGGCAGTCTTCGATCACTGCTACTTGGTAATTCTGGGTCAATGTCACTTGGTACATCTAGGTGAGTGTCACTTGGCAGTGACGTGTCACTGCATAGGTTAATTTAGGTACATGATAATAAATTACTAGTTTGAATGAAAGTTGAAAGAAAAATGGTACGCCTTTGTTTAGCCCTTTGGGGATAAAGGCGAGAGACTAGTTTATAAATAAAGTGCATTTCGTTTAACTTGCTCTTAATTCAGTTAATCAAAATACAATATAATATATAACTTACGGGGTAAGCAACCTTCTGACATCCAGTATTACATTGATATATTGTCTGTAAAACCAAAAGAGCTTCTTCATTTTTTCCCATACTGAGAAGAAATTTTGGACTCTCTTCCAAAAATATTAGATATATGGTTCCAATGGCCCCAGGTAAGCTAATGATCTGCATCAATAGTCTCCAGGGCCTGTAGTCAATGTTCAGCCAGGATATCTTCAAGTGCAACCTCAGCTTGAAAACTGGTATAGCGCAAGCTAAAGAAAGAAGAAATGTTTCAGTAAATAAATCGATTAATTCATTTACATGAACACTAGCGGACTTGACAGACGTTGTCCTATCCGAACATTGGCGATTCGTTTGGATGGAGTAATTTATTTTAGCTATTAATAATTTAAGGATACTTTAAGGGTTATTTCATTAAAAAAATGGGGTTTCAAACACCAATGTTTGAAATTTTGTTATTAGATATATATATATTTTTACATTAAGTAAAATAAATTGCATAAAAAATCCTGAAACTCTATAATATCAATCTAAACCATCCTTGAGTCCACTCGAACATTCACAAAAACTTTCATCGGAATCGGTCCAATCGCTTACCCGTTGTTCTAGGGGAGCGACGCGACGCGATGCTACGCGATGCGACGTATTGCGGCTAATACTTTGGCTAGTCTCATATTTAAATACAACTCTGAGTAAGACAGTTAGCGAAGGAATTATGGGAATACTTACAGCATATAGCGAACTGCATAAACATGGTGACGCCGGCCATGATGAACATGAACCGGCTACGTTGCTTCCTTGGTACGCTCTCGGCCATAAGCACGTATGCTGCCGCATTCGCTGCTGATGTGCTGGTAAATTAAATTGCTTAATATACAGCTACGTTTTTTCCTGCATTTCCAAGCAACGCAAGGGATATGAGGTGGGTAGGGAGGAGATGACAGGTAGGATACTAAGGAGATGATAGAAAAGATAATGAGCAGAGGCTAGGAAGAGGGTTCGAGCCTCTGGCACTCTCACTCTACGAAACACAATAATAGGCGTAACTACCGTTACACTCGTCCGTACCGTGACACGCTGATCTATTGTGAGAGGGTGGTACTTCCCCAAACGAGCCGGCCCATTCATGTTGGAATAAGCAAGGCTTTACCACTAGAAAACCACCTTATCAAAAAAAGTAAGAGTCGGTATCTAGGTATCCATCCATCCATCCATCCATCCATCAGCCTCTTAATGTCCACTGCTGGACATAGGCCTCCCCAAGAAAGGGGGATAGTGCCGTAATCGCCACGCTTGGCAGGCGGGTTGGCGATCGCAGTGGATATTGTTAATACTCGAAGGAGTGCTGCTGCCCACTCCCCCGGTATTCCCTTAGTCGGCTCTTACGACTCCCATGGGTGGAGAGGGGTGGGACAATTCTAAAGCCGGCCCCACACGGCTCGGTATCTAGCTATGTAAGGTTAATTGCATAGAGCAACGCGGATCCCCGGCGAACCGGAGGGTAGTCGCCATAACGTTTTACTCCGATACAAAATTTTCTGTCATTTTTTGCGGGGGGAAATTGCGTCACGAACACTCACACAAAAACAATCAGTCTATCACTACGAAACGCAAACATAACATTTAAAACAATACACTAGCAATTTCACACACACATAGATAAATTATGTATTACAACGGTATAAATTGTTCTGTGATCACAACACTGTAAAATGAGTGACACAACTACATAGACAATTTGCTTTAACCATGGCTGTAACAACTGTCGATAGGCATTATCGATAAAATCGAGAACTCTGTTAGAGTCGGGATGAAGGTTTGAAAAGTTATACAAATGTAATAATATATCCGTTATAATACAAATAGGAGTTTATTTACAAATTAGCAAACAAACTTGTTAATATGATATTATCTTGAAATGGTCTGAACATAAAATAACAGTTCCTTGTGGGAATCTAGGTAACTTTGTTATTAAAAAAATTCTTCCATTCATTCCATAAACTCGGATCTTTAGGGTACCTGCAATAAATAAATAAAATAAAAAAATCAATATAGTTGAAGTACACATTTTCTAAGTAATTTTAATTTATTGTTGATGCAATTTATTATTAAACTATATTGTAATAAAGCTCACAATATATAATATATTAAATAAATCGGAAAACATTATTTCAAAAATGATTATATGTACGAGATACATTACTGTATAGACTCCTTTGCCGTTGTAATTTTTATCGACAACTTTTTACAATGTGGTATCAACACTATTGCTCAGTAGCAGCGCGAAATCCGAAGCAAACTCGGATCAGTCGCTCGACCGATCCGTATATTGTATGAGGGTGAGCGGCTTGTGTTGGTAAACAAATCCGAAACAGCATGACCATTATTATTGTATTTTTTAACATTAAATATATATTATGTAAATAGTAAAAAGGTGATTAATAATTACTTACATATGAAAGCTAACGCCATCAGTTTGTATATTTGACGTGGAAGATCTCTTTTTGCAGCAACAAAATTTATGATTGTGTGCGTGCGTAATGATACCAGTTTCAGTAGTAGTATTAAATTATGGGAAAATTATATTATCATAGATTCAAGACATTCTTATACTACAAAATATTTCGTAGGTATATAGTCAATTATCTCTTTCTATTTACTCTCATAATCTTAATATATTATAAAAAATATATACTATATTATAACCTCTTCTTTAATGAGAATACTACTATAACCCATGATAATTATAAATTTAAAAATGTAAACAATCTTCATCATTAAAATAAATAATAATATTACAAATAGTAATATTGTAATTAATTCCGAAAATGACGACTGTGCAGCTTTATGACTCCATTTTAAAAACGCTTATAATTATGTTAGGTAATGTTTCTATTACTCTCTATCGTTAAAATATCATCAAATTTGCAAGATTACGCGGGTTCGCGGTGGTGGTACGCGGGCAGTTCATAAACTGGTATCACATAAAAAAATACGAACTAAAATTAAATTATTTTCGGAATATTTAAATGACTTATTTAGCCAGTTATTGTATAATAATGTTACTAACCAATGATAAGAAATATCTTTAGTGCTCATTTTCCGATTTTTGTAGTTTCGGCACACTTTAATTACACACGTTGACATTTTAAATGACAATTAGTGTGCTCCTGGATACGACCTTGTCAAATGACGTCACGATTGACACTAACAGCCATATAACAGCATTGGGATGAAAACTTCACCCCAATTTATTTTGACGCGTTTACCACGCCGAGGGTCCATCTAGAAATATAATTAATCTAAGTCTATACTATTAAAAAGCTGCAAAGGAGCTGTGTCTGCACATTTAAGATATTTGAAAAAAAATGACTGTATTAGGCTATATAGGCGCGTCTAAACACAAAACAATATTTTTTTAGATTTTTGTATGATTGTCTGTTTATTTTAAAAATATTAAATTATTTATTTCACAACATACAATGTACATTTAATGTAACATTAGCCGTGTGGGGCCGGCTTTAGAATTGTCCCACCCCTCTCCACCCATGGGAGTCATAAGAGCCGACTGAGGGAATACCAGGGGAGTGGGCAGCAGCACTCCTTCGAGTATTAACAACATCCACTGCGATCGCCAACCCGCCTGCCAAGCGTGGCGATTACGGCACTATCCCCCATTCTTGGGGAGGCCTATGTCCAGCAGTGGACGTTAAAAGGCTGATGGATGGATGGATGGAATGTACATTTAGAGGGTATTTGGATTTTTGGATTTGGAGGGTTTTACCCCCTTCGCAAAACTGCACAGCAGTTTGTTGGCAGAAAAATAACTCCCTTTCAACATTGCATTATAGTATAATACTTAAAATTAGTTATACTATATTAGTTATACTATTAGGTACAATATATTTATTTTGTAGAAGCCACACAACACTAATTATTAACTTATCAACTATTGATGATGTAAATTTATTCATGTAAAATTCTCTGCACTTACATTTAAATAACTTCTTAGAGTAGATTGCATTTGTTATATTGGCTGACAATTCATTGTAAATAGATGGAACTAAATGTTTTCTGGTCCTTTGCCCATAGTTATTATTAGACCAGGGAATAATATATTCTTTTTCACGTCTATTTGAGCATACCTGAGGCTTTAAACTTTTATAATTATCGCTATCATACTGTTCCACGGCTATCGACAACCGCATTTTCTCGTGAACGGGCAGCAGTTTACATTCTGAGAATAATTTATCATAGTTGGGGCGACAGGCGTTCTTTGTATTTTTGTCTACTAAGGTTTTAATCTGATTTGTAACATTTTGATTTTATCTAGATATGACTTAAACGTATGTCCATAACAGCTCAGTCCGTAGGAGATAATTGAGTCTACCAGTGCATAATAGACAGTATACAGTCTCAAACTAGACGGAGCCACGGCGTGGCCGCACTTGAAACAGCAATATTTTTTTTAAATGTTGCCAGGTTGACAAATATTTAACCATATTTGGGCAAAATAAATGATAGTTACAATAAGGACTGTAACTTGATCGTAAATAAGAAACTCTTCGTAACAAATATTTAATTGAAAATCACAGCGTTTATCAAAATAATTATTTAAAAGTAAATCTACCACCCCTTCTATTCATCCCACCACCAGTCTTTAAACGTACACTGCTGGACATTGGCCTCCCCAAGAGATCACCAGAACTAGCGGGCTTGTGCTGACTGCATCCAACGGCTCCCTGCAGCTTTGACCATATATTTGGTACATCTGGTGGGAGGCCACAGGTACGCTGCGCTGTCCGATACGTGGCCGCTGCTCGAAAACCTTTTTCCCTAACGATTGTCAGCTCGTCGAGCGATATGGCCTGCCCATTGCCACTTCAGCATGCAAACCTGGCAGGCTATGTCGGATATTCACGTTCTACGGATCTCCGTAATAAGAATTCGATCACGTAGGGCAATACCAAGACTTTGAGCCTTGATGCAAGGTAAGTAAGTATTGCTGCGCCATAAATTGCCGTTCTGTTCGATATCTCATCTGGTAAATAATAAGTTATATTTAATAAAATAATAGTACACAAGAATATAATTAAATTATCTTTTCTTTCTTTTCTGGGTTAATGAGTAAATAATTATCTTCCTTCCAGCGCTGATTTAACTAATTGAATAAGAACTTAGAGCAAATCAGTTTCTCTGAACTCTTGATTATGACTACAGCGGTAGTCATAATCTAGAATTGAGATTTACTTACAAAGATGAAATTACAACTGCCTCTGTGGTGCAGTGGTAGTGTAAGCGACTGCTGATCATGAGGTCTCGGGTTCGATCCCCGGGTCGGGCAGTGTTATTGAGATTTTTAAAAACAAAAAAAAAATTCTCAGTAGCACCCCGGAGTTTGTAAATGTGCCCGGTAGACGTCAATAGGCTCGCCCCCTATTACGTGGCACTTATACATAGCTGGCGAGTCGTGGGTGTGTAATACACCTCTGCCTACCTCTTCGGGGAAAACAGGCGTGATACTATGTTTTTTGAAGTTATAAAGACTTTAAAAGCTATACTTACATGTACATAGTCACTGGCAATGATTTTGCTCCCAACGTTACTATTTTCTTATTATGTATAATGAAACATCAACAAAATGTCGTGGAACATATTTTGGGTATTTCGTGGGTTGCCTCGTTTACCCGCAGCATACACCCGTTTCGATCTCGCATCTGGATTAGAGGGAAACTTAAAATAGTAAATATTTATCATCATTTCATAAATTACATATAAATTTTAGTAAAGTGAAAACTGGGCAAATTAAATTCGCAATAAGGCAACACCGAAACAATTATCAGTAATAGAAAGTTAGCTAGAAACCGTGTTTTACGAGTGTATCTTAGTAGCAATTATTAATTTTGAGTAAAAAAGCCCATTTTATATCACTTTATAGCATTCAATCATTAAATTTTTTCATTTTCGACTACATATGAATGAAATGTTATACCTGTATTTTTTCGCTCGCTGTAGCTTTTGTAGCATAGTACACTATTTTACAAGCACTATTATCACGTAGTCTTTTTCTCAAAACACTCATTAACACAAATTAACATAAAATTTTAATTAAAACCCGATTTTTTATACAAATGTTCGATTATGTCAGTTGAATCGTGACAGACATTTTGACATCGTGACAATACCAAAAACTGGCCACGGCAACAAAGACAAAAATCTATGACATTGTCTGATTTTTGCACCAGTAAATTGTATCTTGTATTCTTGCTCATACATGTCAAAGAATTTTCTTCTCTCTGTCTAGATATAAGATAGTCTGAGTATACAGTACACATTATCTGTTTGTCAGTTCGTTCGTTCGCGCAACAAGTAAAAACTACCGAACGGATTTTGATGCAACTTTATTTTATTTGATAGCTCTTGAGTAAAACTGGTATAAATTTTATCCCGCTACTATATTGGGAACCTGAGAAAAGACCCTAAAAATTAGCTTTTGGTTGCGGCGGAGCCCTGGGCAAAGTCTAGTATTAATATAAAGATAATTACTTGAAGCTATATACTTGGGTTCTTTAATTATTAAGCTGTGACAGAATGTTTCGTCTGCATCTGGTAAATGCACTTCGCCTATTAGTCAAGCTCGAACCAGTCTATGAGAAAAGCCTTAATAATCACACGCATAATGTGCCTGGGATTGATAAAAACTTCTTGGTTACTCATCCAATGGTTTTTAATGACGTGAAAAAATTCTCAATAGCGGCTCCTGTGCCGTATCTCTGCCCGGACGTGTCAGGATTTTATGGACTCTGTGTTTACTTGACTAGTATTAATATAAATACTTACAAAGTTGCTGAAAAGAACTTAAGCACTGCTAGCGCTGTGTAGTTGGGTGCTAAACTTGCAGCAATGTTTAATACAAAGCCAACCGGCATTGCAACTAGCAGTGTTATACGTCGCCCCTTTGTATCTGCTGCAAGACCCCAACCGTATGAGGATATCATTACACCTGGAACATAGATACTAGAAATCTACAGAAGTTTTCATAGATTATTGGTAACTAGTAAGGCTTATCCATACCAGCTGGAGATGATTTTGTCTAAGACAGTTTCAGCGCTCTTTCTGTCACTTATGTGCAAGTTCTGGAATAATCTTGTTGTGGTGTTTGCTCATCGCTATGATATAATATATCCTTCTATAAATGAGGTTTGAGAAGACCTCTTTTCTCACACTAGGTTTGTCCGTGTGGTGATGGACTAAGAATACAAGTGTCATCACCCCATCCTTTCCCGCGGGTGTCATACAAGGTGACTAAGCGAAGTAAGCAATTATCACCCATTGCATTACTGGTGGTTGGGCTGGGTACTAAGTGAGTGTACTCACTTGCTATGGGGCCCGAACGGGTCGGTATCACCGTCTCCTGTGTGACCGGTCATGAAGCACGTCAGTGTATTTTGGCTTTAGCAGAAGATAGCCGTTTATTCTTTCATTTCATATCCAAGAAATGAAATGGTGCACAGCGGCTTGACAACACTCATGGGTATAGGTGAGTTCATTAGTGACGGTTACCACTTACCATCAGATGGGCCGTGGCTCGTCTGCCATGATTAGCAATAAAAAAAAAACACTATGGTTGTCTGTAAAGTCGGTTTATGGACGATAATTTTACTTGATAACGTCATATGTTTTCTAAAAGTTTCACAAACAATACATCGGTCGCCATACATTTTTTTTGGAACGTGACACTTTTTCGTGCATGTAGCCTGCGTTTATCGATTCATAAGACTTTATCACGTGAAAAATTTGGCAGTTTGGCTGCATACCTCGTGTACTAATTGCCATCAGATGGACCGCTTGTTCGATTACCACCATAAAATAAGTTACATCCTCTACACATAGTCTTTGAACAAATGGGCGTTCCTGAGTAGTTCGTAAGGGGTCAAAAGAGAATTTAAAGAATAACTGTTTTATTTTGGAAAGTAATAAGTAGATAATTTATAAAAAGTAATGTAATAGGAAATAAACATAACAAATAAACATAAAAAATAAAGGTGTTTTCGGAATATCCGCGAAGTTGCGAAGCTCTAGTGTCCAGAAGCGTTGCTCATAGAGAGTACCTACTTGAAAGAATAAGCCGCCGGCGGACCACTGAAGTCACACAGTTACAGTGGTGCAATGCTAATACAGGCGGAGAGACTGCACACGGCAGGTTTTTTAGTGTTTGAGGGCCCACACTACATAGAAGAATTAAAATTGTTTTTGGTTTATTGATTGACGTTATACTTCCTAGTTACATGCTTTTGCCAACAGATGACGTTAAAACAATTAAATAAAGCGTCGCCACGCTAACAGCCGGTTTTACCCTCCCCCCGCATTAGATGTTTCACATCAAAAATACATAACTAACCTAACAAAGGTAAAGCAGACAAAAGTCCTTGTTGGTATGTAGTGAACTGCATGTCGCAGGCCACAGCTGGCATTATCACGCTGAAGCCGAATATGTCCGTATACATTGCCAGGATCAAGAAGCTGCAAGTCACCAGCAAACCAATATTGTATTTGCCGAAACCTGAATAAAGTGAAGTGTTTACGGTATTCCGAAGCACCAGTAGGAAGATTATTTTTTATTACTAACTATATTTACCCCAGTGTTTGCGTCTGCGCGGCTTTCATGATAAATAAAGACGTCACTCTACATAAGTGGTCCCTAAGCAGTAACTGCAGCTGTCCCATAGGAACCATCCATTTTTCTAGGACAAAAAGTAACCTATGTCCTTTTCCAGATCCTGGATTATATGTGTGCTATCATGATGATCGGTAAAGTAGTTATGGTGTGAAAGCGTAACAGACGAACAAACAAACGCACTTTCATATTTAGAGGAATATAGTAATGATGGTGGCAGACGAGTATTCTCCTTCCACTTACCACCAGGAAGGAGAATACTAGTGACACCACTCCATTCTTTCCCGTTGGTGTCTGAAACGACTAAGGGACAGTATTCTTAGTATTGCCGAGTCAATGAGCGGCGGTTACCACCTACCATCAGGTGGGTCGGCGCTCGTCGGCTATCATGGGGTATAAAAAAATGTTGATTGACACAAAATTATTCTTGAACACTTTTCGCCAATCTTTTATTTATTGGTCTAACTAACCGTGTTATAAACTAAACCCATTTAATGGGCTTAGTCCTTTTTTGACTTATGGGCACAAATACCAAGATAATAAACATCACAATATTAAAAAAAAATAGAGCTCACCCGTCAAATCCATAGCTTTTTCAAAGTTACATCTTTTATTAGAATCTTCTATAACATACACCATTTTTAATAATAAAAACAATTTTATTCACGTACTAGAAAGATGACTCTCATGCAAAGTACTTTTGTTTTAATGGTGACGCTCGCACCATATCACTTAATTTAAAACAAATACACATTCTTGCAAAACTTGTGACAAATTAAGTGCTAGCGGAGCGCACATTGACGAGTTCTTTCCATTTTATATAGGTACTTTGCGTGTTATTAAGAAACAAAACAATTGTTACAGGAGTTAATTTATTTCAAATAAAAAGTGTAAACCGTGATATCTACGAACAGGGTTCACTCCACAGTGTTTCTTGTAAAAATAGCTAAGATTAATACTTTAACTTGCTTAAGTCAAAGTATTAATCACTAGATTAAAAAAAAAAACAGGGTTGAAGAAGAAAGTTGGAATTTCTGTACAAGGTCTGCGATTTATAGTCTTCCTACTAGCAATGGGAGAGACGTAGATTTAAAACAAACTCGCAGATAACTCTATTTCTACTTTCACGTTTGAAATAACAATATCTGTCTACATTAAAACAGTCTTATCACAGTTTAATACATCTAATTAGTAATATCTTAGCCGTTTTTATGTTTTACAGTTTGTCTACGACTTCGTTTCTTCCGATAATATTAAATTTGTTCTTTTCTGGTCTGGAATCAGGGGAGGTAAAAACGTAGCTACTATGAGCCCGGTTGAAACAAAATTAAAAAATAATTTTAACAGAGACAATACTTTACTTATTCAATTGTGTCATATTCGAAAATTGAAATCAAGAAGCATCTCTTTATTATTTCAATCACAGTGGCCAGTGTCAATAGACACTACCTAATCGTACTTTCCGCGGCAAGGGGGAATGTCACTGCCAGCTTCCTAACTCCGAGCTGCTGATTGACAATTCCTTGTTAGAAAAAACCCAATAACTTTATGTTGGTCCGACATGAGAATCGAATCAGAGACCTTACCATCACCGCAGTCGTATACCCTGCTCGCTAGCCCGCCTCATTATTTACATAAGTAGCTAACTGTGTCATTGTAATTTCGAAATGTATTTTTAAAGTTATCTTTAAATAGTTACATGTAAATTATCGTTATTTTGGCTTATATAAAAGCAAGGTCTCTCTTTAATTTTTTGATAACGTTAATAGCACGGTCGCATACTGTCTAATTTAAATGTCTCGAAAAAGGGTTTATATTATGACTAAATTCACAGAATGTTAATGGCATGTTTCCATGCACCAATAAAAAAAATGAGAATCACAAGCAAGTAGCAATATTTAGCGTTTTTTTTTATTGCGTATGGTGGCGGACGGGCCACGGCCCACCTGATGGTATATGGTAACCGTCGCTCATGGACTCAACTAAACCGAGAGTATTGTCAAGCCGCTGCTCACCATTTCATTTCACATACATGAAATGAAAGAATAAACGGCTATCTTCTGCTACAGCCAAAACACACTTACGTGCTTCATGATCGGTCACGCAGGAGACGGTGGTACCGACCCGTTCGGGCCCAATAGCAAGTGAGTACTCTCACTTGGCACCCAGCCCTACCACCAGTAATGCAATGGGTGGTAATTGCTTACTTCCCTGAGTCGCCTCGTACGACACCCGTAGGAAATGTGGTGAATGGGGTGGTGACACATCATCATTCTTACTCCGTCACCAAACGGAAACGCGTGCGTGTGGAGTTTGTAAAACTACTCGTATGTTTTTAATGCTGTTCTAAGTTGCCTTATTTTTACTAAACTAATTAAATACTGACTATTTTTACCATTATGCAGAAAATTTTGGTGTTTGTGACAATGGTTATCAGTGAGTTAAAAATGGGACAAAACATCCAGAAATATCTATTTTTGGAGCATAATCCTTAATTTCTACGCCACACTACGTTGGATTAGACTTCAAAGAAAGCGCCATTGCTACCAGATTCTCAATGAAATGGACTCGTCTTTGAGGGGTTGGGGTAATTTATCTATCTCTTTCTAGCACAATGTCGTTCTCTTTCTTTCATTGAAATCAAATACCTCCACATTTGGTATGTCTCCCTGGTAAATCTGATGAAAATGGCGGACTCTGCGGTAAAAAATCCTCTTCTTTCTCTCTTGAGAATCATAGGTTAGAAAGTAGATTAGACTAAAGATAACATGAACCAAAAAAGAAATATGTTTTCTTATCAGGAAATTATATTATGCTTACGTTAAGCTCGTTAAAGATTAATTAATGATTAATGATTATTGGTAATTGTTCGATTGTTTATTCAAATCTATCAATTATTTGAGGTCCGAACCAATAAGCAATTTAACTGAGAGCAACTTTTTCATTAAATTTTCCACTGTAAAAGAGCTTGACGTCTTTTCACATTGGTTTTTACGACATCTCAAGTACTAGGCGCACAAAGAGGGAAGAGGATGGCTACATTCTTTTCTGTGATGCGTCATGGAGCTAGGAAAATTCACTTTTTGAAATTATTCTTTTACTAAAACACAAACAAATTAAGGTGTTTATTAGAAACTCGATTTTACTTGCGATCTTGTCCGCGTGGACTTCTAAATGTAAGTACGTTACTATTTGGCACAATAATGATCTTTATGCGAAAATTGCAATCCCACAGGAACAATCCATTTTCCGAGTATAAAAAGTAGTTTTTTTTCTGGGTTCTGAACTATACCTTTATGCTAAATATGAGTACATGACGATCAGTGGAGTAGTTATGACGAGAAAGCATAACAAACAAACTAATGGACTTTCACGTTTATAATAGGAAGGAGCAGTGATAGCCTAGCGTTAAAACAAGGCACTGCAAAGACATTGTTATCGAGTTCGACCCCCAGTCAATGGTTCATACCCCGTACGGCACACACTTCTAACTTCTCGGAATTTTTCGAAAATATGTGTGTATTTGTTTACAATTTATTACTGCTCGGTGAAGGAAAACTTCATGAGGAAACCTGTATGCCTGAGAGATTTTCTCGACGCCTTATGAAATCTGCCAACCTACACTGCGCCAGCGTGGTGGACTATGGCCTAATTCCACTCACCATAGACAGGGACAGAAAAAGGGTTGAAAAACTACAAAAATATCCATCCATCCATCAGCCTTTTGACGTCTACTGCTGGACATAGGCCTCCCCAAAAGAACGCCACAACGAGCGGTCCTGTGCTGATCGCATCCTTTTTTGTATGCTCATTATGGGGGATAATGCCGTAATCGCCACGCTTGGCAGGCGGGTTGGCGATCGCAGTGAATGTTGTTAATACTCGAGGGAGTGCTGCTGCCCACTCCCTCGGTATTCCCTCAGTCGGCTCTTACGACTCCCGTGGGTAGAGAGGGGTGGGACAATTCTAAAGCTGGCCCCACGCGGCAAATTTGTTTTTTACAAAAATAAATTAGGAAGTATTATGAAATTAAGCTATTTTTACGAATTTATCTTCCTTGTGATGTTCTATACAAAAATTAAAAACGTCTCGTAGTCGCTTAGGACATTATTTTAACATATAGCACAAAGAAATAAACCTTGTTGGCATTTTTTTCTTACCTCTATGACTAAGCAGAGGGGCTTGGGAAATCAATAACTTCCGCCGTAATTCCTCTGCGCATGCGTGGTACCTATTTTTAATATCGCCCAAGCAGTCTCCTAATGCATATGCGGTCCTGGTACAGCCGCCCACAAAACTGAAATTTTCCTGCCCTGTTTCATGGTTGTTGCGGAAGTGGAATACCTTTGACTTCCGGTTTTTAGGGCGGTTTCAGTTCCTGAACATTTTCAGGAAGGCAGTTCAAGAATTTTCCGTTTTAACGATTTGAGGTTATGTTTCTGCGCATCTCCTCTGCGCAGAGCAACAAGTGAATTATATTTCTCATTCATAATTTGATCTTTAAGGAAACTGAGCATTTCTGTGTGAACTATGTAAATCTAAATCATCATCAACCAAAAAAAAATATTCGATATATTGCCACCTAGTCATTATTAAGATTGCTGTTGCTCGGTAACCATTCATTTCTTCGGGATGAAAAGCAGCCTTTGTCGTTTTCCGGGCTCCAGGCTCTAATATGTAGCCAAAATTAAGTCAGTGTGACAATATTCATACCAATTACAACTTTCTAGTAAAGTAGTAAAGTCTCTGAGCTAAGCTGCAAACAGCAGGCGGATGGACATGGCGAAACTATAAGGGTTCCTTGTTGGATACGGAACCCTAAAAATGGATAAATGTCAAATTATGTTATTGCCATCGGTCCTTGATAATTGTACAAAGTTTTTACTCCGACATTTCAAAGTTAGTCAAAACACGTTTAAAGATTCCTCTACATAGATACAGGCGAAGCTAATAAGAATATGTTAAAATATATATGTATAGTGAATGGTTTATCTACGAATATGAGATAATGAATAAAAGCGCTTCAGAAGTAATAAGTGGTTGGGGGTCGAAACGTCATGAAGCGCCCCAACCAGCAGACATCGTCTATCCTATACTAACGCATAAAAAACCGGACACTGTATCTCTTTCTGGGACGTCACGGATAATCAATATACTCTTCATTATTCGTGTTCTCCTGGTATTTGTGAAGAAAATGGCGGATCCATCAGTGCAATTTTAGGTTATAATATGGTTGAATAGAAAGAATCCTGTGCCTAAAATGATGAGTGAGGGCTTTAGAAAAGTTAACAGTTTGTAGTGGAAATTAAAACGCCTGACCAAAACTGTTTTTGTATTTTATGTACGCTTTTATTTTAATGATCCTTGGCTCCATCAGACTTTTATCGTCCACTACTGGACATAGATTTCCCCAAGAGACCATCACTCCGAGTAGTTGTATCCCCAGTGCATCCAATAGCTCCCGCAGCTTTGACCAGGTCATAGTCTTTCTCGTGGACGTGATATGGCAATAAAGTAAAAACAGGTTTTAAAAATTCTTTATTATCATGTAATTTAAATCATTTTGATTTGATTTTATCCAAGTGACATACCTATTTTGATGTAGTATCTTATCACAAAATAAAAAATAAAACTAAAGAATTTATCATTAAAAAGTTTATAATGTTACTAGCATAAGTCTGGGGCTCCACTGCAACTAAAGCTATTATTTTTAGGTTATCTAGCAGGTTTCTGATATAGTAGTGGGATAAACAGTACCCTGTTTAATAAGTTTCATCAAGACCTATCAAACAAAAAGTTTCATCGAAATCCGTTCAAAAGATTTTGCGTAATGCCCGCACAAACAATCAGACAGAAATTCTAAAATAATGTGTTCAGAGACGACTAAATAGCCTAATAATAATAATATGTGTAAAATATATTTGCTCAAATATCTTAAATGTAATAGACTTGAGCTTCTGTTATAGGTCGCTCTTGATTAGAGTTAAAAACTGATATATGATTTATCCCTGATTTATCTATACTACTCGTATTATAAAGCTGTAACAGAGCCATGTCTGTACATTAAAGATATTTGAGAAAAAATTACTGAATTAGGCTATATGTCTAAACACAAATCGACTTTTTTTAGATTTTTTGTCTGTTTGTTTGTTCGCGCACCACGCAAAAACTACTGAACGGATTTTGATGCATTTTTTTGTTTGATAGCTCTTCATTAGTCTTAACAACTGGTATACATTTTATCCTGCTACTATATCGGGAACCTGAGATATTACCTAAAAACCAGCTTTTGGCTGCGGCGGAGCCGCGGGCAAAGGCTAGTGCTATATATTTATGCCTGAGATATAACCAGCTTTTGCATGCAGTGGAGCCGCGGGCTAAAGCTATTTTAGCTACTTCATAATTTTGTATTTTATATCTATTATTCGTAATGATAATAGGTATTTTATTGGTTTAGTAATTTTTTTATATATTTTTTTTTGCATTTGACATGCTTAGCACTATACTACTCTGTCAAGAAAGTACCGGGAAAAGATCAATAATACACAAAATTCTTGTTATTCATCCAAATTTATTTTATCACCTTCAAAGTATGCTCCTTCAGAAACGATAGACTTACGCCAACGAATAATCCAATCATCAAAACATTTTTTAAACGCTGTTTCCGGAATTGAGTTCAGTTCTCACCGCGAATTCTCCTTTATGTCTTCTACCGATTGAAAACGGGTGCCACGAAGTGGAAATTTGAGTTTAGGAAAAAGAAAGAAGTCGGCTAGAGCCATATCTGGTCAATATGGTGGTTGCTCGATGGTATTTGTTGAGTGTTTGGACAAAAATTCATTCACAATGATGGCCTTGTGCGAAGGCGCATTATCGTGGTGCAAAATCCAAGAATTTTCTTTCCACAAATCTGGCCTTTTTCGTCGAATTTGCTCTCTTAAACGCCGCATAACGCTCAAATAATATTCTTTATTTACCGTTTGACCTTTTGGCAAGAATTCCGAGTGCACAACGCTGCGATAGTCAAAGAAAACAGTCAACATGACTTTGACTTTTGATCGACTTTGGCGTGGTTTTTTCGGTTTCGGTTCAGTTGGAAGTCGCCACTCCGAAGCATGTTGACTAGTTTGCATGTCAAACTCGTAAACCCTCGTCTCGTCACCAGTAAAAATGCGTTTCATGAATGTTGGGTCGGAATTGACTCGTTCTAGCATGTCCTCAGCGACTCTCATGCGATTGAATTTTTGCAGAAAATTCAGATCTTTTGGGACTAGCCAAGCGGAAACATGTTTCATACCCAAGTGATTATTTAAAATGGTACGGATCGACTCGTGAGACACAGAAAGTTCGGCGGCTATCTCTCTCAAAGTTGAATGAGGATTTTAAGTCACTATTTCCGTCACTTTTGCAATCTTAACTTCAGTTGCAGACGTTGATGGCCTACCAGAGCGAGGCAAATCTTCCATCACATCTCGACCGCTTTTAAATGCTTTCTACCACTCATAAGCACGTGTTTTTGATAATGTCGATTCACCGTAAGCCTTCTGTAACATTTTCAGTGACTCCGAACACGAAATTCCATTGGCGATGCATAATTTAAGACAAACTCTTTAAACTCTTTGTTCGATGTCATTATGAAATTCGCTATACACACTAGATATGATATAACTAAAAACAGCACTGTATTTAATAGAAATAACAGATGCAACTCAAACTCCGCGCCAAAATGGATAACAGTTGTGCCAATCTAACTCGAACCTGCTTCTCCTGGATACCGTCCAGATGCTTTGCCAATTGAGCCATCGTGACAATTGCTCCCGACTGCTAATTTGGTTAACACATTCATACTTAGTGTCTTTGGGTGACGCCTGCGCCATCTGTCGGAAGTATTTTCATACATTATACCGACCAGGTAAACTTAATTTTACAATTAAGATTTTTACCTAATAATGACGAAAACGCTATAATTATTTAGATATTTTTTTTATGTATATTTTTAGCATTTTACATGCTTAGCACTATACATTATACACAAAGTTAAAAATGTGAAATCGAAAATAACAGTCACGAGCAGGATTCGAACCTCCATATCCTGGATACCGTCCAGATGCTTTGCCAATTCGACATTTGAAAATTTTCTATTATCTGTTAAACAACTACATTGGTTAAATCAGTTCAAAAATAACCTAATAAGCTGATTGTTTTTGAGGTTTTTCAACGTTATTTATTGATAATACTAAAGCTTCAGAATAGCTACTAATAGGATGAGAGGAGAAACTTTGTATGAAAGTCTTTGTTCTTTGTAAATAGAAGCATAAGAATTTGTAGGTAATACAGTTACTGAGTATAGTTAAATAACGATGCGCTTCAGTTCTTT
Organism: Leucoma salicis; assembly: GCA_948253155.1. NCBI lineage: Eukaryota > Metazoa > Arthropoda > Insecta > Lepidoptera > Erebidae > Leucoma > Leucoma salicis. The sequence continues at coordinate 23,637,907 of OX411814.1, read as the reverse complement.
TTTTTGCATACTCATGTAATATGTGGGGAAAATGGCGTAATTTTTGTATAGGAGCGTCGTAAACAAACATTTGAAAAATTCTTAAAATTGTTCAAATGTTTGTGGCCACGACCTATATTATTAGTATTCGTTCACCGATTCGCTTGAAATCTTTTGTTTTCGCGACATCCGAGTTACTAGGCGCACATAGAGACGAAGTGTTGAGACGCATTCCATTCTGCTACATAGAGCTAGGAAAAATCTGTTTTAGTGAAGTGGAGCAGGCAACCTGGGACTTGTGTTGTTTGTTTTAATACATAAAAATTTGATAATTATACATAATAGATGATGTTATTATAATAACTGTATAGTACATTTTTAAATAGTTGGTGTCATCCGTTTTATTAGAAGCGATATCGCCCGAGACGTTTACCGCTCCTTTTTCCCGGGTGCGTGCAGACTCTGTGTTGATCTATAAGATACCTTTATAATTCATATCATGCTGCTTATCTGACCTCCGTGATAGGTAGTTAGGCCTACGGGAACCACCGAGAGTCTGAGAACAATATCCGAGTCAGATTTTAATCCAGGATTCTAACAAGCAGTCGCTACATACTGCTATTTCACAGCCGCCACTTACTTGTGTGTGTTGTAGAACAGAGAAGATAAGGTGTTCAAAAATAGGTGGAATTTTTGGTCACTCATCTGATGCCAGCCGAGTGAAAGTTGTTTCGGCTTGCCAATCGTTCGAGCGGCAATTGTACAATTAAATTTTATGGATGATGGAATGTCACCCTGGTTTGATGTCAATATCGGCGATAAACAGGGCTGCGTTCTATCAGCCAGACTGTTTATCATATATCTGGATAAATGTTTACAAAGGTTGAATGAAATGAATGTGGGAGTTCAGATGGGCGACTCAGTGGTTAACTCTCTGCTATATGCAGACGATGCGGTCCTATTAGCGCAGACTGCGACTGACCTGCAAACCCTAGTCGACGTAATGGCAGAAGATTGTAAGAAAAGAGGCCTACGTGTGAATGTGAGCAAAACCAATATAATGGTTTTTGAAAGAGAAGAAGCCAGAATAGATGTTAGAGTAGCAATAGGAAATGGTGTGCTAGAACAAGTGGATGAATTTCAGTCGGGATGGAAGGTACACCACTGATGTAGAAAGAAGAGTGAATGCGGGGAATAGAGTGAACGGAGCATTGGGACAACTTCTCGGCAGCCATCACCTCAGCCAGAAGGCACGTGTCGCAATTGTGTATTGTCCCAACGTTATTATATGGAAGCGAGAGTTGGGTATGTAAAAAAAGAGCATGAGAGTAAAATCAATGCGGTCGAAATGCGATCTCTGCGGAGAATCTGTGGAGTGAGGCTGACTGAGCGCATTCGTAACAATAACGTAAGAGAGCGAGTAGGTATGAAAGAGAGTATTGGTATAAAGATGCAAAAGGGAATGCTCCGATGGTTCGGACATGTGGAAAGAATGCCGGACGAGCGACTGGTTAAGCAGATATACAATGCGAAAGTGGAAGGTTGTAGGTACAGGGGGAGACCGAGACTCACCTACCTAGACCAAATCGGTCTTGTATTGAAGGAGGGTGGAGTCAGGAGTCTCCGAAACCGGCGAGCGTGTATGAAGAGAGTTATGAATGTTGAGGAAGCGAGAGATGTATGCAAGAATAGAGCCTCTTGGCACTCTGTTCTCTCTGCCTACCCCGCAAGGGAAATGGCGTGATGATAAGTTAGTTTATTCAAATTTCTTAAGTTGTGGAGCCATCTATCTGTAAAATTCACAAATTCACACACTTCGTTGCAATTTATAATTTATACACACGTTTGGAATCCAATTGCTATGATCCTGTTAATATTATGTGTTCAGCAAACAGACTTATCCCAAAATTTCTTATTACAGTTTAAAAGACCTGTGAGCCTAGCCAAGTTGCATTCTATGATTGCTAACGCTATAGAATTTGATATCTCTTACGATATCCATAACGCTAAGTCACGGTGACTTAATGTTAGAGATGCAAATTGGCTAGGCCCGCTGCACTAATATTGATCTAAGATATACTTACATAGAAAATAGAACGTAAACTTTTTTAGAAAATAGAACGTCCATTCCATAATCCTCTTCGTGTATGCATGTACCTACGTAAAATCAATACTAACCATCAAACAATCAGCCCCACGCATGCGTAGCTGCAAGTTGAAAAGAGCGCAACGTGTAAATGTTTTGTAACTCATATTATATGAAAATTGTTTTTATTAAAAACATACCTACAATGATCATTTAAGATTTTATTGGATAATAATTCTGTACCTATAATTTAGTTTTCATACAGTTAATATTTTGAATGATTAGGTACTTTAATTTGAAACTGAATTTAGTAGTAAGTTGCAACCATACCTCATAGCAAATATGCTATCCTGGTACCGCCGCCCACAAGTTTGAAACTTAAATGGTTCTTTATTCCGTTTTACTGGCGTGAAAAACCTTCGTTTCCCAGTTTCTAGGGCAAGTATCTCACTGTAAAAGCTTCAGAAGTTTCTTGTGCAACATTTTTCAGTCATAATTTCGTAAAGTTGAAATTATTTTATTGCGCAACTCATCTGCGCAAGACTTTTATTTTTAAAGTCCAATTAGAACTAGTGGGACAACTGACGTCCTCAGAATAAGAAACAAGGATATTAATCGCACATTGCCAACCCTGAGCCCATTGATTAGCAAGGCTACTACCAGCTGTTGATACTACCTGTTGATTGTTGATTCGTTGAATGAAGAGACAGGAGTTAATGGTACCAATCAAATATATGAACAAAAGTAACAAATGCGCGTACACACAACATAGCACACACACACAGACATAGGTACAACACATACACATGGCCACACAAACAATTCTTTTGTTTTTATTTTTTTTATTTTTTCAACCATATTTCTGTCCCACTATTGGGCACGGGTCTCCTCACATGGTGAGAGGGATTAGGCCGTAGTCCACAACGCGGGCCCAATGCGGGTTGGCAGACTTCACAAGCCGTCGAGAAAATCTCTCAGGCATGCCGGTTTCCTCACGATTTCATCCTTTACCGAGCAGTAATCAATTATAAACATACACAAAAAATACACACGTAATTTTGAAAAATCTCGAAAAGTCAGTAGTGTGTGCCGTACGAGGTATGAACTTTGGACTCGGGATCGAACTTAATACCACTGTCTTTGCAGTCCTTGGTTTTATCGCTAGGCTATCACTGCATATTTAATTTTGCTCTTAAGCCGGTGCCAGACATTGTGAGCAAACACGCAAATTCGCAAAGTGAGGCATGGACAGTGTACAGAGTTTGAACATACATTTGTACTTTGCCATCATGAACCAGTTTTTGGGCGCACATTAAATTAAACAAAGTTCAAAGTTCGTGAGGCCTGCCACACTTGTTGCAGTATTTAGTAACGATGTAACGAGTGCACCGCTAATACATAGTAGCATCACGCCTGTATTCCCCGAAGGGGTAGGCAGAGGTGTGTATTACTCACCCACGATTCGCCAGCTATGTTTAAGTCCGAGGTAATAGGGGGCGAGCCTATTGACGTCGATTATTATGTCAGCAAAGAAAAATGTGATCGCAAATAATTTAAAAACAAGTTTGGCAAGCATATTTGCGCTCCCCACACTACCCTGTTCGTTGCCCCTAACGACGGGGTGTGCGGTTAGGTACATTCTTTCCCGCCTAAAAAAAGCATATTTGCGCTCGTACTTTTTTATTTGTGCACATATCTAATGTTTTGAAAATGTTCTGCCACAGACATGACGGTGTTACGGCTTAAGAGAAAACTACAACAAATTATACGTTATAATATTTTGTTTTATGGTTAAATAAAATAACCATAAATAGAAATATAAATAAGGTAAATAATTTCAGTTTACAACCATCAACATTATTTATTCCTTATACTTAATATGTACAATTGGGAACAATAAATAAACATTTATTTGATCACATTTTCTCCATCGAAGACATTAAGGTCTAAGAGGATTCCTATCACATCGGATCTTTGCAATAAATATAATATATAATTTAACTAATTTTCCATAAGAAAATTGAGTACCATTGTGGTAAACTTCTACGTCCGCGACGATCATCCATGACTGTTTCAGGATTTTGTAGCCATGGGGTAAAAACGCCAAATTAACGTTATCGACTATAATAGATTAGAATCTTATTAACAATCTATTTGTATGTCACAGCCTTAGATTAATACCATAATAATTAATCTAAGGTCACAGCCATATTGCTCAGAGATTATTGGTGCTTTATTGATAATTTCGTAGATTAAAGATTTAGATACAATACAACGCTGTAATATGGCGAAAACATCACTATATTGTACTATTTAATATAATTTGGTCCACAGTAAAACAATATGTCATTATTTAAATCTATACACCATCTATACAAGCAACGCAATCACTTAGTAAATTTCATTTAGGTACTCACACTCATCTTGCCGTGTGGGGCCGGCTTTAGAATTGTCCCACCCCTCTCCACCCATGGGAGTCGTAAGAGCCGACTGAGGGAATACCGGAGGAGTGGGCAGCAGCACTCCTTCGAGTATTAAGAACATCCACTGCGATCGCCAACCCGCCTGCCAAGCGTGGCGATTACGGCACTATCCCCCATTCTTTGGGAGGCCTATGTCCAGCAGTGGACGTTAAGCGGCTGATGGATGGATGGATGGACTCACACTAAAATCTTACAATATTTTTCTTTCGTTTCTTGCATTAAAGCATCTCCTAAGTACTTATTTTATGGTAATAACTAATTATATACAGCATGTAATTAGGTACGTTTATTTACAGCCCAGACTAATAAAAAAATAAGTTAGTCTGAGACAGTTTTAATACCTAATTTTTGGTAGAATTTTCAACTTGCTACAAATCGCTTGGGCGACATTAACGAATTCGCCTCCCAAATCAGTCATTTAAATTAAGACACATTTTCAAAATACACTTTTTTAATTCAAACAATGTGCGCAACAGATTACACATTTTTCTTTTTAAATTAAAATAACCACAAAGCTGGTACAGTAGAACTATAAATTGAAAGCGTCCACACTTTGGAATATTTATTGGACTAACAATCAGACCCGAAACGATCGCTATATAAAATACAGCATAAGTAGGTAGGTACATGTGCCATGAGCCCAGAGACCCTTGAGATGCCCTTGGTATCACAAGTTTAATATTATAATATTTTCACAATATAAAACAGATATCTACGTTTTTTTATTATTACTGAAGCAATGTCCACCGGTTGGCAAAACTAATAATGTTATATATGGCTAAGCCGACTGGTAGTTTCTTGAAACAATCATTTACACAGTTAATATACGATTTCACTACCCAGGCTAGCTAATTACTGCTGATAGAGTTACAACATTCTACAACACACACACCCTTACAAGTATTATATAAATGGCAATTTTATCCAAACTGAGAATAACTATTTCCTTGTGAATATGCTCACGATTACCTAATATTATATCTACCTATTCTATAATATTTACATGCTTAATAATAACAGTTTCAAATTTGGAATTTGGTTCGGAATGCGTTTTTTAATCATTATTATAGAGTTCTAGCCAGACACTATAGCTGGTATAAACCGCTTCATACCGGTTCTTGTGTTTCGTTGTGTATTGTCTCCACGAGTACCTTGTTTTCGGTGGGTAGCTTCTTTTTATTTGGTAGCGTTATGCAGAACAAGGAATTCACTGAAAATGAAAAAAATACCATGATATTAATCTATCTATCTATACTATTATAAAGCTGTAACAGAGCTGTGTCTGTACATTACTGAATTAGGCTATATAGGCGAGTCTAAACACAACGATTTTTTTAGATTTTTGTCTGTTTATTTGTCTGTTTATCTGTTTGTTTGTTCGCGCATCACGCAAAAACTACTAAAGGGATTATGATACAACTTTTTTTATTTGATAGCTCTTGTTTAGACTTAAAAACTGGTATACATTTTATCCCGCTACTATATCGGGAACTTAAGATATAACCTAAAAACCAGCTTTTGGCTGCGGCGGAGCCGCGGGCAAAGGCTAGTACTATTAAAAAACTGGTATAGAGCTTCGTCTGTACATCCTTACTTAATATTTTAAATGTGAAAGATTGTTTGTCACGCTTTCACCCCGTAACTACTCAATCGATTATCATGTATTTTTGCGTACATATAATCCTGAAGTCACTTGGTATCAGACCCGAGCGGGTTGGTACCACCATCTCACGTGTGACCGGCCATGAAGCATAACGTTGCGTTTTGGCTGTAGCAGGAGATAGCCGTTTATTTTTCCATTTCATATTTGTGAAAAAAAAAAGATTCATAATAATGACTCTGCATTTACCTATAATGATAGATCCAAACAAATAGAACCCAGCACCGCAGTTGATTTCCAGGAAGAGCCCGATGAGATTGGACCCAAACATTGACCCCACACGCCCCATCATCATTGACAGACAAATGGCCATCGCTCTGTTAATTAAAAACAACAAATAATAACATAGTTAAAACAATTTATAAACAATCTGTGGAACCATCGTATGATTCTATTCGAAAAGTTCAAATACAAATTCAAAAATATCTCTACTTTTTTAAATATATAGCACTTAAAATCGTTTATAATTAACGTATAGCTAATAATTAACGTGAGCGCCTGAGGCGAGTGCATCCGCAACAACAAAGTGGCGATTGCAATCGCCACAAGTTGCCGGATTTCGTAGTAAATCCTTTCATGAGAAGAACTCGATGTATTTAGATTATCGAAAAGCTGATCCATTAATGTACTGGCTGTACTTCAGGTTTGTTAGCAGTATTTCTATAAATGATGAGAATATCCCCAAAAAGACAGTTAAGTTAACTGAGTTAACCTCACACAGGTTTCTTTATGAACTTTTATAAAAATGTTCTTAATATTTCAATTGTATAACGTTAGGGATTGTTATTCTACTTTCATAGAATTAATACCGTTGACACGATTGTCTGCCATTCGCAGTGACGCTGTAATATAAATATCAGAAATAAAAAAAACTGTAAAAGTGATTTCATTTCAGAACGTCAATATTATTTATAATTTAAACAGCACATCAAATAAAAAATACCTGTATTTAGTAGGAAATAACTCCACAGCAACGGCATTCATTAACCCAATACACGCTCCAGACATTTGGAACACCGCGAATAGAACAACAGCGAACTGCTGGTTAGTCGCCAAGTGGGCGCCGATACCACAGCACCCGGTGATGAAGAGGATGACGATGATGATGAGCTTCTTGCCCACATAGTCCACGAGGAAGCCCACGACGATGTACATCGAGCAGAACACAAGCCCGATGTAGATGGAACGCTCGAAGGTTGAAGTGTGAATTGTGTCATCACAGATCTGTTGACGGAATCATAACGAGCTCTTGACGAAATTGCTTCTTGTTAAAAATATAGAATAGTTCTAGACTGGTATATTAGTATTTTTTTTCAACACTTACTGTCCCAACGAGCATAATATGGCCCATTTGATGGTAAGCGGTTACCGTAGCCTATAGATACTTACTAGTAACACAACAGGAATAAGTTGCGCGTCGCCATTTCCAATGAAAGAGATAGGTAGAGAGGAGAGGATACGAAGGTTAATAAGGAGAGGGTAGGAAGGATGAAAAGATGAGGATAGGGACGGGGCTTTGGGCCTCTGGCACTCCGAATCACCATACGTTACAGAACGCTGATCTTCTATGAGAGAGTGGTACTTCCCCGATCGAGCCGGCTCATTCATGCTGGCATAAGTAAGGCTCTACTACTGGTAGACTAATTGGGCACGGTGCCCTTATTTTGTGATATAGTGGTAGGTCACCTTTGGTTTTACAAAAGACAACACCCTGCAGTTAGGAATAATCCTTGTTTAGCAGGAGCCTTTACAAACATACAATTTGATGGACACAAAGTACGCGCAAATTTAGAACAAGCATTTGTGAGTCACGCAATGAATTATCCTGTATGGAAATCAAACCCACCACTCGGCACTGTGCAGTCGAATGATACAGGATAGTATCCAAGTGTCGTATTACAATAACTTACCAATGTGATGTTACTGTTATGATTTTTGCTAGCGTCCAGCACATCACAGATCCTTGTCTCTTCACCATCACCGTGGTTAGCCAGAGAGTTCAGAATAGACGGAAACCATACGTAGAAACCGTTAGTGCTGGAAATTAAATGATAACAGAAAATAAGGCAACTCGGGGCTCAACATAATAAACAATATAAATTACATAAGCATAGGTATATTATATAACAAAGTCTCACGCCTATATCCCCAAAGGGGTAGGCAGAGGTGTATTACACACCCACGATTCGCCAACTATATTTAAGTCCCATATAATCGGGGGCGAGCCTATTGCCATCTACCGGGCACATTTGTAAACTCCGGGCTGCTATTGAGAATTTACTTTTTACGAAAAAGCTCAATAGCTCTGCCCGACCCGTGGATCGAAACCGAGACCTCATGATCAGCAGTCGCTCAAACTACCGCTGCACCACCGAGGCAGTTATATTATTAGTATATGATAATATTATTATATTTTTCTCAAGTAGTTATGATAAGGTGAAGCTTATTTAAAACAGATAGGTATATGTATATTTTTCTTGTAAGAAATTACGGGTTTTTTTATGTTTATCTATTATCTTCTAGTTGTCGACGTGCAATTGTTTGCAGTGGCAAGGTTTAATAGATTCGATACAACCAATTACTATCACAATGTTGAGAACGGTTCACCCCATAAATTGAGAGAGGTTTTCGTTACAACCCTCGCTCAGCTGCTGTGGTTAAACTACAAAATTATGTCAGTCATTTGGGTAGACAGCCCAACTTACTTGGCAAATATTCCGAACTGTACGAAGCATGTCAACGCGGTCCAGGGTATTAAAGGTGGTTTGAACAGTGGAATGGTCTGATCTTTCATGGACTGCCAGACGGCGGCTGCACCCGTAGTGGTCGTCACTTTCGTTGTCTGGCTTTCCACTATCAGAGATTTGATCTGAAAATGGTAAACGAAACATATGATCAGCAAAATTTAGAATATTTTCATGCATTACTTTGTAATTATTGTATCTATAAAAAGAAAAGAGTAGATACTTTGTAGGGTTTTAGAGGAACAGGGTGTAAAGTTCCTCATCCTCCATTGAAAAGGGAGGATCCTCCGACCAGACGGGTGTTGTGTCTGGTGGGCAACTGCCCGACGGTTGTTTGTCGGGTTCTTCTATATATGGTTGAATCGCTCGGATAACTTTAATATCGTGATGTAGGATACGTCAGTTCTTAGTTTGTATGTGGCGAGATAGATGTCGCTACAGATACTAAAATAATTTGTCTTTTTCCTATTTTCTCAGTAATTTATTCTGATAAAGGTCTGATCAATTAAATATAACTAGTCGACTCCAGCGGAATTCCGCATCCATTAAAGGACCTCTTTTTAGATGATTTTAAATCTCTAATTTAAGAGAACAATGCATTTTTAGACCGTGCGCAATTTTTCGTCATTAGCCGGCACGATAAGCTTTAAAATGAGGGGTTAATCATGGAATTTGAGAAGATCTCGCGGAACGAAAATCACGCTAGAGAAATAATATATAAGAATAAGCATATTATATTTTGGATAGATACAGTGCACGGCTACAGGTCTAAGAAATTATAATTTACGACGCGGCGGGATTCAAATTCACGAATCTCTGGTGATCCGTTCCATATGTTAGCTAAAGTAGATGGTACGCGAAGTAATAACCTTCTTCGTTGTTATTTTGTATATATTTTAGCACTTAACTATTGGTCGGTTAAATGTCCCGTAGTATCCCAGTAGACGGTAAGAATACAAGGTGAAATAGAAAATGACAGCTACAAATGAAGATTACCCTCATGCTCATGTCATAATATTAAACACAAAGTAAATAATGTGAAATCGAAAATAATAGTCACAAGCAGGATCCTGGTCGTGACTGTTATTTTCATTTTCACAGATCCTTCTCATGACTGTTATTTTCAATTTCACATTTCTGACTTTGTGTTTAATGTATAGTGCTAAGCATGTCAAATGCTAAAAATATATAAAAATAATAGTTCAGTTGAAATGGTAATCCAGAAGGTGCAGGTTTCTGCTCGTGACTGTTATTTTCGATTTCACATTTTTCACTTTGTGTTTAATGTATAGTGCTAAGCATGACAAATGCTGAAATATATATAAATAATGAAATGGTAATCCAAAAGGTGCAGGTTTAAAAGCTGCTCGTATCTATTATATTTTATGTCACATTGTGAGTTCTACACTTTGTATCATCTATACCGTCTTCTGGGAGATAATTTTCTTGCTTATAGTGGCAGATCAGTAAAGGCCTTTTTTTTGTTAAGGCGGGAAAAAATGTGGGACCCTCGCCCACTAAATAAACCCGCCGTGTGCCATCTCTCCTTCTGTATTGGTGGACCACTGGAGATGAGTCAAGGTCTACCTGATGGTAAGCGCTTTCTCCCGCTCATGGACTCAACAATACCTACTAAGAATACCGCCAAGCCACTTCTCACCATTTTTTTTGGTGGTTGTAAAATTAAATAGTGAATGGCTAATCTTCCTTTTTTTTGTTAAGGTGGGAATAAAATGTTCCTAACAGCACACCCTGTTGTTCGGGGCAACGAACAGGGTAGTGTGGGGCCTTCACCCACTAAATAAACCCGCCGTGTGCTGTCTCTCCGCCTTTGTTGGCGGGCCACTGAAACCATATTACATTCCACGGCAGACGGTGGTACCGACCCGCACGGGCCCGATAACAAGTGAGTACCTTGCATATTCCAGCATACATGGCTCACTCAGCCTTGGTCAGGGAAGTACTATCCTCCCACAGAAGATCAGCGTGATACAACCGTAGACCTACTTAGCTATCGTTGTGTTTCGTATAGTGAGTGAGAGCGCCAGAAGCCTAAACCTCCTCTCCCTATCCTCTCCTTATCATCCCTCCTCTTCACCCTTCCCTTCTTTGAAGGTGACGCGAGTGATGCCTTTACCACTTAGCATCAGGTCATATACTTGTTTGCCACCCACGTAGTTTCTATGAACTTCAGTTCTTGTTGAAGACATTTAAATATTTTGAGCTATATTTTTAGCACTTGACACGCTCAGCTACTTTTTAAAGTACAAATTATTATTTGTGAATGAGGAAAAAGAGAACTTTAGTACGAGCGGGAATCGAACCTGCGTCCCTTCCTTTCCGGGGAAGTGCTCTAATCCACTGAGCTATCGTACTCCATTGCGGTCGTACCCAATTTCCTCATCACATTTGTCTTAATGACCAACGGCATCTATCGGAACACATTTACATGCATTCATCCAATATAGATTGAACAAAAAATCACGGCATCAAATCGTATGAATTTTAATTGCAAAATTAAACTTATTATATATTTACTGTATACCCATCCCCGGAAAGGAAGGGACGCAGGTTCGATTCCCGCTCGTACTAAACTTCTCTTTTTCCTCATTCACAAATGACATTTATGTATTTTACTAATTAATACTCACATGAAAGCTTTCTTTAGGTTGCCTAGAGTTAACTGCATATATGTTCTTCACAACATCCAAAGCTGACTCGTAAAGTCCCATAGCGTAGAGGAACTTGGGACTCTCTGGAGCGAACGTTAGTAGTACTGAAGCGAGGGTGAACGGTATCGCGCAGGCCACCACCAGCAGCCGCCAGGGTCGGTACTCGATGCCTAGCAACGGGATCGGAAAAGCGAACTCGAGAGGAAGAATCAACCAAGATATGCCTGAAACAAACGCATCGAAGAATTTTTTTTTATTGCTGATGATGGCAAACGAACCACGGGCCACCTGATGGTAAGTGGTTATCGTCGCTCATGGACTCAACTATACCGAGAGTATTGTCAAGCCGCTGCGCACCATTCCATTTCTCAGATATGAAATGAAAGAAATAAACGGCTATCTTCTGCTACAGCCAAAACACACTGACGTGCTTCATGGTCGGTCACACATTAGACGATGGTAGGTACCGACCCGTTCGGGCCCGATAGCAAGTGAGTCCTCTCACTTGGTAGCCAGTCCTACCACCAGTAATTCACTGGTTGATAATTGCTCATTTCCCTTAGTCGCCTCATACGACACCCGTGGGAAAGAATGGGGTGGTGACACTTGTATTCTTAGTCCGTCACCACATGAACAAAGCTAGCTGCCGAAAGTGGTATATTTCTGGTCATTATTATAATTATATCCAACTAGCCTTTGCGCGCTGCTTTGCCGCAAGGAAAACCAGGTTCTTAGGTTATACCAGCATCTTAGGACACCGATATATCAGCGGTATTAAATGTAAAATAGTTTTTAAGTCTAATCAAGAGCAATCAAATCAAAAATTCTTCAAAACCCGTTCAGTAGGTTTTGTGTGATGTGCGAACCAAAATGTTTTGTATTCAAAGACGCCTTTTTTTTGTTTAGGCGGGAAAAAATGTACTTAACCGTACACCCCGCCGTTCGGGGCAACTAACAGGGTAGTGTGGGGCCCTCACACTAAATAAACCCGCCGTGTGCCGTTTCTCCACCTCTATTGGCGGGCCACAGGAACTATGTTATATTGCTTCGGTGGTGTGTTCAAAGACGCCTAAACAGCTAGTAGTATTTTTTTTCTCAAATATCTTAAATATAGAGACTCCGTTACAGCTTTATAATATTTAGATATTTTTATATGTATATATTTTTTAGCATTTCACATGCTTAGCACTATACATTAAACACAAAGTGAAAAATGTGAAATCGAAAATAACAGTCAGGAGCAGGATTTGAACCTGCCTCTCCTGGATACCGTCCAGATGCTTTGCCAATTCAGCCTTCGTGACAATTGCTCCTGACTGCTTATTTCGATAACACATTCATACTTAACTTAATTTTACAATTAAGATTTTTACCTTTCACATTTTTTACAACATTTTTTGGTAAAAATGAAATTAAGTTTACCTGGTCAGTATAATGTATGAAAATACTTCCGACAGATGACGCAGGCGTCACCCAAAGACGTTAAGTATGAATGTGTTATCTAAGTTAGCAGTCAGGAGCAATTGTCATGATGGCTGAATTGGCAAAGCATCTGGACGGTATCCAGGAGATGCAGGTTCAAATCCTGCTCGTGACTGTCATTTTCGATTTCACATTTTTCACTGTGTTTAATGTATAGCTTTATTATCACTGTTCGCGTTTGGCGGTGTCTCCGCTTATTTCTCATAAACCACACGTCTCGTCGAAATATATTTTGGAATTTGAGTTTGAATTGAACGGATATTTAAACGGTTCTCAGTGTCGTTTAAATATTTTGTGCAGGCAGGTTTGAGTAGGTACCTACATAATGGGCTCCAATTTAACTTTTTTGAGTGGAGAAATTCAATTAAATTATAATCAAGTACGTATCTATATAAATATAAGATAGGTAAACTTAAGATAATTTAAAATATGTGCTCACATACACCCTAATACAGTATTTATTTCTTAAATATCTTAAATGTACAGATATAGTTCTATTACAGCTTTATTATATGACAGTTACAGATTTGTAAATGCGGTTAATAAGGAATTTAACTTTTTATTTCGTGAGTATGTTAATACTTACAAGGCAGAACGACGGTTCCGATGCCCACGAAGGAAGAACCAAATGCTACCATTTTGTCTCTGTGTTGGAGGTTATTGAACTCGCCGAGGTAAGTATACACTACGGCTGAAGAGCCCGACATACTGAAAAGTAAGAGCAAACGTTAGACCATTATTGTAATTGTTCTACAATTGCTGGTGATCTATCATTTATAACACCTAAGATCTAAATAGATACGTCACATGTATCAAATGAATATTCTCTACATATAAATAGGCATCCCACAGAGCCTCCATTTTTCTGAAAATATAGTAAAATTTTTTGTTGCTTTTTCTGTTTAGGCGGGAAAATATGTATCTAACCGCACACCCTATCGTTTGGGGCAACGAACAGGGTAGTGTGGGGCCTTCTCCCGCTAAAGAAACCCGCCGTGTGCCGTCTCTAACTTCTGTCCGTAACTTCTTGTATATGACTTCTTCTGTATTTCAAAATTCAAATTCATTTGCGCGGGGTTTATCCAACAGCAACTTCTTATCGGAATAAAAATATTCCTAGTTTTAAGCTTAACTTTAGGAAATAATTTTCTTAAGTAACAATTTTTACTTTCGAATTTACAAGACTGTTACTGACGCATAAGTAGGTACTAAAACTCTATTCAAATTCCTTCAGTGAAATGCATTCTGGCATTTCCTATGTGTAATCACTATGATTAAAGCGTTCACGAATTACCAGAAGTCTTGAGTTCCATTGTCATTATTTGTCTAATACTTTTCTATTAATTTATTATTATAATATATTATTGGTTATCCCGTGGCAATGCAAGCGAGTTTTAAGTAAAAATCATCAGAATTGCGGTGACGTGTTTCGCCACCCGTCACTTCTCGTTCCCATAGGGGGCGAAAAGTGGGGTAAAGGCCCCACACTACCCTGTTCGCTGCCCCAAACGACGGGGTGTGCGGTTAGGCACATTTTTTCCCGCCTTAACAAAAAATGCGCTAAAAGTGGGCAGTGGAAGGGTATTTCATGATAAATGGCAATCCATTGTCTCTGCCTACCCCTCTGGGAAACAGGCATGAGTCTATGTATATATGTATTTTATCCTATATGATGAAGGGAAGCCTAATGTTTCGTGTATATATATATAGAAATGAATGTTTGTCTGTATGTCCTTTATAGAATCGTAAACTATGCATTTGATCATGTGATGATCTTCAGCAAAGTGTTGTGCATGAGTCCACGAAGGTTTCTGAGTTGATACAACCAATCTTCGACAGATGGCGCCACAGGCGATCATTACACTATTATATTATTTTTTGTATCCGTGTGGCATGGTTTAGATTCACATTTGGACCCGGTAGGTGGCGCCACGATTGGATTTCAGGATTTTTTCTTCAATTTATTCTAATCTAAAATGCTTTGTTTGTTTGAGTAAGTACCGGGATGGTTTAGAATCACATTTGGATCCGGTAGATGGCGCGATAGGATTTCAGGATTATTTCTTCAATTTATTCTAATCTAAAAACATATTAAAAAAAATAATCTGCTAAAAAATAAATTAACTGCCTCAGTGGTGTAGCGGTAGTGTATGCGACTGCTAATCATGAGGTCTCGGGTTAGATCCCCGGGTCGGGAAATGTTACTGAGCTTTTTCCTAAAAAACAAAACAAGAAAAATGCTGCTACTGAAGCAGCCTGGAGTTTGGAAATGTGCCCGGTAGACGTCAATAGGCCCACGTAATAAGGAGCGACCCTTATTACGTGGGACTTAAACATAGCTGGCGAATCGTGGGTGTGTAATACACCTCTGCCTACCCCTTCGGGGAATACAGGCGTGATGCTATGCTATTCTATGTTAAAATAAATGACTCCATACAAACGAAACGCCAATGATTAGACAGGACAACGTCTGTCGGGTCCGCTAGTAATATATATAAAGTCGAAAAAAAAGCAAATAATTATTAGTTTGTGCGCTATTTAAATAAATAAAAAACTTACAAAATAGCAGACAAGAATATGAATACCCCAAAGGAAATGACTTCGGGTGCAAAACTGGCGAATGCTGACAGCACAGCCGAGATGAGCATGGAGAACAACATCACCGGTCTTCTGCCTTGTGTGTCAGCTAACCAACCCCAAATATATGACGTCAGGATAATTGCTGAAACGATGAGCATGTTAATTGTTAGTTTGTATAGTATTGTTAGCTTTATATAAATACTAGCCTTTGCCCGCGGCTCCGCCGCAGCCAAAAACAAGTTTTTAGGTTATATCTCAGGTTCCCGATATAGTAGTGGGATAAAATCTATACCAGTTGTTAAGCTTAATCAAGAGCTATCAAATAAAAAAAGTTGCATTAAAATGGTTTTTGTGTTCAGACACGTATATATAGCCCAATACAGTCATTTTTTCTCAAATATCTTAAATGTACAATACACAGCTCTGTTACAACTTTACAATAGTATAGACGAAGCTAGTTTTTCGGTTATATCTCAGGTTCCCGATATAGTAGCAGGATAAAATATTCACCAGTTTTTAAGTCTAATCAACAGCTACCAAATAAAAGAAGTTGCATCAAAATCCGTTCTGTAGTTTTTGCGCGATGCGCGAACAAACAAAGACAAGATTTTCCGTGTGGTGACGGACTAAGAATACAAGTGTCACCACTCCATTCTTTCCCACGGGTGTCGTATGAGGCGACTAAGGCAAGTAAGTAATTATCATCCATTGCATGACTGGTGGTAGGGCTGGGTACTAAGTGGGAGTACTCACTTGGTAGTGCGCCCGAGCGGGTTGGTACCACCATCTCTCGTGTACCGGACATGAATGCATGATTTGGCTGTAGCAGGAGATAGCCCTTTATTCTTTCATTTCATATCGGTGAAATGAAATGGTGAGCGCAGCGGCTTGACAATACTCTCGGTATAGTCGAGTCCATGAGCGACGGTTACCATTTATCATCAGATGAGCCGTGGCTCGACTGCCACTATATGCAATAAAATATTTTTTTTATTTTTTATTATATTAATATATGCAATAAAATAAAAAAAATCTTTTTGTGTTTAGACACGCCTATATATACTTATACATTCATTTATTCTCAAATACCTTAAATGTACAGACACAGATCTGTTACAGCTTTATAATAGTATAGTATAGATATAGATATACTAGGTGTATTCTAATGGAAGAGCCTTGCTTATTCCAGCATGAATGGGCCGGTTCGATCGATAAAGAACCACGCTCTCAGAGAGGGTCGGCACGAAACGAAGGTACACCTGACACGCAGTATAAAAAAAAAGTAAGGATACCTTAGGTACTCTCACAGATATAAATACGAGAAGTTATGCAAAACGACTCTTTCACGAACTCTATAGCTTTTATTAAACACAAAGTGAAAAATGTGAAACGCCTGCGCCATCTGTCGGAAGTATTTTCATACATTATACCGACCACGTAAACTTCACCAAAAGACGTTAAGTATGAATGTGTTATCGAAATTAGCAGTCAGGAGCAATTGCCACGATGGCTGAATTGGCAAAGCATCTGGACGGTATCCAGGAGATGCAGGTTCAAATCCTGCTCGTGACTGTTATTTTCGATTTCACATTTTTCACTTTGTGTTTAATGTATAGTGCTAAGCATGTGAAATGCTAAAAATATATATAAAAACATCTAAATATCTATAGCTTTTATCTACAAACCGAATATTGAAAACAGTGGATCTAGCCAAGTTGCATTCTATGATCGCTAACGCTAATAGAAAACTATTTAAATGTATGGAAATTTGACATCTCTAACGTTAAGTCACGTGACTTAGCTATATAGATATTGTTAAAGACTTAGATGAATATAGGTTCTTTATCTGAGGTTAAAGATGTCAAATTCCTATACATTCAAATAGTTTTCTATTAGCGTTAGCGATCATAGAATGCAACTTGGCTAGGCCCACAGGACTCGGGTAGCAAAGACAATTTTTTTATACTGTGACGGTGGCAGACAAGCATGTGGCATGATGGTAAGTGGTTACCGTAGCCTATAGATGCTAGCAACACCGGAGGCATCACTGGCGCATCGCTATCTCCAAGGACAGTGATAGGAGATCGAGAAGAAGTATAGTAATAAGGAGGGGATGAAGATAGGTCTTTTTAATTGCAAGTATCCGCAAAAGTTGAGTTTGTTAGGTTCCTCAGTGAATATTATGTATAAAGCTATTGCTTGATCAATCAGATACTTATCACATGCTTAACGTAATACATATTTACAGGCTTACCTCTACTAAATAGTATATCCTTTTACCTAACCTTGAATTAACCCACAAAAAATATCGCATACTACTATTCTAACACAATTTTCCACACAATCACATTCATGTAATCTTTATGAATGGTTTTGGAGTCGGACAATCGTAAACTGAAGGTGGTTCAAATCGTCCGAGGACAAGATGACGAAGAAATATATTGATAAAAATAAAACAAGGAATATTACCTAAAAATGGTATGGCAGAGAGCCACCCTCGCATCTGCAATGTGAGCTCCAGGTCACATTGAGCAGCTGGCAGAATATAACCAAGCGCCACACTTTGCATGATCATTCCCATCAGGATTAATCCAGACATCAGCATGTGTATGATGTTGTAGATGCCAAATCCTGGAAAATCAAATGATGAAGGTTAATAGATAATAATAATAAATATTCACGGACATTTCACACAACGTCTCTGGTCTTATACTAAGCTTAATGCTTGTGCTATGGGTACCAGATTACGGATATAATACATTATATTACTTTTTTTTGTAAATACATACATACATATAATAGATAGAAAACATCCAGACGCAGTACAAATATCTGTGTTTATCACACAAACAATTGTCCTGAGTGGGAATCGAACCCACGACCGCGTGCACGGAAGTCGGTTACAGTACCGACTACGCCACGAGGCCCCGTCATTATAGTTATATTAGTTATGCTGTCATGGTGTGATAATCTCCAGGCCGATGTCGGTCGCGGCGACCAGTATCATCAGACACTAACACACTATGTAGGAGATATTTTAGTGCACGGGTTTGTGCTAATACACTAGTGCACTCTGTTTCCCTACTCTCTTAGCCCGATGGGTCGGCATGAAGAGAGATCAGGTGCATGACCAACGGCTTTACGTGTATTCTAAGCGACGGGAATAGTAGCTCGTATGTTACGAGCACATCATAATTATACGACGTAAGTATCACGCGTGTCTGTGTATTGCACGCCTCATATATAAGCGAATCTTTGAGGTGGGTTCTACTCGCGCTTTACACGGAACAACTGATTTTTCAAACTTAAAATGTCTCTATTTATCATATATTGCACTTGTAAAATAATATCTACACACACATATAAAGAACAAACACTATTTTTAACACTCATGATATTTTGATGCCATTTTTGTTATTTAAACTTGTTAAAAAACTGTTTGAAAAAAATCTGGCTTGGATGTCCGGAGTTGTAGGTAATGTATGTTAACACGATAACGACCAAAATACTTTACCTATCGAGTCTTTTTTTTTTTCGTTTACGAATTATTATAATTAGGAATAGAGGCCTATTACTTTTCACGGTCTGATTCGATGTGGCTTAATTGTTATTAAATAAACAAAAAATACTGAATATTTACGCTCGACGCGACACTAAAACGCGCCTTTCATGAGAACCTACTACTACATACGCATAGCCACCGGTGGTTTTACTATCGTCAACAGAACGCCGTTCGCCCGGCCGGTACATTGTTTTTTGTTAAAAGAAAGTTCTTACCTTTGCTTGACGAACTGATGATATTTGTCAAGTATAATAACTATTTTATCCATAACAATAATTAAAAACACTAAACACACGTAAATAATAACACACCAACGGAATATTTTTAACGGCGCGGGGGCCCTTTTTTTGCGTGGCCTTGGCGTGCGCGCGGCCCGAAACTGAGAGGTAGACCAATATAGAAGTACTTCTTAAATTTTATTGTGAAAAATGAAGATTACGAGGCGTGCAGTTTTGGATTTTCCCAAGTATTTATATCTATGTCTGTTTATGGCATCAAAGCTTCCAAACGGCTGAACGGATTTTATTTTAGTTTGTTTTTACTTGAAAGGTAATTTAATAGAGAGTAAATCATAGTTAAGGTATGATTAAAAAAAAAATAGGCGTTTGTAGAACATTAGCTTTATCCAACAACTGTAGTGGTATATCGTGTTTGGGTTCATAGGAATGGTCTCACTGAATAGGTTTTAGATAGATGGCTACTAGGGTCTGATGATGGAGTAAAGAGAGAGGCCATTCAGGGTTTTTTTTTGAGTAATTTATATTAATATTTCGAGTCTGCTGTAAGAAGCTATAATTTATTTTTGTCGGAAGTTAGTAGTTATAGATGCAGAATTTTCATAGATTGTAATCTGAACAAGGAATTGAAGATAATTCATTATAATGAATTCATATTCACACATGCATACTTTGCATTTAAATGTAATTTTAATTTATAATTTTGTCATTTAGTTGTTGTATTTCCATAATTATTTTAAATAATTTGATAAATTTGTTCTCTGCCTGTGATAATGGCTTGGTATATGCCAGAGTCAAGAGCTCGGGTGTTTTGAAATTTTTCTATTGCTTATGTTGAAAAGTTGGCAAGCCATCTGGAACGATTTTCCAGGTGATGCAGGTTCAAATCCTATTCGTGATTACGCACTTTATGTTCAGTTATGGTTGTGATTTTGTTATCATTAATGAGTTTCTTCTTAGAATGTTAGCGCAAACAAATTTATATAATTACGTAGATATCTATCTAGATTGGGTTTTCCAAATTACGCAATGTATATATTGTTGTCAGTGTACGTAAGTGATGTTGCATCAGCCTCGTTAATTTACAACGCATGTGTTTAAAATAACAGTTTGTTTGATGATGATAACGTTATTTAATAACGTGACTGATATAACAGATGTGATGACGTCACTCTTTCAGTGGCAGAAAGAGTAATTATTACATGCTAAACTTGTGCTGTATGTATAAGTGCAGTTTTAATATTTATTATTATATTGTGAATGGGTTAAGATATACTAAAAAGCAACTCACGCTTTTTTACACTTATTATTATTTTATTATTCTATTTTTTAGATCAACTAGCTATTAAAGCGTGTTTTTTTTCTAGTTTTTTAAACTATAAATAAGAAAAAAGCGCTTGCTCCACGGTTGTGAACCAATGTCCCAACAGTGGTTACCTTGGTCACGGTAATAGTATCTATACTGTATTGTGACTCAGCCGTGTCCTTGAAGTCATTACCTACAGACGCGTGGTACGTAAACACGCGATAGGGCTGCCCGCCTCCAGTATTTTAAGATCACATCGAAGTTGTTCAAAATCATAGATTCCGTTACATACCTACATACATACATACAGGTGAAGTTAAAAAAAACGTGTTTAATAAGAAGAATATGAACAACCTTTTTTTTTTATTTTTTATTTTAGGTGGGCAAAAATGTCCTACCGCACACCCCGCTGCCCGGGGAGACAACGGGGTAGTGTGAGGCTCTCACCCACTAAAAACCCACCGTGCGCCCTCACCTGCCCTTGCTACGGCGGATCACGGGAACCGCGTCGTTTCTCCGCGATCCGCAGGCGGCAGCCCCTTCGGGCACCCTCTCTAGTGCGACGCCCCGCGCACTTGGGCGTCACACCTTCGCGGTAAGCTTCTGCGGACGGCAGGGTACTCCCCGACTCCACCGTCCGCAGCCTCGGCTAGGGCGGCATCAGGCGCAGGTAAGCGCGCGCACGCCGCCACGCGCGCCGGCGGCGAATCGGGTCCGCGAAGGAGGATTCCTCCCGGGCCCTCTCCGCCGCCTCCTTCCGCGAGATGACAGCCTGGCAGAAGGCGGCGACCGCGGTCCAGGCCCTGTCACTGCCAAACATCGCTCGCGCAACGGCCGGCAGCGACAGGTCCACGCCTATGACTGCAGCGAGTTCCCGGCGCTGCACATCCCAGGCCGGGCACGACTCGAGCGTGTGCTGTGCCGAGTCCTCGCCGCAGTCGTAGTGGTGACAGCCTGGGGTCGTCTCCCTCCTAGCGATCGTGTGCAGATATTTGCCGAAGCAACCGTGCCCCAACAAAACCTGCACCAACCGGAAGGTGAGGACCCCGTGCTGCCGCCCTGCCCATTCTTCCAAGATCGGCTGGAGCGCCCCCACGGTCCAGAGACCAGCCCGGGGCGTCTCCAGCCGAGACCTCCACTTTAAGACGGTGGCGCGGCGGGCATCTTCCCGCCACGCTGAGATTGCACTTGGCGAGGGGCGACTGCCCCCCGCCCGCGCCGTCGACGCCCGCAGAATATGAACAACCTATGCCAACCCGTTTGGTCAGAGCTACTATATACCGAGCCTTCCTTTATGATGAATAATACATATTAGCAGGTAGATACAGATTTTACGCAGTTAAAGGTGCCTTTTATGATGGGTGATACATATTAGAAGGTAGGTACAGATGTTACGCAGTTAAAGGTGCCCTTTATGATGGGTGATACATATTAGAAGGTAGGTAGAGATTTAACGCAGTTAAAGGTGCCCTTTATGATGGGTGATACATATTAGAAGGTAGGTAGAGATTTAACGCAGTTAAAGGTGCCCTTTATGATGGGTGATACATATTAGAATGTAGGTACAGATGTTACGCAGTTAAAGGTGCCCTTTATGATGGGTGATACATATTAGAAGGTAGGTACAGATGTTACGCAGTTAAAGGTACCCTTTATGATGGGTGATACATATTAGAAGGTAGGTACAGATGTTACGCAGTTAAAGGTGCCCTTTATGATGGGTGATACATATTAGAAGGTAGGTACAGATGTTACGCAGTTAAAGGTGCCCTTTATGATGGGTGATACATATTAGAAGGTAGGTACAGATGTTACGCAGTTAAAGGTGCCCTTTATGATGGGTGATACATATTAGAAGGTAGGTACAGATGTTACGCAGTTAAAGGTGCCCTTTATGATGGGTGATACATATTAGAAGGTAGGTACAGATTTAACGCAGTTAAAGGTGCCCTTTATGATGGGTGATACATATTAGAAGGTAGGTACAGATGTTACGCAGTTAAAGGTGCCCTTTATGATGGGTGATACATATTAGAAGGTAGGTACAGATGTTACGCAGTTAAAGGTGCCCTTTATGATGGGTGATACATATTAGAAGGTAGGTATAGATGTTACGCAGTTAAAGGTGCCCTTTATGATGGGTGATACATATTAGAAGGTAGGTACAGATGTTACGCAGTTAAAGGTGCCCTTTATGATGGGTGATACATATTAGAAGGTAGGTACAGATGTTACGCAGTTAAAGGTGCCCTTTATGATGGGTGATACATATTAGAAGGTAGGTACAGATTTAACGCAGTTAAAGGTGCCCTTTATGATGGGTGTTACATATTAGAAGGTAGGTACAGATTTTACGCAACTAAAGGTGCCCTTTATGATGGCTGATACATTTTAGAAGGTAGGTACAGATGTTACGCAGTTAAAGGTGCCCTTTATGATGGGTGATACATATTAGAAGGTAGGTACAGATTTTACGCAACTAAAGGTGCCCTTTATGATGGGTGATACATATTAGAAGGTAGGTACAGATTTTACGCAACTAAAGGTGCCCTTTATGATGGCTGATACATATTAGAAGGTAGGTTGTGTGTTTAACCCGAACGTATTTTTAGTGTCGTAAGTTTAATTCAAAGAGTGTAAATTGCTGATATCATTTTATCTTTACACTAGCTGTGTGCCGCGGTTTCATCTGCCAAAATCTGATATTTATTTTATACTAAATACGTGGGTGATGGTAAGCGGTTACCGTAGCCTTTAGACGCTAGCAACAATAGAGGCATCACTCGCGTGTCGCCAAGGAAAGGGATAGAAGATGGAGAGGAAGGATACTAAGGAGAGGATAGGGAGGGGATCGGGCCTCTGGTGCTCTCACTCACCATACGAAACACAACGGCAGGAGAACCTACTGGTGTTTCACGCTGATATTCTGTACGAGGTTGGTACTTCCCCAGTAGAGCCAGCCCATTCATGCTTGGATTGCGGATTTTTTTAGAAAAGCGCCATCTATATTTATTTGTATGTATATCGCAGTCTAGTTTTAATTTTGTAAAGACAGATGGCGTTTATATGGTTGTGAATTCTTAACTCTATGAAATAGCTTATAATAGCTTCCTTGCTCACTAGCATACACTACACTTAGTGGGTTGCTTAGACTAAGAATAATATCCTTTGTCTAAGGTGTGTTGCCTTCTCTTGAGTAATATTGTTCTGTGGTTGCCTTACTCTATGAAATAAAAAATATTTTTTTAATATCCGACAGGTAATAGTTGCCGATAATAACGTGTAATAAGCAGACTCTTGAGTTTTATTATGTTATAGATATAGTAGTGAGTTCAAGAAACCGTTGCAAATATGTTATTGGCGTTATGTGTTTACAAACCTACTGATAACAGCAGCAGTGGTAACTTTAGTTGCTAATAATATATTACTTTCGTCAATCAAGATCAATAAGAGTTCGTGGACAGCGAGACATCTAAGGTCAAACATTACGAGACAATCAGATTGTGAGTGCAAATCACATCAAAATACTAAGTTACGGAATGCCTGTAAAAGTAAATACTTTGGAAAATCCAAAAGTGCACGCCTCATAATCTTCATTTTTCACAATAAAATTGATTATTTGATAAGTAACTAATAATGAATTGGTCTTACTAAGTACTTTTCAATAAATCACATAGATAGCGCTAATTTCAAAAAGTACTAATGAGGGTTTCATCTCTTTTGTTGTTCTGACGGGCCTCGTGGCGTAGTCGGTAGTGTAACCGACTTCCGTGCACGAGGTCGTGGGTTCGATTCCCACTCAGGACAAGTATTTGTGTGATGAACACAGATATTTGTACTGCGTCTGGGTGTTTTCTATGTATTATATCTATGTATTTACAAAAAAAAAGTAGTATATGTATTATATCCGTAATCTGGTACACATAGCACAAGCGTTAAGCTTAGTTTGGGACCAGAGGACGTTGTGTGAAAAATGTCCGCGAATATTTATTTATTCATTTATACGCCATCTAGCGCTCATTTTAAGAAGTACTTCTATATTGGTCTACCTCTCAGTTCCGGGCCGCGCGCACGCCAAGGCCACGCAAAAAAAGGGCCCCTGCGCCGCTAAAAATATTCCGTTGGTGTGTTATTATTGCCGTGTGGGGCCGGCTTTAGAATTGTTCTACCCCTCTCCACCCACGGGAGTAGCAGCACTCCTTCGATTTAACAAGATCCACTGCGATCGCCAACCCGCCTGCCAGGCGTGGCGATTACGGCACTATCCCCCATTCTTGGGGAGGCCTATGTCCAGCAGTGGACGTTAAAAGGCTTTAATTTTTTTGATTATTTAATAACAATTAAACCATATCGAATCAGACCGTGAAAAGTAATAGGGCTCTATTCCTAATCATAATAATTCGTAAACGAAAAAAAAAAAGACTCGATTAGTAAAGTATTTTGGTTGATATCGTGTTAACATACATACGTCCAAGACATAACTTTTTCAAACAGTTTTTAACTAGTTTAAATAACAAAAATGGCATCAAAAATATCATGAGTGTTAAAAATAGTATTTGTTCTTTATATGTGTGTATAGATATTATTTTACAAGTGCAATATATGATAAATAGAGACATATTAAGTTTGAAAAATCAGTTGTTCTGTGTAAAGCGGGAGTAGAACCCACCTCAACGATTCGCTTATGGGGCGTGCAATACGCATACGCCATGCGTGAGGCTATCCCTGTGTTTATACTACGCGCCTATAGATGCTAGCAACACCAAAGTCATCACTCACGCGTCGCCAACTTGAAGAAAGGGGATAGAAGGTGTGGAGGAAGGCTTATGAGAAGATAAGGGATTGGGCCTCTGGTACTCTCACTCCCCATACGAAATAAATACTTTCCGTTGTTTCACTCTGATCTTATGTAAGAGGGTGGTACTTCCCCGATCGAGTCAGCACATTCATGAGAGGGTCTACCAATAGAAGTCTCTCTAAATTAGTTTTGGGTTGACATAAAAAAAATCTTGAGAAAACCTGTATGCTTAAGAGATTTTCTCGTCATCTTGTGAAGTCTGCCAACCCACAATGGAACAATGTGGCCATTATGCCCTAAATTGTTATTGCTCGCTCTGGGAGGAGACACTTCCCAAAAGTGGGCGAGTAATAAGTTGAGAATAAAAATACACATAAGAAAGTTACGGATCCTCTTTCAAAAATAATACTAGATAACTTACACTAACTAAAAAATAAAGACACCGCATTGTCAACTAAAAAGTGATGCTCCTTTTTTAAAGATGTATGCGTGAACGTATTGTCACCGGAAAGAAATAATCTCTATAATTTGGTTATTTTTTTGTGTTTTTTTATGTTTTTAGAACTTTATGTTTATGTAAAAACATAATAATAAAAGTAAGTTTTGCCTGTATTTGTTAGTTAGTTTTATTAAACATAAAAAGATTAATAAACATTCAGATTTATTAAATTTTAAAGTTACACTAAGTTGTTACAAAAACACTATTGAAGCCTACTTGAAGATCCCGCATATGAGAAACATTAGAAAGTAGTAGGTACAGTTTACAATCAGATGTTGTTAATACTCAATATTTGCAGTTGCATCTTGTTATTAAGATATTATTGTAGATATAGGTGAACCAATATTTCATTGTGTTGTGTGCGTACTCTCTCTGTCAGACTAATGTCTTACGTAATCTTTAAAATTGACGTTTCTTAATAACCCGTATTTCCTAATATAAAAGGCACATAAAGAAAAACGCTTAGAAATACATGTTTACGGTTAAAGACACCAACAACTCACACTAGGAAATAATTTCTGTAGTATTCTGTAGTACGTAAAGAAAGTATTGCACCAGACCTCTAGTGGTAGAACCTTGTTTATCGCAGCACGAATGGGCCAGATCGATTGGGGAAGTACCACCCTCTCACTAAAGATCACCTTAAAACGACGGTACATACTCTTACCGTTGCCACTGAAGTAATGTAATATAGTTCCAATGGCCCGCCAATAAAGGCGGAGAGATGGCACCTGCCGGGTTTTTTTAGTGGGTGAAGGCCCCCTACACTGTTTCGTATGGTGAGTGAGAGCGCCGGAGGCCCAAATCCCCTCTTTATCATCTCCTTATTATCCTTACTAACCTCTCCTTAATATTCTTCCTATCCACCTCCTATCCCTTTCCTTGGAGACGGCAACGCGCGAGTGTTGCCTCTGGTGCGGTAACCGCTTACTAGCCAGTTTAGGTGGGCCGTATGCTTGTTTGCCACCCAATTAGTATAAAAAAAAACAAGCATAAAACGTTCTAAAAGATCAGCGCGGGTGATACAGGTTATAAAACTTTTGGGGCACTTTGGAGATTGTGCTGAAAATATCAAGAACATAATATTTGGGGAGCTGTTTTTTTTTTCATATTTGTTTATCCAATTTTGTTTTTAAATGTACCTCTCTAATAGGCTGACATTATAGATAGCATAAATATTTGCCCAGTGTAGAAATAAACCTCAAAAATTCAATGCCTGGACCGCTACACTGTACGCTTTGAAAATTTCCTTGATTCGGGAAGTTAATAGTGTAAGTTATGCGTGGAATTGGCAAATATATAAATATTGATGTGTATGTGTTTAGAGTTATTAATTTTATCTGCCTAACACGCAATAGGAAATTGTCTATATTTAAAAATATGATAATAACTAAATTAAAAATACTGTTCTTATTTCACGAATCCAGCCTTGTAGTCAGTTCCTGCTAAGAATACAAGTATTTTGTATTTTGATTATTCTTGTTCGGTGATTATATTAGTCACAGCCTTTTCCAGGCTTCAATTAAAAACATCGTCTGCCTTTCCGATATTACTGTACTTAATAAGCATGTTGTGTTCATCTGTAATTAGTTGTACAGTTAGCTAAGTACTTAACTACTTTAATAAGGTTACATTGAGTTTTGTTGTAACCTGTTGATGAACCTTATAAAATAAATAAAATAAAATATGAATTTATTGGAAGTGATAAAATCGGCTTCAAAAAAAAAAAGAGGCTACATGATTATAAAGTAGGTTTGCAAAAAAAGATACTATTTTTTTGGATGTATGTACACCGATTTAATTGAGATGGTTCTGGCGATAATTTATATTGATGCTAAGTGCTTATTTATATTTATTATTAACCTTCCACGTGGGTTTTTCAGAGAGATACGTTAATTTCATATCGTATTTCTTTGATATTCGTTTTGTACATACTCGTATAGTTATTATTTTAGGCACTTCATCATGCAAATAGTATTTGTTTAACTATACCAAAGAACAGGGTAGTGTGGGGCCCTCACCCACTAAATAAACCCGCCGTGTGCCGTTTCTCCGCCTTTATTGGCAGACCACCGGAACCATATTTTACATTCCCTCAGTTTGTTTAACTATTTGTTTGTTTTACTATACCTAGCCACTTATTTAGTATACTGTTATTTAGATATTTTTATATATATTTTTAGCATTTGACATGCTTAGCAACATACATTAAACACAAAGTGAAAAATGTGAAATCGAAAATAACAGTCACGAGCAGGATTCGAACCTGCATCTCCTGGATACCGTCCAGATGCTTTACCAATTCAGATGGCGTCTGCGTTACCCAAAGACGTTAAGTATGAATGTGTTATCGAAGTTAGCAGTCAGGAGCAAGGGTCACGATTGCTGAATTGGTAAAGCATCTGGACGGTATCCAGGAGATGCAGGTTCGAATCCTGCTCGTGACTGTTATTTTCGATTTCACATTTTTCACTTTGTGTTTATAGTATACTGTTATTACTTTAAGGGCCTCGTGGCGTAGTCGGTAGTGTAACCGACTTCCGTGCACGAGTTTGTGGGTTCGATTCCCACTCGGGACATTTATTTGTGTGATGAACACAGATATTTGTACTGCATCTGGGTGTTTTCTATCTATTACATGTATGTATTTACAAAAAAAAGTAATATATGTATTATATCCGTAATCTGGTACCCATAGCACAAGCGTTAAGCTTAGTTGCTTGCTTACTTTATTGACATTAATTGTGGCTTTAAAATTTGCATGTCATAGAAATGGCTGAACATGTGGACTATATAATTATATAATGTCAACTGTGTTCAAACCGTGTTCAAAGCAAATAAATTATTCTATTCTATTCTTCTATTCTATTAAACAAAAAGTGAAAAATGTGAAATCGAAAATAACAGTCAGGAGCAGGATTTGAACCTGCATCTCCTGGATACCGTCCAGATGCTTTGCCAATTCAGCCATCCTGACAATTGCTCCTGACTGCTAATTTCGATAACACATCATACTTAACGTCTTTGGGTGACGCCTGCGCCATCTGTCGGAAGCATTTTCATACATTATACCGACCAGGTAAACTTAATTTTACAATTAAGATTTTTACCTAATAATGACGCAAACCCTATAAATATTTAGATATTTTTATATATATTTTTAGCATTTGACATGCTTAGCACTAAACATTAAACACAAAGTGAATTATTTTCGATTTCACATTTTTCACTTTGTGTTTAATGTTTAGTGCTAAGCATGTCAAATGCTAAAAATATATATAAAAATATCTAAATATTTATAGGGTAACCTACCATTGTTTCACGTCGATCTTTTGTGAGAGGGTGGTATATACTTTCCCGATGGAGCTGGCCCATTCATTCTGGGATAAGCAAGGCTCTACTACTAGTAAACTTGTAACGTCGTTTCATCTTAAAATTAATAAATAATAATAAATAAATAAACATTCACGGACATTTCACACAACGTCCTCTGGTACCAAACTAAGCTTAACGCTTGTGCTATGGGTACCAAATTACCTCCTCTGTCGGTGGCGGAAGAGGAGACACGAATCCCTTCTGTCACTGACACGGAACTGGAGGTAGCCCTCTCTCGCCTTCATGGACGAAGGAAGGCGCCCGGTCCGGACGGCGTTCCAGGTCTGGTACTCGGTGTCGCCGCAGAATATATCAAGGATAGGCTCCGGGAACTGCTCAACGCATGTTTGAGGTTCGGGCGGTTCCCGGAGCAATGGAAGTGCAGACGTCTATGTTTGCTGCGGAAGGAGGGTCGCCCACCTGACTCTCCTTCAGCATATAAGCCGCTGGTGCTGCTGGACGAGACGGCCAAACTGTTTGAGAAGGTGCTCGCGGACCGTCTCGCCCGGCACCTAGAGGATGTCGGGCCGGGGCTGTCAGAATTGCAGTTCGGATTCAGGGCAAACCGCTCTACGATAGACGCACTGGCCGCCCTGAAAACCCTGGCCACCGAAGCAGTGGCCAGAAAGGAGGTCACTTGACATCGAGAACGCCTTCAACAGTCTCCCCCACGAGACGTTGAAGGAGGCACTCCGGTTCCATGGAGTGCCTCCGTATCTCCGGAGGCTGTTGGAGGCGTACCTCGAGGGGAGGCATGTGCTCTGGACGGGCGCCTGTACCGCCATCGTATAGAACGAGGCGTTCCACAGGGATCCGTCCTTGGCCCGATCCTGTGGAACGTCGGATTCGACTGGGTCCTGCGGGGCCGGCTCCTTGCCGGGATGGGGGTCGTCTGCTATGCAGATGACACCCTCGTCACCGTGAGGAGGGCCGGCTTCGAGGAGGCCAAAGGCCAAGTTATATTAACAAAAAGGAGGCTTAACAGTATTCTTAGTAGGTACTGTTGTCTATGACAAGCAGTTACTACTCATCAGGTAGAATGTAGCTCGTCTGCCAACATTAGAAATAAGAAAGGAGCATTTAGAAGGTCTTTTACAATCCTCATAATTGATTTGCATCATCTCAAGACCAAATACGTAACGGCATAGGTTTCCCTTTACGAGCATTTTTAACAAGACTTTTTGAAGTGCATCTTACAAATAGACTCTTTGAGTCTGCGTGGATTTACTCTGTGCATTAATCATTTGTTGTCAGGGATCATTTCCTACAGCGGAGCTTAATCTATAATAAAAAAAATCTAACCTGATAGTAGCATAGCATCATCCAGTGAAGCAGCTGTGCTATCATGCTTTCTGTCCGACTTCTCCATCGTGCCGTCCAGTTCTGAATCGGGAGTCTGTAAACATGAAGTTATAGTCAATTATAGTTTTTTGCTCTGATACCGCCTAGGCTACAGTTCAGACATATGACATTCATATAATTGATTGTCATATTTCTAATAGCGCACTGAGCCGCATATGTATTCTTTCACTTTATTTTTTATCTAGCCTTTGCCCGTGGCTTCGCCGCAGCTGAAAGCTAGGTTTTAGGTTATATCTCAAGTTCCCGATATAGTAGCGGGATATAATGTATACCAGTTTTTAATCTAATCGAGAGCTATCAAATAAAAAAGTTGCATCTAAATCCGTTTAGAAGTTTTTGCGTGATGTGCGAACAAACAAACAGACAAAAACCTAATAAAAAATTGTTTTGTGTTCAGACACGCCTATATAGCCTATTACAGTAATTTTTTTCTTAAATATCTTAAATGTACAGACACAACTCTGTTACAGCTTTATAATAGTATAGATAAAGCAGTAGATTCTGCCCGCGAATACGTCCGCGTGGCTTTTATGATGTAAATTTGTTATTCTACGTAAAAATAGCTATCCCGCCAAAACCCTCAATTTTTTAGGGCTTAAAGCCTAGACTATATCCTATTATAATCCATCCATCCATCAGCCTTTCAACGTCCACTGCTGGACATGGGCCTCCCCAAGAGAACGCCACAACGAGCGGTCCCGTCATGGGGGTAATGCCGTAATCGCCACGCTTGGCAGGTGGGTTAGCGATCGCAGTTGATATTGTTAATACTCGAAGGAGTGCTGCTGCCCACTTCTTCGGTATTCCCTCAGTCGGCTCTTACGACTCCCGTGGGTAGAGAGGGGTGGGACAATTCTGAAGCCGGCCCCACACGGCCGATATATAATTTATCCTATTATACCTATGCAAAAATCAGTAGCTAGTAGACGACTAGTTCAGTAGCTACGGCATGAAGCGTAATAAATTAACAAACAATCTCACTTTCGCATTTAGTTTGTAATTAAGGATTACGATATTTTATAATATTTTGATTCTAATGGCTTGGTGAACCATAGGTATCTATGATAAATAGTATCTACTGCTCATCATTAATGAGAGCAAGGGATAGGACATTGAAGATTTTAACTTATCCTGAAATCATTTAAAAATAAACAACAAAATAAACATTTTTGTAAAAACTCACGCCGGCGGCACGCCACAAAACATACTTACAAACCTGCTCTGAAATGATACCTTTTAAATGGAAAAAATCGCAGCGACATTGTTCCAGTACTTTTCAATGAAAATGGTAACATACAAAAATACACACATACAAACAATCTCTAACCCCAAATGCTTATACCGGTTCGATTCCATCCGTAGTATGTATACCTACGTAATGACCAGTAGTTATTAATGGTTTTATATTTAGTTTAATTATAATATGGAGCTTTCCCACATTTAGTTTTTACTTACCTAATACCGTCTAAACTATAATTCATCATACACACTCTTCAATAAATTGTACAGATTCTGATAATGTATTAATCCAAATCTACCAGACAGAAAAATGGATACCCATATTTCAATTGTCATCCTTAGAAACTTAGAAAAATAAAACATACTATTTTATATATGTAACTTGTTTATTTGTAACAGTATATTTAAAGTTAATAAAGAAGTCACAGAAATATTATTACGATATTTCTAAAAAGATAAAAATAAAACATACAGCACATAGTATTAGTAATTAGACTCCTAGGTATAGGTTTTAAAGCATATTTTTCTAAGCGCACAATTAACGTACATGAGCCGTCTATACCTAATGACTTCGTCAATACAGTCACTCAGGTTCAAATTACCCAGTGCGTTCAGCTATAAAGGCACTCTCAATTACTTCTATATTCCTCCAGGTCTCTAGTTTATAGATATAGATCAGGGACAATTGAAGTTACGGGTATCGAAATAATAAATAGAAAATTTTCATAGATGCTAATCATAAAACTAAAGATTCGTATTGACACGACATCGACAATGTTTTCGGTGTGATATTTATGAATAAACACAGACTAAATAGAGCCCATGAATATGTCGTTAATGATAAAAAAGCAACAATAAACTTGCTATAATTAAAAAGAAAACATAAAACGTAAGATCGTAGAGATTGTTAAGCCTTGGTGTTGCAATTCTATAAAAATAAAAGCGACGTTCACAATAAAATAAATTATATTTCAAGCATGAAATCTTTGGCTATAAGCTCTGGTTGGTGCCATATTATACATGCTGTTACTTTGATTTGTTTATATTAGATTTACCTCCTCATTGTACACTATGTTATATTCGTAATTTTCTTTTTCTGACATCGCGACTTGTAGAGAGCTTGACACCTAGAAATGTTAATGTTAATATCTAACTTAATGATGGCTTATGTGTGCACTTATGTTAAATGTAATGTGTGTTATGTTAATATGATTAGTGGCAATAATTAATTTTAATATATTTTTATTAATAAGATGTTATCCGTTAAAACGTTTCATTTTTATTAATAAAGTGTTTATTAAACAATATGAATCATTACTTTTTACTTGTGGGTAGTCTAGACCAATTTATTAATTTTAATATTAGAAATACTGTATTCTTCAAACTACTAGATTTAAGTTATTTAATTCTCCATCTACGATGACGAAATACAAAGCTTTAAGATTACCATAAAAAACCTTTTCATGGTATTATTTTCTAAATTTTCCTCAAAAAAGAGGCCCCGCAAATTAAAAATTCTTTTATTCACGTTACATAACCACAATTGAGGATTACAAAGATCCATATGTGTGCCAAATTTCAACTTAATAGGTCCAGCAGGCTCGGAGCATCTCTCTTGTGATAGACAGGAATGACTTATAAAGATCTACGAAATCATAAAAAAATATGAATGTATCATTGTTCTTCACGTAGTGACTATGCACTTTATACAATGGTATCTTATTTATAATATTATATGCGTAAGTAATCGTATTTTACTTTATCTCGTTATTATGTAAGTTAACGATATGTACTTATATAATACAATTATACAAATATTATGTCGTCGTTGTTAAAATATTACTTTACTCTTTTATAGATTAAACAATTTTATCACAAAACGTATTTATAATATCAATACAGCTGTCTTTTATTGTTTCTTAAGAGCAAGTGGAAGGGCTTTAACATCATCATTTTTGTTGCTATTTCAGTCGTGTTGGTTGGTTTTCTAGTTTACTATATTCAAGCGACTGCTGACTGATCTCCGAAACTGAAAGGGAAATAGACTAATTGTCCAGATATTTGAGGGTTTTGGCTAGTCATGTCTCTTGTAGGTACTGTCAACTGGGATCAACATCTCTATATCTATTCTGAAGAATACGCATTTTTTAATATTTTATTTTCAACTCTATTAAATCTCCCACTATGAGGGTATCCCCTTATAGTGTGAGGGATTTAGGCAAGAGTCCAGTCACGTTGGCCTAGTGCGGGTTGGCACATTTGACAAGCCGTCGAGAAATTCTCTCAGGTTCCCGCACGATGTTTTTTATTTACCAAGCAGTGATAATTTCTGGCAGATCTCTATAATTTTATTTATATAGATATCAGTTCAATGTTTCATGCAATTTAAAATGCATGCATATTCACATAACATATTGGATGTATCTATATTCATGCAACAAACACGATATTGGACATATTTCATTGATTATTCTGATTTACATACGTCAATAACAATTAAGATACATTTATTTATGTGCTGTTTCGAATTATTTTACATTAGTTGTTGTTTTTATATAAAATAATATTATTTTGTATAAGGGCTTGACACTTGCTGCTCAACATATCGTTGCTACGTATAGGATTGTGTTAAAATACTGCTACTATCGTTAGGACAATACTATCAATTTGTGCGCACGAAGTACAGTTTTCGTAATTACGTAAGCACATTGTTGCTAGGTTGCTGCGATACGTGTGTATCATGTGTGTGTATTAAATTTAATATGTGTGTGCCAAGTACAATTTTAGTAACTATTATAATGATCTTCAGACCGTAATTTCGGTAAGAGATATTTTAGTGCAAGAGTGTTTAAGGAAATACAAGTGCAAGTGATTCCGTGCGTTCCAGGGCACGGAGGTCAGACACCACCAATATCCTAACTAGAAACACAACAATAATTGTTTGTTGGCCCAGCCCGGGATTTGAACCCGAGATTTCATGATCCGCAGTCAGTTCCGCGAGACCATTATGGCAGTTCAATTTTGGTAATAACGAATAAACACTAAATATACTGCTGCTAGGTGGCTGCAATACTTTATTATGAATTTGCGCACAAATTGATAACCAAGCAAAATTTTCGTAATTACATAGATACGTTAAAAACAATAAACATATTGTTGTTAGGTTGCCGCGATACTTTACTGTCAGTTTGTAGGCGTCAAGTACGATTTTAGTAATTAAGTAAGAAACAATAACCATATTGTTGCTAGGTTGCCGTAATACTTTCCTAATTTGTTTGCACCTTGTACAATCTTCGTAATTACGTAATAAACAAAAACATACTGTTGCTAGGTTGCCACTATACTTTGCTATTAATTTGTGCGCGTCAAGACCAATTTTCATAATTACGTAAGATACCTAATTAAGGTTTGATTTTAGAAAAACTTATATTGTAATTATAAATTGAACAATTAACTACTTACCAACCGTAACCTATGAATGCTAAGATACTATGACTTCTTGACTTGTTTTTTATCTCAAAAATTATAATTCTATTCGTATATCTTTGTATTATAATGCTGATTACATTGAATATCTTTTAATCAATAATTTATATCACATCTACGTCTTACTCATGGCTTCTCTCGTGATAATGATACATAGTTTCTCCGAACCAGTTGCAAAGTTATAGAAATTGCCTTTCTTTCATGTAGCGAATTGACTAAGCGCAAATCCTAAAACTATTTATTTATACAGTTAGCACATCTACAGAGTAGAGATTTAGGATTTAGGTATATTTTATAACGTATGCTTTCCTTGAGAATTTTTGAAAATGCGAGTTTCTTTATAGATAGAGACATGGAAATTAGAAATACCGTTTCTCAGTACCTATAAATAAATAACGACGCGTTTCATCTTTTTTGTATATTGACATATTATGTGGAGAAGGGGGAGGGTGACATTTTATCGAATTTATTAAAGGAACTTGAGAATTGGAATCCTGTCCACTTACCAAAAATAAATAATGTTGTTTCAGGGTTTTTGAATTTTCATAAAATTATGTCTATTAAATAATACAATAAAAATAAGTATTTCTTTCTATTAAATAATAGAAGGAAATCGATGGAGAACGTTTGTATACAGAATGTTGTCGTTTTTTTTAAGAACTTGGAAATGGAAATTGCATTTACGAAAATGGTTTTGGCACTCATTGCGATGGCCGTGTGGGCCGGCTTTAGAATTGTCCCACCCCTCTCTACCCACGGGAGTCGTAAGAGCCGACTGAGGGAATACCGGGGGAGTGGCTAGCAGCACTCCCTCGAGTATTAACAACATCCACTGCGATCGCCAACCCGTCTGCCAAGCGTGGCGATTACGGCATTATCCCCCATGACGGGATCGCTCGTTGTGGCGTTCTCTTGGGGAGGCCCATGTCCAACAGTGGACGTTAAAAGGCTGATGGATGGATGGAGACTCATTGCGTTAAAAAAGTGATTTATTAGTAATTCATCCATCCATCATTTTAAAATCATGACCTACAATTTAAGCGGCCATATTGTTATAAGTACCTTTTATTTAGTTATTGCATTTACGGATCCCTCCGCTGGTGATATGATTATTGAGTTTTGTCCTAAAAAAAATTCAGTAGCAGCCCGGAGTTTGGCAACGTGCCCGGTAGACGGCAATAGGCTCGCTCCCTATTACGTGGGACTTAAACATAGCTGGCGAATCGTAGGTACGTGTGTAATACACCTCTGCATAACGGAGCCTATTTCGGGGATACAGGCGTGATGCTATGTTCCGCTGGTGATAACAGGGTTGGTTGGCGGCGTTATGTTAATAACACCCTTAACTAATACTTTCGATATTTGATATCTACTCAATAATGCTGAAACGCCTGAATGAATTTGAATGATTTCTGACACACAGATAATTTTATTTGTATTGACTAAAATGCCTTAACCTAACCTAATTGTTAAACAGCTTATATATGTTAATAATACCGAATTACATGTAGAATATTATAATAATATATGCCACGAAGCTATGAGTTGTGACGTATATAAAATATAGGGTTATGTCTAATATAAAAGTTATTCTATGGTATTCACTCTCCACCCATGGGAGTCGTAAGAGCCGACTGAGAGAATATCGGGGGAGTGGGCAGCAGCACTCCCTCGAGTATTAATAACATCCACTGCGATCGCCAACCCGCCTGCCAAGCGTGGCGATTACGGCACTGTCCCCCATATGAACGAAACACATGTTGTGGCGTTCTCTTGGGGAGGCCTATGTCCAGCAGTGGACTTCGAAAGGCTGATGGATGGATGGATGGATGGTATTCATAGGACACTACACTAACACACACTACATAATATCTATCTAATGATCTCATCGGGTGCCTTGGAATGGTTCTCATCTTATCTTCAGGGAAGCCAGCAGTCTGTCGGCATAGACGACACATCGTCCAGGTGGTGTGACTTAAGTTCTGGTGTCCCTCAAGGTGGTATACTTTCTCCTATTCTCTTCTCTCTTTTTATCAATCTTATAACTCATGAGCTTCGATGTGCGTATCATCTGTACGCTGATGACCTACAAATATTACAATCAAGCCAGGGCGAGTGACCTTCAGTCAGCAATTGCTGCTGTATACAATTACTTAGCACCAGTTAAAAACTGGCCTGCAAAATTTGGCCTATGTATAAATACAGAAAAATGTCAGTCCATCTTACTTGGCAGTTCTCGCTTATTCAGTGGAACCAATATAACCAGTCTGCCACCAATAGTCTACGGCGGTATTGTCATGCCATACAGCAATTCTGTTAAGGACTTTGGCCTATTTGTAGACAGTACGCTTGAGTGGAAAACGCAAGTTAAGTCGTAAAGTTACAGGATCACTTCGCTCACTGTATCGTTTTAAGAACTTTCTTCCAATCACAACCAAAGCAACGTTGATGTGGACCTTGATTTTCCCTATCGTCAATTATGCTAATGTGTGTTATCTCGACCTGAATGCAGATCTGCTCAATAAACTTTGACCGACTTCTCAACAATTGCATTCGATTCGTTTTCAATATTCGTAAATTTGATCATGTTTCAAAATTTCGCTCAGAACTAAACTGGTGTGGCGAGTGGGTACTCGACAAAGGCGCAGTTTACACGCTGTGTCATTGTTATATTCTCTCTTAAATTCTCCTAATGCTCCCATTTACTTAGTAGTCCCATTTCCAATTTCTCTTTGCTACTCATGACCTTCGCTCTTCTAGCAATCTTCTTCTTCACTGTCCTTCTTACACTTCTAGCATTATTCACTCTTCCTTCAATGTACAGACTATTCTACTTTGGAATGCGTTACCATTAGAGCTTAGAATGGCTACAAGTCGTGTAACATTCAAATCCAGGGTGCGGGAGTTACATCCGGTCGATGGCGCTGTACGGCGCACCCGTGTGGGCGGAGTCCCTGGACGCACCAAACAGGGCTCTTCTGTGGAGGCCACAGAGAGTCGTCGCGTCCAGGGTCATACGTGGATACCGCACGGTGCCGACGGAGGCAACGTGCGTGTTAGCCGGAACATGAACGTGGGATTTGGAGGCGGAAGTGCCCGCTCGAGTCGTGCCCGGCTTGGGCCGAACAGCGCCGTGAACTCGTCGCGGCAATAGGGGGAGACCTCTCGCTGCCGAGCGTCGTCAGAGTGATGCTTGGCAACGAGAGGAGGAATTGGGCCGCGGTCGCTGCCTGCTGCGAGGAGGTTATCTCGCGGAAGGAAGCGGTGGAGAGGGCCAGGGAGGCTGATCCTTCCGCAGACCGGAACCGCTGCCACTGCGTGTGCGGATGCGTCGCTCAGTTGAGGGTACCCGAAAGGGTAAGTCGCTGGCATACCACTGAAGGAATGTAATATGGTTCTGGTGGCCTGCCAACAAAGGCGGAGAGACGGCACACGGCGGGTTTCTTTAGTGGGTGAGGGCCCTACACTACCCTGTTCGTTGCCCCGAACGACATGCGGCTAGGAAAGTTTTTTCCCGCCTTAACAAAAAAAAAACAAAAAAATTATGTAAGTATATTGTATTTATATATGTTTACATCAGTATATATTTAAACCACGGAGTACAGAAATAGTACTCCATGATTTAAACATATTTATGTATATATATGGTAATTTTATATCAGTTGTCATATAAGTAAGTGTATTATAACTATATATATATGTATATATTTAGTACCTATTAGTTTTATATATTTTGCTTTCTCATCTTTCATCACAAGCACCTACCACAACAATTATAAATCTCTGTTCTGCCCCAGGTTGACTGGTAGAGAATGCCTACGGCATTAAGTCTGCCTTGTACCAATTTTTTGTGCTAACTTTATAAATAAATAAATAAATAATAATGAGTTTATAACTGGTTGGCTGTACGGACAGACCACTTTAATTAGTTAACTAGGCTTCAAAGCGTAGACAGGATATTATAGACTCATCATCAGCGTTTGCAGTGTCGAGATACCAATAGTTTGACATATGATAATTTTAAAGATATTTACGTTTATAACTTTGTAGACTAAAAATGCACTACCTGTTTTAGCTAAGAATGACAGGAATGACAGGAAAAAAGAAGTTGCAGTTATGCTTATATTTTGCTTAAAATGTATTAGAACGTGTAACATTAGCGCATATAACGTGATTAATGAACGTTTTTTTTTACGTAAATACAAAAACAAGTTTACATACCAATGATGGGGTTGGTCACCTTATTGTTGAGGCCCAGTTGATTGGGTCTCAACAAAAATAACGCATACGCAAAAAGGATAGAAAACTTATACGTGTCCCGTTCACTCTTGCTAAGACCTAATATGTGCATTCATTTCTTCATCCTTAGTATTGAAACAATAGCGAGTCTATAGTATACTTAAGTCTGTGCTTCTAAGGAATAAATACGTGTGTTGATTTTATGCGTTAACATATAAAAACAAGTTAATAAAACAAATAATATACATAATTTAAGGCTTAGTAATTTATTTTAACACAGCCAGTAATATACCTACTTATACACCAATCATGTACTTATATACTGCTACTTATATAAAGCTTTAACAGAACTATGTCCCTACATTTATGATATTTGAGAAAAGATCAATGTATTAGGCTGTTTACTCGTATGTGTCTCTGAACACAAAACATTTTTTTTATAATTTCATACCGTTTGTTTGTTCGGGCTTTACGCAAATACTACTGAACGGATTTTGATAAAACTTTTTTGGTTAATAGCTCTTGATTATACTTAAAAATTGGTGAACTTTTTATCTCGTTACTATACCTGAGATAAAACATAAAAAACAGTTATTGACTACGACGGAGACGGTGACAAAGATTACGGAGATAAAAATCATAAATATAATAAATTAATAACACTGTAATTAAAGTTTTCATTAAAAATACTGACACCCCTACACAAACATTCACAACTCATTTCCCCCTTTAAAATAGGAAAACCGAAAGACCACGTTTTGTTTATTTACTAACTGATACCCGTGACTTACTCCGCGTTACTTATTATGTGTTTACAAAAATCATTGTTTCTTAAAACTTTAATGAAGATATCGCAATTTTTTTTTAGATAAGGCCAAGTATTCACTTGGTCTGCATAGTATGCATTTGGCATCTATCGTGCAGCGGTAGTGTGAGCAACTGCTGATCATGAGGTCTCGGGTTCGATTGCCGGTTCGGGCAGTTTTATAAAAAAATATTCTCAGTAGCAGCCTGGAATTTGGAATTGTGCCCGGTAGTCGGTAATAGGCTTGCCCCTATTACGTGGAACTCAAACATAGCTGGCGAACCGTGGGTATGTAATACACCTCTGCCTACCCCTTCGGGGAACACATGCGTGATGCTATGCCAAGTGTATAAGAACGGGATGCTTAGAAAACTAATTGAAATTTATTGAGTAGTTTTTCTTTGATGCGCGTACAACGACAGCCTTCTATTATTTAGTTTATATAGACGAGGAGAATATACAATTCTAAATATTCAAATTCCTGTCTTAAAAAAAACAGGCTCTCATACAAAATGCAACCCCTATTACCACACATAATAGTTGAAAATGCGAAAAAAACTAAAGTGCGTCTTTATTTATTTATACAAATACTTTCATACGGTTTCCCCCTTTTTATAGACGGGATAAAATGTATCTACCGCAAACCCGGCTGTTCGAGGGTAGGGTAGTTGTGAGTTCGATTCCCACACACGCCACAACTCTTTGTGTGATCCACAAATGGTTGTTCTGAGTCTGGGTGTACTTTGTGTCCGTGAAATTGTGTTTGTTAAGTCCCCCGCGATACAAGGATTATTCTTTAGTGCAGGGTGTAGTAGTTGCCACCCGTACCAAGCGGACTGCTGATACTGCGTGTATTCTCTTCAGTGGTCAGCGCGGCGGCTTCCATCTTCCATCATAAACAGGCCAGCTCGACCGGGGAATACCATCTTCTCACAGCAATGGTATGGTTCCCACTATTGTATGTCATTCGGTGAATGAGAGCACCAGAAGCCTAATTTCCCACTTCATGCGTCCCTTCACTATCAACCTTGTTCTCCGCCTCCCTGACTTCTCCCTTTTTTTAAGGCGGCTAAAAATGTACCTAACCGTAGACCCTGTCATTCGGGGCAAAGAACAGGGTAGTGTGGGGCTTTCACCCACTGAATAAACCCACCGTGTGCCGTCTCTCCACCTAGCGGACCATTGGAATTGTGTGATATTACTTCAGAGGTTCACCTCCTCCCTGGGGTTCGTAACGTCCCAATGGTTTCATACAGGCTTATGCTGTTAGTGACCCGTGTAGTGTAAGTCATGAGGAGTGCCGACAGAAGTGAAAACTTTAAAACTATAAACAAACAGTTGTTATTTTTGGATATCCGAATTAATTGTTTGATCTTAAATTTAAACTTGTAAATTAAAACTATTAATTCATTCATTCAAAAAAAAAATTATATAAATTATTAATTTCTTCGTTCACAGCTGGCCCAGCGCAATAAGTTATGCTAATAGGAACAGATATAGTGTTATCGTTAACACGTCACGTGACGATGTCGATGACGACTTACATGAATTTAATCCCTATCCAAACCTTCCTATAGTAGTTTTCACTTCAATAATCAAACCCAAAGCATACGAAACCCCAGAATATCATAGTAACATAATCTTATTAATGCTAATCGATCGAGTTAGCCGCAACCGTTAGTTTAGTTGGTCAAGACCTTCATTGCTCATTGCACAAATGTTGCATACATATATGGCTTGATAAGATAGTGGACGTACTATACGAACGTAATAAAACTATATACCAAACAACCTACGTAATAACTAAAATAATAACTAATCGCAAAAAGTTGTTTGATATTTTTTCATTATTTTTATGCAAGTGTTTCAGGCTCTTGGTCCAGCTGGTATACCTTTATTTTGTTTTTTTTTGTTAAGGCGGGAGAGAATGTTCCTAACCGCACACCCCGTCATTCGGGGCAGGGTAGTGTGGGGCCTTCACCCACTAAAGAAAC
Organism: Leucoma salicis; assembly: GCA_948253155.1. Classification (NCBI taxonomy): domain Eukaryota; kingdom Metazoa; phylum Arthropoda; class Insecta; order Lepidoptera; family Erebidae; genus Leucoma; species Leucoma salicis. The sequence goes on along the minus strand of OX411814.1, from coordinate 23,595,320 downwards.
CCACCGTATGCCATCTCTCCGCCTTTATTGGCGGGCCACTGGAACTATGTTACATTCCTTCGGTGGTTAGCTGGTATACCTAGTAACCACAATTTTATGAATCAGTATTACGGGATTTCATTCAAATTTGTTTAGCCTAGCTAGGTCTGTATGTCAACCACTGAAGTAATGCAACATAGTACTAGTGGCCCTCCAACACAGGCGGAGAGACGGCACACAGGGGATTTATTTAGTAGGTGAGGGCTCCACACTACCCTCTTCGTTGCCTCTAATGACGGGGTGTGCGGTTAGTATATTTTTCCCGCCTTAACAAACAAAAAAGTCTCTACGTCAAACTATTTTTTCGGGATAAAAACTATGTATTTGTTTTTCGTATTCGATTGTTTAGTCGTAATACAATAAGATGATATAACGATATATCTTTTTTTTATACATGTTCAGAAGTCACTGAATTTCTAAATCACCGGGTCAAAGGGGTAAATTTTTTCTGGGCCCATTAGAAAACGTTGCGTTTAATGATGGCATTATACTCTAAAATAATAGCTCGTTTTTTAATGCGTTTTCCCAAAAGTTGAAGTATAAATTAAACCGGAATATGAAATCTATAAACAAAATGTAATAGTATTGATTTTAAATAAACCATATTAAATCTATGAAATAAACTAATCTTCCATATAAAAGGTTACATGCATAAATCATTAGCGTAAAGGAAAATCGGGTAAGTTCAAATTGAAAAAAAAAACATATTCAAATACGCATGTAGTAATTAAATAATATTGCCATAAAAGATTATTTAATATTATAAATTAATTAAACTGAATCTAACTGTATCTAAAATATTTGAATTACATTTTTGAGAATGTTTTTGTTATGATAATAAATATAATGATCACAGTAGAATGAAACACAAATCCTATTGACACTGACAGCAATGACTGTTTCTTTCAAAAAAATCTTTGAAATCTCTCAGAAATCAGCTCGTTTTCCAGTAAATCGTTGTGTGAATTGTGTATCAACGCTATGTACAAGACAATTACTTTCTGAATCAACTGAAAGTGTGTGCCAACTTGTTTGCGAGTGGATTTGTAACGAGGTGAGTTTTAAAGCTTGAAACCAATATTGCAACCCTATTATATACTAAGTACATATTTTACTAATGTACCTGCTTTAATTTCAGCTAAATCCACAAGAGGCAGTTTGTAAAAAGTGCTTACTTAGTAATATTATACAGTACACAAACTTCTCAGACAACAAGAAAATTCGGGTACCGGAATATCTGCAATTAATGTGGTTCTCCGTTTATAAGAGCACAAAAAAAAAACTGTTTCTGATGTCTCTGCAGAAAGAAACATCATTTTGTCGTGGATGGTGGTATCCACACACATCAGGTAAAAAAGTACTAATATTAGTAGATATGTTTATATTCCGTTTTTTTTATATAGACAACAACCTGCAATAAGAAATAATCCTTTTATCGCGGGGTCTTTACAAACATACAATTTCTCGGACACAAAATATACCCAGACTCGGAACAAACACGAAGATGTGTCCTATGTGGGAATCGAACCCAGAACACTCGGGTGGGAGGCCGGTATCTAAACCACTACACCATCTGTGTGTGGCGATAATAAATCATATTTTTTTATTTATTGTTATAAACTTAAAAATTGGTTTAAGTAGCCTGCATGAATTATATATTATGACAATCAACTATTATAATTTTTATATTTAAATAGGTGGAATGCTTAGAACAAGTTTGTATGACTTGCTGGTTGAAAGCTCTTCGCGCTGCACAGCAGACACAGACTGCAAGATGATACTCTTAATAGAACTGAAGTGCCAGTTCAACTACTAGAGATTGCAGACAGCAGTAACATCCTACAACCATCGCCTGTGCCTGCACCCGTTCAGCCCCCTATTTCTAGAACAGTGCCGCACATTACTTTGTTTAATTACAAGCGTGCTGCTTCTACTTCACGTCACTGTATTTTTAGATAATGTGAAAATACATCTCGATTTTTGGTACCTTCACTGTTAAAAGAAAGATGATTGATTATTATTTAGATATTTTTATATATATTTTTAGCATTTGACATGCTTAGCACTATACATTAAACACAAAGTGAAAAATGTGAAATCGAAAATAACAGTCAGGAGCAGGATTTGAACCTGCATCTTCTGGATACCGTCCAGATGCTTTACCAATTCAGCCATCCTGACAATTGCTCCTGACTGCTAATTTCGATAACACATCATACTTAACGTCTTTGGGTGACGCCTGCGCCATCTGTCGGACGTATTTTCATACATTATACCGACCAGGTAAACTTAATTTTACAATTAAGATTTTACCTAATAATGACACAAACCCTTTAAATATTTAGATATTTTTATATATATTTTTAGCATTTGACATGCTTAGCACTATACATTAAACACAAAGTGAAAAATGTGAAATCGAAAATAACAGTCAGGAGCAGGATTTGAACCTGCATCTTCTGGATACCGTCCAGATGCTTTACCAATTCAGCATCAAAAATTAATTGTAAAATTAAGTTTACCTGGTCGGTATAATGTATGAAAATACGTCCGACAGATGGCGCAGGCGTCACCCAAAGACGTTAAGTATGATGTGTTATCGAAATTAGCAGTCAGGAGCAATTGTCAGGATGGCTGAATTGGTAAAGCATCTGGACGGTATCCAGAAGATGCAGGTTCAAATCCTGCTCCTGACTGTTATTTTCGATTTCACATTTTTCACTTTGTGTTTAATGTATAGTGCTAAGCATGTCAAATGCTAAAAATATATATAAAAATATCTAAATATTTAAAGGGTTTGTGTCATTATTAGGTAAAATCTTAATTGTAAAATTAAGTTTACCTGGTCGGTATAATGTATGAAAATACGTCCGACAGATGGCGCAGGCGTCACCCAAAGACGTTAAGTATGATGTGTTATCGAAATTAGCAGTCAGGAGCAATTGTCAGGATGGCTGAATTGGTAAAGCATCTGGACGGTATCCAGAAGATGCAGGTTCAAATCCTGCTCCTGACTGTTATTTTCGATTTCACATTTTTCACTTTGTGTTTAATGTATAGTGCTAAGCATGTCAAATGCTAAAAATATATATAAAAATATCTAAATATTTAAAGGGTTTGTGTCATTATTAGGTAAAATCTTAATTGTAAAATTAAGTTTACCTGGTCGGTATAATGTATGAAAATACGTCCGACAGATGGCGCAGGCGTCACCCAAAGACGTTAAGTATGATGTGTTATCGAAATTAGCAGTCAGGAGCAATTGTCAGGATGGCTGAATTGGTAAAGCATCTGGACGGTATCCAGAAGATGCAGGTTCAAATCCTGCTCCTGACTGTTATTTTCGATTTCACATTTTTCACTTTGTGTTTAATGATTGATTATTCATTTTATGTCCTCCAGTGTGTACGTGTTTGTGAATACCATTTATATGAACCACACAAACTGCTTATTTTAGAACTGCACTGGCTGGATATTGTTGTAATTGTTTGGTAGGAAGATACACTGTTGGTTGCTGTGCACACGTTATGGCCATTGTGTGGTTTTTATTTTGGGCTCGCCACCAGGATAATATCGAACCATCTGCATCTTTCTTAGATGAGGTATTATTATTGAGAGATTTCGCAAATGAAGATATTATTAATATAATACAAGCTTTTGTTAATTGCACTACGTATATTTGTTTATCCTTCCATGATTCCAATAATAATTAATATAATAAATATGAATTAGCATATAATCCCATCCATCAGCCTTTCAGCGTCCACTGCTGGACATAGGCCTCCCCAAGAGAACGCCACAACAAGCGGTCCCGTCATGAGGGATAATGCCGTAATCGCCACGGCATTGGCAGGAGGATTGGCGATCGCAGTGGATGTTGTTAATACTCGAGAGAGTGCTGCTGCCCACTCCCCCGGCATTCCCTCAGTCGGCTCTTACGACTCTCGTGGGTAGAGAGGGGTGGGACAATTCTAAAGCCGGCCCCACACGGCCACTATCATATAATAATAATATTATATTATTGAAAGGGGTAGACCACGTCGAACGTTCTCTGACCAAATCAGAGAAGTTCTCGAGACAGGTCAGGTTAGAAGTACCCTTAACCGACGTGCATGTATGACGAATATAATGACAGTGAATGAGGAAAAAAGATGAGCAAAGGATCGTGGCAAGTGGAAATCCGTAGTCTCTGCCTACCCCTCTGGGAAAAAGGCGTGAATATATGTATGTAAATATCAATATAACATAGATTCCCTAGTAGACCAGGCAATCTCTATTTAGAATAATACGAATCTCAATGCCTGAAAAAATATTTATCACTTGAACAGTAAAGCACAAGCACATTACTGTTACGACGATATTTTTTAAGTGTAAAATAATCGTATTCGGTTCGATTCCTAATTAAATCAAAATCGAATGTACTTTTTAAATACGTATAATAAAATCATCTGATTTAAATATCATTGTGGATGCAAATATAACAAAACAAAGAGTTTTATGTTTATCGTGTCTCTTAGGTTTCAATTAATATCTCAATATTCAGGTTAGAGTTCAAGAAGATAATATTACTACTGTTATCTAGGGAGTCTAAGGAAGGATTTGATATATAATACATTAATAAACGTTACAAATTATGGTGGGCCCATTCCTCATACAAAAATAAATTGACTCTTTTGATGTAATTTTTTGTGTGTTGTGATTTACCTACTATTGAACCCGATAAGTGGTGCTGCAATCGTGTGTCTTATTTAAAAATATTGGATATAGTGTAATAGTTTGCGGAGCCCGCCAATAGGGCTAGTTAAAGTTAAAATTCATTCCACTGAATATTGCTTAATATCCAGAAAACTATAGTATCTATTTTCATATAATGTGCATCTAAAACCTTTTTACATTTTGTCAATATATAAATTCATTTTGGAGAGTATTGGGATAAAATCCTTTCTGAGTCACCTACGTATCTCTTTGATACTGATTAATTTTTATGAAATTTTTCACGGTCCTAGGCCCAGCAGTTTGGACTGTGAGTCAGTCAGTCAGATCATGTTGTATATTGTTAATAAAAAAACTCGAAAACAGGGTGTGAACAATGTAGTGTTACAGACTTATTCGCCTACAAAACTGTACAAATTATAAAGCTGTAACAGAGCTATATAATATATACTATGTCTGTAAATTTTAGATATTTGAGAAAAAAATAATTTATTAGACGTATTATATATATATATATATATATATATATATATATTCAGTTTGTCTGTTTGTTTGTTCGCACCACACACAAAAACTACTAAACGGAATTGGTAGCTCTTGCTTAGACTTAAAACTGCTACAATACAAAAATATAGTACCTACCTGTGCCTCTAGTGTCAAAATCAATCGTAGTGCGATTGTAATATATGTAAGAGATATAAATATAATATGGTCTTTTTTCGAGATTTGATTCAAGATGAACCTAATCTTAAATATTAAAAATAATTAAAAATTCTCAAAACATGCCTTTCTTACTTCACCTAATTTTCAACAAATATTCGTCTCATTCATAAAGTAGAACAGATGCATAAAATAAATACACAGACAGACATATGCATGGGCGGGCATACAAGTCATGGGCGTAGGGGAGAGTGGGGAAATTAGAGCCATGTAAGGAAAAGTAAAAAAAAATACCAGTTAAAGTTACAATGATTGTTTTTTTTTAACATTAATCAGTCATTTAGTTATCTTTCTTACAGTAATTCCTAAGAAAAAAAAAAATACACTTAGCTAGTTAAAATCACGTTTTTTATAGATATTACTTTCCCTCCCATTACCCCATACATTGGGTAATGAGAGCCAAAAAACCTTCATATGTGTAATGAGAGCCATCATCTAGTATTAAACAAGATTAAACTTATTTTTATCCTCCACATAACAGGAACTTAAACATTTAGATATTTTATATATATTTTTAGCATTTGACATGCTTAGCACTATACATTAAACACAAAGTTAAAAATGTGAAATCGAAAATAACAGTCAGGAGCAGGATTTGAACCTGCATCTTCTGGATACCGTCCAGATGCTTTACCAATTCAGCCATCCTGACAATTGCTCCTGACTGCTAATTTCGATAACACATCATACTTAACGTCTTTGGGTGACGCCTGCGCCATCTGTCGGACGTATTTTCATACATTATACCGACCAGGTAAACTTAATTTTACAATTAAGATTTTACCTAATAATGACGCAAACCCTTTAAATATTTAGATATTTTATATATATTTTTAGCATTTGACATGCTTAGCACTATACATTAAACACAAAGTTAAAAATGTGAAATCGAAAATAACAGTCAGGAGCAGGATTTGAACCTGCATCTTCTGGATACCGTCCAGATGCTTTACCAATTCAGCCATCCTGACAATTGCTCCTGACTGCTAATTTCGATAACACATCATACTTAACGTCTTTGGGTGACGCCTGCGCCATCTGTCGGACGTATTTTCATACATTATACCGACCAGGTAAACTTAATTTTACAATTAAGATTTTACCTAATAATGACGCAAACCCTTTAAATATTTAGATATTTTATATATATTTTTAGCATTTGACATGCTTAGCACTATACATTAAACACAAAGTTAAAAATGTGAAATCGAAAATAACAGTCAGGAGCAGGATTTGAACCTGCATCTTCTGGATACCGTCCAGATGCTTTACCAATTCAGCCATCCTGACAATTGCTCCTGACTGCTAATTTCGATAACACATCATACTTAACGTCTTTGGGTGACGCCTGCGCCATCTGTCGGACGTATTTTCATACATTATACATTTTTAACTTTGTGTTTAAGGAACTTAAACAATTCAAAACTATAAAGTAATCAACATAACATAATAATAAACAAAAGTAAAGCATTTTTTGAAGAAAATGTTCCTTTTCTAAGGGTTCAGAACTATTGTCACACACTTTTGTTGACAGACGATTCCTCAGTTGTGCTGTCTTGGGATAATTTTCTGGTTGTTGTTGCGTTTTATGTTTTTTTTTGAGATGATTTATTCTTAATCTTTAATCTAGTGTTCGTAGATTACTTTTTAGAATTTTCTTTATTCTTTTTATTTTTCCTTTTCTCTTTCTTCTCCTCTACTTGTCAAGACTTCTGAATGCTGCTTATTTCTATTACTATTTGTTGATTTTGTCAATGTTTGTGGACGAGGACTTAAAACATTTAATATATAAGCAAAACTCGTAGAAGCTATAAGTAATATCATTATTATTTGTTAACCTATATCGTTTCTTCAGCGTGCTATAGAGTATTTGATATTGCTGTGCCACTTTATTAACTGATTTTATATTGCATATGTTTCTATTGCAGACTCAAACATAGCCGAAATCCAACTAGACTTTGATATCGTTCGTTTACTAGTTCGTGGCATCTAAAAATAGAAAATACATTAGATTAAAATTTTGCTTCTCGAAAGGGGTAATAGGAGCCATGGCAGGGTAATGGGAGCATGAGTAGCTCCTATTACCCGAATAGTAACCATCTCAAAATATTGAAACTAACCTAAAAAAAACATTGATAAATTATCCGTGTGGTGACGGATTAAGTAGACAAGTATCACCACCCCATTCTTTCCCACGGGTGTCGTATGAGGCGACTAAGGGAAGTAAGCAATTCTCATCCATTGCACGACTGGTGGTAGGGCTGGGTACCAAGTGGAAGTACTCACTTGGTATCCGGCCCGAGCGGGTTGGTACCACCATCTCCCGTGTGACCGGCCATGAAGCACATTGTTGCGTTTTGGCTGTAGCAGGAGATAGCCGTTTATATCTCATTTCATCTGTGAAATGAATTGGTGAGCAGCGGCTTGAAAATACTCTCGGTATAGTCGAGTCCATGGGCAACGGTTACCATTTACCATCAGATGATCGTGGCTCGTCTGCCACTAATTGCAATACAAAAAAAATAAAAAATAAAAAAATCTGTGATCCACTATTATCTTAAAGTTTATGAAATAATGCATATAATAGACCCAAAACACAACAGAATAATAAAAGTTTAGATATTTACTTTAGTTGCGAGATTTGGCACTTTTTAATAACAAAGTGTAACAAAACCGTCGTGGTCTTGTCACCGCCATGCGTGCGTTACTGACTCGGCCAGCGGCGATCGCGTGATATAACCGAATGTTTTCGAAGCTGTTCGTGTAATATTGGCGCGACTTGTACGATCCTGTCTGTGTATATTGTAGTGGCTCCTATTACCCGCTAACTCCCATTACCCCACTCTCCCCTATATATAAGTCATGGGACTTCGTGTGCGAGGTCTCCAAAATCTGGTCGATAGAGTCGTTTAGGCGTATCCTACAGGAATTGTCTATCAGAACAAAGGTATTCCATATATATAAAGGTATTCAGGCCTTTATCTATATTTTCGCCCAAAAACAGTTTCGTTGTTAGGTTATACACAATCTATTATTTTTTCGGTATAAAATGTATTTTATATGCTCAGTGTTTCATCAATTTACGTACCAAATTTCATCCGAATCTGCTTAGTCATCGAGGCGTAATTGAAGTATAAACATCCACATACAAACATCTGAATATCTTCACAAACTTTCACATTGGAATCAAACCTCGGCGTACCTACTCAAAATAATTGTTACGGTGTCTACATTTAACAGTTTACACTTTTTAATTAAAAAAGCGTGTTAAAAAGGTTTTCTACAAAGTTAAATTATTCAAAAAGAATTTTGTTAGTCTTGATGTCTATTGACATATTTGTCAAAAAAAATCACTATTAATATTAGTAATTATAATATATTAGTTAGAGCACACACACACACACACATTTGAATTATTTAATTATGTTATGGTTAACACACACCAAACGTTAGAGATCATGCTTTAAATTATTTTTGTCATTAACTATAATAAATAACTATATAAATTACGAACCACTTCCTATTATTAATTAATTAAAATTATTTTAATGATTGTTCTCCAAAAAAATTCAGCTAATTGTGGAAGTGCTAAAAGTATATTCTTCAACGAATCAAGCTATTGTTTTTACACAGCCTTGTAATTTTACACTTAATTGGTATCTTTGTTTCTTTTTTAATATTAAATTTTAGAAGGCACAATTACGTACCTGCATCCGAATAGCAGTTTTGTTTGGTCTGTATATCACCTTGTTCTACTATGACACTAAACATAAGACTGAGATATTTTGACTGATGCTCCTGTTATATTCTGTGAGTATAGCGATTTGATAACGAACCGAGGAGGGTCGTGTGCTTGATCTTGTTATGATATAATATTTATAGCGTGCTCTAAAGAAACGTAATCAATGTATCTTGTCTATGGTTAAAATGAATAATGACATATTATAGTTTTAATTATTAATCGTTGATGTCGCAAGTGATCAAGGAAAGTAAAATGGATATTTGTTAGAGAAAGAAATATGGACCCAAATCTATTTTTTTTTTACTTTAACAAAACAATATTTATGAGAATATTAAAAATGTAAAGGAGGATGCCCATTCATGGTTTCGTTTTGTATCAGATTCAAATTGGTTTCAAAAATTTCATTTTTAATATCTACAAAACCTACTCAAATATCAAGTCTAAATTTCGACGGATAAAAATCTGCTAATTAAATGTTAATTGGGCCGCGTGGGGCCGGCTGGGCCGTGTGGGGCCGGCTTTAGAATTGTCCCACTCCATTCTACCCACAGGAGTCGTAAGAGCCGACTGAGGGAATACCGAGGGAGTGGGCAGCAGCACTCCCTGCGATCGCCAACCCGCATGCCAAGCGTGGCAATTACGGCATTATCCCCATGACGGGACCGCTCGTTGTGGTTCTCTTGGGGAGGCCTATGTCCAGTAGTGGACGTTGAAAGGCTGATGGATGGATGGATGGATGAAAATATTAATTTACCTACTTTGATCGATATTATTTTATATGATGAACTAAGTATTAAAATTCTTATCAAATCTGTTTATTAGACGTAGAAAGACGACAGTAGTCCTAGGAGTGGACTTTTTTTATTGATGTATTCTGCGTGGGATTGAACCTATAATACTCTAAAAGTAACTGTTGCCATACGCGCAGTACATATGATATGATATAAACAAAAGAAACTAACTTGGTAATACCCTTCTAATCGTAAAGTTATCTTGAAAACAGCTGTAGGGTACGACTTTCCGATAATATCAGAAACGGTATTATATTTTATTACACAGATTAAAGAAGTTCAAAAATAACTATTAAGTATATAAAAATAAACAGATAACGTAAGGCAACTTAAAGGATTTCTGATAAATTAGATACAAACAAAGTATTACTGATAAATAATATTTTGATTTTATATTCCAAATAATCGTTAATAATATTCATTCGATATCCCCTATACCTTTATTTAAGGTCGGTATCGCTATCAGCCGTTAACATTCTTCTTGCACATTATACTTATCATTCTTCACACAATCCATACATCTGTTTTGGACGTTCTCTCCCAGAGTTTCCATCCACATTCAAATATCTTTTTCGCTACATTCAATTATTTATTCCGTATACCTAACATGTTCTTACCAAAACGAAAGCACTAGATCAACTAGTCTACTGCAATTTGATAAAAATGTTGGTATTTGTACACTGATATTTCTTTATATTTATTTATTGATTCACTGGATAGTGGATATAGGCAGAAATTTGTTTAAACTTGTGATAAGATGATTTAATGTGATGTTATATGCACAGTTGTCTCTCTATTAGGCGATATCACCGCTAAGCGAGTAAGACCTTCAAATACAAAAAAAAAATCTGGTAAACGGTTGACCCTAAAGGCCATCCCTGCAACTTCCCGCTAATTTGATACTTAAGTGCTCAAAATTGCACTTATTACGTTTTTGAGCTCGGAGAGGTCGAAGAGCTCAAAAGTATAATTTTACGAGTCATTTTGAGCTCTCCGAGCTCAAAGAGATAACTGTTCTATGCTTTTAAGCTCTTTGAGCTTTTCGAGCTCAAAAGTTTGATAGGGATTTAATAAAACACTATTCGTTGACTTTTCAAATCGCAATAACTCTTGAATAAATGAACCGATTTTCTCGTAGTTTACGGCATTCAACGCAGCTTTTTAAGCTCCTTGAAGAATCTTAGAGCTCAAACTAGTCAGACTCAAAATTTAATAGAAATTTTGAAATAAACATTGTGTTCAATTTTTTCGACAACGATATCTCACGAACAAATCAACCGATTTTGACTGGACTGGCGGCGATCGACGTGGTTTTTTGATGTTAAGAGCTGATTAGTTTTTTATTGGAATCGATCGATAACACTGTTTAAAAGTTATTCCAAAAAAACCACATTTGAAAATATTTTTTTTGTAGTTTTTTGAGATTTCTCGAGATCTACCGGTTAGGATCGGTCTTAATTAAGTATTCAAAATCTAAGTTTGGTCAAGTCCTTTCGAATGACGCCAACCCCGATTAAATCGGTCAAGCCGTTCAAAAGTTATGAGAGGTTTACATACAGCCACACACACACACACACATACATACAGAACAGACATACAGACATCATCGCGGAAACATTCGGGGAAGCTTCCTAGGACCTCAAACGTCAACATCCGTTGTAAACTCGATTTTCGAAAAACGGGGTAGAACCAATAACTTCTCAACTTTTGAAAATTTTTAATTTTCTTAGCGGGAAGTCAAAAATGTATGAAAACAATGTTTGTAACAAGCCAGGCGATGTCCTCTCATTTTCTTCATGATTGGTACTATTTGCATGCTTTATGTAATATTTTTTTATCATATCCATTCTCGATGCTTCACTCATCCACCTCAGCATTGAGTAGCATGTAGCCGTCCTTCGTTCATAAACATTTCAGTAGATGACTATATCGTCATTAGTCTCTATTTCTATTCTGCTATAAATATCAATCTCAAAATGTTGTGATAGCTAGTCATCTTAGTATTATTTCCTTTCATAGAGCCTTGCTTGTCCCAGCATTAACGGCCGACTCAATCGGGAAGTACCACCCTCTCACAGAAGATCAGTATGAAACAATAGTACTCATACAGTTGTTTCGTATGGTGTGAGAGAGCGCCGGAGGCCCAAACCCCTTCCTTATCTACTATTCTCTCTTTATTATCCCTGTTTTCATCACCTACCCTTTTCCGTGGATTTAGTGACGTGTGAATGATACCTAGGTGTATAGCGTCTGCAGGCTACGGCAACCGCTTACTATCAGGAGGGTTGTATGCTTGTTTGCCACTCTCGTAGTTCTTTTTTTTATTGCTAATGATGGCAGACAAGCCACGGCCCACCTGGTGGTAAGTGCTAACCATCGCACATGGACTCAACTATACCGAGAGTATTGTCAAGCCGCTGCGCACTATTTTATTTCTCAAATATTTATTGAAAGAATAAACGGCTATCTTCTGCTATAGACAAACCACACTGATGTCCTTCATGACTTGTCACACAGGAGACGGTAGTACCGACCCGTTCAGCAAGTGAGTGCAATGGGTGATAATTGCTTTTTAGTCGCCTCGTACGACACCCGTGGGAAAGAATGGAGTGGTGGCACTTGTATTCTTAGTCCGTCACCACACACATTTCCTTCTATTTTTTTTATATCTTGAGCTGAATGGGGTGTGGGGGCGCTTCTGATTTCGAAGCTCTTTTGTAAATGAGGCGCCCCGCACGTTACGCGATGATTAAGCGACTTGATTTTTATTTGCATATAATATATTATACTTTTATGACACCGTTTTCCTGTCGCTCATTTGAATATTAAAACTCAGAAAGAAGGAAAGGCATTGTCTAACCATTATTTTTTACTGTATTATCTATAAATCTGTGCAACTTATATCATACGGCACATATAATATGGTTATATTGATGCACATTGCGTAGAAGGACGTAGGAGAGAAAAAGTTGTACAATCAAAGACATTGTCGATTTAATTTCATTTATTTTAAAAATACACAACAATAGAATTTGGCTGCGATACTGCTTAATCCATGTAACTCCTTACGTTATGAGCATATTTAGTAATAAGTACTCGAAATTATTATTAACGAAATGAAAACTTAATAGTAAAAAAATCTAAATATAAAAAAATAGGTACCTATATATAAAATAATAAATATTCACGGACATTTCACACAGCGTCGTCTGGTCCCAAACTAAGCTTAACGCATGTGCTTAGGGTACCAGATTACGGATATAATACATATATTACCTTTTTTTTGTAAATACATAGATATAATAGAAACACCCAGACGCAGTACAAATATCTGTGTTCATCATACAAATAATGGTCCTGAGTGGGAATCGAACTCGTGCACGGAAGTCGGTTACACTACCGACCACGCCACGAAGCCCGTATGTATAAAATTAGATCTTGATAGACGAAAAAGTTGGATTTCAATTTGTCCGTGTGATAACGGACTAAGAATACAAGTGTCACCACCCCATTCTTTCCCACGGGTATCGTCGACTAAGGGAAGTAAGCAATTATCATCCTGGTGCTAGGGCTGGGTACCAAGTGGGAGTACTCGCTTGGTAACGGGCCCTAGCGGGTTGGTACCACCATCTCGGGTGTGACCGGCCATGAAGCACATCGTTGCGTTTTGGCTGTAGCAGGAGATAGCCGTTTATATTTCATTTCATATCTGTGAAATGAATTGGTGAGTAGCGGCTTGACAATACTCTCGGTATAGTTGAGTCCATGGGCGACGGTTACCATTTACCATCAGATGGACCGTGGCTCGTCTGCCACGACATGCAATAAAAAGGGACATAAAATATGGAACAGTTATTGAGTGTTTTTTAAATAACTTATTTCGTAATGAATAGGTATTTAAATTGCATGTTGAAAGGAGAAAAGCGATAAGAATTCGGTGGGGCTTTATGACGACGAACAAAATGTAGATAATTTCTAGTTTTCTAGAATAGAATCATTGGGAATAAGGAGTTGGGACAGAATTGCAATAAAGATTTTTTTTTCAAACTAAGACATACCTAAGTTCTTTTGAAAAGACTTATTAATAATCATAATCATATGTTTATTTTTTTAATGGCTCATCACAATACACAGGTTTATAAAAATTACATACTTGTACATAATTAATTAAGGTCCATATTGTGGGAGACTGGTGCCTAAACTAGGCTATAGGTCTGTATTAGGATACCAGATCACCTCTTTTGCAGTTGAATATAGCCTCTTAATAGTACTTACACCGAGCATGTGAGTTAGAGTGTAAAACACAAAAACGTATCGCGTCGCTTCATTGGTTGATAGATCACTGTGATTGGCTGAGGATTTATTGTGACGCCATGCGTTGGTCTCTCAGCCAATCACAATGAACCGATACGATATCGATACGGTTTTATGTTTCACATTTCTCCGGGGGCTAAAATTACAATGTTTATTCAGGTTAATGATCAGCTTTCTGGCGCAGGCCGATGTTCCTTCGTCATGTGGCCTGGTGGTAAAAGGAAGCTTACAGCTGCACATACTGCGAACAATAAAATGTTTTTTAATTGGTTTGATTAAACATTAACTTAACTGCCTCGGTGGTGCAGCGGTAGTGTATGCGACTGCTGATCATGAGTTCTCGGGTTCGATCCCTGGGTCGGACAGTGTATTGAGCTTTTTCGTAAAAGAAAAATTCTCAGTAGCAGCCCGGAGTTTGGCAATGTGTCCGTTAGACGGCTATCGCCTGCTACAGCCAAAACGCAACGATGTGCTTCATGGCCGGTCACACGGGAGATGGTGGTACCAACCCGCTCGGGCCCGATACCAAGTGAGTACTCCCACTTGGTACCCAGCCCTTCCACCAGTAAAGTATCTTTCATCTCTTGCTAAATATTAAAAAAAAAAACTTGTTTTTGAAAGTTTACCCAATCTAAGTGCACTTTATATAAAACTAAAGAAAAAAATATAATAATGAGAATTGTGTGGTTGGGGAAGATTATGGTGTAGTGAGTGATTGTGTTGGGTGTGTAGTGAGTGAATGTGTTGTGTGTGTAGTGTGTGATTGTGTTATGTATGTAGTAAGTAATTGTGTTTCGTGAATGAATTAGCAGTGTAGTCATGCACGTTAGTGTATGCAAAAATATTTTTGATTGTATTATGTATAATTCAGTTATATTTTGTGAAATAAATGTATCAGAAATTAAATGTACAGATACAGCTCTGTTACAGCTTTATAATAGTATAGATGTACAGGCATAGCTCTGATGCAGCTTTGTAATAGTATACAGAAAAAGAATGGTTCTACAAAACTAACGTGTACATAATAACAGATGTGAAACATAACATTCTATATATGTATGTATGTTTGTGTACTCATAACTCAAGGAATGTTGATCGAAATGGGACATTAGTAGCTGAAACGCGATAGCGAAAATAATGATGAAATTATAGCAAACAATTCTGTCTACACGGATAAAGCAGTACAGTTTATATCTGCAATAATCACATTTATATTTTTTTAGTTTAGCAAGGTAAAACACATCGATAAAATTATATACGTAGATAATTAGCTGCAGGAGGCAACATACATTTTATTAGCGTGATAACGCGGATTATTTAACATAGTTATAATTTTTATTATTATGTATCTAAGAGCAAAGATAATGACGGGAAATTATATTTCGACGTACACGGCGTGCGGTGAGTACACGTGACGCAACTCAGCTGAAATATCGAGGTTAATCAAAAAGTATTCCTGTAATATTTGTATTTTGATGAGTATATGCTTATAGACCCTTTACATTTTATTTACTGGGAATGCTCCGATGGTTCGGACATGTGGAAAGAATGCCGGACGAGCGACTGGCTAAGAAGATATACAATGCGAAAGTGGAAAGATGTAGGTACAGGGAGAGACCGAGACTCACCTACCTAGAACAAATCGGTCATGTATTGAAGGATGGTGGAGTCAGCAGTCCCCGAAACCGGCGAGCATGTATGAAGACAATATGAATGTTGAGGAAGCCAGAGATGTATGCAAGAATAGAGCCTTTTTGCACTCTGTTATCTCTGCCTACCCCGCAAAGGAGATGGCATGATGATAAGTAAGTAAGTACCTCCTTACTAATACTATAAACTAGATATTGCCCGCGACTCTGTCTCTTTGTTTGTTTTTAAACGAGCCACGGCCTTTCTGATGGTAAATGGTAACCGTCGCTCATGGACTCAACTATACCGCGAGTATTGTCAAGCCGCTGCTCACCATTTCATTTCACCTCCTCCTGCTACAGCCAAAACATGCATTCATGGCCGGTCACAAGGGAGATGGTGGTACCAACCCGCCCGGGCCCGATACCAAGTGAGTACTCCCACTGGTAGACGGCCCTACCTCCAGTCATGCAATGGATGACAATTGCGTACTTCCCTTAGTCGCCTCATACGACACCTGTGGGAAAAAATGGGGTGGAGACACTTGTATTCTTAGTCCGTCACCACACAGACTGTCTTCAGAATATTATACAGCACTCGATGGCACTTTCGTTAACTCCATTTAAAACAGCTATACAACTATATACTCAGAGCGGAGTAACGTATTAAATATCTATTGTAATATAACAGAAACTGGTGTATCTGTGCATTTTAATGTGTTATACATTTATTTGTAATCGCAGATCGGAAATTCCTGAACGGATTTGACGATAAGCATCGTTATTATCGACAATAAATGAGCTCATTTGCTTGTTGTTGGTTTACGGACTATTTCATCACATATCTTGGGGACCCCACCCCGTTGCACCCTACATGTACATCGCATTTTTCGGATTTTAATTTTGAATGTCTTTCAAGGTTTTAAATAGTTGTTAGAGTTATGAAGTCGGCAGGATCTTAACCGTATATATAAAGCGTATATCGACTGCTGATCATGAGGTCGGGTTCGATCCCTAGGTCGGGCAGTGTTATTGAGATTTTTCGTAAAAAGAAAAATTCACTGTAGCAGCCCGGAGTTTGGAAATGTGCCCGGTAGGTGGCCATTTAGGCTCGCCCCCTATTACGTGCGACTTAAGACAAATCGTGTGTGTGTGTAATACACTTCTGCCTACCCCTTCGAGGAATACAGGCGGGATGCTATGTAAAGCGTATATATGTGTAGATGGAGTACCTTATTTATTTGCGACGTTCGTCGGCGTTACGTAGATATCTTTGAAGTCCCTGAGGTATTACCCGTTGTCCTAGGCGAGCTTCGCGACGCGATGCGACGTATTGCGGCTAATACTATAACCGCTTTGCGTCGCGTTCAAATTAGGCGACAACGTAGGCCATACGTACATACAACCTCTATTTGATATTTTCGTGTCGTGTCGCGTCGCGTAGTATGATCGCATTTGCCGCTCATCTAGGACAACGGGTTAGGTTCGACTACCCTTAGCATTTTTTATATTTGACATAATCAATACACACGACACCCATGCTGTTCATAGGTGCTTTTGATATACATTAATCGCGGGTCTTGAACCTTCCTAACACTGGATTCCATGCAGATAATGAAACAGTTATCTATTACTTGGTGCAGCAGGCGATGTAGCATACCGACAGTCTGCCCCTGAGCGTAAAGATGGATCCGTAATCTGGTACCCATAGCACAAGCGTTAAGCTTAGTTTGAGACCAGAGGACGTTGTGTAAAAAAAAGAACAATGAAAAAATAATAAATTAAACGATATACTACCGCCAATTGTAACCTCATTAAATTCATAAAGCATCCGATGCGACCGGAGAGAGATCAGATGCATAAAGAAACACCACCAACTCGGAGTGGTTATTGAAAATTTGAAGGTAAATCTCAATGGTTTTTGGCTAGCCCGACCCGGGGTTCAAATCTGAGACCTCAAGATCAGCAGTTACATACATAACAGCTACAATATCGATGATAAACGTAACTTATATTAATAGCTGTATTAATCAGTATAATATATTCATTACGTATTCAGTACGTATTGTTTGTCAGCTAAATTTACTGATAAGTATTCTTTTAATAGAATTTTTCGTAACAACGATTCGATTCTACCATCTTGCAGTCCGCGCAACCACCAACAATGTGAAGAGATTAAATAGAATATGAACAAACAAATATTATACAAATTATATTATTTGTGAATGAGGAAAGAGAAAAATGTGAATGAGGGAAGAAGAAATTAATCATTCAATTAATTTATGAATGTTGAGGAAGCGAGAGATGTATGCAAGAATAGAGCCTCTTGGCACTCTGTTCTCTCTGCCTACCCCGCAAGGGAAATGGCGTGATGATAAGTAAGTAAGTAAGGAAAGAGAGAACTTTAGTGCGACCGGGAACGCATTTATAAATGCGTTCCGATAAATGGCGTTGGTCGTTAAGACAAATGTGATAAGGAAATAGGGTATGGCCGACAGGTAGTGCGGTAGCTTAGTGGATTAGAGCACTTCCCGGATTGGAAGGGACGCAGGTTCGATTCCCGCTCGCGCTAAAGTGCTCTTTTTCCTCATTCACAAATAATAAGTTGTACTTGAAAGTAGCTGAGCAAGTCAAGTGCTAAAAATACAGATCAAAAACAAATATTATTTTATAAATACCTACTTATTAATATTAAAAACGTTTGGGGGCGATCCATGAAGAGGCTGCCACGACAGGAGAAGTATCACCCTCTTACCAAATAACAGCAAAATACGTACCTAAATATAGTTCCGTCTTGTTGTGTGACTGTGTGAGTGAGTGAGCTGGAGTGCCCATCCCGTTTCCATACTCTACTTTTCTATATATGCGAACAAGCATAATATGGCCCACCTGATGGTAAGCGGTTACCGTAGCCTATAGACGCTAGCAATGCCATAGTGGCATCACTCGCACGTCGCTATCTTTAAGGAAAGGGATAGGAGGTGGATAGGAATAATAATAAGGAGAGGATAGGAGGGAGGTTTGGGCCTCCGGCGCTCTCACTCACCATACGGAATACAACTGTACGAAAAACTACCGTTGTTACACGCTGATCTTATGTGAGAGGGTAGTACTTCCCTGATCGAGCCGGCCCATTCGTGCTGGGATAAGCAAGAGTCTACCACTAGAAAGCTTAAAATTTCTTTACAGCTCCTATCCCCTTCACTGGCGTAGACTGCCGTGTGGGGCCGGCACCAAGAATAGCTCCACCCCGTCTCTTCCTATGGGAGTCGTAAAAGCCGACTAAGGGATTACCGGGGGACCGGGCAGCAGCGTTCCCCTGTGTTCTAAAAACATCCACTGCGATCGCCAACCTGCCTGCCAAGCGTGGCGATTATGGTAAAACCCCCATTTTGGGGAGGCTTATGTCCAGCAGTGGACGATGAAAGGCCGAACCATAGACGGGGAGGTGGATAGTTTATACCTCCAGCGCTTACACTCACCGAATAAAATATTGTTTATTGCACTTGTCGATAATTTTAAATACAAGGTTACTAACCTGTTCAAAGTTATTACATACTGATATCTACAATGATATCTTTGTAATGCGGTAAGGCCTATCCACAAAAATAATGTTAACATAGGTATTATATGATTGCGCAAAATAGTGCGCACTCTAGATAACCTTTTTTACTATATTTATACATTATTTAATGACTATAAGCCGTGTGGGTCCGGCTTTAGAATTGTCCCACCCCTCTCCACCGATGGGAGTCGTAAGAGCACTCCCTCGAGTATTAATAACATCCACTGCGATCGCCAACCCGACTGCTTAGCGTGGCGATTACGGCACTACCCCCCATTCTTGGGGAGGCCTATGTCCAGCAGTGGACTTTAAAAGGCTGATGGATGGATGGATGATAAGTATCTTGCTTTAAACTAACAAGAAGTTTTATTATTAGTTTTTTATAATACGTGGGTGGCAAACAAGCATACGGCACCTGATGCTGTTACTGTAGGTTATAGACACAAGAGGCATCACTCGCGCGTTGGCATCTCCAAGAAAAGGGATAGGCGGTGGATAGGAAGGATATTCAGGAGAGGATAGGTAGGATACTAAGGAGAGGATAGGGAAGGTGTTTGGGCCTCCGGCGCGCTCATTGACCACACGAGGGTATCTATCTACTATTGTTTCACACTGATGTTTTGTGAGAACGTGGTACTTCCCCGATCGAGCCAGCCTATTCATGCTGGGATAATCAAGGCTCAGGGACTCCGGCGGCTGAGGGAATACCGGGGGAGTGGGCAGCAGCACTCCCTCGAGTATTAACAACATCCACTGCGATCGTCAACCCGCCTGCCAAGCGTGGCGATTACGGCACTATCCCCCATATGAGCCAAACACATGCTGTGGCGTTCTTTTTGGGAGGCCTATGTCCAGCAGTGGACTTCGAAAGGCTGATAGATAGATGGATGAATCAAGGCTCTACCACTAGAATGACCTGCTCATTATGTGTTCCACAGTTTTGGTGGAGCCGCTACATTGAGAGAAATCTTTAAAAAAGTCATCAAAAGCCTCTATGATTACTCTAGTAATCCTGCTAATATTATAAATAACAACATATAATAGTAACTGACTATTGTTCTGTCTGGTTGGGTGAGTGAGAGGACCATTTCCTTGCCATTCTCTACTTTATTTCAATCTCTTATTTCTCTTCCTGGTGTTGACAACATAGATTAGCATGGATGAGCCGGCTCGATCGGGGAAGTACCATCCTTTCACAAAAAGTCAGCGTGAAACAACGATTCGTATAGTGAGTGAGAGCGCCGGAGGTATTTTATTAATCTTCTTATATTTTACCTATCCACCTCCTATCCTTTTTCTTGAAGATGGTTACGCTCGAGTGATGCGGCTGGTGTTGCGTAACCGCTTACCATCACATGGGCCGTAGGCTTGTTTCCCACCCACGTAGTATAAAAAAGAATACCATTTTTTATTCTACGTGAATAGCGTAAAAGAGGCCATAAAATAAAATGTATCATCACTTGGGCTCTACATATAAACAATCTGCCGAGAAAATATGAAATAGATTTATACGCATTTTGTACTACGAAGTTAGCAAACAAGTGTAAGGTCCTTCTGATGGTAAGCGATCTTTTATTTATTTATTAAGGTACATCAACAATATACATATATAATTTTCACAGGATTTGTAGGCAACATATTTTTCTAATATGCATATCTGTTAAAGACGTACACAACATTCATTGTTTAACTACACAAATGGTTTTACAATTAAAGATTAGTAGTTAAAAATAAAGAAACATACACACAAGGATAGGAAAAATATTGTACAAAATACAAAAAATACTTTGGAAAACCTAAAAGTGCACGCCTCAATCTGCATTTTTCACAATAAAATGTGGGTTTCATGTCTTATACGCCATCTAGCGCTAATTTTAAGAAGTACTTCTATATTGGTCTACCTCTCAGTTCCGGGCCACGCGCTCGCCAAGGCCACGCAAAAAAAGGGCCCCGCGCCGCTAATAATATTCCTTTGGTGTGTTATTATTTACGTGTGACGTGTGTACGTGTATACTTGACAAATATCATCAGTTCGTCAAGCAAAGGTAAGAACTTTCTTTTAACAAAAAAACAATGTACCAGCCGGGCGAACGGCGTTCTGTTCTGTTGACGATAGTAAAACCACCGGTGGCTATGCGTACGTAAAAAGGTTGTTCTCATGAAAGGCGCCGGTTTTAGTGTCGCGTCGAGCGTAAATATTCAGTATTTTTTTGTTTATTTAATAACAATTAAACCACATCGAATCAGACCGTGAAAAGTAATAGGGCTCTATTCCTAATCATAATAATTCGTAAACGAAAAATAAGACTCGATTAGTAAAGTATTTTAGTCGTTATCGTGTTAACATACATTACCTATAACTCACGGACGCCCAAGCCAGATTTTTTTCAAACAGTTTTTTAACTAGTTTAAATAACAAAAATGGCATCAAAAATATCATGAGTGTTAAATATTTTTAAACACTATTGTGTTTGCTCCTTTTATATGTGTGTGTAGATATTATTTTACAAGTGCAATATATGATAAATAGAGACATTTTAAGTTTGAAAAATCAGTTGTTCCGTGTAAAGCGGGAGTTACCCACTTCAACGCTTTGCTTATGAGGCGTGCAATAGAGACATTTTAAGTTTGAAAAATCAGTTGTTCTACGTAAAACGAGAGCAGTACTCACCTTAACGCTTCGCTTATGAGGCGTGCAATAACAACGGACCACTGAAATGCTTTAATAAATTTTGCTGAAAACTATGCAAGGTGTCGCGAATGATATCGATTTCATTTGAGTTACTACAAATGGCGTTGTACACTGCAGATGACCGCACCAGAGGGGAATTGCGACCAACATTAGTTCTACATATATCATCGTAGGATATTTACGCTAGCAACACTATACAGGCATTACTCATGCATCACTAACCCCAATAATACGAACGGGAGGCTATACTCCATCCATCCATCCATCAGCCTTTCAACTTTCACTGCTGGACATAGGCCTCCCCAAGAGAACGCCACAACGAGCGGTCATGTGCCGACCGCATCCAATGGCTCCCCGCAGCTTTGACCAGATCGTCGGTCCATCTGGTGGGGTGCCGTCCTACGCTGCGCCGTCCCATACGTGGTCGCCACTCGAGAACCTTTCTTCCCCAACGGTTGTCGGTTCGTCGAGCGGTGTGGCCTGCCCATTGCCACTTCAGCATGGCAACCCGGCGGGCTATGTCGGTCACTCTCGTTCTCCTACGGATCTCCGTATTACGGATACGATCACGTAGGGAAATACCAAGCATAGCCCGCTCCATAGCCCGCTGAGCGACTTTGAGCCTTGATACGAGGCCAACATTCAGAGACCACGTCTCTGTTCCATATGTCATCACTGGTAACACACACTGGTCGTAGACCTTCGTTTTCAGACACTGCAGAATATTGGACGAGAAGATCTTCCTTAGCTTCCCGAACGCTACCCTGCCCAGCCGAGTTGGATTCGTCGATTGACCTCTTTCTCGAAGTTGTGCCTACTTAGGTAGGCTGGACTGTTTGTCCCAGGTAGACATAGTGGTCGACAGCTTCGAGAAGCGCACTCCCGACTAGGACCGGTGCTGAAATGATATGGACATTAGACATGACTTTCGTCTTGTCCATGTTCATTTTGAGACCCACTAGTCGAGAAACCCTGCTGAGATCATTGAGCATGGTGCCAAGGTCCTCCAGCGATTCTGCCATGACTACGATGTCGTCGGCATATCGAAGGTGAGTGATGTATTCGCCATTGATGTTGATGCCAAATCCGGTCCAGTCCAAGAGTTTGAAGACATCTTCCAATGCAGCAGTGAAGAGTTTCGGGGACATAACGTCTCCCTGTCTAACACCTCTCTGCAGTTGGATCGGTTTCGTACTCCTGTCCTGAACACGGACTGACATGGTGGCAGCACTTCAGCACTTTGATGTACTGATAGTCAATTTGGCACCGCTGAAGGGACTGCAGCACCGCCCAAGTTTCGATCGAATCGAAGGCTTTCTCATAGTCCACAAACGCCAGACACAGAGGCCGATTGTATTCCTCGGTTTTCTGTATAATCTGGCGTAGCGTGTGGATGTGGTCTATGGTACTATAGTCTTTACGGAAACCGGCTTGTTCGGGAGGCTGGAAGTCGTCAAGCCTGCGCGCGAGTCGATTTGTAATGACCCTCGAGAACAATGATCTGACGTGGCTCTAGAGCGAGATGGGTCTATAATTCTTCAAGAGGGTTCTGTCACCTTTCTTGAAGAAAAGCACCACCAAGATCCTGGTCCACGACTCTGGAACGTCGCCCCCGAGAACAACGGAATTAAATAACCTCTGGAGGGCTTTGAGGACCGGCTTTCCGCCTGCCTTCAGAAGCTCTATAGTAATTCCATCGTCACCTGGTGCCTTTCCGTCCTTTAGCTGTTTGAGAGCCATTCTGATCTCGAACAGGCTGACGTCCGGAATATCCTCGGTAAAGTGCCGAGTTAGCTTGGATCTGGGGTCTTGGACCAAGCCAACAGCAGGGCTCTGGGATCTGTACAACTGTCCATAGAACTGCTGGACCTCTCCCGAGATCTCATCTCGAGATGAAATGACAGCGCCGTCGTTGGTCCTCAGTTTAGTCAACTGGCTTTGACCAACAGACAGATCTCTTGCGAACACTTTCGAGCCTTGGTTCCGCCCTATCGCCTCTTAAATACGGGTAGTATTCAATTGGCGAATATCATGCCGCACAGCCTTGGAGACCTGTCTGTTTAACCGCCTTAGGCAGGACCAATCGGCTGAGGACTGGACTGTCATTTCTTGTCTCCTCTCCATGAGTTTGAGAGTATGGTCCGAGAGTTTACCACCAACGCCCTTTTTTGGAACGCATTTACATGCATTAATTCAATAAATGCGTTCCGATAGAGGGCGTTGGCCGTTAAGACAAATGTGATAAGGAGATTGGGTATGTCTAAAAGATAGTACTGTAGCTCAGTGGATTAGAGCACTTCCCCGGATAGGAAGGGACGCAGGTTCGATTCCCGCCTTTACTAAAATACTCTTTTTCCTTATTCACAAATTGTAATTTGTACTTTAAGAGTAGCTGAGCATGTCAAGTGCTAAAATATAGATAAAAATGAATGTAACATAGTTCCAGTGGCCCGCCAACAAAGGCGGAGAGATGGCACAAGGCGGGTTTCTTTAGTGGGTGCAGGCCCCACACTGCCCTGGTCGTTGCCCCGAACGACAGGGTGTGCGGTTAAAAACATATTTTCCCGCCTTAACAAAAAAAAAGGGTTTGCACCTATGATGACAAAAGGCTCTGTTCTTGCATACATCTCTCGCTTCCTCAACATTCATATTTCTCTTCATACACTCTCCGGTTTCCGCTCGCCGGTTTCGGAGACTCCTGACTCCACCGACAGCAGCAAAGCTGTCGTTTATAAAACTTAAAAAATATTTTTCTAGTAGATTCTATTTGATTAGGTACTTTTTATATCATTTTAAATGTTATTTTCAAGTCGGATTCTTTTTTTATACATTGTTTTTTTTTTGTTGATCATATGCGTTTAGAGTTTTAGTTCTGAATCTTCGGTTATGAAATTGTATTGTCGAAATACCCTAAATCGCGTAAATAATTTTATTTTAATCAATACAACAAGCGCGAGCGCATAGGCGCGCGTGCGACAGTCTTTAGTCGGTTGTTTCGTGGTCGGTACGCGAAGCGGTAGGTATATAACTCGGTGCTTTGAGCGAGTGATGTACGCCTGCTTGTGCTATGGGTACCAGATTACGGATATAATACATATTTACTTTTTGTAAATACATAAATAATCATAAATATAATAGATAGAAAACACCTAGACGCAGTATAAATATCTGTGTTCATCACACAAATAATTGTCCTTTTTTTTTTAAAGCTATATATAGCAGACATGCCACGGTCCACCTGATGGTAAGTCGTAACCTTCACTCATGGACTCAACTATACTGAGAGTATTATCAAGCTTCTGCGCACTATTTCATTTCTAAGATAAGAAATATCTGCTGCTATAGTCAAAACACACTGATGTGCTTTATGACCGGTCACACAGGAGACGGTGGTACCGACCCGTTCGGGCCCGATTATAGCAAGTGAGTACTCTCACGTGGTACCCAGCCCTACCACCAGAAATGCTGGTGATAATTGCTTACTTCCCTTAGTCTCCTTGTACGACACCCGTGGAAGAGGATCCATAGACACTTTTATTCTTAATCCGTCACCACACGGACAAAATTGGGAATCGAACTCACGACCTCGTGCACGGAAATCGGTTATTCTACCGACTACGCCACGAGGATCGTCAAACTCTACTAAAACAATAAAAAAAACTACTTACAGAATATTAGTAAAGAGAAGGCGTAGAATGTGATCATGCAGGCAGCGTTGAGCGACACACCAGCCACGTTGGCGCCGGCCACCGAGCCCATGCGGCCGAACATCAGCACTGCCCCAACTGCTGTTCCCCTGGGCAGTAAAAATATTGTCACCATCATGAAGCAACAAGTTCAATTTCCAAACTTTTCCGTGTGGTGACGGGATAAGAATACAGGTGTCACCACCCCATACTTTCCCACGATCCACGGGTCCACGGGTGTCGTACAAGGCGACTAAGGGAAGTAAGCAATTATCATCCATTGCCATACTGGTGGCAGTACTGGGTACCAACCCGCTCGGGCCCGATACCAAGTGAGTACTCCTACTTGGTACCTAGCCCTACCACCAGTCATGCAATGGATGATAATTGCTTATTTCCCTTAGTCGCCTCATACGACACCCGTGGGAAAGAATGGGGTGGTGACACTTGTAATCTTAGTCCGTCACCACACGGACACGGTAATTAGGTAAGTATAATAAACTAGATTCGACCGCTCCTTCCACGCGGACTTCAGAATATAAATACGCCATTCTACAGCACATTAATTATCTCTATGCAAAAACAGCTATTATCAGCCATTATAACAATATTTTTTTTTTGAAATGAAAGCATTTTGATAGCTTTTCTGAGAGCTTGACCATATTTATGCAAAATTTTATAATGATTGGTTCAATCGTTAAACAAACAAAAAAACGAATATAATAATTAACTCACTTTCACATGTAAAGAAGAAAGAATTTTTAGCAGTAACACCTACACAATATAAATTATAGGTACTAGTTGTTATTGTATAACTGCCTCTGTGGTGCAGCGGTAGTGTGAGCGACTGCTGATCATGAGGTCTCGACATTAAACACAAAGTGAAAAATGTGAAATCGAAAATAACAGCCACGAGCAGGATTTGAACCTGCATCTCCTGGATACCGTCCAGATGCTTTGCCAATTCAGCCATCGTGACAATTGCTCCTGACTGCTAATTTCGATAACACATTCATACTTAACATCTTTGGGTGACGCCCACGCCATCTGTCGGCAGTATTTACATACATTATACCGACCACTTTTCACTTTGTGTTTAATGTATAGTGCTAAGCATGTCAAATGCTAAAAATATATGCAAAAATATCTAAATATGAGGTCTCGAGTTCAATCCCGGGCCGGGGCCGGGCAGTGCATTAAGCTTAGTCGTATAAAGAAAAATTCTCAGTAGCAGCTCGGAGTTTGGAAATGTACCCGGCCGACGGCAATAGGTTCGCCCCCTATTATATGGGACTTAAACATAGCTGGCGAGCCGTGGGTGTGTAATACACCTCTGCCTACCCTTTGAGGAATACAGGCGTGATGCTATGTTCTTGTTACAACCACCATAACATTCATATTTACTCAACCGACAGCTGTTTCCACTCCGGGGGGGTTAGACGGAATCTCATATCTCACAATTGACATCGTATCGTCTCGCTTGTGATTGGCAGAGAAACCGACGCGTGATGTCGCAATAATCCGTTGGCCAATCACGGTGATCTCTCAACCAATCACAGTGATCACGATACGATATCGATTGTGAGATATGAGATTCTATCTAATCCCCCTGCCCTTTTTATGCCATTTTTCTTCTACTCCTCTTTATCAGTCGTTGTCTTCGCATTTACCCCTTTCTCATGTCCTTAATTAAATAAACTATCTTTACTGTTCTGCTCTCCTTACATCCACCTTCATGCCTAACATTATTTTACTTATATGGCACAGCTATTAAATTAAATTACTAAGTAAATATTTGTATTACAGTATGACTTTCCAAACCACAGCGCTATTATCAAATATCATAAAGATATATATCACCTCACTGATTACAAATTAAATGCAAAACACGTGATATATTTACTGCTTTTACAATTTTTCCGTTGTTGTTGTAATAGAAGAATTGTGATAGCCTATCGGTAAGACACGAAGGTAACTGGTTTGATGCCCAGTTTTAACAATTTACTTCTTTTATATCTGTTGATTGTTGTACAGTAACGGATATAAAAATGATGGGGCCTTTTTTTTTGCTAAGGCCACAAAATTACCTCAACACATACCCCGTCGTTCGGGGTAACGAACAGGATTGTGTGGGGCCCTCACCTACTAAATATACCCGCCGTGTGCTGCCTCTCCGCATATACTGACGGGTTACAGAAATTTTAAGACATTAACTTCGGTGGTCTGCCGGCGGTTTACCCTTTCGAGTATACTGCACCTTTACAATATTGCGGATGCAGGACGTTCCCCAGTCCATCCACCCGCGGCCTCATTTGGGTCAGCGAAGTTATCTTAGCCCTTTTTTTATAAAGGCGGGAAAAAATGTACCTAACCACACACCCCATCGTTCAGGGCAACGGACAGGGTAGTGTGGGGCCCTCACCCACTAAATAAACCCACTCTCTGTGTACTGTCTCTCCGCCTATATTGGCGAGCCCCTGAAACTGTGTTATATTACTTCAGTGGCCTGCCGGCGGCTAACCCTTTCGGGTACCCTCTACTGAGGGACGCGGAGCGTCGCACCGTCCCGGGGTTATCTTCCCCCCTGGCCCTTTCTGCCGCTTCCTTCTCTGAAATTACTTCCTCGCAGATGGTAGCGACCGCGGCCCAATTGTTATTGCTGCCGAGCGTGGTTAGAGCGATGCTCGAAGTCCCCACCCATTGCCGCAACGGGTTTCAGGTGATTTAAATTCATCACTCTACGGCACATCAATCTCTATATAAAAAGAGTTCCTATCCCATAGGAATCATCCATTTTCCGAGATAA
Organism: Leucoma salicis; assembly: GCA_948253155.1. Lineage (NCBI taxonomy): Eukaryota > Metazoa > Arthropoda > Insecta > Lepidoptera > Erebidae > Leucoma > Leucoma salicis. Next base: position 23,566,624 of record OX411814.1, on the reverse strand, counting down.
ACCCTGCTGTCCTTTTCTGGGTTGAGTCCAGAGACTACGATTTTTTTTTTAATCCAGACAATTATAGCTGTAAGGCCTATTCGTAAATTCAACACTGGTGTGGTAAAATTTTATATTCATAGCTCATTAGCATACAAAAAATAGTTACATAGAATGTACCTTCACGTGCTAGTGAAGGGTAAAAGCAGTGCTATGTAATCTACGAGTATGTTGACCTCTATAGTCTAACTAGGTTGGTAGCTATAATATCGGTGATAAATTAAAACTAGAAAAAAGGGAGCAAATGAAGATAATAATCAATGAGGTGCAAAAACAAATTATGAGTCACATGGCTAGATAATTAGAGGTCAGTGGTAATCTATTATTGCAAAAAGTAGTAATCAATGCTGACAAATGAGGTACGTATACAATTTTGCTAATTCATAAATGATGATTACGAATCTAAGTTCTTAGTCTGAGAATCTACTCAGACTAAGAACTTAGATTCGTAATCTTGCCCAAAGATAATATAGCCACTTGTGTATGGCACATAATAAAACAATACTTTCTTTGAAATAAAAGTATTTTTAAAGAGTTTGTATTTGTGTTAATTTTTGTAAGCACAACAGTATCTATCTGTTTAGTATAAGTATACTCTTTGTTTCTATCATATTTGCTGGCTGGCTACCCACAGTATATGTTACATATGATGAAACCGTTGAAATAACATATCAGCCTTGGACGTCTATCATCTAAGTCCACCCGTGATCATGAATGCTGTAAAGTATTCGAAACGTCGGGATAGTAGTAAAATCAAGTAAACGCGATAGATTCCGTAAACGTAGTTTTATTTCAAAATGTGTAACATTCGCGTAAATATCAGAAAGTATTAACATCCACTGCGATCACCAACCCGCCTGCCAAGCGTGGCGATTATGGCAATATCCCCTCTAGGGGAGGCCTATGTCCAGCAGTGGACGTCAAAAGGCTGATGTATGGATGGATGGATCTATCATTTTAGTACTACTATATTAGGATGACTAATATATATTTTTTTATTGCTAATGATGGCAGATGAGCCACGGCCCACCTGGTGGTAAGTGCTAACCGTCGCTCATGGACTCAACTATAGCGAGAGTATTGTCAAGCCGCTGCGCACCACTTCATTTCTCAGATATGAAATTAAAGAATAAACGGCTATCTTCTACTACAGCCAAAACACACTGACGTGCTTCATGAGCGATCACACAGGAGACGTTGGTACCGACCCGTTCGGGCCCGATAGCAAGTGATTACTCTCACTTGGTAATAGTAATGCAATGGGTGATAATTGCTTACTTCCCTTAGTCGCCTTGTACGTTACCCACGGGAAAGGATGGGGTGGTGACATTTGTATTCTTAGTCCGTCACCACACGGAACAGAGAAGTTTTAAGTACTTTGTGAATAGTCGCAGTATCTTAGGATCATGTATGAAGATTCTTGTTATTTTCATTGTGATAATATGGACACAAGATACCTACTAATTTGCGACTCGCATTGTCACATTATATTTTTGTGTTTTTTTCTGTTCTTATCTCGTTTCCTATAGCACGTGTTCCTTTGAGAACGGATTTCTCAAGGCGAGAGGGATAATATCACTTTATATTCCAGAGACATATTTAGAGTGCAAATTATAATTTGTGAATAAGGAAAAAGAGTATTTTAGTACGAGCGGGAATCGAACCTGCGTCCCTTCCTTTCCGGGGATTTGCTCTAATCCATTGAGCTATCGTACCATTTCTAGAAATACCGAATTTCCTCATCACATTTGTCTTAACGACCAACGCCCTCTATCGGCAATGCATTTACATGCATTCATCCAATATAGTAAGTTTAATTTTGCAATTAAAATTCATACTATTTGATGGCGTGATTTTTCAAACATTTTGATCTATATTTTAGCACTTGACATGCTCAGCTACTCTTAAAGTACAAATTATAATTTGTGAATAAGGAAAAAGAGTATTTTAGTACGAGAGGGAATCGAACCTGCGTCCCTTCCTTTCCGGGGAAGTGCTCTAATCCATTGAGCTATCGAACCATTTCTAGAAATACGTTTGGTCGTTAAGACAAATGTGATGAGGAAATTCGGTATTTCGGCTCTAAGAGTAGCTGAGCATGTTAAGTGCTAAAATATAGATCAAAATATTTACAGTGAATAAATGTTTGGTATATATTATACACTTACCTCAAGCTAGTAGGGAACAGGTCAACCGCGTAGGCTGTGAGGGGGCCAATTCCCAGCGCTGTTATTTGAAGGGAAGACATCGCTATACCGGCCACTATTCTGTGAAAGAGTAAAGTTTTTAATAAATAAAAAGGCTTGGATTTAGAGTCATGTATAGTAATTACATTATGGTGTTAGCAATATTGCAGATTACTCGTATTTGAAGAAATCTTGAAAGTTTATTATTACAAATTTTAGGGAAAACACACAAAAAAAAAGTTATCAAAAAGGCATTTCAATGCTAAATCTACAACTTTTTTTAAAGACAATACCCTGCAGTAAGGCTTATGCCTTGTTCACGGACACAAAGTACACCCAGTCTAATAAAGAACCTCCCTTTGTGAAGTCAGTTAAATACTGTAATCTATACTATTATACGAGTAAAGCTGTAATAGAGCTGTGTCTGTACATTAAGATTTTTGAGAAAAAAATGTCTGTAATAGGCTATATCCATCCATCCATACATCCATCAGCCTTTCGACGTCCACTGCTGGATATAGGCTTCCCCAAGAGAACGCCACAACGAGCGGTCCCGTCATGGGGGATAATGCCGTAATCGCCACGCTTGGCAGGCGGGTTGGCGATGGCAGTGGATGTTGTTAATACTCGGGGGAGTGCTGCTGCGCACTCCCCCGGTATTCCCTCAGTCGGCTCTTACGACTCCCGTGGACAGAGAGGGGTGGGACAATTCTAAAGCCGATCCCACACGGCCTCTACAAACAAAACAAGTTTTTTTAGAATTTTTGTCTGTTTGTCTGTTTATCTGTTTGTTCGTACGCGCATCACGCAAAATCTACTGAACGGTTATTGATGCAACTTTTTTTATTTGATAGCTCTTGATTAGACTTAAAAACTGGTATACATTTTATCCCGCTACTATATCGGGAACTTGAGATATAATCTAAAACCGATCTTTTGGCTGCGGCGAAGCCGCGGGCAAAGGCTAGTTAATTATATTTCACTTTATAGCTATTAGTAATTTATGTTTAATATAAAGGTCAGGTGAAAAAATATTGAAAAGATTTTATTATTATAACTTTTTTCATACTTTTTGTAGTTTTTGAAAAGTTGTGATTTCTAAGATATGAGGTTTTTATAATACTTTCTGATATTTACACGAATGTTACACATTTTGAAATAAAACTTCGTTTACGGAATCTATCGCGTTTACTTGATTTTACTACTATCCCGACGTTTCGAATACTTTACAGCGTTCATCATCACGGGTGGACTTAGATGATAGACGTCCAAGGCTGACCCGTGATCATCATCAGAGCACTTCCCCGGAAAGGAAGAGACGCAGGTTCGATTCCCGCTCGTACTAAAATACTCTTTTTCCTTATTCACAAATTATAATTTGTACTTTAAGAGTAGCTGAACATGTCAAATGCTAAAATATAGAACAAAATGTTTGAAAAATCACGCCATCAAATAGTATGAATTTTAATTGCAAAATTAAACTTACTACATTGGATGAATGCATGTAAATGCATTGCCGATAGAGGGCGTTGGTCGTTAAGACAAATGTGATGAGGAAATTCGGTATTTCTAGAAATGGTACGATAGCTTAATGGATTACAGCACTTCCCCGGAAAGGAAGGGACGCAGGTTTGATTCCCGCTCGTACTAAAATACTCTTTTTCCTTATTCACAAATTATAATTTGTACTTTAAGAGTAGCTGAGCATGTCAAATGCTAAAATATAGATCAAAATGTTTGAAAAATCACGCCATCAAATAGTATGAATTTTAATTGCAAAATTAAACTTACTACATTGGATGAATGCATGTAAATGCATTGCCGATAGAAGGCGTTGGTCGTTAAGACAAATGTGATGAGGAAATTCGGTATTTCTAGAAATGGTACGATAGCTCAATGGATTAGAGCACTTCCCCGGAAAGGAGGGGACGCAGGTTCGATTCCCGCTCGTACTAAAATACTCTTTTTTCCTTATTCACAAATTATAATTTGTACTTTAAGAGTAGCTGAGCATTTCAAATGCTTAAATATAGATCAAAAAGTTATTATACTTGACAATAAACATGGATTTTTCAACAATGGGTAAGTAGTTTTTTTTTATAATTTTTTTCATAAAAAGTGTCCACCCGGCGTTACGGCACGTGGCCTCGCGCGGCCTCGCGTGGCCTTGGCACTGTATCGCTTGGCACGCATAAGGCTCCCGGGAGTCTAACGCGATTCAATCGGATAAGATGTTTTATATCAAAAGTAGTAATTTTTTTTTATGCATCACCTGTTCGTAGATAGTCCAGCTATCAGACATCCAGCGCCTACTATGAGGAACGTGGACACTAAAAGAGTTTTCTTGGAGAGCGGGCTCATACTAGCCGCAGTGACCAGCACTCCATATACCAGAGTTGTCACCACCATGATGTAGAACATGTGGTAGGAGATGTCGTCCTTGCAGTGGGAGACGGTTGTCTGAAAGGGCGAAAAATAAAACTCCTTAACAAAAAAGCACCACTTTTTAGTATAATCATAAAAAAATGTTATAGGTATAATTGCTGCCGTGTGGGGCTGGCTTTGGAATTGTCCCACCCCTCTCCATCCATTGGAGTCGTAAGAGCCGACTGAGGGATACCGGGGGAGTGGGCAGCAGCACTCCTTCGAGTATTAACAACATCCACTGCGATCGTCAACGCACCTGCCAAGCGTGGCGATTACGCCACTACCCCCCATTCTTGGGGAGGCCTATGTCCAGCAGTGGACTTTAAAACGCTGATGGATGGATGGATGGATATATTTTTTTATACTACGTGGGCACGCAATACATTATTAGTTACTTATCAAATAATCAATTTTATTGTGAAAAATGAAGATTATGAAGCGTGCACTTTTAGATTTAATAATTTTCTTTTCTTTTATATAAGTAGTTAGTTTATATCTAATTTCCTTTTGTGAAATAAATGAGAATAAGTTTCAAGTTTCATTAACGAAATTAATAAAACCAAATGACGCTTAATTGAATATATAAAATAGTTAAGAAATAATTATTTTTATTAGAATACAAACGTTTATAAATGCACTTTTTAAATGCACAGTTATCATTTATAAACGTTTTTATTCAAAAAACGTTTATAAATGCACAGGTTGTTTTGAGAGTTGGTTATGTTTGCTATTCCAAGGAGAGAAAATGTTTACGGTATACATAATGACTAGATTATACAAATATATATAATTGTCTGTTTGTAGGATTATCCATCTCTGGAAATTTGGAACAGGATTCTAAAAATCTTTCGAAATACCTATATCATGCATGGTTGTTAGTAACCTATATTTTAACATTGAATATATATTTTAGTTTGTGTATTTTCTTCTACCAAGACTTCGCTAGGTAGATACGAGTACTTTAAGCAATTATGTGCGTGCGTAATCGTCTATTACTGTAATATGTCTATCAGGCGAAGGGAAATGACCTGAGGATTTCTGCACCTTGTGCGTGACTCCCGTGTATATAGAGCCTTGCTTCTCCCAGTACCGACTGGATCGAGAAAATACCACTCCGAATATCGGTGTGAAGCAACGATAAGTACCTCCTCTTTTGTGCTTGTTTGCACGATCCTCATGGTCGTGATTCACCAGACGATGATACTCACCGAGTTATGTGGCTGCAGTATTAGTTCACAGACTGTACCACTCGAAGACGGATTGTTCATCACTTTGTTTATGGTGTCTGGAGCGAACAGGAACAAACCATTTAAGCTGAAAGCGTGTCTTTATTTTTAAAACGCACGTTAGTAATGTGTCACGAAATTCTCGCTAATATTATAAACTAGATATCAGCGACTCCGTCCGTATGGACTTAAGAATATAAAAACATCACTCTACGGTACAATTATTATGAATATTTATATATATTTGTAGCATTTGACATGCTTAGCACTATACATTAAACACAAAGTGAAAAATGTGAAATCGAAAATAACAGTCAGGAGCAGGATTTGAACCTGCATCTTCTGGATACCGTCCAGATGCTTTACCAATTCAGCCATCCTGACAATTGCTCCTGACTGCTAATTTCGATAACACATCATACTTAACGTCTTTGGGTGACGCCTGCGCCATCTGTCGGACGTATTTTCATACATTATACCGACCAGGTAAACTTAATTTTACAATTAAGATTTTTACCTAATAATGACGCAAACCCTATAAATATTTATATATATTTGTAGCATTTGACATGCTTAGCACTATACATTAAACACAAAGTGAAAAATGTGAAATCGAAAATAACAGTCAGGAGCAGGATTTGAACCTGCATCTTCTGGATACCGTCCAGATGCTTTACCAATTCAGCCATCCTGACAATTTTTTTTTCACTTTGTGTTTAATTATTATGAACTTAAATAAACACATAGCATCACGCCTGTATCCCCGAACGGGTAGGCAGAGGTGTATTACACACCCACGGATCGCCAACTATGTTTAAGTTCCACGTAATAGAAGGCGAGCCTATTGCCGTCTACCGGGCAAACTTCCCAACTCCGGGCTGCTACTGAGAATTTTTCCTTTTTTACGAAAAAGCTCAATAACACCTCCGTTTTGGTTCTGTTTTTGTTCATTCGCTTTTCTCAATAACTAGAAATGTACCTGATACTTGATACACAACGGTGCTAAATAAATTTTTATTCAATATTTTTTTAAAGAGTACTTACGTTGAAAAGAGTCCAAACATAAGTAGGCTTGTTAGCGCGAACCATTTTAAATGTGGAGGACGCAAGAGGGCTAGCGCCGATACACTTGAGCTCTTTGAAGACAGCGCGTACCCTGAACCATGACTGCTTGAATCCGTTTCGTAAGAGGATTTAAGAGATTTGATCTGGAACAATCTTTGAATTTTCTAAAGTGTAATCTATCATCTCGCCATTAAACATTTTCAACTCTGTATTTCTTAATAAATATTGTTGATACTTCTCGTTTAAATATGCATGTATTGGGTCGTTGGGTACATATACCTATATCTATGGCTACCATTTTTGTTTACTTAGTAATAAAACTCTAGAGAAGTGTTAGACAGAAATTAAATACGTAAAAATATAATACTTGAAAATTAATAATTGTCATTAAATGGCTGACCAAATGCGACAACTAAATTCCTATGTGATACAGACAGGGCCAGGGGTTCCGGCTCTCTGATAAAAATCTGACTACTGTCTTGTTGTGGGGTTGCCAGTTGTCCAACGTTGTAAAGGTCAGAGGAGTAATCGCTTCATGAAAATATTGGTGGTTCTCATATTGAAACTATCGTGAGATCGATACATATTAGAAATATATAACCTTAAATCACTCACGTTGTAGATCGATTTTATCGCCCCTGGGTTCGAGCATATACGATGCTCATCATCAGGGCGAGCGCGCAGCGGTGTCAACGAGTTCCCGGCGGGCACTACTGACCTACTGAGCATCGAATATGCTCGAAACCCGGGTCGACAAAATCGATCCACAACGTGAGTGATTTCCGGTTATGTATTTCTAATATCGGTGATTAGCCAAAACGGAACCCATCAGGAGCGGATTCTACAAATTTGGGGCAAAATATTAGAAGATAATGACTATGTTCCTGTGGGATGATATACTTTAAAGACTGGAACAAAAATCATATGTTGTCGGGTTTCTGGGACTAAAATTATGTATTGCTACAAAATATAATTATTAATGTACCTAAAGTCAGACAATATTCAAATAACACAATTTTTTGTCATGTGTGGGAATGACTTCCACAAAACTGGTCACGTCGGGGTCAGTAAATTACATTGAGACACGGCCTTATCATAATCAAATTAGATACCTAGTACTGATCCAGGAGGGATAGATACCATTTACCATTTGCTAACAGTCAGCCATTGCTTTCCTTGCCACCGGCAAATTTTTCATCACCAGCCCCATAACAAGAATAATTTCGAAGAAAATTCTAGAAGAATTCCAAACTCACACAAAAACTATCTTCGGGCATGCTAGTGTTCACACTGTAGATCCTTCTCAATACATTCAAAGCTGCAGTGTCCTTTCCTTTCGTCATAAGGAACTTGGGACTCTCATCAGCCGTAAACATGAGGACTGCGCTGAAGAGTAGAGGTAGAGAGTAGACGGCGGTGAGCAGTCGCCAGGGTCGCAAGTCGATGGGGCCTAGGCTATACTGCCAGTCGTACGACAGGATCAGCCAGGCTAATCCTGGAAATATTTACAATATACATCCTGTTTTATATGATTGTAATTCTCCTCCAGAATGTAGCCTAGTGCATATGCCATACTAACTATATAATATGGATGGTTACTGTCGGTATACTTATAAATAGGTAGATATGGCCCTTTTTTGAAGTTATACTTCTCTTCTTTCTTCTTTAATTATGAGAGTAAATTTTTACGATGCGCGCGCTCACCGTCACGATAAACCGACACCCTGAAGTTAGACACCCTGAAGGTAGCTATAGTCAAAATTTTAGTTTTTTTGTGATATTTAAATAAACTTTATTTAACTAGGTAATGCGTTATAATAAAACTTTCAATCTATTAAATATCTTTTTTCTGTTGTTAGTGTCGTTTTTCTATTATACAAACGTAGAATAAGGCGAAAGATAAAATTTTTGTTTGAATCTTGTTACGCCAAAGAAGTATAACTTCTAACGCGTGTACATAAGTACACACACACTTTTTCTTTTTAATAAGGCAGGCCTTATATTAAATGGGTTAAGTGCAGGCAATTAACCCATTTAATTATTAAAATACAAAGTGCGAAAATGAGAAAGAGAAAATGATAACTAACTTCGAGCGGTGATTGAATCCGCGTTTTCTGGGTTACAGATGCTCAGCCAACTGAGCTATCGTAGCCGTCGCTTGGAGTCATCACTTTCTATATAACATTCTTTGTTAGCATCTTGGGTGATACCCACGCCTTCTGTTGATTGTATTTGGGCTGTAGATTACCGAGCATGCCGAGTGCTTAAAATATCTTTATAGGTATATACCATAAAAAGTTCGTATCACGTTGAACTCCGAAACTAACGTCTTTTTTTTCAAAATGTGTGATTTGTTTTAACTTAAAAGATGGAAAGTTTTTATTTCAATTATTTCCTTTTTTATTACCAAATTAACGATTTTTAAATCCGGAGAGGTATTCCGGCGAGAACCTGAGAAACGTCTATTAAATATTTTAATATAAATAGTAATTGAATGAATTATAAATGTGCCACAGCAACACGCGGCTGTGTCTGCTACTATAATTGTACCTATATATTATAAAATTAACAAAATGTATTTAATTACTCCTATTTAATCAGAACTTTGGATACACTAGTCCCAATCCTTACAATTTAAATTATCCTTTGCATAGTTTGACAAACTATCACCTTTTTGAACATTTTTGTTGTTAAGAAAAAATATACCTAATCGCACACCCCGTCGTTCGGGGCAACGAACAGGTTAGTGTGGGGGTCTCACCTACTAAATAAACCTACGGTGCCGTCTCTCCGCCTGTATTGGGCAGACCACTGGAACTGTGTTACATTACTTCAGTGGTTACCTGTTCGAACCTGAGCTTTTGAAATCGAAATCACCAAAATTTCTCCATGTTTCATAAATTTTGAATATAAAAGTGCTAACCAAAAAAGTTATCAATTTTTATCACACTTATGCATACTTTTATATGTATTATGCTAAACAAAATGTTTTGTTATTTGTGTATAACGTTACCGGGAGTGAAGACGGTGAGCACGTTGACAAGCCCGTTGATGACGAGCACGGCGATGTCGCGACGCGCATGCGGCAACATCTCCGAGGCGTACGCGTACCCCAGCGACGACGGACACGACAAGCTGGAAGCAGGCATAGGGACTAATGAAGACGCTACCAATGCGGGCAACATCGTACCCAGTGAACCCCAGCAAAACAATTAAGAGATTAAAAATGATTAGGGTGTGCAAGGGGATTCGATCTCCGGAACTTTAACTCAGAGAATACCATTTCTTTTTTAGGTGGGCAAAAATGTCTTGCCGCACACGCCGCTGCCTGGGGAGACAACGGAGTAGTGTGGGGCTCTCAGGCACTAAAAACCCACTGGGCGCCCTCACCCGCCCTACGCTACGGCGGATCACGGGTACCGCGTCGTATCGACCGCGATCCGCAGGCGGCAGTCACAGAATACCAACTGTAACCTTACGTTGATATGTTACTCTCTCCATCGTCTCCGTTATCAATCCTCATCTCTATCCATTTCCCTGAGGCTGACAAAGAGTAAAAGTGACTATGGTAGCATCTGCAGACTAAATTAAAACGGATACAAGGAACAAAACAGTATTAAGGCTCAAACCTCCTATCCTCTCCTTATTGTCCTTTCTATCCTCTCTTGATTATCCTTCCTGTCCTCTCCTTAGTAACGATAATGTACTCTCCTTATAATGCTTCCTTTCCACCTCCTATCCCTTTTCTTTAAGATGGAGACGCGCGAATGATGACTCTGGTATTGATAGCGTCTGTAGGCCACGCTCTGCCACCCAAGTAGTATAAAAAAATGAGCCATCACGGGACGTCTCGCAGATGTGGATACATAGATTTTCTTTCTTTCTTCAAATATTGTTCGAGTCTTATATAATATTTTTATTTAATTTATTAAACTTTATGCAATAAAAATTACAATGGCAGACTTAATGCCTGAGGCATTCTCTACCAGTCAATCAAGGGTGATGCAGAGACTACGGAAAGTAGATGCATTTTCAGGAAATAACAGAAGAGATGAATATTCCTAACATAACATGTTATGAAATTGATAATATAGGTACATAATCCAGTAAAGGTAAAAAAAAAATAATAGTACTCACTATAAATACATATTATATGATTAGCATGATTAAGTAATATATACATATACTACATAATATATAATACAATAATATATATACGTACATACTAAAAATAAATATTATGTAATAATCAGAGACGAACAGAAGATTCCTCTAATGTCCTTAAAATGTGGTGCCGAGCTTTTAACTTAAACCCTTGACAATTCGTGGACATCTTGATATCGAGAGGGAGCGCATTCCATAGAAAAACAGATTGGACATGAAAGGAAGAGTTAATAAAATCAGTAGAATGGGACGGACAACGAAGAAGTAGATTATTGGAAGAAAGGAACGTAAATCCTTATCATGACTAGACCCCAAGTACTGAAAGTAAGATTTCAAGAAGGAAGGTGGAAGTGAGAGTATAGAGGAATGTGAGAGCTCGCAAAGGAGTAAATTTTTTCCCGGCCCATTAGAAAACATTGCGTTTAATGATGGCACTATACTATAAAATAATAACTAATTTTTCAACGTGATTACTCAAAAGTTGAAGTATAAATTAAACCGGAATAATTAAATCTAGAAAATAAATTGTAATAGTATTGATTTTATTTTAAATAACCTATTCTTCCATATAAAAGGGTCAAGTTAGTTCAAATTGAAAAAAATCATACTTAAATACGCATGTAGTACCTATATAGGACGGAAATTAATGGGTAGTGAGGGATTAGGAATTTTCGGCAAGGGAATGAAAGGCTTTACGCCATTGGGATGGGAATGATCCGGAGTCAAGGGAATAGTTGATAACGTGGGAAGTAATTATTAGTAACTGCCCTCTCTTTATCCATAGATCAATTAAAACTGTTATTGGTTTATTGACTGACATTATACTTCCTACTTAGATGCTTTTGTCAACAGATGGCGTCAAAATCAATTAAATAAACAACAGCTGGTTTTACTCTCTCTCCGCATTAGAAGTTTTCACATCAAAAAATGAAATTAATTTCTCTAACTAAAAATTACTTACAATAAGGAACAAGCAAACTTGATGACAGCAAAACTTATAAGATGAGGCATTAATGAAGCGATAAAAGCCAGTGCTCCTGACACTGCTAGACAGCCAAGTAACACAGGTTTTCTGCCAAAGTGGTCCGCTGTTCGACCCCAGAACGGAGCTGTGAGAATTATACCTGGAAATAAGTAAGATTATTGATTAGTTGCCGGGGTTGTATCATTATACCCATTATGGCCATTCTAGGCAACGAGAAGAATATCTAATAATTATATTGTTTATTTGAACATATCTGTGATTTTTATGTAGGTACTAAAGATAAAAATGGATTGGAAATTGGGAGTTACCAGGGATCTGCGATAGTTTAGCGGTTAAGAGCCACCGGCCCGGCAAGGACGCAGGTTTCTGTAAATCTCTCTTGTTCCATTTTCACAAATAATTAGTTTTTGATTACAAAAATGTTTTTCTAGTCTAAAATTTCTTTGGTTGACTAAAAACTTGGTTTAAATGAACCGTACGGGGATACAGGTTTGAGCGTTTACTACAAGATTTGCCATATGTTGTGGCCCTCAGCTCCAAAGGTAACTTTCTCAATATCAGAAGTATTGGTGACCAGTTAAATACTCATTTAGAGCACAAAGCCAAAGTGGTGAGCAAAATACTGGGTGTCCATAAAGGAGCCAAGCGTTATTTCACACCGAAGCAATGACTTATGCCATATAAAACAAAAGTTCTAGCTTCACGTGGAGATTGCCACGGAGTACTCTTTTTCCATACTCCGTGAGTATTGCTCATACGTTTGGGCAGGCGTGTTAAGTATCAGATCGACCACCTCGACCCACTAGAGTTCCTGTAGAGGCCTGCTATTCAAGTTGTCTGTGATCCCAATCTAACGGAAGGAGTACAGCAGTTAGACGACTCTCCCGTGGGAAGCGCTCTGAGGAGCTGTTTGAGGTAACAACGTCGCCTTTTTGCCACCAAACCAGGCGACGCGTTAGTCTATCATCATCATGAGTTAGTTCATCTACACCATCTGGAACCGATTCTATTCTACCAGGAACGTGTAAGCTCTGGAATGAACTTCCTGCTGCGGTGTCTCCCCAGTGTTACGGCATGTGCTCTTTAAAAGAAGTTTGAGAAGAGCGCTTTACATGCTAGGCTGTATTGACTGTGCCACTTTTGTGGCTAAAGTCTATATATAAATTGGAGTTACTTCTTATCAATTAGGTAAGCCGTTAGCTCGTCTGCCACCGATGGGGACAGTGTGCACAGTTAGAAGTAATTAATTAAAAAATACTTCGCTCGTACTTACCAATATTAGGTAAAGAAGTCAAGATCCCCCTGAGTTCATCAGGCATATCAAGGTCACAAGCGGCTGCAGGGAGTATGAAAGCCACTCCAATTATTTCCAAGATCGCCGAGATCAATGCTGCCAGCATCAATGTGCAGTGGAGGAGTTGATATTTACCAGCGCCTGTAACATACATGATAGTGATTGTCGTGAGAGAGATTTTTATTTAATAAATTTAAAAGTCCATCCAATATAATTATAACTAATTTGTAGTTTGAGTCGTAAATCATCTAAAACAATTGAAGTGGAGATCGGGTGTCACCGTCGGTGACTGCGATAGCTTAGCGGTCCAGAGCACTTCCCTGGATTGAACGGGACGCAGGTTCGAATCCTGCTTACAGTAAAGCTTACTTTTTACACTTTCACAAATAATTTGTTCTTTGTATGTACTATGAATTCATAGAATAATTATGCTTTATTTTTTAACAGCTGCTACCCGCAACTTTGTCCGCGTGGAATTTAGTTATTTTCTTTTTTAGCGCAGAATCCTAATTATTTTTCCAAAATAAAAATAGTGATCCTCGTGCCGTGAGTCCCGTCCAAATCGGTCCAGCCGTTCAGGAGATTAACACCCATATTCTAAGACGGTTCCTCAACCTTTCCTCGACTCAAACTCAACTGAGGATACCTCAAGGAATATCTCAAGGAATCCTCGAAATTGGTATTCTTAGTTGAAAACTCGAGGAACCTCGAATGAGGTTGACTCGAGGTAATAAGTCATTAATTACGTCATTTTATTGTAGATAAAACATTGTTTTGGGCAAAAATGCTTTGATTTTACATCTGTGGTCACTCAAAAGTTAACAGATGTTTGTCATTTGACATGTAAATGTTTAGATAGGACGATAGGTATTATACAAGGATCGCCACAAGCAGTAAAACTCAAGTAGGTACCTACATAGCAAAAAGTAATACTTACGTATATCGTATAAACAGAAAGTACCTACATAGCGTCGTCGCGTCAACACTGTTTTTTTGCTGGGTGTGTTTTTATAGCTACATAGTATAAATTGTTTAGATATCATTTATTTTGTAATATGTCTGGAAGATATTCTTACTGAATATCGGTCGGTAAAGTTATGCCTACAGGAACTCATAATTAAATATAAAATAAAATCGACGGCTACTTGGTGCCGGTAACCCTGCTGGAAAAAAAAATATATCGTAAAAGTTGAGTTTGCAGCATCTCGCAAGTAACATCTTATGAGATAATCATACTTAATAATACTAATTCAAAAACCGCTGGAAATACATTACAAACACTAGAAAACAATATTCACTTGAAATAATAAACTTCAGTAAATTGTTTATAGAACAAAAACTTCCTTGAGTATTCCTTAAGGTTGGTCCCGACGTACCTTGAGACTGACAGTTGTTTCCTCACCTCGAGTGAGGAAAGTCGTCTAGTGGAGGAGATTTTTTGCAACTAAGAATACCAAACTCCTTGAGTGCGCTTGAGTGGAGTCGAGACATTTTCGGGGAATCGTCTTAGAATATGGGTGTAACTGTGGAATTCGACGTACATACTTACCTATCTATTTGAATCGGTATTCATTAACAATTTCATGGGTTTTATTTTTTTGCGTAGAACCCTTTTTTTTGTTTAGGCGGGGAGCAATGTACCTAACCGCACACCCCGTCGTTCGGGGCAACTAACAGGGTAGTGTGGGGCCTTCACCCACTAAAGAAACCCGCCCTGTGCCGTCTCTCCGCCTGTGTTGATGGACCACAGTACTACCCTAATTATTTATTCATAATAAAAGTAGCCTCCTTATAACAATACCAATATGCTAATGAAAGTCCGGTCCAAATCAATGCTGGTGTTCCGGAGTGGTATTGGTATTTTCATCCACAATTTTATGAGTTTTATTTTTTTTCACGAAACCCTAAATATTTTCCAAATATAAAAGTAGTTTAAATTACTCCTTGTAACAACAGCTATCTGCTAGTGAAAGTTCCGTTCAAATCTGTCCAGCCATTCCAGAGATTAGCTGGAACAAACGGACAGACAGACAGACCGACAGACAGACAAAAACTTTAAAAGTTGGTAATTTGTTATAGGTAGCGTATATACTCACAGTAAAAAGTTGTTATTTAGCCATTATAAACACACTTCAATTTTATTTATTTGGTATGTATAGATGTATAGAAGATGTATAGATAATGTTTTATAGGTACCTATATACTATAATTTAGGGGAACCTGTAATTTTGTCATAAACTCATTTTTTTTTGTTTTTAATGTTTCATTAATACGAAAGTGCGCTTGTTTGTTTGTTATGGTGCGTTCACACGTTTGCATTCAAAGCGACATTCAACGGGCACGAGCACGGTCACAAGCGTGTGAACGGTCTGCCCGTGGCTGCCCGGCTGCTTGTGTTCGCGCTCGCCGTTGAACGGAGTGTGCCGGTATTTTTTTGGCGTAGTACTTTTAAAAATTTGCCCAAATTATAGAGATTTTGCTTTCCGGTGACAAAACTTTCACGCACACATCTTTCAAAAAGTGACTTCACTTTTTAGATGACAATGCGGTGTCTTTATTTTTTAGTTAGTCTTAGGACGCAGTACAATTTGTTGAATGTTTGACTTCCTTATGTATCTCAGATCAGCAGAGAACCTGTTAGACGAGACTCGTGGTTAAACTAAAATAGAGTATGCACGTTCAAATAACAACAAGATAGTGTTTTATGGTGACTCATTATATTGTGTTGATGTTTATCGGTATTAGTACATACGAGATAGAAGATATATCATAAAGGAATATTTAAGAGTAATGATTTTTCATGGTATGCTTACTAATCTGCCCGTAAGGATTTCAGAAATTTATATAAGTCACTTAACGGCACACAAATGATTTTATTTAGTTATCATCATATCATATCCTTTGCGGGGTAGGCAGAGAGAAAAACACAAATGATCACATGCAAAAATATTTATCTCATATGTCAGTGAGTAGAGTCAAAGTCGAAGTCGTAGTAGTCGTCGTAGTCTGTGAGTCACCCGTGAGGTTCCTACTGACAATCAGCACTGTGTTGTTGTAACGTTGTAACACAGCATAGCTGAGTGGGGATATATTCATTCTCATTGATACAGTCACGACATGCAACTGCCAAGTCGCTAGTAGTCTAATTAAAAACAAGTGTAATAACTGAAATGCTAATTGTGTGTCGAGACTGTGTAAATAAAAGTATTTTCTTTCTTTTTTCTTTCATAAGAACCATCTATTTTTCCGAGATAAAAAGTAACCTAAGAGGAGCCTAGTATGCTTATAAATATAAAATTTCACGATAATCGGTTCAGTAGTTATGTCGTGAAAGCGTAATAAAAAAACCCTGACCAGTCTGTAAAGTCGGTTTACGGACGATAATTTTACGTGATAACGTCATATAATGTTTTCTGAGCGTTTTACAAACGATGCATCGGTCACCATACATTTTTTGAAACGTGACACTTTTTCGTGCGTGCAGCCGGCGTGCATCGATTTATAAGACGTTATCACGTCAAAAAAAGTAAAACTGACTTTTTGCATTCATAATATTAGTAAGGTTTTTAAGTTATATCTCAAGTTCCCAATATACTAGCGGAATAAAATGTATACCAGTTTTTAAGTCTAATCAAGAGCTATCAAATAAAAACCCAAAAAGCAGTCTAAGGAGTGCCGACAGAAGTGGAAACTTAAAACTATAAACAAACAGTTGTTATTTTTAGATATCCAAATTAATTGTTCGATCTTAAATTAAAACTTGTAAATCAAAATTATTCATTCAGGCATTAAAAAAAAAGATCATAACTTGACAAAGTACTCCTTAAGACGAATTAAACGAATATAAACTTGATGGGTTCGGGTCTTTTCATTACATAGTTACTGTGGCCTCCTTCCAGCTCCATATCAGACCCTGGATACCATCTAGAGACAAAGTACTCGTCAAGACGAATCATACGAGCCCAAACTCGATGGCGTTATATCGTTTTATAACGGAGTTCCTATGGCCACCTTCTAGCTCCATCATCAGACACTGGATACCATCTAAAGACAAACTACTCGTCAAGAAGAATCAAACGATTCCAAACTCGATGGAGTTGCGTCATTCCATTACAGAGTTACTGTGGCCACCTTCCTGCTCCATCATCAGACCCTGGATATCATCTAGGACTGGAGTACTAGTCAAGACATTTCAAACGAGTCGTAACTCGATGGAGTTGCGCCATTTAATTACAGTTTCACATGGCCACCTTCCAGCTCCATCATCAGACCCTGGGTACCATCTAGAGACAAAGTACTCGTAAAGACAAATCATACAAGCCCAAACTCGATGGTGTTGCGCCGTTAAATTGTAGAGTTCCTAGGTCCACCTTCCAGCTCCATCATTAGATCAGCTCCATATCATCATAATATTGCATTGTCACGCGATATACATATGGGTGTAAAATTTCAGCTCAATCAGAAACCGGGAACTGTGTCGAATTTAATTTCCAATGCACACTATAGCTGCGTCTCGTAACGGTGTCGCGAGTCCAGAGATATTATCTCATCTAAAATTATGCGTTCCGCGCTAGAAGAAGTTTTCACTTCAAAAATGTTGCATTAAAATCAATTCAGTAGTTTTTGCGTGATGCGCGAATAAACAGACAAAAAATGTAAAAAAAGTCGTTTTGTGTTTAGACACGTCTATATAGCCTATAAAAAAAAAGAGAGGCTTCGACATCACCTGGTAATATACACGTACCACATTCCAGTGGGACCCAAAATGTTATCGCCCCTCCAAAATTGCATAAAACTGATGCATTCGCCTATATGAAGGCTAGAACCTTCTCTTTGACTGAGAAAAACACTCAACAAAATAAACCATAGGGATTAGCAGACACCGGTAATGCGAATAAAATAAATAGAAAAACTAAAATATTAACAACAACAGAACAAGACCCCAACCCAGTTGTTCACCGTGGGGTTATCGACCGCATCTCCCAAGATTTTGAAGCAATTAAACCTAAGGGGTCCGTAAAACACCATTCCAGAAGTAAAAATATACAACAAGAGCTGCAAAAAACCCATAAAAACAAATTACATGTAGCAACTCTCACACGAGATCCCTAAAATCCCAAGAATCGCTAATAGAACTAGAACAAGCCTTACAAAAAATAAATTGGGATATAATTGGTATCAGCGAAGTACGGCGAGCAGACGAAAATATTGAAGAGCATGAAAATTATATATTATATTATAAAAATGAAATTCCAGGACTGTATGGTGTGGGATTTCTGGTCAGAAAACATCTAAAGAGCAATATATTAGAATTAAAAGGATTATCAGATAGAATAGCCGTACTAAACATTAAACTCTCCGATCACAAGCAACCTATTTCAATAGTACAAATATACGCTCCTACTGAAATAGCAAAAGAGGAAATAAAAAATAAATTCTACGAAAACTTAAACCAAACTATGAAAAACTTATTTAACACTATTATTATAATGGGAGATTTCAACGGGCAAATTGGCAGGAGAAGAAAGAATAAAGACAAAATACTGGGACCATATACAACCGGCAAAAGAAATGATAACGGACAGACTTATAAACTACGCACTAGAAAACGACCTACATATCATGAATAGTTATTACAAGAGAAAAGACAAGAGAAAATGGACTTGGGAATCGCCCAATGGGCTAACAAGAAATGAAATAGATTTCATAATGACAAACAAACCTAAGCTCTTCTTAAATATTGATGTGGTGAATGAGTTTAACTATAACACTGATCATAGACTACTTCGTGGTCAATTGCACATGATCACGCCCAAAATATCGAGAAAACGTATACAGAAAACAAAACTACCAATTCACTTACCTCTTCCAAACGACGTCTTAGACTCCGAGAATATTTTGAAAAGAATAGATACATTAAAAGGCATTCAAGAGAGATGTGGTAATTTAGAACAAGCATTAAAATATATAGAGAATAAAGTTGCAAATATAAAAACTTCAAGACAGAATAGGCCCACATGGAAAATATTTAATCAAACAAAGAGCACTGTTATTCAATAATAGGGCAAAGAATAAAAAACTTATAGCTAAACTAAGTAAAGAAATCAACCTATGCATTAGGAAGTATAGACAGAAACTGAGAACCGAAACAATTCAATGTTATATAGAAAAATCTGGAGGAATTGCAAAGGCATGGAAAGAACTTCGAAAAAACTCAATTTGGATCCGTAACATGAAACACCATAAAAACAAAGGAGATAAGACGAAGAGAACTGAAATAATAGAAGCAGCCACCGATTATTTTAGTGAACTTTACAGTGATAAGAGCACATTGAGGTCTTCGGAGTTCTTAACAGGTATATCTATTGACAACAAAGAACCAATTCCATATATTTTGAAAGAAGAAGTTATCAAAGCTATTAAATCACAAAAAAGAGGAAAATCACCGGGTGAAGATGGTATCTCAAACGAAATCTTATTAGGTACATTTCAAGTTATTCTAAATACAATCACAGGCCTATTTAACGAAATAATCACAACCGAATATATACCACACCAATGGACCACTTCAACAATAATACTCCTACACAAAAAAGGAAAAACCAACGATATCGCGAACTATAGACCCATCTCGCTAATGTCTGATGTATATAAAATATTTTCTAAAATACTACTAGATCGTATTAAGAACACTTTAGATGAACATCAACCTAGAGAACAAGCAGGTTTTCGAAGTGATTTCTCCACTATAGACCATATTCACACGATTAAACAGATCATCCAGAAATGCAATGAATATAGAATAACGTATTATCTGGCATTTATAGATTATAACAAGGAGTTTGACTCACTAGAACATGAAAAAATATGGGAATCTTTAGCGACACAAGGAATTAACCACAAATATATTAGTATAATACGCAACATATATCTGAATATAAAAGCAAAAATAAAAACTGAAAGAGTCGGGGAATACTTTCCTATCAAACGTGGAGTCAGACAAGGAGACCCATTATCACCTAAACTGTTTTCTGCCTGCCTAGAACAAATATTTAGACATCTTGAATGGAGTAAATATGGCCTTAACATTAAAGGTACCCTGTTCAATCATTTACTATTCGCAGATGATCTTATATTAATTTGTGAGGATCCAAAGAGCTTGCAAGAAATGATAGAACAACTTATCTGTGAAAGCGAAAAAGTTGGTTTATCAATGAACTTTAGCAAAACCAAAGTAATGACCAACTATTTAAAAATCTTAATCCAACCAAACAATAATACGATAGAATACGTAGATGAGTATATATATCTCGGACAGATAATATCTCCAACAGACCTCACAACAAAGGAAATAAACAACAGAATTAACATCACTTGGAAAAAATACTGGTCATTCAAAGAAGTAATGAAGAACTCTGGCATACCAATAAAAGCTAAAAGAAAAATATTTAACACATGCATTCTACCCAGTATGATCTATGGATGCCAGACATGAAGTTTAACCAATCAGAACATTAAAGCATTAGAAATTTGCCAACACAGCATTGAAAGAAGCATGCTGAACATAAAAATAAAAGATAAAATAAAGCTTAAGTTAATAAGGCAGCAAACTAAAATTATAGATATCAAATACTATAACAAAAAATTGAAATGGAAATGGGCAGGTCACATAATAAAGAGCAAGATTGATAAATGGGCAAAGGATGTTACAGAATGGTGTCCTAGACAGAACAAAAGAAGAAAGGGTAGGCAGCGTCGCAGATGGGATGACGACATCAAGAAGATAGCAGGATCAACATGGATGAGGACAGCAAGGGACCGATCAGTGTGGAAAATTCTTGGGGAGGCCTATGCTGAAAAGCAAGACAATCAATGATTGATTATTAAATAATATTACCGGTGTCACATATAATTTCCAGAAATGTTAAATTTTATTATAAAATTGTCGCACATGCGGTTAGCATGTATAATAACTTGATTGTTAATAAAGGCTATTATTATTATTATTATATAGCCTAATACATTTCTCAAATATCTTAAATGTACAGTGACAGCTCTGTTACAACTTTATAATATAATAGTAGTAAGGATAAGGATGTGAAAGTGAGTTTATTTGTGTGTTACCTCTTAACGCCGTATCTACGCAACTGATCATCACTAAATTTGGCATACATCCAGAGTCCAGAGTACAGAGAAGGACATAGAGCATAGACTATTGCTTATCGCAGAAATAAGGGGGGATTCCTTTAGGATGAGTATTTTTTTTTTGTAGTTTAAATTTTTGTTTGACTGGGTTTGATATTTAATGGGTGATAATTGCTTACTTCCCTTAGTCACCTCATACGACACCCGTGGGAAAGAATGGGGTGGTGATACTTGTATTCTTAGTCCATCACCACATGGACAAAAAAGTATACCTAACAGATGGTTGGTGTCTGTGAAATTGCTCACTGTGACTTAAATTAGATTGAGATTATTTTACTACAAACCAGCTAACAAAAGAGCCTCATCGAGGTCGGCTTCCAGGACTGCTGGCTGGACTGGAGGCGCATTCGCCATAATCATGTGACGCATGTTGGTATCTCTGAAACAACACCACCATTTATAACTAAAATATAGATTGTAAGTTTTCAAAGTAGAAAACCAATGCGTCTTACTGTGGTTTGCCGGCATTTTTCATATCTATTGAATTATTATAATTACTTTTTTTAACACCAGTTCTTTAATTGAACGTGAGTTTACAATTGGCACTTTATAAAATATTATAGTTAATACATATTTAAATGTTATCTATTTAATAAAGTTGTGCACTTCGCAGACAGTATCTGTCTGCAATGAAGACAAAAGATAATGTATGATTTAACTAGGCCGGTATTTCATAATCTTAGATATAAACCATATTAGATTAAACCATATTAGAATTTACACAATGTCATATTGATCGCAGATGCTCGAACCATATCGCTGGTAAACACCTTGATAATTTGTCAACGTTTCAAACATACTCTCAATTGAAAAGGAGAGTGCGGAAATATAAAACGACTAATGTGTTAGACGTCAATTATAATTAAGGGGTGACGGTTTGTTCGCTGGCGGACCACCGAAGGAATGTAACATAGTTCCAGTGGCCCGCCAATAAAGGCGGAGAGACGGCACACTGCGGGTTTCTTTAGTGGGTGAGGGCCCCACACTACCCTGTTCGTTGCCCCGAACGACGGGGTGTGCGGTTAGGATTTCTTTTTCCCACCCAACAAAAAGAAAAAAAAAGGGGGTGATGGTTTGTTCATCCAAGCTTATCGTTTTATTCATTGTATTAAATTGGTAGGCATGCACAATGCCGTAAAGTACCATTTCTAACCTTTAGTTTAAGATGTATATCCTCACCCGCCCTTTCTACTACGGATCACAGGTACCAAGTCGTATCGACCGCGATTCGCAGGTGGCAGCCCCTTCGGGCACCTTCTCTCATGCCACGCCCCGGGAACTTGGGTGTCATACCTTCACGGTAGGCTTCGGCGGACGGCGGGCAATCAAGTACATAATTCCTTAGGCTAACCATAAACTTGGTACCCGAAAGGGTTAGCCGCCGGCGGACAACTGTAGTAATATAACGCAGTTCAAGTGGGCCGCCAATTTAGGCGGAGCGACGGCACACGGCGGGTTTCTTTAGTGGGCGAGGGCCCCCCACTACCCTGTTCCGTGTTCATTGCCCCCAAACGACGGGATGTGCGTTTAGGTACATTTTTCCCGCCTTAACAAAAAAAAAAAGAAAATCATCTACGAAGCCCCTAGTCTTAATCTATCTTATCTGTCATGTGGGGTTGTCATCGCTGACAGACCGACAGGTGGATTCTTATATTTAAAATGTAATATTCTCAGAGTCCTTTTTTAGCTAGCGTGTGCGCCTAAGCCACTAAAACAAACCGCCTTTCCGCCTGTAGTTAGCAAACCACTGGAACTATTTGACATTTCTAAATTTATTTCAGTTGTCATACTCTCAGAAATGTAGAACTTTTAAAGTATAGCTATAAAGAAGTTCATCTACATATGTCAACGCTTGCAATTATTGACAACATATACATACCACCACGCCTGTATCCCCGAAGGGGTAGGCAGAGGTGTATTTTATAAACCTACGGTTCGCCTCGTAATAGAGGGCGAGCCTATTGCCGTCTACTGGGCCAATTTCCAAACTCCGGGCTGCTACTGAGAATTTGGGCTAATTTTTGCAATTATTGACTGTTTGTTAAATTGCTTAAACACTACCGTAGATATTGTATAACGGTCACTACTGACATGGCCGCCGTGAACGATCTCAGAAGTAAATTGTATCATTAAAATTAATATTAAAATACTTACCTCCATCTTTCATTTAGATATTTTTTTAAATCCTCTTTTACCATCGGTTTCATTTTACAGATACGATAATTTATTTTTTTCTAATTACGGCGACCCAACAAAACTGCACGATTACTTTAAAACAATTTCACTTATAATTCTTTTGAAGCTTAACTAAATGTACTTTAGTTTAATACTCGTTTTTAGCTATAATCCCAGATTAATTCTCTTCACTTTTGATAACAGTTATCGTGAGATTTTAAGGCTACATACCGCCTGTGCTAACAAATTACATTTGATCTTTATAGACCAAATAACGCTTATGAAATTTCTGCTGAGTTGTGTTTTACTACGTGACATTATAACTATTGTTGTATCTCCGTATTAAAGATTTTTCACGTATTGCTCACTCGATATATTTATTATACACTTCTTCTGCGTTCCTTATTATATTGACAGAAAACACACAGCACTGAATACGTGCTTGTATAAATCGGCATTTCTTAAAACTAGGGCAATGATCAGAAAAAAAATTATCGGGGGTCGCGTTAAATTTCGGGAAGAGTGGTGTGGAGACTGCTACCTAAGCCCTATCGAATTATTTGTTAGCGTTTGGTACATTATTCACATAATTAACATAATTATCGGGAATCGAACCTGCGTCCCTTCCTTAATTGCAAAATTAAACTTACTATATTGGATTAATGCATGTAAATGCGTTCCGATAGAGGGCGTTGGTCGTTAAGACAAATGTGATAAGGAGATTGGGTATGTCTAAAATATAGTACTGTAGCTCAGTGGATTAGAGCACTTCCCCGGATAGGAAGGGGCGCAGGTTCGATTCCCGCCTGTACTAAAATACTGTTTTTCCTTATTCACAAATTATAATTTGTACTTTAAGAGTAGCTGAGCATGTCAAGTGCTAAAATATAGATCAAAATGTTTAAAAAAATCACGCCATCAAATAGTATGAATTTTAATAGCAAAATTAAACTTACTATACCTATTGGATTAATGCATGTAAATGCGTTCCGATAGAGGGCGTTGGTCATTAAGACAAATATGATAAGGAGATTGGGTATGTCTAAAAGATAGTACTGTAGGTCAGTGGATTAGAGCACTTCCCCGGATAGGAAGGGACGCAGATTCGATTCCCACCTGTACTAAAATACTCTTTTTCCTTATTCACAAATTATAATTTGTACTTTAAGATTATTTTCTTGTTCGTTAGGCTCTACTTCAGAGGCCCCATTTAAATTTAATCAAAATCGATTGAGAGGTTTTAAAATGATATTTTTTCGTTTAGTTCAGAACCTCTCTGGCTCATTGCTGGAACAGTGCGTTTAGTTGGCGTACCCATATTATAACTAGATGAATACGCTAACCTTTCTTCACGGTCTTCGGAACACCTGTAGCAACTCACGTTTTAGGATCGATTACATCCACCTAGATTTCGAGCACCTAGGTTCGCAGACGCCGCTGCGTGCTCTCCTTGACGATGAGCATCAGATATACTTGAAACCCGGGTCAACGTAATTGATCCTATAAAACGTGAGTTACTTGCCGGTAAAACAGATCTACTCGTATTATGTGCCAATCTCACGATAATTTCAATACCTATGTCTGTAATGTTCCTTAGTTTCTAAGTTCTTAAATAGTGAAAATGCAAGTGATGGCTCCGTTGTATGCTTGGTTACATCCGCAAACGTTCTGCTGCAAACTATTAGCACAGCCTGGTTTTCATCTAAAGTTGCTAAAGACCGAGATATAAATCTGTGAGCTCTATCTGTAATTTCTTTTTTTACTCAAATTGCATGTTATGATAACTAGTCATTCTCAGATATACTGATTCCAATTCTGCCATTTTATAAATGGTTGTCAGTCTGTCTTTCCATTTATAACTCAAAAACAGATGAACTGATCTTAATGAAAATTGGAATGTGAGGATAATATTTTCTGAGACTATATAGCTTATATATTAAGTGTTGAGTCCAAGGTCCCAGGTCACCAGATTTCTTAGGCTGATTTATAAATATTTAATTCGATTGAGTAGTATGTGTCTGTTAAGTGTATATATGAAAAATTACGTCGGCAAAAAACCTTTAAGCGCTAATAACTCTGCTTTGGATAATAGGCAAATCTTATAGTCTAAGATCCCAGGTCTCCAGACTTTATATCTACTATTTGATCACGTAAATGTGCTTCATTTACACAATCAAATAGTCTTACTGTGTACCTATTATGAATTTATGCATATCCACTAACCTGGGCTTACAGACGGTTTACAGGTATTAAGTAAAAATTTGCGTAAAATAGTACTCACATCTAACATAGTATTGTTAAATTAATTAAAATATCGTAGAGGAGAGGAATTGAGTAGTAAATGTGCTGACGTTTATACTCAGTGTCATTTTAATGTTGTCTGGGAGATGAAATGATAATGCATATAAACTATATAGCATACACTTTGTAACTCAGACTGTCTGTATATATGTTACCTTATCACCTGTTGCCAGTCAACAGATATTGATTAAATATTTCAATATGGATATTAACATAATAATTTAACTTATAAAAAAGTACAGGGGGTCAAAAGAGCTTTATTTCAACAACCCGTTAACCACTGTGGTCAACACAGGTCTTGTCTATGAAAAATCCTTCTCTGTGAGAGGGATTTAGTCCGTAATCAACCACGCGGGCTCAGTGCGGGTTGGCAGACTTCACAAACCGTCGCGTTTTCCCCACATCGAGCTGTGATAATTTGTAAACAAATACACACAATATGATTTCGAAATGTCATCATTTTTGATCTATATTTTTTAGCATTTGACATGCTCCGCTACTTTTTTAAAGTACAAATTATTTGTGAATAAGGAAAAAGAGATATTTAATACGAGTGGGAATCGAACCAGCGTCCTTTCCAATCCGGGGAAGTGCTCTAAGCTACTGAGCTATCGTACTGACCTATTGGGCCATCCCAATCTCCTTATCACATTTGTCTTTACGACCAACGCCATCTATCGGAATGTATTGACATGCATTAATCCAATATAGTAGCACATATTTTGCAATTAAAATTCATACTAACTCTAATACTAAAACTTTTCAAAAAAAATAAATAATAAACTTTCTTTAACTGCCTCTGTGGTGCAGCGGTAGTCTAAGCGACTGCTGATCAAGAGGTCTCGGGTTCGATTCCCGGGTCAGGCACTGTTATTGAGATTTTTCGTAAAAAAAAAACAATTAAAAATTTTCAGTAGCAGCCCGGAGTTTGGCAATGTACCCGGTAGACGTCAATAGACTCGCCCCCTATTACGTGGGACTTAAACATAGCTGGCGAGTCATGGGTGTGTAATACACCTTTGCCTACCCCTTCGGGGAATACAGGCGTGATGCTATGTTTTTTTATTTTTTTAATATTTGATGGCCCGATTTTTTAAACATTTTTGATCAAAAATGTTGACGCTGACGAAGTCGCGGGTAACTGTTAGTTGAGATGTAAATATCTATTTGCGTACATAAATTTGCAGACACATCGTTAACTTCAATCATAAATGTAAAGCCATTGATTGACGTCGAGATTACAAGTTAATTCAATAGACATTTTATTATTAAACTGTAAAGCATGATAAAGTAGACGTCTAGACACTTTAGAAGTAGACTAGTCTTTGCCCGCGGCTCTGCTGCAGCCAAAAGCTAGTTTTCGAGTTATATCTCAAGTTCCTGACATAGTACTACATAGTAATAAAACTTAAAATCTAACCCTAAACTTTTTTGGTCTTTTATAAAAAATAAAAAGAAAAACTCCAGTTTATATCCTAGCAAAATCTTTTACGGGGACAAAATTTCTAATAGTGGTGCAGATGTCTGCAATCTATTTGCTCAGAACTTTGGGTCTAACCATGTTCATCACTGCGCTCCTAGGACATCTTCAGCAGGAATTACGGCAAACAATCACAAGCTGACTAGTAACTACATGTCCTCGATTAAATTCAAGGACGATCAGGTTTTAAAAGTCTTGAAAAGACTTGACTCGTATAAGGGTGCTGGTTCTGATGGAATTCATTCGATCTTCGTGGCTAGGTCAGCGACAGCTTTGGCAAAAACGTTGTGTCTTATTTTTAAAAAATCACTCTGCACTGCAATTTTCCCCTCGGACTGGAAATTGGCACTGGTGGTTCCTGTACTCAAAGGCGGCCGCAAGGAGCTAGTCAAAAATTACAGACCGATTTTTATCCTCCCGGTTTTTGCTAAAGTCTCCGAACAGCTACTATGCCCCATGTTGTTCTGGCATCTTAAATACATAATTAACCCCTTCCAGCACGGATTTTTAAAGGCCAGATCCACTACTACTAACCTTGTATCTTTTATTGATGATGTCTCTATGATGGTTGACAATCGTTCTAATGTGGCGGCGATATACACCGACTTTAGCAAGGCTTTTGACAGAGTGAATCATCGGATTCTTCTGGAAAAACTGTCACGTTTTGGTATTGCAGAACCTCTGCTGAGTTGGTTTGGATCATACCTTTCGGAGCAAAGGTTCAGGGTGGTAGTCAACGGTTATAATTCTGTCCCTGTAATATCAGGGGTCCCCCAGGGGTCCCATCTGGGTCCATTGTTATTCAACGTATTTATAAACGATATTGGAGACTGCTTTCAACACTCGCGTTACTTCTTGTTTGCTGATGATTTGAAGTTTTTTGGGGCCGTTGATTCTGAGTCAGATGCAGTTCTCTCGCAGGAAGATTTGAATAGATTAGTGGCTTGGTGCGACTCGAATGACATGGAGTTAAACACCTCTAAATGCTATTGCATGCGATTTTCCCGGAAAAAAAATGTACCTGTCACAAATTACAAAATAAAATCATTGGATTTGGAGTTAGTAAACTCTATAAAAGATATAGGGATACAACTTGACTCTAAGTTGCAATTTAATGTTCACATTCTCATCAGACTTCAGGTCGCCTGCAACCACAATCCTGTTATTTAATTTTCTTGTTCGTAGTGGCTTAGAGTACTGCAATGTCGCCTGGAACCCTTTTTATAATGTGTACTCAAAAAGATTAGAAAGTGTCCAAATGAGGTTTTTGTGGCAGTTAACGTACTCACTCGCCATGTGGGGCCAGCTTTAGAATTGTCCCACCCCTCTTCACCCATGGGAGTCGTAAGAACCGACTGAGGGAATACCGAGGGAGTGGGCAGCGGCACTCCTTCGAGTATTAACAACATCCACTGCGATCGCCAACCCGCCTGCCAAGCGTGGCGATTACGGCACTATTTCCCATCCTTGGGGAGGCCTATGTCCAGCATAGGACTTTAAAAGGCTGATGGATGGATGGATGGATAACGTACTCAGTCAATCTGGGGAAAGTTCTTTTATCATACAATGATAGACTAAAGCATTTCAATGTATCGTCACTTGCGGATCGAAGATGCAGGCTTGATCTTCTGTTCCTCCACAAACTTGCAAATGGTATTATAGACTCACCAGAGCTACTCTCCTCTCTATCGATATCAACGCCATCACGTCTTCCTCGTGCGTCTCGCTTTCAACTTTTACAAACACGCGCTTCCAATTCCAAAATCGATCTTTTTGCTGAAAATGATTGGAAATTTAAAATTTTATTGTAACAAATTTTAAAAAAACTGACTATCAACGCATGACTTTTTATTTTTATTATTATTATTTTCGTTACTATTTTTTATTATTATTATAATTTCATTATTTTTTAACTTGTATTATTATTTTTTACTTATTTTACTCTAATTTATATAATTAATAATTATTATCAAATGATTACCATAATTATTATAATATTTTGCTAAATTTATATGTAGGTATTTCTTTTTTAATAATTCTAAATAACTTTATGGTCTTGTCACTACCTGTCACTCGCTATGTATCATTTGTATGTTGTCTTCGACTTTAAGTGCAACAACATTAACCATGTAATTTTTTTTAAAGATATTTTATGTGTAATGAAATAATGTAAATTGCGTTGTCGATCTATAAATAAATAAATAGTAGCGGGATAAAATGTATACCAGTTTTTAATTCTAATCAAGAGCTATCAAATAAAAATTCGTTCAGTAGTTTTTGCATGGTCCGCGAACAAATAAACAGACAAAAAATCTAAAAAAATGTTTTGTGTACAGACGCCTATATAGCTTAGAAATCAGTCATTTATTCTCAAATATCTTAAATGTAAAAAACACAGCTCGGTTACAGTTTTATAATAGTTAGGATGGCTATTTCACAGATGCTGGTGTGTTTAATATACTTACGTACTACTAGACTTACTTACTTACTTATCATCACGCCATCTCCCTTGCGGGGTAGGCAGAGAGAACAGAGTGCCAACAGGAAGCCCTCAACATTCATAATGCTCTTCATACACGCTCGCCGGTTTTGGCGGCTCAGGCTCCTGACTCCACCTTCCTGCCATGACCAATTTGGTTTAGGTAGGCGAGTCTCGGTCTCCCCCTGTACCTACATCCTTCCACTTTTACGTCTCATAGAAGATCAACGTGAAACGACGGTAGTACTCCTACCGCTGTGTTGCATATGGTGAGTGAGAGTACCGGTAGCCAAAACCCCCTTCCTATTCTCTTCTTGTTATCCTTTCTATACTCTCTTTACTTTTCTTCCTATCCTCTTCATAATATTATCCTTTCTATCCTCCACTTAAAAACCTTCCTCTCCACCATCTATCCCTTTCCTTGGAGATGGAGACGCGCAAGTGATGCCTCTCGTGTTCCTAGCGTCTATAGGCTACAGTAACTGCTACAGTAACAGGTATTTCATTAACCATTGATTCTTCAAAATAAAAGCAGAAAATCTAATGGAATATAATTATAGGTAAAACATAATTGTAATATACTAGAGTAGACAATATCAGAATGGTAAAGATAAAAATGGATTAAAATTAGATTAAAACAAAAGTTATGAGGATAAAGACAAAATATGCCTCACAGTATATTTAAATTTTAATAATATATGCTTGTTTGCCATTCACGTAGTATAAAAAATTGTAAATATCCTAATATCAACATGGAATATGCTTTACTACCGATCCAATTATTGGATCTCATAAACAAACCTTTTAATCATATTTGTGTGTAGATATCCAATACACCATCTTCTATAACACATAACTCTTACATTTCAACATCTTCTTCTTGCAAATAGTTATTGTAATATTCCACTCATTATTAACAATTTTTTGTCAGAAGTTCTCAGATACAGTAAAAAAAAAATCTACTCAAAATAGTTATGATTCATTGTAAATCTAAGAGATATGTGGCCAAAACTGCCATAGTATTAAAAAAAAGTAATAATAAAAAAAAACCGCTCTAATTTCCCCCCTTTAAGCGCACGACCAAGCTGTGCGCCTGGAAAACTTCCAGACTGTCAGTATTGTTCCTTTATAGTATAAAAGTTCTATTTACATGCAATTGACCTACAATGATATTATACAATATTTATGATATTATACATTATACAATATCATTGTATAGCTATCTCTGGTTTATTTATTGTTGTATTGTTTACATTGCAATAAAATAGCTAACCTTTGCTACTATATTGTTTACGATGAGTGACAGATGAATCGGTTACATCAAACGTAGAGATATTATTATAATTATCTATACTATTATAAAGCTGTAACAGAGCTATGTCTGTACATTTAAGATATTTGAGAAAAAATGTCTGATTTAGGCTATATAGGCGTTTCGGTTCTAGGGCCGCTCCTGTGGGACATCGGTTACGACTGGGTGCTACGCTGTCGGCTCCCTCCCGGGCTGGCGGTCATCTGCTATGCGGATGACACGCTGGTCGTGGCCCGGGGCGGAAACTTTGAGGAAGCGGCGTTCCTGGCCACCTTAGGGACCTCGGAGGTGGTCAGGAGGATCGGGGCGCTGGGGCTTAGGGTGGCCCTGGACAAGTCGGAGGCCCTGCTTTTCCATGGGCCCCGACGTCGGCCACCTGCTGGCGCCTCGATCACGGTGGACGGGGTCCGAATTGGAGTGCAGGCCCGGATTAAGTATCTGGGCCTGGTGCTGGACGGGCGGTGGCGCTTTCGCGAGCACTTCCGTCAACTGTCTCCGAGGCTCGTCGGTGCGGCGTCCG
This sequence comes from Leucoma salicis, assembly GCA_948253155.1. Taxonomy (NCBI): domain Eukaryota; kingdom Metazoa; phylum Arthropoda; class Insecta; order Lepidoptera; family Erebidae; genus Leucoma; species Leucoma salicis. The sequence continues at coordinate 23,534,766 of OX411814.1, read as the reverse complement.
CCCTAGCACGGCTCATGCCGAATATGGGCGGACCCAACAATGCGTGTCGACGGCTTTACGCGGGGGTGGTCCGGTCGATGGCGCTGTACGGCGCACCCGTGTGGGCGGAGTCCCTGGACGCACTAAACAGGGCTCTTCTGTGGAGGCCACAGAGAGTCGTCGCGTCCAGGGTCATACGTGGATACCGAACGGTGTCGACGGAGGCGGCCTGCGTGTTGGCCGGAACCCCTCCGTGGGACTTGGAGGCGGAGGTGCTCGCCGAGGTGTACCGGCGGGCGTCGCAAGAGCGGGAGGGGGGTGGACGTCCCCCACCCAGCGTGGTGGCCAGATGGCAGGGCGACGCCCGCCGAGCTGCCATGGCCAACTGGAGGGCGCGGCTGGAGGCGCCCCGGGCCGGTCTTTGGACCGTAGGGGCGCTTCAGCCAGTGCTGGAAGAGTGGGCAGGGCGACGGCACGGAGTCCTTACCTTCCGACTGGTGCAGGTGCTGTCGGGGCACGGTTGCTTCGGCAGATATCTGCACATTGTCGCAAGGAGGGAAGCGACTCCGGGCTGTCACCATTGCGGCTGCGACGAGGACACGGCGCAGCACACGCTCGAGTGTGCCCGGCTTGGGCCGAGCAGCGTCGTGAACTTGTCGCAGCAATAGGGGGGGACCTCTCGCTGCCGAGCGTCGTCAGAGCGATGCTTGGCAGCGACAGGAATTGGGCCGCGGTCGCTGCCTTCTGCGAGGAGGTCATCTCGCGGAAGGAAGCGGCGGAGAGGGCCAGGGAGGCTGATCCTTCCGCAGACCCAAACCGCCGCCAGCGACTGGGGCGGCGCAGGCGTGAATATTTGCGCCTAATGCCGCCCTAGCTGGGGCTGCGGGTGGATGGACCGGGGAACGTCCGCCACCCGCAAGGCCTCCCGCGAAGGTGCGACGCTCCGTGTACGGATGCGTTGCTCAGATGAGGGTACCCGAAAGGGTAAGCCGCCGGCGGACCACCGAAGGAATGTAACATAGTTCCAGTGGCTCGCCAATAAAGGCGGAGAGACGGTACACGGCGGGTTTCTTTAGTGGGTGAAGGCCCCACACTACCCTGTTCGTTGCCCCGAGCGACGGGGTGTGCGGTTAGGAACATTTTTTCCCGCCTAAACAAAAAAAAAAAAAAAAGGCTATATAGGCGTTCAGTCACGCCAAACAATTTTTTTTAGATTTTATGTTTGTTTGTCTGTTTATCTGTTTGTTTGTTCGCGCATCACGCAAAAACTACTAAACGGATTTTGACACAACTCTTTTTGTTTGATAGATCTCGATTAGACTACTACTAACTGGATTTTATCCCACAACTATATCGGGAACCTGAGATACAGCCTAAAAACTAGCTTTTGGTTGCGGCGGAGCCGCAAGCAAAGGCTAGTTATATATATTGGCGCAGTACGACAGTAATTGAAAAACATACGCACGGCTAAGGCTCTTCAAGGTAAGTTTTTGTAGCCTTCGAAGAAAGGCAAGCCTTAAAGGGATAAGAGATGGTTGTGTCTGTCTGTATATTCGCACATGGATTGAGTAGAAATCCTTAGTAAATAAGTGACTGTTTACGCTCATAGTACACTGACGCATTTGTATACCAACGAAAACACTAAGTTGTATAGTAGCGTGTCTTACTCTACCTATAACGAGATGAGATTGTCGCATTTTTGACCTCACTGTTTCGCAGTTATCTGCGAAAATCTTGTTATACCGACGCAGTCATTCACTATTCGTGTTTATGCGGTCGTTTTCACACCAATTTCGCGGTATCGCATTTCTTACTCAGTGCAACATGTCGTTTGCGTGTTTTTTCTGTCAAAAAGGACAGGGCATGTCGTTTTTCTCCCAACATTTTTACACGATATCCCGATTTTGCATGATAGAAGAAGAAAAAAATTATTTTATTCGGAAATTACCAGTTAGCACATGTTAGCAGTTATGAAATGTAGACCTACATATATGTGTGTAAATTAGTATAATAAGAGCATTTACAAGTTTTCATACGTAGCAAGCAAAGTTTACAAACAGCGTTAGTTGTAAAAGGTAAGACAAAAAAAAAACTTAGGCTTGCGCCTAAGAAAATAGTTTTTCTATCATTTCGCTTATGTTTAGCTACCGCATTGGTTTCCTAGAAATTCTCTGCTACGAACACGCTGAAGTACTGTGGGCGATGAAGTAACCTGTCGTATACAGGCTGTAAGAATAACTACGTGACTACGAGAGCAGTGGTCAGGAATGCTGAAATTGGCAAAGCATCTGGACGGTATCCAGGAGATGCAGGTTCAAATCCTGCTCGTGACTGTTATTTTCGATTTCACATTTTTCACTTTGTGTTTAATAGAATAACTACGTTTGAGACCATAACTGCGTTATCGCTATCGATTTTCAAAGGTAAGGCTCGACTTATAAGAGGAATTAGAATAAAAGCCGTGCGTGCGATAGGCGGCGGCATAGTTTGATAATTTCTCGATATTTTTTCAAAGACGTGCTGTCAAGCCATCTGGATCGACAAGTGCTTGTGCATGTAGGTATTAATAGTTTTTTTTTTCTTTTGTCAGTTAGTTTATAAATTTTTTGATTGTCAATTGTAACTGGCCACTTTTTTATTTTATTTAAGTTATAGTTACATATATTAAGCATCTACTTATCCCTAAATTCTCTAACAGAGTTTTTGTTACATTCTGTATATTCGTTAGGAGAGTAGCGCCTTGGAGCACTATGCAATACAGCGCTAATTTGTTCATGATGAAACAAACTAATATTGACATAGGTATTGATTCGTTGTAATTCTATGTCGTTTTGTTTAAACTAATATAGAATGTGTTAGATTCGTAAGTAACTCAAAAAGATTAACTTTCGTTTAACTATATGTAATTCTCATAGCTCATGTCATTATAGACAACTAGTTGTTACCCTTACCTTCATCCGCGTGGAATTTAGTTATTTTTATTTATTGGAAGGAACCCCAATGATTTTTCAAAAAAAGTTATTGTTTATTATATTAGCTATCCTTCAGTGAATGTCTCATTCAAATCGGTCTATTGGTTCCGGAGATTAACCAGAACAAAGAAACAGAGAAAAACTTAAAAAAATGCTATTTTATTGTATACATATACATATATATTTCATATGCATTTAGTAATAAGCTGTTATTTAGACAATACAAATATACTCTTTAATTTTATTTATTTGTATAGATATATAGTTATCAGGAATTAGTAGAAAGAGGAACCAATATAACGCAGCAGCTTCACGCTTAATAATACTGGCCATGTTCATGTTCGTCCCTTCATACGTAAGATGCGGGACTAAGAAAAAAAGTGTCCCCACCTCATTCTTTCCCGCGGGTGTAAGAGGTGACTAAGGGAGATACGGACGATTTGTAAGTAGTTAGCGATTGCTGGTGGCAGACTCAAAAAGGTATACTCGTGTTTTTTTAAAAAACGTCAACACCCTTCTCTAAGGATTAATCCTTGTATCGCGGGGGTGTTTACAAACACAATTTCACGGACACAAAGTACACACAGACTCAGAACAACCATTTGTGGATCACACAAAGAGTTGTCCTGTTGCTTCGATCAAAAATGATGATCGAAGCCTATGTGGGAATTCGGGCGGGAGGCCGTTATCTAAACCATTATGACTGCACAGTTTTTTTTATTTTATTGCATGTAGTGGCGGACGAGCCACGGTCCATCTGATGGTAAATGGTAACCGTCGCCTATGGACTCGGCTATACCGAGAGTATTGTCAAGCCGCTGCTCACCAATGCATTTCACAGATATGAAGTAAAATATAGCCGTTTATATTTTATCTCCTGCTACAGCCAAAACGCAACGATGTGCTTCATGGCCGGTCACACGGGAGATGGTGGTACCAACCCGCTCGGGCCCGATACCAAGTGAGTACTCCCACTTGGTACCGAGCCCTACCACCAGTCATGCAATGGATAATAATTGCTTACTTCCCTTAGTCGCCCCATACGACACCCGTGGGAAAGAATAGGGTGGTGACATTTGTATTCTTAGTCCGTCACCACACGGACAAAATAAGATAGTTATAGATAGCGTATCTGTGCAGTCATAGCCACTTTAATATTTATGTTCTTTGTTTCATCATGTGGACTTGAAGTGTACGAATTTGTTTTGTTATTTCTTATGGTGCCACTAGGAGTCACGGACAACCTGACGGTGGAAAGCGCTGCTCTACAAGTATTTTCCTAAGTGGCTCAGAGATATACTACCTATTGGTATTATTATAGAATGGATATTTTAGGAGGAGAGCCCACCACTCACCCACGGATTGTCAATCCCGGTTATCTTTGGACAGAATAACCTAAGATTGCCAATCCGCACTCTCACAGATAGAGGAGAATGTGCTAACAGCAAAGTCGCATGCACGATAATGACAAAAAACTCACCTACGCGACACAACCATGCGATACGTTAGGACTCTCAGAACCACAATATTGCAATATTCCGCAAAAATCCGAACACAAATTTCGACAATTGTGTCTCGCTTCTAAACGAGGCATTCTTAAGAACCCTCGGCAACAAATGAGTCAATTTTCTTTTGGTATGTAACCCTACCACAAGTATTGCAATGGGTGATAATAGCTTATAGCTTACATCCCTTAGTCGCCTCGTACGATATATGAGGTAAACAATGGCGTGGTGACACTGTATTATTAGTCCCATCGTTCTTTATACCTGACGATTGAAGCCGAAAAATTCCTGTGTGTAATTTTACTCACCAGATCTAGTGCACTATTGCCCCAAGCTTTACCATGTCATGCAGAACAATAACGTTATAGATAACACACTTTTAAAAACTATCTAGTTAGTAGTTATAAGTAATACAATAGTTGAAAAGTATTCTAGAAGTATTTTTTTCATTGTTTCACGCGTGGGAAACGCTTATAAATTTTAATAATTTAAACGTAAAGTTTTCACATGCATTTAAATATTGCACAGAATACATAGGTACATCTCGTCAGAGCTTCACGTCTAAAATGGAGTCTCTTATATATCATGACCACTAATTTATGTACATTAGTCATAATTATATAAACACGAGGATTGTCTAAATATGTATTCACAGTTTGTTTGTTTTCTTGACTGGTTTTTACTCAGAGGCCTTATTCGTCATGCCCATTGAACTCTAATAGTCCATTGAAATGTTACAGTTTTTCGGCCTTAGCGTGCGTTTTTCAGAGGACGCAATTTTTATTATTTTTATGTTAGGGGGTTAATATAAGCTTAAGTTAAAGTTTGTTGGGTCGTCACCCTTGTCTCCTGGCCGCCATCTTGGAAAAAGGGGTGCAAACACACTCACGCTGCCCTACACATCAAAAAATAAAATTGCGTCCTCTAAAAAACGCCACCCTAAATGAAACTTTTCAATTGACTATAAATAAAATCTGAGTTCTGTGGCTATAACTATAGATAGTACTTTTTAAACTTTCGCGTTTTATATTCATTATATAACACATTTAACGGGTCTATACGCCGTGGTCACGAGTACAGTCTAGTCGTGACCACGGCTGGTGCAATTTAGCCGAAACGTCGTGGTTAGTCAAAATAATAGTATTTTGAGAAGTTTAATGTCGTGTTGTTTAATATAAATTACTGAAAATCTTTCAATCAATCAATCGCGAGAAAAGGGGGTGACCTTAGCCTACTGACTAACATTTGAGAGAGCATGAGAATCCAGTCCCACAAACTGACTGAACACATGACATAGTTTAGAAGGTATGATGATGATTTAGTTGGTATGAAGGCACAGACCAAGTTTATGGGATCCACAAATGGTTGTTATGGTGAGAGGCTGAGTGTTAGTACATCCACTCTACCATAATAGGTATGCAATTAGTTTGGAAGATTTTTGAATAAGCTATAAGTATTCTTTACTACGGGCGCTTTTTTTAAATTTTATTGCTAATGATGGCAGACAAGCCACGGCCCACCTGATGGTACCTGAGTGGTAACCGTCGCTCATGGACTCAACTATACCGGGAGTATTGTCAAGCCGCTGAGCACTATTTCATTTCTCACATATGAAATGAAGGAATAAATCTTTTGCTACAGCCAAAACACACTGATGTGTTTCATGACCGGTCACGCGTGAGACGGTGGGACCGACCCGTTTGGGCCCGATAACAAGTGAATACTCTCGCTTGGTACTCAGCCCTGCCACCAGTAATGCCATAATTGATAATTGCTTACTTTAGTTAGTCGCCTTGTACAAAACCCGCGGGAAAGGATGGGGTGTTGACACTTGTATTCTTGGTCCGTCACCACACGGCGTTGAAGGTATAATATTTTAAAAACTATAAATTTAATCATGAGAAGCCACATTACATACAATATCGAGTGATAGAGCCTTGTTTATCCACGCATGAATGGGCCAGCTCATACATAGCATCACACCTGTATTCTCCGAAGAGGTAGGCAGAGGTGTATTACACACCCATGGTTCGCCAGCTATGTTTGAGTCCCACGTAATAGGGAATGAGCCTATTGCTGTCTACCGGGCACATTTTCTAACTCCGGGCTGCTATTGAAAATTTTTCTATTTACGAAAAAGCTCAATAACATTCAGGGATGAAGGGGGATCGAACCCGAGACCTCATGATCAGCAGTCGCACACCACCGCTGCACCACTGAGGCAGTTAAATTCGCCATCTCGATCGGGGAAGGGGAAATACCACCCTCTCACAGAAAACCACCGAGAAGCAACAGTAGGTACTTACCTTTATTTCGTATGGTGAGTGAGAGCGCTGGAGGAAACTCCCCCCATATTCTCCTTATAACATTACTTATTATCCTTCATATCCTGTCCTTATTATATTTTTCATCTATCCAAATCCATGGAGATGGCGACGCGCAAGTGATGTCTCTGGTGTTGCTAGCGTCTATAGGCTGCGGTAACCGCCTTCTATCAGATGGACCGTATGACTTTTTGCCACTCAAATAGTATAAAAAAAATACAGATAATGATTTGATAAGTAACATCCAGTCTGAAACAGAAAACCAAATCCCCTTTCAATGTTGGCTGACTATTAATTCTAGTCGAACATTAGTTTACAGAACCTGTGGGTCTAGCCAAGTTGCATTCTATGATCGCTAACGCTAATAGAAAACTATTAAAATGTATAGAAATTTGACATCTCTAACGTTAAGTCACGTGGCTTAGCGTTATAGATATTGTTAAAGACTTAGATAAATATAGGTTCTTTATCTATGTTTAAAGATGTCAAATTCCCATAGATTTAAATATTTTCTATTAGCGTTAGCGATCATAGAATGCAACTTGGCTAGACCCGCTGAACACCCCTATTTAGGGTTAAGTCTTTTTCTCCACTAATTAATATAAAATACCAATGGACATAGGTGCAGTAGGCCAGACAATACTTGTTATTTATATTTAATTAAAGCAACTAGTTATTTATTTATATCACATATCTCAGATACCTGAAATAGGTATAGTTTCTTTTGTAAGGATGGCCATTGATGTATTATATCTCAATGAGGATGGCGCATAGACCAAGGGCATTTTTTGGTATTTGGAAATGATGGGCGCCGCTACAAATTGTCAAATTATTTAATGTTTTAAATGGCGAAGGGAACATTGAGATAAATGTTGTATATGTACATATAAAGAGATATTATTGAAAACCACAACCTTTTCATGTAAAAACATGAAAACGATTGCAGGAAAATTAATAAATGATCAAAATTTTCCATTTGCTTCGGATAAGATTGCATATCTGATTCGCTTTTCATCTTGAAAATAAAAATAGGCAAAACTTGAAGGTACTTATTACGCATACACCAAGAATAATAACTATCCTCTGTCTACGTTATTACGTGAAAAATTTACTCTAAGGCAAAATCTGATAAATAGAGAAAAGCAATTAGAAAACTAAATTTGACAGCTATTTTCAACAATTAGTTCAAATAAAATAGTTTGCATGTTGCTCTATGGAGAATTTCTCGCTAGAAATATTTTCTTACTTATAAAAGACTATAAACAACGGCGTGCAGAAAACTAAGCTGTGAAATGTTTCCAGGATATTTCAGTCTTATACACTCGTAATTAGCGTGCAAGTAGGTAGAAAAAAGTGTAGGTATGTATGGAGTTAGATAAATTGTTTATAATTAAATGCAATTCCTAAATATCGGTGAAAAAATTACGCAGTAATTACCGCCTCTAGTCTCTGTATTAAGATTTCTATAGCCACATCGGAATTTTACGTGACTTCAATGTAAACAATACAATTCCAATGTCAAATCAAAGACCATTTATCTTATCGTTCGTCAATACAATATTCACCTTTGATGTACTAGTAATCAGTCTTCAGCGCGACACTGTTTCGTTTAGGCGGGAAAAAATTACCTGAACGTACAAACCGCCGCCGTCACCTAAGTAAATAATAATTTGTTTTTGTTTAGATGGAACAAATGACGCACACTCTACCGCCCTCACACAGCAAATAACACTCAACGCTCCTTCTTTTGAACAAAGGGTAGGTATGTTATTAACCTCGGTGAATAAGTACACGCGCCACAACTGCACGATAAAGACTACAAGAACTATCCCCAGCTGATATGGACAATTTCCCGCCAGTAATAATCATAGAAATTATGGTCTCGTAAAAGACCTTTGATGTATGGTTTTTTGTCATAGTTTATGGTTATATATATCTTCGACCAAAAATGCAATAGTTTTCGTGTTAACCCGAAAAATACGTCTCGGTAAATAAATACCGCACCCGCGATATGCTTCTTCTAATTTATTATTTAGCAAACAAATAATAAACATTAATAATACTGATAATGATCTAAAATTTAGAAGTCATGTTCATCGCACAAAATATATTTTATTGTAATTTACTATCTAATAAATTTCGCTAAAATACTTGTGAAACTTTAATCTATAAGTGGTCAATCACTTCAAATATTTTTAACGGCAAGGTACCTACTTATCCGTAATATTTACCAATCAAGGTGTACAGAAACGGCCTTCATAAATTAGATCAAGGTAAATTTTTGTCTTTTGGACTCCCTCTCCCCGTATTGTCACACTGCGTAAATATTTTTAGGATTACGTCCTGACCGGAGAACAGGAGGGGTGGGATCACGGAGTACAGAAAAATAGCGGAGATGCCGCAAGGCAACTAGGTCATGTCGCCTTCAACTAGGTCAACGACGTCACAGTGGGCGGGGCCTAAAACCGTAGTGTGGAATGAACCGTCACTGCGATCGGTTCGCTCTTTTCTCACGTTTATATAGGTATTAAATTCTTTTAACAATGAAATGCGCTGTTGATGGTTGTAAAAATTGCTCAGGAGCAAAATTAAAACAAGATGGCATATCATTTCATGTGTAAATCGTTTAAATTTATATATATTTATATTTTAAAACACATTTTCTTTGTTTCATTACAAAGAGACATCTGTCGTCAAAAAGTGCATTATACCCATAACTCCACAATATCGTCACTTAATATTATAAAATCATAATTATAAGAACTTTCATCACAGTAAAGTCAATTTAGGTTTATAAAGGAAAATCCTTTATAAAATATAAATTATTTCTTACTTAGTTACACAAAATGTGAGAAAAAAATATTACAAAATTACATGCCATCTGTCGGTGAGTATTCGGAAATTATTGATAACAAAACGTTTGCGTCATACCAGCGAACCCATTATCGAATACAAGTATTAACGTCATGTTATTTATTAAATTGTTTTGTTTTTCTTAGTGTTATTGTTTTATTTGTTATCATTTTAAATTCCCTGTTTATACAGAAATGATAACCATGCGGTTATAATTTCTACGGCTACGTTAGGACCGCGTGACGGGAATTGTGCTAATACACCATTGGGTTCATTTATCCCAAGCACCAATTTACCCGTCAGCGGTCGTACCCGTACCTGGTTTAACAGTACCTGAAGGGCTGCACGTAAGAAGCAGTTCGCCTATTTGGTCTGGAATAAGGCCAGGAGGTGTCAGGACCTGCGCAAAAGAAGATAAGCAAAAGTATAACGCCACTTATAGATCTAATAGGAAAGTAATCGCCTGTAATACAGGTGTAAACGAATCCACCTGATCCTGATATACATTGGCATACGGCATTTTGTTTCGCAATATCTGTTACTCTCGCAGCAGTTTATACTTGATTAGTATCTTTCACTCCAACGCTTCATTGGTCTTTTGAGCGTAGTGAAACTAATCCTACGATATTGTATCATTGCGTCTATGCCCAATACTGATTATCTATATATACATTATAAACAATGTGAGATAGAGTAGAGTCTAATAGAGTGAAGCATTGGGACAACTTCTCGGCAGTCATCACCTCAGCCAGAAGGCACGTGTTGCAAGTTGCAATACACAGCGCAGTGCTTGTCCCAACGTTATTATATGGAAGCGAGAGTTGAATATGCAAAAAGGAGCATGAAAGTAAAATCAATGCGGTCGAAATGCGATCTCTGTGGAGAATCTGTGGAGTGAAGCTGACTGACCGCATTCGTAACAACGATGTAAGAAAGCGAGTAGGTACGAAAGAGAGTATTAGTGTAAAGATGCGAAAGGGAACGCTCCGATGGTTCGGACATGTGGAAAGAATGCCGGACGAGCGACTGTTAAGAATCTCCTGCGAATCAGAAAATGCGCGCATCACCTGCTCGCAAAAGGAGATGGCGGCGTCCCACCCACTCTCGCTCCGGACCACGGCAGGGAGCGAAAGCATTTTACACCCTGACTGCCGCGGCGTGTTCGCGGTGCTACTCTGCCCAAGGTGAACAATTCACGAGCGTGTGTTATACCAGTTGTTAAGTCTAATCAAGAGCTATCAAATAAAAAAAAATTCATCCAAATCCGTTAAGTAGTTTTTTCGTGATACGCGAACAAACAAACAAACAAATTTCTAAAAAAATTGTTTTGTGTTTAGACACGCCTATATATAGTCTATTACATTCATTTTTTCTCGAATATTTTAAATGTAAAGACACAGCTCTGTTACAGCTTTATAATAGTATAGATAGATTTATTGTGGACGTCTGAAAAAATCCAGTTACAGATTTCCGTTTTTAAGATAGATTTTTTTCATTTTTAGTTGGCGTCTCGTTTTGATCGAAAAAATAAATGCCCACGTTAGTTATGGGCTTCTTTTTATCTAATATATAAAATTCTCGTGTCACAGTGTTTGCCGCCATTCTTCTCCAAAACGGTTTGACCGATTCTTATGAAATTTTGTGTATATATTCTATAGGTCTGAGAATAGGATGTAAACTATTTTGATATTTTTATATATATTTTTAGCATTTGACATGCTTAGCAACTTACATTAAACACAAAGTGAAAAATGTGAAATCGTAAATAACAGTCACGAGCAGGATTCGAACCTGCATCTCCTGGATACCGTCCAGATGCTTTGCCAATTCAGCCATCGTGACCCTTGCTCCTGACTGCTAATTTCGATAACACACTCATACTTAATGTCCTTGGGTGACGCCTGCACCATCTGTCGGAAGTATTTTCATACATTATACCGACCAGGTAAACTTAATTTTACAATTAAGATTTTACCTAATAATGACTCAAACTCTATAAATATTTTGATATTTTTATATATATTTTTAGCATTTGACATTAAATGATTAGTGTGGTCCACCCCAAAAAAAAACTTTTATTTAGTGAACAAAATTTTTATTTTTATTTTCTTATGATTCGGCATTAAATACATACAACCCTAAATTTTCACCCTTCTACTACCCCCATTTTTTAATAGCGATATTAGTACTTTAATAATTTTCATTGCAAAATATTCACGAAAAAGAAATAAACGATACGAAGTTCGCTGGGTGAACTAATAATATATTATACTAGCTTCGCCGCAGCCAAAAGCTAGTTTTTCGGTTATATCTCAAGTTCCCGATATAGTAGCGGGATAAAATGTATACCAGTTTTTAAGTCTAATTAAGGTATTTCAAATAAAAAAAGTTGCATCAAAATCCGTCCAGTAGTTTTTTTTATATAACTTCTAAAAAAATCTAGATTAAATAATTTTCTAGATTTTTGGTTATATCTCAGATTTCCGATATAGTAGCGGGATAAAATGTATACCAGTTTTTAAGTCTAATCAAGGCTTTTCAAATAAAAAAAGTTTCATCAAAATCCGTCTAGTAGTTTTTGCGTGATGCGCGAGAAAACAAACAGACAAACAGGTAAACAGACAAACAGGCAAAAATTCTAAAAAAAATTGTTTTGTTTTTAGACTCGTCTACATAGTCTATTACAGCCATTTTTTCTCAAATATCTTCAATGTACAGACACAGTCTTGTTACAGTTTTATAATAGTATAGATATTTGATAATGGATATGCCATAGAGTGACATATTTATATTATAAAACCCATGCGAAATTATATTATGAAACCCGAATTAAGTAGCGGGCAGAATCTACTAATATTATAAACGCGGAATTAGTGAAGTAGTTGGAGGTTTGTCCGGCAATCGTGCTTAAAAAAAACTGAATATAATTGGACTTTAGATAGATATTGGATAAATATATAGGACACTTTTTATCCCCCCATCTATGAAGCCAGTTTATTTTTTATCAAAGCCAATTACGAAGCCCACAAAGACCGAGACGCGGGCAGGTCCTAATGTCTTATAATCCTTAAACAAACCTGACGAAGTTCTAGTGAACTAAAATGCCTCCATCTTTGAATCATGCTTGTACAAGCATGATGCCATCACGTTTATTATGGGATTAAAGTAATAATTGTAGTGAACAATATATCTCTTTAAAATCGGAATTAAATTAATATGATGAGGCTTTTCTTTGTACCTACTTACTAGGGCATAATAATAAAGGGTGAATGAACGAAATTAAAGAAAAAAGACTAAAACTGAGGTGTCCAGGTCTAAATGAAAAACAAAGCATTTAAAATACTTAAAATAGCATAACGCCTCTATTCTCCTCTAAGGGGTAGTATTACACATCCACGATTCGCCAGCTATATACTCCGGGCTGCTACTGAGTTCTGAGAATTTAGCTCGTTTTTAACTTCCCGCTAAGAAAATTAACAATTTTCTTTGGGAAGTTATTCTATCACGTTTGTGTGTGTGTGTGTGTGTGTATGTGTGTGTGTGTGTGTGTGTCTATGTGTGTGTGCGTGTGTATGTGTGTGTGTGCGCACGCGCGCGTGTGTGTGTGTGTGTGTAAAATCTCTATCAGACTTTTGAGCTCGAAGAGCAAGACATAAGTGCAATTTTGAGCGCTTAAGTATCAAATTAGCGGGAAGTTGCAGGGATGGCCTTTAGGGTCAACTGTTTTCCAGATTTTTTTACTGAGAAATTCCGCTGGGCCTGAAAGAAGTGCTTGAAGATTTACGACCAGTGATCATATGGAACAGAGAAGTGGTTTTGGAATATTGGCCTCGAATCAAGGCTTAACTTAGTGTTCTATGGAGTGGGCTGTGCTCGGTATTTTTCTGCGTCATCATTTACGGATACCATCATATCCGTAAGAAAGCAGAACTGAACGACACATCTCACTGAGTATGCACGCTGTAGTTGAACGGGGCAGCCACATCGCTCGAACATCCGCGATGAAAAAAGGTTCTCGAGTAGCGACCACGGATAATCAGCGCAACGTTAGATGGCTTCCCTTCTGATAGATCGACGATCTGGTCAAAGTCGCAGAAAGCCGTTGAGAACGTTGTAGAACTCCCCGAAAATAGTGATTTCTTTTTATCTTATATTCTAATGATCTTACGCCATACAACAATAAGATCTAAAAAAAATTCAAAGCCGTCATAAGGACTGCCGACAGAAGTGAAAAACTATAAACAAACAGTTGGTATTTTGGATATACAAATTAATTGTTCGATCTTAAATTAAAACTTGTAAATCAAACACAAAGTGAAAAATGTGAAATCGAAAATAACAGTCAGGAGCAGGATTTGAACCTGCATCTTCTGGATACCGTCCAGATGCTTTACCAATTCAGCCATCCTGACAATTACTCCTGACTGCTAATTTCGATAACACATCATACTTAACGTCTTTGGGTGACGCCTGCGCCATCTGTCGGACGTATTTTCATACATTATACCGACCAGGTAAACTTAATTTTACAATTAAGATTTTACCTAATAATGTCGCAAACCCTTTAAATATTTTAGATATTTTTATATATATTTTTAGCATTTGACATGCTTAGCTAATTGTCAGGATGGCTGAATTGGTAAAGCATCTGGACGGTATCCAGAAGATGCAGGTTCAAATCCTGCTCCTGACTGTTATTTTCGATTTCACATTTTTCACTTTGTGTTTAATGTATAGTGCTAAGCATGTCAAATGCTAAAAATATATATAAAAATATCTAAAATATTGTAAATCAAAATTATTCATTCTAGTATTATAAAAAAACTGACACACTTCATTATTTATTTACCTCGAGTAAGTCGATAGAATTATTTTTGATGGTCAATTGCCAAAACACAGATATTTCCCCGCACAATTTGATCCCCTATTTTAGTTCTCTTGCTAAAGATGTCAAATCTAGAAATAGTTCAAGAAAGAGGTTTATATAATCGACCCCCCCTCGCTTTGCATGGGTTAAATTGACAAATGAATATAGCTTTAGGAATGTTTAGGAAGAAAGAACTAGATACATATATTTATTTAAAAGTTTTTTCAAGATTTAGACAGCCACAAATTGATTTCTGTGCAATTTGATTAAAAAGCATTTAATTTCTCTACTTAAAATAGTAATAATGGTTATACGAGAAGGTTATACATATAAACCTTCCATGATAAATTATCTAAACGACAGTGTAAACTGTTTTGTATTCCGTTGCTTGGTTTAGAAAAAGTAAGCTGAATACCAGACATATATTATGCGGATAGTGACTTTATACTATGTATTAGATAAATAGCTTATAAGATGTTAAATCTTCACTCAATATTAAATGCTTAAGTTAGTTTATTTGTTACACTTTCACACCATAACCATCAACTCAGAAGCCAGAAAATATAATCTTAGAGCCTTTCTTATCCCAGCACGAATGGGCCGGCTCGACGGGAAAGTAGGTACCACCCTCTCACAGAAATCGGTGTGAAACAACGGTTACGGCACAGAAGCTTTAGTTATTTGAAAGAATATGACGTATAAATAGGTTGTCGCTCCTTAGTCGCTCACACTCCTTAGGTTGGGTTAGAGAAATGGTGTATTCTCACGGTGTTTTTAAAATTATATTCTTACCTAAGTGTTAAAGTCTAGAGCCCTACACAGGACGTAAAGTTTTATACTCGATAGCTCTGTCTTTGCAGTTTATAATCTATAACTGGAATAAGAATGAAACTTTGGCGGCAAGCGGTTACCGTAGCCTATTGGTATTAGTTTGGCGGGCCGTTCTCTGCAACTGCACATCAGAGCGCGTGGTTTGGGTGTTGGTGGGTGTGAATCCCTCACTCGATCCACCCCAGCTCCCGGAAGAACGCCAACAACCCCTTGGTGTTGGTGGTGATCTCCCGGAAAGAACTTGGACTACTGTAGTATTTTGTCCTATATGTAGCGACCTCCAAGCAGTGCTGCAAGATATGGACCGTCGTCTCTTGCAGGCACGCTTTGCAAAGTGGGCCTGTGATTCCTAAGACAAATAAATGTTTGTTAAAGGATCCGTGACCAGTGTACCGAGCTAGTGACATCAGAGGTAACACTCACAACTTTCCAATTGGAAAATAATTTAAAGCGGAAGGAATATAGAGAGGAGATTTTGGGGCTCCAGTGTTCTCATTACCACGTACAAGACACCAGAATAGAAATATTCACCTTTGTTTATCGCCGATGTTCTGTGAGAGAGTGAAAGGCTCTATCACCATTTCATTCACTCTATCTTAGTTATTTAATTTCCTTGGCAGTTTGTACCGACCGTTACAAATTGCCAAGGAAAACCACAGCGGGTAATTCATTCCAAATCTTGCAGGTATGTGGTCAATGTACGGTGAAAACGATACTAACGATACGGTGTTTTGATAATTGTCACGTTACGTTGCAATTACGTCGGTGTTCTGAGATTATCGTATATCATCTTTGCAACAATATTAAGATTTATTTTATTAAAAACTAAGTAGATCCTGGGGCTGTAGAATGGAACTCACTAAATCGTGTCAACATCGCATCGTGTCATTGTCATTGGTTGAGACATCTTGAGGGATCACCGTGATGGGGTGAGCGATTATTGCGATATGCGTCTATGTCTCTACCAATCACAAATAAGATGACACGATGCCGATACGATTTTGTGAATCACATTTGGGCTGCAAGCCGCTTACCTAGTCCGCGTAGACTTCAGAATATAAATTTGTCACTCTACAGCACGCTAATGATCTCTATATGCAAAAATTGTTACCCCACAGAAATTCATTTTACCGGGATATAGAGTAGCCTTATTTTTTTTTATACTACGTGGTTAGCAAATAAGCAAACAGCCTACCTGATGGTAAGCGATTACCGTAGCATCATTTAAAAAGGGATAGGGAGGGAGAGGAAGGTTAATAAGGATAGGATGGATATTTATCATATAGGACAATAAAGGGAACCACCGAAGGAATGTAACATAGTTCCAGTGGTCCGCCAATAAAGGCGGAGAGACGGCATACGGCGGGTTTCTTTAGTGGGTGAAGGCCCCACACTACCCTGTTCGTTGCCCCGAACGACGGGGTGTGCGGTTAGGAACATTTTTTCCCGCCTTAACAAAAAAAAAGTATAATAAAGAGAGGATAATAAAGAAAGGATAGAGGGGGTATGGCCTCCGGTACTCTCACTCACCATGCGAAAGACAACGGACACTTACCTTACATTCAATAAAACTTAACAGTAATTTGTAAAACAACAAATTAGTTATTCGTATGTAATCTCTTTTTTAAAAGGCGTTTCAAGAACGGTGAATATGAAATTGTTGCTGGTGCACAAAATGCAAAAAAATTGTAACTTTGAAAGTTCCTTCTGACTCCAAAAATAGCATTTACTATATTTGTTAGTATGTGTCTTTATACTGTGCTAGTATTGTAATAATATTACCTAAATCCTCTTTTCTAAACACATTACAAATAATAGGCCTCAAATAAAGAAAACATTTATTTTAAAATTCAAAAGTCTGAAAAACCTAGAACAGTCAAGTTCGAATAAAAAGCTACATAAACTGGAACATAGACGTTGCAGATAATTGCAGATTGATTCTGGACATTTCGTCTGAGTTCTGGACTATTCTACTCTTTGTTCTGGACTCGGACGTGGTCCTATTAAGATAGCTGTCAAAGCTCCTATTCTGAAAATTGTCTTAAAGTTTGACTTGAAAGTTGTCATAACTTTTTAAAGTACAAATTATTTGTGAATAAGGAAAAAGAGACTATTTTTACTAGTGGAAATCAAACCCGCGTCTTTTCCAATCCGGGGAAGTGCTCTAATTGGCTCTAAGCCACTGAGCTATAGTATAGATCTTTCGATCAACCCAATCTCCTTATCACATTCGTCTTTACGACCAACGATAAGGATATTGGGATGTGTGTGTGGTGGTGATAAGGAGATTGGGATGATCGAAAGATCTCTACTACAGCTCAGTAGCTTAGAGCACTTCCCCGGTTTGGAAAAGACGCGGGTTCGATTCCCGCTAGTACAAAAGTCTATTTTTCCTTATTCACAAATAATTTGTACTTTAAAAAGTGGCGGAGCATGTCAAATGCTAAAAAATATTGATCAAAAAAAGTTGTCATAACTATTCTGAAGATTGTCTTGAAGTTTGATTCTTCACTTGAAGATATTTCAGGTGTGATCTCAACAACATATTACTATTGGACCTCAAGGTCTGGTCCTAAGACCGGGTCTGACTTTCCAAGATAGAAGGGATTATATAGAATCCTAAAAAGTGAACCTTCGTACAAGATCGTCTATAAACTATCTAAGTGTTGCTGTGAATAATATCTCGAGGTAAAGACATTAATAACTCTAACTAAACTTGCTTTTTACAAATTTTCTGTGTATTCCTAATTCACATGTTTCTGTATATTTAATTAAAGATTTGTATCAATGTGCTCTTTAATTTTAGACCCCTAGGTAGATCCTAATTAATTGTGACGTGACGGCTTCACCGTTACGCTATTTTTTTATTGCTATGGTGGCAGACGAGCAAACGGCCTACCTGATGGTAAGTAGTAACCGCCACCCATGGACTATGGCAACACCAGGGGCACAGCCAAGTCCTACCGTGAGTAAAGTACTCTTCTCAAACCTCGTTTAAAGAGGGACAAGTCGTAACGTTGGGGAAACACTGCAGCAGGAAGTTCATTCCAGATCTTACACGTACGTGGTAGAAAAGAACGCTGAAATCGAACCGTCTTGGATGAGTACGTTTCCAGGTGGTATGGATGAACCCTAGTACGGCGTCTCATGGTCCGGTGGTAAAATGGCGATGTTGGTACCACCTCAAACAGTTCATCAGAGCACTCCCCGTTGAAGAGTCGATAGAGCACACAGAGAGCCCCAAAGTCTCTCCGCCGCCCCAACGGCACCAGCTCATCCGTGAGATTGGGATCATCGGCAATTAGAACAGCGCGTCTTTGCAGGGAGTCAAGTGGGTCGAGCTGGTATTTTGGTGCGCCTGCCCAGAGATGTGAACAGTAATCCACGTGAGGGCGGACTTGTGCTTTATACAGCACAAGTCGCTACCTCGGTGTGAAGTACCGCTTGGCTCTGTTCAGGACGCCCCAGTAAACGCTACAGTATATTCAATATTTTAAATATTTTTGAATTAGTAAATATACACATTATACCTAACGTTTTGTTGCCAAATAGGACGTTACGAAAATAGTTAAGTTTGGACCTTTTTTGTCATCAGACATAGTTTATAACAATCTAAATGGTAATCATTCTTTCCGAGTTATGATTACAGTTTGTGGTAGGTATTCAGCGACACTTACCTGGACATGCCATAGCTCAGATCACTTATAAGTTCGATCTCACCACTGGAGTAATGTCACATAGTTCCAGTGGTCTGCCAATACAGGCGGAGAGATGGCAGACGGCGGGTTTATTTAGTGGTTGAGGGCCCCCACACTACCCTGTTCGTTGCCCTGAACGTCGGGCTGTGGTTAGGAACATTTATTCCTGCCTTAACAAAAATAGTAGTTCATCACACCCATAAAATCGAAGTTTAATTTAGAATCACTCGAAAACATGTGCATATGATAATATAACATCGTAGCAATGTAATGTGGTTTAATTATGTGATAAGATATCGAATAAATACAATTTATAAGATTAATAAGTAATATGTATTTAATATTTCGAATAAGAACTAACTATATCGATATCCTAAGTATTATAAAGCTGTAACAGAGCTGTGTCTGTAAATTTAGGATATTTGAGAAAAAAAAATCTGGAAAACTGGTTGACCCTAAAAAAGGTCATCCTTGCAACTTCCCGCTAATTTGATACTTAAGCGCTCAAAATAATATTTAAATTGAAATAACTTTTTAATGAATGAACCGATTTTCTCATAGTTTACGGCATTCAACGCATCTTTTTGAGCTCTTTGAAGAATGTTAAAGCTTGAACTGGTCAGACTGAACATTTTATAGAAATTCTGAAAAACACATTTTGACGACGTGGTTTTTTGAAGAACTGTTTAGTTTTTGGAATAGATTGGTAAAACCGTTTAAAAGTTATTCCAAAAAAACCACATTTGAATTTCTTTTTTGTAGTATTTTTATTTGAATTTTGTTTGAATTTTTTTGTATTGTTAAGATTTCTCAAGATCTACTAGTTCGAATCAGGTCCTAATTATTTTCAAAATCTAAGTTTGGTCAAGTCCTTTCGAATGACGCACACCACGATGAAATCGGTCAAGCAGTTCAAAAGTTATGAGAGGTTTACATACGGCCACACACACGCACACACATACAGACATCATCGCGGAAACATTTTGGGAAGCCATAGAGCAACGCGGCCCAGAGGAGCAATTGTCACGATGGCTGAATTGGCAAAGCATCTGGACGGTATCCAGGAGATGCAGGTTCAAATCCTGCTCGTGACTGTTATTTTCGATTTCACATTTTTCACTTTGTGTTTAATATATAGTGCTAAGCATGCCAAATGCTAAAAATATATATTAAAATATCTAAATATGATATATACTTAGAAAATTACCAATTTGTCAATAATAATCGAAACAATAAGGGGGGTTAGGCAGAATCTCATATCTCACATGTCGATCGTATCGTGATCACTGTGATTGGTTGAGAAGCCGACACGTGATCTCGCAATAATCCGTTGGCCAATCACGGTGATCTTCCAACCAATCACAGTGATCACGATACGATCGACATGTGAGATATGAGATGCTGCCTAACCCCCTAGATCATTGGAATCAAATCAGTCTTGTATAATCACGCGACGTTCACTCACACTCAGTTATAGTGATAAAACTAAAATTACCTAAACTTATTTGTAAAATGCTATCTACTATAGGTATTTACTAATATTAAAAGTATTAAAGTTTGTATATTTGGATCTTTGCTAGCCAATTATGCAAAAATCACTGGACAGATTTGCATGAAATTTGGTTGACAGTTTAATACCCAGGCATTTTCCACGATAAAAGTATCTTCACAGGATACTTATTATTGTGGAAAAATGTTAGTGTCTTGTGGGATCGCGCATAATAAGATATAGAGGCTAATTCATAGTATATTGACTCAAAATATGTTTACCTTTATAACGCCTGTAAACATTATATATTATCTTGATATGTACCTACTACGAATAGCATGCAAAGATAATGGTCCCACACCCGATCTCTTTTCTGTCATATTGGAACAGCACCACCTTATAAAATTGGCAAAAGAAACAATGTACCTGTGTTAGCGTACGTATTTATGTACTTATATAATTATTCTATATCATAGATTACATTCGCTTTGGAGAACATTGTTATTATGAAAAATGTAGGCGCAAAATCTTCACAGCGCTTAAAATGTTCAGACATCGTTCGGTACACAAGTCTGACCTTTTTTTGAAGTGAAAACTTCTTTTAGCGCGGTACGCATATTTTTAGATGAGATAAAATCTCTGGACTCGCGACACCGTTACGAGATGCATCTATAGTGTGTGCATTGGCAATTAAATTTGACACACTTCCCGGTTTCCTATTGAGCTGAAATTTTACACCCATATGTATATCGCGTGACAATGCAATATTATGATTACATGGAGCTGATCTGATGATGGAGCTGGAAGGTGGACCTAGAAACTCTATAATGAAATGGCGCAACCCCATCGAGTTATGGCTTGTATGATTCGTCTTGACGAGTACTTTGTCTCTAGATGGTATCCAGGATCTGAGGATGAAGCTGAAAGGTGGCCACAGTAACTTTTATAATGAAACGACGCAACCCCATCGAGTTTGGACTCGTTTGATTCGCCTTGATGAGTACTTTGTCTTTAGATGGTAGATGGTATCCACGGTCTGATGATGGAGTTGGAAGGCGCAACTGTAATTAAATGGCGCGACTCCATCGAGTTAGGGCTCCTTTGAAATGTCTTGACTAGTACTCCAGTCCTAGATGATATCCAGGGTCTGATGATGGAGCAGGAAGGTGGCCACAGTAACTCTGTAATGAAATGATGCAACCCCATCGAGTTTGGAATCTTTTGATTAGTCTTGACGGGTACTTTGTCTTTAGATGGTATCCAGGGTCTGATGATGTAGCTAGAAGGTGGCCATAGGAACTCCGTTATTAAACGACATAACACCATCGAGTTTGGGCTCGTACGATTCGTCTTGACGAGTACTTTGCCTCTAGATGGTATCCAGGGTCTGATATGGAGCTGGAAGGAGGCCACTGTAACTATGTAATGAAACGAACCATCCATCAAGTTTATATTCGTTTAATTCGTCTTAAGGAGTACTTTGTCAAGTTATAATCATTTTTTTTTAATGCTTATTAGAATAATTTTGATTTACAGGTTTTAATTTAAGATCGAACAATTAATTTGGATATTTAAAAATAACAACTGTTTGTTTATACCTGATGGTAATGGACTCATCTTTACCGAGGGTATTGTCAAGCTGCTGCGCACCATTTCATTTCTCAGATATGAAATGAAAGAATAAACGGCTATCTTCTGCTACAGCCAAAACACACTGACGTGCTTCATGACCGGTCACACAGGAGACGATGGTACCGACCCGTTCGGGCCCGATAGCAAGTAAGCACTCTCACTTGGTACCCAGCCCTACCACCAGTAATGCAACAGATGATCATTACTTACTTCCCTTAGTCACCTTGTACGACACCCGCGGGAAAGGATGGGGTGATGACAATAGTTTTCTTAGTCCGTCACCACATGGACAAGCCTCAGCAAGACCTTTCGAGATTTTTCGAAATTATGTGTGTCATTTTTTGACAGGCCTCGTAGCTTAATCGGTAGTGTAACTGACTTCCATGCACGAAATCGTGGGTTCACTTCCCACTCAAAGCAATTATTTGTGTGATGAACACAGATATTTGTACTGCCTTTTTAATTTTTTTTTATCGCTTATTGTGGCAGATGAACCACGGCCCATCTGATGGTAAATGGTAACTGTCGCCCATGGACTCAACAATACCGAGAATATTGTCAAGCCGCTGCTCACTATTTCATCTCACCGATATGAAATGAAAGAATAAACGGCAATCTCCTGCTACAGTCAAAACGCAACGATGTGCTTCATGGCCGGTCACACGGGAGATGGTGGTACCAACCCGCCCGGGCCCGATACCAAGTGAGTACTCCCACTTGGTACCCAGCCCTACCACCAGTCATGCAATGGATGATAATTGCTTACTTCCCTTAGTCGCCTCATACGACACCCGTGGGAAAGAATGGGGCGATGACACTTGTATTCTTAGTCCGTCACCACACGATCTGGGTGTTTTCCATATATTATATGGATGTATTTACAGAAAAAAAGTCAAAAACCCATAGCACAAGCGTTAAGCACAAAGTGAAAAATGTGAAATCGAAAATAACAGTCACGAGCAGGATTTGAACCTGCATCTCCTGGATACCGTCCAGATGCTTTCCCAATTCAGCCATCGTGACAATTGCTCCTGACTGCTAATTTCGATAACACATTCATACTTAACGTCTTTGGGTGACGCCTGCGCCATCTGTCGGAAGTATTTTCAGAAAAGAGTTAGAAAAAGAGAAAGTTTACCTGGTCAGTATAATACCGACCAGGTAAACTTAATTTTACAATTAAGATTTTACCTCATAATGACGCAAACCCTATAAATATTTAGTTATATATATTTTTAGCATTTTACATGTTTAGCACACTATACATAGATTAGTATATATATTATTAGCATTTTACATGCTTAGCACTATACATTAAACACAAAGTGAAAAATATCTAAACAAGCGTTAAGCTTAATTTGGGACCAGAGGACGTTGTGTGAAAATGTCCGTTTTTTTTATTTATTTGTACATATTTAGATATTTATATATATATTTTAGCGTTTGACATGCTTAGCCATATAAATTGACACAAAGTGTGAAAATTTGAAATCAAAAATATTATCCTACTCGTGACTGTTATTTTCAACGTACAAATTATTTGTGAATAAGGAAAAAGAGATTTTAGTAGGAGCAGGAATCGAACCCGCGTCTTTTCCAATCCGGGGAAGTGCTCTAAGCCACTGAGCTATCCTACTGATCTTTCGATCATCCCATTCTCCTCATCACATTTGTCCTACCACTTCTGTTTCCTTATTCACAAATAATTTATACTTTAAAAAGTAGCGGAGCACGTCAATTGCTAATAAAATATAGATCTAAAATGTTATTTTCGATTTCACACTTTATGTAGATTTATTTGTGTACTATTTATCACTGTTCGGTGAAGGAAAACATCGTGAGGCTACCTGCATGCCTGAATGATTCTCGACGGCTTGTGAAGTCTGCCAATCCGAATTGGGCCAGCGTGGACTATAGCCAAATCCCTCTCAACATGAGAGGAGACCCGTGCCCAATGGCGGGACAAAAAAGGGCTTGAAAAAAAACTGGCCACAGCTAACCTTGCAGAGCCAGATTAATTTGTTACTGTATCGTAGTAGGATACTTTTTCTTCTATGGGTATCACATTAATTACTGATTAGTGTCCATTGACCACGAGTAATAGGAATTACACAAAATTGTAACATATCGACAGATAATCAATGAACTCACAAAATAACTCATTGGAACGGATCGTCAGGCACTAGGAAGAGAGGTAGACCGGCTGCCCGGTGGATAGACGATAACATACGAGTGGCTGACAAACAATGGATGGACATAGCCAAGAATAGGGACACTTGGAAATCCCTGGAGAGGCCTTCACCTACGAAAAGGAGCGGTTCGCAAAGCAGATATTAATTATAGAAGGAAGTTTGGGATATACTCGAGCGCGGCAGATTAACATAAGGGAGGATATCTTGCATACTGCTGAGTACCTGTACCATATATAAGCTCTCTATGTAGTGAGCGTGACGAAAGGGAGCGGGAGGGTTACAAAGCTGCAAAAAAAACGATATCTTGACATTCTCGAGAGCAGCTAATTTTTTTTTATTTTCAAGGAAATAATTCAAGGATAACAAAAAATATATAATCTGATGATTTCCACAAGCCGAAATAACAAAAATTCGTTGACGATGGAATGTTCTAAATGATCTGGTTTGCAGGTGATCAATTGCCGAAAGCGTATGAAGATGTAGTCATAACACCTGATATTCTTGAGGATTCTCCAGAATCAGGTATATATTTTCTCCAATAATTAAAAAACACGTTACATATTCATAACAAAAAAATATTGTTAAATATTTTAATGATTTCTTGTTACAGATACGCAATCTGAGGATGAAATCGAGCCAGAAGAGGAAGATGTTTCTATGGATGAAGATCATGATTAATTAATCAATTAAATTTAAAAAGATATATTTTTTTTCGATTTTTTTTACTATTTTCTTATAAATACAAGTATTCTACTTAAAAACATGCACTTTTTTATTTGAATGCTATTTCCTGAGCTGTTCAATTAATTAAGTACAATTATTAAAAAAAAGATTTAAAAAAAATCTTAGGCGAATCCCTCTAGGTAATCGTCAGATTATGAGACAGCACGTCTAGGACATAAAGATGAACCATATATATATCTTAATCTGACGCGCTTGAGTATTTCAAAATGGCGTTTTTTTTTGCACATTATATTAATGACCGCGAGTTTGCGTCACATCAAAATCGTCAGATTATTAAATAAGAAAAAGAGTATTTTAGTACAGGCGGGAAACGAACCTGCGTCCCTTCCTATCCGGGGAAGTGCTCTAATCCACTGAGCTACAGTACTATCTTTTAGACATACCCAAACTCCTTGTCACATTTGCCTTAACGACCGACGCCCTCTATCGGAACGCATTTACATGCATCCAATATAGTAAGTTTAATTTTGCAATTAAAATTCATACTATTTGATGGCGTGATTTTTCTAAACATTTTGATCTATATTTTAGCACTTGACATGCTCCGCTACTCTTAAAGTAAAATACTCTTTTTCCTTATTCACAAATTATGATTTGTACTTTAAGAGTAGCGGAGCATGTCAAGTGCTAAAATATAGATCAAAATATTGAATACGAGTTTTTTTTAGGTTCACTGAACATCACATCCCCTTAGAAAATCTGACGCGGTCGATTAAATATTTTTTTTTTCATTTTCAACCCTTACGTGCGACCACCCGCATCATGGAAACGATCAGATTAACATACGTACATTATTTAAAACACGTAGGACATTGATGATATCAATATCTGACGCGCTCCAGTATGTCCACGGAACAGTTATTTTTTACATATTTGAAAATCTATAGCTGCTTACCCCACTAATGAAAAGGATACATTATATAACATTTTTTTCTTCTTATGATCTAAGCTTTGCAACCCAATAGGTCTCCATGACGCTCGAGTAAATCCCCAATTAGCATCGTCGGTACCCCTATTATTAAGAATATTAACTAAGTATAGCACTAAGTATTTTTTTGTAAATATTTATGTTTCTTTTTTTGTTATATTTTTGGTAAGAAATATAAGGCTTTTTTATTTTTATTGAAGTGAAAACTTCTTTTAGCGCGGGATGCATATTTTTAGATAACATAAAATCTCTGGACTCGCGACAACGTTACGAGACGCAGCTATAGTGTGTGCATTGGAAATTAAATTTGACACACTTTCCGTTTTCCGATTGAGCTGAAATTTTACACCCATATATATATATCGCGTAACAATGCAATATTATGATGACATGGAGCTGATCTGATAATGGAGCTGGAAGGTGGACCTAGGAACTCTATAATGAAACGCCGCAACCCCATCGAGTTTGGGCTTGTATGATTTGTCTTTACGAGTACTTTGTCTCTAGATGGTATCCAGGGTCTGAGGATGAAGCTGGAAGGTGGCCACAATAACTCTTATAATGAAACGACGCAACCCCATCGAGTTTGGACTTGTTTGATTCGTTTTGATGAGTACTTTGTCTCTAGATGGTATCCAGGGTCTGTTATGGAGCTGGAAGGAGGCCACAGTAACTATGTATTGAAACGATCCGAACCCATCAAGTTTATATTTGTTTAATTCGTCTTAAGGAGTACTTTTCTTTTAAAGTTTTTACTTCTGTGGGCAGTCCTCATGACTGCCTGTTTTTTTTTATTTATTTATCTACTTATAAACCAGGAGAGGAGGGCTACTGAAATCACCAACTATTCAGAACTTACACTTACCAAAAGGAACACGAAGAAAAGTAGAATATTCTCTTTAAGGATTCGGACAACTAACCTAATCCAAAAACATCGCTTCGGTAGTTGGATAAGGCGGTTCACGGAATAGATTATAATGAAGAGTTTCGACAATCTTACTCTAAGATGTCTTACAGTGAAGAATTAAAAATCTTTCTTGTTTTAAGGCCAGAAAATATAGATTTATACTAAACTACTGGTTGATGCACAGACATCACACAAGACATTAAGAAGGAATGTGTTACCAAAATTCATAATCCCGAGCAGAAGTCACTATAGCTGAATGATCCTCAGGCAAAGCTGAGTGTAGATGGCACTATTGGCGAGATGGCCACTATCAAATTGTAGTTGCTTTATTTGTCTGAGAATTGTTTGCTATTTTTTGCGTTTAATCCGGTTATATACTATGTTCCGGGGTATACTATTATACCCAATGGTGTAACAGAGCTATGTACATGTGTACAAATGTACAGACATTTAAGATATTTGAGAAAAAATGACTAAACTGCTATATAGGCTCGTCTAAACACAAAACATAATAGATTTTTTGTCTGTTTGTTTGTTCGCGCATCACACAAAAACTACAGAACTGATTTTGATGCAACTTTTATTTGTTTGATAGCTCTTGATTAGACGTAACAAATGGTATACATTTCATCCCGCTACTATATCGAAAATCTGAATAATCTAAAAACTAGCTTTTGGCTGCGGCAAAAGCTGGTAATTAATAAATGTGAAAACGGTATCGTAATCTAGTTGCGTGGCTTAGAAGTCGGCGATAACATACAACAAATACTCGTACTTAGAGAATCCTTTCATATAAACAGTACCCTGTCACCATCACGAAAACAACACTATTTGTGTACATTCTCGCTACTACGCCGTATATTCTCACAGTACATTGACATTCTGCTAAATAGGTAAAACGTTATATTTGCACTAGCCCGCGACTGTCTGCTCGGATTGGACTGCAGAATTAGTCACACAACGACACATTTAGTACTTTAGTAGTGAGAGCCTATTTTTTTGTTAAGGCGGTAAAAAATGTGCCTAACCGCATACCCCGACGTTCGAGGCAACGAACAGGGTAGTGTGGGGCCTTCGCCCACTAAAGAAACCCGCCGTGTGCCGTCTCTCCGCCTTTATTGGCGGGCCACTGGAACTATGTTACATTCCTTCGGTAGTCCGCCGGCGGCTTAGTAGTGATAGCCTAGCGGTAGAACCAAGGACTTCAAAGACAGTGGTATTGAGTTCGATCCCAAGTTCGGCACAGTTTAGACTTCGTACAGCACGCACCAATTACTTTTCGAGGTTTTTTGAAATTATTTGTTTACAATTTAATATCCGCCGTGTGGGGCCGGCTTTAGAATTGTCCCAGCCACGGAGTACGGAAACCGTAAATAGAGTAGAGTACGGTTTCCGTACTCCGTGGTAATGGGAGTCGTAAGAGCCAACTGAGGGAATACTAGAGGAGTGGGCAGCAGCACTCCTTCGAGTATTAACAACATCCACTGCGATCGCCAACCCGCCTGCCAAGCGTGGCGATTACGGCACTATCCCCCATTCTCGGGGAGGCCTATGTCCAGCAGTGGACGTTAAAAGGCTGATGGATGGATAGAATTTAATATCACTGCTTGGTGAAGGAAAACATTGTGCGGAAACCTGCATGCCTGAGAGATTTTCTTAACAGCTTGTGAAGTCTGCTAACCCGTATTGCTAGCGCGGTGGACTATCACCTAATCCCTCTCACTCTGAGAGGAGTCCCGTACCCAATAGCGAGACAGAAAAAGAGTTGAGAAAAAATAAACCGCACATTTATTATTATATTTATGAATACCTATCAGTAGATATTTCTGTTTTTTGACGTGATAACGTCTTATAAATCGATGAACGCCGGCCGCACACACGAAAAAGTGTCACGTTCCGCCCAGAGTTGCTAAGTCATAAAAATAGGTGGCGGTATTTAAAGTAATCTGACTACGTGGTTCATCTGCGGTTCGTAAGATGGCGACAGATGCATTGTTTGTGAAACTCAGAAAACATAGGTATATGACGTTATCACGTAAAATTATCGTTCGTAAACCGACTTTACAGACAACCATATATTTATTACGACATACGACATAACTAAAATCCACACAAACTTAGTTACAGGCAACAACTCCACACATATCTTTGTAAGGGACTTTTATAGGACATTTAAACGATGATTTCGTCAAAGACACAGATGGCGAAGTGGTTTAGATACCGGCCTCCCACCCGAGTGTTGTGGGTTTGATTCCCACACAGGACAACTCTTTGTGTGATCCACAAATGGTTGTTCTGAGTCTGGGTGTATTTGTGTCCGTGAAATTATAAATATGTTTCTGTGGTACAAGCATTATTCCTTAATGCAGGGTGATGTCTTTATCACGACCGAAGGAATGTGACATAGTTCCAGTGGCCCGCCAATAAAGGCGGAGAGACGGCACACGGCGGGTTTCTTTAGTGGGTGAAGGCCCCACACTACCCTGTTCGTTGCCCCGAACGACGGGTTGTGCGGTTAGGTACATTTCTTTCTGCCTTAATAAAAGAAAAAGGAGGATATTTTGAAATCACAAAAAGCCTAAGTATTTAAGAAATGATATTAAGATAGTTTTGCTGAAAGCATACCGGTTTATACTAGAAGCTGTAGTTTACACAGAGATCAGTCAGGCCCCCCCGGACGTAACGTCATGTGTTCCCATAATATAATAATATATTTACTCTGTAAACATCGAGTGAGATTGTCAACATGACGTATCTTATCTGTGGTAGGCATAATTATAGTACTTAGGTGGACATGTTTGTCAATGGCAATAATATATGAATGCTTATTTATTCATCTCTATTATAATACTAGCCTTTGCCCGCGGGTAGATCGCAGCCAGAAGCTAGTTTTTAAGTAATATCTCAGGTTCCCGATATAGTAGCGGGATAAAATGTATACCAGTTTTTAAGTCTGATCAAGAGCTATCAAATAAAAGTTGCATCAAAATTCGTTCAGTAGTTTTTGCGTGATGCGCGAACGAACAAACAGACAAAAAATCTAAAAAAATTGTTTTATGGTCAGACACGCCTATACAGTCATTTTTTCAATGTACAGA
Source organism: Leucoma salicis (assembly GCA_948253155.1). Lineage (NCBI taxonomy): Eukaryota > Metazoa > Arthropoda > Insecta > Lepidoptera > Erebidae > Leucoma > Leucoma salicis. Next base: position 23,504,747 of record OX411814.1, on the reverse strand, counting down.
CACTGCTCTGTTACAGCTTTATAATAGTATAGACTAGCTGATACGACTCGGCTTTGCACGTCTTCTATTCCAAGAGGATCCGATATCTTAGGGAAAGAGGTATGAGTCCAGCAAGTTGTGTTGCTGACCAAACTTAGCAAACCTTTAGGTACTCTATGTCTAGTTTACTATTGGTCTAGGGTACTTCTACTTGAGATGGCGTGATGAAAGGTAGGTAAGTACCTACGTCGACATAAATCTGAGACAAAGTCGCGGGCAGCAACTAGTTATTATTTATAGAACGAACAATATATCCGTTCATCGTGATGCACAAAACTGTCTCAGATCCAAATCCTGTATCTGAAATTTAAAAATTAATGATTTCATTAATCAAGTTTACAATTATGATGTATGTGCGAAACTCAATGTGTTAAACCTTGGAATAGCAAGAGTATCATCTGTAGGGCTTTTGCAGTCTGTCAAAGTTCTCTAGTGGTAGACCCTTGCTTATCCCAGCACGAATGGGCCAGCTCGATCGGGGAAGTACCATCCTCTCACATAAGATCAGCGTGTAACAATGGTACCTACCGTTGTGTTTCTTATGGTGAGTGAGAGCGCCGGAGGCATAACCCTCTCCTCCCTATCCTCTCCTTAGTATCCTACCTATGGTATCCTTATTATTCTTCCTATCCCTTTCCTTAGATGAGGATGCGCGAGTGATATAGGCTACGGTAACCGCTTACTATGAGTGCCCGTACGCTTGTTCACCAATTATGTAGTATAAATTAAAAAAATACAAAGAGCACAAATACAGAACGACCAAAGAATCGCATTTTATTTTTATAAATGTGTGGCAGTTAACCCAGAACTCTCAGTAAGAGAATTCCGTATATAAATCAATACGCTTTATGAACACTGCTCTATGACCAACACCAACTGGCGTTCATTAAATTTAGCAACACCAGGCACAGCCGAGTCACTTTCTACCCGCTGAGAAAAATGCTATTCTCAACTTACGTTCAAAGAAAGACATGATGTGTGTAATTATGGATAGTTTTCAAAAGTGCTTATTTCGTCAAGAATGCTTAAGTGGAATGAGCAGCTAAAACCAAGGAGAAGATACACAATCAGGCACGAAAAGTATCCACTATATATGAGTGCAGATTACGCTTTCCTGCACTCCTTTCGTTTAGTATTATTTCGACGCGCGAGTAGACGAAGCGTGTCAAAATGTCTAATTGTTCGATGAATAAATGCCGAAATAGTGCATTAAAAGTACAAAAAAAGGATGGCGTTTCTTATTTTCGGTAAGTATATCAGTATTTCTATTTCATACATATTTTGTTGCTTAAGAGTCACATTTTTTTAATTTTTCAATGTTTTTTGTTTCAAATTATCGACGATGGCCCTGTATGAACCAGTCAAATAGAGTATGTATTAAAACAAAGGCAGTCTCGAACTATACTCAAACTTCAACGCATTTTGCTCATTTTGATCGCATAATACAACGTTCTCGGTTCTAAAAACGAATGGAGTCACCTTGTTGAATGTATTTTTTTTAAGTAATTAGTTGACATGTTTTATTTACAAAGTTTAAATATCAATAACATTGTCATTTATATGATGATTTTTATTTTAGTTTTCCTAGGGAACCAATCAGATGATAAAGCTTGCTCTAAATTATTTATAATTTATTTTTTAATTAAACGGCGAGCGAATTCGAAGGGCTCCACTAGTATTTTATAAGATGATCATTTAAATTGTTGAATTTATGGCTTTTATGCTTCAATAATGAATGTTGAAATGTTGTATTATGTATAAATTATGGTTTCACATACTATTAGATTTAAAAGTTTTTGTTGGTCTACGTTACGCTAGTGAAGATGAATATACTGTATGTAATAAAACCGGGGAGATAATAAGACGAGAAGAGCGCATATGTGGTCCAAAAACACAACCAAGGCCTATTTGTGTTCCTTAGTTTTAAAATGTTTATTAAATTTAAATATATTTTCTGGTATTGATACACATTCCCTTCAACAGCCTGCTCTTTTTAATAATAAAATTAGTCTTAAAAAAGATATTATAGAAAAATTTATAGATTTATCTTCTATTAGTTTACATTATATCGCAAAAAAATCAACAGAAAATCTGAAATCTAATTCAAAAAGACAACTCTACAATAAGCTTCATTTATTTCAAGGAAATTGATTTACTTACTACTGTATTGTCAATGTTTATTATGACGCCATTGATCTAGACTAGAATAGATCTGGGTACTACTAATAATATTAGAATTACTATATTGGGAATAAAAATGATATTGGGAATACTACTTAATATTAGAATTACTATATTGGGAATAAAAACAAAAATTTATATTCACGAGTTTTATTTTATTTATAAATAAATAAATATTATACCTAAAGGCATATTAATATGATCAGATAAAAGTGTAAATATGAATTTGGAACACATTTATAAATTAAACAAATTTAATAAACTAAGTAAATGTTCATACATGAAAATTATAAAAAAATATTCAGATATTTTTATATATATGTTTAGCATTTGACATGCTTAGCACTATACATTAAACACAAAGTGAAAAAAAATATTCGTCTCCACTCCGTCCTTGTCCTGCTCGTAAATTTCGGTCGTAACATTTTATTGCTTTTTTCATAATGCTTTGTAAATACAACTTTAAACCATACGTATAAGGTTGAATTTGGAAAGAATGCATTTATATCATAACTATAACTAATTAAGATACAACTGGCAGTTTTAGACGTTTATTTTGTTCGAAACTGTGCATCTATGATTTAATAAATCAATGAGAAGTAAGCATCTTTGACGCGGAACAAAATACTGTTTAGTGGATAAACTTCTAGAGGAAATAAGCTGTTATAAATAAACTTATATAATCATTTCTGCGAAGAATCTGCGCAGCTAGCTGACTGACCACATTCGTAACGACGTCGTAAGAGCGAATATGTATGAAAGAGGGTATTGGTGTAAAGATGCGAAAGGGAATGCTCCGATGATTCGGACATGTGGAAAGAATGTCAGACGAGCGACTGTTTAAGAAGATATACAATTATTTAGATATTTTTATATTTATTTTTAGCATTTGACGTGCTCAGAACTATACATATAATGTATGAAAATACTTCCGACAGATGGCGCAGGCGTCACCTAAAGACAAGTATGAAGTTAAGTATGAATGTGTTATCGAAATCAGCAGTCAGGAGCAATTGTCACAATGGCTGAATTGGCAAAGCATCTGGTCGGTATCCAGGAGATGCAAGTTCAAATCCTGCTGGTGACTGTTATTTTCGTTTTCCCATTTTTACTTTGTATTTAAGATATACAATGCGAAAGTGGAAGGATGTAGGTATAGGAGGAGACCGATACTCACCTACCTAGATCAAATCAGTCATGTATTGAAGGAAGGTGGAGTCAGGAGTCTCCGAAACCGGCGAACGTGTATGAAGGGAATTATTAATGTTGAGGAAGCGGGAGATGTATGTAAGAATAGAGCCTCTTGGCACTCTGTTCTCTCTGCCTACCACGCAAGGGAAATGGCGTGATGATATATTATTTAGTTAGTTATAAAATCATTAAAAATTATTGATAATTTGGAGCAACTGGAGAGCAAATATCAAAAGAAAAATGTAGAACAATCTCATTTTAAATATTAATACAAATATTTAAAATGAGATTGTTAGTGTGTTATTAATGTAGATATATAAATCTATTTATATTTGATACAGGTGCGTTACTATTTGGTTTTATAACTAGCCTTTACCAGCGGCTTCGCCGCAGCCATAAGCTAGTTTTTCTAGTAAGTCAAATCAAGGCCTTTCGAATAAAAAAAGTTGCATCAAAATCCATCTAGTAGTTCTTTATAAATAAATTCTAAAAAAAAATCTAGTTTAAATAATTTTCTAGTTTTTCGATTATATCTCAGGTTCTCGATATAGTAGCGGGATAAAATGTATACCAGTTTTTAAGTCTAATCAAGGCCTTTCAAATAAAAAAAGTTGCATCATAATCCGTTCAGTAGTTTTTGTGTGATGCGCGAACAAACAAACAGATAAACAGACAAAAATTCTAAAGAAAATTGTTTTGTGTTTAGACACGCATATATAGCCTATTACAGATATTTTTTCTCTAATATCTTAAGTGTACAGACACAACTCTGTTACAGCTTTATAATAGTATAGATTAAGCATAAGTAGTAGACAGAGACCAACTTTATAAAATTTAAGACAATAGGTCCCTACGAGCAATACAATATTGAATTAGGAAACAAGTGAATAATGGAGGGAAGGCTGTCTTACGGCAAGTTGTACTCCGCTGCCTCTACATACCCTCTAAAGAACAGGCGCCAGTCTAGTACGAATGAACTAAGAAAATATTAGTGGCCCCTTGGAAATACCTGCACTAAGAAACCGTCTGTGTACCACGGGGGACCACACTGCCAGATTCAGAACAATTATTTGTAGATCACACAAAGAATTATGCTGTGTAGATATCAAACTCACAACACTTGGCACGGGAGGTTGGTATCTAAACCACTTCGCAGTCTCTTAAGCCGCCGGCGGACCACCGAAGGAATGTAACATAGTTCCAGTGGCCCGCCAATAAAGGCGGAGAGACGGCACACGGCGGGTTTCTTTAGTGGGTGAGGGCCCCACACTACCCTGTTCGTTGCCCCGAACGACGGGGTGTGCGGTTGGGTACATTTTTTCCCGCCTAAACAAAAAAAAAAAGGTCATTAACTTCCCGAATAAAATAAAGATCACAAAGAAACAGGGTGAACATTCATTATAACCTGCATGTTTCTGCTGATTGAGAATTAGAATCGAATTTTCTAGACCACATGTAGGAGTTTCTTAAAGTAACTGCGTATTTCTTCTCACTTGTCATAATATTGACAATAATGTTACAATGTTAAAGGTAATAAATACTGTTGTAATATATTTGTTACAACACACAATACCAGAAAGTTTTGCGAAAAAAAGTTTTTTTTTTTGTATAAGGCACTTGCAATTCATTGGTCACACACACGTGTAATTCACTGGTCGAATTTCGAATTTCCCTCCACATTTTTTCCGAGAGCCAAATTAAATTATCGTGTCTCATTTAAAAATGGATGCATCGAGAATATTTTCGTGCGATGATTTTCTACGATTTTAAATGTGCCCTAAAACCTGATGAGTCATTTGATCGACTTCAAATGGCTTTAATGAATGAAGGACCTTCAAAAGCAACCATCAACTGTTGGCATAGCGAGTTCAAGCGTGGTCGCCTTACTTTGGGCGATGAACAAAGGAGGGGTCGTCCTACAACGGCTGTCACGGAAGAAAGTGTGCTGGCAGTAAACAATTTAATTCAAGAAAACAGGCGAATTACATACGTGGAGATTCAGCATACACTGCAGAATTTTCGAGGCGTTCATAAGATTCTACACGAGCACCTTCGCGTGAGGTGGATAGTTTCGCGCTGGGTGCCGCACAACCTCACCGAAGGTTACACTTAGTGAAACGAAAAAGTGACAAATATTTTAGCCAATAACTCTAAGCAACAACAAATTTAGCCTATGACAGAATGAGATAGAATACAGATAATTTTATCTTCTCTTTCTAAAAGCTAAAAAAAAACTAAGTACTTTTTCAAATATTTATAATCTTCATATCATACCATACCACTTACCATCATACCTAACGACGACGTAAGAGAGCGAGTAGATGTGAAAGAGAGAGTATTAGTGTAAAGATGCGAAAGGGAATTTGGAAAGAATGCCGGACGAGTGACTGGTTAAGAAGATATACAATGCCAAAGTGGAATAATGTAGGTACAGGGGGAAACCGAGACTCACCTACCTTGTCCAAATCAGTCACGACTGTGTTAAAGGAAGGTGGAGTCAGGAGTCTCCCAATCCGGCGAGCGTGTATAAAGAGAATTATAAATGTGAATAAATTATAAATGTGAATTATAAATGTTGAGGAAGCGAGAAATGTATGCATGAATTGAGCCTTTTGGCACTCTGTTCTCTCTGCCTACCCTGCAAGGGAGATGACGTGACGATAATTAAGTAAGTATAATCTTCATAATAATAGCAATGCATTTTGGTTTAAACCTAAAGATGGTTCATTCCTTCCAGAGGTGAGGGTAGGTACAGTACAGATCGTTCAATATCTGTGTAGTGACGGACAAGAGTAAAAGTGTCATCACTTCATGCGTAAGTTTAAAAACCGCGCATTTTTACAATTCACGTTTGTGAAGGGTTCAGCTTCGGCTTGATAGTACCTATTCTTTAGTATAGTTCAGTCATAATAGCAGTGATTACATCTTAAAAAAATAAGCAATTAACAAACTCTTCTCATAAGCGGATATTGTTGCTAAAATTTCTCAATACTATTTTATTTCAATTCATAAACATTATAAGCAATGAGGGTTTCCTCTATTAGACCAATCCAAAAAAAAACACATGTATTAGATTATAATAATTTAATTAGAATTTTAGCTGTACCTAACGGTTAGCTTTTATTTTCAAAGAAGATCTCTGAATAACCTTATTATTATAACAATTTACACAAGCTATAAAGTTAGTAAAATACTAGAATCAGATAAGGTTTATTATTAAATCATAAACACAGCGAGACAGACCCCCAGCAAACAATTCAAAGCCATATAATCTTTAAGAACATTTTCTAGAACTAATAAAACATTCCTGAGATAACTGCAAATATGTTCTCATTTTATTTGCCTTCGCCTACGCTCAACTTCGCAAACAATATCAAATAAAGTTGCAGTACTTTCCACCGGCCTGTAACGATGACGATTTGAAACTGATTTCAGATAAAATTCTGACGCGCGTCTCCTCGCGATATATACTCAATTGTCGCGGGAAAATTCACATTAGGATCGCTCTACTGGGGCAATAGGTAGAATCGTTTAATACCATTATTCCTTTTTAAACTTGGCATTCTTTTTGGATTCGAAATATATTTACCTATAGGTAAGGTGCACATATTAAATCACATTTATATATCTAGTTCAAACGCGGGAAAATTATCATTTTAAAAACACTTTACTGCGGCTAATAGGTAGAATCATATTATATATTATACTATACCTCTGTTTCGACGGTAAAATGAGGTTTAATTAAAAATAGGGATATTAATACGCAACCTTAAATAAATATTGGCACGGTTAACAATCAGATACTAATTCTAATTACAAATATTAAGCCTATATTTTTTTTAGAATCTCAATTTTTTATTTTAGTGGTGTTGTTGATTTTTCATTTATTGCTGAAACAGAATGGCACTAATGGCAGATTTCTACCACCATCTTGACCGCTTTCAACAGCCTGTAAATTTGACCATAGATTAGAATATTACTAACGAAGCTTGTACACTTTGACCATTAGCCACACAGTCTAGTTTCACACACTGGTGAACAATCTGTCTTGTCCTTGCGTGGTAGGTTTTTGTTATCAAGTGGACAAATTCCGCTCTACGTAATAATCACTAACGAAGCTATTTCAAACTATCGATTATAATAACATTTACTAGTCACACACAAGTTTAGAACAGCTATTTATGTGTAGCACAAATATTTGTGCAGGAAACAAAGACACAATGAAAAAAAAAAACATGGGAGGTCGATATATAAAACCTCTTTAAACCTCTATTGTTAACCATTTTTTGGCATATACCTATTGTATTTATCGTCACATGTTTTACTTTTTTGCTAATTTAAATAATATTTAAAAAAATCAGGTCCCACCGAGATTTGAACTCGGATCGCTGGATTCAGAGTCCAGAGTGCTAACCGTTACACCATGGGACCTCTTCGCGTTACCTTCAAAATACTGGTTTATGTTATTTCATTTTAAGAAAACACTATGAGAAGAGTAATTATTTAATTTCTTTTGTTTTTTTTGACGATGATTGTGTTATGTTTAGGAACCGCAAATACTCAATATTAAGATTTCAGAGTTCCGTGATAGGAGCGTACCGCAAGTTATATCTACTTTAAGTCTTATGACTAAAATTAATGAACGAATAAAAATATCTTCAGCGTTGGGGTTTTCCTGAATAAATTAAATATTGTTTTAGATATTAACAATGTGTAGAACAAATACAAGAGAATGTGAGACAGTGGAGACGGGCAAGAAGAAGCCACAAGGCGCTACCGTGGAAGAAGCGCTTACTATGACAGGTTAGTATTAAACTGTCCTACTACACTAATACTACAAAATAATGCGAATATCCACCAAACACGCTAAACGGCCGAATCGATTTGGATGGTGGTTAAGTAGACGGCATAATATAGTACATAATGCATGATTGTGTGCGTTAATACAAGTGCACTATCTGTTCCATCACTCTTATAGTCTGATTTTGAGCGGCTTTACGTACTTTCCGAAGCACGAGGAAGAAACACCGCTAATTTCCTTACTCCGGCCTGCTATTGAGAATTTTTTGACGGAAAAAGCCTATAACTTTTTGTCAGTCTGACCCTATTTTTTTTTATTGCTTATGGTGGCAGACGAGCCACTGCCCACCTGATGGTAAATGGTAACCGTCGCTCATGGACTCAACTATACCGAGAGTACTGTCAAGCTGCTGCTCACCATTTCATTTCATAGATATGAAATGAAATAATAAATGACTCTTGACTGACATGCTTCATGACCGATCACACAAGAGACGGTGGTACCGCCCCGTTCGGACCCGATAGCAAGTGAGTACTCTCACTTGGTACCCAGCCCTATGTTTTTTTTTTTGTAAAAATCCTTTATGTACCTACCGGGCGGGCAGACAGGTTATGCCAGAATCCCAATTTTCACAATTGGTATACCTGCTAAAACCCGGCGGTGTTCCTTCAGACTTAGGTACCTAGTTCTTACCACCGAAGGAATGTAACATGGTTCCTGTGGCCCGCCAATAAAGGCGGAGAGACAGCACACGGCGGGTTTCTTTAGTGGGTGAGGGCCCCACACTGCCCTGTTCGTTGCCCAGAACGACGGGGTGTGCGGTTAGGGACATTTTTTCCCGCCTTAACAAAAAAAAAGGGTACCTAGTTCTCTCTTCACTGCTGCGGTAGTGGTATGAATATCCACAGAACAGATAAGAGAGGTCCTCTTATTCTGTTCTGTGTGAATATCCAACAAATAAAATATATATCCAACTAATAACTACGTGGGTGTAAATTCGGAAAAATCATTTTATGGGGGATTGCCCTTTTTTTTTTGTTAAGGCGGGAAAAAATGTTCCTAACCGCACACCCCGTCGTTCGGGGCAACGAACAGGGTAGTGTGGGGCCCTCACCCACTAAAGAAACCCGCCGTGTGCCGTCTCTCCGCCTTTGTTGGCGGGCCACTGGAACTATGTTACATTCCTTCGGTGGTATGGGGGATTGCCCTGACATATTAACTTAAACCAATAATGATTATGCTTACTAACTTTTATAAAGCTTTAACAGAGCCGTATCTGTATATTTAAGATATTTGCGAAAAAAAAAACTGTACTAGGCTTTATACGCGTTTCTGAACATAAATAGTTTTTTGTCTGTTTTCTGTTTGTTTGCTCGCACATCACGAAAAAACTACTCAACGTATTTTAATGCAACTTTTTTTTGATAGCTCTTAATTAGACTTAAAAACGGCTGTTACCTTTTATCCCGCTAATATATCGAGAACGCTCTTACATAACTTAACTTTACATACCATTAAACTAACTGGGTAGTTTTATGCACTTCCTGAAATAATTTTAAGACCATTATAAAACAGCGGTACACTGCTGGACATAGAACTCCCCAAGAGAACGCCACAACGAGCAATCCCGTCATGGGGGATAATGCCGTAATCGCCACGCTTGGCAGGCGGGTTGGCGATCGCAGTGGATGCTGTTAATACTCAAGGGAGTGCTGCTGCCCACTCCCCCGTTATTCCCTCAGTCTGCTCTTACGACTCCCGTGGGTAGAGAGGGGTGGGACAATTCTAAAGCCAGCCCACACGGCCATTGTCTGTTTATAGTATTGTTTTATTTATACATATCAATTTGACACACAGGTTTCGGCAAATATAACTTTGGGCTGCTTTTAATCTGTAGCTGGACGCTGCAAGCGATGGGTATGGACATGTTTGGTACCAGTTTCGTGGTGGCAGCTGCCGTCTGCGACCTTCAGCTCACCATGCAGCAAAGAGCATTGCTCACTGCTATGCCTCTTCTAGGTAAGTTTGTTTAATAGTATAAAAAAGAAAGAAAGAAAAACATTTATTTGAAGAAAATAAAAACATAGTCTAAGTAAGATAATAAAATAACATAAAGGCATGATTATTATACTAAAAGAACAATAATATTAAAAAGAGTATGGGGATTTGATTTAGCCTATTGTCAGACTTGCGTCTGACGCTGGTTTTCAACTAAGCATGATTAGTAACCAAACGAAACTCGCCCGCAGGAATAGAGTTTTTATAATTTGAAAATAACTCATTATGGTATTCAATCATCGATAGTATGTTATAATTATTATACTAGTACTACACTACTTATCTATAAACACAGGAAAAATAAAACATAAAATACTAAAAAAATAATAGGTATTCTTATATTTTTTAATAACATACATAAGTAGGTACCGTTACGGCATCAAGAAGTGATAAACAAACAAACTTCACAGACAATAAAAATAACTTACAGACGTATTAGCTCTGACGTACTAATTTAAAAACATACTTGTATTTGTGCATAGGAACAGAAAAAATTAAATTAACCTTCAAATCTAGAGCAATAATTCTTGTTCACATAATTATCTTGTTATCAAATCACCCGTTTATAATTTACATTAGCATATTATATAAATACGGTGATAAAACGATGCCACCAGCAAAGTGTTGAGTAAATAACTTACTGGCTTCAATTATGGCATCAATGTATTATATTTTTTCTTGCACTAGGAAATAATATATCCTTGTATTCTGGAGACTTTAAATACATACATTTGACGGGCACAAAGTATATAGACATTCAGGACAACGACGCGACTATATATATAATACGACGCGACGCGACACGAAAATATCAAATAGAGGTATACAACCGCTACTTATGGCCTACGTTGCCGCCTAATATGAATGCAATACAGTGCACATAGACCTGTAGACGTCAAAAACCTCGTGGATAAATGGAACGTAAGAAATAAAACTTAGAAAACCGTTAGTTGAAATCTATCCAGTTGTTGTGATGCGCGGACAACGACAGGTCTCTATTATATAGGTATAATAACTTCCAAGTATAGTTATTTATCTATGATAATAACCTTTCGCAACTTGTTTTATAGTGCAGTACGAATGAGTGAATATAAATATATTCATTCATTCGCTCTATTTTATTTTTTTATGTGTTCGATGTATGACACAAATGAGTCATGTTAACTTCTGTTTTCTCCTTTTAGGTGTGGTAGCGGGTGCTCAATTCTGGGGCTATGTCTCCGACACGAAGGGGCGCAAGCTGTCCCTTATGTTGTCCATGGCCATAGGGTTTGTTTTTGCAGCCCTCAGCAGTTTGTCTCCCACCTGGCAGGTCATGGCTGTGCTCAAACTGATATCTTCTACTTTGTAAGTATAAATACAGATTATAATAGTGTTGACAGTTGTCCAGGTTATTTTTCATTTTAAGTATATTCTTATGTACAAACTGATGGGAAATAAAATTGAACTTGATCTAACATGAATTGGAAATTAAGTATTCAAAATTCGGACTGCCTCGGTCCGATTCGCTGTCTAGCTTGTTAATTTATCTACCTTTCTTGTTTCTAGTAGAAAAACTGCTTCAGTTATTATAATTGGATAGTCTATATAAACATCCTGAATATAGACTAAAAATGCCAACATTTGCAGCTTCGCTGAAACAGGAGGTGTTCGAGCATTCGTGATTGTTCCTCATAATAAATAGTGTAACTGCGAATGTAATGTTCAACTAGTCCGTGATAAGCCATTCCTCGATCCCCGTAAACCGTTTACATTCGTTTGTTTCAAAGATGCCATCGCCTATGTCGTTGTTATAGTGATAGAGCCTTGCTTATCGCAGCATGAATGAGCCGGCTCAATCAGGGAAGTACTACCCTCCCACAAAAGATCAACGTGAAACAACGGTATGTACTCTACCGATGTATTTCATGTGGTGAGAGCGCCGCATTCCCAAACTCCTTCTCTATCCTCTCGTTATACTTCTTCTTCATCTTCTATCCCTTTCCTCGCTGATGGCGGTGTGCGAGTGACGCCTCTGTTGTTGCTAGCGTCTATAGGTTATTGTTACCGCTTACCATCAGATAGGCCGTATGCTTGTTTGCCACACACATACGAGAAGTAGTAAATAAAAGTAACAAACAAACAAATTCACTTTAAACATATACAACTTCAGTACGGATGCATAGGTACATATTCATAAATATTTTTCTATGAGAACTTATCGTTATCACTGGCGTAGTTTTGTGTAAATGTAAATGGAGCCTTTATAGGCCTAGGTACAGTTTCAGATAAAACATAAAAATACATAGCATAACAACACAAAACATAGCATCCATCCATCAGCCTTTCGACGTCCACTGCTGGACATAGGCCTCCCCAAAATGAGGGATAGTGCCGTAATCGCCACGCTTGACAGGCGGGTTGGCGATCGCAGTGAATGTTGTTAATACTTGAGGGAGTGCTGCTGCCCACTGCCCCGGTATTCCCTCAGTTGGCTCTTACGACTCCCATGGGTGGAGAGGGGTGGGACAATTCTAAAGCCGGGCCCACACGGCAATCAGACGTATTACCAACCCCACTTAAAGGAATAAATAGGAAGTAGACAGAAAGGATAATAGACAGGAGCAGAAAGGGGATCCCTCAGCGCTTTCACTTACCGAACGAAACTCGATAGTAGGAACACTTACTCTGCCTTCACAATGATAATGCACAAGGATGTAATTCCCCGGTCTAACGGGCCCGTTTATACTGTATTGAAGGCTCAAGGAATTCGCTAAAGATTTGGAGAAAAAACGCGTGTATAATTCACGCGTCGCCAACACCAAGGAAAGGAATGGGAAGCGCAGAGTAGGAATAATTAGAAGAGGATGAGAATGATAATAAGGCGAGGATATTGAGAGGATTTAAGCTTCTAGCGCTCTCATTTACCGTACGAAACCCAACGATAAGAGTACCTACCCTTCTTTCACATTGATCTTCTGTAAGAGGGTGCTTCGTTATATCGTCAGCTATATCATAACCAGTAACATGACGATCAAACATTATTCGTAAAACGGAAACATTGACGTCACACGAATCGCGGTCCGCGTCATGGAGCCGTTTGAATGTTATCTCTTATATAAAGACGGACCTATATATTTACACGAGATACCCCCCCACACAAGACAAAGACTAGATAACGTCTAAACAAACCTCAGAGTTATAATAAGAACGTCAATAATGTAATTGTGTGAATAATAATGTTTCATATTTGCTATTTTATACAAGGAAGTCAGAAAATGGCGCCTTTAACAGAAGATGTGTCAAACCTACAGAGTGCCGGATGCCTACACCCGTTCTTCATCCTTGCCGTCTCCTATATTATATTTTAGGTGACACGCGAGTGATGCCTCTGGTGTTGCTAATGTCCATAGCCTATAGTAGGTACCCACTTAGAATCAGGTGGGAGGTTAGGTGGCTGAACTGAACCAATTTTGGTGGCACTTTTCTTTTTGAGAGCTCTGTTTTTGACTTGAAAACTGTATACATTTTATCACGTTTCTATAACGGGAACCTGAGATATAAGCGTAAATCTAGCTTTTACCTAGTAGTTACTAGTGCCAGTGAAGCAAAGCTAATCTATACTATTATAAAGCTACTAGCCTTTGCCCGCGGCTTCGCCGCAGCCAAAAGCTAGTTTTTTTAGTTATATCTCAGGTTCCCGATATTGTAGCGGGATAAAATGTATACCAGTTATTAAGTCCAATCAAGAGCTATCAAATATAAAGAGTTGCAACAAAATCCGTTCAATAATTTTTGCGTGATGCGCGAACAAACAAACAGACAAAAAATCTAAAAAAAAAAACATTTTGTGTTTAGACACGCCTATAAAAATAAATAAGTGAAAACCTAATAAAGTAATTTTTTCTCAAATATCTTAAATGTACATACATATCAAAAATTACTGATTTAGGCTATATAGGCGTCTAAACACAAAACGATTTTTTTTAGATTTTTTGTCTGTTTGTCTGTTTATCTGTTTGTCTGTTTGTTTGTTCGCGCATCACGCAAAAACTACTGAACGGATTTTGATGCAATTTTTTTTGTTTCATAGCTCTTGATTAGACTTAACAACTGGTATACATTTTATTCCGCTACTATATCGGGAACCTGATATGTAACGAAACAACTAGCTTTTGGCTGCGGTGGAGCTGCAAGCAAGGGCTAGTATTAAACAAAAACAAAAATACAACAGATGACTAACACTAATGATATTAATAACAGTTACCCTTGTCAACAGTACTTCAGCCAGCAACTCGGGGGCCTACACTTTACTCGGCGAGAGTTGCTCGGAGCGAGCTCGCGGAAAAGCCATGCTTTTGTGCACATGTGCTCTGATGTGCTCGCAAGCAACCGTCGCTGGTATGTTAACATACTAATAAACATATATGATTCATATCACCCTATATACGCTTTATTTTAAAACCATAGATTTTATAAGGTGACGTGACGGATAAAGAATACAGTGTATAAGTGTCACCACTCCATTCTTTCTTGCGCCGTGCGAGACGGCTAAGGGGGTTTGTGTACCAAGTGAGAGTCTTTTTTGACCGCTGCACGTCATCTGCATATGCCAACCGTAAAGCACTTCGGTTTTCGAGGTTGTAACGAGAGATCAAAGAACATGGTATGCAATAGCTTGGTAGTGAAAAAACCTGGGTGTATATATCACAATATCATTTTTACTTCCTTACTAATATTATAAATGTGAAAGTAGGTTTGTTTGTTTGTTTGAATTTCAAGCTCTAATAAATCAACCGATCATCATTAGATTTTGTATACATTATAGTGCAGAACCGAGAAAAGTGTTTTTTTTTCAAACAAAACCGATTAATTTGATTTTTTTTCACAGTATTCGCCTACCCTATTTTGCCTCTGGAATTTTCCTATCATATCGAGTTTCTGGACATCACGTTCCGTTCGTGGCGTCTACTGGCCTTAGTGATGTCTCTGCCCTGTGCTGCCACAGCCTGCCTGCTGCAGCTGTTTCATGAAAGCCCCAAGTTCCTCGCCACTCACGGCAGATACGAGGAGGCTTTGACAGTGCTGAAGAATATCTATGTCACCAACACTGGCAGCAGTCCTGAAAGTTTTCCGGTAATAATTTGTGTTTATGTCTGCCTCTGTGGTGCAGCGGTAGTGTGAGCGACTGGCAATAGGCTCGCCCCTATTACGTGGAACTTAAACATAGCTGGCGAATCGTGAGTGTGTAATACACCTCTGCCTACTCCTTCGGGGAATACAGGCGTGATGCTATGCTTTGTCATGAGATATTATTTTATTATTTAAACGCTATCCATCTATTTATATTTATCTATCAACGTTTATTTCGTCTACTTCTTTCCTATAAGCGCCACAATGAGTGGGAGCACAGGAAGTCACAGTGCTGCTTGCACGCTTCGCTTTAACTAGGTTGTCTATGCAGGGGGGTTAGACGGAATCTCATATCTTACAATCGACATCGTATCGACTTGCTTGTGATTGGTAGAGAAACCGACGCTTGATGTCACAATAATCCGTTGGCCAATCACGGTGATCTCTCAACCAATCACAGTGATAACGATACGATCGACAAGTGAGATATGAGATTCCTTCTAACCCCCCTGTACGATAGACCTTGCTGGAGACCTTCTTCCTCAAATTTTATCAGTTCGTTCAACGATATAACCGTACATTGTCACTTCATTGTGGCAACTCTTCGGGCCATGTCGGTTACTCTCGGTCTCCTACGTATATCCATATTTTGAATTTTATCTTTTAAAAATCCCAAATATAATCTCTTCATAGTATATTATGTGACTGAGCTTATTTAAGAGAAATGTATTATTAAAACAAATGTTGTTCTTTTTGCGTAGGTGAAAAAACTAATGGAGGAGTCTGACACTCAAAGCACGTCAGGCCAAATCTCTTTCTTCTCATCTATCTGGCAGCAGACGGTACCCCTATTCAGACAGCCACTGCTCAAAAATACCCTAAAGCTGTTTTACCTTGTGGCTGTTATTTACATGACGTAAGCAATAATTTTATTACTTTTATCTAACATATTAATTTATTGACCAACGCTTTTCGATGCAAAAGACTGTGAATTGGCTTCGGCAACCTACAACCTTTTAAGTTATTGAAGTATTTATATTACTTCTTTTTGAGCGCCAAAAAGGACGCCATGATGCAATTTCAAGGCTTTAAACGTCTCATTATAGGACATGCATCTCCCTTCAGAATGCGAGGGGTCCAATGAATTGACCTGGCTGGATTTTACAGACATTAGAAGCTCTCAAGAAAATCTCTCAGTTATGGTTTCGTCGCGCTACTTTCCGTTATCTTTTATTTTACTAAGGCGGGAAAAAACGAACTGAACCGCACATCCCACCGTTCGTGGCAACGAACAGAGCAGTGTGGGGCACCACCCACTAAATAAGCCCACAGTATGCCGTCTCTCCGCCTGTATTGGCGGATCACTGATACTGTGTGTCATAATTACTTCAGTGGTCCGCCGGCGGCTTACCCTTTTGGGTACCCTCTACAACGCGAACTGAAGATAATTTGTTGACAAATGCACAAGGGTCTTGTGTTATCTCACCTTTATATTGTGGATCTAACTCAATACCTTTGTGGTGGCTATGTAATCTCAAAATAATATAATATGCGAAAACTTCTACCATCTGAGCTCTTTGAATCTATAAAAATGGCCATAATTTTTTTTTTTATATGTTGCATTTTTATTAGATCTACTAAATTTTGTATATTATACTTACTTGTTACAGTGGCAGTGGTTTTATTCTCTGGCTACCGTACATTATGAACAACTTGTTCTCGGTGCTAGAAGTCGGCGGTGGTGATGGTATGAACCTGTGCACGGTCGTCAGATACTCTATGCAAGATATCCTCCCTACAGGGAATATTACAGTAAGTATTAAATAATTTGTTATTCAGTTTGTTAGTTTTGTTAATACCAACAGGCTTTGGATTGGCGAAGCAAAAGGTGTTTTATTCCACACAATTATTAATTTAGTACCTTAATTTGTAATAAAATAAATTCTACTTATTTTTTTAAACAATCTTGTAATTTTAAGGAACACAAACTTTTTAACTTGATACCTTCTTAGTATCACTTGACATTGCAAGTTAATGATCCTTCGAGCGTCAAGGAACTGGTTTCGTACTGTGTTAGATGCGCACGTAGGTTATGGCACTCGACAGTTTGATTATATATTATAATACACTATGTATATTACGCTAAATATCAATCCACTGCATAGAACACACACACAAACACAGGGACGTAGCATATACACATTATGCCATTACGTTTATCAGTTAACTATAAAATTAAAACACATACTGGCAGAATATGCGACTAACCACTATAACTGTATTTTCAGGACATTGAAATCTGTGATGCCACTATTCAGGAAACCACTCTTTTCTCAGCGATGACGTACGGAGCCTTGGCCAGTTTTTCCAATTTAGTACTTTCTTTAACCTGCGGCAGTCGCAAGAAACAAGCCATGATGTGGATTCTGGCCATGTCTGCTAGTTCTGCAGTACTTATCAACGTGGTACCGGTGCCTCTAGCTGGAGGAATATTCTTCTTCTTCTTCATGATGTGTGCGCTCTCAATGGGAATTCTCAGTGTTTATTTTGTGGAATTATACCCTACGTCTTTGAGGTATGTTTACATTACTTATCCCATTTATAATCATCAAGAGTTATGGATACCCGGGAATCTATAAAGCCCAAAAAGAGGGTAGAAATATCAGCATGATAATTTATAACTGCAAGGATAGTAAAGAAGTAAGCTCACCTAATGGTAAGTAATTTACATAGCTTATAGAAAATATCAACATCGGTATCAAAGAGATAGGATGATGAAGAAAGAATGAGGAAAGAGTTTGAGCATCCAGCTCTCTCACTCACTGATTATAGTATAGCAGAAACAATAGGTACATACAGTTGCTTTATGCCAATATTCTGTTAAAGCGCAGGCTTTGAACTGGTCTCTGGTGGAAGGGGTGACTGCATTAGCAATACCGTATCATTTAACTACAATTACTGTTGTTAATATCGCCTTCACAGATCTTGCACTTGAGCTTCAAGAGTAAACTATCCACCCATCCATCGATCAGCCTTTTATTATACAGTTTTAGATATGGAATCCTCGAGAGAGTCCCAGAAAAAGCAGGCCTGTGCCGTATCCAACAGCTTTCAGCAACTTTGGCCAGTTCATCGGTCCACTCGAGAACCTCTTTTCCCCAACGGTTATCAGTTCGTTAAGCAATGGCCTGCTCATTGCCACTCCAAGTTACTGACTCGGCTAAACTATGATGTTACTCACTTCACAGAGGGATGGTTTCCTGCCTGTCTGTGATGCTGGGAAGATTGTTCGCGTTTGCGGGTGTTAATTTGATAGGAGCACTCATTTCTACTGATTGTGAGGCGACTTTCTATGGATGGGCTTGTTTATTACTTAGTAAGTATTGTTGATTTATTAACACAAAGTGAGAAAATGTGAACCTAAAGGGACGGTATTCCAGGAGATGCAGGTTCAGATCCTGCTTGTGACTGTTATTTTCGATTTCACATTTTAACACTATGCGCATGTCAGATGCTAAAAATATATATAAATTTATGAAAATAAAATGTTGATTTAGTTTATTAGATTTTAGATTTATGTGGTTTGGGAATAAAATAAAATTTCTAATTATTTTCCCTGTTTTACAAATTTTTGTGAAACTAGGAAAAGAAAATTTTCTACAACAAGGATTTGAAGTTCCGTTTTTCCCTAACTGGGAGAATGCTCTAAGCCTGTAAGCTATCGTAAACAAATACGTACTTCAAAATAAATTGGAAATAATTGTTAATTTTTTACAGCTGCAATAGGCGTAGCATGGCTGCTGCCCTCTGACAGAAAACCCAAAAACTAAAAGGCATTTAATGATTGGTTTGGTAACAAATGAAGACTGAATATCAAGTATCTACAATAAGTAGTAATCATAAGGAATATTTATTTACCGACTGATAATTATAAGTTCATAATATTAGCCTTATTACATAAGACTGGATTTGACAGTGTAAGTTATTTTGTATATAAATACTATTATAAAGCTTTAACAGAGCTATGTGTGTGCTTGCAGTGTGGGGCCGCCTTTAGAATTATTCCACGCCTCTCCACCCATGGGAGTCGTAAGAGCCGACTGAGGGAATACCGAGGGAGTAGAGAGAGGGCTGAAGCACTCCTTCGAGTATTAACAACATCCACTGCGATCGCCAACCCGCCTGCCAAGCGTGGCGATTACGGCACTATTCCCCATTCTTGGGGAGGCCTACGTCTAGCAGTGGACTTTAAAAGGCTGATGCATGGATGGATGGAGATAAGAATTAAGTTTTTGTTTTTATCTTATGTTTTTTTATGTTGTCATTTCTTTGTTTGATTTGATATGGTTGACGTGACTGCTAAGTGACAAACCCCAAAATAAAATAAAAAATATTTTAATTGGCTCCTTTAATCACAAACAATCGCAGATAGTAAGAATAGTAATCGATTCCTCAACTTCTATTTTTTATAATATCTAAGTAATATTTTATTGTAGTAAAATAGCCGCTACCCGCGACTTCATAATCGTGGAATTTAGATATTTTCAATAATATTCCAAATTAAACTAGCCTTTTTTTTTTGTTTAGGCGGGAAAAATGTACCAAACCGCACACCCCGTCGTTCGGGGCAACGAACAGGGTAGTGTGGGGCCCTCATCCACTAAAGAAACCCGCTGTGTGCCGTCTCTCCGCCTTTATTGGAAATTAAACTAGTCTAAGGCATTCCTTATAACATCAGCTATGTACCAGTGCAGGTATAGTTGTAATCGTTCCAGCCGTTCCGGATTATCTCCTGGAACAAAGATACTTTAAAAAATCCTATTTTGCTATAGGTAAAGCATACTTTTTTATTTCTATATACTTTCATAAATGCTTTTAATAAAAAGCTGTTTAATGTTATTTATTTTAACTTATATATTAAAACACTTTACTGATAGCGATTATTATGTCGAGTATATTTAAATATAGTAGATACTTAGATTGTCTAGATTGGCCTAGTTTCTTAATAACTTAGATAACAAAGTAAGATAAATAGTACATAAGTAGTATATACTATAAACCTCAACCAGTATATAAATGGGTTATCACCATTTTATGACGTAGTCCTGGTATGTGGCGTACTAATATCTATTTAGTGTATTAAATTAAAACAAACACGTTTTCAAAATAGTACTTAATTTGTTTATAAATTAAGTTTATTTGTGAGTGAGTGTTGTAATTGAATTTGTGTATAGTTATGTGTGTTCTTGTTTAATAAAGAGTTGTTACAAATTATAAACTTGTTGTTATTTATTATCATCATAACGGTAATGTAGAATCCGACTCCGTTCGTCTTCCTGGACTTTTATTTATATTACTTTATATATAAAGAAAACCCCTAAGCCCCCTGAGGGCAGAATTAATTAAGCTGGTGCAAAAATGTGGTTAAAGGGCAATCTCAGTCAGAAAATTAAAAATCGCAATTAGGACGAAGGTTAGACCAGAATATTTGATTTTGTGAGTACTGACCACTCATAAAGATGTTAGAGGTTCATAACAATTTACGAAAAAATGCACGCTCTCTGTCGATATAAATAAATAAATATTCATGGACATTTTCGATACAAGGTCCCAAACTAACGCTTGTGCTATGGGTACCAGATTACGGATATAATACATATATTACTTTTTTTTTGTAAATACATACATATAATAGATAGAAAACACCCAGACGCAGTACAAATATCTGTGTTCATCACACAAATAATTGTCCCGAGTGGGAATGGAAGCCACTCGGGTTTCAGCCTCTATTATATACCTGTGTATAAAATGATGAAACCCTCTCCTTATTATACTTCCTCTTCACCACCTATCCCTTTCTTTGGATTTGGCAACGCGCAAGTGCTGCTTCTAGTGTTGCTGACGTCTATAGTCTAGTCCAGGGATCTCCAAATTTTGAAGCCTAGGGCCGTAATGACTTTTTCAGTATGTTCTCGCCAAAACACATTTACATAAATCTCATTAGTGTTTTTTGTTTTACTGTAATTTTCAATTATTTGTTAGTTATTCATATGCTTAAGCTTAGATAATTAAGTTTTCTGCGTCATCATTTCTGTCGTTATGTTTTGCTTTGCAAGTTAATAAAACCGAGTAATTATAATTCTGTGTTTTCTTCTTCAACTTATCACAGCAATAGTAACAACAATAATACATTGGCTGTCACGAGCCAGATTGATGACACTAGTCTTATGCTGTCGCGGGCCGGACTGATGGCACTGGCGGGCTGGATTTGGCCCGCGGGCCGTAGTTTGGAGACCCCTGGTCTAGTCTATGGTAACCGACTACCATCAAGTAGGTCATATTGTTTGTTTGCCACTCTCGTAGTGCTAAAAAAGGTGCCCGCTCTGGAGATCGAACTCAAGATCTATAGTCGATACAGTCTATTGATTTATTCACTAGATTATAGCCTAAATTATTAATTTGCAACCTTGTGTTTTTAGTTTCACCGCACACTATCTACATAAAGTAATCGTGAATTAAGTAGAGGAACGAATGTCTGTTTAGGAAAACAGTTTTACTCGTTACAAGTTAGTATCATTACTTGCGAAACATCCTAGTTACGTGCGTTCGTTCAGAGTATAAGTCGGGTTGAAATAATGCTTAAAAATTCGTTAAGATAAATTATAAAGCTGTTTAATTAATTTTGTTAACATAAATACGGTCTTGAGGGTAAGTCATAATCACTATAAATTTAAAGTCACTACCGCAGAAGATAGGTACGATTCCACAAGATTTAATGTGATATCCAATCTTGTTCATCAGACCTTGATTCTCCTGTCCTGGACAGTATTCTGACTGGGTACTGGACCTCCTGGGTACATATGTGCGACTTATGTACCTACACATTTTATCATTTAACATCTATATAGAAAATAAGAATAACTATTAGCACATTATGTAGCGACATTATGTATATTAAGTATGTTATGTTTAGCAAATAATGTTGTGATATTTTTCATCTATTTTTTAAGCATTTGACATGCTTAGCCATATAAATTAACACAAAGTGAGATGTTGCTTTGAACAAACAATAGTAGATACATACTGTGAGCTGGTTTCGTAATAAATGAAATCCTATAACTAGGGTAAAAGATCCAGTGCTCAGCCTTTAATCCAGTTGTCGGCCGCGTGCGGCTGAAAAGAGAATACTAACTAAAGATCTGGCATTGATTTATATAGACACATCAAAAAAAGTTTGAGATCACTAGCAAAAAATGCTGTAGTTTTTAAATTTTACCCTATAAAAGAAAACCGCTCACGTGAAATCTTTAAAAAAAAAAACTTACTTAAATATTAATTATTTTTAATTATTTTACAAATAAAAATATGATTTGAAAACTTTAATGCAATTGTGACTAAAAAATAAATGAAAAAAAACGACAAAATAAGAAACATTATTAAGAATTTATTAGGGTTTTTATTTAGTACAAGATAACCACCCCTAGCTCGAACACAAGCAGCAATCCTCCTGGGCGTGCTAAGAATCTGTTATTTAGGATTTCTTACGATAACCTGTCCCATTCTTCAATAGCAGCTTCCCTGATCTCTGGCACTGTCTGGAGAGGTGGCTGACGGTTCTAAACAGCTGCCTTTAGAGCATCCCAAGCGTGCTCGATTGGATTCAAGTCAGGCGAACCGGCAGACCAGTCTAACCTGGCAATGTTGTGATCATGGATAGCAGCATTGACTCGTTGAGCTCGATGTGCGGGTGCATTATCATCAACCAATACGAATTGGTGGCCACGATTTATTCTAAATGGTCAGACGATTCCTTCGATAACAACATTTTGGTACAAAGCTGCAGTCATCGAGCCGAGATACGGGATTAACGGCGCTCTAGCTCCAATCATTATTCCGCTCCAAAAGGACACCGATTTCCCGCCTTGTTGAACAGTACTTACCAGTGGCAGTTCTTTGTAAATAAAATCCCAAAAAGGCTGATTTACTCCATAGTAAAAGGAAACATACTCTGCTGTTGTCGTTACCCTAATTAAAAAATAAATATACGTGGTACCCTCAGAAAGTTTTGAGAAACTAAAAAACTAACTTCTATGGATAAAATATTTTAATTCAATATTTTCAAAAATCTCTTCACCAGCCTCTTTACAAAGTTTCATGCGTCTTAACCAATTTTTGAAACATTTTTTCTAGTCCGTCGCAGACACCTCTTCCACGGCCTTCTCGAACGCTGCTAGCGCGTCTTCCGGCGATAAAACTGTATCCCTTTCAGCTGATTTTTTTATTTTAGGGAATAAAAAGAAGTCACACGGTGCCAGATCAGGACTGTAAGGAGGGTGACCTAAGACTCTAACCGATGCTGCTTTGGTCACGTAATGGAATTAAAATCAGATCCCGTCAAAGTGAAGAAACTAGCGATCAAAATTTTCCCTGAGCTTCTCGATCGCTTCACTTTCGTAGACGTTGGTTCGTTTTGAAACAGCCAAACTGTCGACTGACGCTTTGTTTCTGGATCGTATTGATAAATCCAGTATTCGTCACCTGTCACAATGTCGTAAACGCGCCGAAACAAGTCTGCTTAAAATTTTTGAATCATATCACGGCACCACTCCACACGGGCCTGCTTCTGAGCTTCGGTGAGGTTGTGCGGCACCCAGCGCGAAACTATCCTCCTCACGTGAAGGTTTTCGTGTAGAATCTTGTGAGCGCTTCCCGAACCAATCTGCAGTGTATGCTGAACATGCTGCTATTTTTACTTTTAAATAACCAATTTTTTCTAAATAATTACAAGTGGCCAGTGACTGTGCTTATACAAAAAAATATTTTTTCGCAAATGTTCTGCGTGGTCTGGTGAATAGCAACACAACTCTTCTATAAAACGATAATTTATAACGCAAATACTTTCTGATAAATCTATCAGATAACATGATTTGTGAATCGTAAACTTTTATCGTACACACTGTGTAAATCTATATATCTTTATGATTATTTATATGTTTTATAACAATTAATCTTATTATGACATCCTTCGCCTCAACACGCGGGGGTGTCATACGTTAATTATATTTATACTTATTTAGATTAAGGCATAAAATATTAGATATTTAAATTAAATATAAATGCAATATTAACAAAAATATACAAATAAAATAAAAAGTATTTATTTAAGTAATAATTATCAGGATGAACGATCAGAATACTAATATGGACTCCGGGAAAGTGTACTTTGAGGAAGCCCTTGACAGAGCAGGTATGTTTAGTAAACGTTTATATCAACTTTTCCCGCACTAAATACATCTATCTAATCTTACCATCGCGCACTCCCTCTCTCTCTCTCTCTCTCTCTCTCTCTCATGAACTTGTACTTGTGTAAATGCCTCAGTGGTCTGATGGTATGCTGCGGAGCATAAGGTTCCCCGAGGTATCCCGAGCCGGGCCAATAAAAAGTTTTGTTAATCCATCAAGAAATTCTCAATAGAAGTCCTGAGTTAGGAAGTAGGTGAACATGGCGACGAACATGGCTAATATATATTAACACTAGCTGCCGTGACTTAAATTACGATTCCCACACAGAATAACTCTTTATGTGATCCACAAACGGTTGTTCTGAGTCTGGGTGTACCTTGTGCCCGTGAAATTATATGTTTATAAAGTCCCCTTCAATGCAAGGATTATTCCTTAGTGCAGTGGTCTTTAAAAAAAAAGTGATGTGACGGAAGGCGCATCCCTAGAGGCCCACCTAGCCTGATACAGGAGTTTGATTGTGGTCTAACTATAAACGGTATCCGTAGATGTTATTAGCTTTAAGGTTGTTAACACTTGCCCAAGTGATTAGAGATAAAGAAGAAATAAGAGTAGAATAGATAAGGAGGAGGCCGTGTGGGGCCGGCTTTAGAATTTTCCCACCCCTCTCTACCCACGGGAGTCGTAAGAGCCGACTGAGGGAATACCGGGGGAGTGGGCAGCAGCACTCCCTCGAGTATTAACAACATCCACTGCGATCGCCAACCCGACTGCCAAGCGTGGCGATTACGGCATTATCCCCCATGACGGGACCGCTCGTTGTGGCGTTCTCTTGGGGAGGCCTATGTCCAGCAGTGGACGTTGAAAGGCTGATGGATGGATAGATGGAGATAAGGAGAAGGTTTAAAACTCCGGCACATTCATTTATAGAATGAAATACAGGATAGTGTGGGACCCGTATTCAGGAAAAAAAACGGTATGTGCCATCTCTCCGCCTGCGTTATAAGACCGTTAGAAACCGCCAATATTTTCTGAGACGGTTGTATTTCCACGGTCCAACCTTATTCATGTTCGAATGGACAATGCTCTACCACCTTAAAGGACATTGAAGTACTTTTTTAATCTTTATTTTTTGCATTTGACATGCCTGAATGAATGAGGAAAAAGATAACTTTAGTGCGAGCTAGAATCGAACCCGCGTCCCTTCCAATCCGGGAAAGTGCTCCAAGCCACTGAGCTACCGCACTGACCTTTCGGGCATACCAATCTTCTCACCACATTTGTCTTTACGACCAACGCCATCTATTGGAATGCATTTACATGCATTAATCCAATATAGTAAGTTTAATTTTGCAATTAAAATTCATACTATTTGATGGCACGATTTTTAAACATTTTTGATCTATATTTTTTAACTAACTTTTCATCACGCCATTTCTGTTGCGGGGTAGGCAGAGAGAACACAGTGCCAAGAGGCTCTATTCTTGCATACATCTCTCGCTTCCTCAACATTCATAACTCTCTTCATACACGCTCACCGGTTTCGGAGACTCCTGACTCCACCTTCCTTCAATACATGACCGATTTGGTCTAGATAGGTGAGTCTCGGTCTCCCCCTATACCTACATCCTTCCACTTTCGCATTGTATATCTTCTTAACCAGTCGCTCGTCCGGCATTCTTTCCACATTTCCGAACCATCGGAGCATTTCCTTTCGCATCTTTACACCAATACTCTCTTTCATACCTACTCGCTCTCTTACGTCGTCGTTACGAATGCGGTCAGTCAGCCTCACTCCACAGACTCCGCAGAGATCGCATTTCGACCGCATTGATTTTACACTCATGCTCCTTTTTGCATACCCAACTCTCGCTTCCATATAATAACGTTGGGACAAGCACCGTTGTGTGCGACACGTGCCCTCTGGCTGAGGTGATGACTATATATATATATTATATATAGTCATCACCTCATATATATATATATATTCTTTTATATATTTTAGCATTTGACATGCTTGCTCTCGCACTAATGTTCTCTTTTTCCTCATTCACAAATAATTTGTACTTTAGGACATTGAAGAAATTTAGTCCTTTGCAGGGTTTGGTCTGTACAGTTATATGCTGACGTGTCTAACCGGTGTCAGTATAATAGCTTTTGCCTGCATCAGTTATGGGAGCACCTTCATAGTACCAACGAGTGCCTGTGAGCTGGCTACAACTGGAACTCAACAGGGCGTATTAGCTGCTGGCCCCGTAGTTGGTAAGTCCAAAACCCTAAAAAGATATATTTTCATAACGAATGCTTTATTGTTCTACACAATTTTACCCTTTTTTTTGTTAAGATGGGAAAAAATGTATGTAACCGCACATTCCGTCGTTCGGGGCCACGAACAGGGTAGTGTGGGGCCCTCACCCACTAAATAATCCCGCCGTGTGCCGTCTCGTCGAATAATCGGATAAATAGTTACACTGCTAGAGCGTAATAAACAAACTCACTTTCACTTTTATAACATCTAGTAAGGATTGGTTTAAGTATCCAACTCGATACATATGATTAAAAAAATATATTTTAGATTTTTTGTTTATTTGTTTGTTCAGGCTTCGCACAAAAAATATTATTACTCAAAAATTATAAACTTGCATAAATTTTATCCTGCAACTATATCGGGAACCTGAAATATTTTTAATGATGATAAATTATCACAAAGATGTGTGATAAAAATTTAATAATCCTTAAATCTTTAAAATCTTACTATACCTAACAAAATACACTCTGTAGCTCAAGATAAGCTGCATGCAAAAAAAAACAACTAATGAGCTAGTCGTTGATTCTATTAAGCCTTTTTACAGTAGGTACCTAAGGCAGGAAAAAACCTTGTGTTTCTACTACTTGATCAAATATGATGTATCTACCAATATTACGAAGCGGTACACATAATGCTTAACCATACATTTCAGGTCTTATTCTCGGCGCCATCGGATGGGGATATTTGTCAGACACTCGGGGCCGTCGCAGCATGTTGCTGGTGTCCCTATTAGGAGGCTGCATATTCAACCTCATTGCTACTATATCCGTTAATTGGATAATGCTGCTGATCTTCCAATTCATCGCGTCAATCTTGTAAGTACTTACGAATCTTCTGCGGTTACTATTCCAAATATTGACACAGAAAATCATATTGATACAGTCTCTTTAGTGAAAAGGAACCGAATTGCCTTGATCCATGTGTTCGACTGGTTGACTTTAATTGCAGTTTACGTTCCTTGCAATGTTTTGAAATGTAAATTGGTAAAACCTGTTTACACTAAGATAGTTGAGGGGCCACGCCAGTAAATAGAAAACTAACAACAGTTACAACCATGTATATGTTATGAGAATAATATAAATTCAAGATAGGTTTGCGAGCCTGACATAAGAGAGTCTGTTATTTCTACATTTGCTGTATTGGTAGGAGTATCTTAGGATAACCATGGGATATACCCCTTCCTTCTTCTATGTACAGATAGAAAAATAGCATAGGTATATTTTAGCTTTGATTTAAGTTTACAGTCAGCCATCATTGCCGCAACTTTTATTAGAAGTGTGATCGTTTATAGGCAGTACCTATTACTTGACGCTAGGTAGAATCCAGAGAGATTTATAGTTAGCGGCCTATAAAACAACTACATGCATTGTCCGCCATAAATGTGACCCTCATCCCTAGTAAAAAAACCTGCATTACATAGTAACAACGATATAAAAATCGTCACCAACAAATACGCCATTTTATACATACGTAATAAGTTTGATGTAGGTATATACATCAAACCTAGCTATCGGATAAAAGCAAGCAATTTATTTTAATTAATTTGATAAAAATCTAAAAATGTAAAGAGTTTAGATTATATTTTAGTCACATATTATTCTCCTACTTGACGTCACTGATTTTTATATGTACCATTGTACCTACCGTTAATATATACATATATATATATATATATATATATATATATATATATATATATATATATGTTTTTGGCTATATGTACTTGATAGCCTTATTATTAATTATTAAAAAGTTTTTAATATTTGGCCTTTTTTATTCAAATAATCACAAAGCTGTGTCTATAATACTTTGATGATATCTGAGAAGAAAGTCCTATATTAGGTTATGTGTATTTTTTCAGATTTCTTTCTGTTTATCTATTTGTTGATCGATCAAACAAACTGTTCGTACATGCCGGTAACACTAATGAATGGATTTTCATTGTTCAACTTGTTTGATAGCTCTTGATTAGACTCAAAAACTGGCACCTAGGTAGATATATGTTTCACTGTCCCTATTAAAAATGTAGGATATGCAATTTTCATGATTTTCGTTTTATTTAACTATTGACCTTAAAAAAGCATTACCTTTCAGTAGCTATAACAAAAAGTTATATTTTTGTCATAGTTTTTAAATTAGCTATGTTAAAAAAGTCGTATATGGCACAACTGTCCTTTAAAAATGAGCGATGTTATCTTACGATATTTTTAGCGGGGTGCGAGAGAAGGGTGCGCTGGCGCTTCTGCCACTTCACATCTTATTGTAGGGGCATGCGCACGTCGAGTTTTAATTAAGCTGATTCCTATTGTTTTAAGTTTAGAACTTGCAAAAAAACAATTTACAATCGAGGACAAGAGTGTTGATATTAATATTGCATCTGATGTAGATGAACAACATAATGATCCAGGTAATTATTTACTATTGATATTTATGGAACTTAGTACAAGGAATAGTTCTAATTATTTTAGAGTGAATTTATATAATATTTAGTGTTCATCTATTAATTAAGGAAATCTATTAAATTTCCCAATTAAAATTGTGAGATGTAGCATATACGACTTTGTTATTTGTGTGAATACATGTCCAGTTTGTCGTATGTGGTACTACCTACATTTTAACTGCCTTTTATAATGTAAAGTATGTTGGTAGTACCAAATCCGACTTTTATATTAGTTTCACTATAAATTCAAGTTGTCGTATGTAGTACAACTTACATTTTTAACTGCCTCTTGTAATGTTAAGTATGTTGCTAGTACCTCATCCGACTTTTATATTAGTTGCAAAACAAATTTAACTTGTCTTATGTGGTATTTGTTACACTGTTAATGGTAAAACACTTAAAAAAAATGTGGGGGATGGTATTATATTTCATTGTTAGGGGGACAGATAATTTATTTTACGTGTCGCTTGTGGTACTGTGGGCTATAAAATACATTTTTGGGGTTAGGTTTTGCTTGGAGTGGTATGATGACTGTGTACATAATAATATTTTTACACAATGAACTAACAAATTTGACGAGAATTAATTATATAATTTTCTTTATTGCTTCTAGTTTATTTTATTTTTTCAGTTCATGTAGCGTCCCCAGTACCAGATTGCAGTGAATTATTGCAGCTGCATTAAAAGATTGGAGATGAGGTATTTAATGATAGTAATCAAGAAAATAATGAGCCTATTGCATCTACATTGAGTAATTTTGTAATGCCATCGGCTGATAATGTTGATCATGATATTTCGGATAAAACACCTATGCCGTCGCCACTTTTGGATGAAACAAAAACCCACCAATCGTAACTAACGATGACTTGTATGGAAACCTAATAAAATAGGGTCATAGGTGATGACATGATCAAGTGTTTGTGATCACGTCAAATCATTTCTCTTGGTGGAATCTCATTATGTTCGCCAGAATTAAAAAAATATATATTGAATGCAAATTTTAACATAGGCTTTCATAAGCCTAAGAAGTATCTCTGTGATGTATGTCACGTTTATATAATAACAAGAGAATTCGGACAGAAGAAGAAAAGGCTGCGTTTTCAAAACATCAAGCTGCAAAAAAAGCTGCACGTCATCTAAAACAACAGGACAAAACTGAGGCTCAATCAAACAAAGAGGTGGTTGCTGCTACCTTCGACTTCGAAAAGGTTTTGATTACACCACACGGAGACGTTAGTGTATGATAACTATAAAAGAAAATTATCTACACTTAACTTCACCTTATATGAGTTAGCTACAAAAGAAGCCACTTGCTTTATGTGGCACGAGGCAATCGCAAAACGAGGCGCAAGTGAAGTGTCTAGTTGCCAATATCAATTTATAAAACAAAAAGCTTAACAAAATGAAGTAAAGTCATTTAGATTCTGGTCCGATGATTGCGCCGGGCAAAATAGGAATCGTATAGGTTTTACTCTTTACCTACTAGCTGCTAAAGAATTTCGGGTGACAATAACCCACAGATTTATGGAGAAGGGTCATACCCAAAACGAAGGTGATAACGTTCACTCCACTATTGAGCGTGCTAGCAACCGAAAACTCATTTATTTACTAGAGGATTGGTAATGCCTCGTTCGTTGGGCTAAAGTTAAAGGTAGTCCTTATACCGTAAAAGAGATGACAACTTCCGATATATTTGATTTAAGTCTGTGCTGTCTAATGAAAATTGGACAAAAAATACAGACAATGAAAGAATACAGTGGACCCGTTTGAGAGAAGTGACAGTACATGCACAGCATTACGATAAGATTGAATATAACTATAATTTTGAAGATAGGCCGAAAATTATAATTGTTCTGAGGTTTCAGGTACTCGAAATACAAATCGACTTTCCCGTTAATTTCAAATCAAGCCAGCTTATACTGGAGACCTTCCCATCAGCCGCGAAAAATATAAAGATTTGATAAACATATGCCAAAGTGGAATAATCCCAGAAAAGTACCACAACTTTTATGAAAACCTGAAATTTGGTAACAATGCTCAAGAGGTATGTGATACTATTTCAGATGATGATGACTAAATTATTAAGACTAATTGTGATATTGATTTTAATGATTACGTGCCATTATTGTTAATTGTTAAAGTGATAATAGTTTTAAGGTTGATTATTTTGTAATTTGGTTCTTCACTTATTATTTAGATAATCTTTGATGTTAAACATTACGTTAGATAAGTTTTTGAATTTGTTTTTTCAGTCAGTAATAAGACTTTTTCGCTAAAATATCATGTTGTCCTTTCGAAAACCAGTCATTTCATTATTATTAGAATTTATTAATTAATAATTTAGAAAGATAATAATGTAACACTATCGAGACTGATTATCTGATGTGAAAATATGACGAAAATGTGATTAAGATGTGCCATTGATAATGTTAATTATTTTTATTAGGTAACGTAGAAGATTGATCTCATTTATTGTTAATAAAAATTGTGATATTATGCAATATATAAATTAATGCCTAAGCACTGTGATTATTAGTAGCATATTATAACTTATATTTTGTGTTAAGCCTGTAGAAGGACAGAATTTTTTTTTGGGACATTACTTTTGATATTACTTTTAACTTTTGAAAGAAATATATCGAAATTTATAATAATATTATGTTTTATTGTTACGTATCCTTTTCATTTTTAAACTAAGTGTTGACATAAACTTGACGAGGACTTCCTATTAAGAATGATGTGTGTGGAACTTGCGACAGTTAATCAATAAGTTTTACCAAGCAAGATTGTAGGATATGACAGATCCGACTAAATACAGTGAATCTAGTACCGCTATAAAAGTCATAACTGACTTTTCACTTATTTAGAAAAGAAAAAATAATATTTCATTACTATGTGCATGAGCTTTATAACGTATTTGAATTTATTGTATTTTTTATTCACACCTAATTCTCAAATAAAATAAAATACAAGCAATTTAAACTTTGACGCGCTCTCCTGTAAAGTTACTTATTTGCAGATCCCACATTTTTAATAGGGACAGGCGGTTTTATTCTGCTACTACAATGGGAACTTAAAATCGGGAACTCGAATAACTAGATTTTTTCTACGGCGAAGCCGCGGGCAAAAGCTGGTATTACATAATTACAAGACAATTACAACTATCTATAATTAATGCTTTTATTCCTGTAATGTTATCACCAAGGCCGAACAGCGTCTACGAAATAAAAGGTCGGAACTATTTGTTAGAAAACAATAACAGCAAATATAGGTTCTAGTCACGGAGTACAGCTGCTGTACTCCGTGGTTCTAGTCTTTTGGAAGATTCAATAGTCAGATTAACTCTTAGGAATTAATTACAGCCGCACCGCAGGCAAAAGCTTATATTTTACGTTATATTTTACGATCCCGATATGTCAGTGGCATAAAACATATAGGTACCTACCAGTTTTTAGATCTAACCAAGAGCTATCGATCAACTTCAATACAACTCAGTAGTTTTCGCATGCTGTAAGAACAAACAAACAGACTGTTTTGTCTAGCTTAAAACAGTTATTTTTCGAAATATCGGAAATGAACAGACATAGCTCTGCTTTAGCTTTGTAATAATGGTAAGTATAACGAGTATATGAAATGATGTCCTATATTATTACTAGTAAATTCGTCTGCGCTAATTTTATTCAAGAGAAATAAACGAAAAAACTAGATTTTAAACAATCTTATTAAATATCTACTCCACTATCTTGTTTCTCTCTCTTGCTCTTAGAGTATAACATGAAACTGTGATAACAAAGACACACACAAAGATTTATTTTTAACTTTTTACTTCTTTTTTATTAACTACTAGCCTTTGCCAGCGGCCTCGCCGCAGCCAAAAGCTAGTTTTTCGGTTATATCTCAGGTTCCCGATATAGTAGCGGGATAAAATGTCTACCAGTTTTTAAGTAAAATCAAGGCCTTTCAAATAAAAAAAGTTGCATCAAAATCCGTTCAGTAGTTTTTGTGTGATGCGCAAACAACCAAACAGCAAACAGACAAACAGACAAAAAGTCTAAAAAAAATTGTTTTGTATTTAGTCATGCCTATATAGCCTATTACAGTATTTTTTTCTCAAATATCTTAAATGTATAGACACAGCTCTGTTACAGCTTTATAATAGTATATAAAAAAAAGGCTGTATTAAAAAACTAAATTTTTAGTTTAATTATTTTTTACTTTTTAGTAGGAAACTTTATAAACTTTATATACATCCTATCATGTGTCCGATTATATGTTGATACTACACACCAGTTTTCATGAGAATCGGTCAAGCCATTCTTGTGTTTCTAAAGGTACATAAGTACCAAATAGTAATTTTAAAGACGGACACAAAAAATTAGAAAATGACGAAATTGGAATCTCTTGAGTCTTAAAATAATCATAAAATATGAAATTACTGACAAAACACCCATCTATATTACAGTAGATAATTATATAGAGGTCTATAGATATTGTTATAATTATTTTAGTGCTTCCGGAGTATACTCTATGTCTATGTCGCTGCTCAGTGAGAGTGTGCCAATGTCAAAAAGAAATCTCGTGGTACTACTGGTCTCCAGCATCTTCCTACTCTCACAAGGGATCATGGCACGTAAGTATCAAAACATCTGGTAAAATAGCTTAACTGCAAGATAAAGCTCTTGTGCCTTGGTTGCATCCATAAGTTATGGAACTGAGGGCCCAAAACCATATTCTCATTCTCTTTGTATCATAAGACATTTGACATTTTTTTTTTCATTGTCTATCTGCTTATTCTCTCTCTCTCTATTACCTATCGTTCCTCCCCACCTCACATCGCTTGGCCGTAGATAAGCAACATGTCAGTCATACCACACAGGTGTTGCTAGCTAATGTCTACCTATAGGTACTTTAAGTACAAGTAAATGCTTACCATCAGGCGGGCCGTATGCTAATTTGCCATTTTTGTAGGACTTTCAAATTTTGAAGTGCAAACTTCTGTATATTTTGCGAATATTGGGTGGGTAAAATATTAGGAATTTGATTTAACGACATGCTGTGCGTAAATAAATACAAGTAAATTATTTACACACTTAACACATTAAGCGAAATGAAAAACTTAAAATCTAAAAGGTTGTTTATGCTCAAGAACCTACTCTAAAATAATTATTTACTCGTATACATTAACAGATGTCTTTTAAATTTAGCGGCACTTGAATCCGCTAATGATTCATCACGTAATAAATGAGATCATTTTTCTTTCCGCTACTGCCATAATATATATTATTGTATATCCAAGTAGGAGTAAGATTAAGTATTAAATATTCTGTTGTAAAGGCAAAGAAAATTCTTGACTAAACTCTATGCCAAAGTAATTATCAATTATGTCTATTCGTAGGTATAGACGTTGATATATCGCTATCTAAATCACAGTAGACCATTAGCTATATTATTAGATATAGCCAGTAATCCTCTTATTCTAAAATATTTCAATATCAACTTTAACAATCCATTTTTTCGTTTCAGTTCTCGCGATGCCCATAATTCCTCTAAGCTTCTCTCACTATTTACCAGCACTTGGCATATATTGGAACTCCTGGCGCACTCTAATGCTGGTGTATTCAATACCCAACCTCATCACCGCTATTTGGATCTACCTCATGCAGGAAAGTCCAAAGTTCGTCTACACAAAGGGAGATGAAGAAAAAGCCTTAGAAATATTGAGGACTATTCATAGATTCAATAATTTAAGGTCAAAAGAGGAATTGCAGGTAATTCTTATTTGTTAGTTCTCTACTTTAATATAAGTAACTAGTGGTAGAGCCTTCTTTATCCCAGCATGAATGTGCCGGCCCGATCAGGGAAGTACCACCCTCTTACAGAAGATCAGCGTGTAACAACGGTAGTTACTCTTGCCGTTGGGGCGGTGCAGGTGCAAGTACCCGCGCCTGCGCTACTAGATGAGGCTGCGGGTGGATGGACCGGGGAACGTCCGCCACCCGCAAGGCCTCCCGCGAAGGTGCGACGCTCCGTGTGCGGATGCGTCGCTCAGTTGAGGGTACCCGAAAGGGTAACCCACCGGCGGACCACTGAAATAATCCAACACAGTACCAGTGGTCCGTCAACACAGGTGGACAGACGGCACATCGCGGGTTTCTTTAGTGGATGAAGGCTACACTACCCTGTTCGTTGCCCCGAACGACGGGGCGTGCGTTTAGGTAAATTTTTTCCCGTTTAAACAAAAAAAAACAAAAAAAAAGGTACTACCGTGTGTTTCACATGGTGAAAGACAGCGCCAGAGGCCCATACCCACTCTATCTATCCATCAGCCTTTCAACGTCCACTGTTGGACATAGGCCTCCCCAAGAGAACGCCACAACGAGCGGTCTCGTCATGGGGGATAATGTCGTAATCGCCACGCTTGGCAAGCGGGTTGGCGATCGCAATGGATGTTGTTAATACTCGAGGGAGTGCTGCTGCCAACTCCCCCGGTATTCCCTCAGTCGGCTCTTACGACTCCCGTGGGTAGAGAGGGGTGGGACAATTCTAAAGCCGGCCCCACACGGCCATCCCCCACTCT
The DNA here is from genome assembly GCA_948253155.1 of Leucoma salicis. Taxonomy (NCBI): domain Eukaryota; kingdom Metazoa; phylum Arthropoda; class Insecta; order Lepidoptera; family Erebidae; genus Leucoma; species Leucoma salicis. The sequence continues at coordinate 23,468,800 of OX411814.1, read as the reverse complement.
ATATCCTATCCTAATTATCCTTCCTACCCTCTCTCGGAGATGACGGCATTCATAGACTACGGTAACTTTACGCTTACCATAGGGTGGCCCGTATACTGCCAGCCACTTAGTATAATAAATATAAGTGCATTCTTCGCCTGTCAAATCTCCAACTACGAGTAGTACAAAATCGCGCCAAGGGCCACCAAGGGCGCCAAAAGGCGTCCCAAGTGTCTGTTTCTCCGCATATTTCTTCTATAACACCATGTAATAGATTTTAATCCCTAATACTCGCATGGAGAAAATTAACAACTGCTCGCACGGGGTCTCAGGTGACCCCAAATTGTAGGAATTATTTTAAACTACTAAATAAATGCGTAAATAAAAGCATTTTATAATTACAGTGGTTTACTTGAACTATTAAGTTTCAAGAAACAACATTAATTAATATCTAATTAAACAAAAAAATAAACTAATTTAAAATAATTGGCAATAATTTACATTTTGTACTCATGGTGAGATCAAAGTAAAACATTATAATATAATTAGGAACTCTCGGAATCACTGTCATTAAACTGTTGGCCGTATGTGGGTATAAAAGCGATCATTGAACACAATTTTTTTGCATTTCGTTGTCACTTTTTTTATTGCTTTTCGTCAGACAATTGTTGCAATGCCCAGATTTTGCTGTGGTTGGTGGTGAGGTATGGTGGAATGCAATTTTCCAGATCATGCACTTCACACACTCTAGATCTGAGCTTCCAACTTGTTTTTAGCCTCTGCCAAACATTGCAATACCTACACTCTCCTATACAAGACTATCTAAAAAAAAAAATATACGATAACATAACATTTTGGATCATTTTGTTTTATGAAACTATTATAAATATATTTATGACATAAATTGAATACAATGGAATACTTAATAAAAATATAAATGAAAGTAATAATACACAAAAAATAATAATAAAATATACAACACCCCTTTCGAAATAGTTACGTAATTACTCGCATGGGGTCACAGCTCAAGAGAGCAGCACAGCATCCTTCCATCCTTCTGTGACTGGATCGCTACTAAAACGCAAACTTTGACGCGAGTTAAGAAGCTAGCGGGAGCGCAGAAAAATTAAGAACGCGTCAAGTAGGTACTTTTTTTTAATGCAAACGTGCTTTGCCCCCTGGCGAGTAATTAAGGGTTAATACAGTTTACTCTACAGATTATATTATTTAAACAAACATAACCAAAACGATTAGGGTAGACTAGGTACGGTTGAAACGGTGGACGGTTGAAACAAAGTGAATATCTCGCCCTCGCGAAATGTGCGTGATCAGGGGAGAGGCACAAGGGAGAACAACAAGTCGAAACACGTACCTACACGAATTTTATTTTAGTGAAGCGTCCCTCTTCGCGCGCTGTGCTTGTGTATAATAGGTCTCTAGTTATTTATTTATTTTTATTTATTTATTTATCAAATTCATAACATCCTTACCTACCGTCTAAACCAATACGATGCTAGAACTACAGAAAAAATGTATTATATAATAACAGATACTTCTTAAATACTAATTTTATGAGTTAATATATCCCTACATTATCTAATAAATTATATTAATTATTACTTTCAATAAGCCTCTCAATGCTTTCCGTAAATTCCGTCAAGCTACAGCTGAAAATGTCAACGTCGTTAGATAACGCATTAATCAGTCCTGTAGCTCGAGACAAAGGCGAAAACTTTAGGAGGTTAGTTCTGGCGAATGGGACGTTAAGTGTGGCGAGACGGAGGTGGCGCTCGCCCCCACCTCTGCCAGTGCGCACAACTGCAGCTCCGCCAGCACCTCCGGGTGACAGATCCAACCGCGCAGTACCCTGAATACGTACCTGGTCAGAGTCACATCTCTCCTGACCGATAGTCTGCTATACCCGACCATACCGATCACGTAAACACTCGAGTACATCAAAGGGTATACGCCAAACTCTTTCCAATATAAAAACCTGGTGAATTTGTTTTGTATTTTCTCCACCATGAGGATATATTTAGCCTCATGCGGGTTCCAAATCATTGCATTTGTTTCAAGTCGACTCCGAACAAGTGCATTATACATGATTTTTATACCAGATGTGTTTTGAAAATCCTTACACTGCCGCATGATAAATCCTAGACTTTTAAAGGATTTGACGCAAATATCTATAACGTGCTTACGAAAAGTAAGTTCAGGCACCATTTCTACACCCAGGTCTGTCACATGTATATTCACGCCATTTATGCTGTACACATGTAGCAGCGGTTGCAGGGTACGGTTGTAATTATAATTGCGCATTTATTTATATTGAAGTGCAATTTGTTTGCCTTACTCCACTGAACCACTCTATCGATATCTCTCTAGAGACGCTCACCGTCGGAGGTGTCCCTCACTGACAGAAACAATTTAAGATCATCTGCAAACAACAAACATTTCACCTCTTTTACTACTAAGGGGAGACCGTTGATCATTATAAAGAATTCCAAAGGACCAAGGTTCGAACCTTGACTCACGCCTGAAAACGTGTAATAAGGCTTAGATAAACACCCCGCATACTCTACATACTGCTGCCGATCACTAAGATAGCTAAAAATAGCTAGCAAAAAATTTTAAGACATTTGGTGTGAAACCTATCGCAGCAAATTTAGCTAATAATACATCATTATCAACCATATCAAATGCTTTCCGATAATCTAAGTACGCCGCATCCACCTGCCCACCAACATCGATCATAGGCGCCAGGAACGTTACAAAAGACATTAGGTTGCTCATAGTACTTCGACCTGGCCGGAAACCGTGTTGATGATCGGTCAACTGAGGACTTAGCTGCGTGAATATACATTTTTGTAATGAGCATTCGAACAGTTTAGCAAATGCTGACAAAACTGCTACTGGCCGTTATATGCTCCTTGTATAATAGGAGCCCTATAATAGTGTTTTTTGAGGGAAAAGAAAGAAAAGTAAGTATTTTTGTTCATACATTTTTGCAATTATTATGGTTTTCATTAAAGTTAGAGTATTGAGTGTTTTGTATCGTTTTAATTGAAGTTTGTAGAATACGGCAGTATGATTACTTTTTTCCAAGTTTATTATCATTCTTGCTGTGAACGGTTTTGTACCTAGAAGAGGGGTTGGGACACTTAAAACATTTTTTCTGGGTATGGTTGAAATAGTTTATTTATTTAATTTTCTTGTTTCTTAGATGCCAAGGGTACGCCGAAGGAAGACTACGAGAGGTCGGGCCGTATTTGTCAATGTACAAACAAGCCTATGAAGATTTATAAATACGGGTTCTTCGTTAAGAACAGAGGCAGAAAAAATGGATTGAATCACTGTTCCCTGTTGAGGTATGTACGAAAACGAGATGTGACTGGTGGCGATGAAAATCAACAAATGGGATATAAGGCTCACGATCGAGTGTTTAACCAGAAATAAGATCATGAACTATCTTAATATTTACTTAGATGTGCAGATATATATTTTGGCTTAACTAAAAAGGATGTTATGAAATTGGTATACGAACTAACTGTCAAGTACGACTTATCGCGATCTCAGACTTGGGATGATAACGAAATGGCTGGTGAAGAATGGTTTCGCATGTTCATGAGGAGAAATCCTGATCTTCCTGTACGTGCAGCACAGGCTACAAGTCTTTCTAGGGCGACTAGCTTTAATAAAAATAACGTAGATGCTTTCTACAATAATTCGGCTACTGTCATTGACCGTTACAAATGTGAACCACGAAAAATATACAATGCTGATGAGACCGGCATAACTACTGTTTAAAAACCCGACAGAATAATAGCTAGACGTGGTGCTCGTCAAGTAAATCTACTTGAATCCAGTGCCTTCAGCCGAGTGTGGTACTATAGTCACAGTAGCATTTGCGGGCAATGGCATCGGAAATGCTATTCCTCCATTCTTCGTCTTTCCGCGAGTGCAATACGAAGATCGATTTGACAGGGATGGACCAATAGAATCTGCTGGAAGTGCAAATTCTTCTGGCTGAATGCAGGATGAAACATGCACCATCACACACACAACACAACATATTCATTTCCTGGAACACTTCAAGAAACATACAAATGTTTCTCCTTCACATAAAGTCTTGCTTGTGCTTGATAACCACTCTTCACACATTCACATTAACGCACTAGACTTTTGCAAGACGAATGGCATTGTAATGCTATCTTTCCCTCCATATTTCTCACATAAACTCCAACCGCTTGATCTATCTGTATTCGGTCCTCTGAAGAAAGCTGTAAATTCGACCTGTGATGGATGGATGCGTAGCCACCCCGGCAAGACAATGTCAATATACGATATCCCAAGGATTTTAGCTACTGCTATGCCGCTTGCTCTTACACAACCCAACATTCAAGCTGGCTTTCGCACAACTGGGATCGTTCCATTTAATTGGCATTTGTTTACTGAACTCTATTTTCCACCTGCATTTGTGACAGATAGGCCAAATCCTGTAAAATTATTGAGGCAGCTGATGGCCATATTCGGAATACTATATAGTACACTTGAAGATAAAATGCCACCACCATCACCTTCTATTTTCATTCTCTAACCACCAAAAGAGTTTCACAAGTGCTAGACAGAGAACAGGAAAACATTATTGCAGATCCAAACCTTTGATTACACTAGCCGGACATCAAAGTAGACGTATTGTTCAGCAAATTTCACCCAAACCAACCACAAGTTCTCAATCTATTCCTGTGTTGCTAAATCAAATAGAAAATATCGCGACTTCGAATACACCACTTTTGTTTTTGCCGGAAGCAGTACGACCAATACCAAAAGCTCCTCCAAGGAAATTAACAAACGGGGCTAAAAACCAGGAAATCTACAATGTGTAGATACACCTGAAAAACAAGAGATAAGAAGAGAACATGAAAAAACATGAAAACAGAATGAAACGAACCAAAGGTTAGGGAGCTGGCTGCCAACATTTCTATCTGTTCGTGTGGCAGACATGATTAATATCGATGATTGTACTATAAAAAACATTAAGGACCACGTCTGCCACCATAATAGGCCTGCGTTATCAATTGACAGCACTTTAAAAATGTAAAAAAAACCGGTATGTTAAATCATTTATTCGTGTCTGCCTCTTGGACTGATAGTCAGAGACATCTTCAAAACGAGGTGTTCCTCGTAGACATGAATATTATAAGTATCGTCAGACATGAATAAAATAAAATAAAAATTGTGATATTCAACTGTGCCATTACGAATCGTAAACTGTTATTAGATGATAAAACATGTTCATTTATTATATTTTGTAGATATTATTTGCATATGTTTCTATTTACCCTAGTCACTGTAACAACCGACCCGGGCATGGGTGGCGGTTGAAGCAAATTACATCTTGGCTGCACCTACGAAGACGTCTCACGTTCCAAAAAAAATGTATGGCGACCGATGCATTGTTTGTTAAACTTTCAGAAAACATCATATCGTTATCACGTAAAATTATCGTCCATAAACCGACTTTACAGACAACCACTTTTCTTTTTAAATTTGATTTTACACATAAAATACAGTGATCTCAAATAACATTGCCCATTAGTACCTAGACAGATATACGGTCTTTTATCTATCTTCTATACTATTATAAAACTATAAGAGAGCTGTGTCTGTACATTCAAGGTATTTGAGAAAAAAAATACTTTAATAGGCTATACATATAGGCGTGTCTAAACACAAAACATTTTTTTTTAGAATTTTTGTCTGTCTGTTTATCTGTTTGTCTACTACTACTAAAAACTACTGAACGGATTTTGATGCAACTTTTTTTATTTGAAAGGCCTTGATTAGACTTAGAAACTGGTATACATTTTATCCCGCTACTGTATCGGGAACCTGAGATATAACCGAAAGACTATAAAATTATTTCAATTAGATTTTTTTGTAGAATTTATTTTAAAGAACTACTAGATCGATTTTAATGCAACTTCTTTTATTTGAAAGGCCTTGATTTGACTTAAAAACTGGTAGACATTTTATCCCGCTACTATATCGGAAACATGAGATATAATGGAAAATCTAGCTTTTGGCTGCGGCGAAGCCGCTGGCAAAGGCTAGTTTAATATATGTCATCGCTCGCTTAACTAATTCCGATGTTAATGACGATAAACGCTAAAATGTTTCAACTGTACCCAGTCTATCGTACTATTGGATTCAAATCTCCTACTTCAAATTCCGTTTGAAGCTCATTTAATTTTATTACGTCCAATTCTTCACAATAGATGCCGTAGACTACTCCAAATAAACGCATGAGAAGAAAGATATGATTACACAAAGTACTATCTCAGCTTATTAATGCTAAAGCATTTGAGACTAATTTCCAAAGGAGGGTTCAAATTCCACATGTTGTCGTAATCTTTTTCTGTTGGCATTATATTTTACTGAAGTCATTTCTTTCAGGTCAAAGGTCTGCTTAAAGAGGTGACTACGGCAGATACACCCTCATCAGCCAAAGATCAGATCGTGCCGCTGTTCAAAGCTCCACTCCTCAAGTACACAATTATCATGACGGTGTTATACGTATCGCAGCAGTGAGTTAACATTATTCTTCTTTCATAAATATAGCAATCGTGATGACGAGTATCTTTAAATATTCTTGGTTTAACTTTCTACCAAATAAATTATTTCCACTGCCCTATTTTGAACATTTTAATTTCAGGATTGGAGCGTTCATAATTTGGCTGCCGTCTATCGCAGACCAGTTCGTTCGTATAGTACAAAGTGGCGAAGATTCCAACCTCACTATGTGCGGAATATTAGACACAGAATCTGCTCCAGCTGATGTGAGTGTTGATTGAATATAATGTTTAACTAAGAGGTTATTTCTTTTTCTAAATTAATTTTAAGGATGGGTATTGCAGAATCGTTGTTGTAAAATAATGCTTATATACTTGCCTACATAGATAAATAAAATATTCGTCCCCTCTTTCAGCCGAGTGGAACACCTTGCGCCCTTAACGAGACATCACTATTAATGGTGCTTGGTATTGGGATACTGCAGTCTCTAGTCAATATATGCCTAAGTTTGGTAAGAATACCTACACATTAATTATTAATACGGGATCGACTTAACAATCGAGGGATTTTAGCTTGGTTTTAGTAATTTGAACTAAATTCATGGTAATTATAGGTGCCTCTCACTCTCAAAATGCGCCAGATATTTTTTTTTCAAAATATGGCCATTGTGGTAATCATGATTGTCACATGTAGCATGTATGCTACATGTGACAGTCGTGTATACATTCGTAACTCAAGATTCCTCATCTTAGTCACACTCTCGTTTCAGTCATAAGTTTAATTCTAAAATGAATTCCAGATGATAAATTTCGTTGGACGACGCAACATCGTGTTGATACTGACGTCAGTGTGTGGCATTAGTGGTATCCTTGTCAACTTGGTACCAAATGTGATCGCCAGCGCAGTGCTCTTCGCCATCATGTTACAAGGCATCATAATGTTAGGACTGTACACAGCTATTGTTGTTGCCTTGTTCCCTACGAATTTAAGGTAAGACTTTTTTTAATTATTAATTACTCGTAGTATATTTTGACTTTAAATAAAATAATAAACTCCATACTCGTAAGGTGTTAGTATAATAATGGATATTGTAACGTGGCAGTCGTTAAAATCGATTAAGGAAATATAATAAACCTCTACGCACGTAAGGTGACTGTGGTGACAGCAGCAACGAATGACAGAGGGGAGTGGAAGGAAAAGACATGTTGTGCCAACCTCACATGATGTGGGAAGAAGGCACGTATTATAATAATAATTATCGTAAGGTGACGGTCGGAATGGACGGTAGTAATAGATAAAGTAACCATTCCATCGGGCAATGTTTATTGAGCTTTTTCGTAAAATGAAAAATTCTCAGTGGCAGCCCGGAGTTTGGAAATGTACCCGGTAGAAGGCAATAGGCTCGCCCCCTATTACGTGGGACTTAAACATATCTGGCGAACCATAAGTGTGTAATACACCTCTACCTACCCTTTTGGGGAATACACACGTGATGCTATGCTCATTCCATTTAATTTCACGTAGGTCAAAATTCATCAAGAAATAATTGTAATAAGTAATTTTATTAGGCAAGTAGTATCAGTGCTAGTTTGCTACTTCATCACTGTGAAAACGATCGTGCTCAGAAGTGGGACGTGTGATGGCAATAGGAAATGAACTCCTTAAAGGCTAACTAACATTCACTATAGCTATAACAGTGCTATTTCTGTACGTGTGTAGTGTCTATATAATAAGACATCCTTTTTATGAACGATCCTCTTTAATGAGAAACATTATCGGTTGCAGTGATGTAACATTTCATTAGTTGTGTTTTTATTGTTGATGGTAACACCCGCTTTTTAAGGATCGTAAACTAAATAATGAATTCTGTTTTTTTTTTATATTCTAGGGCAATTGCGATCGCATTCACTATGACAGGTGGTCGTCTCGGCACATTCGCATCCATCCAGATCCTGAACCTCATGCTAGTTAATAACTGCGATGCTGGTTTTTATCTCTTCGCTGCAATATTTGCATGTTAGTATTTGTTATATTTTATATAGTAAGTAGGTAGGTACCCCAGATAAGTATGTTCCGATATAGTAAGAAATAATTAAGCATACAAAATGTGAGATGGCAATTTGCAGTTGCAAGACTTGCAAGTAGGTTTTCTACGATGGCTTACCACTGAAGCAATGTAACATAGTCCCAGTGGCCCGCCAAGAAAGGTGGAGAGGCGGCACACGGCGGGTTTCTTTAGTGGGTGAGGGTCCCACACTATAATACCCTGTTCATTGCCCCGAACGACGGGATGTGCGGTTAGGTACATTTTTTCCCACCTTAACAAAAAGAGTTTTTATGTTGGCTTAACGGTCTAAAGCAATTCCGTACGTAGAAAATGTATCGTTTTTCTCTTTAAACACAAAGTGAAAAATGTGACTGTTATTTTCGATTTCACATTTTTCACTTTATGGTTAATGTATATGCCGTGCGTGAAACGGTACGGCAGGGGCTCCTGCAGTTGTTTTGTTGTGAATTTTTTATAAGATCTAGGTGCCTTTATGTGACCGAAATTGTCCCAACGAAAGAACCATAACTACTTAGCGACTATATATCCACTAAAGAGTTTACTGTTTTTAAAATAACGGTGCTATTAACAAATTTAATTTTAGCGTCAGCCGTTGTTGCTTCCTTCCTACCAGACGACCGACGACTGCAAGCTCCAGAACAAGCTCCAAAAAAGGATCCTGTCGAAGAACAGTTTCAACAGGAGCGTTTATGAGATACCTAGTTACTAAAAAATAAAAATTGTAAATAAAGAACTAGGCACAAAGTGTGCGCAAATTGTTTGACAATGCATACACAATTCGTACCTGACCGTATTGCGCCAGATAAATATTGTAACAATGGAATTCGTCTGGACTAGACAGCAATTTAAAAATTTCAAAGGCTCGGTAGTACTTACTTATCATCACGCCATTTCCCTTGCGGGGTAGGCAGAGAGAACAGAGTACCAAGAGGTTCTATTCTTGCATACATCTCTCGCTTCCTCAACATTCATAACTCTCTTCATACATGCTCGCCGGTTTCGGAGACTCCTGACTCCACCTTCCTTCAATACATGACCGATTTGGTCTAGGTAGGTGAGTCTTGGTCTCCCCCTGTACCTAAATCCTTCCACTTTCGCATCGTATATCTTCTTAACCAGTCGCTCGTCCGGCGTTCTTTCCACATATCCGAACCATCGGGGCATTCCTTTTCGCATCTTTACACTAATACTCTCTTTCATACCTACTCGCTCTCTTATTTCGCCGTTACGAATGCGGTCAGTCAGCCTCACTCCACAGATTCTCCGCAGAGATCGCATTTCGACCGCATTGATTTTACTCTCATGCTCCTTTTTGCATACCCAACTCTCGCTTCCATACAATAACGTTGGGACAAGCACTGCGTTGTGTATTGCGACACGTGCCTTCTAGCTGAGGTGATGACTGCCGAGAAATTGTCCCAATGCTCCGTTCACTCTATTTCCCGCATTCACTCTTCTCTCTACATCAGTGGTGTACCTTCCATCCCGACTGAATCCACATCCAAGATATACAAATTCGTCCACTTGTTCTAGCACACCATTTCCTATTGCTACTCTAACATCTGTTCTGGCTTCTTCTCTTTCAAAAACCATTATTTTAGTTTTGCTCACATTCACACGTAGGCCCCTTTTCTTACAATCGTCTGCCATTGCGTCAACTAGGGTTTGTAGGTCAGCCGCGGACTGCGCTTATAAAACCGCATCGTCTGCATATAGCAGAGACATAACCACTGAGTCGCCCATCTGAACCCCACATTCATTTCATTCAACCTTTGTAGACTTTTATCCAGATATGTAATAAAGAGTCTGGCTGATAGAACGCAACCCTGTTTAACGCCGATATTGACATCAAACCAGGGTGACATTCCATCATCCAGCCGCACACAAGCTCTGCAGTCCATGTAGTTGGACTGCACCGCTTGTAGCAGTCTACCGTTAATACCATATTCCGGCAAAATTTCCCAAAGTTCCTTTTGTACAACCGTGTCAAATGCTTTCTCCAAATCCACAAAACTGCAGAAAACCCTCTGGCCTACAGCCAGATGCTTCTCCACAATGTTGCGCAGAGAAAACACTTGATCCATGCATCCCCTTCCACACCTGAAACCTCCTTGTGCCTTACACAAAAATTCATCAGACACCATCCTCATTCTCCTTTCAATAATCTTACCATACACTTTGGCTGCCAAACTGGTCAAGCTTATGGCTCTGTAGTTTGCACAGTCATAACGTGAACACTTGTTTTTAAACAAGGGCACGATGACTGCGCTTCTCCAGTCCTTGGGAACCATTCCTGAGCTCCAAAATAAATTGAGAAGCATCAGGAAGAATTCCCAGACACATGAGCCTCCAAGCTTGATCATCTCAGCAGACACCATGTCAATACCCGCTGCCTTACCATTTTTCAAACTTCTAATCGCCCATTCAACTTCATCCATACTAATGTCATCAGAGGATGCCGGTACCGAATGCTGATCTGTAACATATGGCATATAACATATGGCACCGGCATCACCCTGAACATCCGCATACATGTCTCCAAAATATTCACTCCATCGGCTTAACACATCTTGTGTTTGCGTAAGAATGTCTCCACCTTTAGACCTTATTTTATTCATTCTGAAAGCTGACCAACCACTCCGAGATTTCTTCTATCATATCTATATATCTATCATACTTCTCTGTTCATTCCTTCTCCATGTATACATATGGATGTCCTTATGTTGAAAAAATGTGTTTGACACAATAAGGTTTCTCTCCATACATACATCCGCAATGAGCCTACCTGTATCGTTCACTCTCTTATCACCAAATGAACCAAGCACGTCCTCGAAGTCTGGACGCTTGGTTCCAACCCATCCATTCAAGTCTCCGCATACTATCACACGTTCACTAGCTTCTACCAAATCCAGAACTTCCCTAACATTATCCCAGAACTTCTCTAGATCAGATGCCACCGAAAAGCCTACGGGAGCATAAGCTGCGACCATGAAGACCCTGGTGACACCTAGTTTTATTCGGACCCATAAAAGTCTGGGATCAAACATTCCGTAGTCTTTCACACCTGAGGCCAAGCGAGCGGACAGCAACACCCCCACTCCCATGCTGGCCCGATCGCTCTGCGGTATACCAGACCACAGAGCTATCCCTCCACCAGGAAGATCACAGGTGTCACTGCCCTTTAGCTTGGTCTCTGTTACACAGAGCACATCAAGCTGTCTGTCCGACATGACGGTTACCAGCTCGTGTAACTTGCCTTCCACACCACCTCTTACATTCTACGTGCCTACTCGACACTCTGCTCTCCTCGAGGCTCGGTAGTCTTTTGGGTAAAGTGGAATGTGCCTATGTACTTGCCAACTTGTACATAGACGCTATGCGTAGACGTAAGCACACTTATTGATTTGAGATGAATAGTGATGAACCTGTCAATGATGATAATTGAATGTCATAGTTTTGTTACTAAATGTTTAAGTTATGTTTCAATTGTTTTGAAATTGATGTGCTGTATTTTATAGACAATAAACTATTTTTATAATTCATTTTTCAACCCATTACCTACTGTCCCACTAATCGGCACGGATCTTCTCTCAGAGAACACCAGCCTCACCTCAGCCAGAGGGCACGTGTCGCAATACGCAACGTAGTGCTTGTCCCAACGTTATTATATGAAAGCGAGAGTTGGGTATGCAAAAAGGAGTATGAGAGCAAAATAAATGCGGTCAAAGTGTCATCTCTGCGGACAATCTGTGGAGTGAGGCTGACTGACCGCATTCGTAACAATGACGTAAAAGAGCGAGTAGGTATGAAAGTGAGTATTGGTGTAAAGATGCGAAAGGGAATGCTCCGATGGTTCAGACATGTGGAAAGAATGCCGGGCGAGCGACTGGTTAAGAAGATATACAATGCGAAAGTGGAAGGATGTAGATACAGGGGGAGGCCGAGACTCACCTACCTAGACCAAATTGGTCATGTATTGATGGAAGGTGGAGTCAGGAGTCTCCGAAACTGGCGAGCGTGTATGAAGAAAATTATGAATGTTGAGGAAGCGAGAGATGTATGCAAGAATAGAGCCGCTTGGCATTTTGTTCTCTCTGCCTACCCCGCAAGGAAAAGGGCGTGATGATAAGTAAGTAGGGTTGTACAGTATTCGCACTATGCAGTAGACTGTAATAGAGGTGCGTCTAAGAGACCAGGTGAGGAACGGATTTTTCTATCCCCGCAAGCCGTGAAGTAGCAGATAAGGAATACTCCACTAACCTTTCATCCGCGCCCGGCCAGGGCAGCAGTCGTCGTGGTCGTATCGCTGGACCGCGCAGTCAGCTTCACTATATTCCACCTGCGTATCATAGTTCGCAGCACCAGACACTATAAGATGGTTCCAAAGAGTTTCTCAAGACGAAATGTTCAGCCTGGGATCGAACAGGAGCGCTTACATCACTCGCAACGCGTACCGACCCGTCGTTGACTTATCGACCGTCAACTCAAGACTGTAACCATGTAACTGCCCACCGAAACGGTTGCAGACCACAAGCGTCAATGAAGATTCCTAACTACCCTCCACTGAGCTTGCAAAGACCGAACATACCCCCCACCGAATTCAACATGAATTGGCCATCAAAAAAGGAGGGATGGTGAAGGATATACAATCCATAATAATAAATATAAAGTTACTAAGTAGACTTACGAAGTCCTATGCTAAGTGAACCTACAAGGAATAGGTAAAAGATATAAAAAAAAAAATATTTTAAGAGGTATATAACTAACATAATAATATAAGATATGATTTATTAAATATATAATTATGTAATTAATTTGCATATGGTAATGGGCAAATTTTGTTCACTGGTCTCTTTAATAGACCATTTTTTGTGCGTAGAGTTACAACGCGAACGATTCCATCAACTCCTTCATGTGTTGTTTCAACCCTACCAAGAGGCCATTGCAGCGGGCGGGTTAGATTCGACTTTAGTAAGACTAGTCACCGAACTTTACGTTAGCAGGTGAAGCAAAGTGGTTCACTTTGCTTTTTGCTGCAGAGTGTGAAGGTAATCACCCGACCAGCGTTTCCAGAATTACTGTGATATTTTTTGAATAAATTGCCAACGTGACAACCTATGTTGAGGAACGTCCTCTAAATTATATTCTGGCACAGCTACTAGACTTTGACCTATCAGAAAGTGACCTGGGGTCAATACATCGAATTCGTTTGGGTTGTCAGACAATGTGCACAAAGGCCGCGAGTTTAAAACGGCTTCTACTCTACAAAACACAGTAGATAACTCTTCTAAAGTGAGAGTTCTGTCGGCTACAAAACGCTGCAAAATGTGCTTCGCACTTTTAATTCCAGCTTCCCACAGTCCACCCATGGAAGCTGCATTAGGAGGATTTGTTCGCCACTCAACTTGGCGAGTTGTTAACCCCATAATAATCGCATCCTGATTCCTTTTACTATTTAAGAATTTAGTTACCTCTTTTAAATGTTTACCCGCTGATATAAAATTAGTCCCGCAATCGGAATATAAGCTAGAGCTTAACCCGCGACGGGCTACAAAGCGATCATATGCGGCTAGAAAACATTCAGTTGATAAATCTGTTAGCACCTCGCAGTGCACTGCCTTTGTAGAAAAGCATATAAATAGGCATAAATAGGCCTTGTAAAGTTTCGCATTACGACGATTACTTTCCTTTACGAGAAACGAACCGCCTATATCTGTACCTACGTGATTAAAAACTTTATATAGTTTAAGACGAGGCATGGGTAACGTACCCATCTGAGGTTGTAACGCGGTAGGACGACATCTAAAACATATCTTGCACTTCGACAAAACAGATCGAATGATACTGCGAGCACCAACGAGCCAGTAATTTTTACATAATATGCCTTGTAATGTACGAGGGCCTACATGTAAATATTTTTTTCATGAAAGTATTCAATTAATAACTTACTCGTATGACATTTAGGAAGTAACACGGGATGCTTCGTATTGTAAGGAAGATCAGACTTGTGAGATCCGACCCCCCACCCTGAGTACTTCATGTTCAACAAAAGGCGATAGTTTACGTAAGGAAACTACAAATTTACCATTTTTTAAGGCTAATATTTCTGACTCGAAATGATTAAATTCAATAACACGGATAATTGTGTCGTGAGCTTGTCGCAGGTCAGAAGTGTTTAGAGGTCCTACAGATCGTTCTGAAAATTGATAACGAAGATTTTTAATAAATCTAAGACACCATGAAATTACACGCTGTAATTTACTAAACGAAGAAAACTTATTGAAAGTCTCCTCGAGGTCATTTTTACATATAATTTAATTTAGGTAACAATTAAATGCAAACGTTGCACTGTTTGATTTAAGCTCGGGAATCTTAAATGACTTATTTATTATATAAGGCCTTATAGGCCAATTCAGTTGGTCCTCATGTAACCATTTAGGACCGCGAATCCTCTGCGCGGCTTCCTCCACGAAGCGGGCAGGCAGAGCGCCACGAGAGCATATGTCTGCAGCGTTATTCTCGCCTTTTACGTGATACCAACAATTGGGTGGAACCGCAGCAATTATATGACTAACACGGTTAGCTACAAATGTATTTAACAGATACGGTTGAGTATGTATCCACGCTTAGACATTCTTTGAGTCGCTAAGAGCGACAATTGAACATATTAAATTATTATTGTTTAAGTTTTGTACGACAAAACTAACAAGCTTAGATAACAGCACGGCTGCTTGAAGTTCAAGTCTGGTTATTGACAGGAGAGGATTTAAAGGCGCAACCTTAGTCTTACTAGTAAGCAATTTAACTTTAACTTCGCCTGTATCATTTATACTAGGCAGATATAAACACGTCGCGAATCCACGGGATGACGCATCACAAAATGCAATGATTTGAACCTTACTAAAATTACGTACCAATACATGGCCCTCAATACGCAGTTCAGATAGGAGCGGTATGTCGGTGATGAATCGATTCCATCGTGAGCACGGCTCAGGCGGTAGTTGATCATCCCACCCGACTCCTAGTTTCCAGAGGTCTTGCATAATACACTTAGCAACAAACGTGCATGGCGAAATAATACCCACAGGGTCAAATATACTAGCAAGTAGTTTTAAAACTGATCGTTTGGTCTGTTTATTGTCAGTCAATTTATACGAAAACGCAAAACTATCACAGGATGGTAACCATATCAATCCCAACACCTTAAGAGATGACGATAACGTATCATATTTAGATATTTTTCACTTTGTGTTTAATGTATGGTGCTAAGCATGTCAAATGCTAAAAATATATATAAAAATATCTAAATATTTATAGGGTTTGCGTCATTATTAGGTAAAATCTTAATTGTAAAATTAAGTTTACCTGGTCGGTATAATGTATGAAAATACTTCCGACAGATGGTGCAGGCGTCACCCAAAGACGTTAAGTATGAATGTGTTATCGGAATTAGCAGTCAGGAGCAATTGTCAGGATGGCTGAATTGGTAAAGCATCTGGACGGTATCCAGGAGATGCAGGTTCGAATCCTGCTCCTGACTGTTATTTTCGATTTCACATTTTTCACTTTGTGTTTAATAACGTATCATGTGAAATGTCAGCAATTCAGTACAATTACTAGCCCATTTTTTCAATTCAAACCCACCACTTTTCAAAAGTGATAACAACTCATCTTGCAACGTGCAAGCTTGTTTAATTGATGGGCAAGACCATAAAACATCATCGACATAACAGCCCTGGATTAGAACCCGCGCAGCTTCGGATCGCGGCTGCTCAGCACGCAGCTTGTCCTCGGCTAGCTGGTGAAGCGTGCGCACTGCTATGTAGGACGCACTACGAAGGCCATAAGTATTCGTTCGGAGTTCGAAGACACGTACTGGTTCTGTTGGGGATTCACGCCAAAGAATATGCTGGTACTTCCTATCAGCAGGATCACGACATGTCGACAGGACACGTCGGCAGTAAAACACACTTCATGTAATCGGAAAGTAATTATAATTTTAAGTAAATCCTGGTGTAGTTTCCTGCCTGCCAAAAGTGCATCATTGAGTGAAATACCATTACTCGGCTGCGCTGAGCCATCGAAAACAACACGTAGGGGCGTGCTCACAGATGACCTTGATACAACTCCATATGCCCGAGAGACTCATATTCTCTCATAAAGTCGATATACGCCTTACGAAGGTCTGGAGATCGAGCGAGACGGCGCTCGACCTGTTTTAATCTATTCAAAGCCACATCATAAGAATCGCCAATAGGTGCGTGGTCTGGGTTCAATAAAATAGGTGAAACATAAAAACCTGTTTCGTCACGATAATGCTTTCCTATATAAAGCCTTTCCGCTAACTCATCTAAAGGGTCTAATGGAACTACACACGGTAAAGACTCCAACTCCCAAAAACGTTTGAGTGTAGGTATCATTTAAATGATTATTTTCAGTAGTGTACGACACTAGTGATGTTGCACACGGTACAACATCCTGGTTGCTATTGCTAGAGGAGTCATTCACCCCTAGTCTTCCAGTTATTACATAACCAAATATACGAGCTCCCTAACGCGACCGGAATATCACTATTTGTTATAAATTTTGTTCCGTTATAGATATACGGAAACATATTTAAAGTAGCATAAACGGGTCTTTTTTCGCGTATAAAATAGGTGAAATTATTAACTTCCTTTTACCCGACGTTTCAACTGCGTTGCAGCAGCCGTGGTCACGGGTCCCCGTTTATACGCGAAAAAAGACCCGTTTATGCTACTTTAAATATGTTGTACAATTCGCGAATCTTTAAAAGTTACTATACGGAAACATGTCACCCGATAAAATGATGTCAATCGGCGATTTTTTGTAAAAGTACGGATCAGCTAATTTTAAATCCTTATACTCATTAATAAGTTTATCCGGAATTAGTACGTTCGGCAAATCGGAAGTAATTTTGGGTAAAATAACTGCATCAATATTGAACACAGGCGTCGAACAATGACGCGGTTGAATGGCACAAGATACCATTCCATGGTTTTTAACATATTCACCACCTAGTCCGTAAATATTAAACGGACATTTATAAGCTGATAGTCCCAAACGTTGAAAACAATTAATGGATATAAAATTACTTTGCGCGCCAGAATCAATTAATATGCGGCACGGTTGATATTTATTAAAAGCGTCTAAAACATGCACAACAGCTGTTCCTAATATTACTGCATAGTTATAGGTATGCGTAGATGTTACGTGACATACTGTACTATTGCAGTTTGTCCGCCTCCCTTGCACGGCACAGGAGCGGGCGCAGGCGATATCAGCTGATCAGAAACCGATTTGTTATTTTCATTAACGCTCACTTCGCGATGTAACAAAACATGATGCGGTAAATTATAAATTAAGCATTTAAAATTACTTTTACAAGTCCTAACAGTATGATTTTGTTTTAAACAATTGTGGCACAACTTTAATTCATTCGCACGGCGAATGCGATGTTCGTTTGATAATTTACGAAATTGATCACAACGAAAAATCATATGATTCACTCCACAATGTAAACACATAGCTTTAGAACAAGTAAAAGAATGCGAGTAATTTTTTACATGACTTTGTCGCGTGTCACTTGGCTGACGTTTATTCTGTTGCACATTAGAATAGGACGCAGAATGATTTAATATCTTTATTGTGTACAAATGACGCTAATTCATCGAAAGTAGGTATACAATTTTGATCTAAATTTTGTTCAAAATATTTACGAGTTTGTGGATCTAAAGCCCTTAACGCAATATGACACATTACATAACTATTTAAATCTTTAATATTATGTGATTTAATTGCCTTATAAGAATGTTCGAAGTTTTCAATAAACATATTTAATTCACTAGATGACTCTTTTCGTATCGGTGTAAAGTTGAGCCATGGACTTAATAAAAAGAACGGACTGAGGCTTGCTAACAAAAGATTGTGTCACTCAGAGTCGGCCAGTTCGCTGTACGTACATGCCGACACGCACACATTCACACCTTAGTCGGCTATTGTGCGAGTAAACGTTATCACAGTCGGTACGTTTACGCTGCAAAAAAATTATCAAAATACAGCATATCTTGTGTGGTAAAATGGTGAAAAACCGTAGTGACCGAAAAAGAAAACCCAGGAGTCACGTTTCATAGGTAAATGAATAAGTTAATCACTTAGTTCCCTAATTTTATACATTAAATTAATTCACCAGAACAAAATAATTCATCACAATGCCAGTATTGCTCATATTCGCTAGTGGAAATTACCCGAAATATGGGAATTTTATAGTTTATATTTATGAGGTACTACTTGTTTAGGTTAAATTACTATACTTTGATTTTTTATTTTGTAGACTAAAATGATATTTGATTGCGTATCATTAATAGTATTGTTGTAGTCTGAGTTATCGAAAACACATCATTAATATATTTTTTTATTATAATAAATTTTCTGATGGTTTATTAATTTAAATTTGCGTTGATCAGTAGTATAAGTAGCATGAATTTATTATTGTAGCATTTACAAAATTTAAATGAAAGTAATCATACCTATTTTAATATGTTTTCTATACTATTATAAAGCTGTAACATAGCTGTGTCTGTACAAGCTGTGTGTAAGATATTTTAGAAAAAATGACTGTAATAGACTATATAAGCGTATCTAAACACAAAACGATATTTTTAAATTTTTTGTCTGTTTATCTGTTTGTTTGTTCGCGCATCGCGCAAAAACTGCTGAACGGATTTTGATGCAACTTTTTATTTGATAGCTCTTGATTACACTTCATCCATCCATCCATCAGCCTTTCATCGCCCAATGCTGGACATAGGCCTCCCCAAGGGAAAGCCACAGCGAACGATCCTGTGCCGCCTGCATCCAATGAATGCCTGCGACTTTAACCAGGTCATCAGTCCACCTGGTGGGAGGCCGTCCTACACTGCGCCGTCCAATACGCGGTCGCCACTCGAGAACCTTTCTTCCCCAACTTTGATTACATTTAACAACTGGTATACATTTTATACGTTACTTTATCGGGAAGCTGAGATATAACCCAAAAACTAACTTTTGGATGCGGCGGAGCTGCGAGGAAAGGCTAGTAACGTAATAAAATTGCATTTGCGAGTGTTATTTATGTTCATAAGAAAATCGCATTTAACGAAAGCGACTTAAAATAAGGTGATAGATGCCCACCGTAGATGCCTATTTGTCTGCTTATTATCATTTTAGTCAAAATGGAAAAAATAAAAGCCGAACTTTTTTAATCACAATTTATTTCTGAAATATTACTTTCAGAATCTACATTTACTAAGAATCTTTCTGTTACATTATCAATAAGGTGAACGAGTAGCATCATTTTATTTCGTTACTTTAAGTATAACAACATACTCGACATATCTCAACTACCATTGCAGTGTCAACAACTTTAGTCCTCAGTAAATAATTCTTTAATTTCAGCCATTTTAAAACATTTGTTATTTCTTGCGACACGCCCCTTTACCTGTGCCCATACTAGTTATATGGGATTTGATTTACAGTGCTAAGGAAGTCTTTTGAGATGTTGACACCATACTCAACAGTGAACTCCTCAACTATATTTTTTGATAATAATTGTTTTCTTTTGTAATGATTTACAGTAATTCTGCTTTAATCAGTGTATTAATTTAGTAATTGCTTACATTCTTTGAGTTAAGCCACTTTTGAACTGGGCCTTACGCCATCCTGTAGTGGCAGTTTTATTCTACCTTATGGGAGTGGTAAGAAGCCTTATCTAATACCAAAACGAAATCATCAAATTTACTTTTAGCCAGTCTCCAAAATATTCTATTTTAATAATATATATCTGCTTACAATTAGAAACTGTAACGGCCCATATAGATAACATAAAACTGTTTAAAACAATAAGCTTTGTGTATTCCGCTCACCTCAAAAAAGAGCAATAGTTTCCTAGAATTCTGTGAACCCCATCTGCGCTAGAACAATAACTCTACCGGTTACAACTGCATCGGATTCCTCGGAAACACATTAATTGTCATAGCAGTAAAGACACCTTGGCCACTGTAGTCCCGACAAACATGCAAGTTAATCCCGTTTTATCGACATAATTATGTTATCCTTTATTACCCATTATCTGCTGATGATTTATTTTAAGTTTTAAATAAATACAGTAAAATTGTGTTTTTTGCACTATTAACCTTTTCAAATAGTACGGTATATTTCATATACATTTCCAATAAATTTATCTGCCAACCTGTTTTTTTTTTAATATGTATAATAAAAAGGGTAAATTTGGCTAACATGGCAACCCTAAATTCATTCACACATAGATAGCCGCCGCCCTTACGTATTTTCAATTTTGTTCTTAGCGAGGCGCTGTCCGTTCCTTTATACGTCCATACGTCCATGAGTTGAGCATTTTATCCAAGTACCTACCAACTAACATTCTATTATCTTGATACTTATCAATTAAACTTTGCCAGACTAAATCGTAATTATTAGCGGATAACGGAACCCTTTTAATTATGTTTAATGCAGAACCTTTTGTACACGATAACAAGTAGTGAAATTTGTCTATTTTTGAAATATGCGGCTGATAATGTACTAACGAACAAAACGTTTCATAAAATGTGTTAAAGTTCTCAATATCCGAATCAAAAGTAAACAATCCAAGTTTCGGCAGGCGAGGCCGGGACTCCACTGAGTGCAAACGGTGATCGTCTTCATTACTCACAGACGGCGAGCTATGTTTCGATGCACATAATTTAAATAGAAAATATAAATCATCAAAGGCTTTTAATTCATTACTCCTAAGCATCGCCTTGGAATTAAAACTTAGTTCTTTATTGAATATGTCGAATATTATTTTTTCGAATGAACTACGTAAGTCACTAATCTCAGACACGTGCATTAAAAACAATTGTTTTGTTTCCAAAGTAGATAAATCGTGGGACATATCATAAACTAATTGCATTTGTTCAAACATGCGTTGCTTTCGCTGAATTAACACGGTTAATTCTTTAGGCATTTCTTTCTCGTCATCACTGGTGACTTTTGCCTTTGGCGGCGCCATTTTGTGAAACAACACACGATGAGTGTAATATAATTTTTAAATGTATTTACTAATTCTCGTTACTATTAATGCAAATAAATTACATACAATACATAAATAAATAATTGTACGACAATATTTTATGTATCTAATATATAAATAATGTAATTTAGAAAGCGATTAACGAAAATTTATGAGGTGTGTATAGAACGTCTATACAATGAAATTTTAAAGATTTACCAGTTTAATGGGGAAACTGGAGGTGATTGGCACGGCCAATAGTAAATAATATATAGGTTAAGAACGTCTTAGCATATAATTAAGTTAAAAATAATTATTAGGGAGGTAATCTGACACGGTCAGAAACAACAGTCACAGTTTTAGTATGATTACTTTACTCTATGGTCACAGAACGTCTGTACTATCTAAATACCTAAGAATTACGAATTCAAAGGAGAGGTATAAGACCGTAGGATTAGTATTCTTGGCTGGTTGGCCAAGAAGAACGGTATCCGTGGCCGAAGGACCAGAAAAGATTGTACGGTATTCGCACTATGCAGTGGACTGTAATAGAGGTGCGTCTAAGAGACCAGGTGAGGAACGGATTTTTCTATCCCCGCAAGCCGTGAAGTAGCAGATAAGGAATACTCCACTAACCTTTCATCCGCGCCCGGCCAGGGCAGCAGTCGTCGTGGTCGTATCGCTGAACCGCGCAGTCAGCTTCACTATATTCCACCTGCGTATCACAGTTCGCAGCACCAGACACTATAAGATGGTTCCAAAGAGTTTCTCAAGACGAAATGTTCAGCCGGGGATCGAACAGGAGCGCTTACATCACTCGCAACGCGTACCGACCCATCGTTGACTATCGACCGTCAACTCAAGACTGTAACATTGTAACTGCCCACCGAAACGGTTGCAGACTACAAGCGTCAATGAAGATTCCTAACTACCCTCCATTGAGCTTGCAAAGACCGAACAAGGGTAAACTGTATAATGATTGGCACTCTAAGCATATTTAAGATTGATATATGTATTTTTCAAATTGATAGGTGTTTAAAAATTCAGCAAACATTGATAAAGGGTTCTCTGGTATGTATATTTTCAAATGAAAATGCATTAATCAATCTAATTAGATTTTTTAATAGAAAAACAAAAAAAAAACAAAGTTAATATTTGAAATTACAGTAATTGGCACCATAAGTATAGTTACTGTTAACTCTACTATATGGCACCTAATAAAGTAAGATTATAACAGAAAATTGGTCAAAAAAAAAAAAAGCACTAGCCATTATTTACCTAAAATAAAAACTAAGCATAATAATAAATAATCTATGTTACAGTCGTTAATTGACGACCCTTATTAGAAAGTGATGTTTTAACAGTTCTGCATGGCGCCGGTATATATTTATTTTCTTTAGTGCTGCCAGCTATAATATTATAAAACCTACTTTTTTCTGCAAACAATGTTACTATTGAGATTATGAAAATAGAACAGATGTTTTTTGCTATACCAGTTCTCAATGTTTGCATTTAAAATCCAAAGTGCCAATGACTAAGGTGGTGCCAGCAATACTACAGTTTACCCTAAGTACTGTAATCAGTTCCAGTGATCCGCCAATACAGGCGCCGCGGGAGAGACGGCACACGGCTGTTTTACTTACTGGGTGAGGGCCCTACACTGCCCTGTTCGTTGCCTCGAACGATGGGTTGTGCGGTTAGGTACATTTTTTCCCGCCTTAACAAAAAGAAAGTACTGATAGACTCGTTTATCTATACTAAGTGCTTGGGGTGCTGAATGGGTACGTTCATTTTTAGACATGTATTGTCAACCCTTGTAAACATTGGATATCTTTTAGCTGTATAGATATAAATATGAATTGTATATTTTAGCTGAATATCCTATCCATACTTTTATGTTTTAGCTCCATGAGCTGTGGCTAGATCCCGTTTACAGAGATAGCTTTGTCTTTTTATTCAATACTCAACGTCTTCGTAAACGCACTGAACCGGTTATCAACTTATCAGTTGTCATTGTCATTTGTTATTAGGCGTGGGACGTATCGCTATTTCTGAGAATCGTATCTGAATCAGTTTTAGATTTTCAATATCAGATTTCAAAATCTTATATTTCAATATCTAGATATTTAACGTTCGCGTATCCATCATACGAGTAGCTTCAAATTTTAGAAATCAAATCCGATGCGCATCTTTAAATAGGATACGACAACATCATAGATTTCAATACAATTCGGTATTGTAGATATACTCGTATTTATATAATAGATGTTTAATTCGGTATTTATTTATCACTAGCTGACCCGGCAAACGTTGTTTTGCCAAAATTATAAATATAATAAATATATTAAATTATATCTAGAGTATTTTTAGGGAATTTCTAGCGTAGAAAAAAATACCTAACTTATTGTAAGTGTGTGAGGATGTGGACCTACCTACATATTAATTAAAAAATCCATTAAAACAATCCCCAACGTCCATAATACACAGATCTTTCTAAATTTAGAACGCGAAGGAAATTAAAAGAAATGAAACTTTCTTCCGCAACTATTCGGACACAATTAAAGAATAAGTACCTAATAAAACTATTACGTGCATAATGGTCCATAAGTACCAAAATTCGCTCAAGTTCAAGGCTAAATAATTAAAATTTTAGACATCATTGATATCATGATTAGTACTTAACAGAAAGTAAGCTTTATTTGCATAGCATTAAGATTTAAAATTACTTATTTATAATATTTATATAAAACCTGTTCAAAAATCTGATATTGTGATATTACTGTACCGCTTTAACTAGTGTAATATTTGTATCTCACGCGCTTTGTCGCACGCATGTGGCTGATGTGTATCGTATTGCGTAGGTACAGACGAGTGAGCGAGTATTCAGTACATCGCAAATCTAATATTGGAATACTTAGATTTCGAAAGAGCCAGTAAGTGATTTTTAGATATTGTACCAATATTATTTCGTATCGATATACGATTTGTATCGCCCACTTCTATTTGTAATGTCAATCTTGTCATAGAGTAGAGGTAGTCTTCTAGCGACTAGTCTTCATCTTCATTTCAGTTGGAAGTGCCACTACTCAGTTTTTGAGATCAAATAATTCATCCTAATTTAAATCATTGATCGCGGGCGGCGGCTCAACCTTGCAGAGCAACGTCCAAGTACACTTGACTGTTTATAAAGGTGATACAAATCTATATATTCTTAACTTGTTGTTCGACTCCGTTAGCTGCCTCAACGCATTGATTTTTCTGTAAACCTCTTTAATAAATATTGGTTTACGGTCGTTTAATCGTCCTTTAATGTAATGAATTTTATAGTGTAGGCAATGTACACTAGCGGACTTCGGACGTGATTAACACGAGCAAATTTGTTTAGTATGTGCTGTACTTTCATAAACATTCCTCCAGTCTTCGCCTGATTACATAGAGATCTTTTATTCTAAGGTATGTAAGTATATATTTTAGACTAATTTGGATATAAACCTTATCGATATAAACCTTCTTGGTGGCTATAACTATACCAACATTTACAATAATAAAAAAATATATATATTTATACACCTTCAAAATTGTATGACTAATTAACCACTTGTAGCACTGCACTTGCATATATGTCGATCCACAGCTTTTTGCTTCAAATCTCAGGCGCAGAAGATGTTCTTAAGTCTAGTTTTAAGCCTGTAAGATTAACTAATACTGTATTTTCGTTGAATTATTTTCATATATTTTTTTTCTGTCTGACATTAGTACAAATACAAAAATATTTTGTAGTTATATTTCATAGATGAAAAGTACAGTGGGCACTGTACATGGTTAAGGACTTGGAACAACTGCTTGTTTGTTTTGATAATTAAAATCACAATGCTTGACACTGTGTTAGTGTACGAGCCCCGATGCAAAATAGTTTGTCTAGTATGGAAAGTAGTGCAAAGCGTAAAACATAGAAAGTAAATATTGGTAAAATAATTAAGAACGTTTAATAGAAAGTAAACCACAATTTGAGGAACAGTTTAAAGTTTATTGTAACATAACTGAAATTCTTTCATGACTTTTCATAACATAACGCAAAATAGTTACCAGTTACCAAAATAGTTAGTTAGTCTACCACTTAGTTGTGTCACCTTTGCTTTTTTTTCTTTTAATGACAGCTTTAATGCGAAGAGGCATGGCTGCAACCAACGCTGCACACTCCTCAGGCGTAATTGACTCCCAGACAGTCAAGAGTTAGCCTTTAAGTCGCTCTTCGATCTTGATGGATTTTTATGAAGAACTTTTTTCATTTTCCACCATAGTGTTTCGATCGGCGACAAGTCCGGGCTGTTAGATGGCCATCTGATTGTAGGGATGCTTTTCGCCAGTATCCACGTCTTTGTTGTCCTTGCAGTATGGCAGGAAGCACCATCCTGTTGAAAAATTAAGGAATCTTGATACTTAAGTGACGGAATAGAGGGCAGTAAATTCTCTTCCAAAAGGTTTTGATACCTTGCAGCATTGATAGAACCATCCACAAACTGCATACCACCAACATTTTGTGCTGACATGCAGCCCCATATCATAAGAGACACTGGAAACTTCACTTTGCGTTTGAGACAATCAGTATGAAATGCCTCATTTTTGTTCCGAATCACTTTTTTCCTTTCATCGCCGACTGTCACTTCAAATTTGGACTCGTCACTCCAAATGATACTACGTCACTGATCGGAAGTCCAATTTAAATGATCACGAGCAAACTTCAACCTTTTTTTCTTTTGTACAGCAGTCAACAGTGGTTTCTCCTTAGCGGTGTAAAATCCGTAACCCATTCTTTTTAGGGCTCTTTTGCAAGTATCAACTAAGACGTCTTTGTGAATCATGTCCTTCCATTGCACCGTGAGTTCTCCAGCTCGAGCACGACGATTATTTTTGATAATTTTCTTCAGGATTCTGTTTTCTACTGCACTTGTGATGCGTGGATGACCAGTTTTCTTCAAACAAGACGTCGTTCTATTCTTTTTATAGTGCTGAATGATATATTGGACTGTAGACCTGGGAAGTATCAAGTCTTTAGATATTTGGTAACTTGATTTGCCAGCATCGACCCCACAAACTATTCGCTTTCGAAGCTCTTCACACACGGGTTTGCCACGACCCATTGTTATTTGAAAACTAATGAAAAAATCTGAAATTTTCAGAATTTATGCTGTCTCACTTGACAAATGACACAGAATTACTTTTACAAATTTAAATTATGCAACATAATTGTACAAAGAAGGAATAATCTTATTTAACTCACCGATAGACGAACTCTTTTGCATCGATTAACAATTAGACGAACTATTTTGCTTATAACTTCTTCGAATTTAAAACAGGATATGTATAAATTTAAAAAGCTAAAATAATTTATTGGTTCATAATTAAAAAGTGGCATAAGTAACGCGACATGTGATAGTAGAACAGCTTAATATTTTATATAGATATACAAAAATAATGAAGTTAGAAAAAATCTCGCAGAGAAAATTTCACACTAGACGAACTATTTTGCATCGGGGCTCGTATAAATCACTATGCTATCAATGTAGTGCTTACCAAACTGGTCTATATTATCAATCCCCAAGGGTCCATGATGACAAGGCTATGTGAGCGTAATAAAGATTGGAGGATCTATGAAACAGATGGCGTATATAGCATATCTCACTAATACAGGTTGTGTATTTAACATTGACTATCTATTAATAATATTTATAACACACATTAACTCCACCACTGCTCCGAAGATTTAAGAAACTGATGGACTCAATGGAGAGGGTATAGTCTGTGATTGAAGGGTTCTGGAATGAAAGCGGAGGTAACCTGCCATGTTCAAATACAATTACCTCGGCAGCAAAATAAAGTCAGTGTGCTCCGCCAAAAGTTTCAAGAATAAATTTAATACAGAGAACCTTTCCCTTCAGCTATTTCATGTGCCACCATCCTTGCAATCCTTTCGCTAGTTCACAAAAACAAAGGCGTACCTTGTTACTCCCTGCATGTTACTTGTTGAGTTGCGGTTTGTTGCGCCAGACTGGGATGCGAGTATTAAAGCTGTCTATTGGGCAATCATTGAAAATTTGAAAAGCTTTTTTAAAATTTATATCTGTGTATACGAATATAACTACATAAGTACAGATGCGAAAGGAATGCTCCGATGGTTCGGACATGTGGAAAGAATGCCGGACGAGCGACTGGTTAAGAAGGTATACAATGCGAAAGTGGAAGGATGTAGGTACAGGGGGAGACCGAGACTCACCTACCTAGAACAAATCGGTCATGTATTGAAGGAGGGTGGAGTCAGGAGTCTCCGAAATCGGCGAGCGTGTATGAAGAGAGTTATGGATGTTGAGGAAGCGAGAGATGTATGCAAGAATAGAGCCTCTTGGTAGTTCTCTCTGCCTACCCTGCAAGGGAAATGGAGATCATTTGTTTCTAGATCCGTAAATACAGATGATTATAATATACCTCTCAACTTTTACCTCGATATTCTTATATAATTTTCAAGCTACTGACGTGAAATATAAATGGACACAACGTGCAAATATGAGAAATCGAAAATAATAGCTCGCGACGATGAATATTTTGCACTTTTTTGTATGGCCTATCAAATGCTTATGTATAGGTTTGCATCATTATTTGTATAATTAAGATTACGAATAATGTATGCAAATATATCCTACAAATGGTGTGGTCCCAAGACAATAAGAAGGAATGTGTTATCGAAATTCATAGTCTCGAGCAGATGTGATATGTGGATACGAATATTGGGCACGTCGCTAATTACCATATTTCAACAGAGCTTTCCACTTAATGCCCACAACGATCGCGCTAACAACCGCGGTTTTTCCGTTCCGCTTGCTTGAGAGCGTTTATTTCGTAAACCTTAGTAAAACTGCTTGAAGAGTTTTCTAAACGCTTAATTGGACCCAACTGTTCAGATGGGTCGGTGTGAACTTGTCGTGAACGAAAGTAACGTTATCGATGACGTGTTCGCCGCAACCACAACGTCCGCGGTCGTGGAATGGCTTAGGGTTCGTTTTGAGTGTTGTCAACGCCATGTGGAACCCACTCTGCCGACAGAATGTCATGGATGACGTACTTCAGTTAAAACTTTCGTACAGGAGTTTAATATACTACTATACCCACAACAAATAACAAGTTACATAGTTATATAAAGGATGTAGGTACATGAGGAGACCGAGACTCATTTACCTAGACCATATTGGTCATGTATTAAATGAAGGTGGGGTCAGGAGTCTCCGAAACCGGCGATAGTGTATGAAGAGAATTATGAATGTTGAAGTAGCGAGAGATTTATGCAAGAATAGAGCCTCTTGGCAGTCTTAAGGTAGGTAAATAATTATATGTTGCTACTCTGAATTTGACTAATGCCAAAAGCGCATCCAGTTTATTTAGCAGTTAATTATGGCATTTATTTCTTTCGTTCTCTCATTTAGCAGCATAGTTATTTAATATTGAATCAATTAAAATATAAACTATCCTTACTATCGTTGAGTCCAATATGGATCTTATTAAGAATCGCCGTAGGGTTCACTACCATCGCTATAGGGTTCACTTATCACGCGAAAAAGTTCTCGTCCAAGACGGTTCGATATCTTTTCTATCACATATGTGTAGTGTGTCATTCGAAGCAAAGACCGGGCAGTATGTGGCCCCCACTTTTTCACATTTCTTTAGAGGTCCGTCAACTTAATATTTAAAAAGCATTATCGGGGAACACTATCATCTCTGTATAAATAATTTCGCCTCTAAGCACTAAATTACATACATGACGTCACTGTCCGGTACATTAATATTACCAGTGTCCTTAACAGCTCTCCCACAAGAACTTAATTTTTTTTAAAGGATAGGTTCTAACTTTGCTTAACTTTGGACTCTCAAGGTGACTAGGTTTCACTGAACTAATCACAAGAACCGTGTGAGTGTGTGTCCGCCTGTACAGGCGGAGAGACGGCACACAGCGGGCTTATTTAATGGGTGAGGGACCCACTCTACCCTGTTCGTTGCCCCAAACGACAGGGAGTGCGATTAGGTATATTTTCCCACCTTAATAAAAAAAGGATGACAGGGTAAAATACAGTATAAAAACAAAAATAAAAAACTACCTCATGGAGGGGCTCTCTCCTCTCTTATTCTCTATTTTCATAAATTCTGTCATAAAGCTCATATCTTCAAATTTTCATGTTTATGCGGATGATCTGCAATTGTATTCACACTTCACAGAATCTGGCGCACCATCAGCCCTCACTGCAATTAATAGTGATTTAAGTCGTATAGATACGTGGGCTAAAAACTACGGTCTACTCTTAAATCCTAA
The DNA here is from genome assembly GCA_948253155.1 of Leucoma salicis. Taxonomy (NCBI): domain Eukaryota; kingdom Metazoa; phylum Arthropoda; class Insecta; order Lepidoptera; family Erebidae; genus Leucoma; species Leucoma salicis. Next base: position 23,438,758 of record OX411814.1, on the reverse strand, counting down.
CAAATCCCAGGCCATAATAATAGGCATCCGACATTTTCGTAGTAGGTTGCAAGTTTCTTCACTGGTGCCTATTACTCTGTCTGGGACTTTGATTCCATTGTCGGATTCTGTTAAAAATTTAGAAATTGCTATTGACACGACTTTGTCATGGAAGCGACAAGTTAATGAGGTCAGTAAAAAAGTATATTATACCTTTCATTCATTGACAAGCCTTCAGTATTTCTTACGCTTGAAAACAAAAATTACTCTTGCTCAATCTCTTATTCAACCCATTATTGACTACGCAGATGCCTGCTATTCGGATGCCACCGAGGAGCTCATAGATAAGCTTGAGAGGCTGCAAAACCTGCCTGCCTGTTTAATCTTAAAAAGTACGATCATGTCTCCCACCTTCGCAAAGAACTCAAGTGGCTCCCAATCCGCCTTCGCAGGAACACTCGTTTGCTATGTATTTTATTTAATATCTTACACAATCCTGATGCTCCTTATCTACGTGAGCGGTTTTCCTTGCCCGGTCTAATGATGCAACCTGCAGGACTAATCTTCGCACTATGCTAAAATTCCCTACACACAAAAGTGATTTTTATTCTTATTCTTTTTCGGTGCATGCGGTTAAACTGTGGAATGAACTCCCATCCAGCATTAGAGAATCTACCACTACCTCTTCATTCAAACATAAGGTTCGTCAACATTATCTGTTAACTATTCCATAATCTATACCTAAATCTTTCATCATTACTAAATATTTAAGTATATTTTATTGTATAGTTACGTATCATTCCGATATTTATGTAGTTATATATTACATATATGTATGTATGTATATATACTGTATGTATTAGTATAATATATGTATGTATATCTATCCTACACACAATCATATTTATAATATTCACGCTATCCTCTCGCTGGTCTGCTGGAAGAGATTTCTATTAGAAAGGAGTACCTTTGTACTATTACTATATTTATCCGTTCTTGTATTGTGGTTAAGATCTCTGTGTGTACATAAATAAATAAAAAGTAACGTACACAGTATCTCTAGTCTCAAAATAAATATTAGTGGATCACTCATAGATGGCGGAGTGGTTTACATACCGACCTCATATGCCCATGTTGTGGGTTAAATCCCACTCAGGATAATGGGTGTACTTTGTGTCCGTGAAATTGTAGGTTTGTAAACTACGCGCTAGACTCCCGTGGATAGAGAGGGGTGGGACAATTATAAAGCCGGCCCCACACGGCCGCTATATTTATTATGGAATATTCCCCAGATATTATTGACAACCCTGTTGTTAATAATATCCTGCAAGGAAATCGGACCTACTCAGCACCTAAAGTAATTCTTGTTTGTAATGAATTCAATCGTTCGGCAAATATGAAGCCATATTGACGTTGTTTATCCGCACATATCATGTGTCAGATCCGTTTTGGGGCTAGCTAGTGTAATCCAATTATTTATTTACTCATTGTTACTGTGCTAGTAGAGTGACTATGTAGTCCAAAATCACTAAGAAAATATTGAAGTTATCAAATATCCCGGTTTAGGTACGTCCTACATAATTATTTTAACTAGATTATTAGCTGTTGTTGCTGCAGCACTCCTTCAATTATTAAGAACATCCACTGCGATCGCCAACCCGCCTGCCAAGCGTGGCGATTACGGCACTATGGATGGATGATAAGCTGTTATTATTGCACGCCTCATAAGCGAAGCTTTAAGGTGGTTATTGCTCTCGCTTTACGTAGAACAACTCATTTCTCATTTTAAAATTTCTCTATTTATCATATAATTGCACTTGTAAAATAATATATCACACACATATCAAGAAAAAACACTATTTTTAACACTCATGATATTTTTTGTGCCACTTTTGTTATTTAAACTAGTTAAAAAACTGTTTAAAAAAGTTATGACTTGGACGTCCGTTTGTTGTAGGTAATGTATGTTAACACGATAACGACCAAAATACTTTACTAATCGAGTCTTTTTATTTCGTTTACGAATTATTATGATTACGAATAGAGCCTTTTACAGTCTGATTCGATGTGGTTTAATTGTTATTAAATAAATAAAAAAAATAGTGAATATTTACGCTCGACGCGACACTAAAATCAGTGCTATCCTTATTTCGTGAGAACTATTTCTATAGACCAATGTAGAATTACTTCTTAAAGTTAGCGCTAGATGGCGTATAAGACATGAGAAGGTACTTTTTGAAATTAGCGCTACCTATGTGATTTATTGAAAACTACTTAGTAAGATCAATACATTATTAGTTACTTATCAAATAAACAATTTTATTGTTAAAAATGAAGATTATGAGGCGTGCATTTTTAGATTTTCCAAAGTATTTTTACTTAGCATCAGGCTCTCTCTCTCTCTCTCTTGCGGGGCAGGCAGAGAGAACATAGTGCTAAAAGGCTCTAGTCTTGCATACATCGCTCGCTTCCTCAACATTCATACTTCTCTTCGCCGCCGATTCGATACTTCTTTTCGAGCGCCGGTTTCGGAGACTACTGACTTCACCTTCCTTTAGAGATGGGCCGAATGAGATGATTTTAACCGAAGCGAATAATAACTTCGGCTGAACGTTCGGTAAACATACAAAATTCGGCCGAACTTCGGTGTGTGCTTTCTCGGGATTAGCATTTGGTGTTCTGTGTGTATTTTTTATGAAAAACACCGTCGTAAAACAAAAAAACAGTCAGTATGCAGGTGTCCCTAGTATTTCAAATTATTGTGTTAAATAATTGATTCATAAACTCCTGCATTGCGGAAAAAACTAATCTTTTTTTCTATTAAACATTTTAATTTATCTATAACTAGGTGACTCGGTGAAGTTCGTATCACCTACAATTTATTTTATCAGTATCATTTACATTATCAATCCTAATCAATCTGCATCATCTAAGATTTGTATTTTGATGGGTTATTAAAATAAACTTGCTTATAAAGCAAATGAATTAGAACGAAAGACAGTAGCTGTAATTTTGTCGTCTGTTAGTCAAATACCCATACAAAGTTACCAGTAATTAAATTTTAAAATTATCTACGAACAACTAACTATGATTAAATTATTCTAGAGTGTTGGTATATGTGACTTATTTTAAAGCTAGGACAGAAACTAACTTTTTCTTGTAACGAATGTTTGGCATTTAAACCGAACTTCGGCCGAATGCCGCCGAAATTCGGTTAAACCGAATATAAAACGAATTTCGACCCATATATTCCTTCAATAGATGACCGATTTTGTCCAAGTAGGTGAATCTCGGTCCCCCCCTATCTACTTTCGCATTGTATATCTTCTTATCCATCTTATTTTGAACAACCAATTACTTTACTTCTATTAGCCATGTACCTATCTTCTTTTAGACAAAAGAAGGTTTCAGTTAACAATCTACAAATTCCTCTAACATTGTCTCTCAAAGACAGAGGTAGTTGGTTGCTAGCTATAACGGAGCTGTCTGAACAATTTTTAAAATATTTGAGACGAAATAACTGGTTATTTCGGATTTTGATACAACTCTTTCGATTCTTGATTATACTTAAAAACTGGCTTAGGTTTTATCTCGCCTCTATGTTGGGAACCTGATGTATCTAAAACCTAAAAAATAGGGTTTACCTGCAGTGTAGCCGCAAGCAGGGGCTAGTATATGTATAATACCACTATAGTAATGTCATACAATTCAGTGGCCTGCCAACACATGCGGAGAGACGACACACGATGGGTTTATTTAGTGGGTGAGAGCCCCACACTACCCTGTTTGCGGCCCCAAACGAGGTGCGTGGATAGGTACATTTTTTCCCGCCTTAACAAAAAAAGATGGATCTATATAAACTGTCTCGGTGTTGTAAGTAGCGGTAGTATGTGCGACTGCTGATCATGAGGTCTCGGGCTCGATCCCCGGATCGGGCAATGTTATTGAGATTTTTCGTGAAAAGAAAAATTCTCAATAGCAGCCCGGGGCTTGGAAATGTGGCTAGTAGACGGCAATAGGCTCGCCCCCTATTACGTGGGACTTAAACATAGCTGGCGAATCGTGGGTGTGTAATACACCTCTGCCTACCCCTTCGGGGAATACAGGCGTAATACTGTTTCTATTATATAATATTTCTTTTTTAAATATCATATAGGACATCTACGTGTGACGTACGTTTGGTCGCGTATGCTAAGAAGAGACTACAACGTTAATACTTTCCTTCTAGCCACAATAAATCAACTCCACCATGGCGAGTGGTTCCTGGGAGGAGTTCTTCGCCCTGCACCTGCCTCCACCTGACTTCGAAGATAACCGTTCTCTGTTGAAAGAATTCTGCGAGAGACATGATCAATATGGCAACAAAATTGTGCTTGTTACTGTAAGTTAAACCTATTTTATTGACCACGTGGACATGAGAATTGGGTTAATCTGTATTATTATAGAGCTGTAACTGAGCTGTGTTTAGGCGTCTCTGAACACAAAACATTTTTTTTTAGATTTTTGACTGTCTGATGTCTCAAAAACTACTACGAATTTTGATACACAAAACTGGTAGAGATAGAGCATAGCTTATCCCACTTCCTCAGAGAAGGTCGGTGTGAAGCCACTACATGTACTCGTATCATGTTTTTTATATGATGAGTGAAAGCGCCGGCGGCGTAAACTAGCTCTTCTTATCCTTCGCCTCCTCTTCTTATTATTCCTTCTCTCCACTTCCTACTCCTACTTTGGAGTTGGTCACGCGAGTGATGCCTCTGGTGTTGCTAGCGTCTATAGGTTACATTACAGTAACCGCTTACCATTAGGTGGGCCCGTATGCTACCACTGAAGGAATGTAATATGGTTCCGGTGGCCCGCCAATAAAGGCGGAGAGACGGCACACGGCGAGTTTATTTAGTGGGTGAGGGCACCACACTACCCTGTTCGTTGCCCCGAACGACGGGGTGTGCGGTTAGGTACATTTATCCAGCCTAAACAAAACAAAAAAGGTGGTGCCGTATGCTTGTTTGTGGCAAACACGGCGCGTATAAAAAAATGCTGTTATATTACCTAGTTACGAATAAAGGTACCTATATGGATACTGGAAAATAATTTAATTATGACAAGCTTTTAAGAACCACGTGTACATTAACTTGATTAACCTACTTCTCAATAAAATGCCAGCCGCAATAAAACTGAAAATTAAGGGCATTGCAGGTGAGTTTTTGAGGCCATGAGAAATTAATACGTCTATTATATCGTGTAGCGATGTAGCGACAGATTAAGAATATGTTTGTGTGGTGACGGACCAAGAATACAAGTGTCACCACCCCATTCTTTCCCACGGGTGTCGTACAAGGTGACTAAGGGAAGTAAGCAATTATCACCCATTGCATTACTGGTAGTAGGGCTGGGTACCAAGTGGGTACTCACTTGCTATCGGGCCCGAGCAGGTTGGTACCACTATCTCCTGTGTGACCGGTGTCATCGGTGTGTTTTGGTTGTAGTGGGAGATAGCCGTTAATTATTTCATTTCGTATATGTAAAATGAAATGGTGAACAGTGGCTTGACAATACTCTCGGTATAGTTGAGTCCATGCCACAGTTACCATTTACCATCAGGTGGGCCGTGGCTCGTCTGCCACCATATGCATAAAGAAAATACAGTTGCACCTGGATAACCGAGAGTTCGTGACCGCGATTTTTATTTTTCGTTTGGAAATGGAGGTTTCTCATTAACTCTAGATTTTGCCTTATGGAGGTATAGGAGTGGCGTTTTACACTTGGAGATTTATAAAAAATACAGCAAATATGTTGTGATAAACATGTATCATCAAATCAGGGTGATATTCCATCATCCAGCCGCACACAAGCTCTGCAGTCCATGTAGTTGGACTGCACCGCTTGTAGCAGTCTACCGTTAATACCATACTCTGGCAAAATGTCCCAAAGTTCCTTTCGTACAACCGTGTCAAATGCTTTCTCTAAATCCACAAAACTGCAGAAAACCCTCTGGCCTACAGCCAGATGCTTCTCCACAATGTTGCGCAGAGAAAACACTTGATCCATGCATCCCAAAAAATGGATAGTACCCATATATTAGCTTATTATTTTATTGTTTTTAGTATACAAATCTATATGTTACACAAATTTGAAGCAAATCTGATATAAAGATAAATTGGAGCTTTTATAAACTCAAAATATTTTTTATGAAATACGAATATTTAATATACGAGCATGAGGTACGTCGTGTATAGATATAATGGAATTGAATTTTGGAGTCCATACAGACAAAGTAGCGGGCAGAGACTAGTTTAGAGCTCCCACGCTACATCCAGCCATAATCTGAATCTTCTTCTTATCTTCTTCCAGTCTGGTGGAACTACCGTTCCCCTGGAACATAACACAGTCCGTTTCGTGGACAACTTCAGCGCCGGGACCCGTGGGTCTGCGTCAGCGGAGTATTTCCTGGAGCAGGGCTACGCCGTGATCTTCATGCACCGCCAAAAGTCCCTCGAACCATTCACTAGGCACTTCACTGGTCAGAAGCTACTGGATATGCTGGAGATACAGGATCGAGGACCTAATACGACCATCTCGGGTTGGTATGCGCAGTATTTTTTTTTAAACTTTTAGCTTCAAATGTTTTCCGAACGATTGTGTAGAAAATGGGTTTTTGTGAGGGGACCTACCAACCCTTAAGTCCATTGTTACTAGCTGGAAAAAATCTGATGAAGTTGACAAATATAAATATATATATAAAAAATATATATATATATATATATATATATGCTTTAAATCTTTAAATAGGTAATTTATTATTTATTATTTTTTATTTATTGTAATTTTTTTTGGTTATAGTAAAATGTTAGTAATTTTTTTTTGTTATAATTTAGTTTCACATTTTGTTTTATTTTATACTTGGTTGGGTGGCATAAAATAAATATTTTCTTTCTTTCTTTATTTAATGGTGTAACGGTGACGTTGGATGTATTGTAGCTGCATATGTGTATGCCTGTTTTGGTGCTCTCTTGGGCAGACTTATGTCCCGCAGTAGATTACAGAAGGTTGATGGATGGATACAAGGACATTTGAACCCCCTTTCGGAAAGAATGCTATATCGTTTCTCTTGTGTGTGTGAATGTAAGAGAAAATTAGTAAATCCTCGTATATAGACATGGGAAGTAGGGAAATAGTAAAAATATTTTATACCTTTATCATGCGCGCGCACGTACATGCACGCACGCACACACACATGGGGTCCTGTCTTGTTCGTTTATTAATGTTTTCTTATAAAATGTAATAGATTAAACACAAAGTGAAAAATGTGAAATCGAAAATAACAGTCACGAGCAGTATTCGAACCTGCATCTCCTGGATACCGTCCAGATGCTTTGCCAATTCAGCCATCGTGACCCTTGCTCCTGACTGCTAATTTCGATAACACATTCATACTTAACGTCTTTAGGTGACGCCTGCACCATCTGTCGGAAGTATTTTCATACATTATACCGACCAGGTAAACTTAATTTTACAATTAAGATTTTACCTAGTAATGACGCAAACCCTATAAATATTTAGATATTTTTATATATATTTTTAGCATTTGACATGCTTCGAACATAGATCGGAGATGCAGGTTCGAATCCCGCTCGTGACTGTTATTTTCGATTTCACATTTTTCACTTTGTGTTTAATGTATGTTGCGAAGCATGTCAAATGCTAAAAATATATATAAAAATATCTAAAAATGCTTTTGTTTTTTTTTATTATCTTGTATATTATTTCTCTAGCCTGTTTTTCTATCGGTTCGCGAGATCTTCCTTATTCCTTTATCAAATTCCATGACTTTCTGCTCATTTTAAAACTTATCGGCAAATAGACTCAAGGTCTAGAAATGTACGCCTTCTCTTAAATTTGACATTATAAATCATCTATTAAGAGGCCCTTTAATGGATGCGTCGATTTTTAGATAGTCCATCTGGTGACGAATACAAGTGTCACCACCCCATACTTTTCCACGAGTGTCGTACGAGGCGACTAGCAATTATCACTTCTTTCATTACTAGTACCAAGTGAGGGCTGGGTACCAAGTGAGAGTACTCACTTGCTATCGGGCCCGAACGGTACCACCGTCTCCTGTGTGACCGGTCATGAAGCACGTCAGTGTGTTTTAGCTGTAGCAGAAGCCGTTTATTCTTTCATTTCATATCTGAGAAATGAAAAGGAGCGCAGTGGCTTTTACAATACTCTTAGTATAGTTGAGTTCATGAGCGACCGTTACCACTTACCATCAGGTGGGCCGTGTTTCGTCTAACATCATTGGCAATACAAAAAATAAAAAAAAAAATATTGTAAACCTAGCATCCATAACAATTAAATAAATTGTAATTATTATAATCACAAGTGATGTTTCTATTCATTTCACGTTTTCTGTCCTCGTCCAGTGAAGCCGGACAGTGTGGACGTGCTAGCCCCGATCCTGCTGCGGTACAAAGCGGCACACGCGGCAGGCGCCATCTTGCACGTGTCCTTCACGACCGTGTCCGAGTACTTCTGGCTGTTGCGGGCCGCGTGCGAGTGCCTCGCCAACCTTGGACCCCGCGCCGTGCTGTACCTAGCCGCTGCTGTTTCAGACTTCTATGTACCTAAGGATAGAGTCGTGAGCATTACCATATATTTTTTACACTTAACGAGGTAAATTATGACTGTTGCTGCTCATCTCTGCAACACCAGGGTTATATCTGTCCCAAGCCCAAAGTGAAATGAGAAAATTTAAATTATAAACGAGAAGCCTTTAAATGAAGCGGGCGAATCTGGGCCTAAACGTTACACAAATGAAAAGTTCATCAATATTTCTTTCTATATTTTTTGTTGTTAATTGCGAAATATTCAATCGTAAAAATATGGGATAAAAAATAAAATGATACAGTCATTCTGGGTAACTTTGACAGATTACAGCGATATTTTTCACAGTGTTTTAAATGTTTTAACATTTAAATGGCAATATTATACTTTGTTAGTGCTCTCAGAATATTTTTTATGCATAGACAATAGTGAAAGGCCATAATATCCATTAATTATAGAGAAAAATCTATTTTTGTAGTATAGAGTAACTTTGACACACATTAGATCCGTCACATAAATTAGGTAATATTTGATCATTAAATTACTTTGGGTAACATTGGTTTATATTATTCTCAAATTAGGGATGTGGCTGTGGTAATAAAAACGTAAATATGTAGTAGTGTCATATATATATATTTGTAAAAAAAGGTCCATCAATCAAAATTTAGCAGTTACAAGTAAATATTTTTTTAATTCGCATCAAAACCTCGTTTAAATCCTAAAATGAACAAACCGTTACGAATATTAAAATGAAGACAAACTAAAATAATTAAAACAAAGAAAAACTATTTAAACACTTTGGTTTGAAGTATCTATTCGCTCTACTACATATAGAGTAAATTGTCATCTATATAGTAAGTGTATGGAGTGCCATACAATCACAAAATATCAAAAAAGTTATTCACTGTTCCACACACTCAAATTCGGGCGCTAATTTCGGAACAAATTTTGACATTAACTCTGTTTGACAACTGTTTTATTTTAAGGTGTGTCTAAGGAGCTTGTTTAAAAAATAAAATCTAAAGCAAGTTAATGCAACAAAAAATATTGATTTCATAGGGAAAAAACATTAAAACATTCTCATAGTCACACTGTCAATGTTACCCGAATGAATCAAAGTTACCCAGATTGACTGTAAGTAAAAAGATTAATGATCTCCTTCATTTCCAGTTTTATAATGTTGCCAAATGAAATAAGTTAATCGATTTGTCAAATAACATTTTTAAGATGATTTTATATTTTTTATAGTGATACTTATTTTTAGTATATAAAGAAGTTCTGAACATACTTTACTTTAAAAGTACATAAAAATAACTTTATTTAAGGCAATTACAGTAAAAAAAAAAGTTGTTAAACATTGATCTCAAAATCGATCAGAAGAATCGATAATCGCATTTTTTTAAACAAGTAACAAATGGATAATGTCAAATTGTCATGTCAGACGTCATTCATTTCGTTTAGCTTGTCTTTGCGCTAGTGGATAATTCTGTTGTTTTCGTGTGAGTTAAAAATGAAAACGTGAAAAAGATTCTTGCTTTGACAAACGACCAATGCATTTCTCTACGGACTTTGATAACTTGCCTACTTACCTGACAGCCTGATCTACCGGATTTCGAATTTATTTATTCATACGGTTTTAACTGCTAGGTATGTACCTACCTCTTCCTTTATTTCTAATAACTTGGTGTTATTATTAAGTAGGTACAATGCAGTTGTTTCGTATCCTGTGTGTATAAAAAGTACAATTTGAGAGTTCATTGTGATAAAAATGATATTGTTTTATGTGCCTAAAGATATATATTTTTAAGACCTATATTTTTTTTGCAATATTATATTTATAAACTTATTTGTTTTTTAGAAATGGTATTAATTTATAAATCAAATTATGCAGGAATCAACACTGTAACGTTAAGCCCAACTTTCTATGAATTTTCGCCCGCTTCCTTTATATTAGTTTTAATTAATGAAGGAAGACGCAGAATCATAGGCGTCACCCAAACACGTTAAATATGAATGTGTTATCGAGATTAGCAGTCGGGAGCAATTGTCAGGATGGCTGAATTGGCAAAGCATCTGGACGGTATCCAGGAGATGCAGGTTCAGGTCCTGCTCGTGACTGTTATTTTCGATTTCACATTTTTCACTTTGTGTTTAATGTATAGTGCTAAGTATGTCAAATGCTAAAAATATACATAAATATTTATAGGGTTTGCGTCATTATTAGGTAAAAATCTTAATTGTAAAATTAAGTCTATGCGTGTGGTGACGGACTAAGAATACAAGTGTCACCACCCCATTCTTTCCCACGGGTGTCGTATGAGGCGACTAAGGGAAGTAAGCAATTATCATCTATTGTATGACTGGTGGTAGGGCTTGGTACCAAGTGGGAGTACTTACTTGGTATCGGGCCCGAGCGGATTGGTACCACCATCTGCCGTGTGACCGGCCATGAAGCACATTGTTGCGTTTTGGCTGTAGCAGGAGATAGCCGTTTATATTTCATTTCATATCTGTGAAATGAATTGGTGAGCAGCGGCTTAAAAATATAATCGGTATTATCGAGTCCATGGGCGACGGTTACCATTTACCACCAGATGGAACGTGGCTCGTCTGCAATGCAATAAAAAAAATAAAAAAAAGTTTACCTGGTCGGTATAATGTATGAAAATACTTCCGATAGATGGCGCAGGCGTCACCCAAAGACGTTAAGTATGAATGTGTTATCGAGATTAGCAGTCGGGAGCAATTGTCAGGATGGCTGAATTGGCAAAGCATCTGGACGGTATCCAGGAGATGCAGGTTCAGGTCCTGCTCGTGACTGTTATTTCCGATTTCACATTTTTCACTTTGTGTTTAATGTCTAAATAAGTTTTGATTTCGGTCGAAACTGAAACATACCGAAGATTCAATTTCAGTTTCGGTTTCGATAGATAGTCCTGTTTCGGTCGGACACTAGATGTTTTCCTCCACCAGGCACAAATACATACACAATTTAAAAAAAAAATTGCTTTCACGGGACATCTCACAGACATGAAAACGTTTTTTTTTTCTTTCTTCAAATTACTGTTCGAGTCTTATATAAAGGTAAGCGCCCTCTCGTTACCCATAGATGAATTAAAACTGTTATTGGTTTAAATATTGACATTATACTTCCTAGTTAGATGCGTTTATCAACAGATGGCGTTAAAAACAATTAAATAAATTGGCGACTGTCGGTTGTACCTCCCTCCGCATTAGATGTTTTCACATCAAAAGCCAGATATCTGCCTTGCCACGTCCTGAAGATCGAATTCGATATCCTTGTCTTTGCAGTCCATGGTTTTACTACTCACTGCGTTATTATTAACTTATGATAATTTACAGCCTACTCACAAGATTCAGTCAGCGGTAGGAGCCCCAGTGATCCAACTGCATTTGGTGCCCAAAATGTTGGCGCCACTTGTGAACTTGTGGGTGCCCGAAGCTTACGTGGTGTCTTTCAAACTGGAGACTGATGAAAGCTTACTCATACCTAAAGCCAGAGCAGCCTTAGAGAAGTACAAACATAAGGTACTGTAATGACTATAATATTATAAATTATTGGTAATGACCAAATTAACAGTATACCCAATAATTAGTTTTATAATTGAGTTGAAACTCTTCAGTTTGTATTTCGCATGCGCAATTTGTCACATTTCATATATCATATTAATAATGTATAATTTGGTCAACATCTGCTGAACAACAACCATCAATTACATGTCTATGATAATTAAGTTGTAAAAATATCTAATATTGCTTTTGTATGTTTAAAAAATCAACAATCCAAAACTAGAGTAGAGTCTTGATTATCTCAGCTTGGATGGGCCGGCACAATCGGGGAAGTACTACCCTCTCACAGAAGATCGGCGAACAACGATAGGTAATCCGTCGTTGTGTTTCGCATGATGAGCGAGAGAAACGGAGGCCCGAACTCCCTCCTATCCTCTCCTTAGTAGGCATCCTGTCCTCTCCTTGTTATCCCTTTCCTCGCAGATGGTGACGCATGACGAGTAATGCCTCTGGTGTTGCTGACGTCTATAGCCTACGTAACCGCTTACTATCACCTGTTGCCTGGTCCACCTGGGCCGTATGCTTGTTTGTCTCCCTCATATGAAATGAATATTTCGTATGAAAAAAAAAACTAGACTGAAGAAAATATTGTTGACAGTTTAAAAGTATATAAAAATTAAATCACGCTTGTTTGAAAGTTTTTATATCCAAGTTTCACATATGTCGGTCCCTTCACGACGGTTCACACGTACATTCATGTAGGCACTACAATATTACAGATGGTGGTAGCTAATATGCTACAAACGCGTCACCACCGAGTGGTGCTCGTGTCTCCTGAGTTGTCGCAGGAGATTGTGCTCACCAGAGAGGAAGTCCATGCGGGTATGTTTATCTCTATATACCTTTATCTATCTCTCGTTCTCTTTGTCTCTGTCGGAAGTATCCAGGGTCTGAGATAACACCACCGAAGGAATGTAACAAAAAAAAAAATAGTTCCAGTGGCCCGTTAATAAAGGCGGAAAAACGGCACACGGCGGGTTTCTTTAGTGGGTGAAGGCCCCACACTACTCTATTCGTTGCCCCGAATGACGGGGTGTGCGGTTAGGAATATTTTTCCCATCCATCCATCAGCCTTTCAACGTCTACTGCTGGACATAGGCTTCCCCATGAGAATGCCACAACGAGCGGTCCCTTCATGGGAAATGCCGTAATCGCCACGCTTGGCAGGCGGGTTGGCGATCGCAGTGGATGTTGTTAATACTCGAGGGAGTGCTGCTGCCCACTCCCCCGGTCCCCCATTCTTAGGGAGGCCTATGTCCAGCAGTAGACATTAAAAGGCTGATGGATGGATGGACACCCAGACTTAAAACAACCACTCATGCACACAAAGAATTTTTCTGTTTGGGAATCGTACCCACAATACTCAGCCCGGTATGTATGTAATCCATTCCTCCATATGTGCAAATTATTTATGCAAGTATGTACTGTTAAGAATACGTTAATTCTCCAGGAGTGGACATCGAGGCGTCCCTGGTGTGCGAGATAGTGCGGCTGCACGGCGCGCACATGGAGTCCCTCGGCGAACACGTGTCGCCCCCCCCCACGCCCCGCGTCATGCCCCGCTGATGTTCGCGGCGCCGCCTCTACCTCACCGACGAGTGAGCCATCAGCCGCGGCGGTCATAAGAGAAACTATTCACACACGCTGTGTTACCAGAAACTATACACCTCTGTTGTGTTGCCAGTGGTAAATAAGTGTGTTACCCTGGATGTGATAGAAACATATACCTGTGCTGTTTTGTCACTGGAAAATTTGTGTTGCTTTGAAAGAATGTTATTGTGATAGAAAACTACTAAACGGTATCTCCTAACCTCAATCTTGTTGATCTGTGTTGTGCGTGTCTCTTTTTAGAAGTAATTAGAGTCACACCTGCTCTTCTGATATTTGTGCAGTCTCTGAGTGAGTTAACCTTCAACAACAGTGACCGTGTGATGATGAACTATACTATGTTGTTTGCAGAAGCTATATACCTATATAGTGTTATCATCAAGATCTATAAACCTATGCTGTGTTATCACCATAAACAAATTACCTGTGATCTGTCGTAACCGCATGATATGTAATCCTGGAAGAATGAGGGATTCACACCCATCCACACGCAAAACAAGCGCTCAGACGTGGAGTTGCGGAAAACAGCCCGCCGAACCAATACCAGTCCTGGAAGAATGTTAATACGGTATCTATATGTCAAAAACTCTGAAATCATCTAAAATTCTGACACGGGAACCCCTGATATTTGAATCGCCATTACATCCACCTCAACGTGTGCAGTCACCAAACAAATAAGTGTGTCTCCATGTAAAAAGACCGATATACACATGTATTGTACTATCACTAAAAACTCATTTAATATACACTTATATTTATGCACAACTTTATGACAATAGATGATTGTAATACACTTTGGATGTTAAAACCATAGATAAATAACTATACTGGGAAGTTAAAACTCATAAGTGGGGTGTTGACATACCACATCATTTGTTCCCAGATTCATGCTCATAGCTGTAAAAGTAATTTTAAGTCACATATACATCCTTTCACTGATTGACGTTAATTTGACGAGTTATAGGAAATATTTATTAATTGTTTTCCGCGACATCTAAAAACCCAATGACATTGAATATATTGAGTATTTAAGGTTTCATGTGTTATGTTTGTACATCTCTTTTGCATTTGGAAATAAAGAGAGTGTACTGAAGTTCAACATATTAGTTTCAAGTAGATTTAAAAGTTTCTAAAAGCCTTCAGTGAAAATTTAATATATGAAAGTTTAATCTAAAATCTTTTGTTTTAGTTGAAAATTTACAACTCTCACACATAATTTTGAGCTGTGTGTAACTTGTTTAAAAAAAAGAAATAGCCTGGCTGTCTCTTATAGATTTTATTTATGAAATAAGTGCATTATACATATTTGTTTAAAATGTTGTCAAGTTTTCAATATCTATTAAGTTAATATTAAGAATAGAGTATATACAACTATATGACGAACAAAACTTCGGCCTTTGTTTCAGTTTCAGCCGAGATCGAAGCTACGTCTGAAACTAGATATTTTGACCAAAACTCTCTCATACAAAAAATGAACTGAGTGAGATAATAATCATTCATCAACTTTGCCTAACTTTGCTTTCTAATAAGACATACGTACTTGGTATTATAAAACACTTTTTTTTTAGTAATATTGATTAAGGCTTAAGCATACATAGTGTATGTTCAAGCTAGGGCAGTCCATATAATTTTATAAGCTGCAAATATTTTCGTAATTTCAACACATCCGAACATTGAACACTTGCAGCACTTGGTCAGGTGTTTTTGTTTAATTTTTCTTTAAGCCAATTCTTATTCGAATTGTACTTAAAAGTATTTTGTCCAAAAGTACCTCTCCCAGCAAATGAATTTCCCATCAAAATTAATGCAACCTTTAGGCCTGGGTCACGAACTCAGCGGCGGCGGCGGCGCGGGGAGCGGCGCGGTCCAATGCATACAATTTATATGGAACTGTCCTCGAAGGCAGCGGCGCGGGGAGCGGGCGGTGTACGAGCGGTGTGGACCGATCTAGCGGCGTCCGCGTATCTGCATTAACTTTGTAGAATTTACATCTTCAATAAATCAAACTAGGAAGGAATTAGTATCAAAAAGATGTTTCATCGCTGTTTAGACATTTCGTTCGCGAACAAAGATGCTAAAGTCTCGTAACACAACACTACGCCGCTCCCCGCGTCACCACCGTCCCGCTCCCACTGAGTTCATGACCGAGGCCTTACTGAGAAAATCTGAACAAATGGACGTACAGACAAAAATTTCAAAAACATGTTATTCCATTTTGTTAACCTCCTTCAAAGATAAACTTCATATAATCCAAAGGACCGTAAAGTCCATCACACCTGTAGCTTTAATATATATTTCTATCACATTATATTATAATTAAGTAGGGTATATTAATATATATATATATATATATATTATAGCTACGTGTGTGACGGCCTTAAACTAGTCGTTATTTCAAATCAGAGACATTCTATGCATATATATTCTTTAAATTGTATAATAAAGATAGTCACATAAAACTACTACATGTCTGGGGTTTACATGTTGTTGTGGCTTTTTAATGATTTCTCACTCAGACTTCTGCATTGTGCTGTTAATATTATCTTCCACATGAAGAATTTAATATTGAATTTACACTTTTATATCTATATTAGTGTCTATCTAGATGTTTGCCTTGTATCTGTGTGATATTCCAATTTTTATATCAATATTCTATGCTAAAATGATTGATTAAATACATCATAATCAATCATTTGTATTTTCAAAGTTAGATGCATTTTTAGTAAAATGAATAATGACAATTCTCGTTGATCAGTATCAAGTCGATACACAGCAGGTAACTTTAATCTATGTAAATAAAATCAGTTTTTTTAATGTAGTGTTTGTAAGCGTAGATTGTTTCATATACGTTTTGTTGTTTTTATTAACATAATAGGGATACTCAAAATTATTTAAACTGTTGCTGGCATAATAACGCCATAAATTTTTAATTATATATAATCTACAATCTTGAAATAAAAATATACTTGCGCGATAATGCTTAATTGTTGGATGTAAAAAAAACATCTTTTTCTACCAATCCTACTTTTTTGTGGTCAACAAGTACTTCCTAAAATAATCAAATGTTTTGTTTAAACAGATAACAATTTCCGATACACATTTAAACATTGCGTGAGTACGGACGGATATTTGATAATGATATTAATAAAGTATGAATAAAAATTGTCTCTTCTAATAACGACTAAGATATGCGCAGTTTATCTTTCAAATGCTCTTCTTCGCGATTATTGGCTTTTGTAATTATACCACAAAAATGAGATATTGTCTATATCTAAAAAAACTTAGTAATTTATAACTGCTCACAACTCGTAGTCGTCTCGCGGTCATATCGACATGACATCGTGTCATTGTGATTGGTTGAGAGATCACCGTGATTGGCCGAGGGATTATTGCGACATCACGCGTCGGTTTCTCTTCCAATCACAAACGAGACGATACGATTTAGTGAGTACATTCTACGGGACCAGGGGGGTTAGGCAGAATCTCACATCTCACATGTAGATCGTATCGTCTCGCTTGTACGATCACCGTGATTGGCCAACGGATTATTGTGACATCACGCGTCGGTTTCTCAACCAATCACAGTGATCTCGATACGGTCGACACGTGAAATATGACATTCTGCCTAACCCCCCTGGGGTAATCATTTTTTTTTTTAGATTAGGCCTTCCTATTACATAATATATCCTTCCTGTAACTGCAAATAACTGACTCTATTTCTCGTATACCATTTTAAAACTTTATACTTTTAGATTTTACTGCCTACTTTTTAAAAAGTTTATAACGAAAATTAAAATAAAATTACTTATTGTTAATAGTAACTACATTTTTATACAATTAGTTCTACTTCGGTTTGACCACCCTCCTGGAGTAACAGCTGTCGATGGGATAGAAAACGTGTTAGTTGTAATTATAATCACGAAGCGTCCATCAACATCGGCAAGTGTCATATACTCAGTATTTATGAGTTAATCTATGGTGTCATAATAATAATAATAATAATTTATTTCCAAAAATATACAACTTTTTACACAAACGAGAACAATTTGACAATTTTATCAACACAAAGTTTTCTGAAACACTGGTACCCATGGTAAGATCAAACTTGAGTTATGGGTACCAGGCCCCAACATGTAAATGGTGAACGTTTCAATCATGTTTTCAGCAAGTTACTTGTGATCTAAATATGTTTTTTAGTGTGTATGTGTGTGTGTGTGTGTGTGTGTGTGTGTGTGTGTGTGTGTGTGTGTGTGTGTGTGTGTGTGTGTGTGTGTGTGTGTGTGTGTGTGTCATACTACTGATCTTATTAATAAGCTATGATTCAGTTTCAGTACACTTTAGAGCAGGGGTTCCTAATCTTTAAAGATAACGGAACACAAACAAAACACCTTTTATTTTATGGAACCCCATAACAAATGATTACAAATCAACACTAAACAGTGTATAAGAACATTTTTTTAAGACTTGTAACTTAAAGTTTTAATATGAAGAATGAATAATTGTTTTATAGTTCGGTATTATGTCCGACAATTGTATGCGTATATCTGGGGTAGCATCCAATCTTGACATGTATTTGTTTTCTTTATAAACGTAGGCTGAAAAGCCTGTTTCACAACGAAAAAATTTGGCGGAACCATGATGACTATTCTACGGAACCTCTAGGTTCCGCGGAACCCAGTTTGGGAATCCTTGCTTTAGAGGGTTGTATCATGGCGCGCAGTGACTTAGCTTTGATGAGCAGTAATGTTAGGTCTGTGAAAAATCCGTAGCTCATTTGCTGCAATCAAATAATAAAAACTCTTTGTTCAACTTTTACGATATTGAGAGGTTATTCGATTGATATTATTCGTGATTGCTGGCACAGGGCATCACGCTAACGGTTACAATGTATTGCAAAAAAAAAAATGAGTGGAGTTCGTTGATTCTTTTTATCGTAGTGGGTCAAATCATGTGATAAGATAGCTCTTAGTCGCGTTTAAGGTCACCTTGTGTTGACATACAACTTTAACGTAAATTAGCCTGTAACGTTATTTTGTCTCATATTTTATTAATTCTACGTACGGGTCTCCTCTTTGTAAGAGTGAGATAGATTTATGCCTCAGTTCGCCATGCTTGACCAGTACGAGTAGACGACTTTATGTTTTTATTGAACCCTATATTTATTTATATTGCGGCACTATGCTACGATAAAGGTCCCTACTTATTGTAACCAGTGTATAAGAATGATGTGATAGTTTTCCTAGAACTTTATCTTGTAGCGTTAGCCTTTTCATTCAAGATATTTTTATACATCATCATTTCTATTTTTCGTGTAGGTATTTACGAGACGAAAGTTACGGAAGAAGTCGTTTGTTAGTTTGTATTTAGGTCGATAACTATCACAAATTAATAAGAAAAGAAATCCAAAGAAACAGTAAAACAGAATATTTTATAATTAAATAATACAAAAAGTAAGGCGAAATCTGTGAATTTATTTTTCAAAACAATCTCGTCGATTAATACAAAAACATAACACATGACTCACCAATGGACCAGCTGGTGTGGGGTTACCTATTTAATTAGGTAGTTACTTGAAATAAGTACCTTTACCTCCTCTAAACTCCACGCGCCTTAAACCTAAAACTTATCATTATTTATACTTTGAATTTACGGACCTAATTTAAAAAATCTGATGTTTCAAAATGAGCAACGAAACCAAACAAAATCTACTGCTTTTACAAAATCTTATCACGTTAATTTATTACAAAATTCATGGTGACCTGAAAGCTGTAAAGGTGATCGATCCCGTGTAAATATCAGAAAGTATTAAATCAGATTGTAATGAATACTTACTTACCTATCATCACGCCGTCTCCCTTGCGGAGTAAGCTGAGAGAACAGACTGCCAAAATGCTCTATTCTTGCATACATATCTCGCTTTCTCATCATTCATAATTCTCTTCACACGATACACGAGTAATTAACACATTAAATTAATGATATTGATTATTTAAGAAAAAATTTAGCAAGAAAACAATATCTATCTATACGCCCCAATTTTGTAATACTGTACCTAACTGTGACTGTATTTAACTACTTATAATAATAAGGGTATACTGTCTATAAATAAGGTTATATATTCAGAGTAAACTTAACAATATACTTCCAATAGAGATTTAAACGTTTTATCTCATAGTACTTACTATTATAAATGTTATATCATTATAAGTAATATCGATTATTTGTATATTGATGTTGTTTAAAGTACATCAAAAATAAATTCAATTCATAGCGGTATGCAACGTAAATACCAACAAAACATAAAGCACGAAAATTCAAGTCCCTAACAGACGTCACGACGGCTGAATTGATAAAGCATCTGAGAGGAGATCGAGGAGATGAGATTCAAATCCTGCTCGTAGAGAGTTATATATTTCATATTTTCGCACTTTGTGTTCTTCTAAATGGATAAGCATGTCGTGTGCTTAAAGTATACATAAAAATATCTAAAAATAATACTTGATGCGACGCCATGTTAGGAGTCTTTAGTTCTTTTTTTTTTAAATCGAATGATCTGGTAATTAAGACCTAGTTCAAATACCTACGTGCTATTTCCGTTGAAATTTGAATTTGTTTTTGAAGCTGGCAATCATTTTTAGTTTTAAATTGAAAAAATTTGGTGTTGTAGAATAGTTTTGAATATTTATTTGTTGTTAGATCGAGTTGTATTAAGAATTAATGATATTTATAAAAGCTAAAAATTGTAGCGCTGATGTGTCTTATATAAAAATAATTCGATCTCAAAATTAAATTAAATGTGGATATGTAAATATTGTTTGTACTAGCATGGAAAACCCGAATCTTTTAAAAATTGAAATTATCATTCGTAACATAAGAAATTTATGATGGTGATTGGTCAGAAGCGAATTTCATCACTTTAACCGACTCCAACAAAGAGGAGGTTCTGTATTTATACTATAGGTAATTTTAATGCAGTTTGTATATAGGTACGTGTTTTTAGAATCTATATACCGCCTTTACTTTTTAAATTGTTGACATTGTTTTCACTACTTGAGTATATGCATATTTTTAACATATCATGTTCACACATACCTATACTCGTATAAAATATTGTATTACCTGCATTGTGTGTCACTTCAAAAAACTATTAAATTATGGACGCTTACGAAGTATAGCTGCGTTGATTAACATCCGCGAAATGTAAATTGTATAGGAATAACTTGTTATGAATCTGAGATTACGTTTTGAGTATTGTATAATTACAATCAAAATATACCTCAATCTTAGTAGAAATCCCATTTTGTGCGCATATTCAATCAATAATAGCATAGCCGAAACATTCAATTAGCTAAATTACCTAATTAAGATGTGAAATAGAATTCTAAAACATTCAAAATATTGCCATAATTATTTTGATATTAAACTGGCTATTTATAATAAATAAATAAAATAAATTTTTCACACAACGTCCTCTGGTCCCAAACTAAGCTTAACGCTTGTGCTATGGGTACCAGATTACGGATATAATACATATACTACTTTTTTTTTGTAAATACGTACATATAATATATAGAAAACACTCAGACGCAGTACAAATATCTGTGTTCATCACACAAATAATTGTCCTGAGTGGGAATCGAACCCACGACCTCGTGCACGGAAGTCGGTTACGCCACGAGGCCCGTCGTACGTTCATCTTTTATAAATTTGTATTATTGTCAAATTATAACGCATTCACACAATTCCTTCTGGTAATACTTGATATTTCTCAATAATTGTTTAGTTTAATCTTTCCGTGATCTTTATAAGGAACAATTAGACATTAAACAGTCTTCAAGGTTACAAAACACCTAAAGAATCCTTTAAATCGACCCGGTACTACAAGTTCAAAAACAAACAAAATATTATAGATTACACAGTATGAAATACGGGTCGAATATACTCGTACACATTATGAAAACCCGTGACCACGAATGCTGTAAAATATTCGAATCGTAGAGATGAAAGTTGAGTAGAAAGTCAAGTATAGGCGATAGATTCCGTAAACGTAGTTTTATTTCATAATGTGTAATCGCGTAAATATCAGTAATTATATTAGTATACAGTCATTGAGGTATAATGTACTACGTACGTACGTTGTACGTTATACCTCTGATTAAAGTTTCGTTACTTTCTGGGATTTTTAATCTGACACATCATTACATCATTTATTTGGCTGTATAAATTTTACTAGTCAACGTAGCTAATGTTCGTTCGTAAGCGTTTTTGTATACTTCATCGTTGGAAGTTATGATATACAAAAGCGAGTGGAACTGTTTTTATAATGGATGTTTGGATATAAAGGGTATTTATTGTATACATGTTGTGTATTGGAACTGTATAATGGAGTTATAGTAGGTACTTTCGACGTAGATATATATTTTATCTGTTTTAATGTGGTGTTTGTGTGACATTTTTAGACTTTAAAGTCCCAAAGCTACCTGCTTATTCAGATTAATATGTACGGCTGAATCTAACTGACGGTATTTAGTATATTTTATGAAAATAGAACGGTAGCTGTACGGTATTTAGTATATTTTTTGAAAATAGAACTTTCTAATTTTAAAATATGTGCCTATACCTAACGTTTCTTACCATAGATATAGTTACGCATAGATCACCTAACAGCTCGATAACGCGTAACCAATTTTGATTTGTCAATGTGTGTGTTGGATAGTGATGTACGTTTTAAGAGTTAGACTGACTATATATCGATAAAATGATAAAACAAATCAGTTTCTTTAACGAACTCGCTCATTCAAATAATCATCTTCAACTAATGAAACAAAACGGACATAATAAATTAAAACAAACATAATTAATTTGTTTCTATTTATTTCACTTGCAACGTCTGTCAACGACATTATGCATTTTATAAGGGAATATTACTCTCGGCTTTAGCGACATAAACCTACATATAATTTTTAAAATAACTAAATTGACTTGACTGACAATATCTGCTGTAGAACTTTTATTGCATTTTTTTCATTAATGTGTTAGGAGAAAATGTTCCTAACATTTAGGATAAATATCGAAAATATACCTTGTCGATAAAGTCAAGCCCTAGTGTATATGTACCTAAACAATTTTTTACTAAAATCTTGCAAATATGTAACAATGCGACATGTTTCTAT
This sequence comes from Leucoma salicis, assembly GCA_948253155.1. Classification (NCBI taxonomy): domain Eukaryota; kingdom Metazoa; phylum Arthropoda; class Insecta; order Lepidoptera; family Erebidae; genus Leucoma; species Leucoma salicis. The sequence continues at coordinate 23,415,797 of OX411814.1, read as the reverse complement.
GTAAAATATAAACAGTAACAATGAAATTGAAATTAATCCGTAACTGAAACAGAAAATATCAGTAATTATGACCTTAAATAAAAGCATTGAAGTTGTGATAACATCCTGAGAACTTACCTGTAAAACATGCAATTATCAGGATTGTTTGCATGATTTACATCACAGGCACTCACGGAACAAACAACCATTGTATTTAATAGTTATAATCATATAATAATTTATAACACCAAAAAAACGCGAAATTTAATTTCAAGCTAGGAGACTAGACTACCTGTCATTCAAATGGTTTGCAATGACATTAGATTTGCTTTCCTCTTCCATCTTGCTATGTTGCCGTATAAGATTTTCTTCTCGCTCACAGGCTTTGGTGATCTATACGTTATACTATATATATGGTTCTTACATCACAACTTTTTTCTTAATTTAAGTTATAGGTAACTCAAATTAAGGAAAAAGAATGAAAATAATTTAAATTTAAATAAAAAAGAGAATCAAGGGGTGATCTTTGAAATTACTTTAAGTATCTAGGTATATCATCTGTTTTCTTTTTTAATTACTCTCGGTCGAAATTGAGAGATACCTCTGTCACCAAATAACTAATGTGTATGTGTGTCCGTTCACTGTTTTTTACCTCTGATTGTAAAGTTACCATGTTTAGCTACTGTGACTCTCTTACACAAAATAATGATTTTCATATATTAGAAAAGATTCGCTTGATTCTTGCATTGATGTATAAATTAAAGAAGGTTTACAATCAAACGCTCGTACGATGAATTTAATAAGAACATCATTACATTTTAATGCTTTAAACATAGCATCATGCCTGTATTCCCCGAAGGGGTAGGCAGAGGTGTATTACACACCCACGACTCGCCAGCTATGTTTAAGTCCCACGTAATAGGGGGCGAGCCTATTGACGTCTACCGGGCACATTTCCAAACTCCGGGCTGCTACTGAGATTTTTTCTTTTTAGGAAATAGCTCAATAACATTGCCCGATCCGGGGATCGAGCCCGAGACCTCATAATGCTTTAATGCACTCATTTCGTTTATTGCTGTTTCGGCGCGCTGGTTATCACGACATACCATGCTCTATGAAGAAATACATTTTAATAACACATTAAAAAAAGTAATATTGAACAGGTTCGAATCCCGCTCGCAGTAAAGCTCTCTTTCCACTTTCACAAATAATTTGTTCATATAATTTTGTTATAATATCGTCCCATATTTTTGTATTTCAATATACTTACTTAAATTATTTTGTTAATTTAAGTAACTCGTATTGACGGTATGGACGCAACGAGCATATATTCAACAAATAACAAGTTTAGTAATAGCAAAAGTTAAAAAATGTCACCTATGTTACCATGTTACATTATGTATCTCCACAAAAAGTAACTGCAGTGTGGGTGATAACTGGTAAAGCGGTAAGCATAATTAACCAAAAATAACATGAACTATTTTTGTTTTAAGCCTCCTAAAAAATCATATAATGTCATGAAAGTAACTAAAGTATTATTTATCGATGGTTAGGATTGATAATGATACGATGCTTGATATAAGTCATATTAGTTTTTCCTACCATCGAGTAATAAGTTAAGTAGGTACTGGTTACACTATAATGTTGGCCAACATTTCCATAATGAAATGAGTGTTTAAGCTTTTTCAAGAAAATTACTAATCATAATTTTCGTGCACTACGAATCTTTTTCTATATGCTAAGAAATTAAAAAAGTACTATATATATATGTCGCGGCCACATCCTAGAATTGGTCACTTCATGTTATGGCCGACCACAAAGAGCATATAACTAGAGAGCCGACCATTTCATAAAATGGTTAGATTTTGTTAGGTTTCATAAAACTGTCGGCCACATCATTAAGTGGTCAATTCTATGATCTGAATACACATATACAGGGTCAGAGGTAAAATAATTGTAAACGGATCTTACATGATGTTTTCTAAATTATGTTTAATAATATCAATTATTACGTTAATATATGGTGAAACTGATTACATTATCTTGAAGTATTAAATCTAAATATTCTAAGTTTCTAGTTATTTACCTGTGTTTTAATATCAATCTTATATCCACGTGATAATAAGATGCTTATAAACAGTTTATAAACTTCTGCTGCCTTGCTGTTGAAAATGACGTAGGTACACTATTTAGAAATAGACGGTATGGAAACAATATTTTATTTTTTTGTATTTCTATATATTTTTTGTATTAACGCCTCATTATTTATCGGAACTGAATTTATTTTTGACTTCATTGATAATCTAGCTAGACGATCAAAGTTTTTGTTTTCCCGCTCTTTATGAAAAGGAATGGCTCTTTCGTTATTATATTTATATCAAATATAACTAAAGCATTAAAGTCTTGTTATTATTTGTGTACTATACTTTAAAGATCAAAGGGTCTCCTATCATTTATTGCTTAAATCTTTTGGAGTAAGTACATAAATATATTCTACTCAAATCGCGTTTCGCTAGACGATGTAAATTTCACAGCTTTTTATCAGAAGCATTCATCCTCGTAAGAACACGGAAGGCCGTCATAGCGTGCCATCGTTGATGAAAAACGCTACAGCGCTAGATTTTTTGACACACGAATTATCTCTACCAATGTGTGTAAAGTATTCTATGCAAGTTGAAATTCGGATCAGAGAAGTCGAGGGCAGCTCGCGGAACGCGGCGGAGCAAGCGCTTGGTATAGTACTTTCGTCAGTGCCTGTTTGTCATAGAGTCTATATTGTCAAGAAGCTGAATGGACACGTACCTAAGCCTCTGCATACAAAAGTTGCGTTTTCTTTGGACAATAAATGGAACGGTTTGTGCAGTTACCTACTCCTTTACACTATAGCTAAATAAATACATAATATTTTATTTTAGATATGATGTAATCTAAAATAAAAAATCGTGACTACTTATTCATTGTAAATGTGAATTCTGTTAACGAAAGCGCCATCCTCCAATAGATACTCTAACCAGTACCTATGGTGCCTGCAACAAAACTAATATAATTACATATAACAATCATGTATGGGTATTCTATCGTTGTGATATTGTACTGTGTAACGTCTATGCTACTCAACATGTAGACGAATAGACGTGGATTAAATAGTTGGGCATATTTTAATGTATCACCTTGTTTTATTTTTTACATTTCATCATCAAACATAAAAATAGTAATGATAGCTTAGTGGCAAGAAAAGGAATACTACTTGGAGAGGAAGGATACTAAGGAAATAATAGGAAAGGGAATAAGGAGCGGATAGTAATGATAATCTGGAGACACTGGCGTAACTATAGGGTGGCAGGGCTACCACTGAAGCAATGTAATATAGTTCCAGTGGCCCGCCAATAAAGGCGGAGAGACGGCACACGGCGGATTTCATTAGTGGGTGAGGGCCCCACACTACCCTGTTCGTTACCCTGAATGACGGGGTGTGCGGTTAGGTACATTTTTGCTCGCCTAAACAAAAATAAATATAGGGTGGCAGGGCTGGCAAAATGCCACGGGCCCCTGACCCGACGGGGCTCCCAACCCGAGAGACAAGCTTAGAATTAATTTTAACACCTAATTCTTCTGGAGCCTCCCTCCAGAAGCCAGTCAGCCAGCCTGAAGAAATCTCGAAGTTACATTTATAAACGGGTCTTTTTTCGCGTATAATTTAGGTGAAATTATTAACTACTCTTTACCCGACGTTTCAACTGCGTTGCAGCAGCCGTGCTCACGGGAAGGTAGTTAATAATTTCACCTAATTTATACGCGAAAAAAGACCAGCTTATGTTACTCTAAATATGTGTACAATTCGCGAATCTTTAAAAGTTACTAAATCTCGAAGTTGTTGGTCAGCCGTCAAAATAAATAAAATAAGGGTGGAGACATACTTACGCAAATACGAGATGTGTTTAATTTGTGTCCGTAAGGGTTGAGGAGCCACTTTTCGTAACTTAATGAAATTATTATACTTATTTAGTAGTAAGTTTAAAAAAATTGTAGGATCGATCCACGATTTTGTAGTATAATACTTCAAAAGTTATATGAATATAAAGTTGGCACCTCAATCTAAATGTTTGGATTGAGGAGCCATGTCAGAACTAGGAATATGATAGATGAATATTTATCAAAATTTGGTATGATTTTGTAGCATTTAAGAGTAATTAGAAGATAAAATCTGAGCTCAGTAGTATCAAAACTAAAAAAGTTACCATACATTATATGTGGCTCCTCTGACTATACATATATGACTCGTCATTTTTCAAAGAAGCAGTTATTCAATTAATGCGCAATTTTTGAAACATTTAGTAGTAAGTATATTATATTTGTAGTTGTTTATTTTGTATAAATTTATACTAATTGCACGTTTAATCATACCATAAAAAAATTCAATATCTACGAAGTTATTAGCTATCCTATAATTTCCTAACAAATTGTTTTGAAGGGTGTCCATGAATAAAATATATAACAATAAAAATTGTTGTTTGTGTTAGAAATATGTTGCGCGCGCGCGCGTGAGCGCGTGTGTGTGTGTGTGTGTGTGTGGTTTTGGAAGGTCTAAAAGGTGAAGGTCTGGTGGCCGAGATTATGTTTTAAAAAATTTTTCATTTCTTCATAGTTTAAGGAACTAAGCCATTTATGCAAGACTGATCTATATTTATGAGCATTAAGAGAATACATTTGAAGCTTTGTATTAGCTCTGTTGTATAGAATAGGGTTTATAAAATAGTATTGACGTCTTGTTTTTATAATATTGGCTGATTATGAAGAAAATCATAATCATCCATCCATCCATCAGCCTTTCATCGTCCACTGCTAGACATAGGCCTCCCCAAAATGGGGGTTTTACCATAATCGCCACGCTTGGCAGGCGGGTTGGCGATCGCAGTGGATGTTTTTAGTACACAGGGGAACGCTGCTGCCCGGTCCCCCGGTAATCCCTTACAGCCGGTCTAAGTAAAACTGTAACCGCTAGTTATTTGACGTATCCACAGTAAGCTCAAAAGCGTTATTGAAACACCCAAACTTTTTTTTTTGTATGTAGTTACTTATCTATGGTAAGCAGTAGGCCCTCCGATAGATAGATCAAAGTCATCGATAAATATTTATATCTATCTTTGTGTATTGAAACGGAAATAATAGCAGATAGATACTAATGGTAACCATTTTAACTTTTAGTAAAGGATAGATAGGTTATCTATAACCCATAAAAGCCGACTAACGGCCGGTCTCTAGACCGGCCGTTAGTCGGCTTTTATGACTCCCATAGGAAGAGACGGGAAAAAAATAATAATAAATAATAACGAAAAATCATAAAATAACGAATAAATAATAAGGATTTTGTTGCTTTAGTCACTAATGCATCAAATAATGATTAGTTACTAGCCTTTACCCGCGGCTTCGCCGCAGCCAAAAGCTGGTTTTTATTGATATATCTGCGGTTCCGGATATAGTAGCGGGATAAAATGTATATCAGTTTTTCAGTATAATCAAGAGCTATCAAATAAAAAAAAATGCATCAAAATCCCTGCAATAGTTTTTGCGTGATGCGCGAACAAACAAACATGAAAAAACAACAATTCTAAAAAAAATATTTTGTGTTTAGGCACGCCTATATAGCCTATTAAGTACCTACAGTAATTTTTTTCAAATATCTTAAGTGTACAGACACTGCTTTGTTACAGCTTTATAATAGTAGGTATAGATAGATAAAAGAAATATAAATATATTACAATAGTTGCTTAGAATTTCGATAATGTCGATATGTTAAAAATTTAATTTCAAAAACTAGTCTCTTGGTTTCATTCATATAACATGGTCACCCTTAAAAGCGAATTCTTAAGGAGTACCGAAAAGTTATTTGTTTTTTAGATACCGAATATATACAATGTTGATTCATACATATTTATTTAGATATTTTTATATATATTTTTAGCATTTGGCAATTGTCACGATGGCTGAATTGGCAAAGCATCTGGACGGTATCCAGGAGATGCAGGTTCAAATCCTGCTCGTGACTGTTATTTTCGATTTCACATTTGTGTTTAGCATACATATTTATTTAATAGACATTAAATGTATAATATTTGGTTTTTGATTACGTCGTAATCTGAGGTAGCTACAGTCAACTATTTATTAAGCTGAACGTCAGGATTGAGGAGCCAAATAAAATGCATTTATTTACTAAATTAACTGATATTTACGCGAATGTTACACATTTTGAAATAAAACTTTACGGAAACGTTTACGGAATCTATCGAGTTTAATAGTAAACGCGATAGATTCCGTAAACGTAGTTTTATTTCAAAATAAATTAACTGAGTTTTACTACTTTCTCCATATGCTACAAATTCGAACACACTCACTAGTAAATGTTTTTTTGGTGTGCAATATAAATTGACCATTACTTCTATAAAAAATCACATGCCTATGTATAGGTTGAGGAGCCACATTAAAAGTATTGTATATTCTTGAATATCAATAGTACTGGACTCAGATTTTTAGTAGGCACTATAAACAATTACTACTAAATGATAGAAAATTTTCAAAAATATTAGGTAAATACTTTCCGTGTTCTAGGTGGCTCCTCAATTCAGATGTTTGAATTTTTACATTTGTATATCTTTGGATATATTTTACTACAAATTTCAGGATTTGGCCTACAAAATTATTAGCTTTCCTACTTAATATGTCGATGATTTTCCTTTTAAAATCTGAGTGGCTTCTCAATCCTTACGGACATTTTAATTTTAACACCAAACTGTTCGACTTAATGACGGAAGACTAAGAAAAGAGGCCTACATGTGAATGTGAGCAAAACCAAAATAATGGTCTTTGAAAGAGGAGAAGTTAGAACAGATGGTAGAGTAATAATAGGCAATGGCGTGCTGGAACAAGTGGATGAATATATATGTATATCTTGAACATGGATTCAATCGGGATGGAAGATACACCACTGATATATAAAAATAATAAAAAGCCTTTTTATTTCCCATCACCTAAGTAATAATATAATAATGTGTATTAACTTCCACTTTTAATGCAATTTTATACATTTTTGCAGTTAATTTCTATTTTTCTTCATCGTGGATTTTCTTGGATAGGAACCCCTATTTGGGTGTAGGCCTCCTCCAGCTTGATCCAGTTTTCTCTGTCTTTAGAGCGTTTCATCCACTCCTTTCCTGCTGTTGTATTATGTCATCACTCCATCGTTTCATTGGTCTCCCTTTTCGTCCGCTTGGTCCTTTCCCTCTCGTCACTTCTATTGTCCATCGCTTATCGCTGTATCGTGCTACGTGGCCAGCCCATTGCCATTTTAACTTTTGACTATAGTTAAGGACGGCAACCCCTCTACCCGCGAGAGTCGTAAGAGCCGACTGAGGGAATACCGGGGGAGTGGGCAGCAGCACTCCCTCGAGTATTAACAACATCCACTGCGATCGCCAACCCGCCTGCCAAGCGTGGCGATTACGGCATTTTCCCCCATGACGGGACCGCTCGTTGTGGCGTTCTCTTGGGGAGGAGGGGAGGCCTATGTCCAGCAGTGGACGTTGAAAGGCTGATGGATGGATGGGTGGATGAAGGACGACAATTAGTTTTGTCTTTGTACGTATGAACATACTTCTTATTTTGTGTTTTCTTTATTTTTAGAAGGTTCCATGGCTTTATGGCAATTGATCAATTTTGTTTTTATTTTGGTGTTATAGCTCCAAGATTGGCAACCATACGTGAGAGTCGGCAAAATACATATATCCATTATTATTTTCTTTATGTGGAGCGGATAATCCCCTTTCATTATTTCTTTGTGTGACTAGGTACTGGTCTTTTCCAGCTCATATTTATTCGACGTTCTACCTCTCCTTCTTGATTTCTGTCTTCAAATGATATTTCTTTCCCTAGATATATGTATTTGTTCACGTATTCAAGTGGCTTTCCATCCAGTTTTATTGTATATGTGTAGCTGTTAGTCATAAGTTTCGTTTTATCTTTGTTCATCAAAAGACCTACATTTCCACTTTTTTCATTCAAAAGATTTATCATTTTTACACGCTTTTTATTAGCTTCACCTGTATGTTTGTATATTTGTAGGTTTGTCACAGCCTCCTTTAGGCGCGATTTTGACCCACTTTAAACGGCCAGATTTCGTTCAAACTTTGTAGATTTATCGAGGATCGATGACAATACACTTTTGATAAAATTATTTGGTATTTATCGGTTTTTAGGGTTCCGTAGTTGTTGAATGTGTAAGTTTCTATTAAAATATTACTAATCGTGAACTTTATCTAGTGAAATAAAATGGAGAATAATACTGAAAACTATATATTAATAAAATAAAGAAATTATTACATTATTTTATATACAATAGAAAATTATAGACATTATTATTACATTAAATCTGTCAATGACTTAGAACACATAAAGAAATTATTCGAATCAAATTACATTGCATTCTATATATAAAAGAATATATTGCATGGAGTTTCATATCTTCTGACAGTTTCTGAATCGCGATATTAAGATGTGCACCGGCGTTGTCCTATGTTTCTGAATCGCGATATTAAGATGTGCACCGGCGGCATATATATATATACTCCTGAGTGTTTGCGAAATAAGAATAATTTTGGTTCTATTTTAGTTTTTAGTATAGTTATTTATCTATGTTCTACTTTCATGTAGTATTACTTGTACCTTCCTCTTGTCTCTTTGCTTGGTACTTTTGAAGTTTTGACACTATTTTGAGCTCAGACTCAGACTAAGTTTAATCTGAGATTTTGAGGCTAAAAAGAAGAAAATAAATACAATAAATAATGATTGTAACAAAGCGTGGGGTGCTTTTTACTATTAGATGAACTATTTGTAATATTTGATTATGCACCTCACGCTTTTTACAATCATTATATATTGTAATATTATTTACAACTTTTTAGTTCAACTAGCTATTTAAAGCGTGTTATTTTATTAAACACAAAATGGAAAATGTTACTAAGCATGTCAAATGCTAAAAATATATATAAAAAAAAATATCGTGTTATTTTAGTTTTTTAAACTATAGTTTATTTCTAGTTTTCTGCTGCTTTCAGCAAACAGGACTATGTCATCTGAGATGATATAGATATTGAGAACCTATTTTACCTATTGTTGAGAAACCTGTTCTTTTGAGTGGAGGTTTTCTATTTTGTCCCTGATTCTGCTCAGTATTATGCAACTAAAAAGTTTGTAAATGCTAGGAAGTAGACTAATTAGACAGTAGTTGCCTATATTAGTTAGCTTAGTTGTTTTTGAAGTTTAAGTTTTGTATCATACTTTTATGTGTAACTAATTGTTTGTGTGCTCTCTTTGTGCTCCTGTACGGTTTTAGGTTTAAACATAAAGTGAAAAATGTGAAGTCGAAAATAACAGTCACGAGCAGGATTTGAACCTGCATCTCCTGGATACCGCCAATTCAGCCATCGTGACAATTGCTCCTGGCTGCTAATTTCGACAACACATTCATACTTAACGTCTTTGTGTTTAATGTATAGTGCTAAGCATGTCAAATGCTAAAAATATATATAAAAATATCTAAATAATGGTTTTAGGTTTGTTTTAATTATCTGTTTTCGAAAGTCTGCGTAGTCTTGTTTGATGGCTTTGTTAGTCCTTTTGAATAGCATACTTAGTTCTTTTTTCATTTCCTTTGTTTTTTGTTTAGTTTTCAGTAGTTCTGAGCGTCTTACCATTAATGCAATTGTAGGATTTGTAAGGATGTTGTTTGCGTCACTTAGATTTTCTTCTTTTTGTTTGATAATTGACATACTCTTCTTAATTAAATGTTCTATCTTATTTTATTTGGTCTGGGCATTCTCGTTTATCTACAGTTTCCAATTCTTTTGTGCTACTTTCTAAATGTTTAGCATATAGTGTTTTATTTTCTTTTGTTTTGAAGGTATTTGAAGATGATTTGAATGACTTCCTGCATTTTATCACCACTGATATATAGAGAAGAGTAAATGCAGGAAATAAGAGTGAACGTCTTACCATTAATGCCTTGGGACAACTTCTTGGCAGCCGCCACCTCAGCCAGAAAGCACGCGTCACAATACACAACGCAGTGCTTGTCCCAACGCTATTAATGGAAGCGAGAGTTTGTTATGCAGGAAGAAGCATGAGAGTAAAATTAATGCTGTCGAAATGCGATCTCTGCGGAAATCTGTGGAGCTAGGCTGTCTGACCGTATTCGTAACGACGACGTAAGAGAGCGGATAGATCTGAAAAAGAATATCGGTATAAAGATGCGAAAAGGACTGCTCCGATGGTTCGGGCATGTATAAAAAATGCCGGAATGCTGGTTAAGAAGATATACAATGCGAAAATGGAAGGATGTGGGTACAGGGGGAGATCGAGACTCACCTACCTAGCTAGACCAAATCGGTTATTTATTGAAGAATCATCCAAAGATCCAAGATCCTAACTTCATCAGGAGTCTCCGAAACTGGCGAGCATGTATGAAGAGAATTATGAATGCTGAGGAAGCGAGAGATGTATGCAAGAATAGAGCCTTTTCCCACTGTGTTGTCTCTGCTTATCCCGTCGGGGAGATGGCGTGAAAATAAGTAAAGTATTTAGAAACTATATGGGCTAAGACAGGCTGTGTAACATAGGCTATTTTGTCTATTGAATATTCTATGGCCCGATTATGTTTTTAAAAATAAATGTTATTAGGTATTTAACTAAAATGCACACAATATTAATACAACACATAACACAATATTAATAATACTGTTGGGTAAGTAATTAAGTGATTTATTAAAATTAAATTATAAAGTAACGATATTTACTGGTCCTCCTTAGGGCCCCATCCAATTAATTTGCCACGGGCCCCAGATAGTTACGCCACTGTCAGGAGAGGATAGGAAGGATAATAAGGAGAGGATAGGGGGGAGGTATGGGTTCTCACTCACCATAAGAAACACTACGGTAGGAGTAGGTGCCTACGGTTGTTTCATGCTGGTCTTCTGTGAGGGTGGTACTTCCACGATCGAGCCGGTCCATTCATGCTAGCAAAGAAAACAAAATACATACATACATAGCATCACGCCTATATTCCCCGAAGGGGTAGGCAGAGGTGTATTACACACCCACGACTCGCCAGCTATGTTTAAGTCCCACGTAATAGGTGGCGAGCCTATTGACGTCTAACGAGCATATTTCCAAACTCCAGGCTGCTACTGAGAATTTTTCGTTACGTACGTACGAAAGATCTCAATAACACTGGCCGACCCGGGGATCGAACCCGAGACCTCATGATCAGCAATCGCTTACACTACCGATGCACCACAGAGGCAGTTATTAAAATCATAAGTTATTTGTGAATTTGTACAAAATATCACTGCTTGGAGAAGAAACTGAGAAAATTTGCATGCTTCGGAGACTAATTTGAGTAGAGAATAGCACCTTCGTTTCTACGAGCATATTATCGAATAGAACTTCTTTAGAAAATTATTTTCGGTAAGTCAACGAATTTAAATAAAACACTAATTACATTGACAGTTTCTCGGTTCAAAGTTGTCATAGCCTGTCAGAATTGCACTGAAATATTTGTAAATACCTACATAAGAGGGCGTTTGCGTGGTTACACTGGTGGCACTAGTTTTTATTTAGCATTGTTTTTTTGTTCTAAATTGTTCAATTATGGTAAGTAAATCACTAGTAACGTTGTACGTAACTATAGTTTTACTACCGTCAACTCGTTACTTCCTTATTTACGAGTATAGTCTATCAGAAAAGGCAAAGGCAAGGAGTTATTATGCCATATATTAATAGAGTAAACTTAGACAAACTAGAGTTTGTTCAAGGACTGCAACATCGTCGGGATATTCTATTCCTACTCTGTCACATATATTTTGGAACAATTATTTCACGTTCTTATCACTTGTTGTAAACGACTGGATATAGATGTAGCATTTGTATGCACCGAAACTGATTTCGTCATTAATCCTATTTTATTCTATTAAATTGGCGTTGAGCATTACGTACCTATACACTAAACTTTTTGTATATTTTTATTTTTATATTATCTTTGCAGAATGAATTAAGAGAAGAATTAATAGAGAGTGTAAATCGCGCGGATTCACAGAGGAGCGTAGCCACATCGTTCCTGTACTCGCTGGACTTTACGGATAGTGGTTCAGAACAAAACAATTCATCGGGAATGAATACTTATGTGTTGGAGTTCGATAGCGAATCAAGCGAGTCACAACACAGTAAAAACAACTTCGTAGTTAAAGACTATCCTCCAAAATATGTACATATGAATAAAGAAATTAAAGGTCGAGAATCTACCACCTATAACAAATGTTCAATTATTGCGCAAGAAATTTTTACACAGACCAGCAAAACTATTATAGAACTAGCTACAAATGAAGGGGCAATAATAAAATCAGTCGACTGCAACACATTAGAGACCCAAACTTCTATGCTATCAATAACAGAAAATAAGACTGTGGAATACAGGATAAAAATGGCTGCAGTAAATAAAACTTTATTAAATAGCGATTTGCAAAATGACAACATAGATAAAGCTTGTGAACAACTGTTAAATAAATCTTTGGAGGATTATTCCTCAAAAGTACAAACATCGGAAAATGAAAATGAATCTAATTCTGAGAAATTCATCAATATTATAAATGAAGATACAACTGAACCTACTGAGTATGCGAGTAACAGTGATTTCGATCATTCATTTGATACTAGTGATATGGAACAAGATTCACTGATCGAGCCTACCAGACATAAACCTATTAATAATGACAATATTCAAGAATATTGTGATACACCCAAATCTGTTGACAGAGATGTAGCTGAACTGTACACAAAATTGTACGAGACTATGGATTTTGAACCTCACAGACCACTCCAACAGGATAAACCTGATGTTGCATGCTTGACACCTCTATCCGAGGAGTCTGCTACAAGACAAAATAGTGTGATAGATTTTACACCCACAAACCTCATTAATCCCGTTGAAGAAGAGAAAGATGTATTATTCAGAAATAAATCTGGTATAAAAATTAAAGTATTACCCAAAGAATTATCCGCTGAAGAAGAAGTTTTTAAACTTCCACCAATACATGATTGCTCTAATAACACTGGTTTAAATTTTCTGTTTTCTCTAAATCCGAGTAACTTACAACTCAGACCGGAAACGTTGCCATGTGTACTAGAAGAAAGGAGAGATGATAAAGCAGATAGATGGGAATTGGGTACACGGGAACTAGCGTCAGGCGAGGGCACACTTATAAATAGTAGAAATGGTATGTATTATTGTTGCTTAAATTTTTTGTGTTACACATAGCCACACACCCTTATTTCAAAATGAAAAAAAATGGCAACCTCAGAAGGTATGTCATGCCACCACTAATTCTATTTTGAACTTATAGGTTCATAATCTTGCAGATACCGATAGAGGAACCTTCGGCTCGGTGATTTTACCTCCCATCCACGTCACCAACACGCAATATAGAGTAGAGCTTAATACAGCAGAGGTAATTAATCCGGGGTTAGTCGAGTTACAGAGCCCAATCGATGTTAAAGATAAGATTAGGGAGCTGAAAATGAGGAACAAAGGCTGGAGTTACACAAAATTTTGCTTGCAGTAAGTAATGATAGTCAGACTATTATTTTATCGTTTATATACTAAATACCATGGCGAGGGTTTTCACGCAGCAATAACGAGCGTGACCAGAATCCGAATATTATATAATAATTATATATATAATTAATAATAAGAAGCTCGGGCAAAGCTGAACTGGCTTAATTGTTTACAATTTGAGTAAAATTATTACGTTGTATTTACAATATTATGCAAATGTATAAAACGGCTACATGAGGTGCTCAAATATAAACAAGATGAAATATTTTAAATAAACCCAAACATAACATATATTTACTAAAATGTCTAGTTTCGATGACTTTTCAAACTTATTTATTCTTATGTTTTGTATAGGTTTGACCCAGAATAGATCCTTATAGTACACCCATTATTATAACAGATCCAGCGGGATGTGTACGACTAACTTCCTTATCTTCATTTTTTAAATCCGATTACTTAAATAATAAAAATCTTGAATGTCTTTTTTCTGATTTTTTATATTTCATGATGAGAGATATCGTCATTCAGACAGTCAAATGCCTTAGATAATCATTAAATAAATCGCAAAATGAATACTACAATCTATACATCTGCATCATGTGAATGTTCAATTAAGTAAACAATTCAAAAGCTAGCCATACACGCACAGATCTGCCCGCCGGATCTGTCCGACAGGCAGATCCGTGAATAGCTAGCCATAGACGCACAGATCTGCCCACCGGATCTGTCCGACAGACGTGCCTGGCGGACAGATCCGTGCGTATATGGTGAGAACGGACACGGATTTGCACGCCGGGTGCCTGCCCGCTGCCCGTGGTCAAATCGAGCGGATCGGGCACGGGGCGGGTATACCCCCGCTCCCAACTGTGCGTGTGTGAGTAGCGACGGATGTACTCGCCAGATTTGACGTCAGTGGCGCACTAACACTCGAAGTAATAATACATGAGTTTGATAACAGAAATGGCGTTTAGTGACAATAAAGAGTTTTGGACAAGTTTTTTTAGCCGTGTAGAACCTCTCTCCACCGGGGCAGTGGGCAGCAGCACTCCTTCGAGTATTAACAACATCCACTGCGATCGCCAACCCGCCTGCCAAGCGTGGCGATTACGGCACTATCCCCCATTCTTGGGGAGGCCTATGTCCATCAGTGGACGTTAAAAGGCTGAAGGATGGATGGATGGACAAGTTTTATAGAACTTTAAGTCTGACTTGTTTGTGGAAAATCAAAGATAAGCAAGTTTCCACTTGCCAGATAACGTAATGTTATTGTAAGACGTTCTCATGGACTAACTGCATATCTCATTACTGTATTTTCTTTCTCAATTAAGTGGTTCACTTTACTTAGTAGGTATTCAAAAGCTGATAAATATCCATTCTCAATTCCCATTTTTCTAGCCATTGCTTTACCCAAACTCTTCTTCGTTTTCTTTATTCGAGACAAATAAAACCACCATATATTATTGCTAATTTATGCTTTGAAATAAGGTAAAAGCACCTATTATTTCACAACATTTGAAAGTAAGAAACAAAAATAAGCATTTTTAAAAGTGCCAAATAACTTTATCGTCAAAAGTGGAACTTACATTTTGTATTGCTGTTGAGTCTATGATTGTTTCCATGATATTTCTTATTTAAAAAAAATATTTAATTAGTCGTGTCGATTTTCCCTAATTCGGAGGTATGATTTTGATCAGAGCCTATTACTGCGGTAGACGGCTCCTAATACGGAGGGTCAGAAATGATATTCATTGAAGTTCCGTACAAATATTATTTATTAAATAATAATATAATTGGCCGTGTGGGACCGGCTTTAGAATTGTCCCACCCCTCTCTACCCACGGGAGTCGTAAGACCGACTGAGGGAATACCGGCGGAGGGGGCAGCAGCACTCCCTTGAGTATTAACAATATCCACTGCAATCGCCAACCCGCCTGCCAAGCGTGGCGATTACGGCATTATCCCCCATGACTGGACCGCTCGTTGTGGCGTTCTCTTGGGGAGGCCTATATCCAGCAGTGGACGTTGAAAGGCTGATGGATGGATGGATGGATGAAATAATATAAATGTGTTAGTAAAGTAAATTGTAAGTTTTTCATTCATTGACCATTGATTTCATTACATTGATTCACTTTTAATGAAATTACACAATATATTATATTAAAAATATAGCATAACCGTGCATTCACACACACGTTTTAAAAAGAGTTATGGGTTATTAAAATAAGGTTGATTTTTCTTTTTACGTTCAGTAAAATGAAAAAAAATGAGCGAAGCGAAATCGATATACATAGAAAGATCTTTCCATACAGACCGACTTCGCTTCGCACATTTTTTTTTACTATTGTATTTTAACATGAGAGAATCCTAGGGGATTCTCATGTTAAAATACAATACTTTTTATTCCTGAATTCCAACTGATTCCGAAGGAACTCTTTCAAAGCTGAAAGTGCTTCGCGCCGCTGCTGGCCGCTACCATCGCTGCCTGAATTGAGCTGTACATGATATTTAACATGAACTTAAAATATAATTAAGTATTAATTGAGCACTTTGTGAATAAATATTTAAACAGAATCATTTGAATCAAAATAGCAACGGCGTTTTATTTGCTTTATACTTGCAGGAATATTAAAAATAAAATCATCATAATATGTTAATACTCATTTGTTAAGTATCTAATAGGGTATTTTGATTGGCTTCAGATAGTTTGTCTTGGTGTTTCTTTACTTTTGACAAAAGTTTATCATAATCAATATTTTGTTCATCAAACGGGTGAAGACCGCAGCATTTGAATCCGCTTATTATTGTTTCAGGCTTGAGGCTTCTTTCAAAACATTTTTGCACTTCTCTAGAAAAGTATGTGCGCTTAAGCTTCGCATAATTATGTTTAACCCTGAATTCCCTCACAATATCTCTGCAAGTCCCCTTAACGGGCCTGAAAGCGGCGACATCAAGAGGCTGCAAGACGTGCGTTGAATTTGGGAGCAAAGCAACTAGCACGATCCCTTTTTCCTTGCAAAAAGTTATTAAAGGCAGAGATATATGTGAACTATGGCCATCTAAAAATAAAACAACGGGCAGTGTTATTTCTTGTTGTCGAAGTCATGGGCACATTTGCAAAATATTCGTAGAATGACTCCATATTCATCCAGCCCGATTCTGTGTTACCAAGTACCCCACCACGAAGGAACCGTTGACTTGATATTGTTAGGTAGCGTCTTGTAGTACCATTGGTGGAGCTACATTACCATCTGCTGATACATTGACTAATACGGTCAAGCATTCTTTTTCGTCATTTGCAACGCAATTATATACTCGTTTACTACCCAAAACTTGCTTGTCTTTTGGACAAAGAAAAAACCCAGTTTCATCACAGTCGAAATACGTTTTGGGTCTTGAAAAACTTGTAGCATATCGTTTTCTTTAAAATATGATCCTACTCGATCAAACCACGCTCTTAATGCAACTTCCGTGACTTGGTTTCTACTTGTTGGAAGATTTTGTGACACACGTTTTGACACTGCTAGATGTCGTTGCATAAAACCTAAAAACCATTTTTTTCCTGGAACTCCATCTTTAAACGGATTAGGGCGCTGCAGGTTTTCAACTAACTTAGAGACAGTGTGTAATAATTGATCTTTCGTCACTGGAAAGCCACATTTACCAAGGTAATGGATCCAATCAACGATTTGTCTCTCTTCGTTTAGGTTAAGTACTGGTTGCTTACCACAATGTTCATTCTCGTAAAGCTCATCTCGTTTACTCCGTATCGTAGTCTCTGGTACATTATATTGTCTCGAGGCTTTGTAAATACTCATAACTTGTCGAATTGATGAAAGTCCTTCAGCCACTTTCGCATTAGTATAACACTTGCGTTTCTTTCTGTCCATATACTTACTTAGTCTATAAAAACAAAATAACAATTACGTAGATTGCATAAATTTAAATAAAAATATTTACATAAATTTAAATAAAAATATTTACATAAAGTTTAAAGTTTTTATTGTTTTTGCTTTAATAAAAAAAAAACATGCATATCAAATAAGAACCCACAACAAAAAAAGACACAAAACTTTTTATTTATTTACGCAACCCTAAATCTTGTAATTTTATGTTCTATGAATAGGGCCGTAATAGAAGATCATATAACCTAATACAGAGTTACCTGGAAATAACTAACACCGTAATAGGAAAACTACTCGTGTTTTTAATAATCCTAATCCTGACCCATCAAAATTTCGACAAACAAAAGAGTGTAAATGCTTAATCAAACGATAACAGTTTTTTTGGCTCAGATGTGTAAAACTCAAGTCAACAGTTATACAAAATAAATGATTTGTGATAAATTAAAATACACCTTCCTATTTTTACCCCTTCTAAGAAACCAACATTTTGTACTCAACAGTTTTGATATTTAACTAGATTTCTAATATAGAACACATACCGCAGAATATGGTTTCTAATTTATGAGATTAATAATTATTTCAACTAAACTTGGAACTAATTCAATAAATTAATAAATTGAAAGTTATAAACAATTAAACATGCCCAGTATTTTTCCTATTTCGGAGTTATACCACCGTATTAGGATTAATCTATAAAATTCATATCGTATTACGGCGGTATTTTATTTCTTATTTTTTGGGTAAAAAATGAGTTACAAATATTAAACAAGCTATTTAAATAGTGGGTGTAATAGTAGGGTAATGCTGACACATCCGGCGGCCAGATCTGTGCATGTATGGCTAGCTATACCCACATTAAACTCTCTCCCTCTTTCTTTCACTATTGATTATTTATTGAGATTAACTACCGATATAACCTTACTATACAGTAAGCATACGGTTAAAAACTTCCAGCTCTTTGAGCTTATTGTGAAAAATTCGTTAGTAGTTTTTGCGTGATGCGCGGACCAACAAACAGATAAACAGACAAACATAAAAAATCTAAAAAGAATCGTTTTGTGTTTAGACACGTCTATATAACCTAATACAGTCATTTATTCTCAAATATATTTTATGTACAGACACAACTCTGTTACAGGTTTATGCTAAATGTAGGTACCTATACCTAGATGTTTGCAGTTTTTTTAATGCTCATGCTTAAAGATTGACAGATTTAACTGGCCGACGATAAAATCTCTTAGGCATGCGGGCTTCCTCACAAAGTTTTCGTCCACCAAACAGTGAATGTGTGATATTGTAAAAAAAAATACCAACACACATAATTTCGAAAAATCTAAAGTCTGAAATGTGTGCCATACGAGTGTCTCAAAGTAACGATCGAACTCAATACCACTGTCGCTAACTGTCTTTACAGTCCTTGTTTTTACCATTAGGCTATCACTGCACTGATATAGTAAGTGCAATTGCATAATGCTTGATATGTTAATACAAATTTGTTATTCAGTAAATTAGATAGCAAGAGTAGAAGCGTGTCGCCTAGTGTTGATTTGAACGAGAGCACAGCGTCGAGTCTTGCGGAACGAGGCTGTGAGATCCTCTGCGTGGAACTACTCAGGAGACTCCGGTCCACCTCATGGTCAGATCTTAAACAAAATTTTACACACAGCAGACACCACGAATGCAACAAAACAGCAAATGGTCCGTTTATTTGGTAAGCGGTTGTCGTAGCCCAAAGACGCTAGCAACTTTAGGAAGATTACTCGCGAACTTTAAGTGAAAGGGAACTAGAAAGTTGGGGTTGGGTATAAGAAAAAATAACTATCTAAAGATAGCGATATCCTGTAACAGGGACAGGTAATTGCCTGGTCGACTCGACCCTTCCACCGAGAATTACGATAAATACCTACTTATACATATAAATATCCACATGACTACGCAGCGGGTACAATGTGAATATATATACGAGCCCAGATGCAAAATAGTTCGTCTAGTATGGAAAGTAGTGCAAAGCGTAAAATATAGAAAGTAAATATTGGTAAAATAATTAAGAACGTTTAATAAAAAGTAAACCACAATTTGAGGAACATTTTAAAGTTTATTTTAACATAACTGAAATTCTTTCATGACTTTACATAACATAAAAAAATTAAAAAGATATTCTAAAAAACATAACGCAAAAGTTCGTCTACCCTTGTCACTCACGCAAAATAGTTCGTCTACCACTTAGTTGTGTCGCCTTTGCTCTCAATGACAGCTTTAATGCGAAGAGGCATGGTTGCAACCAACGCTGCACCATCCTGTTGAAAAATGAAGGAATCTTGATGCTTAAGTGACGGAATAGAGGGCAGTAAATTCTCTTCCAAAAGGTTTTGATACCTTGCAGCATTGATAGAACCATCCACAAACTGCATACCACCAACACCTTGTGCAGACATGCAGCCACATATCATAAGAGACGCCGGAAACTTCACTTTGCGTTTGAGACAATCAGTATGAAATGCCTCATTTTTGTTCCGAATCGCTTTTTTCCTGTCATCGCCGACTGTCACTTCAAATTTGGACTTGTCACCCCAAATGATACTACGCCACTGATCGGAAGTCCAATTTAAATGATCACGAGCAAACTTCAACCTCTTTTTCTTTTGTACAGCAGAACTTTTTAGGACTCTTTTGCAAGTATCAACTGAGACGTCTTTGTGAATCAGGTCCTTCCATTGCACCGTGAGTTCTCCAGCTCAAGCACGACGATTATTTTTGATAATTTTCTTCAGGATTCTTTTTTCTACTGCACTTGTGATGCGTGGTCGACCCGTTTTCTTCAAACAAGAAGTCGTTCTATTATTTTTATAGTGCTGAATGATAGATTGGACTGTAGACCTGGGAAGTATCAAGTCTTTAGATATTTGGTAACTTGATTTGCCAGCATCGACCCCACAAACTATTCGCTTTCGAACACACGGGTTTGCCACGACCCATTATTATTTAAAAACTAATGAAAAAAACTGAAATTTACTTCTTACTTGACAAATGACACAGAATTACTTTTACAAATTTAAATTATGCAACATAATTGTACAAAGAAGGAATAATCTTATTTAATTCACTGATAGACGAACTCTTTTGCATCGGTTAACAATTAGACGAACTATTTTGCTTATAACTTCTTCTAATTTAAAACAGGATATGTATGAATTTAAAAAGCTAAAATATTTTATTGGTTCATAATTAAAAAATGGCATAAGATACGCAACATGTGATAGTAGAACAGCTTAATATTTTATATAGATATACAAAAATAATGAAGTTAAGAAAAAATCTCACAGAGAAAATTTCACACTAGACGAACTATTTTGCATCGGGGCTCGTTTATAACATCGGACACGTCACTCTTCGGAACATAATTATCTATATGCAAAAATAGCGATATGGATCCGGATGTCAGGGTAGTAGGCAGGCAGGCTGGGGGCCGCAAGAGTCCATTACGTGGTGGATCACCCAAATGTTCCCTCCCCCCCAGCAGAGACTGCAGTACTCAGTCTTCCCCTAACCACAGCTGATCTTTATAACATATGAAAAATCTGGGTAAAAATGTAATAATTTGTGATTTGGGGCCTTGAAAAATCTCTGTATCATAACTCACGAAGTATTCTACTAATATTTCATAGCTTTAAATTTTTGACTTGAAAATGCCTCTCTCTCGAGACTTCTTCAACTAGGGCTATGATTTTTCCTCAGGCTTGACGTAGTGGTGGCTTTAGAAGATATCCCAAGACATCTAGAAAAGTTCTGGAACGTTATCACAGAGTACAGGATTGCGGACCTATTGAGACAAGTAATTATTTTACTCTACATATTATGTTTTTTTTTTAAACTAACAATACAGTCGGAGGTTTTGTAAGAACTGCTTATAGATTCAGCAATAACCACAGGCAAAAACACATAACCAAATATTATTCTCAGATCCTACTACATGATTTCTACGCCCATACGTATTTTTATTTAAAATATTTTTATTAATTTTTAATATAATACTTGCCAGTCTAAATATAGCTGTAAGTAAGTAGGTACAATCACAATAATTAAAAGAAAATAGAGCGGCCAGGAAACACATCGGTGTGTTGGTTGTAGCTTGAGATAACCATCCATTAATTTATTCTTATGTTATTAATTAATGTATTCTTTGTATGAGTGAAATGAGATGGTGAGTAGCGACTTGTCAGTATCGGTATTATTAATATTGCTGCGGTAACCACTTACCATTAGGTCTACCGTGACTCGTCTAACATCATAATATAGAAACAATATTCTTTATTCTTCTTTATTCTATAAAAAGACAACATACGACAAATATGTATTATCATCTATGTTTTTGTAAATATAGCATTTTATCAATCTACCTACCTACTGTATGTGCTTGCCCAACATAATATCCAGCAATATTATAACAGGTTCTAAAAGCACTAATCTGATGACCTCGCTGACCGTGGTACTACAAACTATATTCGTATTAGACGAGTAGGTAAACAAAGGTATAGGTTCTCTACAGGGATGATGTCCCTTGTACCTAGGTATTGTTACAACTATAATAAATTCGGCAAGGAGCATCTTTTTTTAGCTATAATTTATGATAATGAATAAGTGCTTCATTATTAAGTCTACGTAGTAAAATGATGTGGTGTCTAAAGGTGGCCGTTCAAGTAGAGTCGCCAAGGACCCAAGTTGCTCGCACTGCGTGTAACACCGTCGCTACTATACTAAAAAACACAAACTACACAAAAAAGCCTGTGAGTATATTATTATATTCATATTTTTTTATATAGCAATCATATTAGGTGAATGTTAAAAGTCTAAGTTTAAAAAAAACTTTAAATTTGCACCGGTTGGGGTGTCTGTTGCATGCGCAAAAAGCCACAAAGCGCCACAGAGTAAGGACGACTAATCAATATCGAGCTACACTGTGCTCCTCTATGCTATAGGTACCTACTCTATAAATTCGTTTCACTTTGATTATAATGAGTAAAAACACTAAAAGCGCTGGGCTACGCTTTCTCTTACTGCGCTATGCTTGAAATTTGATTGTAGTGGTATTACAAATCAGAATATTATGTTACGTGGTGCCTAGAACAGTAATTCCGCGAAAGGCGCGCGTACCGCGGTTGTTCCACACTGCTAAGTGTAGACCCAACGCCGGTACACGGGCTCCTCTACGTCGCCTCTTTTATATTTAGGGAGCTGAATGCCAAAATTTCTATATGATCTGTTCGTGTGGCAGACATGATTAATATCAATTATTGTACCATAAAAAGCATTAAGGACTGCGTCTGCCACCATAACAGGTCAATTGACAGCACTTTTAAAATGTAAAAAAAATGGTATGCTAAATCATTTTTTCGTCTCTGCCTCTTGAACTGATGGTCAGAAACACCTTCAAAACGAGGCACATCGAAGCGGCAGACGTCCAGCCCGCTGACTTTTTAAGTAATTAATTTTTAAACATTTTTTTATGATTTAAAAAAATATGTATGTTGTGTTCGCTTGGCAGACCCGATTGTTCGATTAATGACGATATAAAGAACCACAGAAAAATAGTCTGCCACTGTGATAGCGCTGCGTTTTCAATCGACAGCGCTTTAAAAGTGTAAAAAAAATGTCTGTTAAATCATTTGTTCGTATTTGCCTTTTGGACTGATGGTCAGAATCATCCTCAAGACAATAAACATTGAAGGGGCAGACGTCCGGACCTCTGATTTTTCAAGGGCAGAGCATTTTTATATATTTTTTTTTCGAAAGTTTTGTCTTTTTTTTCTTAGGGAGAGGAGAGTGACAACGGTATAATTCCCCAGGTAGTTGGCGTTTACCTATGGGGCATTCCGCGTCAAATCACGCGCTCATTGGCCTGACCCCTCGGATTTTGATGTCCAATGAATCGTGGGTTTCGTTTGGCTCCAAATATTATTTCAAACGTTTACAAATATTTTATTTTTATTAGGGGTCGTCCGTGCTAAAAAAACATTAAATTGAGAAAAACATAAAGAGGAGCCTTTTTTAAATTAATGAAATTTTTTCACAGATAATAGTTCGATAATGGACCAAACGTCCGTGTGGGGCCGGCTTTAGAATTGTCCCACCCCTCTCTACCCACGGGAGTCGTAAGAGCCGACTGAGGGAATACCGGAGGAGTGGGCAGAAGCACTCCCTCGAGTATTAACAACATGCACTGCGATCACTAACCCGCCTGCCAAGCGTGGCTATTACGGCATTATCCCCTATGACGGGACCGCTCATTGTGGCGTTCTCTTGGGAAGGCCTATGCCCAGCAGTGGACGTTGAAAGGCTGATGGATGGATGGATGGATGAATGGATCAAAACAATACATTTTTTTTTATTTTAATTTTTTTATTCTCTTTGCATCATCCGTTTTATTTCAGGCCATCGAGGCTAATAAATTAAAGAAAAATGTTTTTGTTTCACTCTAAAACCAAGAAATAAAAATCAAGTTTCACTAGGATTTTTTCTTTTTGTATTCTCACTTCAAGAATGATGAAAAAAAAAAGTAATTATTTTAAACGTTTTTGATCTATAGTAATTATTTTACCGCCTAATTTGACGTGGAATCCCCCTATAGACGGCTGTTTTAGGCGGTCACAAGAACTGTCGATCGATTCCCTTCGTTCGCTCTGAATAGTACTGTCTTGCTCTCTCGTACACGTATTTATGTGGTGATCCTCTCTTATATATATAATGTACTATGGTGTACAATATATATCTAAATATTTTTAATATGGGGCTTATCTTCATTTTCATGTTCTTCAGAATGATGGTCAGACATGAGGGTAGTCTTGAAATCACACGACGTTATTGTTCAATACACTAATCTTTATGGATAGTTTAGTTTTGGTAACAAAATAACAAGTGATGCTCACAATATTTTTGGATGTAACTCTCAAAATAATCACATAGGGTGCAGGGGGGTTAGGCAGAATCTCATATCTCACATGTCGATCGTATCGTGATCACTGTGATTGGTTGAGAAACCGACGCATAATGTCACAATAATCCATTGGCCAATCACGGTGATCTTTCAACCAATAACAGTGGTCACGATACGATCGATATGTGAGATATGAGATTCTGCCTAACCCACCAGGGGGGTTAGGCAGAATGTCATATTTCACTGTCGACCGTATCGTCTCGCTTGTACGATCACCGTGATTGGCCAACGGATTATTGTGACATCACGCGTCTGTTTCTCAACCAATCACAGTGATCTCGATACGGTCGACACGTGAAATATGACATTCTGCCTCAGGGAGCCGGTTAGTTGTATGGCGATCACGACCGACTGGGTTCACGTTCTTGCCAATTGAATCCCTCGTAGGAAGTCTGTCCTCTTTTAAATTGACTAACTGCTATCTGTCAGCCGTCACCTACCGCCTGACGTCTGTCATCGCATCACAATTAAATACTTATAATTTGAAGATATTTATAAGATATTGAAGGTAAGTGACTCAAGCAATAATAAAATTACATTACATAGTCTAGTAGACGTCAATAGGCTCGCCCCCTATTACGTGGGACGTAAACATAGCTGGCGAGTCGTGGGTGTGTAATACACCTCTGCCTACTCCTTCGGGAATACAGGCGTGATGCTATGTTTTTTTTTTAAATAAACCTTTTTAAATTTTTAATTGATTATAATTTTATTTCCTTTCATAAAAGATAGAAAATAATATACTATGACGTGAACTCTTAGTAATAACAATAATAAAACGTAATACCCGCTTTACCTTAATTCCTGAAAAAAACTTTAAAAAATCGTACATAAAAAAATCAGCGACCTAGACGTCTTGGCCGTGTGGGGCCAGCTTTAGAATTGTACCACCCCTCTCCACCCATGGGAATCGTAAGAGCCGACTGAGGGAATTCCGGGGGAGTGGGCAGCAGCACTCCTTCGAGTATTAACAACATCCACTGCAATCGCCAACCCGCCTGCCAAGCGTGGCGATTACGGGTCTATGTCCAGCAGTGGACTTAAAAAGGCTGATGGATGGATGGATGAGACGTCTGCCAACTTTTTTTTCCTATTCTGGGAGTCCTAATGAATTGAATGGACGCAACGAGAACGACGAACAAATGATTTAGTATAGCTTTTTTTTTTACATTTTTGCACCTACGTCCCGTGATAAAACAGAGCCCTGCACATCTACCTCTTCGATGTTTATAGTTTTAAGGATGATTTTGACCATCAGTCCAAGAGGCAGACGCGAACAAATGATTTAGTATCACTTTTTTTTACATTTTTGCACCTACGTCCCGTGATAAAACAGAGCCCTGCACATCTGCCTCTTCGATGTTTATAGTTTTAAGGATGATTTTGACCATCAGTCCAAGAGGCAGATGCGAACAAATGATTTAGTATTACTTTTTTTTTACATTTTTGAAACGCTGTAACTTGGAAACGCAGGCACATACGACTTTCATTTACAGGACCAAATCGGTATGTATTGGCATACATTTTCATCCCTATTAATACGAAAGACCAACAAATCATATACCAAAATGGCACTCGGCTCCCTAACCATTAGAAACGTATAACACATTATTTTAAATGAGTTAATAAGCTTATCCTAATGTATTCCAAATCCTTATGTAAACAAAAAAGTTTTCATCATACTGATAATAGGTGCTATGTTCACACTTGGTCATTACCCTTTACTTAAAATCAATAATATTAATACGATCGCCCGCAGTGTTATCGCTGTAAGCGATTCCACACAACTTAATGAACAAAGAAAAATACTTTTTACCGATTCCTTATACTCACTATCGCATCACATCCCTTTGGTAATTAAGAGAAACACGTGTTATATGGGATTTAATTAATTTTTTATGAGGATGAACTAACTAACTTATCATTACGCCATTTTCCTTGCGGGGTAGGCAGAGTGAACAGAGTGCCAAGAGGCTCTATTCTTGCATATATCTCTCGCTTCCTCAACATTCATAACTCTCTTCATACACGCTCGCCGGAGACTCCTGACTCCACCTTCCTTCAATATATGACCGATTTGGTCTAGGTAGGCGAGTCTCTGTCTCCCCCTGTACCTAAATCCTTCCACTTTCGCATTATATATCTTCTTAACCAGTCGCTCGTCCGGCATTATTTCCACATGTCCGAACCATCGGAGCATTCCCTTTCACATCTTTATTACACCAATACTCTCTTTCATACATACTCGCTATTATGAGGATAAATAAATAATTATTCATTTTTAAACACAATGTGGAAAATGTGAAATCGGAAATAACAGTCACGAGCAGGATTTGAACCATGCTCGTGGTTACCAGACAGCACCTATACCCACGCAGGCTTAGGTAAGTACCTACTTGCGCGTTACTATTAACCGCAGCAAAAGTGGTAGGAGATTCTTACTCACTGAATGCCACAGCAGAAATTACTGTTACCTTTAGCTGTTATTCAGAGAGATTGTGGTATTTTTTTTGTAAATCAAACCCGTTCATTACAAATTGTTTCCATCAGCATCGTTCTACGACGAAATAATATACCTAAAGGAATAATCTGACATTATAGCTATTTATACACTACAGGAATTTTACGAAGCAGTAACCGTTCTTTTGACTAAGACGGGCAGCTTCAGTCGACCAGTTCGCCGCGCCGCCAATGTTGCTCTCGATGACATCGTATGTGGAGTAGATCTCAGCCCTGCTGTCACTGCGATTTGTATACATGGAACTACGTTAGTATATCCGAAACAGGGGGCTTAGGCGGAATCTAATATCTCACATGTCGATCCTATCGTGATCAATGTGATTGGTTGAGAAACCGACGTGTGAATGTCGCAATAATCCGTTGGCCAATCACAGTGATCTCTCAACCAATCACAGTGATCACGATACGATCGACATGTGAGATATGAGATTCTGCCTAGCCCCCCAGGGTTATTCAAGTGTTACTCCTATGTCGAAAACACTATTTTGACAGCTGTCAATAATGGCGCGCGTTCCATTGTCCAGTGTTATTTCGAAACAACACATTTATGATCGCTTCATCGCTTCACGCACATCAAGTCAATATCTTTCAAATATTAGGTCATTGAACTTTTTACAGAAATAACTTTGTAAAAACTTTGCAAGAACTTTTTACAGAGTACTACGATCTGATTTTGTACTGTGCTGTGAGCAAAAGTTCATTTTGAGGAAACTTTTTTTTTATACTATGTATGTGGATGGCAAACAAGCATACGATTCACCGGTGGTAAGCGGTTACCGTAGCCTATAGACGCTAGTAACACCATAGGCATCACTCATGCGTCACCTTCTCCAAGGGAAGGGGCAAGTGGTGGAGAAGAAGGATAATAGAGAGGTTCAGGCCTTCCTGAAGTGGGATCGACAGCAATATTGCACCATTACGTTGTTGGCAATAGTTTAAACTTTATAGGTTCTAACGTTCGTGGTCACCGAAGGAGCACAGCAGCGGTTTACGGTGTAAAACATACTTAGTTATTCTGACATTACGAAGATATAAAGCCGGTTATTTGTTATGTTTAAGTAGTCTATGAATTCCATCTATAAAAACATTGGGTATTTTCTTCTGGAAGAAATTAATTTTGTTATTAAAACCGCACATTATGCGCCACGTACGATTGAAGTAGATCTATAGGTATACTTACTTTAAGCACATTTTTTTGTTTCATAATCTTGCTAATCGTGCTTCAAACTCATAAAGTTGTATATTTATAATAAGTTGTTGATTTTCTATTCAAATGGTTTATAGACATAAAAGCCCATTAGTTCGATGCGCGGCTGCACGGCTGCTGGTGGTTTGTTGTGCGCTTGGTAGCGGAGGACGAGAGTTAATGCGTGCTCGCCCGCCCACGGCCGCATGCGCTCGCAAACATGTGCTCCGTTCCCTTGCAATGCTTCTAGAAGACAAAAGCATAGATGCTAGGTAAACACTGAATTTATTTGAGAATGGAATCTCGTCATCTAATCTTAACTGGCCAGTGTGGTATTGTAAACTAACTTCTTTTCAGGGTGTATAAAGTTCGCTCGAACAGTAGGACATATATATAAATATATATATATATATATATATATGGGCTCAAAGGTCTCTATGCACAATTTCCTATACAGAGAAATCTGGATAATTGGAACCTTTATTACTTTTTCAAGCTAAATCTAAATTTTTATTAGTGGTAGGGCTGGGTACCAAGTGAGAGTACTCACTTGCTATCGGGCCCAAACGGGTCGGTACCACCGTCTCCTGTGACAATACTCTCAGTATAGTTGAGTCCACTAGCGACGGTTACCACATACCATCAGGTGGGACGTGGCTCGTCTCCCATCATTAGCAATAAAAAACATCTAAGTGATAAACCCAGGTAATTAAATACCTAGCCTCTATAAATGATAAAAATCTTGATCTTCGAGTAGCGGTTATTCAGGTTTTTAGTATAGGTTTATGTATTTATGCCATTTGGCCTCCAGTAACACTTAAATTAATTCCTTAATAATGGTAGTAGGACCAGGTACCTATCACAAGAAATGTCTTGCTTGATGCCGCAACCAGACTGTTAAGTAGCACCTTCTTGGTCATTTTAAATGACCGTGACACATTTCAGTGTTTGTTGTAAGATATCCAAATATTTTGCCACTTTCACGCAGCGATGGATGTTCAATAACAGCTGCTTGGCTATGCCCCTGGTAATGAACCTGGCATTAGTTTCCTCGCAGCAATTACTTCTCAACAATGCAAGCAATAATTAATTATATATAATTAAACGAACTTCACAAGTGAATATTTAGATATTTTTATATATATTTTTAGCATTTGACATGCTTAGCACTATACATTAAACACAAAGTGAAAAATGTGATATCGAAAATAACAGTCAGGAGCAGGATTTGAACCTGCATCTTCTGGATACCGTCCAGATGCTTTACCAATTCAGCCATCCTGACAATCCAATTCAATTTCACTTTGTGTTTAATGTATAGTGCTAAGCATGTCAAATGCTAAAAATATATATAAAAATATCTAAATATTTAAAGGGATTGCGTCAATATTAGGTAAAATCTTAATTGTAAAATTAAGTTTACCTGGTCGGTATAATGTATGAAAATACGTCCGACAGATGGCGCAGGCGTCACCCAAAGACGTTAAGTATGATGTGTTATCGAAATTAGCAGTCAGGAGCAATTGTCAGGATGGCTGAATTGGTAAAGCATCTGGACGGTATCCAGAAGATGCAGGTTCAAATCCTGCTCCTGACTGTTATTTTCGATTTCACATTTTTCACTTTGTGTTCACAAGTGAAGTTCAATCATTATTATATGAATAGCTCCATTCTTCATATATAGGAAGTGTAGTAATTTTACTAGGTAGTAATTTATCCTACAAGGTAGTTTCGCACGCTTTTAGATCGATTAAATCGATATGTAATACCAAATCGATTCAACTTAATCGATGTCACCAACAGTGTCACACCCCTACCGCTCGTCTAGAATCTCATTTCTTTAGAGTTTATCAAAACTTTAGCTTTCCTATATATTCGAATGGAGCTATTCATATAATAATGATTGAACTTCACTTGTGAAGTTCGTTTAATCATATATTATATTATCATAGCTCCATTCTTCATATATAGGAAGTGTAGTAATTTTACTAGGATGTTTAGAGTACTACCTATTTATTTACTTATATTCTGTCTAAAGTTTTTGATAATATATTTCTAAGACAAAAGGTGTTGAATGCAATTAAACTTTTATTTAATTACTAATTATTTATTTATGGTACATTATTGTGAAATCGACATAACATTAATTTAGTGGGTATAATAATACAGAACACTAAAAGTACTTATTTAGATTTACTTATTTTAATTACAATCGCCAATCTTATTCTAAGATAGATCTTGCAAAGTTCTCTACGATAATCGGTCGATTGTAGAACTTGGCAAATGCCTGCGAGTTAGCAGTCTAGCCGGCCGCCTTGCAGATAACGTCTACAGAGAGGCCGGCTGCGCGCGCTCTCTAGGTGGCAGCGTGCCGAGTGCTGTGCGCGCTCGTCGCCACGTCGATGCCGCTTGCCGCTAACACATCTTTGATCCATTGACTGATAGATTGTGTCGTGGCACGTTTGTGTGGACGTTTATGGGTTATAAGCAAGTAGTCTAAATCACTTCGAATATTTTTAGTCCTAGACAAATAATCTAATAAACATTTTGCGGGACAAATATTAGGCTTATCACTAAAATAGGGTAGTATTAAGGTTGGCTGATCACGACCTGCAGTTGATGTTTTGATCAGATCGGAAATAGGGATGGTAATTGGATTTTGAGAAAAAACTAAATCAGCTATTTTTATAACAAAAATTGTTTGTGGCCCTGTACATAAAGCAAGAAGCATTGCTAATTTTTTAGTGATCTTATCTAGTGGCAAAACATCATTAGGATACCAGTCTAAAATAAAGTCAAGTACAGTTTGAGGATCCCAAATGAAACTGTATTTAGGTAAACTTGGTCTCTGTCTGTAAACCCCTTTTAGTAGGCGCGAAATTTGTTCGTCACTACCTATTTTGGGACCTAATAACAACGAGAGAGCTGACCGGTGTCTGTTTAAAGAACTATAAGAAGCTTCTTTTTTTATACTGTTCTGTCAGGAACAAAATTACAACCGTAATCGGAGCTTCTAAATAATAAACATTATTTTTTAAGCAGTAATTCCACCACATCTTATAAGTCGTGTTATATTGCTTTCAAGTACCTGCCGATAGAGAAGCCACCATTATATCTAACGACTCTTGGGGAACTGCCCGCCGCATAAACGCTTGCCTGAGACAATCGCGGTCGCCAGTATAATCTTCTGCGGTAGGTGTACTCAGGAAGTAGACCGTAAAGCATTATTAAAGAATATAACTTCTGACACCAGCAGCTGATTCAGGAGGGGAAACCACGCTTGTGAAGTCCAGTGAGGAAATACGATAATGCCAGTTGATTTTTCATTAATAATTTTATTTAGGCATTTAAGGATCATTGACAGGGGGGTAAAACAGTAAAAATAATAATGATTCCAAGTAATCGTGAAAGCATCGACATAGACTGCATCAGGGTCTGGCTTCCACGAAATGTATACATCACACTTGGCATTGACACGGGACGCAAGGAGGTCTATGTCAGGCTGACCAAACTGTTCTACAATAGTCTGGAAAGCATCACAGCAAAGTTCTAACTCTGTGTCAGGGTTACTTTTTCTCGACTCTTCGTCAGCCTCTTTGTTGTCCTTCGTATTGATATATGAAGCATACAACCAGAAACCTCGTTGCTCGCACCATTGCCAAATTGATCTCGCTAGGTTATTCAAGTGTGGGAATTGAATCCCACCCATTCTATTGATATAGCTTATAGCTGTCGTGTTGTCGATCCGCATTAATATGTAACAATTACTAATATTTTTAGCAAAGAACTTAAGGCCTAGAAAAGCCGCTTGGAGTTCCAGATAGTTTATATGGAAATTAAGCTCACTTTCCTTCCAGGGTCCGTTTGCACGCCTACTATTACAAACGGCTCCCCAGCCTGACATGGAAGCATCCGTAAAAAAATCTAGGGCATATGTTACAGGAATTATAGATTTCCTTGCGATCAGAATATTTGATTTCCACTAATATAAATCAGGTAATAATGTTGACAGTTTTATCTTTGTGTCATAACTAGCGTGATTTTTGCGAGCTAAAAACTTCTCTCTCAAAGATCTTAGTGCATAACCAGCCGTACTTTACGGCTGGGCAGGCTGCTGTCAATATACCTATGAACTGAGAAAATTCTCTGATATATATTTGTGTTAGCTGTAAAATAAGATTAAGTTTGTTCTCGAGTAGAGATCATGTCTACTGTATCAAATACAAAGCCTAAAAACTTGCAATTCTGTTTAGGTTCTAGTACACTTTTTTCGTAATTAATTACAAATCCTAAGCATTCGAGAAGTTTAACAGTTTCTCTGATGTTAAGGAGACATTCTTCGTAATTTTTACCTAAGCAAAGGGTATCATCTAAATATGATACTGAGCTAAGGCCCCGACTTCTTAAATAACTAAAAACTTCCTTCATTATTTTAGTAAAGGTTCTGGGTGCGGTCGAAAGACCGTAGCAAGCACATTGTATTAAATTCTAATGTTTTAGTTTGAGCAGAGGTATCCTGAAACTGAAATCTTAGATATTTCTTGTCATCACAATGAATGGGCACTAATAAGTACGACTCTTTAAGGTCAATCGTAGCTGCATAACCGTTTATTGGTAACAGATTACAGGCAGTTCTGTAATCTTCCATTTTAAAGTGGTCTTTTTGAACAAATCTATTAAATGACTTAAGAGTTAAAATAAATCTGTACGTCCCGTTAGGCTTAGGCATCAAAAAAAGTGGTGATAAATATTGAGGTTCCTCATTTTTGCATATAGATATGGCGCCAAGATCTAGTAAATTATTTATTGCAGATTGCATTAAGTTTTTATCTGTTTGAGGATTCTGTTTAGAAGGTTTGTGAGGTTGATATACCGTACTAGTTAAAGGTATACGATAACCATGCTGTACACAATTTAATACAAAGTTATTTTTAGTAATTGCTAGCCAGCAAATATAATAATAGTGTAACCCATAAATATAGTAATGTATAGATCACCTGACAGCTCGATAACGCGTAACCAATTTTGATTTGTCAATGTGAGCGTTGGATAGTGATGTAAGTTTTAAGAGTTAGACTGACTATAGACAAATTTATAAAACAAATCAGTTTCTTCAACGAACTCGCTCATTCAAATAATCATCTTCAACTAATGAAACAAAACAGACATAATAAATTAAAACAAACATAATTAATTTGTTTTTATTTATTTCACCAGCAACGTCAGTCAACGATATTATGCATTTTATAAGGGAAATATACACTCAGCTTTTAGCAACATAAACCTATTTTTGATCTATATTTTTTAGCATTTGACATGCTCCGCCACTTTTAAAGTATAAATTATTTGAGAATAAGGAAAAAGAGATTTTTTGTACTAGCGGGAATCGAACCCGCGTCTTTTCCAATCCGGGGAAGTGCTCTAAGCCACTGAGCTATAGTACAGGTACTTCGACCATCCCAATCTCCTTATTACATGTTTAAAAAATCGCGCCATCAAATAGTATGAATTTTAATTGCAAAATTAAACTTACTATATCGGTTTAATGCATGTAAATGCTTCCGATAGATGGCGCTGGTCGTAAAGACAAATGTAATAAGGAGATTGGGATGGTCGAAGTACCTGTACTATAGCTCAGTGGCTTAGAGCACTTCCCCGGATTGGAAAAGACGCGGGTTCGATTCCCGCTAGTACAAAAAATCTCTTTTTCCTTATTCTCAAATAATTTATACTTTAACATAAACCTACTTATACCAAATTTTTAAATTAACTAAATCTACTTGACTGACAATATCTGCTGTAGAACTTTTATGGCATTTTTCCCATTAATGTGTTAGGAGAAAATGTTCCAAACATTTAGGATAAATATCGATAATATACCTTGTCGATAAAGTCAAGCCCTAGTGTATATGTACCTAAAAACTTTTCTACTAAAATCTTGCAAATATTTAACAATGCGACATATTTCTATGTAAAATATAAACAGTAACAATGAAATTAAAATTAATCTGTTACTGAAACAGAAAATATCAGTAATTATGAGCTAAAATAAAAGCATTTAAGTTGTGATAACATCCTGAGAACTTACCTGTAAACATGCAATTATCAGGATTGTTTGCATGATTTACATCACAGGCACTCACGGAACAAACAAACATTGTATTTAATACTTGTAATCATATAATAAACAAGATTTATAACACAAATCAAAAACCGCGAAGCTAATTTCAAGCTAGAAGACTAGAATACCTGTCATTCAACTGGGTTACAATGACATTAGATTTGCTTTCCTCTTCCATCTTGCTATGTTGCCGTATAAGATTTTCTTCTCGCTCACACGCTTTGGTGATCTATACGTTATACTATATCTATGGTGTAACCTGCCCGCATGTTCCTGAGTAATCGCTACTGTCGTGCTCGTTGTCGGTTGGCAACTTGTCTGGTCTGCGGCGCTGACGCTGCTGGAGGAGGCGGTGGCGCTTGAGCTGGATATTTTCTGTAGGTGGAGTTCGAAGCAGGCCGGCTTGCTGAGTATCCTCCGCGGAAGCTAGATTTTCCGGTGACAATGAATCAGCCAGCATTTCATCTAAAAGAGCCGTATTTTCCGTGGCTGTCA
The DNA here is from genome assembly GCA_948253155.1 of Leucoma salicis. Classification (NCBI taxonomy): domain Eukaryota; kingdom Metazoa; phylum Arthropoda; class Insecta; order Lepidoptera; family Erebidae; genus Leucoma; species Leucoma salicis. Next base: position 23,380,946 of record OX411814.1, on the reverse strand, counting down.
AGGTGAAGTCACCTTTTGAAAGATTTGTGTCCATCAACTCTTCATTACCTTGGGTTTCGATTTCTATAAAATAGAAATAAAATGTGTTAAATATGGATTTTTTTGAGGGTACTTGTAAAACATTTTTACAAAAATTGTTTTATTTCCCTTATATGATTGGCATAATTTAATTATGCACTTTTTTATGACCGCCCTATATGACTCTCGGTCACTCTCCAGGTTTTTATCACATCATGTCTAGCCTTCGTGTATAACCCGCAGTTAACCACCCGGCAGACTTAGGAGATGGTTTTAAAGAGTTTATTTGTAACGTATGATAAGAAATATATATTTTCCGATGTCTAGGTACTTACGTTCATTTTTCGAATCTGATAAAGAATCGGAGGAGGAAACAATAATTCGACGGCGTCGACCAGCATGTTGTTTTTCAAGCATTTTAATTTTTGCTTGATAAAGTTGTATTAATTGGTCTTCATTTTTCCGTTTTGGCATTCTTCAAGACTTGCACTACCGAACTTAGATGAGCTTGCAGACGCGTGCGTTCACTACCTCGCACGAATAAAGAATGAGGAGATTCTAGACGAGCGGTAGGAGTGTGACACTGTTGGTGACATCGATTAAGTTGAATCGATTTGGTATTACATATCGATCTAAAAGCGTGCGAAACTACCTTGTAGGATAAGTTACTACCTAGTAAAATTACTACACTTCCTATATATGAAGAATGGAGCTATGATAATATAATCAATTTTAGAAGTCATATAAAAATTTTTGTTCGTAGAAAATACGCCGAAAGACTATACTCCATGCTACGTCCGCTATCAAGCTTCGAAGCGTATTACATATCAGACCTGGACGTAGAGTTGGCTTCAAGACAAATAAAGAAATACGATCAACTGTTGTTATGTAGATCGCCAGAGTCAAGATGACAATACATACAGTGACTATAATATGTATTCCATAACGTAATGAGTAGAGAAACGACGATCTCACGGGAACACACTTAACTACAAAAATGGAAAATTGAATTCTATTAAATACGATATTTATAGAGCGTGTTTTACATGGCGCTCACAATGTTCAAAACGACCCTTAATAAAAGCCGTTCCACATGACGACCGTGGTTCGCAGTGAAAGCGTCATCGATGACGTCATTATTTTCACTCACGCCAAGCTCAACGATCTGTTTTAAAAGTTGGGTCCATATGAGCGTTTAGAAAATTCTACAACGCTCACAAGCAAGGAGAATGAGAAAAATTGGGGGCGTGAGTCTGAGTGCTGTGAGCGTCAAGTAGAACGCACTGCTAAAGTCTTAACAAGGTGCTATAATATCCTTTTACAAACAACTACATACACACACTGCTGGATTTTTAATTTTACCAAATTTATTTTGTCATTACTTGATTTCAATATGGCGGTGCCAGGAAATTGCGCAAATAATGTCAGTTTAGCTGTAAATTTTATTTAAAAATTAAACTTAGTTGTGTTCTTTTAATGAAGTATTAAATATATTTTGTTCTCAAAGAAAAATATAATTATTAAAAATATAATTTATTCTCAAATAATAAAGAATAATCTGTGTATTGCAATTCTTTTAGTGCTGTTCTGACTGACTATAATATGTTTAACTTATGAAAAAAATAAAAATAACCTACCTACTCAATATTCTTAGTATTTTTATTTCAAATTCTAGTTTCAAGTTTAATTAATTTTCCCGTGTGGATAAATTAATTCTTTAAATATCGTTGGTTTACTATGTCCCATGTTGTGTTTTACAAATATTCACGAATTTTAGTAATAAAATATCATCGTTTTTTCGAAGGACTAATAAAATTACCTACATACTTGGTTTAATATTTGCCACAATGGGTCATTTCGAAGTTTCCATAGTAAAAATCACAACCAAAATCGAAACAACACTCCAATTATAGTTAAGTTTAATAACAAACATGTATTTTTCAAATGTCATACCTTTGATGGTATACACATACACTTCTCATCAGAAAAATCAAAACACTTCCCTTTTTATGGTTTCTGTCCTAATTTAACACAAAAGAATTTTCATTCCATGAAAAAAATCACATGATTGTATAGGGCAGTTTGGCCATTACAGTGATAAGCGAAAATTCTAAATTAGAATTTCATTTGTTTATCCTATACTTAAATGAAATGATTCACTGTTTTGAGACAAATGTGTGTTTATAGTTGGAGTACATTTCACCTTTGAAAACTAAAAATTAGCACTTATTTTAAAACTTTTTGTTCTGTGTTCTGTATACTGTGTGTGTACTGTGACTTTGGGACGCCTGAAAAAGTTTTTTTTTTCTAAAACATATGGATAGTTCGCGCGCAGAAGCCGCCCAAGTGGTGGCATTGCTGGTTTCTGGACTTAGTCAGCCTGTTGTGCCTGAAAGATTGCATCTAAGCCTGTCGTCTGTTCATAGAGTCTACAAACGCTATCGGGAGACTGGTTTGTTCACGCGCCGTTCAGGATCTGGCAGGAATCGGGTGACTTCTGAGCGAGATGATCGATTTATTGTAACAACTTTACGAAATCGACGCCTTAATGCTTTTCAACTGCAGCAGCAGCTTCATGTTGTACGTAGGGTGGCTGTAAGTGACCCTACAATTAGAAGAAGGTTGAAGGAACGTGGACTGGTACCGCACAAGCCAGCAAATGGACCGAAATTAACTGCAGACCATCGAAGAGCGTGCCTTAACTTTGCACGTGAGCACCTAAATTGGGCATACCTCCAGTGGAACAAAGTCCTTTTTTCTGATGAGTGTAAAATTATTATGTATGGTAACGACGGAAGGAACAAGGTCTACAGAAGAGATGGAGAACGCTTTGCACAATGCTACATTGAAGAAAAGGTCAGCTATGGTGGCGGTTCGTGGACGGTTTGAGTAGGAATCACCGCCGACGGTAATACAGAGCTTTTCTTTGTATCTGGGCCACGTCTGCCTGCACTAAACAGTCATCGGTACATCGAACAGTGTCTTGAGCCTCACGTGATGTTGAGGCTCACACCGCGAGCGTCGTACGAGACTATGTTACCGAAGTCGGTATCTCCATTATGGAATGGCGACCAAGAAGCCCGGATATGAATCCAATTGAACATCTATGGGATGAATTAAAGAGACAAATTCGTGCAAAATATCCTGTCTCAGAAACACTTAGCCAGCAGCAAAATGCAATCCAAGAGGAATGGAATGGAATGCCACAGCATTTGATCGTGACTCTCATCTGATCGATGAAGAACCAACCAAGTATGGAAGCAGTAATAAGAGCTCGGGGAGGGAATGCAAGTTATTAAATAAACGTTTCTTAGCTTTTTTTTCATTTACGTGTGTTGTTTTATCAATTTCCTTCATACCAAAGAGTAATACTAATGCCTTCATACTCCATACAGGGTAAAAATTACTTGTTAAACAAAATACGAAACCTATAAAAATTTAATTTGAATTTAGAACATTAACATTAGGATTTGAAAACCTCATATTATTCACTATTAAACGACATTTGACATAATATATTCCTAAATATAGGTACACACTTTTCTGATAATCCTTACAAAACATAAACTTGCAAGGGTGTTTCGATTTTTCTGATGAGAATTTTATTTAAATGTCGAACGTCTGGTGTTTATTCTGTATTTCTAACGTCCACTACGAGATACTGCAATTAGGTTTTTTTTTTAAATAATAATTTTAATTACTTATTTGTGTACCAACAGTGATAGGTCATTTGTATAAAAATACGCGAACTATTTTCGGAAAATTTCGGAAGACAGTTGTGTGCCAGGACCTTGGACTCTGAATCGAACACGATGGCACTATCATGCTTTCCTGATTGCCTAGGTGGTAAACCGCTAGATTATCACTTTTTCAGCTTCTATTATATACTATTATAAAGATATAAGAAGAGACACTCCTCGCACGCACGCACGTCACTCCTCAAGTAGCATCAAATGTTTATATTATATTCGCTATTATTTTATCAAAATAGTACGCGTGTTATAAAGTATTGTATGCAAGAAATAAGTGACAGTAAAAACAAGTGAACAGTGGGTGAAATAAGTAAACAGGTATTGAACAAAGACTTTTTTCAATAGTTCGATATCAAGAAATACAATAGTACATTGTTTCCCTGGGAAGAAAGCAAACCCTCGAACTATTGAAGCCCTCGCTACGCTCGGGCGCCAAACCCCGTCTCGGGACTAAATAAGTCCCCTGAGGTAAACACTGTGCTTTTCATTAAGAATGCGAGGAAACTAAAAATAAAAATCATGAATTAGCTAAAGAAAAAATGGGAGACTTTAAAAAATTTAATTTGGCATCGCCGATTTTGTTTTTTTTTCTGTGGCCTGTCAGCTATTCAGCCATTATTTTTCATTTTAATCATTGAAAAAATATAAATCTTCGTTATTTTAAAGATATAGTTGCGACTATATTAAAATTAAGTCATATAAAAAACTAATTCTTTAATAAATAGGTACTTAACTTTATGTTATTTCAATTTTACATCGCGCTGTAATTGACTGGCTGTACAGAAAATAGAACTGTTTTTTTTTTATAATTACTCAGCTGTCAGTTGAAAGTAATTCTCCCTAGGGCTGAAAAGTATTACTTTCAACCCGCTCCTCAGGAAACATCAGGCCTACTTTCAGAGTATGAATAATGAAAAAACCTATTATTATTCGGGTAAAAAATTTACAGCAAAACTTGTTTATTTGCTTAGCTTTTTAAACTTTATAAGTATAGTTTTCGGAATATATTAAGTGTAAAAACTTACGTATTATATTGTATTTGTGTACCTACCTACATTTATCAGATTACCTAAATTATTGTAAAGATGATATGCGTGGGCTGCAAATGTACAATTTCAGTGACACAAAAGAGAATCAAGTGCTCCATCGCTAAATGCACACTCCAATATCACGTTGAATGTGTCAAGTACGAAGAGTCTTCTACGCCACGTACTAAGTGGATTTGTCCAGACTGTGCATCTAACAGATCCAAACAGGATAACACAAGTACACCAATCCAAGGAAAAAATTGTAGACCAGTAAAACAGATACCTCAACTGTCATCACCAACTGTGTTGCCACACTCAGATTGCAAAAATCAGGAGACCGTCCTGGTAGAAATTCGAAATTTGCGTCAGGAAATAAATGATAAGCTTGATACACAAAACATCTCTCTTTCAAAGTTTAAATCACTTTTATCAAGTAGAACAGGACATTAAAGACCTAAAATCTGAGTTTTCGTTGATGCGTGAAGATCTAGATGAAGTTAAAAAAACAGTTATATTTTTATCAGATGCTCATGATGCTCAAGTGGTATTAAATACAAAGTACGATTCCCAAATGTCAGAAGTTATGAAAATGAATATGGATATATTGGATTGGCTTAAAGAATCGGAAGCAAACTGGCAGCAAATGAAACAAATAACGCGAGAAAAAAATATCGAATTACAATGTGTTCCAGAATACAAAATTGAAAATCTCCTTACAATTACAAAGCAACTAACTAAAATTGTGGGGATTGAACAAACCACAATGATGTGCAGAATTTTCACCGAGTTGCTAAAGCAAATCCTGATTCCAGACGACCTAGAAATATTGATGTAAGATTGGCTAGCCTTTGAATCCGTGATAATATACTGGCGGCAGTTAGGAATTATAATATAAAGAATGAAAAAGATAAACTGAATACAAGTCATATATGGAAAGGTGGAGACAAAAAGCCAATTTTCGTGACGGAACATTTGTCTGTAACAAATAAAAATCTTCACGCAGCAACTCGCGGAGCTGCGAAAGAAAAGCAATATAATTTTGTTTGGGTTCGAAACGGGAGAGTATTCGTACGAAAATATGAAAAAGCAAATTCTATTCTTATTAAAAATATGGAATGTTTAAAGTCACTGTAATCTGTTGTCTACGCACGTTTAAATAAGTTTAAATGGTTTTTTAAATTCAATTTTAATATTTACTATCAAAATGTAAGAGGTCTTAGTACCAAAACAGAAACTTTTTATATTTCTACATTAAATTGCGAGTACGATTTTATTGTCTTAACTGAAACTTGGCTAAATGAAACTGTGCTAGATCATGGAATAGTGGATAATCGTTACAATTTTTTTAGGCGTGATAGGATAACTACTGCATCATCATTACTAAAAAAAATATGGTGGAGGAGTTGCGTTTGCTATACTTAAGAAATATGTAGTCATACGTAAAGTAAACTGGGAATCCAGGTGCGTAGAACTATGGATAACTATTAAATGCGAAAATGGTCTAGATATTAATATATGTGTTATCTACATTCCGCCTCCAATAAACCAAGATTATGTTGATGTTCTTATACAGAACTTAACAGATGTGATTAATAATAAAACTAAAACAAATCCTATAAACTTAATAATAGGTGATTTTAACATGGGAACTCTTCTATGGGAATTTGATGAGGATTCTTGTATGCTAATACCTAGGGACCCTACAAACAACAACATACAAAACTGTTTTGTAGATATGCTTGCGTTTAACGATCTAAATCAACATAACACTATCAAGAATGCTTCTGAGAGAATTTTGGATTGAGTACTGACAAACAGAAATAATACTGTGCAAGTCTGAACCGTATGAACTTGTTTCAATTGATCCTCATCACCCAGCATTAAAAATCACACTGACTACTAAAAATAGAAATCCTCAATTACATAGCAATTTTAAATTTTAAATTTTTATTTTTGTGACTATGAGGCTGTCAACAGGAAATTATCCGTACTAAATTGGACGAATTTATGGATGGATATCACTGATGTAAACCACAGGTTACATATTTTCTACGATAATATTATGCAAATAATTATCGAGCACACCCCCCTAAATAAACCACGCGATGAACGTTACCCTGTTTGGTTTAGTCGACTGTTACTAAAAGTTATAAAAGAGAAAACTAAATATCACAAATTATACTGTAAATACAGAAATCCAAGAGATAAAATTGCATTTGAACTCTTAAGGAAACGGTGTAAGGACAGGGTCAAGTTTTGTTTTAATAAGTTTAAAGAGAATATAACAACACATCTTCGCCATAAACCTTCATATTATGGAAATACCTTAAAAATAAGAGAACTAGCGATAGTTTTTTGCCAGACAAAATGCATTTAAATGGCTATAAATATACTGTGGGTGGCAAAAAATTAAGCAACTTGTTTATGGAGCATTTTCAGACAATCTACGAGTCTAAAAAAAAAAATCTACAAATTAAACTTAAGTAAGTCTCAGTATATTCAGCCACTAAACATCAATCAATGCATTTTAAACACTGCAGAAGTTTTTGATTTTTTATCTAAGCTGGATTGCAACAAGGCATCAGGGCCTGATAGAATACCACCGCTGTTCCTTAAAAATTGTGCTCAAAATTTGGCTATTCCTTTGACAGACCTTTTTAACCGTTCATTATCAACTGGAGTGTTTCCAGATAAATGGAAAATAGCATATATTACACCTATTTTCAAATCGGGTGAAATCGACAATGTGGCAAATTATAGGTCAGTATCTATTATTTCAACCTGTGGTAAAATTATTGAAGCTTTATTACAAAAAATAATGCATTTTCATTTAAAAAAAAATGCTAAATGACAACTAGCACGGATTCCGTCCTAAGAAATCTACAACTACAAATTTGGTTGAGTATATCTCTGACATCGCATCTGCATTAGACTCAAAAAATGAAGTTCATTCCATTTATACTGATTTCAAAAAGGCATTTGACCTTGTAAACCACGATTTGCTGTTAGAAAAACTGGCAAATATGGGAATTCATGGCTCTCTATTACGCTGGTGTGAATCTTATTTAAGAAACCGTTCTCAACTGGTAAATCTTAGGGGTTACAAATCTAGGGAGTGCACTGTTCTCTCAGGAGTGCCACAAAGTTCTCATTTGGAACTATTGCTCTTCTTGGTCTTTATAAATGATTTAGGTGACAATATTACCTCAAATTTTAAACTTTTTGCTGACGATCTAAAAATTTATCGAACCATTTACAGTGAATTTGATGTTATGTACCTTCAAAGGGACATAAATAATATTTGTTCTTAGTGTGCACAAAACGATATGTTACTAAATAAAGATAAATGCTTCCTCATAAAATTTTGTAAAAACAAAAATAAATGTCACCAGGCGCAATATTATATCAAAAATATCAAAATTATGGAAGTGGACAGTATAAGAGATCTCGGTGTTATAATTGATAGTAAGTTAAACTTCAAAAATCATGTGGACGTTGTTATATCCAAAGTCTCAAAATTGTCAGGGTTAATTGCAAGATAAATGAAGATCTTTAAGGAACCAAGTCTAACATGCATGTAATAAAAATATTCTTTCTTTCTTTCTTTTCTTTCTAACAATCTCTATTTACAACAGCATAAGTCGTAGTATATTGTAATATTGCTGTCCTGTTTGGTTTCCCTACTATCAGGTTCACTCAGATAGAATAGAACGCATTCAGAAAAGGTTTTTATACCATTTAAGTTTTTCAGAAAATAAAAGTCGTGTTTTAAATTCTTACAATAGAAAACTTACTCATTATAACGTAAAATCTTTAAATGCACGTAGGAAAATTTTGGACATAAAGTTCTTGTACAAAGTTATTCACGGACTTATTGATTCCTCTCAACTGTTAGAAAAGGTAAATTTTTGTATACCGCGCCCATGCAGTCGATTGCTAAATAGAAAATCATTCGTTGTACCACAGTATCGCACAAACATAGGCCAAAATTCACCAATCACGCGCATGCTTTCATTTGCAAACTCTATTCGTGTCGAAATTGATATTTTTGCTGGTTCTATGACCTCTATTAAATCTCAACTAAACAAATTAATTAAATAAATTATAAGAAGTACCTCTCTAGTTTTAGAATAAATAGAAATTATCTTAACATGAAGCATGTTGTATTCACATCTAGTAGATGACAATCGAAATTTGTAGATTTGTATGTTATAAATGATTGTGTGATTTGTTTATGTGAATTATATTAATAAAAAAATATTTAAATATTTTTATATATATTTTTAGCATTTGACATGCTAAAAATATATGTGTCTGTACATTTAAGATATTTGAGAAAAATTGACTATATTAGGCTATATAGGCGTACCACTGATGGAATGTAATATGGTTCCGGTTGCCCGCCAATAAAGGCGGAGAGAAGGCACACAGCGGGTTTCTTTAGTGGGTGAGGGCCCCGCACTACCCTGTTCGTTGCCCCCGAACGATGGGGTGTACGGTTAGGGACATTTTTTCCCGCTTTAACAAAAAAATAGGCTATATAGGCGTGTCTGACACAAAACTATTTTTTAGATATTTTGTGAATCTGTCTATCACATATCTGCGCATCACGCAATAACTACTACGGATTTTGATGCAACTTTTTTTTTTAATTGATAGCTCTTGTTTAGATTTAAAAGCTGGTAGACATTTTATCCCGCTAATATATTGAGAACCTGAGATATAACCTAAAAACTAACTTTTGGCTGCCTAAAAACTAACTTTTGGCCGTGAGTAATAAGTATGTGTTCCCCTTTGTGTAATGTGTAATGTTTGTGCACTTATGATGCACTTACAGAAGTGCAAAGGGACTGATGTCACGGCAGACGCTACTATTTGAGGTTATTTCTCTTGTATCGCAATAATAGCTTTGTTATTAATCTATTATCGGCAATCTGACCTACGATTACCCTGACGTAAGTGCAGTCAGATAATAATGCCTTGAACTTCGTCGTTATCAGCGCTGGTAATGATTGACAAAACTGTTTGAACGCAAATCGATTGTATTGATCTGCCGCAATAATATTAACGATTGCTTTTTTTGGGCCTATTATACAAATTTACAAAAAATACCGAGGTATTTTATACTTAGAGTAACTTTTTTTTAATTTATTACCAACCCGCTCGGGCCCGATAGCAAGTGAGTACTCCCACTTGGTACCCAACCCTACCATCAGCAATGCAATATAAAGGTAATTTTTTTTTCATCCCTTAGTCGTCTCGTACAACACCCGAGGAAAAGAATGGGGTGGTAACACTTTATTCTTAGTCCGTCATCCCATTGATGGAGAGAGAAAGACAATAAAATACTCGTTTCTCTGTTTAAATACGCATTTCATGTCCAACACGTCAATCACAAAAGAAGCCAAGCAGATGAGATAATATAAAATATGTGTATTGCGTCATTAAAGATAGGCTTGTATAATACATAACATAGCAACATGCCTGTATCCCTGAAGGGGTAGGCAGAAGTATATTACACACCCACGGTTCGCCAACTATGTTGAAATCCCACGTAATAGGGGGCGAACCTATTGCCGTCTACCGGGCACATTTCTAAACTCCGAACTGCTACTGAGAAATTCTCAGTCTTTTTACGATAAAGCTCAAAAGCACCGCCCAACTCGGGGATCGATCCCTGATCGGTAGTCACTCAACTAACGCTGCACAACCGAGGCAGTTATATAATACATTACCTATACAACATTATTTCTCTCCCAAACAACGGAATATTTTCATTGTCGAAACGCCTACGTCGTAGCTGTGGTCGTAGCACAAACATAGACAATGCAGGTAGTCTGTCGCCGAGATATTTGCTAGAATAAATCATATATTAGAAAAACAAAAAATGATGATTTAATCCCTATTATAACCTTTTTTTTTCGTTAAGGCTGGAAAAAGTGTACCTAACCGCACACCCTATCGTTCGGGGCAACAAACAGGGTAGTGTGGGGCCCTCATCCACTAAATAAACCCGCCATGTGCCGTCTCTCCACCTTTATTGGCGGGCAACTGGAACTACATTACTTCAATGGTGTCCCAATTATAACCTACCTATTATTGATAGCAATTACATTGAACGTCGTTACGAGAAATACCAATTAGTTGTTGAAGCGTTTGGGTATTCCATAAAGTGGTGGGGTTTGAAAGTCAATTTCCACAATAATTTCTCCTAATAAATTAATTAATTTAGTATACGAGCACGTTATCTCCCTAAAACAACTTACAAATGAAACAGCGATAATCTGCTCACCAGGTGGTATGTGATCGCCACCATTCATGTCCATCCATCCATCAGTCTTTCAACGTCCACTCTTGGACATAGGCCTCCCCAAGAGAACGCCACAACGAGCGGTCCCATCATGAGGGATAATGCCGTAATCGCCACGCTTGGCAGGCGGGTTGGCGATCGCAGTGGATGTTGTTAATACTCGAGGGAGTGCTGCTGCCCACTCCCCCGGCATTCCCTCTGTCGGCTCTTACGACTCCCTTGGGTAGAGAGGGGTGGAACAATTCTAAAGCCGGCCCCACACGGCCACCATTCATGTACGAAGCAATAAAAGTAGCACACCCAAGTCGCTATCTGCTGCAAAGTCCCACGATTACTGTCAAAGAACATAATAATTTTGACTGCACTGATGGCGGAGTGGTTTAGATACCGGCCTCCCGCCCGAGTGTTGTGGGTTCGATTCCCACACAGGACAACTCTTTGTGTGATCCACAAATGTTTGTGCCAAGTCCGGGTGTACTTTGTGTTCGTGAAATTGTATGTTCCTAGTCCCCTGCGATACAAGGATTATTCCTTAGTGCAGGGTGATGTCTTGCCGCCGGCAGAACACTGAAGGAATGTAATATGGTTGCGGTGGCCCGCCAATAAAGGCGGAGAGACGGCACACGGCGGGTTTCTTTAGTGGGTGAGGGCCCCACACTACCCTGTTCGTTGCCCCGAACGAACAACTTTACCCGTCTTAACAAAAAAAATTAGAATGTTGTCTTAAAAATCCTTAATTTCAATGAAATAGTGTACAGGCAGAGGGAGACCGAGACTGACCTACTTAGACCAAATCGGTCATGTATAGAAAGAAGCGAGAGATATTTAGATATTTTTATATATATTTTTAGCATTTGACATGCTTAGCACACCCAAAGACGTTAAGTATGATGTGTTATCGAAATTAGCAGTCAGGAGCAATTGTCAGGATGGCTGAATTGGCAAAGCATCTGGACGATATCCAGGAGATGCAGGTTCGAACCCTGCTCCTGACTGTTATTTTCAATTTCACATTTTTCACTTTGTGTTTAATGAAGCGAGAGATGTACGAAGAATAGAGCCTTTTGGCACACTGTTCTCTCTGCCTACCCCGCAAAGGAGATGAAGTGATAATAAGTAAGTAAGTATAATATACCATCCAAATGAGTAGATAAAATTCTTTCAATAGCATTGTTGCCCATATTATGGAGATCTCCCTATCGCACTAGGAATTAACCTGTATTACAAGTAGTATATCGTCGAAGTGTAATTTGAACTCGACAATTTTTTTATTTTTTATTTTAGGTGATTATTATGTTACTCTACTTTCCAATCTAATTGAAAAATAACTACTTACATATAAGTTAAATTATTTGTGCTCTAGCCCGCTAAGCTATCGAACTGATCGACGACCTTACCCAATCTCCACATCAAAATTGTCTTTACAACCCGCGCCACCTATCGGATGCATTTACATGCATTAATCCAATACTCCTCTTACCGATAAATATCAGGATACTACTGCCTGGCATTGGTGAGCAGCATCGTTGGCGATGGTACAGTTTGACATTGAAGTCACCAACCCGCGTGCCCAGCGTTATGATTATAGAAAAAACCTCCCGTAACATGACTGATGAGCTTTTCACTAACTCGTTGGAGGATGCCCTTAAGACGTTCTACTGGATTATGAATAAACGCGAATGTCACTAATCGCATATTGAAACTTGTATGCCAACATACAATTATGTCAATACAAGTGGTGAGACGGCACACAGTTGATTTGTTTAGTCGGTGCTAGTTAGTCAAACGACAGGGTGTACGATTAGATACACTTTTTAAAGCCTTAATAAAAAATAATTTAGTTCACAAGCTTAAAGTAGCTCAGCGAGAGATCTATGTTTAGGGTTTCTCTAAAGGAAAGCTGCCGCGATTAATGTTTCTGTGATAGAACTAGCGATATCGACGTAGCTGTCAGCAAATAGAATATAATAATCAATGTATATGATTGATAGTCGGTTACGCTTACGTTGTCGTACTCTTATGTCAATCTCATACATTGATTATTATTCTATTCTACTAGCGTTTATGCCACAAGGCTAGGGGGCTGAAGTGGCGATGGGCCGACCATCTGTTGAAAGAGCGATGACCGCTGGAGTAGAATTGTCTTAAATGAATCTACAAACGCAGAGTAGGCCCACTTCTGGTGACTTAAGAAAGGCAGTGAGAGTAGACTGGATATGGCACGTGGATAATTGGACATTGTGACCTAAACTGGATGGCCTATTGATAGATTGAAGTGTATAATACTCTCAACAAGATAAACTAGAAAATATATGCTATCATGAAGTGATATTACATGAGTTGTATCGTACGATATTTCCAAGCAACAGTCTATGCATCTTAGTACAGGCAATTTAATACTTTATCAGGTTGGAATAAAAGCTGAATTAAGTGCACGTGTATGTTAGTTTTAGTTTCTCATCATATAACTTCTAGCCTGCGGCTCTTTTCATCGTCGTTATGTTATACGTGGGTGGGACGTACAGATACGCAATGAATATTTATTACTTTTTATATATTTCATACAAGTAGCTCGGCATTCACCAGAAGACTATGTGAAGAGAAAATGATTCATTGCCAAATTCGATGAATTATCGTTCAGATCCTCTACCGAATGAGTTATTGTGATATTTACTCGGGATGTCAATTTGCCCATTCTCTTGGCGTCTTGCGCGACGCCCGCGCTACCTAAAGAAAGAAAGAAAAATACGAAATGATGTCGCTGCTCTATAAACATTTTTTAGCACTTAACATACTCGACCATTAAACAAAACTAAAAGTGGTAAAACCTGAAATAGAAAATGATAACCACAAGCAGAATTCGAACATGTGTTTTTTTTTTGTTAAGGCGGGAAAAAATGTTCCTAACCGCACACCCCGTCGTTCGGGGCAACGAACAGGGTAGTGTGGGGCCCTCACCCACTAAAGAAACCCGCCGTGTGCTGTCTCTCCGCCTTTGTTGGCGGGCCACTGGAACTATGTTACATTCCTTCGGTGGTAAGCAGAATTCGAACCTGCGGCTCCTAAATTACCGTCCCAAGCACTCTGCCAACTGAGTTATCGTGAAAGTTGCTCCGGACTGTAAATTTTTATCATAACAAATTCTTTTTTGTCATGGGTGACGCGACTCACACTTCAAATACACAAAGATACATCGGTTACTTTAAAGCAAAACATATGTATGATACATGTGACTAATATCACATGTATTTTGTTTGATAGGCGTTTCTATTTCTACACACTTGCGTAATTATAAATTATGTTATTTTAAGGTTGACAGCAGACATTAATAGATTATAATGGACTAAATTGTGCCAGCAGGTTTGCGCGCGGGATCATAGATACCTATTTAACTGAAAAACATACGCATTAAAGTTATACGCTTATTAAAAACACTCCTTAATATATATACCTTTCACCACATAATTTTCACCGCTAAAATAGAGTAAAAGTTAAGTAGGTATGAAAGGGAGTATTGGTTTAGATGCGAAAGGGAATGCTCCGATGGTTCCGACATATGGAAAAAATGCCGGACGAGCGACTGGTTAAGAAGATATCTATACAACGTTAAAGTGGAAGGATGTAGGTACAGGGAGAGGCCGAGACTCACCTACTTAGACCAAATCGGAAGGTGGAGTCAGGAGTTTCCAAAACCGGCGAGCATGTATGAAGAGAATTATGAATTAAACACAAAGTGAAAAATGTGAAATCGAAAATAACAGTCACGAGCAGGATTCGAACCTGCATCTCCTGGATACCGTCCAGATGCTTTCTTTTTTTTTTGCTTTTTTTTTTTGCTTTTTTTCTGGATGGTATCCAGGAGATGCAGGTTCGAATCCTGATCCTCCTGCATCTCCTGGATACCATCCAGAAAAAAAGCAAAAAAAAAAATCATCTGGACGGTATCCAGGAGATGCAGGTTCGAATCCTGCTCGTGACTGTTATTTTCGATTTCACATTTTTCACTTTGTGTTTAATGTATGTTGCTAAGCATGTCAAATGCTAAATATATATATAAAAATATCTAAAAGAATTATGAATGTTGAGGAAGCAAGAGATATATGCAAGAATAGCACTGTTCTCTCTGCCAACCCCGCAAGGGAGATATCGTGATGTAAGTAAGTAATAAAAGGGAAATATCGTTATATAAGTAGCCGTGTGAGGCCGGCTTTAGAATTGTCCCACCCCTCTCCATCCATGCGAGTCGTAAGAGCTGACTGAAGAATACCGGGGGAGTGGGCAGCAGCATTCCTTCGATTATTAACAACATCCACTGCGATCGCCAACCCGCCTGCCAAGCGTGGCGATTACGGCACTAGCCCCCATTCTTGGGGAGGCTTTGTCCAGTAGTGGACGTTGAAAGGCTGATGGATGGAAGTAAGTAAAATAGAGTAATCAAAAAATTATATTTATTTATGAGTACCTAGATACAATTCCAATTTGGATTTATATCTTCATAACCAGTCGCTCGTCCGGCATTCTTACCAAATATCTGAACCATCGGAGTATTCCCTTTCGTATCTAGGGCCCTACCTATTAAATAAACCCGCCGTGTGCCGTCTTTCCGCCTGTATTGGTAGACCACTGAAACTATGTGACATTACTTCAATGGGGCGTATCTATGCCCTAAGAGATAAGGTATATACTCGGTATAAAAGATTGTATTATTTGCGAATTCAAAAATTCAATTTCGTTGGGCGACTGCGTTAGTTTAGTGGCTTTAGCGGTCCAGAACACTTTCCCGAATTGAATGGGACGTAGGTTCGAATCTTGCTCCCAGTGAAGCTCTCCTTTTACACTTTATTATATAATTTGTTCTTTAAAATAGCTGAGCATGTCAAGTGCTAAAACACAGATAAAAAAATCGCGCTATCAAATAGTATGAATTATTTTAATTGCAAAAATTAAACTTACCTACTATATTAGAATAAAATGTATGGTAAATTCATCCGTTAGGTGGCGTGGGTCGTAAGGATATCATAAACAAATTAATGTAAAGTGGAGATTGGGTGTAACCATTAGGTGACTGCGATAGCTTAGCGGTCCAAAGCACTTCCCCGATTAGATAGGACACAAGTTCGAAACCTGCTCCCAGTAAAGCTCTCTTTCTTTCACTTACAAAAATATATTTGTTCTTTAAAGTAGCTGAGTATTTCAAGTGCTAAAATACAGATCCAAACCATATTTAAGTAATTAAAAACCTACATAATTGTGTATAAAATATATTTTCTTTGCCGTTCACCTAGAATGTTTTAAAAAGATAATCACGGATCATTGCAATCGTCAATAAAAAATATTACTCTTATTTGTTATCGCACAATAAGAAATGTCTGTGATAATAATGTTTTAAAATTCGAATCAGATTTAAATATCAACTAGCTTTTGTCCGCAACTATTTCTGCGTGCTAAATTGATTCAATCTAAGTATCTAGTAATAAACATAAACATTTTTATTGCCATAAAAACATGTGTACACAAAAAGTTCTATATTAAAGATACACATCACAACACAAATAAATAATGAAACAGTATCCGTTGCCTAACTAGGTAAAAACCTGCGTTTCGGATTTAGGCGCCAGTCCCCACGGATATAGTATTAAACTAAGCCTATAAAAGGAAGTACAAAGTTTTTTTTTGTACAGAAGCGATGTTTATAATTATGAAACATCTCTTTTGAGTTAAGTGTGAATGTGATGTGTGTGCATGAGTGAGAGGGTATGCAAAAGTAGATGTAAGTTTGTTGCTTTACGGCACATAAATAATGACGGACGGTATAGAAGCTGGCAACTCTGAGCGTTTCTACCATAAGAAAAGTGGTAGGAAGCAAAGGGACGAAGAAGAATTTGAACTTCTGAGCTCTGGTGCTGTCACTGAACGAAATATCTTTACGCTGTCATATGTAGATAACTAACTAACTTATCATCACGCCATTTCCCTTGCAGAGTAGGCAGAGAGAACAGAGTGCCAAGAGGCTCTATTCTTGCATACATCTCTTGCTTCCTCAACATTCATAACTCTCTTCATACACGCTCGCCGGTTTCGGAGACTCCTGACTCCACCTTCCTTCAATACATGACCAATTTGGTCTAGGTAGGTGAGTCTCGGTCTCCCCTTGTACCTACATCCTTTCACTTTCGCATTGTATATCTTCTTAACCAGTCGCTCGTCCGGCATTCTTTCCATATGTCCGAACCATCGGAGCATTCCCTTTCGCATCTTTACACCAATACTCTCTTTCATACCTACACACTCTCTTACGTCATTGTTACGAATGCGGTCAGTCAGCCTCACTCCACAGATTCTCCGCAGAGATCGCATTTTGAACGCATTGATTTTACTCTCATGCTCCTTTTTACTCTTTTAACTCTCGCTTCCATATAATAACGTTGGGACAAGCACTGCGTTGTGTATTGCGACACGTGCCTTCTGGCTGAGGTGGTGGCTGCCGAGAAGTTGTCCCAATGCTCCTTTCACTCCATTTCCCGCATTCACTCTTCTTTCTACATCAGTGGTGTACCTTCCATCCCGACTGAATCCACATCCAAGATATACAAATTCATCCACTTGTTCTAGCACACCATTTCCTATTGCTACTCTAACATATGTTCTGGCTTCTTCTCTTTCAAAAACCATTACTTTCGTTTTGCTCACATTCACACGTAGGCCCCTTTTCTTACAATCTTCTGCCATTACGTCGACTAGGGTTTGCAGGTCAGTCGCAGACTGCGCTAATAGCACCGCATCGTCTGCATATAGCAGCGAGTTAACCACTGAGTTGCCCATCTGAACTTCCACATTCATTTCATTCAACCTTTGTAGACATTTATCCAGATATATGATAAACAGTCTGGCTGACGAGCCAGACTGTTTATCGAGCACATGAGCCTCCAAGCTTTATCATCTCAGCAGACAACATATCAATACCCGCTGCCTTACCATTTTTCAAACTTCTTATCGCCCATTCAACTTCACCCATACTAATGTCATCAGAGGATGCCGGAACCGAATGCTGATCTGTTAGACCACATATGGCACCAGCATCACCCTGAACATCCGCATACATATCTCCAAAATATTCACTCCATCGGCTTAACACATCTTGTGTTTGCGTAAGAATGTCTTACCTTATTTTATTCATTCTGAAAGCCGACCATCCACTCCGAGATTTCTTCACCTCCTTCCAGAAAAGTTTGGTGTTGCTCTCGAAGTTTTTGGTCAGCCTTTCTTCTGCAATCATATTTGCTCTATCACGCTTCTCTTTCACTAAGGCTTTGGTGTCATTCTTACGTTGAATATTTATCATTCTTACGTTCATATGTAGATAACGATGTTATACTACATATAGAAAGCTGATTAAACTAACGAGCATTGCAGCTGCACACGATTATATTGCATCTTTGCACAGTTATCGTGGACCGATGACAATACAATAATTTTAACAAGTTTTTCCGTTTTTTTATATACAACCAAAAATAGGCACCTAAACATTAAAAAAATAGGGTTCTTTTAGAGAGCAGTACCTAACTAATTTTGATGCTGTTTTGAGATTAAAAAGGAAGAAAATAAATTAAAATTTAAACTAGTCCATGCCCGCTTGTTTTTAGGTTATATCTCAGGTTCTCGATATATTAGCGGGATCAAAGGTAACACCAGTTTTAAATCTAATCAAGAGCTATAAAACAAAAACAGTTGTATCAAAATCTGTTTAGTAGTTTTTGCATGATGTGTGATGCAACTTTTTTTATTTGGTAGCTCTTTATTAGACTTAACAACTGGTATACATTTTATCCCGCTACTATATAGGATATTACCTAAAAACTAGCTTTTGGCTGCGACGGAGCCGCGGGCAAAGGCTAGTATCTAAATAAAATGGTTTTCGGTTCAGAGACACATAGACTAAAGCAGTATTTTTTTTTAAGATATCATCAATGTACTGACTCAGCTCTTTTACAGCTTTATAACAGTAAAGAAAAACAAAAAAAAAACACGCTTTATTGGCTAGTTAAACTAAAGTGTACAAAATAATTTTATAATAAAGTGTCGTTTAATAATTTTATAATATTTTTATAATAAATAATAATAGTCTTTTGTATTTTTAAACCAAATTCAGATTTTTAATTATCTATTACATATCTACTAATAGAAACCATAAGCAAAATTCACCCATTTTTATCTGTCCACTACTACTTACTACTTATCATCACGCCATATCCCTTGCGGGGTAGGCAGAGAGAACAGAGTGCCAAAAGGCTCTATTCTTACTTACATCTTTCGCTTCCTCAACATCATAATTTATTCATACACGCTCACCGGTTTCAGAGACTCCTGACTCCACCTTCCTTCAATACATGACCGATTTGGTCTATATAGGAGAGTCTTGGTCTCCTCGTATACCTACATCCTTCTAGTTTCGCATTGTATATCTTCATAACCAGTCGCTCGTCCGGCATTCTTTCCACATGTCCGATCTATCGCAGCATTCCCTTTCGCATCTTTACACCAATACTCTCTTTCATACCAACACGCTCTCTTACGTCGTCATTACGAATGCTGATCGCTTCAACCTAACTCCACAGGTTTTTCGCAGAGATCGCATTTTGAACGCATTGATTTTACTCTCATGCTCCTTTTTACATACCCAACTCTCACTTCCATATAATAATGTTGGGACAAGCACTGCGTTGAGTATTGCGACACGTGCCTTCTGACTGAGCTGAGGTGGTCGCTGCCTAGAGGTTGTCCCAATGCTCCGTTCACTCTATGTCTCGCATTTACTCTTCTCTTTATATCAATGGTCTATCTTCCATCCCGACTGAATCCACATCCAAGATATACATCTTCATTCATTAAACACAAAGTGAAAAATGTGAAATCGGAAATAAAGTGCTAAGCATGTCAAATGCTAAAAATATATATAAAAATATCAGAATATCTCTATTCGTTCACTTGTGAATTATTGACACACCATTGCTTATTGTTACTCTAACATAAATTTTTAGCAAAATCTTTTTTTATTTCTGTGTCCATTCGCATTTATTTAGTCTACATTCTAAAGGGTCACTATCCCGTTAGCTAACCTTTCTGTAACAGCACTTATATTATGGTACTTTCTGCATCCATTTATGAATGTATTTCCTTTTCCAATATACGCTCCCCTAAGAGCACCATAGCTAATGATGAGGTGCTTCCTAAATTCAATTATTTTTACATTATTTATCCTGTTTATAATTTTTTTTTAGCACTAACATACTATAATGTGGCGCGGTACCGCTAACCACTAGTAGAACTCGACTAGTCTTTGTCCATGATTTCACAGTAGGCAAAAGCTATTTTTTGCTTATAAATACTTCGGTTCCCGACATAGCTATTAGCGAGGTAAGATGTAAGTATGCCAGTTTTTAAGTCTGACTAAAGAGCTATCAAAACAAAATAAAACAGCAAAATCAGTAGAATAGTTTTTGCGTGACGTGCTAACAAACAAACTTACAAAATAGTCTTTTGAATGTGTTAACATGCCTTTAAATATGTTTAAGAAAACAGTAAAAGTCAGACTAATTAGTAAAGGTTTATCTGGAAGATAAAACAAAGTAGCTTTGAACTGCTCCTCATTTTAAAATATTGTTTTAAATACCCCTTTTTATTTTATTATATTGTTTTTTCCACAATATTGTGTGTTCTGGTGAGCACCTACTTTAGTTAAGTATTAATTTAAACATTGTAAGAAATTTAAGATTTAAAAAAGTGGCTCATGAGTTTCTTGCCGGGTTTTTCTAATAAAAAGCCTTACTACGTAATCCGGCCGCTTGTGGCGATTACAATCGCGACATTGCGAATGCACTTGCCTCAAGCGCTCGTGTTAGTTATGTTTCCTATGAAATACAGTTATTTTTGAATTTGAATTTGTTTCTCAAATACTAATCTTGAATACAAAACATCACACAAATTTTATATCGTATCTATAGATTAATATAGAAAAATATATTAACTTTCGCTCACTAAGTCGTATGCTTCGAATATGGATGTACTATATAAACAAATTCTACTCGTTTATGTGTTAAATGATTGTATTCGAAGTCCCTTTAAAGTCAAGATTTTTCGTCTTTACATTCTCCTTAAGTTCTCTTAATCATAGACGGAATGTCTGTGATCTCCCGGAAAAGTTGAGAACTCCTATGGGATGGCTATTTTTGTATAGGTAGATATTATTTATAGAGAATATCATTGATGTTTCCTAATAGGTATTTCATTCAAATTTTGTAATTAACTTAGATAATGAGATGTAGTAATCCATCCATCCATCCATCAGCCTTTTGACGTCCACTGCTGGACATATGCCTCTCCAAAATGAGGGATAGTGCCGTAATCGCCACGCTTGGCAGGCGGGTTGGCGATCGCAGTGGATGTTGCTAATAATCGAGGGAGTGCTGCTGCCCACTGCCTACTGTGGAGAGGGGTGGGACAATTCTAAAGCCGGCCCCACACGACATACGGAGATGTAGTAATAACAAGATATAATTTAATCAGAAACCAATTTATTTTTATTGCCTACGACCGACGTTATCTTAATTCAAAACAATAAATATTTAATTTACTTTAAATAATTAAAAACAATACTATAGTTACATAATGAACGCGATAGACGATAATAAATTCAACCATTAACAAGGCTAAGCATAATATATGCTTAGAAAATATTATAGAACTTATAACATAAATATGTCTCCTTGTTACATCGGGACTAAATTACATAAGCGAATTTTGGATGACACCCCTATATTTACATCTTCGGGGATACAGGTGTTGACTGTCGACCTATAAACAAATAGAAAATTCTTATGCTACTTATGATACAATACAGTAATTATCTACTAAAAATTTTATAATAATACTAAATTTCCTCTATTAAGTACAAACGATGACTTATGTTAGGCGGCAGCCTGACAAAGGCTAAAAAAAATACAAGGTCTATAATCCTATTCCTAATCACAAAAAAATACATTCTTAATTCAATTTATGCTATATTAGACATAACTTAGCTAATGTCCAGAGAATAAATTCTTTTTATAATATTAAACTTCATATTATAGGTAAACTTCTTAATTAAAACTTCCCCTACAGAGTAGTGTAGGAATACTTTCTTCGTCGACTTCATCGCCTTCCAGATGATTCGATGAACAATATTGACATTTTGTCTCATAATTTTCAAACATGTATTCAAAATTAATGGCAGCCATTTGATTGGTCCACACCATTATAACGCTCGCTACCGAAGTCGTTGCACTTTATGCACCAGAGGCGTAAAACTGCAAACTTTCAAAAGACAGAAGGAGCGTTTCTGCACATGATTTTTGTGCTGTGGAGGTCGACACTCTCCCATTGACACCAACAGCAATGCACTCAGGGCGACTAGGAAGTATTTAAAGAAATGCATCTTGAATATCTTCACTGCAGATGCGTGTAAATATTATGTATAGTACTTATAGTTGCTCGCTTAGTGTTAATCGATTACCGCTTGATGGTATACTGATTTTCTAGTAGAAATTCTCGTTTTATATAGCTGTTGGGGTTATCTAGCGCGTGTCTGATAACCTCCGAATTAAGATAGTGGTTCGATGACTGCGGCTCAATGTCACAGATAGTCATTGTAGTAAAATTATCATAACTGGGTAGGTAGGTAGGTATGTAAGTAGGTAGGTGAAACACCACGTGCTAACACACTACACTAAATTATTAATATTTGTGGACATCCTATACTAATGTTATTAAATGGAAGCTAGTCCAAATATAGTAAATAAATACGTAAAAACTCTAATGCATTTTCTGTGCAATGATTTTTTTTTATACTACGCAGTTGCGCTAACGTATTATGTAAATTTAAGTCAAGCAATCTTTCACAGGGTCAATCAATAGATGCGTGATCCATTATTAATTTCTGAAATGAATGATTTAGCGCTTTAGAGATAAAATAGTCCAGATTAAAGTCAAGGGCCCCACGACATTGTCACAATGTCTCTGACATTGTAGCGTGAAAATATATCAGTTTTGATAATATAACATAAAAAACAACCTTTACCCGCAGCGCTGCTCCGCCGCGGCTAACCTGAGATATAACCTAAAAATTAGCTTTTGGCTGCTTTTGTACGTGTCTCCTCCTAGAAAGAAGAATTTAGGATAAGCTGGCTTAGTGTGTAGGTATTGGCAAACAGTGAAGCCGTTGAGAAAATCTCTCAGGCATACAGATTCCTTACGATAATTTTCTTCCCCATCCATCCATCCATCCATCAGCCTATCAAAGTCCACTGCTGGACATAGGCCTCCCCAAGAAATGGGGGATAGGGCCGTAATCGCCACGCTTGGCAGGCGGGTTGGCGATCGCAGTGGATGTTGTTAATACTCGAGGGAGTGCTACTGCCTATTCCCTCAGACGGCTCTTACGACTCTCGTGGGTAGAGAGGGGTGGGACAATTCTAAAGCCGGCCCCACACGGCACAAATTTCTTCCCCAAGCAGTTATATTTTGTCAAATAAAAATCATAATTTCAAAACATCAAAATATGTGTGTAGATACTTTCCACCACAGAATGGGGTTCAAACTCAATACTGCCTAGCGCTGACTACTCGGCTATCGACGTAGGTAGTTGTTACAAAAAAAAATATTATGATTAGTGAAATGATGTAAAATTAAACACTTTCTCCTAACCTATCGCAATTTCTTTCGACGTTATCATCTTTCAAATTCTTGTGATACCATTATCATCCGCAGTGCGATAATCCTCTTAACAAAACTGTTATTTGCTAGGCAATTTATCTCGGTTATACGCCTGTTTTCAACGTCAGAATCGGATTGCCATGGAACCTTAGCAGAACAGCTTGAACAAGTATTATTGATTCTTACGATATATGTAATTGCAACAGTGTCTGTTTCTGCCTCTCGTCTTGGTTTTTTTTTATCATTAACGTCGATAAATCTACCGATCTACCGGATTTGCTAATTGTTGTTGTACCTGGAACGGATTTTTTATCATCAGCAAACTATGAACGTCAGTGGAATAGTTCATTGGCCTCATACATTTCTGTAATATTTTGTAAATTAATTAATTTACTGATGTACTTATGTGACCGGATTTCAATCACTCGCCATAAAGTCCCATCAAAAATTCAGAGATCGGTGGTCCCCACTGTCACAGATAACCTCTTGATTAACTTTATGGAGGTACCTAATCTGTGCGTATACCGTTAGCAAATCCTGCACCAGGGCCGGTCCTAAGGCGGTGCGAGCGGTGCGACCGCACCGTGCGCTTTCAAACGGGGGCGCCAAAATGAATTAAAACGTGAAACAAAAGACGCTCGACTCGATCGAGCGCGCGAGTCGCATAACACACGCACGAACAAAATTGCGGGGGAACGGGCCGCGGGGTAAACTTTCGTCCGTCACTTGCTTCACTAGGCAAGCATCTATTGAATTGTCAATTCAAACGCGCGCGAGTGTATATATTTGTATAGGTACAGTGTGGTTAACGGCTAATAGTACCTACTTAGATTATTATAGAAGCATTCGAAATAAAAACTGAAGTAAGTATTGTTACAGCAACACATCTTTTAAAATCATCAGTCAATTTACAATTTCTATAATTACAATCCATTATGATTAACTTAACTAATATTTTAGCAACTTTATTAATTGTGCATAGGTACCTACATAGATGAGTTATTTGTAAATTTTAAATATCATTTCAATATTCATTCTTTAAAATTTAAGATCTTAGTTGGATTTTTTTTTATATATTAAATTTACTCGAAATTAATTTTTACAGATAAAAAAACATGTCACCGCCTTCAAAAAAATTATCTGGTGCACAAAACTTAAAAAGAAAACGGATAAAGCAAGCCGAAACTGAAAAATCTGCAAATTTGCTATCAAAATTTTTGAGAGTGGAAAAGTTACCTGATGCTTTGTCACCAGAACTTCAATATCAACAAGCAATAGAGTCCTCTATTGCCGCTTGAAAAAAGCTCTGATCATGAAGATATTGAGCAGAATATTCAAGAACATTTAACTATTCCCGGAATCTCGTCTGCATTTCAAAATATTGCAGAAGAAGTTGTGTCAGACAAATCATTACCATCATCTTTTAGAGAGAAAAAAATAGATGATATTTCAGAATGGCCGCTTATAATTGACTCTGCAACAAAAGATGAAATCCTTATTCGAGGCACGGTGAAATGAACAACGAAAATTACCCAAAGAATCGTGATGGACGTCATTTTTCAAATTCGCATTTTCATAAAGTAATGCCAAATGGGGAGATTTTTTAAAGAAAATGGCTTGTGTACTCTAAATCTGCACATAAATTATATTGTTTTTGCTGTCGTTTACTTAACACAAACCCCAATTCGAATTTGGGAAAAGAAGGATTTGACGTCTGGAGGCACTTATCAACGCGTCTCAAAACACACGAAACATCCTCAGATCACCGACGTGCTATGAACAGTTGGATAAAAGCCTCGATTAGATTGAAAAATTTCTGTGGCATAGACAAACAATTACAAAAACAGATTGAAGATGCGAAATCGAGATGGGTTGCTATCCTCGAACGAATGATGTCGATAGTGTTCTTCTTGGCAGGCAATAATTTGGCATTTAACACTGTTCTGAAACATTATATACCCCTAATAATGACAACTTTTTGGGTTTGGTGCAATAATTAGGAAAATTTGACAATGTTATGATGGAGCACCTCCGGCGTGTTGTAAATAAAGAGACTAATGTCCACTATTTCAGCAAACGCATTCAAAACGAATTAATTGCCTTACTTGGAAGTGAAATTCGAAACAATATTATGAATATGGTAAAGTCAGCTAAATACTTTTCCATCATTATGGACTGTACTCCTGATGTAAGCCACGTTGAACAAATGTCATTAAAATTCCGGTTCGTTGACATTAATGAAGAAAAAGTCGAAGTACGAGAGTGTTTTGTCGCTTACAAGCCAATATGTGACTCTTCTGGAGCAGGACTTGTACAAGAATTTGATCCAGAATATAAAAAATGAAAAGAATTTGATACATGGTCTTTTTTATACAACATAAAAATTATTCCAGTAAAATCCATGTTGGAAAAAGCTTGTGCTGATTTACAAATTAATTTAACCGATGGAGAAAAATGTGACATATCTGGACAAGAAATGGTTGAAGAACTAGTGAGCCTAAAGCCATTATTAAATGATCTTCAATCAGGAGAGCCAATAAAAGTTCTTCAACTTATAAAAAAAATGATTGGCAAGATATTTTCCCTAATGTATGGACAGCGCTTCGTATCTTACTAACTGTACCTGTAACTGTTGCCAAAGGAGAACGAATTTTCAGTAAATTGAAACTTATTAAGACTTACCTACGGTCTACTATGGGTCAGGAAAGACTGTCCGATCTCGGAATTTTGTCTATAGAAAATGCCATTGTCGAAAGGTTAAATTATTCAGACTTGATTAAAAAAATTTGCAAGTGCTAAAGCTAGAAAAGTAGCTATATAAGGTTATTTTTATATTTTTGCTAAATAATCATTAGATTTGATTAATGTAATGTTTGAACAGAATAAATAAAAGTTGACAATCATTAAAATTATTTTTCAGTTGTCCACCTCTTCAAATATAGGTATTCGCACAAACTGGTCAAACGAACTTTTGACAGCAGAATAATCTGAAGCCACTGCTTTTTCTGGTGGAAAATAAAGCAACTTCGTAAACATTTTTTTTTATTTAGAGGGGCGCCATTTTTATTTCTCGCACCAGATAAAAATGTTAATAGGACCGGCACTGTCCTGCACCAAAATCCGCACCAGATAGGTACAACAAATAACCACCGTTCTGATCACAAATTAATATGCTCTCATGAACTCAAGTAAAGGAGTAAAAATAGGATCGCCATCTTCATCATCGGTTTGTAGAGGAAACTAAATAAGGAGTTCCTCAAATCGTAGTAACAGTATGTACTGACTTGGGTGACATTGATAAAATATATAATTCATATTAATAGGTAGGTAGGTGTATAGCGGAATAAAAAACAAATGTTCTTCAATCCAAAAACATATATAACAACAACAAAAAAATAAACAATACAATTTTCAAGATTAGAACCCATGCGGAATATTTTTATTAGTGGAAATTTAAAAAACAATAAAATATTTATTCGATATGATTTTAAATTTAGAAGAATCTTATTGTGTGATGCAAGAAGTAAATTTATTACTGATTATTGTCTATGGTTTATCCCTCAAACCTGTCAAAATTCTTAATTTTATTGTTCGCATAAATTAATTAAAACAGGTTATAACTGGTTTCACTGATCAGTTTGAGTACCGACATTAAGTTCATCGCGGTCACTCTTTGGTAGGTGGCAGCAGTTGTTTGATAAGAGTGTCTCTCTCCTTATAGCTCAATGTTGTTTTATTATAAATCGGAATAGACAAAGATAACATACGAGGCTCGATTCCAGAACTTTCTGGAAACCGCTTTGATAAAGCAAGCTATTAAAGTTAAAAGTGTTTTTCACATAAATTTATCCTTGTTCAGACACTTTGACACCAGCATGAGTGGGCTGGCTCCAACGGGGAGGAGAGCCCGTCACGACGGGGCTGTGTCTGATACTGAAAAAGTCCGTCACTAAAGATCCAGTGGTATTAAATTTAAGTTTTAAGATTAGTAAGAGCATGTACTTACATAATAAATTATACAAATGAATAATAACCAAACGAAGATTCGGTTTTGGTCAGTGTCGGCCATAATGTCTAGTTTTCCAAAATACTGTTTGTAAATTGTAACCAAAAGTTCAGTTTCGGTTTTTCGGCCAAAATGTAAACATTTTACAACTATGGGTAAACTAAAGTTTACTAACTAAAGTTTACCCTAGTTTTGCAATCGCTGCTGAAGTTTCGGCTTAGATGTCTGTTTCGGCTGCCAATCCTATTTCAGTCGAACTCAATAAGTGAAATGAATACCTATAAACGATCAAAAAGGTCAAAGTAATACAATATAAAATAATTAAATTGATAATTCCTAAGTTACACGCAATCTGCCATTATCTTGAGATTCATACATCGGTTGAGTATTAAGTAAGTAGGGCGACACCATTTTACCAAATTATGATAAATTAATTCGTTATCTTCATAATGGGCTAGCTTGATATTATATGACTGTTGAATGAGTTTCATAATGAAATAAGATATATTTTATTTGGACCCGGGACGCTATAAGTTTAAATTTGTGATCAGTAAATGTCATTCCAAGTTTCTGCCTACTGGAAAAACTGATACTCTGTAAAAAAAAAATCTCGCCGTTACCGACCAATAAAATGTGAATATTGCAGTCTCGTTTCACGCAGAACAACTGATTTTTCAAACTTAAAATGTATCAGTTTATCATATATTGCACTTGTAAAATAATATATACACACACATATCAAGAAAAAACAATAAAGCTGTAACAGAGCTGTCTCTGTACATTTAAGATATTTGAGAAAGAAATACTGTATTAGGCTACATAGACGTGTCTGAACACAAAACTTTTTTTTTAATGGATTGCTTTTTATTAATTCAATTTTATTAAAACAACATGTACAATAATAATATTTTTAGGCTATTTTTTTAGATTTTTTGTGTTAAGCACAAATGAAAAATGTGAAATCGAAAATAACAGTCACGAGCAGGATTTGAACCTGCATCTCCTGGATACCGTCCAGATGCTTTGCTAATTCAGCCATCGTGACAATTGCTCCTGACTGCTAATTTCGATAACACATTCATACTTAACGTCTTTGGGTGACGCTGGCGGTATCCAGGAGATGCAGGTTCAAATCCTGCTCGTGACTGTTATTTTCGATTTCACAGTTTTCACTTTGTGTTTAATGTATAGTGCTAAGCATGTCAAATGCTAAAAATATATAAAAAATATCTAAAGATTTTTTGTCTGTTTCAGTTTGTTTGTCTGTTTGTTTGTTCGCGCATCACACAAAAACTACTGAACGGATTTTAATGCTACTTTTTTTATTTGATAGATCTCGATTAGACTTATAAACTGGTATACATTTTATTGCGCTACTATATCGGGAACCTGAGATACAACCTAAAAACTAGCTTATGGTTGCGACGGAGCCGTAATCAAAGGCTAGTTTGGAAATAAAATATTGGCAGCTCTACTGCCACGAACCTCTTTCTTTCAACGTAGAAGAAAATGGACTATAATAAGAATCATTGAATCTATCTTATTCATATCCACCTTATAAAATTTAGGTCAATGAGATCCAAGAACCTTGATTGGTTATTATAAATAGTGTAGACATCTAGACCCCAGTATCTTATTTATCTAATTAGGTTAAGCGGCGGACGAACTAATCTTGTCGAAAATTTATATCAATTATAATAGAACTTTCCGGTTGGCAACAAATTGTAGGGTTCATTCATATGCTGCTATTTTTCGGAAAAAATCCTGTTGTGGTGTTTCTTAAATGCTATAAACACATGTCCTTCTTTCCGACGTGTACAAGTGCAATTATCTCATGTTATGCAGAGTCGTTGGAAACGGTCGGCACAGGACCGCTTGTTGTGGCGTTCTCTTGCTGAAGCCAAGTCCAGCGGCGGACAAGGAAAAACTGATGATGAATAGATAGAGATAGCGGGTTAACTGCTCTGATGATATTAATAAAGTCCATGAGCGGCACTTACCAGGTGAGCTGCTAACTTGTAGTACACTTTGGTCAATAAAAATTTACATGCATATTATATACTGACAAAAATTAACAGCCTAGACAAAAGAAATGGAGATCAATATACTTTAATGTAAGTTGCAGTAATTAATGTGAATACTTTTGACTTCTAGTTTCCAGATGTTGATCCATAAAGGCTTATTTCATTTAAATAAAAGCAGTCTAAAATAACAAATAAAATTATAGCGCTAAAAAAATATGTTATTTGTTAATTCAGTGTACCTTTAAATCACTACTTTCATTAGAATAGATAACATGTAGACTGTTCAAGGAAAACTGTTCTTTGTACTCATATTTAAAGTTAGATAGAGAAGGATTACCTATTCCTTAGCGCAGTGTTGAGTTTAAAAAAATACACGATTCGATTGCATCCACTAGTGGGAATCGCATCCACGACATCTGCGTCTAATGATCTTCCATTCAAGCCACCGTAGAGGCCACTCGTAATCACGAATTTCAAAGTCCCTATCACCTTATGATGTTCCTCATCCCTTCCCTGCCCGGGTCTCGGGTGTGCCTTATCCCGGCTACCCTGCTAGGCTCACGCGGAGACAAACAGTCGCCTGGCATCGCACATAATTAAGATACTCGTCTTATTATCTATATCTAAGTATACATAGTCTCTATCAGTTTATGTATCTGCCGTGTGGGGCCGGCTTTAGAATTGTCCCACCCCTCTCCACCCATGGGAGTCGTAAGAGCCGACTGAGGGAATACCGGAAGAGTGGGCAGCAGCACTCCCTTGATTTGAAAACTGTTTTTACTGAAGTTTACCTACATATATATTTTAATGAAGCTTTGCTCGTATATACAACACACTTGAACTTTTTTAGAGAGCTAGTAAGGAGCCCTGTAAATAGGGTTGCAATTTTATTATAATACTAGCCTTTGCCAGCAGCTTCGCCGCAGCCAAACGCTAGTTTTTCGGTTATATCTCAGGTTCCCGATATAGTAGCGGGATAAAATGTCTACCAGTTTTTAAGTCAAATCAAGGCCTTTCAAATAAAAAAAAAGTGTGTGCGTGTAACCTTGTAACCTTTACGCGCGATTGAAGTAAAACTTATTTGGCATTGACGGAAAAAAAAACTGCTATTTAAAATATTTTTTTTAAAACTGTTTAATTTTTATTCACTTTGCTATTCACAATTGATTCGTTTGAAAATTTGGAAATAAATAATCCTAATTGATTATGATATTTGCCACTAGCTGGCTTATAAGTCAAGAAGCGTGGAGTATATGACATAATTATACTTACGACCAATCCAAATTATTATTTTTAAATAGCGGAAACTACACAGACTACAGTAAGCGTTACTTCCGTCATAAAAAAAATCTGAGTTACTCCCTAGTCGCGCCTAAAGAAGTTTTACTTCAAAAGTTGCACCAAAATCCATCTAGTAGTTCTTATAAATAAATTCTAAAAAAAATCTAGTTTAAATAATTTTCTAGTTTTTTGGTTATATCTCAGGTTCCCGATATAGTAGCGGGATAAAATATATACCAGTTTTTAAGCCTAATCAAGGCCTTTCAAATAAAAAAAGTTGCATCAAAATCCGTTCAGTAGTTTTTGTGTGATGCGCGAACAAACAAATAGACAAACAGACAAAAATTATAAAAACAACGAGTTTGTTTTAGACCTGCCTATAGGTATAGACTATTACAGTCATTTTTTCTCAAATATTTTAAATGTACAGACACAGCTCTGTTACAGCTTTATTAATAGCATAGATAAAATATTGTACGTTACTTGAGGTAAAAACGTACAATATTTTAGACTTCATGAAGGCAATAAAAGAGTAGGTACGTCAAAATACTTTTTACGTACAGCAACTTTTTTGAATGTTTCAAGACATTTGAGAAAAATAATGTTATTTTAGCGTCTCTGAACCCAAAACAATTGTTTTTAAATTTTTGCTGTTTGTTCAGACATTTCACATATTCTGCAAAAAGTGCTGAACCAATTTTTAAGGTTTTTTTTTTTGTTTTTATTTTATTAATGCTAATGATTGCAGACGAGCCACGGTCCACCTGACGGTAAGTGGTAACCGTCGCTCATGGACTCAACTATACCGAGAGTATTGTCAAGCTGCTGCGCACCATTTCATTTTTCGGACATGAAATGAAAAAATAAACGACTATCTTCCTACAGCCAAAACACACTTCTTGCTTTATGACCGGTCACACAGGAGACGGTGGTACCAACCCGTTTGGGCCCGATAGCAAGTAAGTACTCTAACTTGGTACCCAGCCCTACCACCAGTCATGCAATGGGTGATAATTGCTTACTTCCCTTAATCGCCTTGTACGACACCCGCGGGAAAGGATGGTGTGACACTTGTATACCTGGTTTTTAATTAATCTTAAAAATTGTTATATGTTTAACCCGCTATCTACTATATCAAGATATAACCTAAAAACTAGCTTTCGCCTGCAGCGGACCCGGTGGGAAGCTAGTTGTTAAATGCAGGGCACTATCACTGGAAGGCGAAAATATTGTTGAAAATATAAATAGAGAAAGATATTTTGCTATTGCAAATTAAATAAATAGCACTTTATTTTTGATCTATTTCTTTTTTTAGCAATTGACATGCTCCGCTTCTTTTTAAAGTACAAATTATTTGTGAATAAAGACGTAAGACAAATGTGATTAAGAATTTGGGATGATCGAAAGGTCAGTAGGGTAGCTCAGTGGCTTGAGCACTTCCCCGGATTGGAAAAGATGCGTGGTTCGATTCCCGCCCCTACTAAAAATCTCTTTTTCTTTATTCACAAATAATTTGTACTTTAAATAGCACTTTATTTTCATACGTTGTACTTATTTTTAAATTTAAAACGAAAATATACTTTATTTATTCAAACAAAAAGTGACAACCCTAGCTGTAAACATACGGTTTTGGACGATATCACGCTTCTACGCGAAACCCTAGTGCGGTGTCGAGTGATTGTAGTGACTGGAGATAACATGACAGCGAATGGAGATAACAGTAATTCGATAACATATTGCTTCTCGTCACTGTGTGTAATGTGTAATATGACAAAGCTATCAATTTGCATCCATTGATAGATAAACTATTACTATATAGAGAGCATTATATAATAGTAGAATAATTTAGTAAATTTTTTCTTTTATTTTCACCTAAACTCACAACACCAAACTCTTTATGCGTTACAATAAATATACTATTTCTTTTATCTTTAAATTGATACTATGTGATTGGTCTGATAACTGATGAATAGTTGGATGAGCGCCCTAATAAAACTTAGTACAATATATATAATATTGCTCTTATTACGGCAGACGAGCCATCTGATGGTAAATGGTTATCGCCGCTTATGAACTCGAATACTGACAAGGTACTGCTCACCATTTCTTTTCACATGTAAGAAATTAATTAATGAAGGGCATTCTGCTGCTCTACAACTAAATACACCAAGGGTTTATATTATAGATGCCACGAATAGTGATTTGGCCGAATACCGAATATTCGGCGAGGTTCTTGGCCGAAGCGCCGAATATACGGCAACAATTAGTACCTATCGCGGTTGAAAGATTTTAACTTGCATCACTTAAAGTACGTGTGCTGACGACGCGCCGTGGGCGCTTTTGTTTCATTCGTTATTGAATCGTGTCACAAGAGTCATTAACAGTTTGCCCGCAGGCTCTGATCCCATCAGATGGCCTGTTGTCCAAGGTCTTCATAGCCCACTCATTAAAACGATTATATCGATTATTAGATTATTTCTTTGTGAGTTATAGTATGCAATTTTTTTCGTGATTTATATATCATTCGGTATACGGCCAAATAGTTCGCCATATTCGGTCGAATACCGAATAGGGAAAAAAATACAGCCGAATAGTTGCCGCATATTCGTAGTATCTCTAGTTTAAATACCATAAGTGTGGCAACGAACAAGAGAACATAGAAACAACAAGTCAGGCTGATGATAGGTGGTTACCATAGCCTATAGGCGAGAGGAATTACAAATCATTTACATAAGCCGAAAAATATTCAGGCCCACAGGTAGAAACTCCAACCTGCATATCAAATCCTAAACCTACCTAATTTACCGACGACTAGAATTTTCGTAAGAAGCCACTGTCATTTCGTTCACAGTTTTTTCCATAGGTACCCAACATTTTATTTTATTGCATCATACCTTTTATCAGATTTCATCATCCTCGTAGTTATTTTTATTAAAAAGAAACCGCCACTTTTATTGCGTCGTAGAAACGCGTCGATATCACATGATATGTGTAAATTTATGAATGAAATGTCAGGCATGCTTATTATTTTAGCTGCTAAATAAAGCTGTCTGATAAGATTCATAAATTATATATTGATACTTACTGGAGTTTTCCCTATTAATTGTCACTGGCGGTTTTCATAGTAGATATCTATGGTCATGGTCACCAGCATATCGGAGCAGAAGCTGTCCTGTCTAGAATAGGTACCTACTTACCAGTCTGCTGAGTCTGCCAAATCCTTCATTAGGTACACTGACGTGCGTTTTACTTGCAAAAATACTAATCACAATAATACTATTTTTGTTTGTTTATTCATGCATTAACTAGAATTTTAATTAAACTGTTATAAATTAATACCGGTAACCAATAAACAAACTTTTTCCCATATGGGAATGATAACTATTATTTTTTTTCTTAAGACAAGGCCTTATACTACGGGATAATCCTTGTATCGCGGGGGACTTTACAAACATACAATTTCACGGACACAAAATACACCCAGACTCAGAACAACCATTTGTGGATAACACAAAGAGTTGTCCTGTGTTGGAATCGAATCTACAACCACTCCGTCATTCGTAATTATCGCAAAGTGCGAAAATAACAGTCACGAGCTTCGATCATATTGTTGATATTTTCGCACTTTATAGTACAAATTATTTGTGAATGAGGAAAAAGAGAACTTTAGTGCGTGCGAGAAACGAACCTGCGTCCCTTCCAATCTGGGGAAGTGCCCTAAGCCGCTGAGCTACCGCACTGACCTTCGGCCATACCCAATGTCCTCATCACATTTGTCTTTACGACCAATGCCACCTATCGGATGCATTTACATGCATTAATCCAATATAATAAGTTTAATTTTGCAATTCAAATTCATACTATTTGGTCGTAAAGACAAATGTGATGAAGAGATTGGGTATGGCCGAAGGTCAGTGCGGTAGCTTAGCGACTTAGAACACTTCCCCGGATTGAAAGGGACGCAGGTTCGCTTCCCGCTCGCACTAAAGTTCTCTTTTTCCTCATTCACAAATAATTTGTACTTTAACCCTAAAACCGTACCCATATTAGAATTTCATTAACGGTACCCTGGGGTACAGATGCACCCCAAAAAGAAAACGCATTTACAAAAGGATAATAAACTTTTATTTCAAAAATTAACCTACATACGATTTCTTACATTAATAA
Source organism: Leucoma salicis (assembly GCA_948253155.1). NCBI lineage: Eukaryota > Metazoa > Arthropoda > Insecta > Lepidoptera > Erebidae > Leucoma > Leucoma salicis. The sequence goes on along the minus strand of OX411814.1, from coordinate 23,345,613 downwards.
AGTAATTTTTATCACAATTGGGGTAAACTAATTAGGAACCGATAAACAATTTTAGCATATTTTGCTTTAGTGCTCATTACAAATGAAAGTTTTGCACGTAGCACATTGTGTGCGCGATTTCCGGTTGGACAAAAGGAACACCTGCCCGATTTTGAATTTGAAGGAGTTGCCACAGCTACTGGTCGTTGTTTCTTCAAGTTCTTCATCCGATTCAAACTCTAAAACATCAGGATTATCAGATGCTGATAAGTGGTCCACCTCCAAGCGAAAATCTTGAATAATTTCATCTGGTTCATCTTCTAACTCTTCGCCTAGAACAACACCTTCCTCATCTTCCGTCTGCAATAGGATATTTTCAATATCGTTTTCATTTAGATTACGCCGTGACGCCATCTAAAAAAATAATAATAACAGCTAAGCGAAAATAACATGTATCTAAGGGAGAAAAAAAGAAAATATTAATGTAAAACAAAAAAACAGCAACTTTTAGCATATATATATAAACCATCTACATTACATTGTGAAACAATTTTAGACTAGTTCATGTCAAAAATATATAAAATAAACAAAATTTAAAAGTATATATGTATATTAGAATACTCACGTTGATAGTACCCTGGGGTACTGGTGCACCCATACAAGCAACGTACCACGATTTGTCCTTAGCAGAAGCGCCGTCCGACTCAAGCATCAACGCTTCCCCCCGACCCGCGTAAATACCCTGGTGCGCGAAACAAACAGTCAAAAAGAAAAAAAGTTATAAGCGATAAAAAAATTTTTTTCGGTTTGTACCCCATGGGACGGTTCTAGGGTTAAAGTAGCAGAGCATGTCAAGTACCTACTAAAATACAGATCAAAATCACTTTATGTTAATTTATATGGCTAAGCATGTCACATATTTAGAAAAATATATAAAAATATCAAAATAACTCCTCGTAGTTGAACAATAAACTTAAAAGTATTACATAATAAATATTATTTCATTGTCATGATTGATTTTACAGACAAATTTTTCAAGTATGCACACGAATATCCTCACGTAGATGATAACGAGACCTGTGCTGATTGAAGTAAACATTGATTGAATAAACATATAATCTATATTTATATTTGAATTAGATAAAATTGATTTGTTTACTGGTATATAGAGAACAACTCAACCTATTCGAGATATTTCTTTCACAGATGGACCATGAATCTTATAAATACGGACAATGGTTAAAAAAAAATAGTAAGTTCCTCGATGGTGCAGCGGTAGTGTGTGCGACTGCTGATTATGGTCTTGGGTTTATTCCCCGGCTTGGGCAATGTTATTGGGCTTTTCCGTAAAAAGAAAAAAAAATCTCAGTAACAGCTCGGAGTTTGGAAATGTGCCCGGTAGACGCGCAATAGACTCGCCCCCTATACAGCATAATCTCCGAAACATTGTTTCTGTAAACATTTACATCCTACCTATTCATAAACTTTCTATCCGAAAAATTGTTTCTCAGTGAATTTTTGAATTTGTGTTAACTTTAGAAAATCCGTTCACCAATACGGCAGTGATGGAGAAAACATGATCCAGAGCTCTACGCTTTTAAAAGATTTCTCGTAGTCTATTACGAAAACAAAGCGCACATAAGAAAAAAAAGGGGGGGAGGGGTAGATAATAGATAGATAGATAGATATCTCTTTATTTGTACACCAAAAAAAAACAAAATAGAAAAATCTTAAAACAAAAATAATAATAATAAATAATGCACAAATGGGCGGCCTTATCGCTATATATACAATCTCTTCCAGGCAACCCATAATATGTAATAAAAGTATAGATAATGTTCATTAACCACTGATGTAAAGTGTATCAGCTCCAGGGGGGCCAGTACAGGCGAAGAAACGGTTCAACGGATTTACACTATTCCTGATCTTAAAAAAAAAAGTGTTCATACTAATCATTCCAGCGGCAATTATGCTACGAAGCTCTCACTACATTGTAAATCTTTTTATTAAGATCTACTAACCGTCTTTGCTTGCTAACAAAGTTTATAAAAATTACTAACCTAGAATTAAGTTATTTTCTAACCACCCTCTGTATTTAACCCTATCACATATTATAAATTCATGATGTGGTTGTCTATAAATGTTACAACACTGGCAATGAATGTTTATGTATGTAATTAAATCCTTTAAGTGTAGGTATGTAATGTAGACAATCCAAAAATAAATAAATAAACAATGTGGTGTGCAAGGTTTCTTCTCTTTTCAATAAGTGCCAGTGTTTCAAGTGATTCAATGAAATTAACCTACTATAACGGAATCTATGGCATTTACTTGATCTTCTCGAAATATTTACCCCATTCATGGGTGGAGTCCACCCCATTTCATAATGTGTAATATTCGTAAATATTATGATTCAGTGAAAACTATGCATAATATTTATTAGTAGGTAACTGCCTCGGTGGTGTAGCGGTAGTGTATGCAACTGCTAATAATGAGGTCTCGGGTTCAATCCCCGGGTCGGGCAATGTTATTGAGCTTTTTCCTAAAAAGAAAAATTCTCAGTAGCAGCCCGGAGTTTGGAAATGTGCCCGGTAGACGTCAATAGGCTCGCCCCCTATTACGTGGGACTTAAACATAGCTGGCGAATCGTGGGTGTGTAAATACACCTCTGCCTACCCCTTCGGGGAATACAGGCGTGATGCTATGTTTATGCTATGTTTATTAGTAGGTATGACGTATAGTTATCTATTTATAACTACTCGTAGCACGAAATACTTTAATTGACTAAAATGCCTAAATATACGCCATTCTATTTAAAGATTTCATCAGAAGTTGTAAGACGCGGACGGTCGGACGCGTGCTTATCCATTATAGTAATCGGCCATTATCTTATATTTTTATTACAAGTCGCGTGTTGTCTTTGAGAAGTGGGTGTGGGTGATGATGTAAGACGTGGCAGAAGAGTATACAAGGAAGTATAGGATGGTAGGGTGCGGTCATAGACCCACTATCTAATTCAATACACACTCTTAAAAAAAGTTTTTATACATTTAACATTGTGCTCTTTATCATTCCATTGTCTTGGAAATGTACAGGTCAGTACAAAAAGTAGAATATTTTAGTCTGAATTAGTAAACCTTTAAAAGATGACAACCACCTGGCTTTCAAAATTTACATCGTTACACCATTGTGTTTAAAATGAAATATAACTTCTGCTCGCAACTTTGGCTACACGAACTTCATGGTTGGATACAGAGAGAAATAAAAAATCAAACCATTATTTATCTGTATACCAAATTTAACTCCAATTTGTTAAGTAGTTAGGGTACAACAATAGTGTTAAATATATAATTTCAACACTAAAAGAACTAATCCAAAATATCATGTGTCAGGGCCCAATGTATCCATTTTATTTTACGTACTGTATCGGTAAGGGTTTTCTAAGTAAGCAATTATTACACATTGCATTACTGGTGGTAGGGCTGAGTAGTAAGTGGGAGTAGGTACTCACTTGCTGTCGGGCCCGAGCGGGTTGGTACCACCATCTCCCGTGTGACCGGCCATGAAGCACATCGGTGTGATTATGTTAACAGGAGAATAAGTTAATTCTTTCATTTCATGTCTGCGAAATGAAATTGTGAGCAGCGACTTGACAATACTCTCAGTATAGTTGAGTCCATGAGCGACGTTGCCATCAGTTGCCATTTCACATCTGGTGGGCCGTGGTACGTCTGACACCATAGGCAATTTAAAAAAACACGAGTTTGTTTTATATAATATAGATAGATGACATAAATATGCGTACTATCGGATGATAGTTACGACGAAGTTCTCTCAGGATAAAAATAAAACTTACAAAATAAGGAGTATCGGTATTATGTATGTACCTACATTTTTGTTATTATAGGTAGGTGAAACATATTTATACCGTAGCTTACAAACTATAATAACAAAGTATTATAAACATGATAAAGATTATTTCATAGATTATTTTATGATGACCAAAGTCTAGTAAGTAAAAATCACGGCAAACTGAAATGAAACCTCCATCGTGTTATCACAATAAGTACAAACAATTTAATCATTTTAATTGTGAATTATATCTAATTATTAAATGTGCCGAATGACCAAAGGCTAGCTGATGAAAATCACGGCAGAGAGATATGAAGCCTCCGGTGTGATATCAAAATAAGAACAACATTTTTATCATTTTACTTGCTTAATTATAATAATTAAATATAACTTGAATTGTACTGATAGATAATACATTAAAAACATTGTACAATATTGTGGCTCAATCATTAACAAGCTATTACTTTTGTACTGTGGTCGAGTATTTTAAGATAAGATACTTACTATTTAAAAATAGTACAAGTCCACAGACCATATACTCTAAAGTCCGTCACACACGTTGCTATAATAAATATTAATATAAATCATAGCAAGGCACTGAATTAATGTAACATAGTTCCAGTGGCCCGCCAATGCAGGCGGAGAAACGGCACACGGCGGGTTTATTTAGTGGGTGAGTGGCCCCACATTACCCTGTTCGTTGCCCCGTGGAGTGCATAATACATTAGCTTAAAGCTTAAATAACAGAAAAATAAAATATTTTTTAAATTCTATTCTTACGCAAACACAAGATGTGTTAAGCCGATGGAGTGAATATTTTGGAGATATGTATGCGGATGTTCAGGGTGATGCCGGTGCCACATGTGGTCTAACAGATCAGCATTCGGTACCGGCATCCTCTGATGACATTAGTATGGATGAAGTTGAATGGGCGATTAGAAGTTTGAAAAATGGTAAGGCAGCGGGTATTGATATGGTGTCTGCTGAGATGATAAAGCTTGGAGGCTCATGTGTCTGGGAATTCTCCTGATGCTTCTCAATTTATGTTGGAGCTCAGGAATGGTTCCCAAGGACTGGAGAAGCGCAGTCATCGTGCCCTTGTTTAAAAACAAGGGTTCACGTTATGACTGTGCAAACGACAGAGCCATAAGATGACCAGTTTGGCAGCCAAAGTGTATGGTAAGATTATTGAAAGGAGAATGAGGATGGTGTCTGATGAATTTTTGTGTGAGGCACAAGGAGGTTTCAGATGTGGAAGGGGATGCATGGATCAAGTGTTTTCTCTGCGCAACATTGTGGAGAAGCATCTGGCTGTAGGCCAGAGGGTTTTCTGCAGTTTTGTGGATTTGGAGAAAGCATTTGACACGGTTGTACGAAAGGAACTTTGGGACATTTTGCCGGAATATAGTATTAACGGTATACTGCTACAAGCGGTGCAGTCCAACTACATGGACTGCAGAGCTTGTGTGCGACTGGACGATGGAATGTCACCCTGGTTTGATGTCAATATCGGCGTTAAACAGGGCTGCGTTTTATCAGCCAGACTGTTTATCATATATCTGGGTAAATGTCTACAAAAGTTGAATGAAATGAATGTGGGAGTTCAGATGGGCGACTCAGTGGTTAACTCGCTGCTATATGCAGAGGATGCAGTTTTATTAGCCAAGTCCGCGGCTGACCTGCAAACCCTAGTCGATGTAATGACAGAAGATTGTAAGAAAAGGGGCCTACGTGTGAATGTGAGCAAAACCAAAATAATGGTTTTTAAAAGAGAAGAAGCCAGAACAGATGTTAGAGTAGCAATAGGAAATGGTGTGCTAGAACAAATGGATGAATTTGAATATCTTGGATGTGGATTCAGTCGGGATGGAAGGTACACCACTGATATAGAGAGAAGAGTGAATGCGGGAAATAGAGTGAACGGAGCATTGGGACAACTTCTCGGCAGCCACCACCTCAGCCAGAAGGCATGTGTCGCAATACACAACGCAGTGCTTGTCCCAAAGTTATTGTATGGAAGCGAGAGTTGGGTATGCAAAAAAGAGCATGAGAGTAAAATCAATGCGGTCGAAATGCGATCTCTGCGGAAAATCTGTGGAGTGAGGCTTACTGACCGCATTCGTAACGACGACGTAAAAGAGCGTGTAGGTATGAAAGAGAGTATTGGTGTAAAGATGCGAAAGGGAATGCTCCGATGGTTAGAACATGTGGAAAGAAAGCCGGACGAGCGACTGGTTAAGAAGATATACCTACAATGCGCAAGTGGAAGGATGTAGGTACAGGGGAAGACCGAGACTCACCTACCTAGACCAAATCGGTCATGTATTGAAGGAAGGTGGAGTCAAGAGTCTCCGAAACCAGCGAGAGTGTATGAAGAGAGTTATGAATGTTGAGGAAGCGAGAGATGTATGCAAGAATAGAACCTCTTGGCACTCTTTTCTCTCTGCCTACCCCGCAAGGAAAATGGCGTGATGATAAGTAAGTAAGTAAGTAAGTAATTCTATTCTGTTTTGACAATGACGGTTCATCGAGAATATGGAATTGGGACCGAATGCTCGGGCCTACTAATGGAAAACGTCAATGTCCATCATAAAAAAACATAGCATCACGCCTGTATTCCCCGAAGGGGTAGGCAGAGGTGTATTACACACCCACGACTCGCCAGCTATGTTAAGTCCCACGTAATGGGGGGCGAGCCCATCATCGCGATATTTATTGCGTTAACACGATAAATTGGGTGGTCGCACTTGAAAGTTCAATTTCTTTGACGAACCGACGCTGGAGTTATCGCCTAACGTCAAACGGTAATGTGAACGTCGTCGAATTCTCGCGATAAATCGTATATACACCAACTTTATACGTCCATCATCGCGATAATTAACGGCGTTTCCCATTATTGTGGCCGGAGCATAGAGAAAAAGATTTTCTATGATGCGAATTAAGCCCTTTTAATTGTTTATGGTTTGTGATTTTTATATATTTTAAGCACTTGACATGCTCAGATAGCTAGATGGGTTAGTTAGGTAACTAACACAATGTGCGAAAATGTAAATAGAAAATCCTGCTAATGTCTATTATTCTTTATTTCACATTTTCGCTTTTTATTTTCTGGTAAATTAGTTTCTTGTTTATATTGCTTTTGCTGACAGACCGGCCACGGCACATCTGATGGTACCTAAATGGTAAACACTACACAAGGACTCGACAAAACTAAGAGCCACTATTTCATTTCGCTAATGAGAAAATAATGGCTCACTCCCGCTACAACCAAAATACACCGAGGTGTTTCATAGTCGGTCACACGGAGACTTTATATGCGTACTGAACTTTTGGATCAAGCCAGCTTTGCCCTTTTGCTCCACAACGCTAAGTTGGCGTTATAGCACCTGTGGAATCCTGTGGTAGAATCGTTGTATCTCACTAAATCGTATTGACATCGCTTTCGCATCGTGTCATTGTGATCGGTTGAGAGATCACCGTGATTGGCCGAGGGATTATTGCAATATCACGCGTTAGTCTCTCTACCAATCACAAGCGAGACAATATGATTTAGTGAGATACATTCTACGGGCCCTTTTGTTTATATATTAAGTACTTGGTAATTTTTGATCGGATACCTAGTTATTTTTTTATGAAAATATACATCGCTATTTTCAACTTTTGACTAAAAACTTATTAATACCGTTTAAATCATGATTATGATATAATTATCAGTATTTTTCCAATCGATTGTTTGTCACCCATCCGTTCTGCGTTCAATGACATTAGGTATTTATTGATACATAGGTATATCTACATTATTTTTATCTTCATCCGGCATGATGAGATTTCGCTAAAAATTAACAATAACAGCACCGTTCAACTTGTATATCTGACACATTATTTATGTAATATACTTAATAATTATTTAAATTTCATCATCCTACCATATCTAGGTAAGGTCGAACTTATCTTACGCATCAAGCCGGCGCATGCATCAGAACTTTTTTTTTAAAAAGCATACCAAAACCAATTCGTCACACGATGAAATACTTTGAAACAACTGGGAAAATTGGACGAGATTATATTAAAAGTGTTAAAGTTTTGCCAACCAGTAACTAAATATTCTAGAAATATAATATCATGATGACAATAATGTCATTGTGCGATGTCCAAAAAGTACCCATACTTATTTAGAGAAAGGAAATCTCGAAATATTACCACACTGTTGTGTATTCACGGTGGGCTTCGTAGTGCTACAGGTAATGTAGATTCCAGACAGGCTTTACAAAATGAAAACAGTAATCCATCCATCCATCAACCTTTTAAAGTCCACTGCTGGACATAGGCCTCTCCAAGAATGGGGGATATTGCCGTAATCGCCAAGCTTGGCAGGCGGGTTGGCGATCGCAGTGGATGTTGTTAATACTCGAAGGAGTGCTGCTGCCCACTCCCTCGGTATTCCCTCAGTCGGCTCTTACGACTCCCATAGGTGTAGAGGGTTGGGACAATTCTAAAGCCGGCCCCACACGGCCCAAACAGTTATATGTATTTTGAAATAATATCAGCCTTGGACATCTACCATCATCTAAGTCCATTCGTGATCATGAATGCTGTAAAGTATTCGAAACGTCGGGATAGTAGAAAATCAAGTAAACGCGATAGAATCCGTAAACGTAGTTTTATTTCAAAATGTGTAACATTCGCGTAAATATCAGAGAGTATTACAGTAATATGTCACAACATGCAAGTAATATATATATATATATATATAAGGACAAGTTAAAGGTACCTATGTTATGTACTATGCACAAATAACCATTTCTAGTGGAAGAGCTTCTCCCAGCATGAATGGGTCGGCTCGATCGGGGAAGTAGCACCCTCTCAGAGAAGATCGGCGAGTAACAACGGTAGGTACCTACTTCTACTGTTATATTTCGCATGGTGAGTGAGAGCGTCGGAGGCCCAAATCCCCTCCTTATCCTCTCCTTATTATCCCTCCTTTCCACCTTCTATCCCTTTCCTTGGAGATAGTGACTTACGACTGATGCCTCCGGTGTTTCTGGCATCTATAAACTAGGCTAACAGCCTTACCATCAGGTGGGCCGTATGCTTGTTTGCCCCCAACGTTATATAAAAACAATGAGACGCCAAATTCATATTTGGAACAAAATAAAATACTATCGCGCATAATATCTATTACATTACGCGTTATCTATTTCACTGTTTGAAAAAATTTAATCTTAAATAAGGAAAACTGGTTTGTAGATTATGCGTCGTAGTACGCAAAGTTTCGGTTATTGTGTTTTCGTTATACCAATGTACCTTTTCTTTCTCATCTTCTTGTCCAATATTCCATAGTGTCTCAAGACGAAGGTCTACGACCAGTGTGTGTTACCAGTGATGGCTTACGGCACAGAGGCGTATAGCCTCTGAATGTTGGCCTTATATCAAGGCTCAAAGTCGCTCAGCGTGCTATGGAGCGGGCTATGCTTGGGAATTACAAATGATTACTAAAAGTGTGATAATTTAATTTTTGTTATATTATTTTATAAAATTCTTCTCAAATTTGTTTTATATTTATCTAAATACTTATGTCCAGTATACTTCCCTGTGTCAAATACTACGTATTGTGGTATTTATTTACATTGTGCAGGATAATGGACATTACCAATCTATTGTATACAATTAGGTATGAAAATAGATGTGTAATATAATTCACATAGTCTTATAAAAACTTTTAATTTCAGTTCTTCAAGAAATTTTCAAGAGCCAATAAAATATTAGCTTTGATACCGGAAGTGGGTTGCGCCATCCGATATTGAGAGTAACACCAGCTCCAGCGATGAAGAACATCCAATAAGGGAGTGTTATGTGGATTATTGCTCTTCAGATGCACCATCAATATCAACGTCTTTAGAAGAATTGAACCTGCTACCACAAGATAGTTCAGACGTAATAGAAGAAAGTGACCAAGAAATACCAGTACCAATAACGCCAATTATAAGAAAAATATTTCCGAACCCCACCCTAGTAAACTAAGATAATATTCCTAGCCTGTCTTCAATAGCATCAATATCCTCGCTGTGCTTTAGGATATACCTTCTACGCCATGTGCCAATTAGGACGTATCATCAATATTGTTAGAAAGAAGCATAAAAAACTTCCACCTATACAATTTGCGCCTTTCTCGACGGCGGCGGGGCACGATGCAGCGCAAGCAATATCAGCGGCGGGTGACGTAGTGGAGCTCGCCGACTCAAAACTGCCGATGGAAACGTTTTGCACCCCGCGTCGTGTGTTCACATTAGAGGCGCCAGGCGCCCTACTTACCGAAACAGCGTTACGCAATAACTCTACTTCGGTACGTAGTTCCCCTATGGTGTTATTTGACACCTCCAGCTTGGACTTTACCTCAGCCAGGTTCACTTTTAAACATGTAAGCAACCTCGTGAAATCGACGTGGTCGAACGTGACGGGAGGTAGCTTATGTAGCTCCTTCGCCACGAAAGCAGGCACGTCATCCGGATCGGTGGTTTTGAGCATCGTGATGATGTCTTGCACACTCTTCTCGACTCCATCCCTCCGGCGGGACGGCATCTGGTCGACTTTTCCGAGTGATTAGAACAGCAACAGCTTGGCACTGCTTATCTCCTCCTGCTTGAAGGTAGATCCACAGATCTGCAAGATGCTGACCTCGTCCATAAAATCGATGGCATGGTTGATAAATGCCAAAAGCTCATTTACTACGAGTGTTTGCGAACTCATAGCGACGAAAACGGGCAGTGGCTATAGCCACGCCGAACGCGAAATAATATATTCGTACCGGGCAGCGTAAGCACGTCCGTACACGGCCGTGCCACGCCGCAGTAGTTTATGAGACCGCATGTCAGGACTACGAGCGAATTTTGGTGACCAACGAGGTAATACGCTCCAGGACATGTAGTCAGCCCACGACCTCTGCTACCACCTCGCCTGCATCAGTTCTGCCCAAAATCGAGCTTCCTAAATTCAGCTCTAAAATAGAAGATTGGCCGTCGTTTATTGCGATATTCCGTAGTTTAACAGACCATATGTCTGACCTTTCAGATGCGGTCAAGCTGCATTATTTGAAATCCTGCCTCACGGGGGAGGCATTAAGCATGTTGGCACATTTAAAAATTACAAACGACAACTATTCTGTCGCCATGGATATGCTAACCCGGCGATATGAGAATCGTCGTGTGCTCATTGACCGTTTTGTCGACATTATTTTAAGTATGCCCTTTATCCACTCGCGATCGGATATTCGTACACTCTTTCTCACGCCCTTAATCTCAGCTCAATCTGCACTGTTGAATTTAGATCTGCCTATGAAAGACAGTGATTATGTTTTCGTATCGATAGTGGTACATAAATTAAAGGGTGAACTCCGCACACTGTTCGAGCGTAAGTACGGATCGAGCACTACTCTGCCCACACTTAAAGATTTAATATCTTTTATAGAAGAACACGCCCGCTGCGTGGAGACCGAGTGGGCCACCTCAAACCCGGTGTCTCCTAATCAACCTACGTCTTCTCCTGGCACTTCGCGCTGCCCATCGCCTACCTCACCGATCGGTCACTCTCTCCGTTCGCTAGTGGGCGAACGGAGAGAGTGACCGATCGGTTGCGGGAAAGTTGACGGCTCGAAGGTCCAAAATATGTTGTGGCGCTCTGGGGTGGCAAGAAGAATAGGCTGGAGAACTCACCTGACTTCCCTGCGGTTCACCAGAGCCGCCTACAACATTGAAGTGCGCTGAGTTGATGGCAAACGGTACCACCAATTTCCTTGAACTGAATGGGGGTGTAAGACACACAGACACACGCGATACCCTGGCCAGGGGGGTTGAGTTCAATGTCCGGTGTTGCCTTACACAGATGTCTATGAGCGTATTTACACTTGATGGGCACAACACTAGGGCGATAGGTACATACACACACTAAATACTTTTATGGGTTTGGCGCGGACACTAGGGCTGATTTATGATTGTTTATCAGGAGACCAAAGTATCTCCGACTCGTACGCGTTACGAATTTCAACTCGAATCTTCAACCGTCTTTGTAGGAATGGTGGCGCTGTACATACGTCACTCAATCATTCATTCGTCCCGCCTTTTGGCGGGAACAACTATGTGTAAGGTTTAAATATATTTACCCTAATTTTAGTGTAACTTGGCGATTAACTATTTTTACTGACAACACTGTACTTGTCAGTTACGTTAAATTAGTCAATATTCGTTCTTAAGGTCTTTATAAATAGTGCATTGTCGATGCTCGGGGGGGAAAGCTTGTGACGGTTGAAGTGTGCGGACGTAGTTTAAGTAACAGTGGATTATAAGAGATATAAGAATTGTGGTGTAAATAATGTGTGTTTTAATTATAACGACCGTTGGTGCCTATCTTAAGATCGGGATAGCTTACATTTCAGAAGCGGGATAAAGAACAAAGAGGTATGTAAAAATAGTAGTTTTCAATATTTGATTTGCCAAGTAACTTGCTAAAATGAAAATTCTTTTAAATCGCATAAGTATATGCTTTAAACGCCCACGTAAAGATTGTTACGCATCTTAGTAGAATAGAATATTAGTATTGATGTACTCTCACACGTTATATAAGATCGTGTATAAGTATTTTAATATATTTTCTATAATGAACGCCAGCGTATTGGCAGCCAGATCAGTTGTGGTAGCCTGGTGTGGCTTTATGATACAAAGAGTGTTTAAATGATGCATGCAAGTAGATTGGTGCTTCACTATTCTCTTGTCACAGTTTTTAATTTTATTGAGTTATAATCTCAAAGTTGCGTGTTACCAAATTATAAGAGAACGCGTATTACAGATGTGCAAAGAAGTGAAGTTTCATCTTCAATCGGGTTATATTATATCTGCCATTTTTACTATTGGTAAAATGAGCTCTTTCTAAATATTTTCAGTGATTCTATGTTATAACCAATAACTATTGGTTGTTTATTTTGATGTGTTTAGTTATGCTAAATATTTTTATTGTTACATAAGTGAATTTGAACTTGGGAAACATTGGTTGTTTTGTTTACATGCTTAATATAAAGTGAATAGGGTAGGTACCTATAGCTTTCAGTAATATTCCTTTTTTTAGTTTTTAAGTGATAAATCTGGGACGCATAGTACGATCGGTAGGTGCTTTGAGAAAGGCGATTTGTATTTTCATGAAATGAAATTAAATAAAATGAAATAAGTTTATTTGCAAGAATTTTGGTTACAACATTGCTGAGGTAGGAAGTTAAAGACAAAATTGATGTCGAACAAGAGATGCGATATGGTAAAAGCAGGCGCCCTGTCCGTAACTATTTAGACGGGGAGTTAGTAAAAATTACAAATACCACTTTTAAAAGTAATAGAAAAAGGAAGCAATTGCTTTCATTGTAAACAGGATCATACCGTGGCGTATCAGTGCTAGAAAATGATAGGTATAGAATTGTAGCGATGCCAGGGTTGAGTAGTAGTAAACACAAACGCAAAACTACCGTTGACGCTGACTGGATGCAGCTCTATGCTTTCAGTAATATTCCTTTTTTTAGTTTTTAAGTGATAAATCTGGGACGCATAGTACGATCGGTAGGTGCTTTGAGAAAGGCGATTTGTATTTTCATGAAATGAAATTAAATAAAATGAAATAAGTTTATTCGCAAGAATTTTGGTTACAACATTGCTGAGGTAGGAAGTTAAAGACAAAATTGATGTCGAACAAGAGATGCGATATGGTAAAAGCAGGCGCCCTGTCCGTAACTATTTAGACGGGGAGTTAGTAAAAATTACAAATACCACTTTTAAAAGTAATAGAAAAAGGAAGCAATTGCTTTCATTGTAAACAGATCATACCGTGGCGTATCAGTGCTAGAAAATGATAGGTATAGAATTGTAGCGATGCCAGGGTTGAGTAGTAGTAAACACAAACGCAAAACTACCGTTGACGCTGACTGGATGCAGCTCTATTACTATTTAGATAATAAAGGTTCTGATTTTGAAAGTTATTTATAGATTAATTGATTTTGATGCAATAGTGTTTAGCTATGCTAATTCGTACAAGGTAATTGTAATTAAGCGTATTTCAATATCAAGCTAAGCTTAATTATTTACGAATAAAGACACTTGTCTTATTAGGTAAAACTAACAGTTTTTATACAGCCATGTGATTGGGTTATTGATGGAGGTGCGACCATGTGATTGGATCGCTAGTTATTACGCAACCATGTGATTGGTTGCCGGTTAAAAGGCCATGTGATTGGCTTTTTGATGGAGGTGCGACCATGTGATTGGATCGCTAGTTATTATGCAACCATGTGATTGGTTGCCGGTTAAAAGGCCATGTGATTGGCTTTTTGATGGAGGTGCGACCATGTGATTGGATCGCTAGTTATTATGCAACCAAGTGATTGGTTGCCGGTTAAAAGGCCATGTGATTGGCTTTTTGATGGAGGTGCGACCATGTGATTGGATCACTAGTTATTATGCAACCATGTGATTGGTTGCCGGTTAAAAGGCCATGTGATTGGCTTTTTGATGGAGGTGCGACCATGTGATTGGATCGCTAGTTACTAAGCAACCGTGCGATTGGTTGCCAGTTAAAGGCCATGTGATTGGCTTATAAGTTAAGATATAACCATTTGAAGTGTTCCTTAGAAATAACAAAACCACGTGTTTGTTTACTAAAAAGAATATTGTACTGATTAGTATAGTATGTAAGTTATATTGATGATTATGTTAAGTGGAAATATGTGAATAACTGTATCTGTTGTGCAGCGGTAGTGTGAGCGACTGATGATCGTGAGGTCTCGGGTTCGATCCCCGGGTCTATTTACACATAATAGTTTATTTACACACTCTTAAGAGATGTAGCATAGAAAGATTCGTAATCCAAATCGAATTGTCTTAGCCAATATCCCAATATTCCCATAAAAAGAGTAGGAATATAATTTGTGGTTATATTTATAATCATCATAAGACTTAAAGACCTTTCCGTATAATAAATTCGTACACATTTAAAAAAAAAACTGGTTGTTTGATGACACTAGACACAATAACCGATATGTGTGATTTATAAAATAGATATAGTTATAAGATAGCATTTTGTACACCATTTGTATTGGTAAGATATAGAGAACATGTTTAAAAATCTTAATATTGTAACATCTAATGTACCTATGATCTATAAATAAAGAATTATGCTCATAAAGCTATATTCAAGTGTGTTTACGGTATAAAGCCGTTGTGGTTTACCAATTAGAATTTATATAATGTCCACAAACACAATAGATATCTCCTAATGCTATGCTAATATAGTTAAGAACTAATATGTTACATAGATTATAATTACGGGAGTGACATGTCACTGCGTGATAAAATCCCCGTTTTATATATATATTTATTATGATTATATTTAATTGATAATTTGGCTTTAAGGACAACTTCTTGATTGTGAATCAGTTTTTACGTTTTAAATTATGTTATTTATATTGATCCGTATTATTTTCTAGATAATTAAATCATACGTAATTTCGTACTAATGTGCAAATCGTTGTAAGTGTTTTAGAATATTTTATTTGTAAAAAAAAAAATATGTAAATATTTTGTTCTGCCCAAGTGTAAGGTTCCACCTGGTGCATGCATGAGGACATACATGTCATCAGGATGGTCGAGCGTAAGGTTTAAACATATTTACCCTAATTTTAGTGTAACTTGGCGATTAACTATTTTTACTGACAACACTGTACTTGTCTGTTACGTTAAATTAGTCAATATTCGTTCTTCAGGTCTTTATAAATAGTGCATTGTCGATGCTCGGGGGGGGGGGAAAGCTTGTGACGGTTGAAGCGTGCGGACGTAGTTTAAGTAACAGTGGATTATAAGAGATATATGAATTGTGGTGTAAATTATGTGTGTTTTAATTATAACGACCGTTGGTGCCTATCTTAAGATCGGGATAGCTTACATACGGTAGGGGAAATACGTACAAAATGACATAGACGGACAAAATGACACAGGCATGATATTTCAAATTCTACCGCTTCTAGCCCGGCACGGACAACTGCATCACGTGACCTTACCGACTTATACCAACCTGTCAAAACGTGATCTCGTTCTAGTCTTTCGTTCGGCTGTCATGGACGATGACAAATATTGGCAAATTATGAGTTTTTTTTTATTGCAGGGATTTTTATGTTTTAACGTTATATTTTTCACGGTTTTACTTTTTGTCTATATTTATTGCAATTGACAAAATGACATATATACGTAATGGACATAATGACATAGGTATGTCTTTTCGTCCATAAGAGCCCAATGAGCTGATTATGTAGATACCCACTACTTACTGTTCTTTAGAAGTTCCAGTTAATGTCATTTCTACAGGTCCCAGTGGTAAATTTATAAATGAACTGAACAGGGTAAACGAAAGCCAAAGAAACGAACGACAACATTTCTACTTACGTCATCACCAAATATGACAGAATATATTATTTTCAAACAAGAGACTGAAGCTGAAAAAACAACTCGTAAAAGAAGACAGGCTGTTACTAAATAATCTTTATATATTAATGATGACTCAGATGAAGATTGCCTTGATCAAGAAGACGAAGAAGACGATTGTGCCTGTATTTGCTGCAACGATCTCTACTCACGTTATAGCCCTTTTTTCTGTTAAGGTGGGAAAAACGTCCCTAACCACACACCCCGTCGTTCGGGGCAACGACCAGGGTAGTATGGGGCCTTCACCAACTAAATAAGCCCGCCGTGTGCCGTCTCTCCGCCTTCTCCGCCGTGTGCTGTCTTCCGTTGGCGGGCCACTATGTTACATTACTTCAGTGGTCCGCCGGCGGCCTACCCTTTCAGGTACCCTCTACTGAGCGACGCATCCGTACACGGAGCGTCGCTCAGTAGAGGCCTTGCGGCTGGCGGACGTTCCCCGATCCATCCACCCACAGCCTCAGCTAAGGCGGCATTAGGCGCAAATACTCACGCCTCTAAGTCCCATGGGGGTGTTCCAGCCAATGCGCAGGCCGCCTCGGTCGACACCGTGCGGTATCCGCATATGATCTTGGACGCGATGACTCTTTGTGGTCTCCACAGAAGAGTCCTGTTCGGCGCGTCCAGGGACTCCACCCACACAGGTGCGCCGTACAGCGCCATCGACTGGACTACTCACGTTATAGCCTGGTGAGGGCTGGTTGAGGTGCATGCGATGCAGTCGTTGGGATTACGCGGCCTGTGCTGATTTGCCAAAGCGTACCAAAACAATTGTTTGCGAATTGTGCAATTAATTTTTGTTATTACTTATTTTATTCATGTTGATGGTTTGTATGTCATTTAGTCCATACGGCTCGTGTCATTTTGTGCATACGGTATGGACAAAACGGATTTATCTTGATCTTCATTCAATACTAAATATTTTTGTAAGTGTTGATTTTTCTGAGAAAACTTTTATTTCTTATAACCAATTAATATAAGCAGAGTTGTAAGAAAAAAATAAGTTCCTATTATGAATAATTTAAAAGTTATTGATAATTAATAAAACACTATGTCATTTTGGACGTACTTCCCCTATATACTTACTATGGTATTACTTGGTTATGATGGCAGACGAGCTACGGCTCACCTGATGGTAAGTGGTAACCGCCGCTCATAACTATAACGAGCATATTGTCAAGCCGCTGCGCACCATTTCATTTCTCAGATATGAAATGAAAGATTTATTCTTTACGGCTATCTTCGGCTACAGTCAGAACACACTGACTTGCTTGATTCTTCTCTTCATTCACAGGAGACGATGGCACCGATCCGTTTGGGCGTGATAGCAAGTAAGTACTTTCACTTGGTACACAGCCCTACCACCAGTAGTGCAATGGGTGATAATTGCTTACTTCCCTTAGTCGCCTTGTACGACACCCGCGGGAAAGGATGGGGTGGTGACACTTGTATTCTTAGTCCGTCGCCACACGGAAAAATGGTAATTTAAGTTCCATTACCTACAGTTGCATTATTAATAAATTACAAATTTTGTCTAAGTTCTGTGTTTCTGCTTACATATCCTGTCCTTTTCTTTTTATTACAATTTTCTATCAGGAAACTTCAAAAAATACGAGTATCTTGGTTTGGCAAAACTCAAATAGTGTGCCATTTTCCTCACTTTTTGGGGAAAATGTTTTTATTTGTATCATTATTTGATCGTGTGTGTGGGTGCCGTTGTATGTAATTATGTGACGTTTACGCACACATTAATCGTTACGTTGCTTCAAATTTGAGCGGAATTATAAATGAAACTCATTTATCAATGATGAAACTACTTACTTTCTACTATGGGTATACTTTTGCTAAATATTCTTGCAGACTTCTCGGAATATTTTATATTATTCATGTTATGTGGCTTATATTCCCGCGATTCCACAATTCATGTTAAAATACTTAATATAAAAATACCGAAGACAGACGTCATATATTATGTGTTGTTGTGTTCAAAACATGTTTTTATATGTGTACATACACTTATTGGGATGGAATATTTTGTGTAATTTTCTTATATAATTTAAATATTGTTTTTATAATCAATTAGATATCATCGATTAGATATCATATATTATGAATTGGAATAATATTCCATTAACACAGTGTGAAAATGTGAAATTGAAAATAATAGTCACGAGCAGGATTTGAAGCTTATCTTCTGGAATACCGTCCCAGATGCTTTGCCAATTCAGCCATCGTGACAATTACTCGGGACTGCTAATTTCGATAACACATTCATTCGTAACGTCTTGGGTGACGCCTGCGCCATCTGTCCGATATTTTCATACATTATACCGACCAGGTAAACTTAATTTTACAATTAAGATTTTTCACAAAATAATGACGCCGTCCTAGAAATATTTTGGTATTTTTATTACGTGTGGGTGCAGTCTAGGATGCAAAAAAAAACTGATATAAATATTACATATCTAATATCTTTAAACGAGCAATTCTTGTATATATATATAATCTGAATCTCGGAAACGGCTCGCGATTTTCATGAAATTTAGTATGCAGGTGGTTTGGGGGGGCAATAAATCGATCTAGCTAGGTTTTATTTTTAGAAGACGTCGATTTATCCGGGTTTTCAGGCAATGAAAAGCTGCTACAATATTATTGGAATACGAAGGTAAATTTCGCCACCATCTACAAGGTTATACTCGTAATAACTCCGGTGGGAAATCGGGCGGTCTCAAAACCAGAAGACCCCCGGTTCGAGTCCAGATATCTCCAGTTCGTTTCTTTTTCAATTCTTTCTTTTGTGAGAACACTCACGATTTACCAAAAAAAAATACCGAGCAAAGCTAGCGGTCATCCAGGTACATTATTAAAACTACATCGGTTAAAACTAAGGTACGCGACAATTGTTCGATGTGAGAAACAAGTGAGTAAAAATTATTATAATTTGGTTTACGATCTCGATCACACCACAATAGCATACACAGATTGATGAGAAGCCAAGTTCTACAACAGGTGTATTTCGAGGTGTTAGTCATGGTTTTAACAAACAAGTCCTTTTTTTTGTTTATTCGGGAAAAAATGAACCTGACCGCACATCCCGTCGTTCTGGGCAACAAACACTGTAGTGTGGGGCCCTCACCGCCTGTGTTGACGGACCACTGGTACTATGTTGGATTACTTCAGTGGTCCACCGGCGGCTTACCTTTTCAGGTACCCTCTACCGAGCGACGCATCGCGCATTCGCGGGAGGCCTTGCGAGTGGCGGACGTTCCCCGGTACATCCACCCGCAGCCTCAGCACATCCATAAATATTTTTATCGATCTGGGTGTACTACGGTAGGACGGAACTGCTATTGAGAATTAAAGAATTCGTACCCGAAACCTCACGATACATAGCTAGGCATCGCTAGGGCACCGAGACAGTTCCAAGGCAAGCCACCAAGAAGCACCAAGGAGTGGTTGTATTGTTTATCTGTTATTGCTCATAATAATATCGTTAAAATACTTATAGTATTGGTCTAGCTCTCGGTTGTGTATACCACCGAAGGAATGTAACATAGTTCCAGTGGCCCGCCAATAAAGGCGGAGAGACGGCACACGGCGGATTTCTTTAGTGGGTGAAGGCCTCACACTACCCTGTTCGTTGCCCCGAACGACAGGGTGCGGTAAGGATCATTTTTTCCCGCCTAAACAAAAAAAAAGTCACACTTGTGTATGCGATTGCTTATCATGAGGTTTCGGGTTTGAATCCTGGGTCGGGCTAAAAGTTATTGAAGTTTTCTTTTAGGGAAAATATCAATAACAGCTCGGTGTAAAGGAGGTCTGTGGTGTTTGACCCACGTGCTGCTGATAAAGCCGTTGCGCGTAGACAGAACGTATTTTTGATATTTTTATATATATTTTATGTTATTTATATATTTAAGCATTTAACATGCTTAGCCCAATGAAAAGAGTAGATATCGCACTTGTGCGCGGTAGGTAATTGTTGCACATGAATTCAGCCAATTGGCCGAATTTTATTTTAACCAGTGATCTACGGTATCTTTCCGTATACTATCTATCGCGTAATGTATGCACAACTCTATAAATTCATACTTTGTCATAATGCAAGAATATCGATAACCCATTTGATATGAACGTAACTTATCTTTACTTAAATATCATTGGCTTAGCCATATAGTAGGTAGGTATATCAGCATTTGAACCAGCATCAGATGCTTTGCCAATTCAGCCATCGTAACAATTGCTAGGGACTGCGAATGTCGATAACACATTCTTTCTTAGTCTTGGGTACACCTGGACCATTTCTCGCATGTATCTGCATAAATTATTCAGACCGGGTAAGCTTAATTATTACAGGTAAGATTCATACCAAATAACGACGCAGCCCTATTTGGAAAAATAGGTTTCGGCGTAGAAAAAATAATTTCGTCCCGTCTTAAATAAATCTTTTTTTGTTAATGCGGAAGAAAATGTACCTAACCGCACACCCCATCGTTCGGGGCAACGAACAGATGGTGAAGCCTTAGTTTAGAATATAATGTTCAGCTTGAAACTAATGATCGTCTAAATGAAAACAAATCAGTAACTCACAATCATTTTATTGTGAGTTACTGACTTACGTCGCATACATCATGCCATTTTGCATGATGTATGCGACGTAAGTAGATTCAATAATTATTCATTCAAGTATTATGTAGTTTAACTGGATCTGACGCAAATACAAGACGTAAGCCTCGGAGAAGACGTTCTTACTCGTAGATGTATAATTCAATATACAAAGTAAAAATATAGCCTAGTTTTTTTTGTTAAGGCGGGAAAACATGTTGATATGTTTTTTTTTAATTTTTTTGTGTTTATCTGTTTATTCGTTCGCGCATCACGCAAAAACTACTGAAGGATTTTGATGCAACTTTTTTTATTTGGTATCTGCTTATTAGACTTAAAAACTGGCATACATTTTATCTCGCTACTAGGTATATTGGGAACCTGAGATATAACCTAAAAACTAGCTTTTGGCTGCGGCGGAGTCGCGGGCAAAGGCTAGTTTATAATGACATTATAGTAGTAGATAAATAAGTAAAGATAAGTAAGGAAGGTAGTTTATAACTATCATGATATATGCATACCGTAGGTACTACAGTCAGCATCTAGTCTGTGACCACATCCAGATTTTCAAAATCGCTATACATCATAATTATACCTAAATCGCTCAACATGACAAGCGCCAGAATTGGATGATTATCTTAGAGGGTCAAAAGTAGGGGATTGGGTCTCCCCATCCATCCAAAAGTTACTAAACAAAATTATAGTCAAAAGAATCGTACCATCGTTCGTCTCTCAGTCGCTGAACAAAATTAAACATTTTTTTGGTTTTTGTGTGTTTTTATTACTATACCTACTTACCTACTAATATTATAAATGTGAATGTAAGTTTGTTTGTTACGCTTTCACGCGAAAACTACTTAACCGATCATCATGAAACTTTGTACACGTATTCTTGGAGGTATTAGAAGTAACATAGGATATTCTTATATCTTTTTATTAAAAAAAATATATTTTTAACGAGATAAAAAATTCTTTGTCATTTCAAGGGTTGCTTTATTTATTTTTATGAAATTCCTCGCGGACGAAGTCGCGGGTAACAGCTAGTAGGTTATATATTTGGTATATAAAATAAGTAGACATGGGAGTATGTATGTATATTTAAATCAGGACCCTTTTATTTGGTAACTACAAAATTAAATGGTTTCATAAACAAATATTTTAATATTTATTATTATTGTTATAAATATCAACAATTTGATCTATATTTTAGCACTTGACATGCTCAGCTACTTTTAAAGTACAAATTATTATTTGTGAATAAGGAAACAGAGTATTTTAGTACGAGCGGGAATCGAACCTGCCTCCCTTCCAATCCGAGGAAGAGCTCTGGCCCACTGAGCTACCATACTACCTTTTGGCCATACTCAATCTCCTCATCACATTTGTCGCCATCTATCGGAACGCATTTACATGCATTAATCCAATATAGTAAACACAAAGTGAAAAATGTGAAATCGAAAATAACAGTCAGGAGCAGGATTATTTTCGATTTCACATTTTTCACTTTGTGTTTAATGTATAGTGCTAAGCATGTCAAATGCTAAAAATATATATAAAAAATACCAATATAGTAAGTTTAATTTTGCAATTAAAATTCATACTATTTGATGGCGTGATTTTCGTGAGCGCGTGATTTCACCAAATTTAAACTTTAATAATCAAGTCAAATGTTTTTCTAAACAAAAACAAAGTTTAATTATTTATTAATTAATTCCATTCAGGATTAGGTTTAATTATACTACGAGTAGGTACTTAGAACTAAAACCTAGTTGGCCCCCATTGGCATCGATCACCTCTTGGAGAAGTTCACGCTTGGAGTTTATCATATTTGCACAAGTATCTCGTCCCCTAAAATCTTCCCAGATATCCATGATTTAATAGATTTTCGCTTGTTAGACTGCTTTCATCCCAAGCCTCCATAAGTTTTCAATGGGGTTGAGATCCGGACTCTTTGTTGGGAATGGAATTTTAACAATGTGATCAGCGTTATCACGGAACCAAGCTCTGCACACTCGAGCCATGTGGATTGAACAGTTGTCATGTATGGAATGTATTGGGACCACATCAGGTAACACTATTTGTGCTGTAGGCAGTAAAACATCTTGCAAAATGTCTTTATAGCCACTTCGACATTTAGCCGACCACTAATTTGTATCAGTTCCCCTGGTCCACTTTTATTTATCTACCCCCAACGACCCACAGAAATCCTTCCACTAGATCTATTTTCTAATAAGTGCTCTTCTTGATAACGGGTATTATTAATTCTCCATAACGTAATTCAACCGTTTTGAGAAGATATAAAGATCTTTTCGTCAGCAAATATTATTTCATATTAGAAAAATCAAAATTTAAATATCGCTCTGCAAACTGAAGTCTTTGCAACTTGTGTCGAGCAGTTAATTTTAACTTACGTGCCGGTTTTCGACAATGTATACCATTTTCGTGTAGACGTCGACGAACGGTGCTTATAGAAATATTGTTAGACATGGCTACATTTCTGGTTTAAAGAAACGGATACTCTCTATATTGACGAATGATGTTTACGTCCTGTGGTCTTGACGGTTTTCTTGGTCTCCCTGTCTTCTTAATTTCATCAACGTTGTCTTCATTGTCCTATCGCCTTATTCACATATATACGATGTTACGCTACGAAAATAAAACCTATCACTATAAGATCTTTCCAGTCGTGTCAGATTACCGTTCCATCGGACAATGAGAGTGAAGGAATAGGGAGTGCATCTGAGTTTGCGCGCACACATTGTGCACTATAATATATCCCGCTTAGTTGGCTAGTCTCAGAAGAGATTGGCCGCTGTAGCCGAAATTCGGCCAGAAAACTATTATCACACTAATATTATAAAGACGAAAGTTTGTGAGTGTGTGCCTGTGTGTGTTAGTTACTTCTTCACACTCAAACGACTGGACCAATTTTGATGAAATTTGGTAAGGAGGTTCACAACCTTCAATAAGAAGATCTTGCTACTGATACTTATTTTTTTTATATAATGCCTACTTGGTTTAAATATTTGTCAATGACCTGTTTAGGGCATATTTCTACTTTACAGGTAAGTTCAATTTATTAAAATAGTCACAGTCGACGACTTTGACAGTCACATAAAATTAGTCAGAGTCAAGTCAAAGCCATGCCTGAGTAAAAAGATGGCGACTTTACCGAAAGCTTCTATGGAATTTTGTAGGCAACAAGGAAAATCACGTCACGCTGCATCATATCACTTGCAATACTTGCACAATACAAAAATAATTATAACGCCTCCACTTTTACACATCCTTGAAACAACAAGTTCTGGAAAACAATGTAGATTGTAGAGCAAATAGACAACTCCTTCATATTCCCGCCATAAATAAAATTATTACTAAGTCACAGATTATACAATACCACTAATTCATAAAATTCCATCTAACGGCCAAGTGAGATTGCGGCATTAGAAAAGTGCACCATTCTCATGTTGGAGTTTAACATTATATTTGAAGACGATTTCCATTATTTGGCAGTATAGTTTCGTCTTCAGAGAAAACACAAATAATAACTTTTTCATCGGTCAATAACACATTATTGTCAAACTAACCTTATTTACCTCACATTTATACACTTAGCGCGGGTCAAAAAAGACATCAAAAATTTATATTTTATGAAAATTGGGCCTTGAGGATGATCTGTGAGAGCATAATTGGTTTAAAGTGCTTTTGGATTGGAAAACGCAGATTTAAATCCTTTTTTTTTTGACTAAGTGGGTGGCAAACAAGCATACGGCCAACCCATAGATTATTAGGAGGTAATTTGTGGGCCAACCTGATGGTAAGCGGTTACCGTAGCCTGTAGACGCTAGCAATACCAGAGGCACGTCGCCATCTCCAAGGAAAGGGATAGCAGGTGGAAAGAAAGGATAAGAAGGATAATAAAGAGAGGATAGGAAAGATGATAAGAAGAGGATAGGGAGGGACACCATACCGAACACAAAGGCAGGCGTAAGTACCTCTTTTTATTTATTGCATGTATTGGCAGACGAGCCACGGCCCACCTGATGGTAAATGGTAACCGTCGCTCATGGACTCAACTATACCGAGAGCATTGTCAAGCCGCTGCTCACCATTTCAATTCACAGATATTAAATGAAAGAACAAACGGCTATCTCTCGCCACAGCCAAAACGCAACGATGTGCTTCATGGCTAGTGCCACGGGAGATGGTGGGAGCAACCCGCTCAGGCCCGATCATCCATCATCCATCAGCCTTTCATCGTCCACTGCTGGACATAGGCTTCCCCAAAATGGGGGTTTTCCCATAATCGCCACGCTTGGCAGGCGGGTTGGCGATTGCTTACTTCCCTTAGTCGCCTTATGACCCGTGGGAAAAGTAAGTACGTTACCTATCGTTGTTTCAAGCTAATCTTTTCTGAGAGGATGGTACATTCCCAATCGAGCCAGCTCATTCACGCATGATAAGCAAGGCTCTACCACTCTGCTCAAAGATGCTTTTTCCACCACTTGTTCTAATAAGTGGCTAAGCAAATCATATGCTAAAAATATAAATAACAAACTTACCTCAACAGAAAGTTGAAAAACAAGCATTTGTTTATTACGTAACAGCAGATAATAGATATAAACACAAAACACGTGGTGGGGTGTGTCTCTGTGACCCACGCTGATTGACAACGTGTGTTTTGTAAACATATTGCTACTAATCCTTCGATAGATAACATCATGCAAGTATGTAACAATATCCACCAGAAGCTTAAATATATCTATATTTTATTGCTCTACTAGCTGTCACCCGCAACTTTGTCTGTTTGGGAATATGAAAACTTTGTATCTGGCATCCAGTTTAAACGAAATAAAGACTACCTATATTCTGGTCCAAGCCAAGTGTTTTATTGATTTCTTCTTTCATTTGTGATAATGGCAATCAGCCTAAGCCATTGTTGCCAGTGTTATGTTTCATGTAGCATTCATTTACTTCAGTAAGTTTAGTAAAAATTATTCGCCTAACAAATCACAGTCAAAGTCATCAAAGTCATACAATCTTAGGCGTAGCCTAGTCAGTCATGCTTCAGCAATGTGATGGCGACTTTACTCGAAGCTTCTAAGGAGTTTTGTAGTCAACACGAAAAAACACGTTACGCCGCATCATATCACTTGAAATAACACAAATTTTGGAAAATAATATAGAGCAATGATATTTTACACAAGATATGTTACGTTCATAGTAAATGACGTTTAAAATTTGTTCCCGCCTTAGATAAATAACCTAAAGAGCATATAACACTAGACTACGTTTAAGAGTCGGGAGTCCCATACAAATACCCAATGTATGAAAATTGCAGCCTAGTCCACTACCAACTTAACAGATTCATGACGTATAACATACTGCCAACCTCATCGACATATCATCGTAATTAGTGATGTACTCACTAGCGAAAAGCTATCGATACTCGATATGCTATAGCTTGTATTCCTGGATTTCGTAGTAATATTTAATTTTTTTTTACACCAATAATAGATTAAAAATTAGGGTAAAATTTGTTTATTATATTGCATAACATTAATGTATAAGTAGGTGTTGAAATATTATCAATTTTGCTGTTGGAGGTTATTTATTTGATTCCGAATTGTATTGAGTTTTGTAATTAATTTTTGCTTGCACCACATCACCTTGATGTTATAGCTTTTCTGTCTTGTTGAAATCTTGATGACGATACTGCTGGTAACAAAGATAGGCATTAAAACACGTAAGTTACTAGTACTCAAAAAAAATGTGCATATTGGAAGAGCCTTGGCCAAGACGGCCGAAATCAGTTTAGTTCTATAAAACTATTACTACTTATAATGAGACCATTTGGTCAAAACTACATTAATAAATACTCAATAATGCTTACTTGGACAATAACTTTTTGAAGTAAAACTTCTTTAGGCGCGACTAAATTTTATCAGATTATTAGATCTTTTAATCTCTCCACCCACGGGAGTCTTAAGAGCCGACTGAGGGAATACCGAGGGAGTGGGCAGCAGCACTCCTTCGAGTATTAACAACATCCACTGCGATCGCCAACCCGCCTGCCAAGCGTGGCGATTACGGCACTATCCCCCATTCTTTGGGAGGCCTATGTCCAGCAGTGGACTTTAAAAGGCAGATGGATGGATGGATGGTGGCTACTGTTTTATTATAGAATAGCTGCTGAACGCCACTTCGAACATAGCTTCATTTTCTGTGCCGAACCCTAACTCTTTGTTAAAAATATAAATAATCTAACTCTTAAGTTACTCCATAAGACATCACTGAAAGTCCCGTACAAATTGGTCCAGCGGCCGGAACAAAAAATATAGGCATATCGTAAAAAAATATTATAATATACTTTCTGTCATATATTCATTTAGTAAAAAAACTGTTTAATTCAGATATTAGACACTTTCGTTTTATTTGTATAGATAGGATTTCTATGTTATAGAAAATTATTAATCATATTGTATATTATTTTAGACTAATGTAGCAATGGATGGGTTATCTCTTCCAAAGAGTCGATATTCATGATCATTGGAACAAAAATACCGCGATTCAGTTAACAGAATGGAGCATCATCACGCGACCCATCCAATAGTTATGTTCAGTAGTAGACTTCACTTCTTCTTTTCTTTCCTTTTTTTAGGTATTGTAGGGTTTAAGTAATAATTTGTTTGATCTGTATTTTAACAATTTGTTCTTTAATAATTTGTAATTGCAATTTCGATCAAGTGGTTGGCAAAAAAATCTTCCTACGCCTTCTACAAGCGACCTAGCATCTCAAACATACCACACCATTTTTTGTTAAGGAAGGAAATAAATGTACCTAACCGCAAAACCAATCATTAGGGGCAACAAATAGAGTAGTATCGGGCCCTCACCCACTAAATAAACCCACCATTATATTGGCGGACCACTGGAATACCTAATAAAAATAATCAGGCAACACAAATTTTGAAAATAAAACGTTTATATCGGATAAGTAGTTTCGGAGTTAATCGCAGACAAACACTGTGACAGGAAATATAAATACCTGAGTATATATGTTTATTATAGTAGGAAGTAGGATTAAAATGCCTTTAACACCCGCATATTACCTATGAATATAAAAAATTATATTTATTATCGTCGATAAAATGAAACTGCATGTATTTAAAATCTATTATTGTTTAACTTGTTACGTAAAAAACGCATTTTGAGGTCATAATGATACTGATACTGCGCCGCATACGTGAGACGATATATATATATATTTTTATTGCATGTAGTGGCAAACGAGCCACGGCCCATCTGATGGTAAATGGTAACCGTCGCTCATGGACTCAACTATACCGAAAGTATTATCAAGCCGCTGCTCACCATTTCATTTCACCGATATGAAATGAAGGAATAAACGGCTATCTCCTGCTACAGCCAAAACGCAACGATGTGCTTCATGGCCGGTCACACGGAAGATGGTGGTACCAACCCGCTCGGGCCCGATACCAAGTGAGTACTCCCACTTGGTACCTAGCCCTACCACCAGTCATGCAATGGATGATAATTGCTTACTTCCCTTAGTCGCCTCATACGATACCCGTGGGAATAATGGGGTGGGTAACACTTGTATTCTTAGTCCATCACCACACGGACAAAAATATATCATGCCTAAACATTTATTATGTACCTACCTACATTTATTCAGGAACTGCGGACTAACCTAAGCCATAGAAGATAAAAAATAAGAAGACCGGTACTTAAACACAAAGTGAAAAATGTGAAATCGAAAATAACAGTCACGAGCAGGATTTGAACCTGCATCTTCTGGATACCGTCCAGATGCTTTACCAATTCAGTCATCCTGACAATTGCTCCTGACTGCTAACTTCGATAACGCATCATACTTAACGTCTTTGGGTGACGCCTGCGCCATCTGTCGGAAAGTATTTTCATACATTATACCGACCAGGTAAACTTAATTTTACAATTAAGATTTTACCTAAAAATGCAAACCCTTTAAATATTTTTAGATATTTTTATATATATTTTTAGCATTTGACATGCTTAGCACTATACATTAAACACAAAGTGAAAAATGTGAAATCGAAAATAATTGTCAGGATGGCTGAATTGGTAAAGCATCTGGACGGTATCCAGAAGATGCAGGTTCAAATCCTGCTCCTGACTGTTATTTTCGATTTCACATTTTTCAATTTGTGTTTAATGTATAGTGCTAAGCATGTCAAATGCTAAAAATATATATAAAAATATCTAAAAATAAGACCGGTACTTTATAGATATATAGAGTCACGGGCCAACCAATTTGTCCGTGGAATGCTCCCCATCGGCAAAGCCTGGACGCCACCCTTAAATCATCAACTGCTCCGAAAGAATTTGATCAGTGTGGTGACGGATTAACTATAGAATATAATTATATTTTTAGTGCCTTGCTTTTTCCCAGCATGAATGCCAGCTCTACCTCGACCACAATTGATTATATCAATGTCGACCACGGACTATTTTTTAGATGGAGTACCTACTTATAGAGCATTAATTTGTAGAACATTGTATTTACTTATTACATACCAATAAGCCAGTGCCACCCGAACAAGGGAGAGGTTTTTCTTCCGACTTTCTTAACGAAATCAATATTAAATATTGAGGCCAGCAACTATATCTCATGCATCTGCCTGTCATATACAAAAATATTTTTTCATTTCCCGCTGGCAGCCCGTTTAAATGAACAAACCAACAAACACACTTTCTTTTCCGCTTTATTATATCATTTTAGATTTTAACTCGGGTAATTAGGGGCGCAGTAATTATGTAAAACGTCTTGAGCGCGCTTGAGTGTGCATAGGCACTATAGTATATACGAGTACTTGCCCATCAGGTTCGTATAACTATTCTCACAAACACATACACAGAAACAACATTTATTTACGTATTTTATTTACAATATAAGCTTAAAATGCAGTATAAACTAAATTCTTCAACTTAGGAAGGCGTTTATTTTAATTTATCTATTTTTAGTTACTTCGCGGCATGCTTCGGTGGCTAGTGGCGCTAACGCATATATTTTATTGTCTTGATACTCTTGATTTAGCGTGTAGTTACTCTGTAAAGACACGAACTGCCGAAATCAAAATAAGGGGTCGTCGAAGACGAGCATATATATCTCTGAAATTGATCAATACTTTGCTTCGCAATCGAATAAACAACGCGTTATGCTAAAAATTAAGTTCCAAATGCGTCGTGTTTTGCGCTATCACAGAATATTTCAAGCAGGCGACATAATAACTTTGTGCTACCTGATAATGGCTTATTTTCTATAAATAGTATCAAAAGCATGAAGCAGTGAGTTCACATTATCTCATCATTAAACTCATTACAACTTGCAACTCTTCTAACTAAAATTAAAGAGTCAAAAATTTCATTTACTTTCGGAAATCTTGTCTATTATAAAACAACAAACTTAACATTATGCGCAAACCATGGACGTAGAATAAGTCCATGGCGCAAACCGTCCAAATGTAAACTTAACGAACGTTTGTTCGGTTGGACGGTTGCTATTCGATAAAAAATATTACGACATCGTGCCGTGTGAAAGAGACAGTGACTACGCGATACCAGTCGTGTGAACGTGAACCCGGCTGGGGTCACGCGGCATTGTACTGCACGGTTCTGTGTAAAGTGTAAACGATCAAACTGTCGTTTAGTACCTGAGTAACGTTTGGAAGAATACGCTGACTTTTAGTTTGTTAATTCAAAATGGCTGACAATTTTTTTATAGATAACGAAATGTTAATATCTTTAGTTGAAAAAAAGCCCATTTTGTGGGATAAAACTATGGATCGTTATAAAAATCGCGCCGCAACTCAAGCGGCTTGGAAGAAAATTATGATAGTCTTGAATCCAAGTTTCGAGACAATGAACGAAAAAACAAGACAAGCCTTCAGTATGTATCTTTTATTAATTATTAATATTAATGGTTTACAAAATATACTATGTACATGTACATGTATACATATACCATTATTTTTGGTTCTAAGTCGGCCTTGGGATGATCAGGCGGAAAAATGCTCGCGTGTAATGTTCGAGCTTGTTCCTGGCCGCTATTCACACCTTTTTTTTTTTGTTTAGGCGGGAAAAAATGTACCTAACCGCACACCCCGTCGTTCGGGGCAACGAACAGGGTAGTGTGCCCGCACCCACTAAAGAAACCCGCCGTGTGCCGTCTCTCCGCCTGTGTTGACGGACCACTGGTACTGTGTTGGATTACTTCAGTTCACACCTAGCGCAAATAACTCACGTGTATTCGATCAGCTCGTGCTTAAAGCGAGATTTGACATAGATAATATAACCACTATGTTTAGGATTCGAAGAGTACAGACGAAATATTAATTCTGTTTAAAACATGATCGACTGGAATTTGGTAGTTGCTGCGCTATTAGCTGAAGAAGAAAAAAAATGGGAGCAAGTAAATACATGATCAAGCAGTCACGCGTGTGCTCGCGTTGGTCGTTAAGACAAATGTGATAAGGAGATTGGGTATGTCTAAAAGATAGTACTGTAGCTCAGTAGATTAGAGCACTTCCCCGGATAGGAAGGGACGCAGGTTCGATTCCCGCCTATACTAAAATACTTTTTTTCCTTATTCACAAATTATAATTTGTATTTTCAGCTTTGTTTTAATCGAATAAGGTTGATATTTAATTATCACTTAAAAAGTGCACGAGCATTTTTTGCCAGATCTGAATTGAGTTATTGAATCTTACTATTACAGACATGCCGCGCGTCCAGCTTCTATTGTGGCTCCTATAAAAAGGCTAAGTTGTTATGATTCACCATCATATAAGTTAGTTAATTTTTTCTACACTAGATATTCCCTGAAATATCTCTAGAAATAATTTATATGTCTAAAC
This sequence comes from Leucoma salicis, assembly GCA_948253155.1. Taxonomy (NCBI): domain Eukaryota; kingdom Metazoa; phylum Arthropoda; class Insecta; order Lepidoptera; family Erebidae; genus Leucoma; species Leucoma salicis. The sequence goes on along the minus strand of OX411814.1, from coordinate 23,313,758 downwards.
AACGTTTGCCGGGTCAGCTAGATTTTATAAGAAAAGAAAGTTGAGTCGGTGAGATGGCCGTGTACCTACATTTCCATTAAATCTGCAATCGCTTGCGCGGGCTCTCAAGCGTCGTTACTGTAAAAAAACTGTTATTTAAACAATAAAATAGACAGTTCATGTTCAATTTTATTTATTTGTATATATGCTATTTTCTTTTTTGATGTGGTAAATTAAAAAATAAAAGCCTAAGTTACTTCTTATAACATCATCGGTCACTAAAAGTCCCGTCCAAAACGATCCAGCAGTTTCGGAGATTATCCAGAACAAACAGACCGACAGACAGACAACCTTTCAAAATTGTTACCTACATTGAGTACTTTCATATGCATTTAATGAAAACCGTTACCAAGATATTTCAAAGAGGTATTAATTTTTTTATGTACTTAAGTATTTGTAATTTTTGCAAAATGGAACTTTCATTTTAGAAGGATGAGCAGGGGCTCATCCTTCTACTATATTAGTGCATATATTAAAATTGTAATTATTTATTTCGTCATAAATGATGACTTGCTTCATGCATTTTGGATTTTTATATTTGAAAGTACGAATGGGTGGTAAACGTTTGTATGGGTGTACTAGCTTTTTAATAAGTACTTCTAGAAAACTCTTTTTTTAACTAATATTTTAATATGATAACATAAATGATAGACACATGTATATGATCACCCTAAAAAATATACGCGATAAACATAGACAAATACATTTGTCACACAAAATGCAATAACCCATTAACCGACATGTACGCATATATCCACACAATATATACCTACACGTAATTGAAACCACGCACATAATTAGTGGCAAATAACATTACGAAACCCATAGGTATGTAGGTATATCTGCACTAAACCACGGCACAATGGTGTTTCAAGACACAATTTCTTTAGAATGAAGCGTCACTAATGCAGGTGCTCGGGGGACGATGTACACCAAAAACAAGATTACGTAAGATAAGATGAGTCTGAATTGAAAGCAATGACGATTCACGGTTTGAGGCCCCGTCCACTGTGACGTCATGATCTAGTTGAAGGTGACATGATCTAGTTGCCATGCGGCATGTCCACTCTTTTTCTGTCCTCCATAATAAGCTCGCATAATAAGCACAATTTTATCACATTTCCGTGTGGTGACGGACTAAGAATATAAATATAGACTGTAGACCAGACTGTTTATCATATATCTGGATAAATGTCTACAAAGGTTAAATGAAATGAATGTGGGAATTCAGATGGGCGACTCAGTGGTTAGGTCTCTGCTATATGCAGACGATGCGGTTTTATTAGCGCAGTCCGCGGCTGACCTGTAAACCCTAGTTGACGTAATGGCAGAAGATTGTAAGAAAAGGGGCATACGTGTGAATGTGAGCAAAACCAAAATAATGGTTTTTGAAAGAGAAGAAGCTAGAACAGATGTTAGAGTAGCAATAGGAAATGGTGTGCTAGAACAAGTGAATGAATTTTTATATCTTGGATGTGGATTCAGACGGGATGGAAGGTACACTACTGATGTAGAGAGAAGAGTGAATGCGGGAAATAGAGTGAACGGAGCATTGGGACAACTTCTCGGCAGTCATCACCTCAGCCAGAAGGCACGTGTGGCAATACACAACGCAGTGCTTGTCTCAACGTTATTGTATGGAAGCGAGAGCTTTTATGCAAAAAGGAGCATGAGAGTAAAATCAATGCGGTCGAAATGCGATCGCTGCGGAGAATCTGTGGAGTGAGGCTGGTCAGTCAGCATTCGTAACGATGACGTAAGAGAGCGAGTAGGTATGAAAGAGAGTATTGGTGTAAAGATGCGAAAGGGAATGCTCCGATGGTTCGGACATGTGGAAAGAATGCCGGACGAGCGACTGGTTAAGAAGATATACAATGCGAAAGTGGAAGGATTTAGGTACAGGGGGAGACCGAGACTCACCTACCTAGACCAAATCGGTCATGTATTGAAGGAAGGTGGAGTCAGGAGTCTCCGAAACCGGCGAGTGTGTATGAAGAGAGTTATGAATGTTGAGGAAGCGAGAGATGTATGCAAGAATAGAACCTCTTGGCACTCTGTTCTCTCTGCCTACCCCGCAAAATGATAAGTAAGTAAGTAAGTATGTCACCACCACATTCTTTCCCACGGGTGTCGTATGAGGCGACTAAGGGAAGTAAGCAATTATCATCCATTGCATGACTGGTGGTAGGGCTAGGTACTAAGTGGGAGTACTCACTTGGTATCGGGCCTGAGCGGTTTGGTACCACCATCTCCCGTATGACCGGCCATGAAGCACATCGTTGCGTTTTCCCTATAGCAGGAGATAGCCGTTTATTCTTTCATTTAATATCGGTGAAATGAAATGGTGAGCAGCGGCTTGACAATACTCTCGGTACCTATAGTTGAGTCCATGAGCGACGGTTACCATTTACCATCAAATGGGCTGTGGCTCGTCTGCCACTATATGCATTAAAAATAATATAATATACATACGCATACACACAATATATTTACATATACATTAAGTACTTACATATAATCACAGGCAAATAACATAAAGCGAAGCGGCATAGGGCAGCCCTCTGAATAGACCCGTCAAGACGGGTACTTGTAGGTCGTTGTTTAGTGCTCCTGGCCTCTTCATGGTGGAAATATATGATTAAGAGATTTAAAATCTCAAGAAACAAGTGAAAAATATTAAAAGTTTACACAAATGACACCAATTGAAAAGATCACAGATAGGCTGTCACTTCGTGGTAATCAGTTTAACCTGACCAAATTGGAAGCCAACTACAACAGTATGGTATAAGCCTATTATTTGTTAAGGCGTGAAAATATGTTCCTAACCGTACACCCCGTCGTTCGGGGCAACGAACAGGCTAGTGTGAGGCCCTCGCCCAGGTCTGGTATAAACCTAGGAAGATGATATCTATATACTTTTATAAAACTGTAATAGAGCTGTGTCTGTGACTGTACATTCAAGATATTTGAGAAAAAATGACTATAATAGGCTATATCCATCCATCCATCCATCAGCCTTTCAACGTCCACCGCTGGACATAGGCCTCCCCAAGATAATGCCACAACGAGCAGTCCCATCATGGGGGATAATGCCGTAATCGCCACGCTTGGCAGGCGGGTTGGCGATCGCAGTGGATGTTGTTAATACTCGGGGGAGTGCTGCTGCCCACTCCCCCGTTATTCCCTCAGTCGGCTCTTATGACTCCCGAGGGTAGAGAGGGGTGGGACAATTCTAAAGCCGGCCCCACACGGCCTAATAGGCTATATAGGCATGTCTAAACACAAAACAAATTTTTTTAGAATTTTGTCTGTTATTTTGTTCGCGCATCACACAAAAAGTACTGAAAGGATTTTGATGAAACTTTTTTTATTTTAAAGGCCTTGATTAGACTTACTTACTTATACATTTTATCCCGCTACTATATCGGGAACCTGAGATATAACCGAAAAACTAGAAAATTATTTAAACTAGAATTTTTGTAGAATTTATTTAAAAGAACTACTAAATGGATTTTGATGCAACTTTTTTTTATTTGAAAGGCCTTGATTTGACTTAAAAACTGGTAGACATTTTATCCCGCTACTATATCGGGAACCTGAGATATAACCGAAAAACTAGCTTTTGGCTGCGGCAAAGCCGCTGGCAAAGGCTAGTCAAATACTAAAACTAGAAATATTTAAACGTATCTAACCATCCATTCATTCGGAACGCCACAACGAGCGGTCCTGTGCCGACCGCATCCAACGGCTTCCCGCAGCTTTGACCAGATCGTCGGTCCATCTAGTGGGGGGCCGTCCTACGCTGCGCCGTCCGATACGTGGTCGCCACTCGAGAACCTTTCTTCCCCAACGGTTGCCGGTTCGTCGAGCGACGTGGCCTGCCCATTGCCACTTCAGCATGGCAACCCGGCGGGCTATGTCGGTCACTCTCGTTCTCCTACGGATCTCCGTATTACGGATTCGATCACGTAGGGAAATACCAATCATAGCCCGCTCCATGGCCCGCTGAGCGACTTTGAGCCTTGATACGAGGCCAACATTCAGAGACCACGTCTCTGTACAAACGTGTGTAAACGTATCTAACACCTATATAATAAAGTTACATATAACGTTGCTTGTTACAGTTAAACTGATTATGCAAAGATGGACGCATATAAGAGATAATTATAATCGATCATATAAAAAGAGGCAAGGCAATGGCATCAAAAGAGCAAAGCCTTATATTTACTCTAAGCAATTAGGTTTTCTGGAAAAAGTAATACAACTTCGAGAGCAAACAAGTACTGCTTCTACCGGAAACAACAACACAGAATCCGGAAATCACATAAATAGATCCGAAGAAAACGAAACATCTGAAACAAATTCTGTGCAGAGTACCGAAAATGTGGTGACAATGAATCCACGCAATCCTAATAATATACTTACTAAGAACGATGTTACTCCAAAAATTACGAAATTTACAGAGTTTTATTCGAATAACGAACATCAAGCAATTAATCGGCATCTATCATTTTTTAATTCAATATTACCATTATTAGACCAGTTTGACGAAGACGATGTCCTCGAATTTCAAATGGGAGTGCTGCAATTATTGAAAAAAATTAAAAATAATCGTCATAATCGTGATTCATCGTCTTTTAATTAACACCCTAACAAACAAAAAAAGGTGTTATAACTTTTGCGTGCGTATCTGATCTGATCATAACCATTTAATGGCTGAACGGATCTTGATGATCTTGATTCAATGATAAAGAATATAGTAACCTTGAAAAAATACTCATCTGGAATTAGTAGCAATCCAAATGCCTTCTAATATACAACACAGACACGATACCTATGTTCGGGCTCATTGAAATGGTCTCAATGAATACGCGATAAGGTGATAAGGTTCTGATAATGGAGTACAAATATTCAGCTAAAAATATCAGAATAACAATCGAGTCACAAATTCGGCGAGTACAGACCAGCTAGTGACTACAATAGCTTCTCTTCAAATCCCACTTCTGATAATAACTCCAATTCTCAGAAGTGTAAAGGATGATGAATGCGGATCACAAGATCTCGGGTTCTACGGCAAGAAATTATTAATAGCAGCTTGGGGTCAGGAAGTTGGCGGTGATTCAGTGACCTCTTCATGCATTCCGTAACTCGAAAAGCACGTAAAGCCGTTAGTCCTACTCCTGATCTCTCTCCAGTCGTGTACTGAATGGTATGCTATGGGACAATGAGAGTAAAGGAACAATGGGAGGGAAGAAACAGAGGGTGCACTTGTATTTACGCACAGACTCGTGCACTACAATACGTAGTCATAGTGTCTGTTGACACTGACCTCCGTGACTGAAATTACGGTCTGGAGATCATTAGGTAGGTATATTATTCCGGCGGACCACTGAAGTAATGTAACACAGTTCCAGTGTTCTGCCAATACAGGCGGAGAGACGGCACACGGCGAATTTATTTATGGTGAGAGACTACCCTAATCATTGCCCCAAACGATGGGTACATTTTTTCCCGCCTTATCATAATTAGGTTGGTATATTTATTATTATAGTTGATTGATTAAAATGACTTTTAGTAGGTACGAATTCATATTATATTGGGTAAATACCAAAAATATTCTTCTAATTACAATTATAAAACTTAAGTAATTTCAGTGTGTTTTCATTTATGTAGGTAGCCCACATTATTCGTAATAGCTAATTTTATTTTAGTAGTTCATAATAATCACAACTCCACACAAACATCTTTTATTGATAACAATATGCATTACTTACTTAATTGATGGATTCTGTGACCTGGTAACAAATAACTTAAGCTTTGAAGCTATACAACTCCCAACTCGCTGAAAACAATGCTTATTAATCATATGGCACCAGACTGCATCTACTAGAATGATACCCCCACAGACACATATAAATTTATCTTACGAAATGTCCCTCCCGATATATCCGTTATTAAAATTCGATCACAATAAAAATAATTTACACAACATAGATGCAGTTTCTGTATCTGACTCATCAACGTGCGATCTAGACAATTGCGTGCCAAGTAATTTTTTACCCCAGCATTCTCTCAAAGTCCTCACTCAGAATATTAGGAGCATATCTAAGAACATGACAGGATTTCTAACTATTTTTGCCAGAACTAAAGCTGAATGGGATGTAATTGCACTAACCGAATGCTGGATACCAAATGCACATGACATTCCACATAATTACTATATGACAAATAGAAATCTCACTCAAAATGAGGGCGTGGTTGTTTACATACACACAGACCGCAAGGTCACCGTAGAGGAACCAATTTGCACAGATGGTAACTGCCTTCAAATAAAAATCGATCGTAATACTGTACTACTCGCTATATACCGACCACCTGGGTATAGAGATATTAGCAACTTTCTGAACTCATTACATTCCATATTAAGTAATATCTCACACTACACTAGCATTATACTCACTGGCGATCTTAACATCAATATTCATGACCAGTTCCAAGATAAAGTAAAGACAGTTACCTAAACTTGTTGGCATCCCATGGCCTACTACCCGCCCACACTCTGCCAACACGGCAGAACGCTTGCCTTGATCACTTTGTCCTGAAAACGGGTCTCTCTGCAGCAACATTAGTAGCTAATTCTGCATTAACTGACCACGACACGGTGCTGTTGTTACTTGCCAAAAAATCCTCTAACTCACCAGTAACAAAAACCGCAGTGCGCATCAACTATGATCAGCTACATCTGAAACTAAAAAATATTGATTTTAGTGAAGTATATAAAACACAAGACCCTCATCTCGCTGCGGAGACCATGATTAGCCTAATTGGTCAGGTAATCGAATCCAACTCTAAGGTTATAAAAGTTTCTAACCGTAAAAAAATAGTGAAGGCATGGATAACACCTGGATTACTACGTTGCATCCGACACCGCGACTTATTACATAAACAGCTTAAAGTAGTTCCCAATAATGACATTCTGAGGTTAACTTATAGCAGGTATAGAAACTTTTGTAACAAATTACTTTCTACAATAAAAAATAACTATGATAAAAACCAATTAAATAAAGCAGGTACTAACATTAAACAAATCTGGAAAACTATAAACAATATTACTAACAGAAATAAAAAGAAGGAAAATAACTCTCACTTACTGTCTTCTGCAGCCACACCAATGCTCTCTGTCAACGCTGCAAATGAATACTTTGCCTCAATGGGCAAAAATTTAGCCGATAAAATAGTAGGTCACACAACAGAACATAACAACATGACACAAGTAACTAACAACACTTTGAAGTCTATGGTGATGTTACCGACAGATGAGGACGAAGTAGCTATGCTCATAACATCTCTTCGAAGTAGCTGCGCTGTGGGATCTGACGGTATTTCTAATAGTCTCTTAAAAAAACATAAAGACAGCATTGTACCTCCCTTAACATACATATGCAACCTCTCTCTTTCCACATGTCAATTCCCTAATTCTTTTAAACAGGCTATAATACATCCTATATATAAGTGTGGGGACAGAACCCGTGTCAATAATTATAGACCTATATCAGTCCTTTCTGGTCTATCGAAAATACTCGAAAGGATTATAAATAAGAGGCTTGTTAACTACATAGAAAAACGTGTTTTTTACCACTTTGTCAATTTGGCTTTCGACAAGGCAAACCCTCATCTGATGCGGTGCATGAACTAATCAACTATGTAGTTACTAAACTAGAAGCTGGACAAAAAGTCTTGGGTATATTCCTAGACCTTGCTAAGGCTTTTGACACGGTTTCTGTTCCCATACTGATTCGTAAGATGGAAGCGATGGGAATAAGAGGAGTACAACTGGCACTCTTCAAGGACTATCTTATTGGTCGAACCCAAAGAGTTAAAATGGATGATTACACTAGTAATGGATGCTCAGTTACCTATGGTATTCCACAGGGTAGCGTTCTCGGGCCGACTCTCTTTCTCATCTATATGAGCGAACTGGGCTCGCTCACTCTCCCTAGAGACAAAATTGTTAGTTTTGCTGACGATACAGTTTTATTATTTAGTGCTCAGTCATGGGAAGAGGTCTATAAGTACGCGCAGTCTGGTTTTAATCTTGTGTTGCAATGGCTAAGAAACAATGTACTAACACTAAATATTGATAAAACAAGTTACACAAATTTTTCCATTAAGAATAATGCGTTGAATGCTTCGTTATCATCCCAGTCTATAAAGGCACACTCTTGCAGTGAGCCACATAATAGCATATGCACTTGTCCTAGTTTAGTTAGCGCTAATAAAACAAAATATCTAGGTGTAATCATTGACTCTTCACTAAAATTTCAAGACCATATAAATACCCTTAGCTCCAGAGTCCGCAAATTAATATTTATATTTAAAAAGTTAAGACACGTGGCCGATGCTAAGTTACTAAGATCGGTATATATTTTAGTGCTTATTCAGTCCTTGCTCACCTATTGTATTACCGCTTGGGGCGGAGCCCCTAAAACAACAATGCTTGTACTAGAGAGAGCTCAGAGAGTTATATTAAAAGTATCACACTTTTTACCATACCGATATCCCACGGAGCAGTTATATAAGGATACCAGATTGTTAACTGTGCGACAGCTTTTTATACTTAACACATTGCTAAAACAGCATAAACAACTAACTTATAAAACACCTACTACTAATCATAAAAGGCGTTACAACCCCGTTGATCGTCGCAACACGTACTTCAAAACAAAATTTGCTAACCGTTTTTACTGTGTACTTGGGTGGTTTCCTATACAACAAAATAAACAGGAAAGTGAATATATTTAGTCTTACTAAGAATATATGCAAAAATGAATTAACAGCCTGGCTACAAGACTTAAACTACCACGAAACTGAAAGACTACTTACCTGTCCGGTTTAATTCAGTCGTAACTCAAATAACATTACCACATAACATACCACACCAACATTCACTCACACCTCTTACTAGTGTAAAATAAACTTCCTTATTCGACGACCCCAAGACTTCATAGTCGTAGGGCTAGGCAGGACACGCAACACATACACACACACACTAACACACACACACATGCACACTAAACACACACATACTCATAGATACACGCAAGCACTCACCCTTTAAATACTAGTTTCATTTACATAATAATTCCACTGAAGAACATGTGGCCTGAATGAGAGGAGACCTGGTGTCCTGAAATACAGACCTAGAGCCTAGTTTAGGCACCAGTCTCCCACAATATGAACCCTATTTAAGTATGTTTATGTTACTCTTACAAATCTATGTATTGTGGTGAGAAAAATAAATGATTATTATTCTCTATATTTATTTTACAACATATTTTACACATTTTTAAAGATATTATAAAAATACACAAACACTCACACAAACAAAAAATACAAACAAAAATACAATCAGCTAAATATAATAAATTTTAAAATGAATAAAATAGTAGGCCACCGACATCGGGTGCAGGGACCAAGCTGCCGGTGGTTAGGGCTCCTGAGACAGGAACCTCCTCACAATGCGTGCCGTGTCGAGGAGTACTGCCTTCTGCATCAAGCCCTTGATCCAGCTATGTACTCGTAACGAGAGTCTCTTTAGATGTTGGTCGAGACTCTTGGCGATCAGCCCATTGACTGATAAGACTATCGGGACAATAATTGTCGAGTCAACATCCCACATGTCGGCAATCTCGTGAGCCAAATCCAAATATTTAATTTGTTTTTCTTTTTCAACTTTCACGAGATTCTCGTCATGTGGAATAGTGGCATCGACAATGAGTGCACGGCGCTCTGATCGGTCTATCACCACTTTATCAGACTTATTAGCAGCAATAGTCCTGCCAGTAATGATAGACCGATCCCTGTACAACGTTATTATTATTATTATTATAAAGCATATTCTTGTTTTATTTTGTAACTTTTCATGTGTACGGTTTTCATATAACTTTTCAGTGCACAAGCACAGCCCCTTGATTGACGCACCCAAAACCGTCTGTTTTGTCAATACCAATATAAACTTACAACTAAGCATGAAAGCCACCATTTAATCCGTGTGGTGACGGACCTAGAACACAAGTGTCACCACCCCCATCCTTTTCCGTGGGTGTCTACAAGGCGAACGAAAGAAATTCAATTGACTCGCGGAAGGCGGTAGGCGAGGCGAGATGGTGTTTGGTGGGGAAGAGCGCTGGAGTGGTGAGGCGAGGAGTGGTGCTAAGGTTAACGCGCAGTGATTGCGAGTTCGAGCCATATATAATTAAGAGATTTAGTAAACGCATATTTTGTTCATTGTTCGTTATAAACTTAAAATTAACTACTTTTCAGTGTCAGCATTTTATTAGTCTATTTATCATAATAGTTTTCCCATTACATTCAGAAGTGGGTATAGTTAAACTAAAGAAGAAAAACAAATCAGTTTGAAGAGATTTGGTAGTACTACAGGACATCAGCCACACTCTAAGAGAACTAGAAAATCGTGTGATTCACAAGTAAGTCATAGCGTTATCGAAACTAGTTCGCGTACAGAGAAAGTAAGGAAAATTATTAATAGACAGGTAGATGAGTCAGTTAAAAGATGTTTGAATAATGAGGTTGGAACTAAGTTAACAAAACTCCAAAATACTGAGAAGTTAGTACCAGAGTTCGACCCAGACATCCGAGATTTAAATATAAAGAGTTGGATTAAGAAAATCGAGCAATTAGGCGTAATTTACCATTGAGATGACGACGCAAAATCGTTTATTTTACAATCGAAATTGACGGGACAAGCAAGACTATGGTTTAATAGATTAGTCATACGAACGTTCCTGGGAGGAATGGAAATCTATGATCATTAGAGCCTTTCCTCGCCCGCATGATTATGCCGCCTTGTTAGATGAACTGGTAGGTAGAAAGAAACTGTCATCAGAACCTATGACCAAATATTTTCAAGAGAAGATAGCTATGTGTTATAGATGTCAATTGAGTGATCAAGCTGCGGTGTCTTGTATTATAAGAGGTTTGCCATATGAACTTTGTGCAAACGCCCAAGAATTTCAATGCACAAACCCTGATGAGTTATATTAAGGTTTTCTATCGGCATTCGATTCTTACCAAACTAATATTATGAAAACCCAGAATCCACCTAGTAGAGTAACCGGCGCTTTTTTGAGTAGTGAAGGGCTTAGTAGTCAACAGAAAGACACGTCAAGGCCGCCACCGATCTGCTATCGCTGTAAAGAAGTGGGTCACGTAGCTACATATTGTAGTCTACCTGACAAGCGTAAGTGTTATAGATGTGGTCAACTGGGCCATGTAGCGAGTGCCTGTACAAGTGAGAATAATCAAGCGAGTGTTAAGAAAATTCAGTGCTTGTCACACCTGAACGATGTTTATAAACGCTGATGAACTAGTCGCATTATGCACTAGTCCATCATATTTATGTAACCCTGGCGATTGTCAACAATACCTAAAAAACATGAAAGAATCAATTAAAATTATGCATCTCAATATAAGAAGTGTCCAATGTAATTTTGATAGGTTTGTTATTTTTTTACATAGTACAAATATCTCATGTGATATGATAATTCTAACCGAATGCTGGCTAAAAAAAAATTCTTACAAACCAGAACTCCCAGGTTACACTAGTTATTATACGGATAAACACATAAACCAGAACGATGGTGTTATTTTATTGATTAAATCCACGTTAATTCATGAAGTTACCGAATTTGACTCTCCTTACGCTAATTGTTTAATATGTAAAATTAAGCCACTTGATATTACTGTACTAGCTATCTATCGGCCACCATCCAATACAAATTTGGACAGTTTTTTACAATTCTTAAATACTGTACTCACAACTGTATCTAGTCATAAAAATATTGTTGTCAAAGGTGACTTAAATATCAATATAATATCGCCCGAATTATCCACACAAACAATCGAGTATCTCAATCTTCTTGCGTCTCATGGACTTATACCTGCCCACGAACTTCCTACGCGTAACCAGAGCTGCCTCGATCATGCAATGGTTTAAATCGACCTTATCGACCACTACTTTGGTATTTGATACAGACATAACGGATCACAGACCCGTACTTATTAGTTTTGATTCACTGCGACACCCGCCACAATCAAAAATCAAAATTAAGTAAGACTAATGTTGATTATCGCGCAGTAACTGCTGATGTTTTGGATGCCAACTTTAATTTTCTTTTAAACATTTAGGACCCTAATATGGCATGCGACCTTCTTATTTCAAAAATCAGATTTTTTATTGAAAAACACTCGCATATTGTTTCTTTTACACCAAAATTTAGAATACTTAAGCCGTGGATTACCCCTGGCCTTCTAAGATGCATCCGTAACCGCGATAATATGTCTAGGAGGTCTAAAAGTGAGCCAAATAATTACATACTCAAAATCAATTATACTAGGTATCGAAACTTTTGCAATAAATTGCTAAAAATCCTCAAGAGGAGTTACGAAAAAGCCGAGTTCGACAAAGCAAAAAATAACCCTAAAGCTACATGGAAAATAATAAAAACCTTAACCAACTATTCGAACAGCAAAAACACATCTTCTGTCGATCTTCTAAAGATAACTCCTGATAATGTGGTCTCCATAAACAGCGTTAATGCCTTCTTCTCTAACGCTGGAAAAGCCCTAGCTGAAAAAATCATCCCCACTCTTCACACATATCCAGTGTCTTCTGATACCTGTTTAATGCTAAACTCTCTATCCATTCTTCCCACTGATGAATCAGAAGTCCGTGAAATCATTCTGAGTTTACGGTCTGACACAGCTGTAGGATGGGACGGAATTCCGTCCCATCTATTAAAATCCTGTTCTCGTGTTTTGGTCCCTGTCATCACTGACATTTGTAATTCCGCAATTGCAACTGGAATATTCCCAAAGCACTCAAAAAAGCAATTATCCATCCTATTTTCAAGAAAGGAGATATACTTAGTCCAAATAATTATAGACCTATCTCAGTATTGTTAGGCCTTTCAAAGGTCTTGGAGAAGATACTCAATAGGCGTCTGGTCGATTTTATAGAAACCTTTAATATTTTAGCTCCCAACCAATATGGTTTTAGAAGAAGCCGATCGACTGAAGACGCAGTTTCTTTGATTGATGTCACGGTATCTAAACTCGATGCTAGAAAGAAGTGTATAGGTGTATTCCTAGATATTTCCAAAGCTTTCGATACTGTTTCAGTTACTCATCTACTCTCCAGGATGGAAAAGATTGGAATTCGTGGTCTTTCGCTTCAAATTATCAAAGATTATCTAGATGATAGAACACAATGTGTTAAAATAGGTAACTTTATAAGTGATGACACTTCTTCCCCCGCCTTTGGAGTTCCACAAGGCTCCATTTTAGGCCCACCCTTTTTCTAACATATATTAACCCCCTCTGTAAGTTAAAGCTCCCCAACTGTAGTATTTTTACGTACGCAGATGATACAGCGCTCCTAGTGCATGGAGATAATTGGAGCACTGCCTTTTCGTGCGCAGAACAATCTCTAACTGCAGTTATTCGATGGCTGTCCAATAATCTTCTGACAACCAATTTAGATAAAACCTTCTACTTAACATTCTCGTTGGCGGCAAGCACTCTACCTACTCCTAGGTCTTTTGATCTCACAGCACATCAATGCTCATGTGATCACTCTCTGGAGTCTTCATAGATGAGTTACTAAATTGGAAAAGTCATCTAAGTAACATAACGTGTCGGGTACGCAAACTTATTTATATTTTTAAACGACTCAGACACTCCGCCAATATGATTACTTTAAAATCAGTTTACTATGCACTGGTACAATCTCTTCTCTCATATTGCATATCAGTCTGGGGAGGTGCCTGCAAGACTCATATGATACATCTAGAACGTGCACAGAGAGCTGTCTTAAAAGTGATGACAAATAGACCATTTAGGTACCCTACTTCCCTACTTTACAATGACTCTAAAGTCCTCACTGTGAGACAGCTGTTTATTCTGTCTATTGTAATACGCAAACATGCCTCGTTGCATTACAGGGCTGAGAATATTAACAAAAGAATAAATCATCGTATTTGTACCATTCCTAAATTTAACTCATCTCTAGCACGCCGACATTACAAAATTTTAGGCGCTCATTTATACAATAAATTCAATAAATATTGTAACATTCATATATTAAACCATTTTAAATGTAAAAAACAGATGATTAATTGGCTGTCTAGTGCTGATTACAGTGAAACGGAGGATCTTCTAACTCTATCTCCCTTATAGTAATATTTATTTTTACTCATTTCCAACACACACACACACACACACACACACACACACACACACACACACACACACACACAAACACATACACACACATACACACACCTCAGAGTATTTTAAATCATTCCAGAAGCACTTGCATTGTTTAGCATCCTCTGAACCAATTTATTTTTTAAAAGTGTCCGACTATGTGGAAAACGCTGGCTTCCGTAACACAAGTTTAATCTTAGCTCGGAAGTCAGAGTTTAACCAGGCATGCAGTACTATGTTTATGTTTACTAACTTTATTGTATGTAAGTGTTATCATTATGTTTGTGTCAACAAACATTATTTATTATTATTATTATAAAAAAAAGGTTTATATGAAAGCTTATTTAGATACAGGTAGCGAACTCAATGTAATTTATTTAGGGGCGGCTGACGCCCTTAAACTGAAAATGACGCAGAATTTTGCGGAAAGAATCGCGCGAATAAAATTCACAGTGCGTGCTAATACTTAGTGTTTTAAACAAGTCATCTATTATTATTACGTAGGTATAGAAAATATTTAAAATATTGAATAATACGTACCAAAACCATTTACAAAAATACTTTAGGTTTTGGCCCTTAGTGAACTATAACTCCTTAAAAAACTGTTATGTTTTTTATAGTGCTACAATCAAAGATTGCGAGAAACAGCCAGCATTAACCACTAAAAAAAGAATAGATACCTATCTAAATATGATAATAAAAACCATTAAAGGTTATCACAATTTACATACCCACTACTTTTAAAACATTTGTTCTTTTTCAAAGGTCATTTACCCGTTACAACTGCGACAGCCGATTTTATTACGTCTGGATGTAATTTTTTTTATTGTTATAATTACACAAGTAGTAAGGTCAGGACCTCAAAGATGGCGGTATATTGTAGCAATTTTCGCTTATAATAACTTGGGTAGGTATCTAGTACGTAAGTAAATTAAATACGATGTTTGTGTAGTAGGTACGTATCTACTTGATATCGGTTTTGCTGAGTCAGAAATGTCCCATGGAGTAGACAATCAACTCTATGCTTTTAACCGTCACTGTACTATAATCAGTCCTGGATTAGCCAATAAGCTATATAAGCAATTGCTTAGGGCATAGGTACTGTCTAGGGGGGCACCAAAGACGACCGAGAAAAAAAAACGAGTACACAAAAGATAATAAATTGTTATGATGAAGAAAAGCTGACTTATGTGCTTATTTGAACCTATTTATTGCGCGGGATGTTGACAGGGTAGAGAGGACAATAAAAAAACGGGGGAGTTCATAAACAGCAATTTTCCTACATAAAAAAAACCGCCTTCAAGAGACACCCAAGAACTAAAAAGCAAAACATTTGACTTGAAACACATCAGTAGGTGTCTAGCGCGGAAATCGTATGTAAATACCAATTATGTTTTGCTTTTTAATTCTTTGAAAGGCGTTTTTTTTTAGTGGTGGTTATATTTTGCTTTTAGTGGTTTTTTTTATAATATAGGTGCGTAGGCTAGAATAGGTGGTGCATGATGGGGAGGTCTTCCTTGGGCGCATCGGGTATGAGAAAGCGTCGAGCACAGGAGTATGAAAATGACAAAGATGAGCGCCTAAAGCGCAGAAGAGAAAGAAATAGAGCACAGCGTCTCGGAGAGCCTTCTGAAGACCGTATAGAAAGGCTTTATAGGTACACAACAAAATGGGTACGCCAACTAAACACTGCTCTTATGGGACAGAGAGGTTTCGAAGTAAGCGAAGAAAGATCATCAATGTAAATAACTTTTTAGATTTATGTTTATTTTTTTAAAACTGCTCAACCGATTTTGATAAAAATTAAATGGGACCTCTGAAGTAGCATCTACCAAATAAAAAGAATTATTGAAATCAATTCATAATCGGCGGAATAATCGCGTAACAAACATACAAAAAACATACCTACAGATGAATTGAGAACCTCCTCCTTTTGGAAGTCAGTTGAAAATATAGCCGAATCTTAGGACAACTTGTGAAAGCATGATGTGCCGACCCCACTTAGCATGGGATAATGGCAGGAGGAACAACACATACATATTCTTACAATACGTATTAACTTTTTTTTTTCATAATACTTTCTGATATTTACGCAAATGTGAATGTGTGCATTTTGAAATAAAACTACGTTTACGGAATCTATCGCGTTTACTTGTTTTTACTATTATCCCGACGTTTCGAATACTTTACAGCATTCATGATCACGGGTGGACTTAGATGATAGACGTCCAAGGCTGATAATTATGTTATTTCAACGGGTTCATCTACCCACAGTATATGATTTTACAACATTTTTTTTATTCATGCGTCCATGATTTTTGCTTTATTTATTTTAACCCACTTAATATTCGTTTAGAAACACAGTGAAAATATCTACTTCAAATTTATTACGCTTACAATATATGAGTCTTTAAGTTAGTATATTAAAATGAGTATAATACTCCTCTTTAAACTGTAAAATTTTGTTTTTATTTAGTGCTCAAAAATTCTACCACAAACTACCAATTGCTACCAGTAAGAAGAGAATCTTGGTTATTAGTTTATATTATTAAATATATTGATTTTGCCAAAAGCTAAGACTAAAAAGCTACCACCTGATTTTTTTTTCATTAATTTTTTATAATTCACTTAAGGATAGGGGGGCCCACAGGGGAAGACTGCTTAGGGAATCAAGTTACCTTAATCCGGCACTGATTATAATGATAGATTGTTGCCTCGGAGAAAATCTCCCAAGCATTCAGGTTTCCTTACAATATTGGAATGGATTCCTTATCGCAAGTCATCATTCTGACAGAGGAGCTAGACCGAAAAAAGTGTAACAATGAGAAACGACACTAAAAACCGACATCTTTTTGCAGAGATTTTTGAGGCACTTTCCGATCACCTAGGTGAAACTAACTTTTTCAAACGATTCAGCTTGCCATAAATTTTTAAAATTTGCAAAAATA
The DNA here is from genome assembly GCA_948253155.1 of Leucoma salicis. NCBI lineage: Eukaryota > Metazoa > Arthropoda > Insecta > Lepidoptera > Erebidae > Leucoma > Leucoma salicis. Next base: position 23,296,485 of record OX411814.1, on the reverse strand, counting down.
TTTATAATTTTAACGTTACATAATTCTCTTATTTATTAATATAAATAATCATTTTTTCGTGATAAAAAGCAAACATATGTATCCTACCTACTTCAGTTAAGTACCATAAACCACTTAGGTATTACTGCAGTAGAATGAAATAATAATGACTATACAATTTTTAGCTACCTATTTATAATTAAAAAACAAAATAATTATACCAATTTTTTTTCACTATAATAACATTTGTGACGTTTATCTGCAATACCAATTTTATTCCCATTTCTAATCATTAAATTATTTCATTTTATGATTCATTTAATTATTTTATACCGACTCCTTATTTTTTATTTAATTATTAAGTACAATACAGACACATATACAAACATTTATATGAACCTATTTATTGCGCGGGATGTTGACAGGGCAGAGAGGACAATAAAAGAATGGGGGAGTTCATATACAGCAATATTTCTACATAAAAAAACCGCCGTGGGGCCGGCTTTAGAATTGTCCCACCCCTCTCCACCCATGGGAGACGTAAGCCGACTGAGGAATATCGGGGGAGTGGGCAGCAACACTCCTTCGAGTGTTAACAACATCCACTGCGATCGCCAACCCGCCTGCCAAGCGTGGCGATTACGGCATTATCCCCCATGACCGGTCCGCTCGTTGTGGCGTTCTCTTGGGGAGGCCTATGTCCAGCAGTGGACGTTGAAAGGCTGATGGATGTATGGAATACAAACATGAAAAATATTATAGCGAGAGGAAGCCTTTATTTTCTGTCAGGTGGAGTCAGGAGTATCCGAAACCGGCGAGCGTGTATGGTTAAGTTCTCGTAGAGTTAAAATGTTCTTTGGGTACATTCTTGCCCGCCTTAATAAAAAAAAAGTTATGTCTCGGGTCCCCGATACAGCAGCGTGATAAAATTTATAGCTGTTTTTAAGTCTAATCAAGAGCTATCAAAATTTACATCAAAGGTTCGTGATGCGTGAACAAACAATCAGTTAAAATAACACGAAGTGTGAAAATGAGAAATCGAAAACTTGCATCTCCTGGACCGTCCTAATGCAGCCGTCGTGACAATTGCTCGGGACTGCTAATTTCTATAACACATTCATTCTTAACGTCTTGGGCAAACTCTATGTCTGATCTGTTCTCTAGCTCAGTATGAGCTACTTTGAATGATTTATATTATCGACTTAAATCTTTATTGAGAACACAAAGTGACAGGAGTAGTCTTGTATCCATACCTACTTTATAATTAAAAAATTTTTACCATTGTTCAACGCAGCAGGTATTGATTTTTTTAAATAAGTAAGTATATTTTTTATACGAGCATATCTGATTTTTTTAATTTACTTTCATTTTAAACTTTTTAGTTAAGTATTATACGTTAAAATTATTTTGTACACATAAATTCGCGTGACGTATTTTTTTTATACTACATGGCAAGCATACGGCCCACCTGATGTTAAGCGGTTACCGTAGCCTATAGACGCTAGCAACACCAGAGGTATCACTCGCGCGTCGACATCTCCAAATAAAGTGATAGGAGGTGGATAGGAAGGATAATAAGGAGACGATAGGGAGGGGGTTTGGACCTCCGGCGCTCTCACTCACCATACGAAACAACGGTAGACGTAACTACCGTTGTCACACAATGATCTTTTGTGAAAGGGTGGTACTTCCCCGATCGAGCCGGCCCATTCGTGCTGGGATAAGTAAGGCCACTAGAATTTAATTCTTTTTAAATTTAAATTTTTAAAGTTTGCAGTGTTGCCTTTAAAAATAAATCTTAGTGGTGCCTATGGATTGCCCTTAGTAAACTCATTGACGCAACTCCCCGATTATTTATACCTACCTACTTGATAAAAATTTAATTATAATTATGAATGGAAACTAACACAAATGTAGTACAGTGTTTATCAACACACAATGATCCGATAGTACAACTCGACGACCTCTGGAGATTGACAATTATCGTGGATTCGATTCCTAGAAGCTGGGAAATATACAGCTAGCCAAGACGGCAAGACCGTATACGTTCGTAAAAAAGACTACAAACACAAAAAATATTATAGCGAAAGGAACTCATTCTTTTGTCAGGTGGAGTCAGGAGTCTCCGGAGCCGAGCGTGTATGAAGAGAATTATTAATGTTGAGGAAGCGAGAGATGTATGCAAGAATAGAGCCTTTTGGCACTCTGTTCTCTCTGCCTATCCCGCAAGGGAGATGGCGTGATGATAAGTAGTACCTACCTACCTAAGTAAATAGTAATAAAGCTGGTTTTTTGGTTTTTGTTTATTTAAACTCGCTCGCTACTAAAAATACCGAGTGGATTAAAACTCGTCTATTTATCCATGATGATCATGCACTATCTAACATTGCGCTGTAGTGCAGTTAAGGTTCCTAGAGTTAGACTTTCTTGCCCCAGCATAACCCGGTTCGTTCGGGAAAGTACCATTCTCTCATGGACAATCAACGTAAAGCAACATTAGGTAGTCCTCTTACTGTTTTTTCGGAGCAATCGCTTACCATCTGGAGGGCCGTATGCTTTTTTGTCACGTAGTATAAAAACAGCATCACGCCTGTATCCCGGTCGGGAAAGCCAGAGGCGTACCTATTACACGCCTTTTTTTTTTTTGTTAAGGCGGTAAAAAATGTTCCTAACCGCACACCCCGTCGTTCGGGGCAACGAACAGGGTAGTGTGGGGCCCTCACCCACTAAAGAAACCCGCCGTGTGCCGTCTCTCCGCCTTTGTTGGCGGGCCACTGGAACTATGTTACATTCCTTCGGTGGTCCGCCGGCGGACCTATTACACACCTACGGTACGCAATGGGATTTAATCCCACGTAATAGAGGGCAAGCCTATTGCCGTCTACCGGTTACATTTCCAAACTCCGGATTGCTACTGAGAATGTTTCTTTTTACGAAAAAGCTCAATAGTGCCCGACTCGGGCATCGAACCCAAGACCTCATGATCAGCAGTCGCTCACACTACCGACGCATTATACAAAAGCTACAATTCTACCACCAGATAGTATGCACATGGAAGTCTTCGGATTCAAGGTGGTGTTGTTTAGCCGCCTTCTACGACGCATACCTACCTCTAGTTACGGATGACATGTTGTATTCTTAGTGATAGGTAGTCTGAAAACCAGATTTCTCGCCGACTGTTTTGTACTGAATTGGATAGCTGATTCTACTGCAATTATCGTCACATTTATAAGAAGAAGTTCTCATGCGATTTATCGTGGCGAGCGGACTTATAATTGAATATCGCGTGCAATAATCATGATCTAACTCACCTTATTATGAATGAATACTTGTTAAATTATTTCATTTATGTTCAATATAAAATTTCCCACTTGTGATGGAGCTATGAAGCAAATCAGCCAACTCCAATACTTAGTTTTAACTTGTAAAAAAAAAAAAAAAGCTGTATCTGTACATTTAAGATATTTGAGAAAAAATGACTATAGGTATGTCTGAAGTCAAAACATTTTTATATATATTTAAAGTAACATAATCGGGTTGTTTTTCGCGTATAAATTAGGTGAAATTTTTAACTACCTTTAGCCTAACGTTTCAACTGCGTTGCAGCAGCCGTGGTCTCGGGACAACTGACTATTGCAAGCCGCTATGGGCAAGCTATTGTAAAAAGTTACTATTTTTATAGATTTTTTGTACGTTTGTTTGTTCATGCATCACGCAAAAACTACTGAACGGAATTTGATGCGACTTTTTTATTTGATAGCTCTTGATTAGACTTGCAAAACTTGTATACATTTTATCCTGCTACTACATTGGCAACCTGAGGAGCCGCGGGCAAATGCTAGTAAAATTATAAAGGTCTGCCGTTGGATGCGTATCACGAAAAAACTACTAACAAAATTTAAATTACATAAGCTTTCTAAGTTTTATTTCTTAGCTAAAAAAAGAAAATTCTTCAGCCTAACTATTATAAAACTGTAACAGATCTGTGTATGTACATTTAAGACAAATATTTGAGAAAAAATACTGTTTAAATTATTAGGTTACTTAAGCGTCCCTGAACATAAAAAATATTTTTAGTTTCTGTTGACCTGTTTGTTTGTTCGTACATCACGCCAAAATTACTGAACTTATTTTGATGCAATTTGTTTGATAGCTCTTGATTCGACTTTAAAACTAGTATAAGTTTTATCCCGATAATATATCGGGAACCTGAGATATCAAAAACTTGTAATCAAAACTCCTGAGGAAGTAGGATACGAGTGCAGTGACTAAATAGGTATCACAGTTTGTTCTTGGTAGCATTTATGATGAAGTGGTCACCACCGCACAGTCCTCAGAAATGCCAAAAGCATTTCTGTCACCTACCATGATGATGTACTTTTCTTATACTTATGTATAAAGGCGTATCATAGTGCTCAAGGTAAGCTTACACCGTAAACTTAGATCTATGTCATAGACCTATCAATAGAATATACTCGTTCCAAAATCTAGATACATAGGAAAATTAAAACTTCAAAGTTATAAGTTCTTATATATAATTTATTGCAGACACAGTCCAGTGACCCCGCTGAACTGAATTTGGTGTACCATCCAAGTTTGAAATTAGAAAATTACCTAACTTATATACAAGTATACATATATATAGACTTAAACAAAAAAAATAACCAATTCCTTCTAAAACTGAATTATGTGTAAGGCTATTTACGTCGTTTATACCCATCACGTATTTTCGACTTGTTATATCTCACTTGTTAGTTACAAACAAACATAGCATCACGCCTGTATTCCCCAAAGGGGTAGGCAGAGGTGAATTACACACCCACGACTCGCCCAGCTGTTTAAGTCCCACGTAATAGGGGGCGAGCCTATTGACGTCTACTGGGCACATTTCCAAACGGGCTGCTACTGAGAATTTTTCTTTTTAAGAAAAAACTCAATAACATTTGCCCGATCCGGGGATCGAGCCCGAGACCTCATGATTACCGCCGAGGCAGTTAAAAATATTTTTTGAATATTTAATTGAAGTATTCAAAAATCATCAATTCACACTTCGAGGAATAAATTCAAGAATTGAAGTCGAATAGGTACCTTTGACGTGAGGCAGCACAAGTCGACAGCTTAAAACAAATTTTACTACGCATTTAATAACAGGGTTTTAAGTTTTAAAAAAAAATCTTACAATATATAGATACTAAGGTACTAACATACCTGTAAATTATAGAATTAAAGATTCCAATAATTTTAATACTATTTTTCATATAGCGTTTCAAACTGTCAACGCGCTCAAAACGTCAAATTATAAGAACACATATATTGTGTAAAAAAAAAAAAAAACGAGATCATTGTTTTTATGTGTAAAATATATACGATAATTGCTTTAGAGCTCAAATTTAGCAAGTATTGAGTACCCATTGTCGACTTCTTTTTGATATTTATTGGCAACACCTTATCGTGCAGTTTAGTTAGATTCCACTAACACAACTAAAAAAATTACGCCGTCACGAATCTAGAGTTCTAAGTCTACTCTATGCAGAAGTATTACTATGTGTAGAAATAATATAGAATCGGTGGTACGAGGCCAAGCGCAGCGGTGGGCGATTCACGCTTGTTCGATTCGCAATATCAAATACGATATCCTGTTGTTTGTACTCGCCTTTCAGTCTTTACATACAACATTTAACACAAACCTCCAATCTTTTGTCGAGAACTCAAGATTTTTACAGTCGCTTTAATACAAAATAAGTACTTCGTTGTACCCGTACCGCAGGCTTCCAGATATATTCTCAAATTTTTATTCTTTTCTAGATTTTTATGCTTCAAGATAAAGAAGTCTAAACCATAGATACCCAAAGATAAGAATGCATATTTGCATAAAACAGAAGTTCTACTTCAAAATGAAGTCTTCGATTAACGCGCTCACAAAGCTTTATAATGAACACAGCTGGTGTGATTCATATTAGAATTTAACATATAAATTATCTACAAACATTCGCCAACTAATTGTTAAGTAACATTGATATCAATTTACAAATATTTTCTCTAAACTTTCCAAACCATACGAGGCGCGGAAGACCACAGTGTCACAGTGTATCAATGATTTTTTTTTAAGCACATCAAGTACTTTTTTTTTTAATAATAATGAGATTTTTCTGGACTATTATATTCAAGACGATTTTAATTTAATTATAGGTAACAATTTCTATTATAGTAATAATTTTTATTATTGGTTAGTTCCCAGTAATAATAATAATTAATTAATAAATATGTAATTAATTACCAGTACTAGTTAATTAATTACCCCCTACAAAAACCGGCTTACCTTTTTATGTGTGTGTGTGTGTGTGTGTGTGTGTGTGTGGTATTAACTATTAATAACAACGGAATAATCACAATACACGATTTACTAAATCAGAGCCCTACAGAAATTGGGTGAAAAAAAATCGTGTTGACATTTTGGGGATAACTATTGTAATATTAACATTTTATAAGAGCATGGGAGAAAATGAAGGTATAGTTGCCACACTGACTTCCTGCAATTCCGATAACTATCATGGATGCCATCGTTACGTTTTACAAAAATAGATATAAATCATCCATGACTACTCTGTACACCCACAGACTGCTCTATACGTTAAAATGGAGCACCACTAGTACTCGAGACACAGAATAATGACTAGGTAGTTATTGAGGGAAAAATTGTGTAGTTACAACTAGTATTAAATAAAAATTGTTTATAGAAATAATTCTTATTTCAGTTACCGCCCATTAATATGAATAAATCCACTTACACGAGAGCATAACAGATACTCAAAATGTTTCTGTAAATAATTTTATGCAAACGAGCGGATACGACGCACGCACAAGTATTTCAGTCTGCTTTAGGCTTTTCTCAAAATACCCACTTTTGTTCGTGTCAGTCCTAAACTAATTTCATCAAAAATATCCAAGTCCGTTTAAGATTGATAAAATTTAAATAGAATCATGAAATCATCAGGTTAAGAAACCGACTGTCAGTCAAGTAACTGCCGCCTCACATAATAACTTAAAGTAAACAAATACTAAAGTTGTTAAGATTGAGCAGCATTTTAAGAATATGCTATCTGTTTAAGCATTCTAGTAAAATAATAAATAACAATAAATCAACAACAAATACTCACTACTACATTTTGTGGAAACATAAATTAACAGTAAACGCCGAATGTTGGCCGCCCGGCACGAACACAATATAACGTAACTCGAATCGTGAGAATGTTGTAAATTAAAAGTGTATTTTCAAGTTTTTTATTTTGATTTATTTATTTATTAATGATGTCTTATTTTTTAGTGCAACTAACTCGGTCCCAGCTCCACATTCTCAAACATTTTCAATCATAATGTTGGCTTATAACAGCTTATCTCCTTCAGAAATATTCTGCAACGCAGCATTTTGTTCCGCGTCAGAGGCATTTCGTTTTTTTTTTGTCTTTTCCATCCACTCCAGCATTATTGACGAAATAAGCCTTTTTCGAAAGAGACTCCATAATTTACAAACAAATATAATAAATTATTAGCTGTGTATTCTAAAAATAAACGTTCCTATTTTTGAAAGTATGTAGGTATGTACTTCTAATTAAAACCTTTTTTGTGGTCGCGGCGTATTTAGGTTATACTTTTGAATAAGCTTTGAAATATTAGTAGGTATTTTAAGAAAAAGAAAAACTACTTTTACCGAATCTATCGCGTACCTCGACATACGCGCGTCGGTGTGCTCGTAACGCAGTACAAAATCGGACCCGGGGCGCTCTAAGGTTTAATAGATATGAACATGAGATACATTCACAAAGTTAGATAGTAATATTTTAATTACACGCAATAGATACCGTGACAGTATTAGAATAATATCCTAGTCATCTTCAACAATAAATTCGGATGTTGTAACTCCTAAAGCAAACCATCTCGCTGGAAAAATACCAAGGTTTAATCTCTTAGTTCACATACTTAATATATGTTACTCATTTCGTATTCTATTATTAAGGCAAATAAGATTACATATATATAAAAATATTCTATTAAATATTCTAAATTAAAAACCTTGACCTCGAAAATAAAAACGCTGAAAAAGTTCTTCTAAATAATTTACATATTTTAAAAGACATGGTAATGCCACAGTTTTACAATCCCAGACAGTTAGGCAACGAATGTACTTACGTAGAGCAACAGCGCAGATCGCGACCCTCGATATCGCTTATTTGCGCACTCTAATGGTGAACGCACACTTATCCGAGCCGAACGCGTCGAACGAAACGAATAACGAATAATTCGTTTCGTTCGTATAAGTGTGCGTTCACCATTATGTTGAGGGCCGTCGCGATCGTGCAAATCGCGAGCGAGTTTTAGAGAATCGTTGATAATATTAATTGCGCTGTGTACAGATGTGCCTCGACAGCAAAATACGACAAGGATTTAAGCTTTCATAGATTTGACGTGACGTAAGTTTATTCCTATAATTTCGTATTACCTACCTAACCAAATATTATTTAGTAGGCACTATACAGTATACTATTTATTTCGTATAAATTAATAGTACCCGTCGTGTACATAGTTATATAGTAAAATTGAGTTGAGGCTATAGAATACCTTCAAGAAACTTCGTGAAAAAAATTACAATCGGCATTATATTTGGTATGTAGGTACATACGCATCGCGTCGCAATGACCTTGTGTGAACCTAGGTATATATTCATGTAAAAAGGTGTATTGTATGCAATATTTCGGGAACATTTACATTTTTGATCTTTTATATTAATTTTTATATTTAGCCTTTGCTTGCGGCTCCGCCGCAACCAAAAGCTACTTTTTCGGTTGTATCTTAGGTTCTCGATATAGTAACGGGATAAAATGTATACCAGCTTTTAAGTCTAATCGAGATCTATCAAATAAAAAAGTTGCATCAAAATCCGTCCAGTAGTTTTTGTGTGATGCTCGAACAAACAAATAGACAAACAGATAAACAGACAAAAATTCTAAAAAAAATTGTTGTGTTTAGACACGACTATATAGCCTATTACAGTCATTTTTTCTCAAATATCTTAAATGTACAGACACAGCTCTGTTACAGCTTTATAATAGTATAGATTATTATCAATAAAAATGTTTGTCTTGTATCAGCTCATAGTTTATATTTATTTTAAGGATGGGTTTCTTTCCAGGTGCCAGTTATCAAACAGACAATAATAGAAAACTGAAAATATCTAAAAATAAAGTGTCACGAAATATCTGGCAGTGCAACACATGTAATGTAATGCTTAAATAAATAAAATAAGTAAATATTCACGGACATTTTCACACAACGTCCTCTGGTCCCAAACTAAACGCTAACGCACTAAACTAACGCTTGTGCTATGGGTATCAGATTACGGATATAATACATATATTACTTTTTTTGTAAAACACATAAATATATATATAATAGATAGAAAACACCCAGACGCAGTACAAATATCTGTGTTCATCATACAAATAATTGTCCTGAGTGGGAATCGAACCCACGACCTCGTGCACGGTAGTCGGTTACATTACCGACTACGCCACGAGGCCCGTCGAATAATCACATTTATTTTCCTGTTTTGACAACCCTTGCACGTTTGTAAGTGATAGCGTAAGTACCTACACGAGCGGCGGTGTCATCCGATATCAAAGGGGTTTCCCAACTATATGGATTGAAAAACTGTGGCAGTGCTGCTCGCATATCGTACGTAGATAAAAAATAAATCGGAATATGTAACAACAATACAAAAATGTAATAATAATAAATTAAATGTAATCTAAATATTTACAGAGAAACTTATAAATGTAAATAATAAAATACTTTTAAAATGAGTTATTATTAATCCCTTAGGGACGTCAATTTGACTAAAGTAAAGTTACATTAAAGCTAGGGAGGGCGTTCACGGCGTGCCACACTGACTTATTGCTGGGTGGCTTTACTAACATTTATCCAAACTTTTAATAGCCCCTTCTAAATTCAAAAGGAGTGTCAAAAGCAATCAGGCCATGAATCAGTGTGAACACAGCCTTACAGCCGTCAAACTTAAAAATGGAAGCATATTCAAATAATACAAAAAAAAATAAGTAGAAAACGCAGACGCGCAGTGTAGCGGGGTACTTATACCGAAATGCTCATTTTATTAATTCGACTAATTCACATTAAGTGACGCACGATAAATTAAACACAAAAATAATACTAAATATTAATATGCTAATTTAAATATTGCTTGACACATGTGATAACATGTTATTAATATTCAATCAATCTAAAATCACAACCAGTTGCGATAGACACGTTCCTGTCTACTAGCTTAGAATATTATTACATACCGGTACATCTGTGTGTGCGAGCGAGGGATTAAGGTATAATCACATTGGCAATGATGATGGAACATATTAGTCGAGTATTATGGATGGACCTCTATTTCTTTAGCTACAATTCGACATAGAATTCGTATTGCTGAAAAAGCAATTTTTTATATCTGCGCCACACACTCACACTCATGTGTCGGTCTGTAAATTTAGTCTTACATCTAACAAAGACATTAAACAATTAAAGTCAACTCTGCCTAGGTAGACTGTACAATTCTAAGGACACACTACATTTAATGACATTAATTATTACATTCATCGAGAGTTAAATGTACAGCCACACTAGGATATTTGATGCCTCTATAGTCACATAAGCTTAAAACTGCATTAGTGTATGATTTATCACGCGTCACAGTAAATTCAAATGCTCCTTTTTCGCACTAAATATCACCTCCCATACACTTGGTCCTGTATTTACAATTATTATATATCAAATTTAACTAGTATTTACAAACGGCCAAAGCCGAAGTTGCGACATATTTGTGTTATATACATTATTTTAGGGAAATTATAATAACTATTACGGCAACATTTGGTAAGTTATATTATATAATGATTTGTATGTGTTTCTGTGGCAGTGAACAATTGGATAGTTAGTATTGTCGTATTGGGATAATCACGTTGATTATAATAAATATTGTTGATATTTAAACTATATAAGTGTGACTGTCGTGTGATGAAAAGGTATGTGCCAATGTGCCCAATAAGGTAATGTTGGTAAATGTCAATTATGTTTACTCTGGGGTAACATAGAGTAGACATTACCTTATTATGTTAACTATTCGTACATTACTCTCGTAATAATAGAAAAATAGTGTTATAGAGGCAACGGGCACTATGCACGATATTGTCACACGTATTATTAGCTCTGTGGCAGGCACTCAATATCAATAGTTTTCACCGAAGTCACTCGGTGGACTTACGCTTCCGTGGCGATCGGTTCGCGCGCGTGATGTATCTTAACGTGCTTGTTGTGATTGGACTTATTGCTGGAGGTCTTGCCGCAGATGTTGCAGGCGAAGGGCCTCGCCCCGCTGTGCACCTTCATGTGCTCGGAGAGGTAGTAGGTGCGGTGGAAGGCCTTGCCGCAGTCGGGCACCTTGCAGACGAAGCGCTTGGGCGCGGCGTGCTCGCGCACGTGGCGCTGGCAGTTGTACTTGCGGATGAACTGGCAGCCGCACACGTTGCACGTGTAGGGCCGCTGCGCGCGGTGCGCGTGCGCGTGCGCCGCCAGCTCGGCGCGCCGCACGAAGGCCGCCGCACACAGCGCGCAGCGGTGCGGCTTGGCCGAGCGCGCCGCGTGCGTCCAGCGGTGCAGCTTGAGGTTCCACTTCGTCGTGAACGACTTGTTGCACACCACGCACAGGTGCGCGCGCTGCCCGCTGTGCGTCGCCACGTGCGCGCGCAGGTTGGAGCGCAGGTAGATCTGACAGTGGGCAACTTGCATAAGCCAACGTGTTGCTAAGGGCCGGTTGTTTCACACGATTGATTATCGTAACATACGTACGTCAAAAAATAACGATTACAAACGATATTTAACGTACGTTAAATATCAAAACGTTGTTTCATTGCCTAAAAAACCAGTCGTCAACGTGATTAGGGATGCCAGCACATAGCAACGTACTTTCGTAATAAAAATAGATAAGTAATATTTAATGTATAGAAGTATAATAATATACTATATATACATATTACTTATTTATTTTATTATTTATGACGCGAATGACAAAACTTTGAATTATTCTTTTATTATTAGTTGTGAATTGTGACAATATTATTAAGTAATATAAAGAAAAATAAGCTATTCATGAAGAATTCAGTGCCGGTGGAGACCAACCGAGGACTTCACGTCTATTAAAGTTTGATTTCAAATCTAGCTATATTAAAGAAGTCAGTTGCAACAGCCAATCTTTCTTCTTCGTTAAATGGAATGTTTATGTAATAAGGACGTAATTTATCGATAACCAGAGTCACTCGATGAATAATATGACACACTGTTGATTTCTGCAAACCTGACACATGACCAACACATCTAATAAGCGATCCTGAACCATAACATTGTAGAGTAGCAAGTACCTGATTTATAGGTAGGCTAGATTTTACTGCCAAGTTTTTGAAATATTTTAGACAAATAAATTTTAAATCAAAGTATTCTTATGAGAAATTCTACTTTTCTGTAGCAAATTTTATATCGTCTTCGATACGACGTGTTAACAATAGAGATACTTCCTTTATTAGGTACACGATAGTCTTACGATACCTCGCAATGAATGAATTCCAACATATTAATTCCTGTAAAGACTTTTTGCTTCCTTTCTACATTGTTTGTATTATCGGCAGATGAACAACTATCATAGAATAAAGAGGAATACAAAAGAGTCTCCATAATGTTGTAGGTACCTACTGTTTGTTATATAGACGCATCCATATAGTACCTATATGCTGACAGTATATACTATATCTATGGCTAGACGCACCGAAAGTGACGTTAATCAGTGGGCGGGACATCTGTTACCGTAATCGTTATTATTTAACGTACGTTAAAGACCTCATTTCGTGAAACAACGCTTTTTTTGGTTTGACGATGGTTAACTCAATTTTTGACGATTACGTGTGCGTCAAGTATAGCTGAAACAACCGGCTCTAAGTCTAACATTACAGTATTAACATTCATTGATTGCAATCTGATACATAATAGGCAGAACATAGGAGCTCTTTGCTCCTATTGGACAGGCACTATAGGATATATGTCCTTGGATGCGATGGATAAAACTAGAACTAAGTGAAACAAAGCAAATGCATGGCTACTGTAGCATCATCCATGGCATAGAAGTAAATTACACAACGCGTAATACTTCACCTTACCAATCCTATTGACATGGAGCGGCCGGCGTCAACACGAACGTACAGAGTGTCGTACCTGCTTGCAGACGGGGCAGGGCACGTTGACGGCGGGCGCGCCGGGCGGCAGGTAGTACTCGTTGTGCGTGCGGCGGATGTGTCTGGTGAGCGAGCTGGCGTGCACGAACTTGTCGCTGCAGTAGGGGCACGCCTTGGGTTTGCCGTCGTGCGTCTCCTGGTGCCAGCGCAGCTTGGCGCGCGAGTGGAACACGCCACCGCACGCGCACACGAAGTCGCGCACCTTCGCGCGCTTGTGCAGGTGGTGCCGGTCCCTGCGCACGCGTCGTTAGCTACCTCTACTCGTGTGCACCCTACCTACTGCCTGGGGGACCCGGTTCTGGGGAATGCTTTAGGCCACTAAGCTATCGCAAAAAGTAATTGTAAAGAATTTGATGTAAACATAAGGTATTAGTTTAGAGGGCTTCTTATAGTGTCACTGTAGCGAATTTTGTTTGATGAGTTACTATAGTAAGTCATTATTAATTGTGTAGCATTATAATTATATCTTAGTAGATAATATTACTCTATTGACATGAGTATTATACTTTTAGCAGTTAGGAACCAAAAATGTATCTCTATTGACTTACTAATTGACATATTATTTTTATTATTGACAGAATTTTTGTAACTGAACAATTTTTTTTTTGTTTCATTGCTAATATTGCATGCTTTTAGCAGAATATATAACGAGCGGCGAGGATATGATTCCTTTATAACACCAATATAAAAATACCTATATTCACAAAAAATGAAAATATATTTTGATTTTGAGAAACCTACTCATAAAACAACACAAAGTGTGAAAATATGAAATCGAATATAATAATCACGAGCAGGATTTGAACCTGCATCTTCTGGAATACCATCCCAGATGCTTTGCCAATTCAGCAATCGTCACGATTGCTCGGGACTGCAAAATTCAATAACACATTAATTCTTAACGTCTTAGGTGACGCCGGCGCCATCTATCGGAAGTATTTGCATACATAATACCGACTAATTATAGCTAAGCATGTCAAATGCTAAAAAATATATAAAAATATCTAAAAACCTACTCATAATTCAATTTCAATATCCAACCCACAGTTGCTTTTTAAAATTTACAAAAAAAAAAAGTTACACTTTATTAGGGTACATCAAACACTAAAAATACAAATCACAAAACTACAACCAAAAACATTGACAGTGTGAATCTTTTTGGTTGTAACTTTGACCTTAGCCAGAAGGCACGTGTCGCAATACACAACGCAGTGCTTGTCCCATCCATCCATCCATCCACCAGCCCTTTAAAGTCCACTGCTGGACATAGGCCTCCCCAAGAATGGGGGATAGTGCCGTAATCGCCCCGCTTGGCAGGCGGGTTGGCGATCGCAGTGGATGTTGTTAATACTCGAAGGAGTGCTGCTGCCCACTCCCCCGGTATTCCCTCAGTCGGCTCTTACGACTTCCATGGGTAGAGGGGTGGGACAAATCTAAAGCTGGCCCCACACGGCAGTGCTTGTCCCACAGTTACTATATGGAGCGAGAGTTGGATATGCAAAAAGGAGCATGAGAGTAAAATCAATGCGGTCGAAATGCGATCTCTGCGGAGTCTGTGGAGTGAGGCTGACTGAGCGCATTCGTAATGACGACGTAAGTGAGCGAGTAGGTATGAGAGAGATTGACGTAAACATTCGAAAGGGAATGTTAGTTGAATGCGTTGGTTCGGACATGTGGAAAGAATGCCGGACGAGCGAAGAAGATATACAATGCAAAAGTGGAAGGATGTTCGAAATTGGAATGGATGAAAGGTGTAGTGAGGACTCTCCGAAAACGTCGAGCGTGCATGAAGAGAATTATGAATGTTGAGGAAGCAAGATGTATGCAAGAATAGAGCCTTTTGGCACTCTGTTCTCTCTGCCTAGCCCGCAAGGGAGATGGTGTGATGATAAGTAAGTTGACAAGTGATATGATTGTGATACCATTTTATTGTGTAAATATGTTATAGTTATTAGCCTACCTGTGTTGCACCATGTTGGAGTATCTCCGGAAGGTCTCATCACACAGAGTGCACTTGATGGGCTGCCTCCCCGTGTGTGTATTGTGGTGCTCCATTAGTTTCTGACGGGTTATGAACCGCTTCTCACATATGTCGCATCTGAAATTGTGTGATTTTTGAGATATTTTATATCAACTCTTTGGATACTGTAATCTCTTCATGATGAGGATCAAATTAACATTGCATTAAAGCACTTGACATTAACTATCAATTAGATTAAATTGTAAAATATATATCACCGTGGGTAGGATTTGAACCCATAACCTTTTGTAATTATGTTCCCACTCATGTCAAATCATTTTATAGGATGATCACCATCCTCAGTGAAATGTAGTAAGTATAATGGTACTACAGCAACAATTGTCACATACGGCAGTGGCCGTAAATACTCTTGTATTTATTTGCCAGCGAAAAAACTTACGAAAACAATACTCACTTATAATTTTTGATACCTAAGTGTGTTTTCATATGTAACGCTAAATTTGATTTTCTAAAGAAGCACTTCCCACAGGTAAGGCATTCGAGTGGATGCGTTTTCAGATGAGCGTTGAATGCGGCATCACTCCCCTGGTCCACCTTACAAGTGGGACACACATAATTCTTCTTTCTCTTCTTCGGCTCCTGTTTGATCAGCTCAATTTTTGGCTTCGCCTCCCCCAAAGTGTCGTACACTTGGAGTATAGAGGACGCGATCGGTTCCTTCGTGTCTAACGTTAGGAGATTGTCTGGAAAGTTTAACTATCGGTGAATAATATAATTTTTGTGCTTATAATTAGATTTTAATAAATCGTTATTGTGAAATTCATGTAGACGTTTGCAACTGAAGAATGCAACAGGAGAGAACCATACTCCAAAGACGACTGGACAATAACACCTAGACTTTTAGATACGGGTAACTATATTGAGAACCACGGAAGAAATATGTTCCTAGAATTGATCAAAGTATCCAGCACGCTTGGAATGAAAAACGAAACGTTAGACAAACTTTCGTTTCAATTCAATGTGATTGGTCGCCTGAATCACGCTTCGGAATCTCGACTAATCAGGAATCACGCGTCGGACTGTTGATCAATCACAATGACTCAAAACGGAAAGATCGTCTAACACAGGGGTCTCCAAACTTTGAAGCCTTAGGGCCAAAACATATTTACATAAATCTCATTAGTGTTTTTTGTTTTACTGGGATTAGTAGGATTCATTTCAATTATTTGTTATTTATTAATATGCTTAAGCTTAGATATTTCTGTTAAGTTTTCTGCGTCATCATTTCTGTCGTTAAGTTTTACCTTGCAAGGAAATAAAATCGAGTTATTATCATTCTGTGTTTTCTTCTTCAACATATCAAAGCAATAGTAGTACAAGATATTCGTTGTCGCGGGCCAGATTGATGACACTAGTCTTAAGCTGGCGTGGGCCGGATTGCTGGCACTGGCGGGCCGGATTTGGCCCGCAGGCCGTAGTTTGGAGACCCCCGAGTATCGTTATATAGCATATCGTTTTTCATTCTAAGGGGGCCGAGCAACTTCTGCCAGACCATCTCCCACCACAGCAAAAACACTAGCATTTCGCCGGCTAATTGCCTCCAACTAAAGTTTGAGAGCCTGGCCAGACAAACCGCCTACCATAGTCGGCGAAAAAGCTTACTTTGTGAAATACGCAGCGTGAGAAGAGACGTAATCGTTCTTAAGACGTTCGTGCCTAAATAGGTCCTCATTCTGACGAGCCTTTGTGATCCTCTTCATAATCTCTTATGTGTCGTTCATCTCTATTGTGGCTTGGCAGGATGCCGTCTTCTTTTTTTTTATTGCGTGGTGGCAGGCTAGCCACGACCAACCTGATGGTAAATGGTAACCGTCGCTCATGGACTCAACTATCCGGTAGTATTGTCAAGCCGCTGCTCATCATTTCATTTCACAGATATGAAATGAAAGAATAAACGGCTAAAACCAAAATACACTGATGTGCTTCATTCCTCGGTCACACGGGAGATGGTGGTACCAACCCGTTCGGGCCCGATAGCAAGTGAGTACTCCCACTTGGTAGCCAGCCTTACCACCAGTAATGCAATAGGTGATAATTGCTTACTTCTTTTAGTTCGTACGACACCCGTGGGAAGGAATGGGGTGGCGACACTTGTATCATTAGTCCATCACCACACGGATATCTACTTGAAAGAAAGGTCATATTCGCCCAATGTCAAAAATGGACGGATACAACAATCTGTAGGCAAATTGACATAGCATACCTACTCTCTATTGCATTTAATGAGGACGATAAACAGTCGCGTCAGATACCTTACCATTCACTAGCTGATTTATGAAGCCGCTTTCCTCTGGGTATATAAACTAGCAATGTTATCTACCTTACACATCGCTGAGCGAAGGCTTTTCTGGGTGAACTGAGGGTTTTTCCTTATTGGATATTGCAAATTGCATATTGCAAAGGTTATAGACTTAAACTACCATCCATGCAAAGGTTATAGACTTAAACTTTCCCCTGACTTTGCAAATAACCGCCAGTTTTTGAGATTGTCGTGGACGGATACTGCACCGAGACCATGATAGCTAATACTCAAATATCACAAGGGCTCGTTATTCCCAGCGCTGTCCAACCGACATACAATTATACGGTTCTTGACAGTTCTGTTGTAAAGGCTGATGTCACGATATACATAGCTTTGCCCGCGGCTCAGTCGCAGCTAAAGCTAGTTTTGTAGGTTATATCTCAGGTTCCCGATATAGTAGCGGGATAAAATGAATACCAGTTTGTAAGTCTAATTAAGAGCTATCAATCAAATAAAAAACTTGGCATCAAAATCCGTTCAGTAGTTTTTACATGATGCGCGAACGAACAAACAGATAAACAGACAAAAATTTTTTTTTGTTTTTTGTTTTGTGTTTAGGCACGACTATAAAGGCAAATAAGTATTTTTTTCTCAAATATCTTAAATGTACAGAGACAGCTCTGTTACAGCTTTATCATAGTATAGATAGGTACTAGTTATACTAGTCGCGCAGCAGAAGTGCAAACATTTAGAAATTCTACACATTTAAATTATAATCTATATAAATAAAATTATACAGGTCTGCCGTTGGGCGCGCATTACGTAACACTACTGGATATTAGATTTATTATAATACCGACAGTAACTCACGTTTAGGATCGATTACGTCGACCCGGGTTTCGAGCATATACGATGCTTCGTGCTCGTTTTATTTCCTAGACACTTGGCCCGTATATATAAAAAAAATATATTGCTATATCTCCATTTAATATAAGGTTTATTACAGTTTTGAGATACGATTTCCATAAGAGCTACGTGTCAATTCAGTGATGTGTGCTTTCTATTAATATAATAAGCAACGCAGACGAAGTCGCGGGTATCAGCTAGTATTACATAACAAGTAATCTATCATTCTTAAAAATATATATGACCTAATCTATAATTGATGTGTTATAATAAAAAGCAATCTTCGTATGTAGACGGGAGTTTACCAGTGAACAGTAAATATTACCATTTTTTGACAGACAACATACCTAACCCGCTAATATAAATACCGTTGGGTAGGATATAAATACTCACTGGACAGAATGACGCTATCCTGTGACTTCTCTTCCTTCTTGATCTTCCTATCACTGATAAGTCTGCTATACGTAGGCGGTGCGGTGTACTTGCCCGCGGGGCCGGCAATAACACCGTGTGCCAGAGACCTATGAATCCGGAGCTCCTTCAAAGTTGTTACCTTCATGTCACAAGTCGAACAAGAATACAATCGGGACAGTGCTTTTGAAAACTCGAGTTCATCCTTCCTGAAATTTAAAATGATGACTTAAAATCTAAAAACATGATTTTTAAGATTTAACCCAAATAGATGGTACTACAAGATAAGGAACACAACATGCTTAGTAAAATCTAACAGGTCAAAGAGTCATACTAGTCAGCCAATCAAATAAATATACCATGTAAGTAATGTACAGTGACCTTGACAAAAATGTAGAGGATATAGATATTATAAACAAGACCGTGAAATTTATTATAGTTATCTCACTGTGGTAACTATTTGGTTTCAGTAAAACTATCGAAATAAGTAACGTTAGTATTGGTTTCAAATAATTTAAAAAAATATATCAACTGGAAAGCTTGCGAGACAAATTAATTCTGAGAATACAGTAATCTGCAATACTAGCATCATCTAAATAATAAAATATTAGACAGTATTATAACATATAGGACACATTACTAACAGTTGATCTGTCTTCTCGTTGACGTCGGCTTCAGAGCCGTCCGATACCCAACTTTCCCTCGCAATGAGGTCGTATGGCTCCGTCGATGGTACGTCCGCATACATCTGAAGGCACAAGCAAACAACTAAAAACAAACACCACAGAATCAGCTAAAAAATCTATATTTTTGGCTCCTTCAAGAAGTAGCTGCTATTTACCAATCGCACTATTGTTAAAACATGTTTAAATAATCATATTGTAAGTTATAAATAGCAGCTAGTATGAAGCAGTATGGTTTATCTTACCCCTGTCCAAGATGACTCCATATCTCCATTGCTTTCCTGACCGCTAAGCTCACCTCGCGGCGGCATTTTCTCGTCAGTACAAATGTTCAACGGCGCCTCACCTTCACTTCGACTTTCACTCAGCACGTCCACCTTGCTATCTTGCTCACATCCATCTACATCACCTGACCTATCTCTACTCATTTCTGAATAGTCAATTGCACTACTTTCTGCTATTTTATAGCTTTCATGTATGAAATTTGGTAAAACAAACTGAGTTTCGTTGCTCTTCTGAGATGCTTCACCCCACATATTATACATACCCTCTTTTGTAGTACTCTCTTTGTACCCTGACGCTCCTCTCCCTGTACCAAAAGACTCAACACGGTCTGGCGTAAAATAGTCTGCATATATATTATCGCCAAAATAGTTCTCATTCATCATACTAACAAATTGTTTGTTTTTCGATGCAGCCTCCAAGTCAAGTAATTCTTTGTCTGTAGAGTTATCTTCAAAGTCCCCTGACATGTTAGCATAGGATACAACATTGATAGGCCGCAATGACTCTAATGGTATCAGACCACGGTCTGAAGTACTTGTGTGATTACTAAAACCTCCCTCATTGCTTGAATTCATTTCCTCCTTTACATGCACCATATCTATCTTTACTTTAAATTCATTCTGTTGGTTCATACTGGATGGAGCCACAGGTTCTATGTCCATTGATTGTTCCTCAGTATCAGCATCAAATTCAGTATTATCATCATTTTCCTTGATCTCCTCAACTGATATGGTTTGTAGTAAGCTTGATTTTTCTATGCAATCACTTTTATCAGGTTGATGTAATTTAGTCATGATAAAATTTTCTGGAGCCTTGGCCGATGAGGAGGCTACAGTTTCTGGTTTTTTACAAGTACTCAAAGGAAACCCCTTAGCATTCTTTATCTGCAGAACTTTTTTGTTTTTCTTCACATAGATATTGTTCAGTCTTAGCTGGTTGTGCTTGAATGGCTTCTGTGGGAAGTTAACCTTTTTGTCAATAGTAGTTATTATATTACTATGACTAACTTGACTGCTAGTAGGTTTAGGAGACATTGAGATACGATCTGTTGAATTATCTCCGCTTTCTGATAATTCACTACATGGTGATATTGATGGCTTCTCATTACATATTAAATCAGGCACAGGATAGCTATCAGAAAACTCTGTATCTATTTTGTTGTCAATATTCTTTTTATTCGGGTCTTTTGAAGGTTTATTTCTTAACGCACATGAAGAGGCACCACTGTCTACATCTAAAATTGGTACTCTCTCATTGGACATTGGAGGATTTTCATTATCGTCTAAGTCTGGCAATATTTTTTCAGGAGACGGCATCTGCTCCACTTGGTATTCAGTGTCACTAGGGCCTGTTAAATCCATAACAGTGTTTACCATATTCTTATGATGCTGTACAGGAACTTCAACCTTAATATTGCTAAGAATTTTCAAACCCTTGCTTGATCCAGGCGTTTCACTTTTACTTTCTACATTGTCATTTATTTGTTTAGCAGGTTTTTCTTGGTTACTTGCCACCGATTGTGAGGTATTAGAGCTAGAAGTATCATAGAGATTATCAGATCTCAGAGGAGCAATTGTACTAACTTCGATCACAAGAGATTTAGCATTATTGACATCTGAAGATTTCTCTACATTTACAGCACTGGAGGACACCGGTGAATTTTCATTATACATAGGTGTAGGACGCTTGGGCAATATTTGTGAAGGAGATGAATACATACAAGAGTTATTGCCAAACTGATCTACCATCATTACATTTTGATACATTGAGCTAGCTTGAGTTAAGTTTGTGACATTGTCAGCCATGACTGGAGGTTGTGGCCCAGCAATAAATGCTTTACCTTCTAGATTATTGACCATCTCTCTGTAAATTATTTGTGAATTCTGTGTAACAACTGTAGTACTGGGTGTAAAAGCACTAGTCGACATATTATTTATATTAACATTTGAAGGTGTACTAGATTTAGAATCAATTTGTACCTGCAAATTTGGTATACCCCCAGTCATTATCATACTGTTTTGCACATTCTTTTGTACAAACGTAGAGGCATTCGGCATCATAACATGTACTGGCTTGGGTCCTGGACTGACATATTGGACACCACCCATGTTTTTAAGAAGCATGTTGTTAGGTTTTTGAAGAACTTTTGTTAGGTCAGAGTTCCTTTTAGGAATTGCTGGTAATAATTTAACATTGGGTCCCACAGCTGGGACTATATGATTATAACTAAACATATTGTTAGGACTACTCAATGAATTATATTCAGCACTCCTGGAATATTTTATCTCTCTGTCTTCTAGCTGATCATAATAAATATATTGAGGATCATATTCTGAGATTGGCGGAGATTGATAAGTCTGTTGAACTTTATCAGCTTTCATTATAAAGGGAGCGTTTGACATTTGTCCTAGAGTACTTGAGGTACTATCAAAATTCATATCAACCATTCTAACATCAGGTGTTCTGTTTCTCGATGTCCCAGATATAACACCAGTCTTGGGAGTTTTACTAGGCGTTCTGCGCCAATAACGCTCCTCACTTCTGTGAGATCCATTCCATCTGCTATCATCTATGGCAGGGGTTCGTGATCTGCTCCCATATGAACGCTCTGAATGTGATGGAGTGGTAGTCCTACTTCCAAAACTAGGAGGTTTCGTTGTTAAACTACATAAGGCTTTTATGACTTGGTCCTTAGGATGTGTATCTAAATGTGACTCAAGTGACATTCCATTGTGAAGGAACAGCGTACACACAGGACACTGCACGAGCTGATCCATGTTGACGTCACGACGGCTATGAAACAGCGACAAAGCAACGAAGACTCTACTTGACACGGCTTCGCGACGATTATATTTATAAAATTCGGTCACAGCACGCGCACTTGGTTTGTACACCTTGTCCGCATAAAGTCTGTGACGCACATAACTACTATTCACACGTTAGGTCCTCGTTCGACCCACAATACACATATTTTTGTTGCACGTCGTCTTCTTATCGATCTGTCAGACAAAACACTCAATATAAATAAATTACCATAACTCCACATTATATTTTACAAACTTGTTCAAAGTGCAAACAGAGGACAAAAGAAAACAAAACCCCAAGATAAAGGCCATTGAGACATAAAAAAGTCGAGCATTATCGTACAATGAAGAATGAAACGGATAACGATACACGCACCAATACTTTTGAAATTAGACTTACCTATTATAATAATGTATCATGTATAGTCCATGACATCGACAAGGCTAGGTAAATCCTTACTTATTTACAATTAAGCTAAATCTAAAAATATTTCTAAATAGTCAGACATATTGCAGACGTCTTGTTCACGTTCTCACACACAAAACTTTTATATTCCAATACACGAAACGAAATTAAATATCGATATGCACCCGTAACGATCGAAGATTATTCAAATAATAAGAGATTGCAAATGTATATACTTTGCGTAAAAAGGAACTAATTCTGAACCAGTGTTACCGTACTGTAAAATAAATACGATACTGATACTAGCAGGGCCGTGCTCCTACCTTGAATAACACACTCGACTAAAATAATTTTCAATTCCATCAATTGTTCATCCCCAACACCAGAATACTGATTGACGAACAATGTGGACGCAATCGTTCTTGGTTATACAAAACTTGTAGGACGGCTACGCTCTAAAAGCCTATATATCTACCCAGGAATAAGGCAAGGATTTAAAGGCCAAGGAGAAGAAAATGTTAAATATCACTTCCAGGACAAGAGGAGCTATTGGCTATTGCTATTGCAAGCTATTGCTGCAGCCAAGGAAAAAACACATATTGCCGGAATTAAAGAGCAGATAGGCACTTGAACCCTGAACGCGCAATGTTAATTTACGTAGTATATATATTTATGTAAAAAGGTGTACTATTATATTTAATATCTCGGAAACATTCAAATCTTTGATCTATTTTTTTAGCATTAATAAAAATGTTGGTCTTGTATCAGCTTATAGTTTGTGGATGTATATGATGTATCGGCATCCATCTAAAGGTTGATATGTAAGTCTTGCAACCGACTAAGTTACCGTAGAAGTAGAGTTAGCAGCAGCACTCGCATGCGACTGGGGCACAGGTGGAGTTATTGGATTTCAGGAATATTCAAATTATTATCAGATGGGCACTGGCAGTCTTCATAGTTAAATTTTTGTCCCTATCGTAACGTCTTTTTGATCTTTTATTATTGCAGTGTTTGCATGTCGTTCTTTGCTTTTTGCCTTCCTGAGGAATAGTCGCGTTGGTGTCCATACTGGAGCAGTTTTAGATTAGATGCTTACGACATGCCCAACATCAGGAATGGACTCCCCAGGGTTTCTCGGGGGATCCATACTAGATAAATAAATAAAAGAAAACTTACCCCAGGCTCGGGCTATCCTAGTACACTGCTAAAGAAAAAATAACTACTTATATAATCAAATTTACATAAATAAAGAACAATATGAACAGTTATTTATAAATTCCTACTGAATTAATCATTAAATTAGTTTAAATTCACTATTTATAATTTAGCCAAAAATCACGTTTAACCAGATAGATGTTTCCCGCGCTTTTTTCAAAAATTCGAATCTATAAGATTACTTTTCTCTATGCTCACTATCATCTGTCATAGTCACAGAATAGAGTAAGGAAATAGTAGTCTTAAAAGTATCGATATATATCGAATCGATATTTAAAAAAAAATATTGTTATCGCTTTCGATATATCGAAAAAAAACTAGACGGCGGGACGTCTACCAGATGTGAAAATCTAAATTATTTTGTAGAAATAAAATGAGCATAACTTGACAAAGTACTCCCCAAGACGAATCAAACAAGTATAAACTCGATAGGGTTGCATCGTTTCATTACAAATACTGTTAGTTTGAGTTACTGTGACCACCTTCCAGCTCCATCGTCAGACCCTGGATACCATCTAGAGACAAAGTACTTGCCAAGACAAATCATACAAGCCCAAACTCGATGGAGTTACAGTTAAAAAGAGTAGATAAAAAACGAGGGTGCCACCCGTCATTCACCTGGTATCCCCAATACTATGTAATATCTGGTTTTGATACTTGCTAATTGCTGTCATATTGGCATTATTTTTTGTGATGATACTAACGTAACTTAGTACTTCACCTAACTACTTTATGGCATGTGGTTAAATAGAAAAATAAAAAATAGTTCAAGTGAAATATTTATTTTCTTAAATTAGTCATCCAACATGTCAAAATCTAAATATTCGACACCAGACATGTCGTCTATCTCCTCAGCAGAATCTTGGCGAGAAGTATTTGGCAGACAGGAATCTTCTGATTCTGTCTCACTCACTGCTGCTATCGTCACCAACTCTTATAATTAATTCTTCTATATTTTGATATAGCACGGGGCCTCGTTCATAGTACTGAAGCGATTCTATAGTTCAGGTCCGTTTTTGTTCACGTTCGGGAATTGAACCCGAGACCGAAGGATACTAATCTGTGCCCATTAGGACAGCGAGACGGGAAGAATATATAATATAAATAACGCTAATGAGTATAGCGGTTTATTACTATTTACAATATAGTTTACAGCAGAATGTAATAAATATTTGGAGTACACTTCTATTTATACATAAATAAAACAATTAAAACTTGAGCGGGGATGACAATGTAACGGTACTCAGACGACATGCAATAGGTGCGTGCGAGATGCATACACCGTTGTCCCTTTTATGCAAGTAGCCGGGGGCGTCACCTTAGGTCGGCCGTAGATCACGCCATCTGTGACGTCATTGATCGTATGATCTTTTGTTTGGTGCTTCGTTTGAACGCATGTTTTTACTAGATCACTTTAGTGGCTGCTCGCCACACTACTCCCCCGCCGAGCCCGTAACTACGGGCGATAGTAGTCAGGGTCAATCAAAATCAAGTCTTTTGAGTGGTATCTGGAGTCTCCCCGGTAACATAGGCTGGTTTTAACCGATCGACTGAAATTCTTTGTGTTTTGCCCTGAACGTCTACGTCATACGTCTTCTAGTCCTGATGTAGAACCTTGTATGGACCCACGTAAGGTGCCTGAAGTGATCTGCGTGCAGGCCCCTGGCGGATTAATACATGAGTAGCCGTTGTAAGGTCCTTGGGTACGTAGAACATCCGGCGGGAGCTTCCATGCCAAGACGTAGGTTGTGGCGTTAGCCTGCTAACGTTAGCACGTAGTCTGCTGGCTAGTACTGTCATGTCGATGCTGATATCAGTACTAGGGGAGAAGAACTTTCCAGGCAAACGCAGTGGTTCGCCGTAGACTAGTTCTACGGAGGTCTTCCTTCCATGCGCTGCGGATACCGAGTAGGACCCAAGGTAAGGTCTCGATCCAGTTCGGTGAAGCGTGGCAAATAATGGCTGACTTAAGCTGCCGGTGAAATCTCTCCAAGAGACCATTGGCTGCTGGGTGGTAGGACGTTGTTGTATGGTGTGTTGCACTGACTAGTGCTACGAGCTCCTTGAAGGTGTGCGAAAGGAACTGTCGCCCGCGGTCAGTAGTTATATGCTCTGGACATCCAAAGCGTGATATCCACCCATCTACCAGGGCGGCAGTGCAGGTTTCGGCAGTCATATCCTGTAGAGGATACGCTTCAGGCCAACGTGTGAAGCGGTTGACGATCGTGAGGCAGTACCTGTAGCCAGAACATAGAGGTAAGGGTCCTATTAAATCTATATGTATATGCCGGAAGCAAGCTGATGGAGGTTCAAATGTTCCTGTTGGGGCTGTTGTGTGACGAGATATTTTAGATCGTTGACACTGCTGACACTCTTTAGCCCATTGTCGACAGTCTCTCCTGATACCTGGCCCAACAAATCTTTGAGTTACCAGTTTGACGGAAGCCTTTGCTCCGGGATGACTCAGGTTGTGAAGTGAGTTAAATACCTGCTTTCGGAACGAGCCGGTAACATATGGGCATGGAGATGGAGTGAAAACGTCGCAATACACCAAAAGGTCCGACTCTTCAGTTTTTACTCTCTTCAACTTCAGCGTAGAACCGATCCTCAGCAGCTCCTGCAACTCTTCATCAGTGTTTTGATCTCTAGCCAGGGACTGGTAATCTAAGGGCATAGAAATTTCGTTAATGCGTAAAAGAGTATCAGCTACGATATTATCTTTCCCAGCGACATATTTGATGTCCGTGGTGAACTGGCTGATAAAGTCCACATACCGAAACTGACGCGGTGAGCAGTTCTCCCTGTTGGTTGTGAAAGAGAAAGTGAGTGGCTTATGGTCCATTATAATCGTGAAGTTCCGAGCTTCCACCATATATCGGAAATGCTTTATAGCTTCGTATATGGCTAATAGTTCACGATCGTAGGGGCTGTACTTTCTTTGGCTTAGGCTTAACTTTTTGGAGAAAAATACTAGTGGTTGCCATTCTTTGTGCTTCCGCTGTTGTAATACCGCTCCAATGGCAGAGTCCGAAGCGTCAGTCTGAACAGCTAACTCTGCTCGCGAGTCAGGGTGAGTAAGAAGTGTGGCTTTAGAAAGGCTAACCTTGCATCGGTTGAAAGCCTCCAAGACTTTAGGTGTTATCTCTATCGCTTGGGAACCTTTTGTCTTGGGTCCTGCTAATAGCTCGTTGAGAGGTGCTTGGATGGCAGCTGCGTTAGGAATAAAGCGGCGGTGAAAGTTAATCATACCGAGGAAACGCCTAAGTTTGATGTTTTTCGGCAACGGAAAGTCTTGTATGGTTTGCACTTTCGCGTCCAAGGGCTGAATTCCTGCTTCTGTAACCTTGAAACCAAGAAAGCTTACTTTTGGTTGGCCAAATACACATTTATTTGTATTTATTAGTACACCATATTCTTTCAGCCTTTCAAAAAGTTGTTGCAGGTGTTCCAGGTGTTGAGCGTTGTCAGAACTGTAAATTAAGATATCATCTAGATATCCGACACAATAGTCTAGACCACGAAGCACCTCGTCCATAAATCGTTGGAAGGTCTGTGCAGCGCTCCTAAGCCCAAATGTCATGAACGGAAATTCGTAGAGGCCAAAGGGTGTTGTGATTGCCGTTTTGGGTATATCTTCTTCGAACACAGGTATTTGATTGTAGGCTCTAATTAAATCTACAGTAGAGTAGATTGTACTGCCTGCCAGCTGATGCGTGAAGTCCTGCAGGTGTCTGACAGGGTACCTATCTGGAATTGTGCGAGCATTTAACGACCTGTAATCTCCACACGGACGCCAGCCGTCGTTTTTCTTGCGGGCCAGATGCAGTGGTGAAGACCATGGGCTGTCCGATCTGCGTGCTGTTCCGTTTTGCAGCATCTCCTCGAACTCACTCTTTACAATCTTCAAACGATCTGGGTCCAGACGACGGGGACGACTGGATACCAGCAGGCCCGGTGTGGTGCGGATGTGGTGCACTGTTGAGTGTTTTGTTGTATGAGGCTTACCAGCGGGGCGCGTGACGTCAGGCTACTCTCTGAGTAGGTCATGATATACCGAGTCACCAACAGTAGTACGGATTGAAGAAATTGAATCTGTAGAAGTTTTATATGGTGCGTGGACTGACAGTGTTGTGACTCCATCGATTAGGCGTTGGTTGCGGCAGTCGACGAGTAGGTTGTAGTAACCTAGAAAGTCGATACCGATAATAGGCTTCGAAACGTCAGCAACGATAAAACGCCAAGTGAATGCACGGCGAAGTCCTAAGTCCAAAGTCAGAGATATAAAACCGTAAGTACATATAACTGTTCCATTTGCAGCGAACAGCTCATACTGTGTTTTGGAACGTGGCTCCTGAACAGCGAATCGTGGAAAGACGCACAGGTCTGAACCTGTATCTACTAGATATTGCATCTTTGTTCTGCGGTCCGTAATGAACAGGCGGCTCGTATTTGGTAGGCAGTCGTTCGCCGCCACTAATGGCTGCCTTGACGGTTTCCCGTCTTGGTCTTCTCGTAGGTGCAAGGCTCGGTGCATTTTCGCGCTTTCTCTCCAAATCGGTAGTGGTACCAGCAATGCGGATGTTCTCGTGGGCGTAAACGTGAACGAGAGTGAATCCTGTGTGGGCTTCTTGAGTGCGGCCGTGAACGTCTGCGTGGTTGCATACCCATCACCTCCGCTTTACGGCTGAGTTCCGCCACAGTTCGCGTCAGCATCTCTATAGCAGTATTTGTATCCGAAGCAGGTGCTGTTGACATAGCGGCTACTTGCCTGTTTACTGTCGCGGTCACTGAAACGACGTCGTTGACTCGATCGGCGAGTTCTGCTAAGTCCTCCAATGGCATCTTTGATTGCTGTGCCGCGATGCAGGTCTGCAGGTGAGGCGGTAACCTACTTGCCCAAATAGTGCGTATAAATTCTGAAGGGACGTTTGCTCCAGCCAAATGTTGTAGGTGCCGAAGGAATTGTGTCGGCTTCCTGTCACCTATTTCCTCGTGCATCAGCAGTTGTTTTATTTTACGCTCCTGGGACGCTGACAGGTGACGTATTAATTCGTTTTTCAACGTTTCGTACCTGTTTGTACTTGGTGGCGTAACTATCAAGTCTCTCATTTCAGCTGCATGTTGAGGTTCTACCTGTGACAGCACGTAGTAGAACTTGGTGACATCGGCGCTGATGTTAGACAAAGTGAACTGACCTTGTAGCTGCGCAAACCATAGTTCTGGGTCGTCTGGGTTGAACGGAGGTGACTTTACTCCCACACGGCAGGTTGCTCCTAGCACGACCTTCTCATCCTCTTCTTGCATCTTCTTGAATGTCGTAGGTCACCAGTGAAGCGATTCTATAGTTCAGGTCCGTTTTGTTCACGTTCGGGAATTGAACCCGAGACCGAAGGATACTAATCTGTGCCCATTAGGACAGCGAGACGGGAAGAGTATATAATATAAACAACGCTAATGAGTATAGCGGCTTATTACTATTTACAATATAGGTTACAACAGAATGTAATAAATATTTTGCGGAAAATGCCGATTGAATGGGCGATTTTGCCGGAAGTTGTGGGAGCCTTATTTTTTACAATAGAAAGATACGGCGCGTTATCCATTACAATTATGGAAGGATATTCCAGATTTGGGATGAGCTTTTCTGTTACCCACTTCGTAAAATTGGTTCTATTCGTTTCAGAATGATAGTCTTCCTGTTTATTAAACACAAAGTGAAAAATGTGAAATCTAAAATAACAGTCACGAGCAGGATTTGAACCTGCATATCCTGGATACCGTCCAGATGCTTTGCCAATTCAGCCATCGTGACAATTGCTCCTGACTGCTAATTTCGATAACACATTCATACTTGACGTCTTTGGGTGACGCCTGCGCCATCTGTCGGAAGTATTTTCATACATTATACCGACCAGGTGAACTTAATTTTACAATTAAAATTTTACCTAATAATGACGCAAACCCTATAAATATTTAGATATTTTTATATATGTTTTTAGCATTTGACATGCTTAGCACTATATATTAAACACAAAGTGAAAAATGTGAAATCGAAAATAACAGTCACGAGCAGGATTTGAACCTGCATCTCCTGGATACCGTCCAGATGCTTTGCCAATTCAACCAACGTGACAATTGCTCCTGACTGCTAATTTCAATAACACATTCATACTTAATGTATGATAGTAAATGTTTTGTGATAAAACCCCTTTTGGATAAGATATTAAAAGAGTGTAAAGTTACTTAAAAGTATTACATTAAATCAAAACTAACCACTCAGATCCACTGTTCGTTTATAAACGTCTTCCATCTCCGTGAGTAATCTGCCGACTTGAAATTCGGCTAAACATCTTATGAAGACTTTATAGACTTCGCGAGTGCCGCTGCGGATTGTCTTATTTATTGTGAATATTTGGTTGAAGATTTGGTTAATTTCAAGAAAACTTTAAAGAAATATGCGAGAATTGTAACGAAAGCGAATAATGTTTACATTGCAGTGACAAGCTTGATATTTAATCTAGTGTTGCCAGCCACAGAATAAAGTTAGTTCCGCAAACATTAATTTCTACTCTTTATAGACAGACTGTATGTCGTTTTATAACGGAGTTCTTATGGCCACCTTCTAGCTCCGTTATCAGACTCTGGATACCATCTAAAGACAAAGTACTCGTCAAGACAAAACAAACGATTCCAAACTCGATGGGGTTGCGTCTTTTCATTATAAAGTTACTGTGGCCACCTTCCAGCTCCATCATCAGACCCTGGATATCATCTAGGACTGAAGTACTAGTCAAGACATTTCAAACGTCCCTAACTCGATGGAGTTGCGCCATTTAATTAGAGAGTTTCGCATGGCCACCTACCAGCTCCATCATCAGACCCTGGATACCATCTAAAGACAAAGTACTCATCAAGACGAATCAAACGTGTCCAAACTCGATGGGGTTGCGTCGTTTCATTATAGAGTTACTGTGGCCACCTTTCAGCTTCATCATCAGCCCCTGGATACCATCTAGACACAAAGTACTCGTCAAAACAAATCATACGAACCCAAATTCGATTGAGTTGCGCCGTTTCATTATAAAGTTCCTATATCCATCTTCCAGCTCCATCATCAGATCAGCTCATTGTCATCATAATATTGCATTATCACGCGATATACAGATGCGTGTAAAATTTCATCTCAATCGGAATCCGGGAAATGTGTCAAATATAACTTACAAGATTTGGACGGTTTAAGTAAAATAAAAAGCGATACTAACCGCCGATTTTACCCTCCCTCCGCATTAGATGTTTCACATAAAAAATAAATCGATATATCAATGACTTTTTTTACTTTGCAATAAGGAATAATCCTTATATCGCGGACGACTTTACAAACATACAATTTCACGGACATTTTACGGCTCAGAATCTCAGCAAATTAGTCGTGTCCGGTGGTAAAACGGTGATGCTAGTACCACCTCAAGCAATTCCTCAGAGAACTCCCCATTAAAGTGTCGATAGAGCATACAGAGAGCCCCAAAGTCTTTCTGCCGCCCCAACGACTCCAGTTCATCCGTGAAATTGGGATTATAGACAATTTGAGCAGCACACCTTTGTAGGGAGTCTAGTGGGTAAAAATGGTATTTTGGTGCATCTGCCCAGGGATGTGAGCAGCATTCCACGTGAGGGTGGACTTGTGCTTTTTACTGCTTTGAACTCTAATTGTATTAATTCAAATGATTAATTGATTCTATAAATTAATAGAAATTAATATTTATGCGGTGAATGCTAGGTTTCAAGAGTGCAAAAATATATTAAAGTTTTATTTTGCTTATATGTCTGAATTTGAGTACTGCTTAAGTGGCTTTAAGTTCATTTTTCATATTATTACTTAATATGAAAAATGAACTTAATTAAAATTATTATAAAATATTATTGAAATTTTTATTGTTGGTTGTAGGACATGTGAAATGACTTTCTTAAACTGAAATAACTTACTTTCGCACTTTGTGTTCTGAAATGAACTCATTTTATTAGGGCCACGAACTATCTAATTTATATTGTTTTATATAGCCTTTCTTAATTATAACTAAGTTCACATAACTAACATTCGACAAATATTTTTTAGGCTTAATAATATTATTCATTATTATTAATAATAGGTATAATAATATTATTTATTTATATATAAAAAGTGCTAGTATGTTAAGTTAAACCCGTGAATATGTTACTTGTATCATTTAACGAGTTATTTTTCAAGCAATTAGCTTTTTTACCTTTTCGTTATAAATATTTGGATCTAAGTTGTAATATATCAAATTGGATACATTTCGATACTCGAAATGTTATATTGATACATAGATATATCAAAAAATAAATATAGCCATAAAATATTGAAATATTGAACAAAAAATATCGATATTTATTCTGCAAGCCTATTCTTATTCTATGCCCTTGTATAAATATAAAACTATAATAGAGTCTTGGTGGGAACGCGAAGAAGATCATGTCGTCGCTCTGCTTTATTTTCCTAAACTTGTGTTATTTCAAGTATTATCGTGTAAAATTGGTGGCCTTTTGCTTATTAACTATTTGTGTATGTGCATAAGTGTTGGCAAGTGATGTAATGCGTCATAACATGTTTTTTTCCTGTTGTCTCCAAAACTCCATAGAAGCTTCAGTAAGATCGCCATCGTCTTACGCGACACTTTGACTTGACTAACTAATTTTATATGACTGACTTCGACTACGACTTGTTTTATGAATTAAACTTACCTGTAATCAGAGAATAACGATGTTTAAGTTACTGTTAGGCTGATGGATCTGCCAATGCCTTAAAAAAATTAGTCTGAGGCACAGAGTACTTTTTAATGGTCTATGGTCTATATAGTCTATATACTCTATACTCTTGTCTACCGCATCGAGCTAGTTCTTAGTCTGAGAGCTCTTATAAGGGGGAAAGAAAATTACTACAAATTTACCGAGCAAATTCTTTGAAATCCAAAAATGGCGAAATTTCTGCTAGGAAAACGCGTAAAAAATATCGATATTGATACTTCAGTCCTTCAAGCGATCTATAAATTTTTGGGTGGGCAAAGGTTTTTTTAATTGCGTAAATCTTTATCTATCTGTACCTATAATTATATCTATGTGTGTCAAATTGCAACCCAATCCATTCAGTCATATGAGCTAGTGGTTGATAGATCAATCAGGCATGTCTTCTTTTTAAACAAACAGAAAATTAAGGGCATAACACTCTATTGAATAGATTTGGGTTGTAAAAGCCATAAAGAAATAAATAATAATTTAATCCTGGGTATAGTCGTTCATTCTAAGTCCAAACATACCTATATAAGTTTGTGATGTGATGACATCAGGAGAAAAAGATTTGAAAGTGAGGTATTACGATAACTAAAAACAAGTATTTAATAATATTTTATTCCATCCATCAGTCATTCGATTGTCCACTGCTGTACATAATAGGTCTCCCTAAGAGAACGCCACAATAAGCGCCTCAATATCCTTATTTTTTGTTAACACGGTCCAAAACGCAAGTTTACGCACGTCACTGGGGTACCAACAGGATCCAAGGGGAGTGCCGGGCTTGATGTCATACAAGCTCGATAGTCATATAGTCCCATGATAGCCCTAAATGATATTCATGATCTGGTAATGGAGCCACAATCCCATCAACTTTGGAATCGTTTGATTCGTTTTGACAAGTATTTTGGTCCTAGATGATGTCAAGGGCCTGATGATGATGATTTATGTCCATTTCCGTTATTGTACGCATGTCATAATTATACAAGCACGCATTAAAAAAGTTATGATCATTTTATTTCTACTCATTCTTTTTTTTTTTAAGTAAATGCTTTGAATGCCAATAATAATACAATTCAAATGATTCATCAATTCATTAAACACAAAGTGAAAAATGTGAAATCGAAAATAACAGTCAGGAGCATTATTTTCGATTTCACATTTTTCCCTTTGTGTTTAATGTATATTATATATGCTAAGCATGTCAAATGCTAAAAATATATATAAAAATATCTAAATATTCATCAATTCGATAAATTAATAAAAAATATTTTATTTAATGGTATGCTGCTAAGCCACTGCTCACCACTTCATTCCGAGCACACAAAATTAATAAATGGACGGCTTCTTCCCACTATATGAAAATTTGTGACGAATAAAAATCACAAATTATTAGTGGTGGATGCTAGGTTGGAACCTAAATAGAGCAAATTAAATATTTTTAAAATAAATCAATATTTTTTAAAACATTGATATATCGATAGTTGTTGGTTCTTCCTGCATCCCTAATTGACAGCTGACATACAACAGATAAAGGCTTTGTTCCGATATACACTGCGAGCACTGTGATATCACGTGATCAACAGCTTCCATAAATATAACAATTTGCACTATGGAATATTATTATTATTATTGAATATTGTAAATCAAAGATACCCAAACATGGCAAATGTAAAGAAATTGTGTTTATTGCCGTGTAAAACCAATACTTTGTATGAAATGAAAGTAATGACAGATCAGTATAATGGACTGCATTCCGTTATAAACAGTAACCAGTATAGCTAACTATAAAGGAACGACTTCACAGTATACTAAATTAACATCACACCTTACAGTGTATCTCGGAACACATCCAAATTACGCTGTCATCGTAACTATTAAGATGGCGGACGACAGCCGAAGTAAGTCACTTTTACTAGGTACTAGGTATATGAAGATTAGGGCGGACTTTGACAGCGGTTGCGTTAGAGATCGGTTCATTGGCAAAGGACATGTACCATTTACGGCCTGTGGCGGCCATAATGTTTTCAATATTTAAAATTAAACTAATAATTTATAAAATCCGTCAGTGGTTTTATTTTCTTTATAGAACTTCAGAAAAAGATTATAGTTTAAAAAGCTATTATTTTGAATTTGTACTTTATCGTAATGGTTATTGGTGAATTATTATTATCTGTTGACAATCAAATAGGATATTGCCGCTACGCTGAATTGACAGCATTAAAAACTTTGGTACTATTATATTACAAAACAATATTACGTAGGTAGTTATTTCTTAAATAATTTCGTGAGAACAGTAATATGACTATTTACGAAAATATTTTTTATAATTATTTGGTGCAAACTGATATTATTTCTAATCAAGAGTAGCAATTATGATTCAAAATATTGGCAAAACATTTTACATCTGTAATGTTATGTCATTCTACTCATCTAATGTTTTTATTGTGTACTTATTGTGTATCGTGAATATTGTATTGTGATTTTATGAGTGTAAGTTATATATTTAGTGATTTTAAGCCTCATTATTTGTTTATATATGTAGATATTATTTTATTTATTTATAATTATGGTGTTATTTTTGATCATATACTTATTCGATTTTGAGGTATTTCAATTTCAAAATTATATCCATCTTAGATGTCTTTTATCTCATCATCCAAAAGTTTTAGTGCGAAAAGAAATACACAGGGCAATAGGGTAGTCATTTATCTTCAAAACACATGTTGTTTAATGTATGTCCTTTCCAGGCCGCGATTGTATGGGCATTTGGTACATCTCCTTTCTGGAAAATATTCCTTCAATTATTTACGGTTCTACCTAATAGTGTTTAGTGTGTCTCATGTAGTTATTCATTTTCATTAGTTATTTACAAAATATATCATTTTATCGTATTTCCAGCAATGGTTCTATGAACACCATAAAACGAAAAAAACACTCCAAGAAACATAATATGAAGAATAAGGAAATTAAGGCGCATTCCCAAGACTCTATCTTGGCACTAGGACAGATATGTAATAATAGTACCACAACTACTCCTTTAGATACTACCCAGGTTACAGATTCCCTAGTTTCGGCTACCCCTACTCCTTCCCAAACACCCAACATCCCAGCATATGTACCGTCTGGCAGACAGTCTTATAACTTCATGGATAAAGGACCATTTGTAGTTCATGTTCAAACAATCGACACAAATGGATATTTACACCCCATCAATTTTGGTAGATTCTTACGAAAGAATAATTTCAAAAACATTATTGATGGCAGTATTCAACGTATTGGCCGCAATAGGATTTCACTGTCATTCACTACATATAATTGTGCAAATGATTTTATAAAAATGATGTTATTCAAATTAATAACCTCAAAGCTTTCATTCCAACATTTAGTACAACGCGTTTAGGAATAGTGAAAGGCATTCCACATGAATGGTCAGATGCAGAAATACTAGAAAACATTAAAGTGCCTATAGAGAACATAGAGGTTATAAAAGTTCGACGATTAAATTACAAAGTTATAGTAGATGGCATTCCTACTTATAAACCGTATTAACATTTGATGGACAGACTCTCCCATCAAAAGTTTTCTTGTGCTATAATTCTTTATCCGTTGAACAATACTACTATCCAACGATCCAGTGCTTCAATTGCTGCCACTTTGGTCACACCAAAATGTTATGCAGGTCTAAACCACGTTGTTACAAATGTGGTCAAGAACACTCTGGAGATTCTTGTGACATTGAGGAGAGATCAACTCCATGCCTGTTTTGCTCTAGATCACAATTCGCAACTAATAAGTGCTGCCCAGAGTACAGCAGACAAAAATCAATCAAAATTTCTATGGCAGAAAAAAATATATCTTATACGGAAGCTTTTAAACTTCATTCACCTATTAAAGGTAAAAGTTACAGTGATGTTACAAAAAATTACTTTGCTAAAACAGTTGTTGGTAATATATCCCCATCACACTCAGGTTCATCATCATATACTAAGACCATATACTTAAAACCTCGTTCCCATCCGCCACCAAGACAGGGTTATGATTGTGCAGCTCATCAAGCACTAATTCGTGATCCAACTACAATAAGTAACAATGGTGTAGCATACCCTACCCCTAATCACAATACATCTTTAGAAACTATCATAGAACTTCTCCATTCATTGACCAAAATTCTCCACTCCCAGCCAACGCTGCTCAGCCAACATTCAGCCTCCCTAGGGCTACAATGGAACTGCCAAAGCATAAAAATAAAAAACATGAATTATTAAATCTTATTAATATATATGATCCCATTATTATAGCCATCTCTGAAACTTGGCTTAAATGTGATGCTTTATTTAGGATATCACATTACCAATGTTTCAGAGATGATAAAAGTGACGGGTATGGTGGCACAGACATACTTGTCAAAAATTCTGTAAATTCTCATCTTGTACATTTACCATTTTCATCATTATCAGACAACTTTTCCATAGTCGCAATAAACTTTAAAAACATTACTTTCATATCCATATACATACCTCATCCATCCTTTAACATACTTCATGCAATTTCAAACATATTAGCAAATATTAAAGGCACTCTCATCATTATGGGAGATTTCAATATCCATCATCAAATCTGGGGATGCGACAACTCAGGTCCATTAGCTCAACTTTTATTTAATATTATGGACAGTAAAGAATTGTGTGTACTAAACTCACGCCGTACAAAACCCCATTAAAGAACAAGTGCGGTAGATCTAACTATAGTAACAGCGACTCTGGCTCCCTCAATGTTATGGAATACCCTGGCGTCTACTTTTGGCAGTGATCACTTCCCTGTAATATTTGACCTCCCTTTTTCAAAAATCCTTCCTACCCCATATAAACCACTACTGCAGTATAATGTACCTAATAAAATTGATTCAACTAGGTGGTCTAAATTCACATATATTTTACCTTTTTTTTACCCTTCCCCCCCTTACCCCTGATAACATAGATACCTGTCTTGATTCACTTATAAAACATATACATTCTGCAGCTAAGCAATCATTCCCCTTTAAAATACATAACTCAAAACATAGATCACCTCCTTGGTGGGATCCCGAATGTCAGGCGGCAATTAAAAAAAGGAAAGAAGCTGATTTAGCATACTGTCATAATATGACAAATGAGAACTATGATAACCTATGCAGAATTATGTCTGACACAAAACACCTACTACACCACAAAAAATCAGAGGGTTGGAAACATTTCTGTTCATCTGTTTCCCCTAATATAAAATCTTCATCCGTATGTAAATCAATTCGCCGCTTTCGAGGAACTTTCAGATACCCCTCGGCTCCATTTCCTAGATACAGAAGCTGCTATGAAGCTTTTATGAACAAATTAGCTCCTTTTATCCCAGATGCTAACATTAGACAAATAACATCAGGTTCAACAATTTGTAATGACATTTTCGCTCCCTTCTCGCTAGAGGAATTACATCTCATTCTTTCTTCCCTAAAGGACTCTTCTCCAGGTTCGGATGTATTCCTTATTCGTTTATGACAAATGCAGATCAACAGACTCTAAATTATTACCTTGAAATGGTGAACTTAATGATTAATTTAGAATATATTCCAACTCCATTAAAGACCCAGGTAATCATACCCATTTTAAAACCTGGCAAAAATTCAGAAGATCCGGGTAATTATCGCCCCATTGCCATGTCTTCAGTCCTGATAAAAATTGCAGAACACCTAATTAAAAATCGTCTCGAATGGTTCCTTGAAAGTAGAGACCTTCTACCTAACTCCCAATATGGGTTTAGAAAAGGTAAGGGAACCTTAGACAGCTTATCCATTCTTGTTACTGACATAAGGCTCTCTTTCTCGAGGAATGAGTTCACTATTGCTACTTTCTTAGATTTATGCTCAGCATACGAAAATGTATCTCCCTTATAATATAATCTTCCTTACTGGGCGGGAAGCGAAAGAAAAACTTAGAATGCCACAGTAGCCTTACTTTTACTAGGCTGGTGGTAAGAGTCCACCAATGGTAGAAACGTCATCCAATCAACTACCAGAAAAGGAAAATTCGAAACAAATCCTATACCAACCCGTCTGGTCAGCGTGGTATAGTAGGCCAAAACCTCTTAATATGACAAGGCACCTAAAACAAAGGCCCCCAGTTCCCGGTAGTCCCGCTGCCCGCTGCCACGGTAGCGTTCGCGGTAACAGCGGGGCAGGGGGTGCGAAGAATATCCGGGCTACGACAAAAGGCTACCAAAAACACCTGACCCTGGCTACGTACAATGGACGCTCTCTACTGCTGGACCAACACCTCACTGAACTCGAGGTAGAACTGGCTCGCATAAACTGGCACATATTGGGGTTATCCGAAGTCCGAAGACAGGGTGAGGACACGATAACCCTAGAGTCAGGCCACCTATTCTACTTTCGGGAAGGTGATCGGCCCTCTCAGGGCGGTGTCGGTTTCCTGGTCAACAAAGCTCTCACAAGCAACGTTGTGGAAGTTAGCAGCGTGTCGACACGGGTAGCGTACCTCATAATTAAAATCACTAACAGGTACACCCTTAAGGTGATACAGGTATATGCGCCTACCTCGACATACTGCGACGACGTAGCCGAAGCCATGTATGAAGACATAGCCAAGGCATTACATGGTACCACCAAGGCTCACTACAACGTTGTTATGCGGGACTTCAATGCCAAAGTGGGAGTACAAGAACGCGGCGAAACGAAAATCGGACTCCACGGCGTGGGGCGTCGAAACCACAGGGGGCAGATGCTGGTAAATTTTCTGGAGTCGCTGGGGCTCTTCTTGGTGAATTCTTTCTTTAAGAAGAAGCCTCATAAAAAGTGGACATGGCAAAGCCCCGACACTGTGACGAGGAACGAGATAGACTTCATCATGACTGACAGGAGGTCTTTATTTAGAGATGTCTCCGTGATCAACAGGTTTAATACTGGCAGCGATCACCGACTTGTTCGAGGCGTTCTAAATATAGACTTCAGGGCCGAAAAGCGTCGCATGATGGGGTCTCACTACTCTCAGACCTACTGCGCCTCAAACAGCTTTGGGGTCCGAAAAGCTCAAACTGGAGCTTCAAAATCGTTTCGACCTGCTGGAAACCGAAAGCAACGTTGACGAGAAAACCGACACAGTGGTCAAAACGCTACAGGATGTGTCTCGAAGGGTTTTTCCCGGAAAAAGCAGTAACAGAGGGTCTAAAATCTCACTCGAGACTCTCGAACTTATGAGGCAGAGACGGCAGATTGTACAGAAGACCGAAGAGTATAATCAGCCGCTGTGTATGGCTTTCGTGGACTACGAGAAAGCCTTCGACTCCATCGAAACCTGGGCGGTTTTGGATGCTCTGCAGCGGTGTCGCATCGATTAGCGCTATATCGAGGTGCTGAGATGTCTATATGATACCGCCACCCGTTCAGCTCCAAGACCAAAAGACCAACCCGATCGAGCTGCGTCGAGGGGTGAGACGGGGGATGTAATATCCCCCAAGCTCTTCACCAATGCACTCGAAGACGTCTTCAAGACACTGGACTGAACTGGGCGGGGCATAAACAACAACGGCGAATACATCTCACACCTTCGGTTTGCTGATGATATCGTCATCGTTGCAGAGTCACTGGAACAGTTAAGCAGAATGTTGCATAGCCTAAATGGAGCCTCTAGAGACGTCGGCCTCAGCATGAACTTGGATAAAACCAAGATCATGTTTAATGAACATGTCGCGCCGGGACCGATCTAGGTCGATGGTTCGATGCTCGAAGTTGTTCAGGAGTATGTCTACCTTGGACAAGTTGTCCAATTTGGTAGAAATAACTTCGATAAAGAAATTAACCGCAGGATCCAATTGGGTTGGGCAGCATTTGGCAAACTACGCCACGTCTTCTCTTCGCCTTTACCGCAATGCCCGAAGACTAAAGTCTACAACCAATGCGTCCTACCTGTCATGACTTACGGGGCCGAGACGTGGACACTCACAGTGGGACTAGTCCACAAATTGAAAGTTGCGCAGCAGGCTATGGAGCGGGCTATGCCCGGCGTCTCTTTGAAGGATAAAATTCGTAATGAGGTAATCCGACAAAGAACCAAAGTAACCAAAGTAGCAATGGGCTGGTCACATCTGCAGAAGGACCGACGGACGATGGAGCAAGCGTGTCCTAGAGTGGAGACCGCGACTTGGTAAGCGTAAGGTAGGACGGCCCCCAGCTAGGTGGACCGACGACCTCAAAAAGGTCGCTGGGACAGACTGGATGCAGAAGGTGGAGGACCGTGTGCAATGGCGCGTGTTAGGAGAGGCCTATGTCCAGCAGTGGACTGCAATAGGCTGATTGATTGATTGATACGAAAATGTGATTCTCCCCATACTCAAAAACAAGATGGAAAGGATTTCCATATTCAAATTCAAATTCAAATTCAAAAATATCTTTATTTCATAGGCCTATTAAATAGCACTTAAAATCGTCAAGAATACACTAATAATCGAGCGCCTGAGGCGAGTGCATCCGCAATAACAAAGTGGCGATTGCAATCGCCACAAAAAGTAAAGCCTTTCATGAGAAGAACCCGGCAAGAAACTCATGAGCCACTTTTTTAAATTGCCAATTTATTACAATTTAATATAATCTTTTTAACTAAAATGACATTATATCATAAAAAACAATTTTGAAAATTAATGAATGAGGAGCAGCTCAAGCCCATTTTGTGTTGTCCTCAAGATAATCCGAAACAGTGTAATAACCTTGATTACAAAGTCTAATTTTTATGGCTTTCTTAAACTTATTTAGTGGCATGTTTCGGACATTTTCAGGAATCTTATTGTAAAAGCATATACATTGCCCCATAAAAGATCTACTAATTCTGCGGAGACGAGTACTGTGTGCAATAAGATTGCCTTTGTTCCTAGTATTAATGTGATGAACATCGCTATACTTATCAAAACATCCGATGTTCAAAAATCATTAATTTTATTATCAATCTGTTTACTGACCGTATAGTTCAACTTAGAGTTGATAATGATATAGTATGTACGAGATCTTTATACAAGGGCCTTTTTTTTTTGGTGGGCACTACTTCCAGCTGTCAGGAAACCACCCGGACAACAGGCTCGCGTCGAACAGTCTCCTGAGGCGAGGCTCCAGATGGTCGAGAACCAGAGCTAGAACTCGAGCGGGAACCCCATCCGGCCCGGGGGCAGTGTTCTTCCGCATGCGTGACACCAACGCCCCCATTTCCGTCTCGGAGACGGGCGGCACGCTCTCCTCTTCGGCTTGTTCAGCGCCGCACGGTACGGGCGTCCCCAGGGGTCACGGTCGAGATCCTCCAGCATCTCCTGCCGCTTCGCCTCTTTGGCGCGACAGATGGCCAGCTTAAACTCGGCGCGCGCGTTGCGGTACACCTCGTATAGCCGGCCCTCCCGCTCTAGATCGCGGTTCACCCGCCAGCTGCGGGCGTAGGACCTCCGGGCACTGATGCAAGCCGCACGAAGGTCCGCCAGCTCGCGGGACCACCAGTAGACCCCCTTCCTTTGAGGTGGACGCCGTACACAGGGCATTGCTGCGTCGCAGTATTGCGAAGCGTCAGGGGGGTTGAGGACAGCCACGACGACACGATGGCCGCCTCCACCAGCAGGTGCCGGTTCAGCCTACCCACAGCCCATAGCGAATATAGCGATGATCGGAAAAGGTCTCAACCTCCTCCAGGACACACCAGTCCCTTACCCGTGCCGCTACGGCGGGGCTAGCGAACGAAAGGTCCACTATTGACCCACCCCACCGCCGTACGCACGTGTTGGTGGACCCCCTGTTCATTAAACAGAAGGCCGCTGCCGCCCATTCCTCGACCGCCGCTGCACGGGCATCCGTCCTGGGGGGCTTTCGCGGCCTCCGCTTCTTTTCCTCACTGCCGGACTCACCCCTAGGTATAGTAGGCCACACGTCTCGGGCTGCAGCGCCTGTCTGCTTTTTTCTCCGGGACTTTCTTCCACGGCCCACTGTCTGCCAGCCCTCCTCATGGTGCACAGCAGTGGTGGGGGCAGGATGTGAGCCCCGGGATGCAGCTGCTTGAGCCCGCGAGGCGCGGGACCACCTGGGGTGGTAGCTGAGACTCTTGGG
Organism: Leucoma salicis; assembly: GCA_948253155.1. Lineage (NCBI taxonomy): Eukaryota > Metazoa > Arthropoda > Insecta > Lepidoptera > Erebidae > Leucoma > Leucoma salicis. The sequence continues at coordinate 23,253,248 of OX411814.1, read as the reverse complement.
ACGGCCTCAGGGAGCCCAAGTTTGGCTTGCAGATTGGCCATCCCGAGGCGCATTTCCTCCACTGTAGCCTCGAGGCGCTGATTGCGCGCCCCGAGCTTTGCCACCTCCGTCTCCAGGCGCTCATTCCGCGCCACCAGCCACTCCACCACGCCGGACAGTTCCGTGGCGGCGTTCTTCAGGTAACGAACAAAGTTACCTTTAAGATTTTTAGAGCCAATAGCCACCGTCGAAATGATGGCCACGCTGTCCACGGCTCTCTCAGCGATTTGGGTCAACGAGGGCGGCCCATTGCTGTCTAATGGAAGGCGAAGCTTCTTGGAGAGGAGCGCCAAGCGCTCCTCCGCGGTCTGCTCCACCTCCGTCCGTTTTAAATTGCTGGTCTCGGCCCGCTTGGCCGAGACCTTGCGAGGGACATGAAGTTTCAGTCACACACACACAGTCTTACACTAACTTACACTTTACCCAATATAATACATATCACAAAATTATCACCATACTTTATTGTCTCGTTTCTTATCTAAAACACCCTTTTACAGCAAAGTTTTTGCTACTAACATGCATTATTATTAAACATAAACATTATTTTTATTTATTTACACATATTAAATTATTTTTTAAATATGTACACGGATTCTACGGATCTTGTAATAATCTACCTATATTTATTGCCTTTGATTATGGATATCTCCCTTACAACTATGCATGAGTTAGACAATATAGATATTGCTCAGTCAAATAAATGCGAAGCTCATAATTTTACCAAACAGATTAATGTACAAGATACAGATATCACAATTATTTCTCAAAACATTAGGAGTATTTATAAAAATATGGATGACTTAAACGTCAGCTTTGTTCAACTCAAAATTATACCAGACTTTATAATTCTCAGTGAATGTAGACTAGACGCTAACAAAAATATACCTGTTATGAACAATTATACATCCTATACTACATCAAACCACATTAATCGATGTGACGGTGTGACAGCATACATTAAGGATATTCATACAGTTAGAGTTAAAGAAATCTATCTGTTACACGCTTCTTGCTTACAAATTATATACCAAAATTACCTAATAATTGGAATTTATCGATCACCTTCAAATAAAAATGCTGAAACTTTTATTAATTCACTAAACCTTTATTTAGAAACAATTAAATCAAATAAAAATATTATATTAACAGGTGACATAAATATAAATTTAATACATACGATTAATGAAAATTCTAATGATAAAACGAATAGACTTAATTACTTAAATATGTTATCAATGCATGGTTTACTTCCCGGACACTTATTCCCCACAAGGGAAAATAACCGTTTGGATCATTTTATATTAAAAATGGGTGATAACAATTCCTCTGCCTCGGTTGTGGTAATAAACACGACTGTCACAGATCACCACATGATTCTACTTATGTTAAAAAATACAGTTAATAAAAATTACCAGTGTCAAACAAGTAAATCCTTCATTAATTATGAAAATGCACTAGATAGCTTGAAAAAATGTGATTTGCAAAGTTTACTTAACTGCACAGACCCTAACATCTTAACTGATCTGTTAAGTAAAATACAAAAGTGCATTTTAGATAACACTTCAAACAAACTAGTACCTAGAAGAAATCGTATAATAAAACCATGGATAACTCCTGGGATACTACGATGTATAAAAAATAGAAACAATATGCAAATGAAGTTACGGATTGAACCAGACAATGAAATACTAAAAATTACATATAGGCGGTATAGGAACTACTGCAATAACTTAATTAAAAAACTTAAACGCAATTACGAACGAGAACAGATAATAAAATCATCCAAAAATTCTAAAAAGCTTTGGCATACAGTAAACAATATAACTAATCATAAACATGCAAAAACTAAACAATCAGAATTATTAAATATTAAATCGACCCCGCATGACTCGACGAACTCTATTAACAATTACTTTGCTAATATTGGAAAAATACTAGCTGAGAATATTACCCAAAACTCTATAACAGTAGATATCACTTCCAATAATTTCATTAGCCCCCAAGCCTCTTCATTTGTCGTGTTGGAAACTGATCCAGCAGAGGTTAGAACTACACTGATGAACCTCAAGACTGATAGTGCTCCAGGATATGATAATATATCTACGAAGTTTCTAAAACATGCCAATATATTACTTGTCCCAATAATTACGTATCTTATAAATCTTTGTTTTAATAAGGGCATTTTCCCTACAGCACTAAAGCTCGCTATCATCACTCCTGTTTACAAGGGTGGTGATAAAAATGACGTTAATAATTACAGGCCCATTTCTGTCCTTCCCGCCATCTCTAAGATTGTAGAAAAACTACTAAATAGTCGTCTAATTAACTACCTAAATCAATTTAACATTCTTTCTCAATCGCAGTTTGGATTCAGACAAGGGTTAAGCACAGAGGACTCTGTTACTGCGATAACATCGCTAATCGTTAAGAATGTGGATGAAGGCAAAAAATGTGTGGCGGTCTTTCTGGATTTTCAAAAGGCTTTTGATACCGTCTCGGTACCCATACTCGTGAACCGGCTTGAAAAAATAGGTGTAAGAGGTATCCCGCTATCATTACTAAAAAACTATCTTGAGGGTCGTAAACAAATGGTCAGAATTGGACAATATTATAGCCAAGTATCCGATGTAACGTACGGTGTACCGCAAGGTAGCGTGTTAGGGCCAACTTTATTCTTAGTGTACATAAATTCCCTTTGTAGTATGGTCCTAGACAATGCACATATATTTTCTTATGCAGATGACACTGCGGTGGTATTTACGGGAAAAACCTGGGAAGATGTGCGTTATAGTGCAGAAAAAGGACTATCGAGAATTTCGTCTTGGTTAAAAACTCATTTGCTAGCTCTAAATGCTTCTAAATCTAATTACATATGTTTTGCGAAATATAACCACACTCAGCCTAAACTTAATATTAAAATTCATAATTGTAATGACCTTCATAATCTATATTGCACATGTACAGAAATACAAAAAGTCACTCATACCAAATATCTTGGAATCGTGATTGACCAGCGACTATCTTGGCACTTGCACCTAGAACTCATTATGACGAGAATCAGAAAATTTATTTGGATCTTTAAAACATTAAGACTCGCTGCTACACCTCAGATCCTTAACCAAATATATGTTTCATTAGTGCAATCAATTATTACATATTGCATACCCATATGGGGTGGTTCTACTAAAACAAAATTTTTAGATCTAGAGAGAGTGCAAAGATCATTATTAAAGGTGATGTATTTTAAAACTTACAAGTTCTCAACAGAAAACCTTTATACACTATGTGATCTACTTACAGTACGTAAACTATACATTTTACATATTGTTTTAAAACGCCACAAGTCCCTTACATACAATCCTAAGGTATTACTAAAAAGAAGAAAAGCCTCTGTAGCACCTAATATTACCACTCATTCCACCTTTGCTAGACGACAATATGCTAAGCAATCGTCATATTTATATAACTCAATTAATAAACAGTTAAATATATATCCAAAAACATACCATGAGTGTAAAGTTGTCATAATAAAATGGCTTAAGTCCAAAACCTACGATGAAACAGAAAACTTATTACACTACGTTACTTAATATTACAAATTCAACAAACTCACCTCAGTTACACGACCACTCACACACACTACCCAAAACACACACACGCACATACACCACACACCACACATGACTCACTTAACTTACTTTAAAATAATAGAACATTATATAATATAGACTTAAGTGAAACTAATATTTAGTAATATCAAAATGTCACTAGGTATAATAAAATCTGTAAACAGAACCTAATACGGAGGAGCGGGGTCTCCTAGCACAGGTATTTCATACTTAAAAGGAGACCTTCAACAACTGTATTTAAATTGTATGTTTAGCTACTGAATAAAACATTTTGAATTTTGAATTTTGAATTTGAATTTTGATTGGTGCCCCCGGCCGGTTGGTTCCTCTACCCCTAACCGCCGTAGCAATTTTCGGGGGAGGCATCTCTACTGAGCTCCCATCGGACTCCGACGCAGCGCCCCCCTGAGACAGGGTCCGCTTGCGCCAGAACCGTGACGAGAGCGGCTCCAACGTGACCGCTACCTCCGCTGGTTGCGGTGACAGGATTGTAACGGCCTGGCTCGGGCCGCCATCCTCAGTGGCAGACATTTCAGCAGCTGAGGTAGCCGCCGAGCTGCTCACCACCGAGCTGTCCCTGGACTCTTGGGACACTTCGGTCGCCTGTTTTCCCTTGCGGGATTTCCGACCGCCGCGCGTTTTGCGCGCGGTTGCACTAGTAGGGGCCTCATTTGCAGCCGGTCCCCTATCGGCTGAGGCGTCAGGTGTCACCTGACTCCGTCAATATTTTATTTAATGATTTGTTTTCCATATTGATCTCACGAGTGTGGGAGAAAGGAGGTCTACCCGGGCAGAGCTCCCGATACCCGGGCAAGCGTACATTTGTTTCCCCACACAGGGGGTCCGCAGGTACCCTAGCTGGGGGCGCGCTCAAGACTGAACTACCCATCAGCCTTGCATCTCTTCGCCGTGTGCTTCTGGCACGCGCACTTGAGATTCGGGGTAATTTTTTATAGAAGTTGTCTTCCTTGCAGTCCGGGCGATTAAGCCAAGACCCTCGTTCCTGTATACCCGCGAGACGTAACCACAGACACTCAATTAGGTTTACGATTTAGGACGGCGGGGCCCGCTGTGGCCCTGCTGTCCCCCCTCTCCAGAGCCCGGGAAGCCAGACTGGCTTCCCGGGCTCCACCGACTCCGACACCTGGTCTATCCGCCCTGCCCTCTGCTGAGTCAGAGGGACTCGCAGAGACCCGTCTTGTCCGGAATTATAGCCGCCGGCGTTAGCCGACGTTGCCCGGGGTGCACCACTAGGAGGTAAACCGGCACCACACCCTTCTATACAAGGGCTTGCCCCAAGGCTCCGTATTAAGTCCCCTTCTTTTTAACATTTACACCTACGATATAAATAAAGTATTTATACCATATTGTCGTATATTACAATATGCTGATGACTTACGTTTATATTCTACAGATCAGAATGTAGTTAAGTCTACATATAATATAACACAAGCTCTTCAAGCCTTAAATTCTTGGTTGATTAATAATGGCTTAGATATAGCCCCTTTAAAAAGTTCTGTGGTGTTATTCACAAGGAAAGGTCTAAAACCTAGAATTGATATATATTAAAATAATACTAGAATACCAGTAACAAACGAAAAAAAGTTTCTAGGCCTTATATTAGATTCAAAATTAAACATTTCTTCACATTTAAACTTTGAAACTACCAAAGCTGAAAAAAATCTGAACATATTAAGATACTTGGCAGGTGTTTGGTGGGGTGTCCATCCTTTCTACTTAAAACTACTGTACAATGCTACAATCCGTAGTGTTATGGACTATGGCTCATTCCTTTTTGATCCAGCAAATAAAAGTGCTCTTAGCAGAGTCGATAATATTCAAGCTAGAGCGCTTCGTATTATACTGGGTGTAATGAAGTCGACTTCTAAATGTGCCATGCAGGTGGAATGTGCTGAACCTCCCATGGACATAAGGAGGCAATACCTATCGGATATGTTCCTATTTCATACATTTCAGTTCTCTTCACACCCTATTTTTCCAAAATTACAGCTATTACGAGCCCCGATGCAAAATAGTTCATCTAGGATGGAAAGTAGTGCAAAGCGTAAAATATAGAAAGTTAATATTGGTAAAATAATTAAGAACGTTTAATAAAAAGTAAACCAGAATTTGAGGAACATTTTAAAGTTTATTTTAACATAACTGAAATTCTTTCATGACTTTACATAACATAAAATTTAAAAAAAAAAAATTATAAAGCACATAACGCAAAAAAGTATTCGTCTACCCTTGTCACTCACGCAAAATAGTTCGTCTACCACTTAGTTGTGTCGCCTTTGCTCTCAATGACAGCTTTAATGCGAAGAGGCATGGTTGCAACCAACGCTGCACACTCCTCAGGCGTAATTGACTCCCAGACAGCCAAGAGTTTAGCCTTTAAGTCGCTCTACGATCTTAATGGATTTTTATGGAGAACTTTTTTCGTTTTCCACCATAGGGTTTCGATCGGCGACAAGTCCGGGCTGTTAGATGGCCATTCGATTGTAGGGATGCTTTTCGCCAGTAGCCACGTCTTTGTTGTCCTTGCAGTATGGCAGGAAGCACCATCCTGTTGAAAAATGAAGGAATCTTGATGCAAGTGACGGAATAGAGGGCAGTAAATTCTCTTCCAAAAGGTTTTGATACCTTGCAGCTAAGATAGAACCATCCACAAACTGCATACCACCAACACCTTGTGCAGACATGCACAAGGTGTTGGCGGAAACTTCACTTTGCGTTTGAGATAATCAGTATGAAATGCCTCATTTTTATTCCAAATCACTTTTTTCCTTTCATCGCCGACTGTCACTTCAAATTTGGACTCGTCACTCCAAATGATACTACGCCACTGATCGGAAGTCCAATTTAATTGATCACGAGAAAACTTCAACCTCTTTTTCTTTTGTATAGCAGTCAACAGTGGTTTCTCCTTAGCGGTGTAAAATCCGTAACTCATTATTTTTAGTATAGACTCTTTTGCAAGTATCAACTGAGACGTCTTTGTGAATCATGGCCTTCCATTGCCGTGAGTTCTCCAGCTCGAGCACGACGATTATTTTTGATAATTTTCTTCAGGATTCTGTTTTCTACTGCACTTGTGATGCGTGGTCGACCAGTTTTCTTCAAACAAGAAGTCGCTCTATTCTTTTTATAGCGCTGAATGATAGATTGGACTGTAGACCTGGGAAGTATCAAGTCTTTAGATATTTGGTAACTTGATTTGCCAGCATCGACCCCACAAACTATTCGCTTTCGACGCTCTTCACACACGGGTTTGCCACGACCCATTGTTATTTGAAAACTAATAAAAAAAACTTAAATTTTCAGAATTTATACTGTCTCACTTGACAAATGACATAGAATTACTTTTACAAATTTAAATTATGCAACATAATTGTACAAAGAAGAAATAATCTTATTTAACTCACCGATAGACGAACTCTTTTGCATCTATTAACAATTAGACGAACTATTTTGCTTATAACTTCTTCTAATTTAAAACAGGATATGTATAAATTTAAAAAGCTAAAATAGTTTATTGGTTTATAATTAAAAAATGGCACAAGTAACGCGACATGTGATAGTAGAACAGCTTAATATTTTATATAGATATACAAAAATAATGAAGTTAGAAAAAATCTCACAGAGAAAATTTCACACTAGACGAACTATTTGCATCGGGGCTCGTAATAAGGAGGAGCAATAAATGTATTTCGTATTTTACAAAAGTCACTAATTGGTAGTTAGGTACATTTCAATTAGTTTTTTAGTTACAATTACCAAGGTGTTTGTGTATTAACATTACAAGTAGGTAGATACTAGTATTAGTCTGGCGTAACAAGATAGAATATAATTATAGGTACCTACCTACTAATTTGGAAATCGAATCCAGTACTTTCAAACAAAAAAGTTTCAATATTTATGTGGTATGTGAACAAACAAATAGGTTCTCCAAATATTGTTTTAGATTTAGTGACGCCTAAATAGTCTAATAAAGTATTGTGCACAGGGTAGATACTGGTTATAGAGAAAATTTCAAAATGGCGTCAGCAAAACTGTCATAATCAATAGTTGCTAACCATAGATAGACATACGGTTGAAGTTTTTGATAGGAACATTACGTGCCGTGGGTCATAGATAAATAACTATACTTGGAACCGTGGGCATAGATAATTCACTTATATACCTGAAAACCGTGGGTCCTCTTGAGTAATATTGTTCTGTGCGTGGGGCTGAGGAAGTGAGGATTATTATAATATATTTATGTACCCCAGTGCTTTACATGATATTGTAAATAAAATTATTTACTTATATTTGCAATAACATAAGTTAAAATATTTACATTGATTACCATCCCGAACTGCTTTTGTTTTTATTACATACTGTATTGTGTACAGTGCAAACATTGCTCTAAATATGTCAAACTACGATGAACTGAGTTTAGTTGGTATGTATGATTTACTATAATCAAATTACACTGGAGCTTACAAGTATCTCATTCTGATAATCACGGTTGTAATTACTAAAAAAAAGGAGCTGACCTCAAGCTTCAGGCATGTTTGTCAGTATAAGTTTTGCTCTATTGGCTAAGATAAACTATCTGCTACGAGCTACGACACCAATCTTATGTTATTTTTCTGTGTGGTAACGGACTAAGAATACAAGTGGCACGAGTTCCGTGTGACCGACCGTGAAACACCTTGGTTTGGTTTGTTTTGGTTGTTGCAGGAGATAGCCGTCCACTATTTACCATTAAAACTACCTGCAAAGTAATCTCATGTGTATGCAACTGTTATAGATTGATATTTTTTATGGTAGGGTGTGGATCTTATAGTCACGTGGAAAATAAGAGGAAGCAACACAGAAATTGATATTATATAGATATATCAAATCCAGAATATTTTTAATAATTAAAGCAGACACAATATTATAAAAGAATACAATATGAGTTGAGTTATAGGATATTTTTTAAGAAGAATACTGTTAGATTAATAGTTAGTAATAATTACAGGCAAAAATGGTCATATATTGATGTACCTATACAACCTACTTTAATAATATTGAATATATTAATGTTTTCAGAGGCCCGAGACTTGATGCGTCAATGGAGAGAGAACAATGAGAGAAACAGCGAAGATGTTATACAGCTGTGGTGTAATGTTATTAGTTTTCAGCTTCATAAATTAGGCAATGAAAGTAAGTATTTATGTACCTATGTAAATATCACTTTCCAGATGCAATAAATATCACTTGTCATACATTTATCAAAACCCAGAAGCTTTGTCTCACCACTTTAGTAATGTCACACTGTGTCAGTAGCAGAGAGATGGCACATTGTGGGTTTGTTTAGTGGGAGAGGGCACACTACCCTGTTTGTTGCCCCAAACCACAGGGTGTGCTGTTGGGTACATTTTTTCAGACCTTAAAAAGAATATGATTGTTTCTGATAAACTATATGAATGTTACATTATGAAATGCAACTATGTTTACAGGAATCTATCAGCATGAATGCTGTAAAGTATTTGAAACATCAAAATAGAAATTCAAGTAAATGTGATAGTATCTGTAATCAGAGTTTTAGAACAAATTATTGTGTCTTAGAAGAAATTGTTGCATATTATTACTGCGAGTAGTAAACCTCTCTTTTTCCACACTCACAAATAATTTGTTCTTTAAAGCTGAGCATGTAAAGTGCTAAAACCTCGTAGTTATACTTAGTATATTTATATTATATTTAGTTATATACAGATCAAATATCATAGTTATATTTAGTAAAACAATTAAACCAGCTTTCCTGTCCATTAGATGATCTGGATTACAATTAAATGGGCTTGTAACTACTATGCTGACAAAGTTGCTGCAGAAATTGATCGCCATTATTATTGAATTTAGAACAGAATATTTTTTTTATACTATGGTGGTGGCAAACTCACATGGAGCCCACGTCATGGTTAGCATGGCCTATAGACGCCAGCAACACTAGTGGCATCACTCGCGCGTCGCCAACTCCAAGGAAAGGGGTAGGAGGTTGATATGGAAAATTAAGGAGAGGTTTTAAGACTCCGGTGCTCTCATTCTCCATACGTAACAACAGTAAAAGTACCTATGGTTGTTTCTGTTGATCTTCTGGGAAAGAGTAGTCCTTCTAAAGCAAAAATTATTAGTGAATAAGGGAAAAGAGATATTTTGTACGAGCGGGAATCGATCCCGCGTCTTTTCCAATCCAGGGAAGTGCTGTAAGCCACTGAGCTATCGTACAGACCTATTTGGTCATCCAATTTCCTCATTACATTTGTCTTTACGACCAACGCCATCTATCGGAATGCATTTACATGCATCAATCCAATATAGTAAGTTTAATTTTGCAATTAAAATTCATACTATTTGATGGCGCGAATTTTATAAATTTATTTATTTATAGATGAGCAGTATCTGCTGATGTATCTATATCACAGACTTGAAAGTTGTTTCGTATCATATTTCACTAATCACTCAACAACACTTTTTTGTTTTTTAATCCAATTGTCTAGGTTGTTTTTAAAGGAGTTGATTGAAGTTGCAGAGACAACTTCTTGGGGCAGACGGTTGCAGTTGTGAACTACTCGATTAGTAAGAAAGTGATGTGCAGTGTTGGTTTTTGATAGTGACCGTGCTATTTTCGATTGATGTCCTCGAGATGACTTATGGTTTTCTTTCATTACAAATGCATTGTGTAGGTTTGGCAAGTTATAGTTTCCAGTGAGGATTTTATATGTTTCGATCAGATCGCCTCGGCAGCGGCAGATTTTGATCTATATTTTTTAGCATTTAACATGTTCCGCTACTTTGTAAAGCACAAATTATTTGTGAATAAGGAAAAAGATATTGAGCTAGCGTACAGACCGGAAAAAGTAGCGGAGCATGTCAAATGCTAAAAAATATAGATCAAAAAAGGGTAGTCCTTCCTCTATTGAGCTGGAACAAGCAAGGCTCTACTTTTGGCGTCTGTCTCTCATTTGGACATCAATTAGGTAATGAAAAAATAAAGGAAAAGATTTGATAATAACATTACATGCATTTTCCAGGACACTTGGTAAGTGAGCAAACAATATATGCAGCATTAGACTGTCATATGGAAGGAATAGCTGCAATGTGTGTTTATCAACTGTCTCTAGATTTCCCAGGCAGTATACGGGTTTTACGTCACAAAGCTGCATTGTTAGAAGCTGAGGAGAAGTTAGTATTTGTGAATTTTATTTATTAATTATTATTATTCAATTTCTACAATAAAAAAAATGTGTGTGTAACCTTTACGCGCGGTTGAAGTAAAACTGATTAATGTGGTTGATATTGATTTATTAAAATTAACTTAATTAAAGTTAAATGAGTCCGTTTAACCTTTACACAAACGCCACCACACAACAACAAAATCACTAAATGGTAGAATGTGAACCTGTCATTCCTATCATGGCGACATAAGCGACTTATTCACCATCCATCCCCGCTATACGTCCGCTCAAGGTTGCGGTACTCAATGGTTTAGATTCAAATTTGGACCCGGTAGATGGCGCCACAATAGCATTTTTTCGTCAATTACCTAATTTTAATTTAATAAAAACATATACCTACCTAATAAGAAAATTTCCCACACCTACAACCTTATTTTTTTATGAATACACCTTAGTAGCTATGTATATATATTTTTCATTACTCATACTCTGAAAGTAGGCCTGAAGTTGCCTGAGGAGCGGGTTGAAAGTAATACTTTTCAAGGAGAATTACTTTCAACTGACAGCTGAGTAATTATAAAAAAACAAACAGTTCTATTTTCTGTACAGCCAGTCAATTACAGCGCGATGTAAAATTTAAATAACATAAAGTTAAGTATTTTGCCGTGTGGGGCCGGCTTTAGAATTGTCCCACCCCTCTCCACCCATGGGAGTCGTAAGAGCCGACAGAGGGATACCGGGGGAGTGGGCAGCAGCACTCCTTCGGGTATTAACAACATCCACTGCGATCGCCAACCCGCCTGCCAAGCGTGGCGATTACGGCACTATCCCCCATTCTTGGGGAGGCCTATGTCCAGCAGTGGACTTTAAAAGGCTGATGGATGGGTGGAAGTATTTATTAAAGAATTTGTTTTTTATATGACTTTATTTTAATATAGTTGCAACCATATCTTTAAAATAACGATGATTTATATTTTTTCAATTACTAAAATGAAAAATAATGGCAGATTAGCTGACAGGCACAGAAAAAATTTTTCTTTAGCTAATTAATGATATTTATTTTTAGTTTCCTCGTATTCGTAATGAAACGCACAGTGTTTACCTCGGGATAAAGACTTATTTAGTCCCACGAACTATTGAGGGCTCCCCTCGCTACGCTCGGGCGCCAAACCCCGTCTCGGGACTAAATAGTTAAAGTTGCTTTCATTCCTAGGGTAACAATGTACTATTTAAGCATTTGACATGCCAAAGAAATTAACAGCGTGAAAACGACAAACAGAAAATAATTGCCAGAAGCTAGGTTTGAACCCCCAAATCTAGTATTAATTTTTTATTTACAGGTATGATGAGGCACTAGAAGTACTAGATGGTATAATAAAAGCTGACGAGACAAATTCACCCGCTCGGAAACGTCGTATTGCTATATTGAAAGCACAAGGACTTATCAATGAGGCTATTAAGGAACTGGTTGATTATTTGAAAAAGTAAGTTTTCCAACTACAGACATGATATATTGCACGCCTTTAGCCTGTAGCGTTGAGGTGCGCATTACTCTCGTTTCACGCAGAACAACTGATTTTTCAAACTTAAAATGTCTCTATTTATCATATATTGCACTTGTAAAATAATATATACACACACATATCAAGAAAAATTGGGTTATCATAGTCCGGAGCGTGCTCGTCGCGATCCCTGTCAGCCTGTAATCCACAGGCTGCAATCCGGCTTGAATGCGAACCGCAGTGCGGGTTAGGGCGTGCCCCAGAGGCGACGCGTGCCGACCCGCCCCGTCGGTAAAAACAATGGCAGATGCGGCGATGGGGGCCGCCACCCATCACGCCTTGCCCAGTTTGGCGAGTCGAGGGGAGCAGAGTGTCGAGTAGGCACGTGGTGTGCCGTCATGTCGGACAGACAGCCTGATGTGCTCTGTGTAACAGAGACCAAGCGAAAGCGTAGCGACGCCTGTAATCTTCCTGGTGGTGGGATAGCTCTGTGGTCTGGTGTACCGCAGAGCGATCGGGCCAGCATGGGATTGGGGGTGTTGCTCGCTTGGCCTCAGGTGTGAAAGACTACGGAATGTTCGATCCCAGACTTCTATGGGTCCGAATAAAACTAGGTGTCACCAGGGTCTACATGGTCGCAGCTTATGCTCCCGTAGGCTCTTTGGTGGCATCGGATCTAGAGAAGTTCTGGGATAATGTTAGGGAAGTTCTGGATTTGGCAAAAGCTAGTGAACGCGTGATTGTATGCGGAGACTTGAATGGATGGGTTGGGTCCAAGCGTCCAGACTTCGAGGACGTGCTTGGTTCATTTGGTGATAAGAGAGTGAACGATGCAGGTAGGCTCATTGCGGATGTATGTATGGAGAGAAACCTTATTGTGTCAAACACATTTTTTCAACATAAGGACATCCATATGTATACATGGAGAAGGAATCAACAGAGAAGTATGATAGATTTAATTCTGGTAAACAGTCGCCTCCGTAGTAAAATTCTGGATACAAGAGGTCCCGCTAACGACACGGACCACTATCTCGTTATTGCGAGATTTAGTGGTCTGTTCAGAAAGTGGAAACACTGGCGAGAGCGTGTCCACTTCGGAGGGCTTGAAAGAATAAAGATTGAAAAGTTGCAAGAAGAGAGTGTAAGAGCATAGTTTGCAGAGGGTGTCCGTGAACGGCTGACAATGGCAAGTCAGCCGGGATCTGACAGAAGAATGCTGGAGAGTATTGAAAGATAGTATGGTAGATACAGCGAAAGAAGTATGTGGATGCTCAAAGAAGCATAGGAAAGTGAAAGGTGATGCATGGCGGAATACGGAAGTAGCAGCTTCCGTAGACCAAAAGAAGAAAGCGTGGCTGGTCTATGTATCTTCTTTGAACCTGAGTGCAAGTATGAAAGAACAGAAGAAAGAAATATACCGGCAACGTAAGAATGACACCAAAGCCTTAGTGAAAGAGAAGCGTGATAGAGCAAAATGATTGAAGAAGAAAGGCTGACCAAAACTTCGAGAGCAACACCAAATTTTTCTGGAGGGAGGTGAAGAAATGTTGAATGAGCGATTAGAAGTTTGTTTCTTTCTTTCTCATGAATTTTTGTGTGAGGCACAAGGAGGTTTCAGGTGTGGAGGAGGATGCATGGATCAAGTGTTTTCTCTGCGCAACATTGTGGAGAAGCATCTGGCTGTAGGCCAGAGGGTTTTCTGCAGTTTTGTGGATTTGGAGAAAGCATTTGACACTGTTGTACGAAAGGAACTTTGGGACATTTTACCGGAGTGTGGTATTAACGGTAGACTGCTACAAGCGGTGCAGTTCAACTATATGGACTGCAGAGCTTGTGTGCGGCTGGATGATGGAATGTCACCCTGGTTTGATGTCAATATCGGCGTTAAACAGGGCTGCGTTCTATCAGCCAGACTTGTTTATCATATATCTGGATAAATGTCTACAAAGGTTGAATGAAATGAATGTGGGGTTCAGATGGGCGACTCAGTGGTTAACTCTCTGCTATATGCAGACAATGCGGTCCTATTAGCGCAGTCTGCGACTGACCTGCAAACCCTAGTCGACGTAATGGCAGAAGATTGTAAGAAAAGGGGCATACGTGTGAATGTGAGCAAAACCAAAATAATGGTTTTTGAAAGAGAAGAAGCCAGAACAGATGTTAGAGTAGCAATAGGAAATGGTGTGCTAGAACAAGTGGATGAATTTGTATATCTTGGATTTGGCTTCAGTCGGGATGGAAGGTACACCAATGATGTAGAGAGAAGAGTGAACGCGGGAAATAAAGTGAACGAAGCATTGGGACAACTTCTCGGCAGCCACCACCTCAGCCAGAAGGCACGTGTCGCAATACACAACGCAGTGCTTGACTCATCGTTATTATATGGAAGCAAGAGTAGGGTATGCAAAAAGGAGCATGAGAGTAAAATCAATTCGGTCGAAATGCGATCGCTGCGGAGAATCTGTGGTGTGAGGCTGACTGACCGCATTCGTAACAACGACGTAAGAGAGCGAGTAGGTATGAAAGAGAGTATTGGTGTAAAGATGCGAAAGGGAATGCTCCGATGGTTCGGACATGTGGAAAGAATGCCGGACGAGCGACTGGTTAAGAAGATATACAATGCGGAAGTGGAAGGATGTATGTACAGGGGGAGACCGACTCACCTACCTAGACCAAATCGGTCATGTATTGAAGGAAGGTGGAGTCAGGAGTCTCCGAAACCGGCGAGCGTGTATGAAGAGAGTTATGAATGTTGAGGAAGCGAGAGATGTATGCAAGAATAGAGCCTCTTGGCACTCTGTTCTCTCTGCCTACCCCGCAAGGGAAATGGCGTGATGATGATAAGTTAGTTAGTTACGAATAGAGCAACCATATCACTTTTCGCGGTCTGATTCGATGTGGTTTAATTGTTAAAATAGTGAATATTTACGCTCGACTCGACACTAAAACCAGCGCTATCCTTATTTCGTGAGAACTACTTCTATAGACCAATATGGAAGTACTTCTTAAAATTAGCGCTAGATGGCGTTTAAGGCATGAAAACCACAGTACTTTTTGAAATTAGCGCTATCTATTAGCGCTATCTTAGTAAGACCAATACATTATTAGTTACTTATCAAATAATCAATTTTATTGTGAAAAATGAAGATTATGAGGCGTGCAGTTTTGGATTTTCCAAAGTATTTTATTTATTTATTTATTTGTATGATGCAGGAGATGTACGTAGTTGAGGCTACTTTTTATTGCTTATGGTGGCAAACCTATCAATCCACGTTTGGCCATACCATATCTTTAATATAAGTGGTTTGATAACAAAGGTTTAGCTCCCCACTGCATCCATAAATTAACAATTAGTGGTGTTCCAGGTTCATGTCAGATGTGGAGGCATGGCAGGAACTGTGCGAGCTGTACCTGCAAGTGCAGGAGTACTCGAGGGCCGCCTTCTGCGCCGAGGAGTTGATATTACACCAGCCCCACAATCACTTGATGCATCAGCGCCTTGCTGACATACGGTACACTATGGTACGTATTTATTTTACAGCGCAGTATTTTTTTTATAAAAGAACACTGCACTAAGGAATAAACCTTGTACCGCGGGGACTGTACAAACATACAATTTCATGGACATAAAATACACCCAGACTCAGAACAACCATATGTGGTTCACACAAAGAGCTGGCATCTAAATTACTCCGCCATCTGTGCATTCAACTTAAGTAGGCTTGCTAGAGTCTAGACGAGTGGAATTTTCTGGTTAAAATGTCTTAACAGTGTGAACAAAAGAAATGTTTTTTTTTTAGGGTGGAGTTGAAAACATGGAACTGGCGAAAACATATTACTGCCAAGCATTGAAGTTAAACCCTAACAACATTAGAGCATTGCTTGGATTGTTTTTGGTAAGACTTAGCAAATATAAAACGTCGGGATAGTAGAAAATCTAGTAAACGCGATAGATTCCGTAAACGTAGTTTTATTTCAAAAAGGCAAAGACATTTCGTACATTCTACATTAAGTGCCAGATTAGATAGATGATAGATCAGACTTACCGTACAGAACCGTATGAACATTACATTTTAAGCTGACAGAGAGTATCCATCCAGACTAGTGTTATGAATAGGTATTATAAAATAAGTGAATAATCATTGATTGATCCAACATTTTCATCAGCTAACACGCAAATCAATAATCGTGCATCGGCTGTTTTGTCGGGCGTGTACGTGTTCCAATATACGGTATATAGATATTAGCTGTCGGTCATATAGTTGTTAGACTGATTAATCAAAAAGCAATCGTTCTTACTAAGTGAGTATAGGCGCATTGGACAACAGTTGCCGCCACTATTCTTATGACGCCGATAAGTGTGGAGCTTTGTTTAAATTAATAAAAAATACACACAGCGTTCCACATGTTTCAATTGTGTGTATTTTTGCGTAATGTAGAGCGGGAGAGTACTTAACACTAGGTGTAGCAGTGTATGTACGTTGCGTGCAGGTGGCCAACAGCCTGGTGCAGCAGTACAAGTGGGCCGGCGGCAGCAGGCGCGCCGAGGCGTGGAAGTTGTGCCAGTGGGCGCGCCCGCCCGCGGCCCTGGCTGACATGCTGCTGGCGCTCGCCATCGTGGACTGAGCGCCGCCCGTCGCCTACTGCACTTGTATATTTATTCTACATTTCTACCATATTCACGTTTAATAAGGTTTTTATATAAACAACATAATATCTAGATCCAACAAGTGCCAGACCATACTAGTTTTTTACCAGGTATCAGGTGCTAAAGTTATTAAAAGACATTTAATATGATATCTGGAAATCCACTATCGGTTCAAATAAGCGGATAGGCGTACGTTCAAAGTGCACACTAAAAATCTTTCTATTCACATATACACCATCGTCATTTGACGCTCGACGCATTAAGGGGTTCAGACACGGTCAAGCGTCTTGACGACAAACACGTAATTCTATTTTGCTTGCTCAAGCAGCTTGATGCACCTGTCAAGCAATTTGGGCCAGCACGAGTCACTCTTCTTATTTCAGTCCGTATAGATGATCAAACAATTTTTTTTTTGTAAAATGGCTCAAATATAAGCGTGCGTTAGATTGGAGGTTAAATAAAAATAAAATTTTCATTCTCGTCTGATAAATCGTAGTCCGCCATGTTTGCTATCTGACGCCCGATGGAGCTATGCTTAATCAAGCCGGATGTGACACTCAAACATAAGGTCAAGCCGTCGTGTCAAAAAAAAAATATAAAAACGCATCAAGCACGAGCCAAGCACGTAAATGCTTGTTTAAAGCATCAATCAAACTTTGTAAACGGTCAACATGCTTGGCTCAAGTAAAAATCTACGTGCTTGCTGTCAAGCCGCTTGACCGTCTCAGAACCCCTTTAGAAAAAACGACTCTGTGTTCGCGAAGCTGCAACGTCGCAATTGCTTATCGTCATGAAACTCGCGCAGCACTGTCTGTCTGTACTGACTGTACTGTCAGTACTAAATAAATGCAAGATTGCGTCTTGCACACGTGTATATTCTTTTTGGTATTTTCTTAAATACAGAATCATACAACAACAAACACACAATCTACAATTTATATTTCTTTAAATGTGTGGACAAAGTACAATCTACGTCTGATTTGTCTTCTAATAGAATGAAACAAAATATTAATTTTTTGCCACAAAAGACGTCAACTTAAAATATTCTTAAAAATAAAAATACCTAATAACTGTAGTTAAAAGTAGAAACGGAAATTTCCAGGATTGGTATTTCGTTTTGTAGCCTGGGGGGCTAGGCAGAATGTCATATGTCACGTGTCGACCGTATCGAGAGCACTGTGATTGGTTGACAGATTACCGTGATTGGTCAACGGATTATTGTGACATCATGTGTCGGTTTCTCGACCAATTACAGTGATCTCGATACGGTCGACACGTGAAATGACATTCTGCCTAACCCCGCTGAATAGTGATTGTATGACGATACGTGGACATAACTAACCAGCCCCCAATCTTTTTTTTGTTAAGGTGGGAAAAAATGTTCCTAACCGCACACCCCGTCGTTCGGGGGCAACGAAGAGGGTAGTGTGGGGCCTTCACCCACTAAAGAAACCCGCCGTGTGCCGTCTCTCCGCCTTTTTTGGCGGGCCACTGGAACTATGTTACATTCCTTCGGTGGAAATTAACCAGCCCCCTTAGAATGTGATACACAAAATTATATCTACATCGTATCGTGTCATTGTGATTGGTAGACATCGACACGTGTTGTCGAGAACCGCTCACCATGGTTGGCGGAGTGATTATTGCGACATCACGTGTCGGTGTCTCTACCAATCACAATGAGAGTAATGAGACGATACGATCTAGATACGTTTTGTGTATCACATTCTAAGGGGGCAGCCGTCATTTCTAATAACTAACCTGCCTCATTTGTAGCTTGCATGAATTCGTTGAATGATGCCGCCGTGGACAGTAAAGCCTTAATACTATAAATATAGAACATTGTTATATCTAAGAAAATAACTATGTTCTGGAAATTCTTGGATCTGGATCTATAATCTTGACAAACTCCATGGATAACTGGGAGTTAAAGTTGCCAATGTATAAAATACCAATTACTGTATTGCCATATGTTCACAAACCATTCTTAACAGTGCTTGACATATTATCCAATAAATCACTAACGGATAGTGATAATAGTAGGACCAAGATGCAGACGGGTATTAAGTTCGATCTTCAGTCTAAAGTCTTCACAAGTCATTCAGTTATGATTCTTAGAAATTATGTAGGTATTTCATTGAGATCAGAAAATCATACATGCAAAGGAGTATTATGAGGAAACCTAGAGGTCTGGAGAGGCATTTGCACGAAGTCTGGCAACCCGCATTGAGAAAAACAAAAATAATGTTAAATGTTTATTTGAATCAGTACATACCTAGCACTTTAGTCTCCAGTTGTGTTGCCACTCAAAAAGAACATAAAAAATGAATATAGTATAAGCAAATTAATAAAATGTTATTGTTACTTATCTAAAACATGCATTTAAGTTATGTATAAACTGTATTTTATTTACTGTAGAGTTTGTTTGTTATAATAATAAATATTCAGTGTTACCATGATTTTATTACTGTATTTTTTTTTTGTTAGGGGTCTGCACCTCGTTGCCTATGGATACAGTTCAAATATTAAAATCACAACCAATGCAGGGTAGCTTATTGCTATTAAGTGTGAAACAAGTATAGAATATATCAATGTGTAAGACTCCCAACCGGGTGCTGCTTGTGGTGATTTGTTGGTCTTGCTATCCTGGGCATGGTTGTTGTCGCATCAGTACCTATTTTCTTGGTTTATCAGTAAGTCGTTATTCTGTTCTTTAATTAAACTGAGTACCGTATTCTCCTCACGTGACGCCTCTAATGATTGTGGAAAATAGATGCGTCCTTTACACAAACAACCTAATGTCTAAAAGTGGGTCATGAGTTTCTTGCAGAGTTCTTTTCATGAAAAGCCTTTCATATAAATTCGGCTGCTTGTGGCGATGCGACATCTCAAATGCTCGTGTTATTTATTAGCAAACTTTCAACGATTTTAAATGCTTTATATTATTTTTATTTTTTATGATACAAAGGTTTTTTGAATTTAAATAACATTTCTGCAAGGAAGCACTATGTTACCTATGATTAAGTCACCGGGTTCAAGATTGATCAATAATAATTGATCTTAGCTCCAAATAGCGTTTAAAATATATATTATATTTAAGTTAATCAAGATGGGATACCAAGTACTGAGATTTGAACTAAACTGCAGCTTGTGCATATTCTGCCGGTTAAACATGCCTATTTTCTATTAAACTACTGCGTGTTGTCGTGATACTTTCTACTTAAATTTAAAAAGAGAAAAAATCTTTGTGGCCGCTATACTGGAAAGGTTAGGCTTCTTTAAATTAAAGACTGCTGTCTCGAAACCGATCGAACTGAAGACTTAACAAAGTTATAACATCCAGATTTAGAAGATTTTATTTGTTCCGCTAGAACGAATAGACAACTACCGGCAATGCTTACATTGGCACTCATTTGAAAAACATCAATGAAAACACTTCCGAGAGATAGCGTAGGCGTCACCCAAGACGTAAAGTATGAATGTGTTATCGAAATTAGCAGTCCTAAGCAGTTGTCACGATGGCTGAATTGGCAAAGCATCTGGACGGTATCCAAGAGATGCGGGTTCAAATCCTGCTCGTGACTTCAATTTTACACTTTATGTTGAACATCAATAAAATCACAACATTTTAATAATTTTTATTAAAATCTTCAATTTAAACGTCATGTGATTTCCCTATGTTTCGCTGCTCTCCACTTTGGATTTGTGGCAAACTCTTCTGCTTTCTTCTCTTTCCTCTCCCGCCGAGACGCTTCTCCAACTGAGAAGTACTTTTCTCTGAAATCATAATTATAATCATTAGTTATAAGTATTACCGTGACCTCTGTTATTTGTATTTTAAAAAAAGGGGGTACCACTATCCCCCGCAAAGGTACGAAGCTCCGTGTGCGGGTGCGTCGCTCAATAGAGGGCAATGTAACATAGTTCCTAGTTAACCTATAATATATGAAGTGCCGTGTTTGCGAAACGGCGATTTCCAAAATTACAATATTGTAAAGCACTGTAAACAAAGCGTTAATATTTTGTTAAAAATCGAGCACTATTCTTTGTTATACTTAAATCAGGTGTAAATGACATCGTGCCGATAATAGATACCATGGGTTTAGTACTCGATTCTGAACCCCCAGGTGGTAGAAATTTGCATCGGTCTTTCAAGAAAATTGCAATTTTTTTTTATTTTCTTAAATGGAATACGAAATAAAATCGTTGTATTATTCTAAATTCGATTTTAGGTAATAAACCCATTACTCACCGATTTACTTGCAAAAACAACAATGAATTGATGTTTTTAGTCGCATTGTTAATGATTCGATGGCGGCATAAAAATTGCTAACTCTGTAGCCCGTCGTTGTTGACGAAAATTGTATGGGTCATATTATTACGGTTATTTGGTTACATCTTTGCCCGGAGTTCGATAACTCCTACTATACCGATACCGATGTATGATGTCATTTACATGGGGTATATTTCTCGCTAATTTTATATTTTGTAAATCAGGCCTTACAAAATTTATAACAAAAGTAAGTAAGTAATAAGAAGTAAATAATAAATATACACGAACATTTTACACAACAGCCTCTGGTCCCAAACTAACCTTAACGCTTGTGCTATGGGTACCAGATTACGTATATAATACATATATGTATATTTTGTTTTTTTTTTGTAAATATATACATATAATAGATAGAAAACACCCAGACGCAGTACAAATATCTGTGTTCATCACACAAATATGTCCTGAGGCCCGTCAACTATGTTGTATCAGTAACTTTATTATTGCCATTTATCTGACACAATTCCACTTTTTCAGAACAAATTATTCGAGTCAAACTTGTGTTTTAAACAACTACAACATCGGTTGGAATTGTGAAATCATGAAAAACCCACCTAAAATTATAGAAACTCGCGTTGGGGTCTACTGGCATGTGGGGTACATCGTCATGCACCTTTTCAAAGGTGAGCAGTCGCCGCGCTGTTAGCTTGGACAGCACTTGTTCCGAGTTCGATACCAGTTTGAAGCACGGGTGAGACGGGATCTGGTCGTCGTTATATTCTTCTCTATAAGAAAAAGAAGACTACTTTACGATAATGATAAAAAAACGTGTGGTGGAAATTTATCACTTGCTTCTTCGTTGACGAAACTCATCCAGACAACCGACGTGTCTGTGTCTGGAGAAGATGTGGGGATGAGAGACAAAGAACTGCCACTGATAGTGTTCAACAAGGCGGGAAATCAGTGTCCTTTTTATTTATTGCATGTAGTTGCAGACGAGCCACGGCCCATCTGATGGTAAATGGTAAACGTCGCTCATGGACTCAACTATACCGAGAGTATGGTCAAGCCGCTGCTCACCATTTCATTTCACAGATATGAAATGAAAGAATAAACGGCTATCTCCTGCTACAACCAAAACGCAACGATGTGCTTCATGGCCGGTCACACGGGAGATGGTGGTACCAACCCGCTCGGGCCCAAGTGAGTCTCCCACTTGGTACCCAGCCCCACCACCCGTCATGCAATGGATGATAATTGCTTACTTTAGTCGCCTCATACGACACCCGTGGGAAAGGATGGGGTGGTGACAATTGTATTTTTAGTCCGTCGCCACACGGACAAAAGCCTTTAGACCTTTTGGAGCGGAATAATGATTGGAGCTAGAGCGCCGTTAATCCCGTATCGTATGGGCGCTCGATGACTGCAGCTTTGTACCAAAATGTTGTTATCGAAGGAATCATCAGACCATCTAGAATAAATCATGGCCACCAATTCGTATTGGTTGATGATAATGCACCCGCATATCGAGCTCAACGAGTCAATGCTGCTCTCCGTGATCACAACAATGCCAGGTTAGACTGGCCTGCCGGTTCGCCTGACTTGAACCCGATCACGTTTGAGATGCTCTAAAGCGAGCTGTTTGGAACCGTCAGCCACCTCCACAGACAGTGCCAGAGATCAGGGAAGCTGCTATTGCAGAATGGGACAGGCTACCGCAAGAAATCCTGAATAACTTGATTCCCAGCATGCCCAGGAGGATTGCTGCTTGTGTTCGAGCTAAGGGAGCAGATATCTTGTAAATAAAAACAATTCCGTAATAAATTCTTAATAATGTTTCTTATTTCGTCGTATTCTTTCATTATTCCTTAGTCACAATTGCATTAAAATGTTCAAATCAAATTTTTATTTAATAAAATAATTAAAAATAGTTAATATTTTAGTTTCAATAAAGTTATTTTCTTGTTAAAAAAGATATCACGTAAGCACTTTTCTTATATAGGGTGAAATTTAAAAAAATACAGCATTTTTTGCTAGTGATCTCAAAATTTTTTTGATGTGTCTATATACACATTACATCTTCTGAATATAAACTGAAAGTGCCAATGTAGTACGGTATATATTTTTATAGTATTCCACATTCGTCCTCTGGGAAACAGGCGCTAATTTATGTATGTATCTACGTAATATGGCTATCAAAGCTATATATATTATTTCGGATCAATACTCACCTAACAGTTGGGTACCAACAGACAAGTCGCCTGCCCATCTCAAGGTGTTTAGCGGCGAAGTGCAGAAGGTCGCTGTATATGTGCGTCAGAGCGTAGTCCACTTTAGCGGGAATGTGATTCACGAGGTGGGATTCACTTAGACTATAGTTCTCCCGCTCTATACCGATCCGTTCTGTAGACTCCCTTACACCATATGGTGCTAAAATTAAGAAAGTAACTTTATTTTATTTGCCTTTACTCGTCCAGTGTTGAGCAGAGGGTTAAAGGAACAGGCAGACTTGTAGATTCCTTGCAACTCACTCAACTCAAGACATTCTAGACTACATCATCAACTCGCAATTTTCAAATGTTTCCGAGGAAATTTCTGCCGAGCTTCTTAGATGCTACAACCTATTTGGTTTAAATTTAAAAAATATGTAATTTACGAGTATACGAGCCCCGAAGCAAAATAGTTCGTCTAGTGTGAAATTTTCTCTGTGAGATTTTTCTAACTTCATTATTTTTGTATATCTATATAAAATATTAAGCTGTTCTACTATCACATGTCGCGTTACTTATGCCATTTTTTAATTATGAACCAATAAACTATTTGAGCTTTTTAAATTTATACATATCCTGTTTTAAATTCGAAGAAGTTTTAAGAAAAATAGTTCGTCTAATCGATTAGCGATGGGCGATTGTTGCAAAAAAAAAACAATCGACTGAATCGAAAACTGGGCCATTGCGCATTCGACTGTCAATTTAGTAGTTCCTCGCTATGATCTTTCGAATAACAATCGACAAACTACTAACTGAACTACTAAAAAATAACAATGCGCTTTACCCAGTATACATTTAAACAATTGTAGTCTTTGCGTCCTACAATGCATTGCGCTGTGCGGCGAGAGGACGCGGAGTGGTGCGCTCGCGGGTTGCGATGCTTGTTTTGTTTTTAAGTACCTATTACTAGTATTACTTGATAGTAGTAGTACACACACACGGCACACGGACTACTGATTTGTCGCGCAGCGCCAGACGCCGGCGCGTTATCTTTTGTAATTACTTACCTATTTAGTAGTACGAGTATAGTAATAACTGCGCTGCGTATGGCGCTGCGCGACAAATTAGTAAGTAGTTATAGTTGACATAGTAACCGTGTGCATCATTGTCACCGCCGGGCGCTATTAGTCGATGACAATCGACTAACCTCGATTGTTATCGACTTTTATCAACTAAACTGAACAATCGACTAATTCGATTAATTTCAGTAATAATCGCCCATCGCTAATCCCAATTACATTATGCCCCATTGTTGGGCTCGGATATTTCCGAAAAATTAATCAGGTCCATGGTTCAGCCCACAACACGGGTTAGATTCGGGTTGGCAGACTGCACAAGCCGTCGAGAAAAATTTTCGTTCACTACAAATACGCACATAATTTCGAAGTCAGGCCTTGCTAACTCTCGAGCTCAACAAATCGTTAAATCAGATAACTTTGTACGTACTTACGGTCAGTAATAATTGCGTCGAACTTGATCCCTTGCCGCCACATCGGCATAGAGAAGTCGCTGACCAGCACGTCAAGGTATCTACCTTCAATGCCATACTGCTTCATGTTGCCGCGGATGCTCTCCTCTTTCGTGCGAACCTGTGTATTGAAAAAATATACGCACATAGATTTACGCATGTCTCCCGTCGGAAGGGAAACGCGAGTCGGCAAGAGGATTTCCATCCGCTAAATCGTTACATATTTCTATCACCATTCATCCTATAATACTTTCTAACATTTACGCGAATTTTACACATTTTGAAATAAAACTACGTTTACGGAATCTATCGCGTTTACTTGATTTTTATACTATCCCGACGTTTGGAATACTTTACAGCATTCATGATTACGGGTGGACTTAGATGGTAGACGTCCAAGGCTGATATGTTGTTTCGACGGTTTCATCTGCCCACAGTAATATGATTTTACAAATTTTGGTTTATTTCAACCCACATAATATTCGTTTAGAAACACAATTAAAAATATCTACTCTAAGTTTTATGCTTACAATGTATGAGATTTTAAGCTAGTATAATAAAATTAGTATAATACTCCTTTAAGTTTTAAAATTTTTGTTTATATTTAGTGCTTAAAAATTCCCATTAAAAATCAAAAAGATAACCCATACTGATAAGTACCTGAATGGAGTCTCACCACCATCCTTCACAGTTAGCTACCGTGTCTAAATCTTTGCTTCAGAGAGCACAAGGAATCTGTGATGAAGAACACCTGGCTGGGGAGTTGCAGCATTTAAAGATAGTTTTACATGCTAATAAGCTGCAGGTTCCACGCCGCCGTCACAGAAACCGAGTGAAGCCACCCACAGTAGAGCGCCTCCCTGCAGTCCTGCCCTATGTTAAAGGAGTCACTGACAAGATTGGCTACATTCTCAAGAAAGCTTCAATTAAAACCTACTATAAGCCACTCAAAAGAATTAGTCAATTTTTACCACCAGTCAAGTGCCATATACCCTTACAGGATGCAGGAGTGTACAAGCTGGATTGTGATTGTGGTCTCTCCTACTTTGGGCAAACAAAGAGATCCATAAGAACTTGGATCAAAGCTCATCACATAGCTGATGTGAAGCACCGTCGCTACACAAAGTCTGCAATTTGTGAGCCCCCATTACATCAGGTTTGACAAACCTCAAATCCTCGCAAAAGAACATCGATATCGTCCTAGAATGATACGTGAGGCTATTGAAATTAAGAAACATCCCAATTTCAATAGAGAAGACGGCTGAGTCTTACCATCAAGCTGGAATCCTGTGATAGGCCTCACCAAACATAATACAAGAAAGCACACCACAAGATTGCAAGACACAGTTAGCGCTTATTGTGTAGATAAAACCCACAGTAGTGATTAGTTAGTATTTTCCGCATAAATTTAATAAACCATAACAAGTTGTTGCCTACTAAGTTTTCTGGCAGGATATTTTCTCAGTCAGGCCGCGTTCCGATCCGGTGGTAGCTTTTTAGTCTTAGCTTCTATTAAAATCAATATATTTAATAATAGAAACTAATAATCAATATTGTCTAAAAATTTTAATTGGTAGTTTGTGGTAGAATTTTTAAGCACTAAATATAAACAAAAAATTTTAAAACTTAAAGGAATATTATACTAATTTTATTATACTAGCATAAAATCTCATACATTACTGTGTTCTCATATACTAGCATAAAATCTCATATATTACTGTGGGTAGATGAAATCGTTGAAACAATATATCAGCTTTGGACATCTACCATCTAAGTCCACCTGTGATCATGAATGCTGTAAAGTATTCGAAACGTCGGGATAGTATAAAAATCAAGTAAACGCGTTAGATTCCGTAAAAGTAGTTTTACCATTCATCCTCATTTACAGTTAGGTACAGTACATTAATTAACAGTGGAAAACCGCCTCCCTATTTTTATCAGGTTGCATGTAAGGATGTGGGACGCCGCCGTCTCCTTTTGCGAGCAGGTGATGCATGCAAAGGAGGCGGCAGAGCGTGAGCGGGAGATGACCAGCCGTCTCCCGTCCCGCACTAGGCGTCAAAGGGCGCTAGTCGATTTTCGGCCCCCGCGGATATCGTATGAAAGATATCCAATAGCTAATTTCTGATCCATAAGTTACCAGCTGTGAGATGCGGTTTCAGCCACGTTTTAATTTAAAAAATATGGTCTTCACAGCAGGCCTTCGTTTTC
Source organism: Leucoma salicis (assembly GCA_948253155.1). Taxonomy (NCBI): domain Eukaryota; kingdom Metazoa; phylum Arthropoda; class Insecta; order Lepidoptera; family Erebidae; genus Leucoma; species Leucoma salicis. Next base: position 23,226,000 of record OX411814.1, on the reverse strand, counting down.
GCTTAGTGTATTTTCTGACTTTTGTTGAATGGTAGAAAATCGTCCGGTTTATATTATATTTGTTAGTAAAACGCCATCTTTATTTTACATACTTATCGCAGTCTAGTTTTAATTATGTAACATCGGATGGCACTTATTTGGTTATTTTATTTATTTCTGCTCGGTCCCAAAGGGTGGTGGCGTAATTCTTAACAGCCTATAGGCTATGGCCTTACTTAAAAATTAAAATTAATTAAAACAAGCAGACGCAAAAAGAAAATTTCTAATGCAAATTCAATTAAAGTGAAAGGGTTTTTCAGACTTATTATATTAGTGAGAGCATAGCTTCAAAAAGTAATACATTCGATTAGATAGATTAACCCGTTGCGTCATTCTCGTCATACATACTTTGTTACCTTTTGTCCAACGCGTGTGGGCCGCGAGCGTGAGTGCAGCATCAAAAAGTCTATATCTGAGCCCCACACGTGACCTGTTGACAATTGCAACAGATTACAACTGAGGTCAGCTTTCTAGTTAACCCAGCTCGTCTATCACTAAAAGATGAAGAGAATTCTAAAGCCGGCTGTACACGCTCGTCGAGACACAACGAGACAGGCCGAGGACGAGTGTGTACATGGTAGCCTCGTCTCGTCTCGCGGCTCTCGCTATGTCTCGGAAGCGTATCGGTTTTTTGTGCACGGGTCAGAGTCTCGGCGAGTCTCGCGATGAAAACGAGAGCGCGCCTGTACACACTCGTTTGCTTAGTTGCCCACCTAACGCTTTTTAGAAGCCTACCAAAGGCAAGCACTATTATGGAATCCTAAGAATGTCGGGCACAAGGATAAGCAACTATTACACGCCGCTTGGTTGCGGATAAGCAACGAATTTGATATCCCCGTTGAAGAGTTAAAAAATATATATATATATATATTCCCGTTGAATAGTTAAAAAGTTCTTTTTCGCCATGATTTAATATATTTTTTTTATGGTAAACTATTAAAAAATTACAGTAACTAATAAAAAAAATAAACGCCGCAATTATTTTTTCCACGTCCATCGCGACGGGCATCCGAAGTTCAATTGATGCAACGAGTGTGTACATGGTGTGCTCTCGTGTCGAGCCTCTACGAGACAAGAGGGACGAGAGGTTTGCGAGACAAATAGACGAGTGTGTACAGCCGGGGTAAGATCTACTTTGAACAATAAAGCCGGCTGTACACACTCGTCGAGACACAACGAGACAGGCCGAGAACGAGTGTGTACATGACCCTCATCTCATCTCGCGGCTCTCGTTCGCTTTCGGAAGCCTGTCGGTTTTGTGTGAACGAGTCAAAGGGTCTCGGGGAGTCTCGCGATGAAAACGAGAGCGCGCCTGTACACACTCGTTCGTTTAGTTGCTCGCTAACTGCGTTCGCGTAAAAGACGTGCGAGAAAGATGTGGTCTAACGCTTTTTAGAAGCCTACCAAAGGCAAGCACTATTATGGAATCCTAAGAATGTCAGACACAAGGATAAGCAACTATTACACGATGCTTGGTTGAGGCTAAGCAACCAATTTGATATATCCGTTGAAGAGTTAAAAATAAAAATATATTCCCGTTGAAGAGTTAAAGAGTTCTTTTTCGCCATTGTTTAATTATTTTTTTTTGGTAAATGATTAAAAAATTACAAAATAAACGCCGCAACAGTTTCTTCCACGTTCATCGCGACGGGCATCCGAAGTTCAATTGATACAACGAGTGTGTACATGGTGTGCTCTCGTATCAAGCCTCTACGTGACGAGAGCAGACGAGAGGTTCGCGAGACAAATAGACGAGTGTGTACAGCCGGGGTAAGAAATATATGTGAGGGTCATACCCAAGACCTCTTTATAGCTATTTATTCATCTACTCATTAGGCAACTTTCTAGCCACGGCCCACAGGATTATATTTATTCAAAAAAAAATGGAAAATTTTCATAATACCTCCAAAATGTGCAGCAGGAACAAGTAGTGAGCCTGAACCCACAAATGGGTCAAGCACCACATCACCAGGCTTCACTTGCGCTTGATTTGCCATAATGATCGCCAACTGAGCGTCCATGCTAGTGTTGCCAATAAACTGACGCTTTTTAAGAGAGTGGGCTTGAATCAAGTCACGTTGACCATCGATTATCTGTTCACAAAAAAAATTATAGTTGTAAACATTGGTGATCAGTTTTACACATAATATATGATCACATTTGTTTCCCATTAGCTGGTGCCAGCATCTTTGCATGTGTGATTTAAAAACCCGACAAAAATTAATAACTAACTAACTTCTCATCACGCCATTTTCCTTGCGGGGTAGGCTCTATTCTTGCATACATCTCTCACTTCTTCAACATTCATAACTCTCTTCATACATGCTCGCCGGTTTCGGAAACTCCTGACTCCACCTTCCTTCAATACATGACCGACAAAAATTAATATATCATAAATATTAAACTAAAGGCTATATGTATAAAGAAGTGTACTTGTACTGTAATCCTATATATAAATAGAGTCCATAATTACCCATTTGCCGAAAAATACATCATATGGTTCATCTGGCACATTATTTGGATCTACTCCATAGAATTCCAAATAAGACAAGGTCACATCAGGATTTTTAAGCCTCACAGGACCTTCTAGTGGCAAGTAGCTGAACTCCTGTAAAGAAACATTTCTAAATATTTCTACATTGTACTTTATCTGTATATTGTGTTCTAAAATTTGTAAGTTAATTAGTTTCTGAAATTTGTGAATACTGCACAATATGAAATTAAACTATTTTATGGAAACTTGCTTGATTGATAAAAATATAATTGAGATTGCAGTAAAGTATTTGAAATGATAAAAATATATTTGAGATTGCTGTAAAGAATTCAACTGCACTATCATTTCTTCTCGAGATGAGATCTTGGGAGAGGTCCAGCAGTTCTATGGACAGTTGTACAGATCCCAGAGCCCTGCTGTTGGCTTGGTCCAAGACCCCAGATCCAAGCTAACTCGGCACTTTACCGAAGATATCCCGGACGTCAGCCTGTACGAGATCAGAATGGCTCTCAAACAACTAAAGAACGGAAAGGCACCGGGAGACGACGGAATCACCACAGAGCTTCTGAGAGCAGGCGGAAAGCCGGTCTTAAAAGTTCTTCAGAGGCTGTTCAATTCCGTCGTTCTCGGGGGCGACGTTCCAGAGTCGTGGACCAGAAGCGTGGTGGTGCTGTTCTTCAAGAAAGGTGACAGAACCCTCTTGAAGAACTATAGACCCATTTCGCTCTTGAGCCACGTCTATAAGTTGTTTTCGAGGGCCATTACAAATCGACTCACGCGCAGGTTTGACGACTTCCAGCCTCCCGAACAAGCCGGTTTCCGAAAAAGCTATAGTACCATAGACCACATTCACACGCTACGAGACCACATTCACACGCTACGCCAGATTATACAGAAAACCGAGGAATACAATACTCTGTGTCTGGCGTTTGTGGACTATGAGAAAGCCTTCGATTCGATCGAAACTTGGGCGGTGCTGCAGTCCCTTCAGCGGTGCCAAATTGACAATCGGTACATCGAAGTGCTGAAGTGTTTGTATAGAAACGCCACCATGTCAGTCCGTGTTCAGGACAAGAGTACGGGACCATCAATCCAACTGCAGAGAGGTGTTAGACAGGGAGACGTTATGTCCCCGAAAGTCTTCACCGCTGCATTGGAAGATGTCTTCAAGCTCTTGGACTGGACCGGATTCGGCATCAACATCAATGGCGAATACATCACTCACCTTCGATATGCCGACATCTCAGCAGGGTTTCCCGACTAGTGGTGGTCTCAAAATGAACATGGACAAGACGAAAGTCATGTCTAATGTCCATGTCATTTCAGCACCGGTCCTTGTCGGGAGTGCGCTTCTCGAAGTTGTCGACCATTATGTCTACCTGGGACAAACAGTCCAGTTAGGTAGGCACAACTTCGAGAAAGAGGTCAATCGACGAATCCAACTCGGCTGGGCAGCGTTCGGGAAGCTAAGGAAGATCTTCTCGTCCAATATTCCGCAGTGTCTGAAAACTAAGGTCTACGACCAGTGTGTGTTACCAGTGATGACATACGGAACAGAGATGTGGTCTCTGAATGTTGGCCTCATTTTAAGGCTCAAAGTCGCTCAGCAGGCCATGGAGCGGGCTATGCTTGGTATTTCCCTTCGTGATCGAATCCGTAATAGGGAGATCCATAGGAGAACGAGAGTGACCGACATAGCCCGCCGGGTTGCCATGCTGAAGTGGCAATGGGCAGGCCACATCGCTCGACGAACCGATAACCGTTGGGTACGAAAGGTTCTCGAGTGGCGACCACGTATCGGACGGCGCAGCGTAGGACGGCCCTCCACCAGATGGACCGATGATCTGGTCAAAGCTGCAGGGAGCCGTTGGATGCGGTCGGCACAGGACCGCTCGTTGTGGCGTTCTCTTGGGGAGGCCTATGTCCAGCAGTGGTCGTTAAAAGGCTGATGGATGGATGGATGGATGGATTTGAAATGTCAGGATAGTACAAAAGCAAGTAAATGCATTAATTAGTTTCCATAAAAGTAGTATTATTTCATAAAACAATATTGGCTTTATTAGAACAAAATATTTAAAGAAAGTAGGTACTTAATTTAAAGAAGCCCAGCAAAATTACACCAAAGTTCATCCGAATATTGTATTTTTACTGCAAGTTCGGCCAAAGTTTGTATTTGGTTCAAATCAAATTAAGACCATCTGTAATGCTTTTGCAACTTTTTAAGCATATTCCTTAAATTAAAACTTACCTTAGGAAGCCCAGAAATAAACAACATTAAATTTAATAGTCTAAAATACTAACCTCAATTTTTTGTACTTTCTCCGTCATAGAGAAATGTTTGCAGAATGTTTCTACTTCAATCTTGAAAGAAGTGTGTGGAGTACAACAAGTTTCTATTAACTCTTTGGGACACAAGTGTAAATCACTAGTATTGTTATTTACACTGTCACTGACTGTCCATTTCCCAGTTGAGTTTTGTAAAGAATCCCTTAAATTTTTATGTAATTGACATTGCGTTTTAGCTCTTGACCATAGTTCTATGCAGTTTTTTATCAACACTGATCTTGAAGCTATCTTTCTAGCACAGTCTTCTGAAGGTAAATCTATTATCCAATACGGTTTATTAACACATGGCTCTTCAACATATTTAATTGGAATGCTAAACAGGGATAATATACTGTTCATTTCCTAGGAAAATATATCTTTATTAGTTAAAAGGTACACAATATATTAGTCTTCTATACTATTAAAAATCTGTAACAGAGCTGTGTCTGTACATTTGAGATATTTGAGAAAAAAATACTCTAATAGGCTATATAGGCGAAACACAAATTTTTGTCTGTTCTCTCACGCATCACGCCAAACCTACTGAACGGATTTTGAAGCAACTTTTTTTATTTGATAGCTCTTGATTAGATTTAAAAACTGGTATACATTTTTATCCCGATACTATATCGGGAACCTGAGATATAACCGAAAACCTAGCTTTTGGCTGCGGCGGAGCCGCGGGCAACGGCTAGTTAACTTGTAAAATGTAACTTACAGCATGACGGAAATCAACGTGCTCCTGTGCAAACCAGATTAAATACCGACGCCACATTTTGTCTACTATATCACCTACACCACATATTAATCCTATAATTGCAAATCAAGTCAGCGGCAGCTTGAGCGCTTTTAGTATATTATCCAATATTATCTATGTCAATCAAAAGATTTATCAGTTCAGTTCTTGATTTAATTAGCAGTCTAATTAATGTTATACACATTAAGAATCAATATTTATATATCCTTAGATAAAGGATAATAATATATTGAATTCAATTCAATTCTTCAATGGCGTTGTTAGACTTATAGACACAACTTTGCCAATGTCTCGTGTAAAATACGAATAGACCGTCAAACGAAGGAGATTGTTCTGTAGATAAAGGTAAAAGGGCCAGTGATACTGTAATGAGTAGACCAACACTGAAACAAACAATATTAAGCATCTACAATAATAATATATATCACAACACAACCGAACATAAAATAAACACATAACCTGACATAACCACAAAAATATTTTTTTTTATATTTGTTTTAAGGCATTGGCAGAACCATCAGCCTAACAGTAACTTATAAACATCATTATTCTCCAAACTAGATTATTTGATCAAACAAGTCGTAGTTGAAGTCAGTCATATAAAGTCAGTCAAGTCAAAGTCACGCTACAGTAAAACGATGGCAACCTTACTGAAGCTTCTATGGAGTTTTGGAAACAACGGGAAGAAACACGTTATGTCGCATTACATCACTTGCCAGCACTTATGCACTTACACAAATAGTTAATAAGCTTAAGGCCACCACTTTTACACATTAATACTTGAAATAACACAAGTTTAGGAAAATAATGCAGAGCGACGATATGATCTTCTTCGTGTTCCCGCCAAAACTCCCACAAAAATAAAACGTAGTGATCACAGACTAGGAAGGAATATGGTAGTGATTTAGAGTGTGTTCCGATATACACTGGAGCACTGTGATGTGTGACGTCAATTTAGTATACTGCAACGCTATACTGGTTACTGTTTACAACGGAACGCAGTCCAGTATCACAGATCAGTATCTGTCATTACTTTCATTTCACACTGCAATAAACACAATTTCTTTACATTTTCCATGTTTCGGTATCTTTGAATAACAATATTCAATAATAATAATAATTTTCAACAGTGCAAGTTGTTATATTTCTGGACGCTGTTTATCACGTGACCAAACCACTAGGAGCACCTAACCTCGAAAACGCCAGTGCTCACAGTACCAAAATGTCGATAATTTATGACGTCATATATTTCCCTAGCATACTGCGGCAGAATACTGTCAGTCTATAACGGAACGATTTTTCTCCAGTAAGAGTACTGACAGTGCTCTCAGTGTATTTCGGAACATAGCCTAAATATACTCTGCACAAAAATTCCAATTTCTCTCCTACTACTGTTTTTTAAATTTGATTAAAGCTTTGGCAGAACCATCAGCCTAGCTGAAACAAACATGATCACGGGTAAGATATAAATAAGTGTGTATTATATTATCTCTAAACTCTCACCTAATTTTGCTTTCACAATATTAATTAGGATCTAATGGAGAGATGGAATAGTGATCGATATTAATGTTTAGTCAATTAGTGATTTATTTAGATAGTGGTATAATAGTGATTAAACCGCGATCATTTAATTTTTGCCACATTTAGGGCGAATTGTACGTAATAGCCATTCTGAAGTGTTATGTTGCTGTCTCATGAGTGGCTACACCATGGCTACCAGAGATGCGCAAACTAAATCACCGATGAGATCAGGGATTTATAAATCTTTTTCTTCGAAAGATTTAAATCACTCTTTTAAATCTTTAACTCTTTTAAAGCTTTGGTTACGAATGACGTTATTCATTCAGTTGATTATAAGTGATGCAAATATCCATTGATTCATGTAGTTATTCTCTCATTCCCTCAAGTCGCAACTGGTTTTGAGCTTTATACTAAAACGACAGAGTCTAAGTTTCTGTGTACCTATCGTCATTGTATTTCAAGAGTGAGTCTATGCGTGCCTACAACTTATGTTATCTCTTTTCAATTCACAATATCCTTTATCTATTGTCTCATTCTAAATCTACGTCCATCATTCTATCCATTCCATCTATTCAATCCTAACGTAGTGAGCTAGTGAGTTAAAGATGTATTTTCGAAACCAAAGATTTAAGGATTGATTACGCATTTTGTAAGATTATACATCTTTTGTATCAATCACTCCTGAGTTACACATCTCTAATGGCTACATCCAAAGAATATAGTACTCTGTTACATCTATAGATACTTTATCTAAGGGGCTTATTTTTTTAACACCGTAGATTAGAATAATAGATGTTAGTATGATATGTAGTCAGTTAACGTTGTTTGGCCGTGTGGGGCCGGCTTTAGACTGTCCCACCCCTCTCCACCCACGGGAGTCGTAAGAGACTGAGGGAATACGGGGGGAGTGGGCAGCAGCACTCCCTCGAGTATTAACAACATCCACTGCGATAGCCAACCCGCCTGCCAAGCATGGCGATTACGGCATTATCCCCCATGACAGGACCGGTCGTTGCGGCGTTCTCTTGGGGAGGCCTATGTCTAGCAGTGGACGTTGAAAGGCTGATGGATGGATGGAATGTTGTTTGTTTCAGAGTTTTAGCATATTTAGTCATTTCGGTATGGATTGCCTTTGTATTACATTGCCTCTGACGAGACCCAGCTAATGTAATAATGCGTAGCAAATAATCCCCCCAAGGTCGCTATCGTAGTAGGAAGTAGTATAGTAGTCTGTGGTAGTAGGTACGTGGTGCCGGCGTAATTAATATTCCAAAAATCTACGTAGGTATCTCAAACGGCGCGCGGCAATTCAAAATAATGAAGTCATACCATACATTAACCAAAAAAAAAATATATATATAAGTAACATTAGTTTAAAGACAAATATTTATTGCAGTGTTAATGAGATGGCAGTTTTTGAGAAGTAATGAAAAAAGAGACAAAAGTTAGGAAGGCGCATTTTTGTATATATCACCTTGCTTCGCTTAGTATTTTATTTTGAACCAATTGGTCAAAATAAAGTACCTACTTAGGCCCTGGTCCTGATTATGCGTGACTGCCTCTTGAGCACTCTACCCATATTTAAGCTATTTAATTTTTAAATATTTAATCTTCTTTCAATATGTATCTCTCAAACATAAACGATTGAATACGAGTTTTCTCCATAATTGAATGTATTGTATCTTGGTATACGATTGAGTAAGTTTTCTCCACAATTGAATGTATCTCGGTCTACCATTTTATTTGTTAAGGCGGGAAAAATTAAAATGTACCTAATCGTACACCCCATCTTTCGGGGCAACGAATAGAGTAGGACCCTCACCTACAAAATAAAAGCGCAGTGTGCCGTCTCTGCGTGTGTACTGGGCGGACCACTGGAGCTGGAAGACATTAAATCAGTGGTGTTTATTGGTCTATCATAATATAAATATGTATCCACACTGGTTAGATTGGCACTGGGTTTTCTATTATTCATCTGTTTCAGTATTTATCCGTATACTCCTGGAATGAGCAAAGAGCTCTATGCAATTCGTAGTTTGTCACCATAGAGATAATATTGTGTCATTAATTGCGAAATTATAGGGCCTCGTGGCGTAGTCGGTAGTATAACAGATTTCCGTGCACGAGGTCGTGGGTTCAATTCCCACTCAGGACAATTATTTGTGTGATGAACACAGATATTTGTACTGCGTCTGGGTGTTTTATATCTATATATGTATTAACAAAAAAATAAATTATATGTATTATATCCGTAATCTGGTACCCATAGCACAAGCGTTAAGCTTAGTTTGGGACCAGAGGATGTTGTGTAAAATGTCCGTGAATATTTATTTATTTATTATTTTATCCTTTTGTAAATCTTCATGGCAAGTTTTAAGTTTTAAATTGTCGTAAGCCAGGTTCCCTAAGTATGGGTGCGAGCACTGGTGGGTTGCGACCGATCGGACTAACAGCCGTACGGCCACTGAGGTGCGCCGCCGTTTCCCATTGAAATAACAGTCTTTGTATGTAGCGGTATATAAGTATTAAATAATTCTATTAGTATAATTGAACAGTTCTTCATTCATATTAGTGACGCTTAAATTTCCAATGTTTATGAGCTAAAGTTACTAAATTACAATATCATATAAAATATGTTGGTCCACGTCGTGAGGCATCGCCGCGAATATATTCTTCCCACTGAGCACAAAGATTAGGGCATCTGAGCGTTACCAATATTTTATGCCCCCTTTTTAAGACGACCAATAGGTGGGTCCCGAAATTGGCAGTTTTCTTAGGTAGGTCGGAGCCCAATTTAGTTTAGGAACCACTGGTCTAAACTGTTTACACACAATAAATACGAATTGGGTTTTATTTAGTCCAATTTTGCATCAACATTCACAAATACATAGCCTGCCTTACTAATAAAAGTTGTATAACATCTGAATAGTTATTCAGTGTTTTGTCTTTATCACTAATATGACAGTTTGACGTTGAAAGAACGGAACAAAACACTGAATAACTATTCGGAGCTTATACAATGTTTATGTGTAACATTGTTTACAACCCATATATTACTATGCTATGATTCATTGTTATCTGTCTGTTTGTTTATCAATTCTTGATATCTATCACTGAGGAAGTCTTGATAGGCGTCTTTAATGGCACCGGAGCAGGCTACATAGTGCCCACCAGAGTGTTCTGCTACCACCGGCTTTATGAATAGATTAATTAGTGATTCACTCATTTCTGTAAAAAAATAAATAATAATAATTGGTGTTGAATTAGTAAAGATTTTGACCTTTTTCTCCTGCAGTCTTGCATGCTATATTTTTCACAAGACATTAACTCCGCGTGGTGATGGACTAAGAATACAAGTGTAACCACCCCAATATTTCCCATGGATGTCGTACGAGGCGACTAAGGGAAGTATGCAATTATCAACCATTGCATTACTGGTGGTAGGGCTGGGTAACAAGAGGGATTACTCACTTCCTATCAGGCCCGAGCGGGTTGGTACTATCATCTCCCATGTGACCGGCCATGAAGCACACCGGTGTATTTTGGTTGTAGCAGGAGATAGCCGTTTATTCTTTCATTTAATATCTGTGAAATTAAATGGTGAGCAGCGGCTTGACCATACTCTAGGTATAGTTTAGTCGATGTGTGACAGTTGCCATCTACCATCAGGTGGGCCGCGGCTCGTCTGCCACCATAAGCAAAAACTGAAAATAGTAACGAAAGTGTTTACCTTTAGGAATAATAGAGTCACTTTCGCCATATACATGTAGAGATGGTAGATTAATATCCTCATCGTAAAATCCTTTATGTACCAGACTGCCTGACCGGAAACCAGATGCAAATATTGCAAAGTTGAAGGTATAGGGTAGATCTGAAATAGACATGAGTATTCTTTATAATATGTGCCGTGTGCCTGCCAAGCGTGGCGTTTACGGCACTATCCCCCATATGAGCGAAACACATGTTGTGGCGTTCTCTTGGGGAGGCCTATGTCCAGCAGTGGACTTCGAAAGGCTGATGGATGGATGGATGGAAGGCTGACTGACCGCATTCGCAACAACGACGTAAGAGAGCGAGTAGGTATGAAAAAAAGTATTGGTGTAAAGATGCTTAAGGGAATGCTCCGATGGTTCGGACATGTGGAAAGAATGTCGGACGAGCGATTGGTTAAGAAGACATATAATGCGAAAGTGGAAGGACGTAGGTACAGGGGGAGACCAGGACTCACCTACCTACACCAAATCGGTCATGTATTAAAGGAAGGTGGAGTCAGGAGTCTCCGAAACCGAAACGCGAAACGGCGAACGTATGAAGAGTTATGAATGTTGAGGAAGCGAGCGATGTATGCAAGAATAGAGCCTTTTGGCACTCTGTTCTCTCTAGCTACCCCACAACGGTATCTCCGCGTGATGTTAAGTAAGACACAGAAATAATTACTAATTGATCGGCATTTACAAAAATATATAGCGCAATGTACACTGGCACATCCACTCGGTATATTGCCGACAAACAACTCGTGGCGTTAGTGCGCCGTACTGGTACCTTACACAAACTTAAACTACCTACAGAGCGCGTCGCTAACAAGCTGACCCGGCGAACTTCGACCCGCCATTTCTTTTTTCATGTGAATATTTTATTAATAAAAAATACGTGATAAAAACTATCCTATGTTAGGCACGCCATCAAAACACACATTATAAAAAAAAAAACATAAAAATCGGTTAGATAGTTTCGGAGTTCATCGTGAGCAACAACGTGAAACTAGAATAACATACTTATAATATACTAGCCTTTGCCCGCGGCTTCGCCGCAGCCAAAAGCTAGTTTTTAAGTTATATCTGAGGTTCCCGATATAGTAGCAGGATAAAATGTATAACAGTTTTTAAGTCTAATCAAGAGCTATCAAATAAAAAAAGTTGCTTCAAAATCCGTTCAGTAGTTTTTACGTGATGCGCGAACAAACAAATAGACAAAAAATCTAAAAAAAATTGTTTGTGTTTAGACACGCCTTTATAGGCTAATTCAGTCATCTTTTCTCAAATATCTTAAATGTACAGACACAGCCTGCTCTGTTACAGCTTTATAATAGTATACATATACATGTAAATATTTTTATAAAGGCAACATCCTGCACTAAGGAATAAGCCTTGTATCGCAGGGGACTTTACAAACATACAATTAATAAGCTGTTATAAAACACCATAGTATCATTGATAGTCATTGTGAATGTGGAGTAGAAACTAAATTACACTAGTTTTTTCAAAAATGTGAATTAAGCCATTTTAAAGACACTCATCACTCTTATACAGATGGATTTACAAGAATGGCAGTATTTTCTCAATCTGTGAATGATTTACTGTGAGGAATCATTATTACTTACTTCCTTTTGAAAGCTATACATGTTAATTTGCCAGTGGCCATTTTAGAATACTAGTCTATGTCTACTAAAGCATATTCTTAATTAGAATATAATATTTAGTATTATTGTTTAAACCCAGTATGAAATAACCCAAAAAACTTATACATCTCAATGATTTTTAGTAAAACATTTATTAGCTTTTTATCCAATATTTCTTGCAAATATCTAATCTAATTTAATGGCATCATAGAATTGATACTTACATCCCTTTTGTTGCATAGCAGCTAGCAACCCCACTAAACAGGCACCTTGAGAGAAGCCCATGAACCCATCAAATGGTCCATATTCTTCTACCACTTTTTCTACTAGCTTTATGGTTTCTTCAAACCCTAGTGCTGGCCCTCCAAGACACTTCCCACTGAATGTGTTATCTTCAGCATTGAACCACCAAGAACGAGAATCTGTAATTTGTATATTATTATTTATTAATCTAAGTACTTGCATGACAATAAATAATTATAAAAAAAAATAATGTATTTGCATCACAGTGTACACCATGTTGTTAGCTTGTTAGACACTATGTCTGGAAGATTTTCACTTCCTAAAACACAGGCTTCTGGCCCAGTTTAGGATGTACCATGTACTTACTCTATTAAATGTATACAAATGAAATTTATTATTATTATTAGGAATGAAACAAGGCAGCACTCTACAACACATTAAAATTAGTAAAATATAATGTAAACCGTGATAGCCTAGGAGTAAAACCAAGGGCTGCAGAGACAGTGGTAGGTAACAAGTTTAATCCCCAGTCTGAGATTAAGACCTCACAAGGCGTGAATCAATTATCTTGAAAGACATCTAGATAATTGATGAGACAACACACAAACCTTCATCACCTCCGCCGTCTTCATTCACAACTTTATGTGGTGCAGACATAAACACAAGCTGTGCATATTTCGCGACAGCTTTCCGAAATGAGCCAATTTTCCCTTTGAAAACAGTTCCATTCTGTCTGTATCCGTGAAAAGCTAGAATTTTCAACTTCATTCGGTCTGTTGTTTTCTTCTCTTTGTCATTTTGCGGTGATGCTACTGACTGGCTGGGACTGGTACTTGATGCAGACATAATAGTTTAAAATATCGATAGTTCTAACTTCTAAAGTATGCATAAATCATATAATTTAATCCAGCTTCCAATTTGAAGTAATTATTTGTTATTTATATTGACTTTGATACATAGGTTATTCTTAATTTAATTTGTTGCTGTTTTGGTTATATTCCAAGAAAGTGATAGAAATAATATTTATCTCTGAACATATATTGAGTGAGATAAACAATAAAATTGTTCTTCATGCTTTGGTATTGGTATCTTTTGATTGTAACTTGGAACGTTTATGAGATATTGTTGCCAATCCAAAATAATAATAATGACATAAAATATGTAGAGGAGAGTAGCTAAAGTCGACTATTTAGAACATAAAACATACTTTAACCATGGGCACCTCTAGTAAACTTTTAGCGCGAAATTTACCAAACAAAGCTTAGCAAAGCATCTGTCAAAAAGGGGGAACAGTTCAAACAGTTGAAGTCGAAGGGGATTGTTTTTCTCAAAATAGTCTAGTTTAGTTATAACCTTTTGAGTAATTTTGTTCTGAAGTTATAACAGAAATAATGGAAGAAGGAGACTTTGATCAACGTTTGAGAGACTTACAAAGGGAATATTTAGAATTTTTAGATGATGAAGTATGTTTACAATTTAACAACAATAATCTAACCTAGACTAGTTAGATACTTTATATTAATTTTGAAATAATTCCAGGAGGATCAAGGCATATATATGGAAAAGGTAAAACAGATGATTGCTGACAAGTCACAGCGTCTGAATGTAAATGTAAATGATCTTAGGAGGAAAAATCCGGAACGTGCGAAGACACTGCTGGAAAATGCGTTTGAAGAGCAGATAGCATTTCAACGAGCGTTGAAAGAATATGTGTCGTCCATTGATCCTACATATGCGAAAGTTCAAGAGGAGTTCTTTGTCGCTTTCAGTGGTAGTTTTGGAAACAAACATGTTACTCCAAGGAGTTTAACATCCCAGTAAGTAACACTGAATGTGCAGATAGTATTTCCCTTGGACACCTCCAAACTTTCCACCGAACTATTTTATATTAATTAATATATTGGAGTGCTATAATTTTGGATTAAATGCTGTCCTTTAAGCACTAACTTTATTCATACATCTAGAAGTATACTTTATTAGTCTTGTGTGTGAATTTACATAATTATATATGTGTTTCCACACATCATGGTATAAAAACAATTCTTTCTGTAAGTGTAAATTAAAGCTAATTGTAATAATTAGCTTGTGGTTGTGTACTGACTGAGACAGCCAACTAACATAGAGGCATTGTAACTGTATGTAGTAAACATTTTATTAATGTCTATATAATAGTGCCTACCCATCTCTTTCTAATGCGATTTTATTTTGAAGTGTTGCACTATCCAAGTTTTGATGCAATGGGTAACAAAATGAGTACTACCTACCTACGTAATATTTGTAAAGGAAATAATCACTGTTGAATATAGTGAAATTAAGAAATAACAACTTTTTTTTCATTGGCATCCACAGGACTACAGCAGGTGAATGCATTAAAATCATGTTTGGATTTTGTTTTTGTAGAATTTTTTGTCCTCACCTGTTTTGCTGTTATACTAACTTATTCTATAAATTCAGACGGTGACCAATAAAGTAATCTTTAAAATAATATAGTATTTAAAATTACAGGTACTTAGGCAACTTGATCTGTGTAGAAGGCATAGTGACAAGAGTGTCTCTGGTGCGTCCAAAAGTAGTACGTAGTGTCCACTACTGCCCTGCCACTAAGAAAGTGATGGAAAGGAAGTATACGGATCTGACTTCATTTGAAGCTTTTCCCACTTCTGCTGTTTACCCTACTAAGGTAATTAATAAGTTAACTCAAATAGTATGAAAACCTCGTAGCTTAACATCATTTGAATTAAACTGCATACGGGTATGGGTTACAAAGACTTGTTTATTCTATATTCTGCCATGTAAAAAACTCTTGCGGCAATATTTTATTTAACAACCCTTTCTCCCCCTTTTTTTATTGTTACGGCGGGAAAAACTTTTCCTAACTGCACACCCCGTCGTTCGGGGCAACAAACAGGGTAGTGTGGGGCCCTCACATACTAAATAAACCTGCCGTGTGCCGTCTCTCCGCCTTTGTTAGCAGGCCACTGGAACCATATTACATTCCTTCAGTGGTCCGCCGGCGGCTTACCCTTTCGGGTACCCTCAACTGAGCGATGCATCCGTACACGGAGCGTCGCACCTTCGCCGGAGGCGGACGTTCCCCGGTCCATCCACTCGCAGCCTCAACCAGGGCGGCAATAGGCGCAAATACGCCTGCGCCGCCCCAGTCGCTGAAGGCGGTTCGGGTCTGTGGAAGGATTAGCCTTCCTGGCCCTGTCCGCCGCTTCCTTCCGCGAGATGACCACCTCGCAGAAAGCAGCGACCACGGCCCAATTCCTGTAGCTGTCAAGTATCGCTCTGACGACGCTCGGCAGCGAAAGTTCCCCTCCTATTGCCGCGACGAGTTCACGGTGCTGCTCGGCCCAAGCCGGGCACGACTCGAGCATGTGCAATGGTGACAGCATAGAGTGGCCTCCCTCCTCGCGGCTATGTGCAGGTATCTCCCCGCCCACTCCTCTAGCACCGGCTGAAGCGCCCTTACGGTCCAAAGACCGGCCCGGGGCGCCTCCAGCCGTACCCTCCATCTGGCCATGGCAGGTCTGCGGGCGTCGCCCTGCCACCTGGCCACCTCCCTGGGTGAGGGGCGAACACCCCCATCCCACTCTTGCAACGCCCGCCGATGCACCTCGGCGAGCACCTCCGCCCCAAAGTCCCAAGGGGGTGTTCCAGCCAACGCGCAGGCCGCCTTCGGCGACACCGTGCGGTATCCACGTATGACCCTGGACGCGACGACTCTCTGTGGTCTACACGGAAGACCCTGTTCGGTGCGTCCAGGGCCTCCGCCCACACGGGTGCGCCGTACAGCGCCATCGACCGG
Source organism: Leucoma salicis (assembly GCA_948253155.1). Lineage (NCBI taxonomy): Eukaryota > Metazoa > Arthropoda > Insecta > Lepidoptera > Erebidae > Leucoma > Leucoma salicis. The sequence continues at coordinate 23,209,412 of OX411814.1, read as the reverse complement.
ACCACCCCCGCGTAAAGCCGTCGGCACGCATTGTTGGGTCCGCCCATATTCGCATGAGCCGTGCAAGGGCGGACACCGCGCCGACCAGCCTCTCGCAAAAGCGCCACCGCCCGTCCAGCACCAGGCCCAGATACTTAATCTGGGCCTGCACCCCAATTTAGACCCTGTCCACCGTGATCGAGGCGCCTGCTGGTGGCCGACGTCGGGGCCCATGGAAAAGTGGGCCCTCCGAGTTATTTAGGGCCACCCTATACCCCAGCGCCCCTATCCTCCTGACCACCTCCGAGGTCCCTAAGGTGGCCTGGAACGCCGCTTCCTCAAAGTTTCCGCCCCGGGCCGCGACCAGCATGTCATCCGCATAGCAGATGACTGCCAGCCCGGCAAACATTTTTCTTATTATAATATTTTGTATGGTTTTGAATCATGAATGAGTTTAAATCATAATATACTTATAGAATTTTGGCTCTCTTTCATTTTGTCACTAGGATGATGAAGGGAACCCTCTAGAAACAGAATATGGACTGTCTCGCTACAAAGACCACCAGACAGTTACAGTTCAAGAGATGCCAGAGCGTGCACCAGCTGGCCAGCTACCTAGGAGTGTAGATGTCATATGTGATGATGATCTGGTTGATCTTTGCAAGCCCGGGGACAGAGTGCAAGTTGTAGGCAATTATAGATGTTTGCCAAATAAGCAGGGAAGTTTCACAGCTGGAACATTTAGGTAAACCAGTTACAATGTTAGTTTTAGAAGTAATATTACAATATTTGAGGCCATAGATAATGTAATGACACACATTAAAACCTATTTACAAAGATATTTAATTATGAAAATGGAGTAAAACATAAAATGGAGTAAAACATATAAAATGGAGTAGACTGTTAATATAGAGCTGGCCTTTTTTTTGTTAAGTCGGGAAAAAATGTTCCTAACCGCACACCCCGTCGTTAGGGACAACGAACAGGGTAGTGTGGGGCCATTATCCAATAAAGAAACCCGCCGTGTGCAGACCCTCCGCCTTTATTAGCGGGCCACCGGAACCATATTACATTCCTTCAGTGGTAATGTAGAGTTGGCCTAACTTAGTTATGGTTTGTTATAAGTTTTCCTACTCTTACGACAACATATTATATTTAATTTATCACTACAAAAATATACTTGTTTATTCAAAATGATTTTATATTTCTTCGTCATTCTCAATTGTTATCCTGGCAGACACTGTTGTGTAACAAAACAGTTATAAGAAAAGATGTCAGTAAAGAAAAAAAACATAAGCATCACGCCTTCCCCGAAGGAGTAGGCAGAGGTGTATTACACACCCACGGTTCGCCAGCTACGTTTAAGCCCCACGAAATAGGGGGCGAGCCTATTGTCGTCTACCGAGCACATTTTCAAGCCCCAGGCTGCTACTGAGAATTTTTCTTTTTACGAAAAATTTCAATAACACCGCCTGGCTTGGATTCCAGAATCCAGAAGATCAGCAGTCATTTACAAATTAACTGCCTGTGGTGCAGTCGAATACTGCACCACAGGCAGTTAATTTTACAAAAAAATTATGTTCTCAGAACAATCCTTATTGCCAACAATGTGACCCAAATCAACAAGGACATGAACACAAACATAACCTTAGAAGATGTGAAACTATGCAAGCGGCTCGCGAAACGTGGAACAGTGGACCCCTTTGAACTATTGAGCAAATCATTGGCACCATCAATACATGGACATGAGTATATTAAGAAGGCGATCTTGTGTTTACTGCTGGGAGGCATGGAGAAGGTTCTGCCTAATGGCACAAGGCTTAGAGGGTAAGTTTAACATTGACAAGAATTTACTTTAAAAAACTGTTAAATTTTTTGCTAACTGTTTGAGAGTAAAATCAATGCGGTCGAAATGCGATCTCTACGCTGAATCTGTGGAGTGAGGCTGACTGACTGCATTCGTAACAATGACGTAAGAGAGTGAGTAGGTATGAAAGAGAGTATTGGTGTAAAGATGCGAAAGGGAATGCTCCGATGGTTCGGACATGTGGAAAGAATGCCGGACGAGCGACTGGTTAAGAAGATATACAATGCGAAAGTGGAAGGATGTAGGTATAGTGGGAGACCGAGACTCACCTACCTAGACCAAATTGGTCATGTATTGAAGGAAGGTGGAGTCAGGAGTCTCCGAAACCGGCGAGCGTGTATGACGAGAGTTATGAATGTTGAGGAAGCGAGAGATGTATGCAAGAATAGAGCCTCTTGGCACTCTGTTCTCTCTGCCTACCCCGCAAGGGAAATGGCGTGATGATAAGTTAGTTAGTTTGTTTAATAGATTAAATCCTTTATGATCTTCAAGTAAGCTTATATTATATTGCGAATTTCTAGTGACATCAACATCCTTTTGATTGGCGACCCATCGGTAGCCAAGTCCCAACTATTGCGTTACGTGCTTCAGACGGCACCGCGTGCCATCACTACTACGGGCCGGGGCTCTTCTGGCGTTGGTCTAACTGCTGCTGTTACCACTGATCCGGAGACAGGTGATAGGAGGTTGGTTTTTGGCTTGTTTTAGAATTTAGTTTTGACATCCTGCGATGCTGTAAGCTAAAGCTTTTTTATGTTATAAACTAGCTTCTGCCTGCGACTTACACTGTTTCGACGAATGATGTCCAGATAGTAATGAAAAATATATTACTGGTTAAAAACCAATCGACAACAAATGCAACTCATGCTCTACCGCGCCGATATCAGTGCCATAATTTCTATTATTTAATTGTGCGAGGTTATACAGGGTCCACCGAAGGAATGTAACATAGTTCCAGGGGCCCGCCAATAAAGGCGGAGAGACGGCACACGGCGGGTTTCTTTAGTGGGTGAAGGCCCCACACTACCCTGTTCGTTGCCCCGAACGACGGGGTGTGTACTTAGGAACATTTTTTCCCGCCTTAACAAAAAAAAAATAATAACAAATAAAAAAGGGGTATACAGGGTTATAGGTAACTAATGCAAAACCTTCTAAAGGTGACTTAGGTACATGAAGATTAACAACTTTTGTTCTATGACTTGATAAAACATAATACAACCCAAGAAAAAAAAATGGAATGTCTATCAATCGTGAGCTCTGTCTGGTAAATAGTCATCTGAGTGCTACGCAATCGCCGGGTCGCCTACGAGTGCGTAGTTTTTAATGTAGGCGTATTTGAAAAGTGGTATCAGTTTATTTACAATATTGAAATATTCACAAACCTTTTTGCAAATTGTCACTTTGAAAAAATAATCACCTGCACAACACACACACAGTTCATTTTGGTGTATTCAACGTTAGGTAACTTATATCGACATGCCATTGTGAATCGATCTTGTCACAGTTACATTAATTACAAATCACAACCTGAACCGTTCCTCCTTAGTAACTAACGTGTCCTATTTATAAACTCAAATTCGGTCAGAGCCAAGGACATTTACCCGCTCCCGACCTCCTCGTCCCACCCGCTTTCTCTTGATAGCTACCACATCAAACAGACACTGCATGGATAGGTGCCTAGTTTATGTTACTGTGAATTATGCTTTTTAATAGACTGGAAGCAGGCGCAATGGTGTTGGCAGACCGCGGGGTGGTGTGTATCGACGAGTTCGACAAGATGTCGGACATCGACCGCACGGCCATACACGAGGTTATGGAGCAGGGCCGCGTCACCATCGCCAAGGCGGGCGTGCACGCCACGCTCAACGCGCGCTGCTCCGTGCTCGCCGCCGCCAACCCTGTCTATGGACGTGTGAGTTGTTTGGTTACATGGAATGGCGTAATTAAGTTGTAAATAACATGCCCAACTAAAGTATTTGTGGATTGTACAAGCAAATGTCTTAACCGCTGCGTTGCCTTCACTTTTTTTGAAGTTATACTTCTTTTGGCGCGTTAGGGAAAAATGATGAGGGTAAATTTTTACGGTGCGCGCGCACACCGTCAGAAAAACCGGCACCCTGAAGTTAGCTATAGTCAACATTATAGTTTTTTTTTTTATTGTGATATTTAAATAAACTTTATTTAACTAGATGATGCGTTATAATAAAACTTTCAATGTATTAAATACCTTTTTTCTGTTGTTAGTGTTGTTTTTTCTACAAACGTAGAATAAGGCGAAAGATAAAATTTTTGAAAAGATTTTATCTTGTTAAGCCAAAGAAGTATAACTTCTAACGCCTGCACATAAGTACACACACACTTTTTTTACTTTTCTTTAGCAATTCAGCCTCTGCTTAGCTAATTTTGAGGTATATTTCGGATTTCCAATATAGTAGCGAGATCGAACGCACACCAATATTTGGGTTTAAGGGCTATCAAACATAACATTAGAGCCATGCTTATGAGCACGAATGGACCGGGTCGTTTGTAGGAGTACCACCCTTTTTTTTTGTTTAGGCGGGAAAAAATTTTCCCTACCGCACACCCTGTCGTTCGGGGCAACGACCAGGGTAGTGTGGGCCCTGCACCCACTAAAGGAACCCGCCGTGTGCCGTCTCTCCGCCTTTATTGGCGGGCCACTGGAACTGTGTTACATTCCTTCTGTGGTGTAGGAGCACCACCCTCTCACAGAAGATCGGCGTGAAACAATGGTGGTACTCCTGCCGTTGTGTTTCGTATGGTGAGTGAGAGCACAGCAGCGCTCCCTCGAGTATTAACAACGTCCACTGCGATCGCCAACCCGCCTGCCAAGCATGGCGATTACGGCATTATCCCCCATGACGGGACCGCTCGTTGTGGCGTTCTCTTGGGGAGGCCTATGTCCAGCAGTGGACGTTGAAAGGCTGATGGATGGATGGATGGCTGGAAATAAAATGGTGAGCAGCGGCTTGACAATACTCCCGGTATAGTTGAATCCATGAGCGACGGTTACGATTTACCATCAGATGGGCCGTGGCTCGTCTGTCACCATACGCAAAAATCTGTACCCATGACCAGCTTTTACGAGCATAAATGTTTATTTCGCAGTATGATCAATATAAGACGCCAATGGAGAACATAGGGTTGCAAGACTCGCTACTGTCACGTTTTGACTTACTGTTTGTGATGCTGGACATTGCTGATGCCGACCATGACAATATGATCTCGGAGCATGTGCTGAGGATGCATAGATATAGGTGAGAACTGTCATTATTTATTTCTTGTATTCTCTACCTAAAGGGATAATAATGGTGTAATACAAACATATAAGCTTAACCCCATTTTATTATCTTTGGTTAGCACCTACATTAGTTTATAAGTTAAACATTGTGAGAAATTTGAAGACAAAAAAAAGTGGCTTGTGAGTTTCTTGCCGGGTTCTTCTCATGAAAAGCCTTACTACAGAATCCGGCCGTTTGTGGCGATTGCAATCGTGACTTGCCTCAAGCGCTCGTGTTAGTTATTAATAACTTTGACGATTAAACACAAAGTGAAAAATGTATAGTGCTATGCATGCCAAATGCTAAAAATATATATAAAAATATCTAAATAACTTTGACGATTTTAAGTTCTATATTATAGTGGCACTCTCTGACTCTCTCTTATATATATACTCACACACGCACACACACACACACACACACACACACACACACACACACACACACACACACACACACACACACACACACACACGCGCGCGCGCGCGCGATATGGATTATCTATGCCATTTAAATTTGTTTTGAGATTTCCGCTTACTTTTTAGCCGACTCTTACGATACACAAGGAATAGAATCGTGTTGATATTCTTTGTCTATTTCACACTGGCATAACAGCCATATATTTTTGTGTTACGTGGGTGGCAAACAAGCACACGGCACACATGATGGTAAGCAGTTACTTATAAACGCTAGCAACACCAGAGGCTTCTCTCCCGAGTCGCCAACTCCAAGGAAAGACATAGGAGAATGCCGAGGGGGTTAGGACCTACGGTGCCCACACTCACCTTTCGTGTGGTAAAGTAAAAAAGCTACCATTTTTTTATCTGTATTTTACCTCTTGCTCATATACTAAGAACAAATTTTTGGGAAAGTGCAAAAAGAGAGCTTTACTGCAAGCGGAATTCGAACCTACATCCCTTCCAATCCGGGGAAGCGCTCTAAACCATATTATAAAATTAAATTAATTGCATTTTCACACAATGTGTTCTAATACGTGCTAGATCTTACTAGCGCTTAACATTGTACCTACTATATGAAGCTATCTTGTCTTGATGGTAAATAACTACCGCTTATGCACTTTACAATACTAGTAGTGAACAAAAAAACTCACTTTTGCTTGTCTTTCGAGGTTGTATTTGTTGTGCCTTTAATAACTTGTATAAGTAAAGCTTAACATCTTTAATCTGCAGAAACCCAAAAGAGCAAGATGGCGAAGTATTACCGATGGGGTCATCTGTGGAAATGTTATCTACTGAAAATCCAGATAATGAAGAAGTGAAGGTTAGTTCTTAGATTTTGTCATGTGAAACATCTAACTATGGTGTAAATTATTGTACCTATAACATGAAAAACATAGCTTCACGCCTGTATTACCGAAGGGGTAGGCAGAGGTTGTATTACACACCCAGGATTCGCCAACTATTTTAAGTCCCACGTAATAGGGGTCGAGCCTATTGCCGTCTACTGAGCACATTTCCAAACTCCGGGCTGCTACTGAGAATTTTTCTTTTTACGAAAAAGATCAATAACACTGACCGACCGGGGATCGAACCCGAGACCTCATGATTAGCAGTCGCTCACACTACCTGCTGCATCACGGACGAAATTATTCTACATTGTGAAGTAGGTAACCTTTTCTCGATGTTGTAGAGTTTGGGGAATCACATTAGGGCATTGTGTTATACTAAGCCGTGTGGAGCCGGCTTTAGAATTGTCCCACCCCTCTCCACCCATGGGAGTCGTAAGAGCCGACTGAGGGAATACCGGAGGAGTGGGCAGCAGCACTCCTTCGAGTATTAATAACATCCACTGCGATCGCCAACCCGCCTGCCAAGCGTGGCGATTACGGCACTATCCCCCATTCTTGGGGAGGCCTATGTTCAGCAGGGGATATTAGAAGGCTGATGGATGGATGGTATTATACTAAGGCCAGCACACCTTCCTATAATTTAGCACACAGATAGTTCAATTTCTGTCAGGATTTTTTCATTTAGGACTTTATCGGTGGATGGTGCTTTCATATTCTACATTATTTTTTATCTAATACATGGCTCCGCCGCAGCCAAAAGCTAGTTCTTAGATTATATCTCAGGTTCCCGATGTAGTAGCGGGATAAAATGTACATCAGTTTTAAGTCTAATCAAGAGCTATCAAATAAAAAAAGTTGCATCAAAATCCGTTCAGTACATTAAACACAAAGTGAAAAATGTGAAATTGAAAATAACAGTCAGGAGCAGGATTTGAACCTGCATCTTCTGGATACCGTCCAGATGCTTTACCAATTCAGCCATCCTGACAATTGCTCCTGACTGCTAATTTCGATAACACATCATACTTAACGTCTTTGGGTGACGCCTGCGCCATTTTTCGGAAGTATTTTCATACATTATACCGACCAGGTAAACTTAATTTTACAATTAAGATTTTACCTAATAATGACGCAAACCCTTTAAATATTTTAGATATTTTTATATATATTTTTAGCATTTGACATGCTTAGCACTATACATTAAACACAAAGTGAAAAATGTGAAATTGAAAATAACAGTCAGGAGCAGGATTTGAACCTGCATCTTCTGGATACCGTCTAGATGCTTTACCAATTCAGCCATCCTGACACTTTATTTTCAATTAATTTTATTTTCAATTTCACATTTTTCACTTTGTGTTTAATGTATAGTGCTAAGCATGTCAAATGCTAAAAATATATATAAAAATATCTAAAATATTTAAAGGGTTTGCGTCATTATTAGGTAAAATCTTAATTGTAAAATTAAGTTTACCTGGTCGGTATAATGTATGAAAATACTTCCGAAAAATGGCGCAGGCGTCACCCAAAGACGTTAAGTATGATGTGTTATCGAAATTAGCAGTCAGGAGCAATTGTCAGGATGGCTGAATTGGTAAAGCATCTGGACGGTATCCAGAAGATGCAGGTTCAAATCCTGCTCCTGACTGTTATTTTCAATTTCACATTTTTCACTTTGTGTTTAATGTATAGTGCTAAGCATGTCAAATGCTAAAAATATATATAAAAATATCTAAAATATTTAAAGGGTTTGCGTCATTATTAGGTAAAATCTTAATTGTAAAATTAAGTTTACCTGGTCGGTATAATGTATGAAAATACTTCCGAAAAATGGCGCAGGCGTCACCCAAAGACGTTAAGTATGATGTGTTATCGAAATTAGCAGTCAGGAGCAATTGTCAGGATGGCTGAATTGGTAAAGCATCTGGACGGTATCCAGAAGATGCAGGTTCAAATCCTGCTCCTGACTGTTATTTTCAATTTCACATTTTTCACTTTGTGTTTAATGTATAGTGCTAAGCATGTCAAATGCTAAAAATATATATAAAAATATCTTAAATATCCGTTCAGTAGTTTTTGCGTGGTGCGTGAATTAAGAAACAGATAAACTGACAAAAAATCGTTTTATGTTCCGACACGCCTATATTATAGCCTAAATACAGACATTATTTCTCATATATATTAAATGTAGGTACAGACATAGCTCTGTTGCAGCTTTATGATAGTTAGGATAGATAGTGAATGAATGCTAGTAGGCAGATAAAATAAAAACATTTATCCTTACAGGAATCAAACCAATCAATCTACGAGAAATACGACCCTCTTCTCCACGGGAACACAAGAAGCAAGAAGGACCAAATTCTAAATGCTAAATTTATGCGAAAGTTCATTCACATAGCTCGACTGATGAAGCCTAAACTAACACAAGAGGCGTCTGATACGATAGCTGATGAGTACGCGCGGTTGAGGAACCAGGATATGATGGACAGTGATGTTGCTAGAGTGAGCGTTTTTTTATTTACTTACTGCATAAATAGTGTAGTAGCTTATATACCTATCTCGCGTGCAATTCTCACGTAGAAATTTCATTGGTTGAATATTTTTAATACTCTATGGATTTTTGACCATAAATATCCTTCCCAAGGGGTAAAGCTAAAGTGGAATACAGTGTTAATGTAATTTATAGTTTCAAATTGACTACACAGATGGCGGAGTGACTTAGATACCAGGCTCCCGCCCGAGCGGTCGACAGGACAACTATTTGTGTGATCCACATGTTGTTCTGAGTCTGGGTGTACTTTGTGTATGCTTGTAAAGACCCCGCGATACAAGGATTACCTCTTACTGCAGTGTGTTGTCTTAAAAAACATTTGTAGAATTCCATCATATTGTTCTCCAAGTTATTGATAAGTTTCTTAAGTACTGATAATAAATTTCCTGATGGGTAAACTCCATTATCGTGAGTATTGATGAAGAGGAAATCTATCTGAGATCAGTTTCACTATTAGCAGATGTGTTGCTGTGGGGGCGACCTCCCTTAAAAACCTGTTCTACAAGTCTGAAAATATCACTCAAATTGGTTGATGTCTTCTTTTGAGTCTATTATTATAGCTATAATGTTAAATAACCTTTATGCTAATTTGGTGGTGGCGGACTAAGAATACAAGTGTCACTACCCCCATTCCTGCGAGTGTAGTACGAGACGACTAAGGAGTTATCACCCATTGCATTTATGGCAATGTTGGCCACCATTAATTGGGTGAATTTTCTTGTTATCGGGCTCCATCCATGTGACATGAGATAGTATGAAATGGTGAGCATAAGCTTGGTAGTATTCTAGTAATGTTAATTCCATGAATGGTCACCACTTACCATCAGGTGTGTCGTCACTATAAGCAATATAAAAAATAATTAAAAATATATCTATGTGTCAGACCCAACCAGTGACTGCTCGAACCCTGGAGACGCTGATCCGACTGTCGACGGCACACGCAAAGTGCCGGCTCAGCTTCCAAGTGACACAGGACGATGCTCTCGCTGCCATAGAACTTGTGCAGTACGCCTATTTCAAGAAGGTATAGTATTAGACATCAGGTGTACACGATCCGTACGCGATTCTGACGTATTAGGTAACAAACCTTAATCGCGAGTTTGGTAAACGGACGTATCTGCGTCTACCCGACACAGGATCCAACTCATAAAAATAAGATGGGGAGAACCTAGCTAGTTCTTACCAATTCTATTGCAGTCCTTGGATAGCGATTGTCATTCACGGTTAATTAGGCTGCCGGTTTGCCTGTGACCAAAATTGATGAAAAAAGACCTGTGACGTCACTTATTGTTATGAAATAGTAAACGGACGTATCTGCTTCTATCCTACACAGGATCCAACTCATAAAAATAAGATCCGTACGCGATTTTAAGGTATTAGGTGACGGAACTTAATTGCGAGTATGGTAAACAGACGTACCTGCTTCTACCTGACACAGGATCCATCTCATAAAAATAAGATAGGCAGCACCTAGGTAGTTCCTACCCATTCTATTGCAGTCCTTGGATAGTCATTATCATTTACGGTTATCATTATGGCCTGAACTCCTCTGAGAAGAGATTCATGCCCTACATGTGACAGTAATGTGTGGAGAAAAAGAAATCCTGCTTCATTATTTTATATCAATGACAATGTTTTCCAAATGTGAGTAGGTCGTAGCCTAGTTGTGCACTTGTAGTTTTAACAATCGGTAAGGTTAAGCAACTTTCGCTCGGCTGGCAATCAGATGGGTGATCAAAAAGTAACACCTATTTGTGCACACCTGACTTGCTCCGTGCTTCGGAAGGCACGTTAAACAGTGAGTCCCGTTTGTCAACATCCTGGCGTCCGTTACAGGTTGTCAGACACCTTTTTTTTTGTTAAGGCTGGAAAAAATGTATCTAACCGCACACCCCGTCGTTCGGGGCAACAAACATTGTAGTGTGGACCTCACCCGCTAAATAAACCCGGAATTGTGTTACATTACTTCAGTGGCAATGTAATATAGTTCCGGTGGTCCGCCAATAAAGGCAAAGAGACGGCACACGGCGGGTTTCTTTAGTGGGTGAGGGCCCCACACTACCATGTAGCGGTGCGGTTAGGAACATTTTTTCCCGCCTTAACAAGAAAAAGATACGAGACCAGAATAAAAAAATCTAAGGTCACCAGTTGTCCTCTTAGTAGGGTTGTGGAGGTCAGATAGGCTCTCCTTGTAAACACTTGGTGGATCAGGTAAAACCAGATTGGAAGCTGACATCTAAACGTTAGGGATAGTGGTAGGAGATGATGATTTCTTTCTTTCTACCTGTAATGTGTTATTGGTTTACTTTAGCATTATGAAAACAATGTAATGTACAAATTATAATTTGTGAATAAGGAAAAAGAGTATTTTAGTACGAGCGGGAATAGAGGGCGTTGGTCGTTAAGACAAATGTGATGAGGAAATTCGGTATTTCTAGAAATGGTACGATAGCTCAATGGATTAGAGCACTTCCCCGGAAAGGAAGGGACGCAGGTTCGCTTCCCGCTCGTACTAAAATACTCTTTTTCCTTATTCACAAATTATAATTTGTACTTTAAGAGTAGCTGAGCATGTCAAATGCTAAAATATAAATCAAAACAATGTAATGTCTTATTCCAGGTGTTAACAAAGGAGAAACGTCAGCGCAAGCGTCGTGCGTCGTCGGACGAGGAAGCAGCCGCGTCGGATAGTGAACAGCCTAGTCAGCCGCGACCCAAGAAGTCCAGGAGAACGGTCAATATTTTTATATTCCATCATACAGATCAGATTTTTTGTAATAAAAAAAACTGTACTTAAACTTTAACTGCCTCGGTGGTGTAGCGGTAGTGTATGCGACTGCTAATCATGAGGTCTCGGGTTCGATCCCCGGGTCGGGCAATGTTATTGAGCTTTTTCCTAAAAAAAAAAATTCTCAGTTGTAGCCCGGAGTTTGGAAATATGCCCGGTAGACAACAATAGGCTCGCATCCTATTACGTGGGACTTAAACATAGCTGGTGAACCGTGGGTATGTAATACACCTGTGCCTACCCCTTTGGGGAATACAGACATGATGCTGTTTTTTTTTAATAATGATTACGAGCGGATGTAGAACCTGCACCTCATGAAATACTGGCTTACAAGTTCCACCATTAAGCAACTGGAGGTTGTTTAATTGTTCAATTTATATGTCACATCCTTTCTCTTTGACGTGAGCGTCACCGAATAAGTGATATTCGGTGACGCTCACGTCGACTGCCGAATGTATTTGCATATATTTTACAGGCAAGGTTTATTATTACAATGAAGAAATCGGTCTACTATCACAGGTTCATAGCCTCGGGGGCCGTTCTACCTCAAGTTTAGGAATCATTTCGTCCCAGCGACTATCAGTCCTCCGACAGATATGACCAATTTTACAAACTATGTCGATTATCTGTCAGATGTAATCATATCAGTTTGTCCTTCGGAAAAATTGGCAGAGTTCACTCAAATGCTGAGCAACTTTGATTTATCTGTAGATTAAGTAGAACTTATTCTCAATTCAGTGTTTTTCCATATATAACATCAGTTCAAGTGTCAGCACCCACATTCTTCCCCACGGGTGTCGTACGAGGCGACTAAGGGAAGTAAGCAATTATCACCCATTGCATTACTGGTGGTAGCGCTGGGTACCTAGTGAGAGTACTCACTTGATATCGGGCCCGAGCGGGTTGATACCACCATCTCCGTGCGACCGGCCATGAAGCACATGGTGTGTTTTGGCTGTAGCAGGAGATAGTATATTTATTTATAGTTTAATTTATTTATTCTTTAATTTCATATCTGTGAAATGAAATGGTGAGCAGCGGCTTGACAGTACTCCCGGTATAATTGAGTCCATGAGCGGCTACCATTTACCATCAGTAGGGCCGTGGCTCGTCTGCCGCTTCACGCAATAAAAAAAACAATGAAACGTGCGCGCCCGTTCAGCTCTCGCAAATAGGCATAAAATGCTGACAAATGCGTTTATACCAAGCGCTGCATTAGCGCTCTTCGGCCGCATTAAGCGCTGTATGCAAACAATTTTTCAGGCCGGTGGGCAGAATGACCCATACGACTTTTCATCGGATGAAGAGGCAGCACCAGTGTTACGTGCTGCACACTCTTCACAGCCAGAGCCCAGCCAAAGGACCACCAGGAGTTCACAGAAAAGCATCGATGCTAACAGGTAGTTATTCTTCGTCATCACAATTCCTGGGAAAAATGGGCTACTATAACCAGATGGATTGGGTTAAATGGTGTTCTAAATTTATGTTATGACAATTTTTTGTTCTTACTTACTTACTTATCATCAGCCATTTCCCTTGCGGGGTAGGCAGGGAGAACAGAGTGCCAAGAGGCTCTATTCTTGCATACATCTCTCGCTTCCTCAACATTCATAACTCTCTTCATACACGCTCGCCGGTTTCGGAGACTCCTGACTCCACCTTCCTTCAATACATGACCGATTTGGTCTAGGTAGGTGAGTCTCGGTCTCCTCCTGTACCTACATCCTTCCACTTTCGCATTGTATATCTTAACCAGTCGCTCGTCCAGCATTCTTTCCACATGTCCGAACTATCGGAGCATTCCCTTTCGCATCTTTACACCAATACTCTCTTTCATACCTACGTCGTTACGAATGCGCTCAAACAGCCTCACTCTACAGATTCTCCGCAGAGATCGCATTTCGACCGCATTGATTTTACTCTCATGTTCCTTTTTGCATACCCAACTCTCGCTTCCATATAATAACGTTGGGACAAGCACTGCATGGTGTATTGCGACACGTGCCCTCTGGCTGAGGTGGTGATGGCTGCCGAGAAGTTGTCCCAATGCTCCCTTCACTCTATTTCCCGCATTCCCTAACATTATCCCAGAACTTCTCTAGATCAGATGCCACCGAAGAGCCTACGGGAGCATAAACTGCGACCATGAAGACCCTGGTGACACCTAGTTTTATTCGGACCCATAGAAGTCTGGGATCGAACATTCCGTAGTCTTTCACACCTGAGGCCAAGCGAGCGGACAGCAACACCCCTACTCCCATGCTGGCTTGATCGCTCTGCGGTACACCAGACCACAGAGCTATCCCGCCACCAGGAAGATCACAGGCGTCGCTGCCCTTTCGCTTGGTCTATGTTACACAGAGCACATCAAGCTGTCTGTCCGACATGACGGTTATTAGCTCGTGGAACTTACCTACCACACCACCTCTTACATTCTACGTGCCTACTCGACACTCTGCTCACCTCGACTCGCCAAACTGGGCAAGGCGTGATGGGTGGCGGCCCTCATCGCCGCCCTATATATCCATCAATATATCCCCATCGCCGTTATATACAATTTTTTGTCTTCACAGATTAAGCCAATTCAAGTCCGCCCTTCAGCAGTTATTCCGGGAAGAACGCGCTAATTCCCTACCCCTAGAGCGGGTATCCGCTTACGTCAATGAAAAGTACTCACATGAAACATTCGATAGCGATGAGATACAAGCAGCCTTAGATCACATGACAAAGGACAATCAAGTCATGATGGCTGACGACATTGTGTTCTTAATTTAAATTTACTCTTTTTATTTTAAAAAATACAACTCATTGACTCGATATTGGCCCAATCATATATTCACAAGAATAGAAATAATTTTTTTAGATGTGATCATGATAATTTTAAGAAATTTGTTAATTTACGAATTACTGTTTGAAGTTAGTTTGTAAGTTTACATACTCCTGTATTCTATTCGTTATGATTCTGAGTAGAAACTAACAATTTCTTTTATTAAAAATTTTGATGAATGTTGATTGTTTCCAGAATGTGCCTTTAGAATAATTTTAGATGTGAATATTTCACAAATTTGCCATCAAGTTGTACTGTGGATTAAATGTCTATGCATTGATTTCTTCGTTTTATTTATTACTAGCCTTTACCCGCGGCTCCGCTACTAACTAGTTTTAGGTTATAATTTCGGGTTTCCGATATAATAGCGAGATTAAATGTATACCAGTTTTTAAGTCTAATCGAGAGCTTCCAAATAAAAAAAGTTGCATCAAAATCCGTTCAGTAGTTTTTGAGAAATGCGCAAACGAATAAACAGACAAATAAAAAACTAGACGTCGCGGGACGTCTAGCAGATGTAAAAACATCGAAATTATTTTGTAGAAATAAAATGATCATAACTTGACAAAGTACTCCTCAAGACGAATCAAACGAGTATATACTCGATAGGGTTGCGTAGTTTCATTACAGAGTTACTGTGGCCCTTCCAGCTCCATCGTCAGACCCTGGATACCATCTAGAGACAAATTACTCGTCAAGACAAATCATACGAGCCCAAGCTCGATAGAGTTATGTCGTTTTATAACGGAGTTCCTATGGCCACCTTCTAGCTCCATCATCAGACCTAAAGACAAAGTACTCTTCAAGATGAATGAAATTATTCCAAACTCGATGGGGTTGCGTCATTTCATTACAGAGTTACTGTGGTCACCTTCCAGCTCCATCATCAGACCCTGGATATCATCTATGACTGAAGTTCTAGTCAGGACATTTCAAACGAGCCCTAACTCGACGGGGTTGCGTAATTTCATTATAGAGTTACTGTGGCCACCTTCTAGCTTCATCATCAGCCCCTGGATACCATCTAGACACAAAGTACTCGGCAAGACGAATCATACGAGCCCAAACTCTACGGGGTTGCGCCGTTTCATTATAGAGTTCCTATGTCCACCTTCCAGCTCCATCATCAGATCAGCTCCATGTCATCATAATATGGCATTGTCACGTGATATACACATGCGTGTACAATTTCAGCTCAATCGGAAACCGGGAAGTGTGGCAAATTTAACTTGCAAGATTTGAACGAGACAAGTAGGTACAATAAAAGCGTCGCCACGCTAACAGCCGATTTTACTCTCCCTCCGCATTAGATATTTCACATCAAAAATCGAAAAAAAAAATGGTTTTGTGTTCAGACACATATAGCCTAATACAGTATTTTTTTCCAAATATAATAAATGTACAGACACCTCTTTTACAGCTTTATATTAGTATAGAATGTCAGTTATATTTACCGCCAATTAATGTCGTGTATTTCTATCATGCAACTTACCCGATAAAACTTTACTTATAATATCATCCCAGTATAATTAGAAGAGACTCGCCATGAGAGGAGACACATGCCCAATAAAGGGACAGTGGAAGGATTGAAAATCCTGGTTATTCAGGTTAGACGTGGATCGCGATGTTCAGCAACAAAGTGAGGAAGACGTACGCTACGAGATTTTTTTGACTGGTTGTGAAGCCTACCATCCTGCATTTCTATCAAAAAAAGGATTTTAAGGAAACTCTTTTTAGTCAGCGTGGTGGCGGACTAACAATACAAGTGTCACCACCCCATCCTTTCCCGTGGGTGTCGTACAAAGCGACTAAGGGAAGTAAGCAATTATTACCCATTGCATTACTGGTGATCGGGCTGGGTACCAAGTGAGAGTACTCACTTTCTATCGGGCCCGAACAGATCGGTACCACCCTCTCCTGTCCTCACCAGTCATGAAGCACGTCATTGTGTTTTGGCTGTAGCAAAAGAATTCTTTTATTTCATATCTGAGAAATGAAATGGTGCGCAGCGGCTTGACAATACTCTCGGTATAGCCGAGTCCATGGCGACGGTAGCCGTTTGCCATAGGGTGGGCCGTGGCTCGTCATAACCATAACTAGTAATAAAAAGAAAAGCCTGCTCAGTACTCAACAGTAACATTTTTGTTGAAGCCTGACATTTTTTCTTCTATTGTATCTTGCAATCAATTTATCAAACCATTCAGATCGTGATCTGTTCTTCCAATTCTTCCAATGAAGAATTTACTTTCAATCCATTATAAGAGCTATAAGTATTATTTAGCCAAGTCCCATATGCAAGGGCGCCTTCTAATGCCTGTTAAATAAAATATCCATCCATCCATCCATCAGCCTTTTGACGTCCACGGCTGGACATAGGC
Organism: Leucoma salicis; assembly: GCA_948253155.1. Taxonomy (NCBI): domain Eukaryota; kingdom Metazoa; phylum Arthropoda; class Insecta; order Lepidoptera; family Erebidae; genus Leucoma; species Leucoma salicis. The sequence continues at coordinate 23,192,414 of OX411814.1, read as the reverse complement.
CTCCTCAAGAGAACGCCACAACGAGCGGTCCTGTGCCGACCGCATCCTTTTTTTTGTGTTATATCATTATGGGGGATAATGCCGTAATCGCCATGCTTGGCAGGCGGGTTGGCGATCGCAGTGGATGTTGTTAATATTTGAGGGAGTGCTGCCGCCCACTCCCCTGGCACTCTCTCAGTCGGCCCTTACGACTCCCGTGGGTAGAGGGGTGGGACAATTCTAAAGCCGGCCCCACACGGCTATATAAAATATGCGCTTTAGGTATTGAGTCTAGAACATTGGCGACATTGGGGATTTGGACTTTACAAGATGCAGTCATTAATGTTGTGGCGATCGAAGTATTTAAATAAAACTCAACAAAACAAATCAAAACAGCTTTATTCCTCGCTGGCTCATCAGTGGATTTCCGAAAACTACACTAGGTATTCTTTGTCTAAGTCCCGATTAGTTAATTGTTTTGTTCACATTTGTTGCACAAAACCTTAATAGAAATGTTATTGAGACCATTACAAGAGCTTAAATGTAAAAAAAAGAATAAATACATACCCATTTCAATAATATTGGTGTAGTACTTCAATCACAGTATGGTTTGTACAAGCCAAGGTAAGATACCGGTTTGTCCCTAAATATCTACAATATTTGGGGTTTCTTTCTAAACGTATATTTAAAAGTAAAATATTCATCATAAAACCGATGGAAAGATTTCCCTATTCGACATGGCACCGCTGTATCAATTCGGTATGACATGTCTCATATCTGGGTCAAACCGGTTTATTCGGTTAAATAGCGCAATAAGAACGTGATCACGCCCTATTTTTGTATGAAAATGATGGTTTCCTACTGGTTCCAAAATACCAGTACAGCAATACAAAATCGAGTAGCAGCAGCTCGCAGGCACCGATAACACTGATACTCGATTAATTAATTAAACCAGGATGGACCTATATACCCTATACTACCTGCTTACTCGGAGACTACATTCCATAAAGAGAAAGCATAGTACTATAATGTCTTATAACCAAGGAAATACTGTTAGAAGGCGCGCAGTAGTGGTTTAGAATCACTAGAAAACAGTTTGTTAAATTATTTTTATTAAGTGCAATAAGGTGCAATATTAATTATCCTAGCAATATTTTTGGATTCACTTTATAAAGATTTTATTTGGTGTTAAGTTTGACTGGAGATTTTTATGTCATCTAGCCATGCACCTCGCCAAATATTACGAGACCGTACGTATATAATGGCTACTATACCAAAATATACAAAAAAAAAATGTTAGAGGTGCAGCATAAAAATTACATTATAAAAATAATTGTTAACAGGAACTTGGCATCCAAACTAAGTTCTAAATTCAAATATTTAAAACAAAGAATTTATGGTTAGAAGATATAAAAAAGCCACTATCTTACCCCTAATAGCTATTGCCTAAGTAAGTCGATTCCATATTTTACTCAGTTAAATATCGTATCATTAGTTTTATTTTTAAATCATATTAAACTCGTATATAGTTGAGAGTTCAAAGCAACACTGATTGAATAAATAAGTGTGAAGACTCGAATAAAAATTCACTCACAATTTGTGAACACGTCTGATCAGATATTACGAATACCTAATTAATATTTATAAGATTAATATCATCATCCTTTATTTACATTGGAGCAGGTTTACTATACTAGCATTAACAACATTCGATAGAATATTTTCTACCGAAGACTTATTTTGTCGTTAAACTTGAATAGGTCGTGATTCTAATAGTTTCACATAATGGAAGAAAAATCGCATTCGGCTCGATTTTTAACATTTGCATAAACCTACATAGATTCTGACATTAGTTTCAGAAAAACTAATCATGCTTCTAAATATGTATCAAACCATCTGGTCAGTGAAGTACCTATTTACCTACGTCAGTTTATCGGCCTCTTCAATTACTTATTTAGAAATCACAAACTCAACGTCGAATGCCTTAGGGCCTTAAGGTCACACTATTCGTGCAGAAATATGAGTAAACCTTTTTCAAATAATGCTATCTCGTCATTCTAGATCACAATTCATACTGCCATTATTAGAAAAAGAGGTAATATTCAATTATTAGAGGCTTAATAAAAAAACTTTGTTACGAGATCAGTTTTACTCAAATATTTATGGGTATAAATCAGTGTTACTTTATTCTTCTCACAAATATGCGAATTAATAAGTATACCTATGTTAATCTGTTTCCTTGTAGCTTAGATTACATTTCATCGACAAGATATTCTAAAAAAAAATACTTTACGCACGCTAGAAATCTGTGCTCAAATTATAATTATAGTCACTTATAACCGATATCGTTCGTCTCTATATTTCGTTTTCTAAGCAAATGATCAATTACCTAATAGTGAGCGATTCTATGGCTTATAAACAGACATACTAAAGGTTACAATCGGAGTTACCAATTTAAAAAAAAATAGTATTGCCTATCGAGAAGAGACGTGACTTCCCTCTGGAATGTAAAACGAAAGATTAGAAGAAAGCTAATTTCGATTTATTGTGACTGGTCGAAAATGACGCAATGAGTCATTGATCGTAACCGACGGGTGATTCACTTAACCAATCACAAAGAAGCGAAACGAATGTTCGTTTGACGTTTAATTTTACATTCTAGAGGCTGATTAATTCTCCATTCATTTGTTTATCTGATCACGTTAAAGAGAACTAAAAGTTATCTTAACAAAGATATCATAGAGAATATTAATTTGAACTAGACTAGGCTACAAACAATCAGATTTGGACACAAACTATGCGTAAAAATATTACAATTAAAATTAATTTTATGATAACAAGTGCCTTTGTGTAGCAACGACTAGGCAAGAGTTAAACCGTTAAAATCATAGTGCAATGAAGTTAGTAGTAGATTTCAAGTTAAATGTGAAAATTGTAGGACGTAATTTATAATACTTGGATACAGTCCATTACAAATGAAAATTTTATAAAATATTACTTAATGGTAGTATTTTAAAACGCAAAAATTTTAAACTGCATTAAACGTTTATTTGTCATGTACTAAAACAAAATGTTTTCTGCACCTTGGTGAATAGGATAAATAATGTTGTTTTTATATAAAAAAAAAACTGAAACCATTAATTGGTAATTACTCTTCATTAGACGTCGCGCCATCGCCTAGAGTTACATAATCTAATGAATCCTGTGTGTAAATAAACTATTGTCTATTAAACTCACCGTTATTTATATCTATTACTTTAAAATATTTTAATCTAGTTATGTTTTATACCAAAACGAAAACGTAACTTATTATCTAGAAAACAATTATTTTTGTAGTTATCATCTATTTATCGATAATCACTTTATCCCATAAACTCACCGAGTTATTATATCTTTGGATTACTTTTATAATTTCAAGTCAATAATTCACTCGCTAAGTATTCTACAAATTCACCACAGTCTAAATCATCTGTAAGATTTTACACTATATTTTTAGACTGTTGTATACTTTCATTTGCAATGAACTATTTTAGCAATTATAAATATTTATTTCAATTGCGATAATATTACCTAGAATATGTTAAAAAGCCTAAGTACAATGTACTAGAAATAAAATAAAAATTTTGCCAAGTTCATAAATGTAGATTTTATTTTAGTTATATTGGATTCGCTAGAGATGTACCCTATACGACGTCACTCGACTAAATAAACATTTACAGTAAAACCTGGATAAATGAGACTCAAAAGGGTTCGAGATTTTTTTTCTCACTTATAGAAGATAGTGCCAGTGCCTGAAAAAAGTTTCTGTCATAAAGGGCTATTCACATACCCGGGTCCCACTGTAATTCAAATTATCTAATTATTTTTGGGCTAACTTAATCCATTTATAAACCTGTAATATTCCCTGAAACTTCTAAATATTCACCGACTAATTTTACTATCAACATATTGACACACCCCTAGCTTTCAGACAAGTCTTAAATAGTCACGCCGGCATGTCACCACATAACAAATAGTATTCTCCAAATACCGACTCAATTTTTAAGTTATCAAGAACCCTTATATCAATAAAATATTTGTATGTTTTTTTCGTTATTGATATTGAGAGTATACTAGACACCGCGGAGAATTATTGTATGCCTTTAAACTTTCAAGCGTCAAGGAACCGGGTGTTTTATACCGCATTAAGTGCTACTGGTTGCTCGTATGACGCTCTAGTTTAAAACAAAAGTAGATATTGAATATATATATACTGTGAGTATCACTATTAAGTAAATGTACTAAAGATATGAGCTGACATTTTAAGAATACCTTATTTGTAACAAAACTGCATGTTTCATTTACAAATATTTTCTGTGGTCCATTTCAGCAAATAAATTACAAAAGCTTCACTCCTTTCTTACAAAGAATCACAAAAATACTACAAAGAACCATATAGATGTAACAGAATATGTTAAATCGAACAAAATGATCGATAAATTAATAACAAAATATGTTATATGCAAAAAATATATAATTAAGTTGTTGCCCGTAGCTGGTGGCTAATGCCTACGGATAGTTTAGTCCAGTCTTAAGGACTTTGTGTATTACAAAATCGTTGCGATATTGGTGCCTGCATCAGTTTCGTCCAAACCATAGCAATGTCATTTAATGTTGATCCATCTGAAACAAATTATTACATCACGTTTAATATAAATAATAAATATTCACGGACATTTCACACAACATCCTCTGGTCCCAAACCAAGCCTAACGCTTGTGCTATATGTAGCAAATTATGGATATAATGCATTTATTTTTTTTGTAAATACATACATAATATATAATAGATAGAAAACACCCAGACACAGTACAAATATCTGTACACTACACAAATAATTGTCCTGAGTGGGAACCAAACCCTCTTGCACGGAAGTCGTCGTTACACTACAGACTACGCCATGAGGCCCGTCGATATGTAAACTTCCAACTTAAATATTTAGCAAAATACATATATTTTTGGCGGTTTGGTACCAATTGATGCTGATGATGAGCTCCTGACCGATTTCTGTCACGGCAGCTAGTGCCATTGGAATCTAGCCAACTACGCAAGAGTTATTGAAGTTATACTTCTAATGCGACTTCCAAAAAGTTGCGTTAAACGTTTAACGCTACCATGGAGGGGGTATGAAAGCACTAAACTCTCATGTACATAAGAAATTTCAAAATTTTACTGACGCCATCTAGTGACATTAAACATAATTACTTTATCGAACAAGGTATTTAAAAACATAACTGTGACAAGTTTTCTAGTTACGAATTTAATAATTACTTTATTTATTAATGATGCCAAAGAAGTATAACTTCTCACGCGCGTACCTAAATACACGCTTTTTAATTATAGTGCACTAGTGTGCACAATCACAAGTGCACTCACTGTTTCTTCACTCTGTTATAGTTTAATGGGGCTGCATTCCGACAAGAACAGAGATATAAGCCTCAGAATGGTTTTACATGCTTTCTGAGGTACAGGTGTGAAGCAGCAACAACTAAAGTAATGTAACACAGTTCCAGTGGTCTGGCAATACAGGCGGAGAGACGGCACACGGCGGCATTTAGTGGGTGAGGACCCCACACTACCCTGTTCGTTGCCCCAAACGACGGGGTGTGTGGTTAGGTACATTTATTCACGCCTTAAAAAACATAGTGGTGAAACACGGACAACTTTATAACAGGTTATTGCGAATTTATCTTTTGTTTAGGGAAATAGCTCAAAACTTATTGTTGCCCTGATCCAGAATCCGAACCTTAGAACGATTAGAGGTTACATACAATACCGCTAGAATACCAACTGAGAGGTACAATAAAGTTGTCTTCCTTTTAAACAGCCATGAATCAACACTGCTATGCACACTGGTGGATTTTTATTATAGGCAGGAGCTTAGCAGTGGCTTTAGCATTGTTAGGTTGTTAACAGTACCACCGAAGGAATGTAACATAGTTCCAGTGGTCCGCCAATAAAGGCGGAGAAACGGCACACGGCGGGTTTATTTAGTGGGTGAGGGCCCCACACTACCCTGTTTGTTGCCCCGAACAACGGGGTGTGCGGTTAGGTAGATTTTTCCCGCCTAAACAAAAAAAAAAAAAAAGTTGTTAACAGTAGCCACCATCACCTCTGCCCATAACTTGATGATTTGCCATTTCTAAGCCTTAGGTAACAATATTCATAGTATGATGTTAAAGTTTCAAAATAAGCACCTGTTCCTGTCCATTAGTCTCCTGGGATTTCATCACATCTGGCAAGTCAGGCGGAGACGAGTAAGCGGTCAGATCCAATGCCTCAAATTCACCATTTTCCTTTCTGTGAAAATATATGAGTATAATACATTTAACCAGTTTAAGATTTTTTATGTTTCCTAACCTCTCTTGTCTTTGCGCGACCACCACTACTTAGCAAGAATGCCATGGTAATCAATGGCGCGTAATAATAATAATCATGTCTCGGGGACAGTTTGCGATCGGATACTCTTTAGTTTCTAACCTCTGGTATGCCAAGCCAAGCATGTCTCTGATCAGCATGCTACTTGCTACATTCTCGCACAACACACTTATAATATGACTAGCTTATTTCCCCTTTAAATATACAAGAAAGGGGTCACTCGTATCAATAACTAAATTCTGCTTTTTTGAATAACCTATTGACACATTTCATCACAAATTTTGTTATCCCTTGTAAATAATACGTGACGAAATCTAGAAATACCGCAAGGAGGGAGGAGGGAGGAGGGAGGAGGGGGGGGGGGTGAGTGTGGTGTAACGAGATATCACGTGTATTTATTTTGTCGAACCCCCTCTAAACAACCGAAAAGCGGCGTGTGAGTTTGAATTAGATTATACTGTATTTAAAGATAATATTATGACATTTTTAAGATACTTTGTAGGTACTAAAACAATACACGTGGCTTCGGGTAGTTTTAGTCTTAATCCTCACCAAGTAATACCAGGGGGAGGACCTGTTTAAAAAAAATCTAATAAACCATCATGTGATTACTGGACTATCCCATTGTGGGTTTGTACAAGCTTAGAAAAGATAAAAAATTTGTAGCCAGAAATGTCATTTGCTTAGACACCATATTACATACATACATTCATATTTTGTCAAAGATCCGTGATACCCCATCCCAAACCTTGTCTTGTTTTAAAGGCCTATAGTATTTCAGATAGCTAAATCTTTAAGTTTCATTACAATTCATTTTTCACAAGTATTTATCTAAACTTTTGTGATTTTTAGCATTTGAAATGCTCAGCTATTTTACTAGAACAATTTATTGGTAGTTTTTTTATTAAAACATGCAATATAAAATTGCGCTTTAACATAATTATAAGTACTTGAGAATGTGGGGTTGGAAAAAAAAAAGAATTTTACCAAATTAATAAATAAACCTAACTGTAATATTTGAAACAAAATATATATGCAAATACTTCCTGTAGGCAGCCTGGGCCTTATAAGAATCAATGTACGAGGAGGGATCAAAAAGTAGTGAGAATGAGATAGAATATAATGACTGTTGAATACTTAATAATTTATTTTTCTACATAGTCTCCGAGTCTCTCTGCACACCGAGTCCAGCGCTTTTCAAAGGCTTCAATCCCTTTCAAAAAAAAAGTTTTGTCTTGGTCCTTCAAAAAGCTCTCCACGGCATCCATCACCTCGTTATAATCTTCGTACCCGTTTCCCCCTAAGTATTCTTTCAATTTGGGGAACAGATAAAAATCGCTAGGCGCCAGATCTGGTGAATCAACCAATGAGTGGTCAACCAATTCGAAGCCAGCTTGCTGAATGGCAGCCATCGCAACTGCCGACCTGTGCGCGGGTGCGTTGTCGTGATGAAACAGCACGCCACTTCGAAGTTTCCCTCTGCTTTTCTCTTTGATGGCATTCCTCAACTTGGGAACTAAAGCTGCATAATATTGGCCTGTAATAGTGGTTCCACGCTCCAGTTAATCAATCAACAATATCCCTTCTGAGTCCCAAAATATTGAGGCCATAACCTTGCTAGCCGATGCCACGGCACGAAACTTCTACGGGGTCGGTCATGATGGCCGTTTCCATTGCGAAGATTGCTGTTTTGGTCTCGGTATCAAAATGATGGACCCATGTTTCGTCCATTGTTACGAAACGAGACAAAAAGTTTTCAGAATCTTCTTGAAACTTGTGCAACGGTATCTTCAAAATGTCGTCGATTTTGTTTCTGACTGTCAGTTAACATTCTCGGCACCCATCTTGCGGAGACTTTTCTCATATTCAAAGATTGTTTCAATATGGATTGAATACTTCCATATGAAATGCCCGTTTCTTAAATTAAGGATCGGATGGTAACTCTTCGATCGCTCAATACAATTTTCTTGACTTTCGCAACATTTTCTTGGGTGACTGACGTCGATGGACGGCCGCAACGTTGTTCGTCTTCCGTGCTCGTTCTCCCTACTCGAAATTGAGAAGCCCACCTTGTAACAGTGGAATACGGCGGAGCAGACTCTCCTAATGTTGCCTCCAAATCACAATTAATCTCTTGCGTCGTTAACTTTTTTAAACAGAGCTATTTAATAACGGCTCCCACTTACTTTTTCTCCATTTTCGAGAACACTTTCCTACACGAAGCAAACAAATGACTACATTCAGAAAAAAACAAAAGAGAATCTAATATTTTTTTCTTTTTTAATATTACAAATATGTATCTGAGCTATGCCTGCCAGTATTTATTTTTTTTCTTACCAAGAAGTTTGTTGTTCTCACTACTTTTTGATCCCTCCTCGTAATGTGAAGATTGAAAGTTGCAATAAGTTGGACAATTTTATTCTTTATTACTTACAAACGGTCAAGCGAGTCTCAGTATACTATATATGCCGCTTAAATATTATGTTAGTAATGCCACACGCAAAACACGCGCTCAGATGTGGAGTTGCGGAGAACAGCCCGCCAAACCAATACCAATATGTTTGTTATTTCCCTACAACAGAGGCGGTACACACTCTTAATTTAGTTACATAAAAAACCTGTAATACCGTAAAGCCAATCCAATAGGTGCAGGACATTGAGCCTTTGCTGAACCTGATGTCAATCCATATTCTGCCAGTGTTTTATCGTCTTCCATCAATTGACTATCTTTATTAAAAAGCATCTGACTCGGTGGTGGTACTTTTAAAATTCCTGTGAAAAATATCCAAGTTAACATAATGTAAGAGGTATAATACCAAATGGTAACTTATCTTTTTTAGGTTCTCTCTGCCTACCCCGCAAGGGACATGGCGTGATGATAAGTAGTAGTATGGTAACAGGTGCCTTGGTTTCAATGGCTTTAGTCTATAAATTCTATCAAAATAACAATACTTATTGTGACAATAGTATTTAATAATGGTTGAAATACAGTTATACTGTAATGAAAACAACTGTTTTATACTTAAAACAAAAATTATATTTGGTTGGGAAGAATAAGATCATTTTACAATGTAAATTATAAAACAGCCATAAACTATGTATTCCATGAAGTTGAAAGCATGTTTTATGCTTCTAAACTTTCTTCATAATTAAACACACAGAAAAACATAGAAATTAACCGCATCATGAACTCAAGAGATAACGAGTGAACATATGAGATTTTCTGTTATATTAATGGTCAAAAAAATGCAGTCTGTATCAGAAATACCAACTCTGGGACAGAGCAAGTTGTGTTACTACAGTATCCACATCATGAATATGACAATTTTTTTCGAAGATAATCTTCTTATCAGTATATAAGCTTTGAAAGTATGAGATAAGAGTAATACATGCTCTAGCAAGAAAATCCAATAGACTAGTCCCATATATACACTGTTTCCAATAATACGCATATTATAGATCTTAACCATAATATGCCTAAAACATGTGAGGATTAAATGAAGTTATAATATTGAATTATAACTAATAAGGCAAAAGTTTATCTTATGTTGTATTTGGTAATCCCAAGCAGAGATTATGTTGGTATTGTAATCAGGATACAAAGTATAATTATCAATAAGTATATTTCTTTCCAAATTGAAACCAATTTTATGTTTAATTTTACACAGTCACATAAATTTGAAATTGCAACATTATATGATCACAAAAACAAGAATTTGTATTTATGTTAAACATCTGGTAACAAAGGAAAGTTTAAATGTGCTATATTTCTATCCGAATCATGGCAATTTCGGTACAATTCACGCACGACTAGTGATAAATGTAAATAATAAAGAACAACAATGCTTTACAACAAAACCTACGCTTCTCGCCTGACATTGTATCCTGACTATAAATAGACTTTTCTAATATAGCGATAGTCTCACCCACCTTCGATCATTTTCTTCAATTCTAACACTGTTGTTGTATCCTTTGCATCCGTAAAAATTGTTAATTTTTTTCGCCTAATCATTAAAAAGACATCCTGAAAACAAATTCCATTTTTGAGGTTACCTCTTACTATCGAAAATATTAATGTAATTTAAATCAAATTGGAAACTGAATAATCACTTGAACTACAATATACACATTTCTAAACACTTACCATGTTGAATGTTTAATTATTATGTATTTATCTAATTATTTTAAAAGAAAAACTCCAGGCGTACCTAAGAAATAAAATTAAAGTGACACAGACAAGGTGACAATTATATTTATTTTATATTTGTTTTAAGGCATTGGCAGAACCATCAGCCTAACAGTAACTTAACGATGGCAACCTTACTGAAGCTTCTATGGAGTTTTGGAAACAACAGGAAAAAACACGTTATGTCGCATTACATCACTTGCCAGCACTTATGCACATACACAAATAGTTAATAAGCAAAAGCCCACCACTTTTACACATTAATACTTGAAATAACACAAGTTTAGGAAAATAATGCAGAGCGACGACATGATCTTCTTCGTGTTCCCGCCAAAACTCCCAAGGTGACAACTGGATGGTCACAGTTTAGAAAACTGATCAATCAACACGATTAACTTACACATTACACTAACATAGTCGATATACTCGACTATTTTATTGTATAGTGTGACCATTATAAATAATCTTTATAGTAAAAGTGGTATTAATTATCAGCTTTCCATGCGCGCTCCAGACAAAAATGATTTATGCAATAAACATCATAAATACCTATTTAAGTAAATAATACTACAATTTTAAAGTATCCCATACATTATTTTTGAAAGAGGTTTGCAATCGTTTACTGGCTGCTAGTGTAAGTCAGTTGAGGAATAATAGGTAAATTAGTCTGAGAGGTAGATTATGAATGTGTGTCACTTTGATTAACAACAAAATATTTTTTCTACTTAGACAAAAGCTTTTCAACAAAGAGCTTTTCTATGTTTGCCAACCACGTTCTGTTTTTATACTTATATTCATTTAATAAATCTAATATAATATCTAGTATATACATTGTTTCCTTGCTGCTTCTCTCAACAACAGAAACAGTTTTATCACTTGACATGCTTAGCTACTTTATAATTATTTGTAAAAGTGGAAAAAAGGAACTTTACTGCGAGCAGGATTCGAATTTTTGACATGAGCTGTGTATCTTCCAATTTATATCCTAATGTTCTGATCAGGGGGGTGCAACTGCCGTACATTGGTTCACCAAAAAATCGTGTGCTATTTTGCGCTGTCTGGTGGTGCAGGAACAGTACTAACAGCAGTTTAGTGTCTAGAAAAGAATATAGATGGCGCTTTTCTGATTAGAGGTGCATTATTTCATTAAATATTTCCAAAAAATACTTTAAAATGCAAAAAATTTATAAAATCGAATAACAGTTTACAAAATCCCTAATCAAGTGTGAGCTCAATTATTGTGTGATCAATTTATTACTTACGGATCACGCAATTTCAAAAACATAAATATTAACTAAAGCGCCATCTAGCGGCGGCGGTATCACTGCGCTTTATACATTGTACATAGCGCCATCTAGTGACCACGGAACAAAATCTCCAAAACTGAATCCTAAGTGGCGTATCTATTCCAAGTATAGTTATTAATCTATGGTTCTGATTTTAGTAGGTAACAATAGTTTCTAATAGTTACTATAAATCTATCATTACGTCGCTATTCTTAAATTTATACTTATAAAATTATTCAAACAATTGACAAATCTATGTTTCATTACTTCCAAGTAGAATTCTATCTAACTTGTTTAGGATCTCCTTTGCTGTCTCACAACTATAATATGAATTAGTTGTAATAGTGTTGTTTATAAAAATAAGGGTCAGGATGAGGTCAGGATGATATATTCTGAAGGAAGATCTAGTAGTTTTGATTGTGGGTTTAAGTCTGAGGTTTTAGTTAAATAATTAGGTTAATATTTTGTATGTTTGATGAAATGTTTTATTATTTTGTTTGTAATAAGATAATATAATGATGAACACCAAGTAAATATTTTTATTTAATTTAATTTTAGAAGATTTTTTTCTTCTGGCAATACGAGGCCATGTGAAATTCAAATAATACAAGAGGGTCAAGATTTCCTACATAATGCAAAAGGAGCGCACGCGCAGCTGTCCTTCTTGACCATAGAGTAAAGTAATCATACTAAAATTCTTGACGTTCCGAAGATGACTAGTAGCTAGTAGAGATGTGTAACTCAGGAGTGATGGATACAAAAGATGTATAATCTTTCAAAATGCGTAATCACTCTTTAAATCTTTTGTTTCGAAAATACATCTTTAACGCACTACGTTAGGATTGATTTTAGTCAGATGGAATGGAATGATGGAAACTAACAAAACACAAACCTAGATGTAGAATGAGACAATAGATAAAGGATATTGTGAATTGAAATGAGATAACATAAGTTGTAAGCACGCTCAAACGCACTCTTTTGAAATACAATGACGATAGGTTCACAGAAACTTAGACTCTCTGTCGTTATTGTAAAAAGCTCAAAACCGGTTGCGACTTGAGGGAATGAGAGAATAACTACATGAATCAATAGATATTTGCATCACTTATGATCAACTGTAGGAGTGTTCGCAACGGCTATTTATTAAAAACGTTAAATATCGATGTGCTATTTTTAAAACGCCTATTATTTTTTACGCTTTAATATATTAAACGATATGTGTTGATTATCGTCGTATAGCACATCGTGCGCTATTTGAGGTTACGTTATTTAATATAGCTATGTACGCGCGTTGAGCAGTTAACAATCTTAACAATAGATTACTGTCTACTAAGTGAATTGAAATTGTGATCTAAGATATATGTATTTAGATTCTGCCCACGGCTTCGTCTTCAGACTTCAGAATTGGTTTAATCCTTACTAATACACGTTATACACTAAAATGTCCATAACTACTGACCCAATGACATTTTTGATTAAATTTAAGTAGACTTTTAAAGATATTATCTAACCGAAAAATTATTATTTACACTATACTACAACAAAATTTTATTTACAGTTTTATAATACGCTAAACAAACATACACAACAAACCAACACTACGAATAATTTAAAATCAAAAACTATAAGTACATCTAAACAAATAACGCGCGGAAACGCTGAAAAACTCAGGATAATCATACGTTATTCCAGCTTAAGCGAGTTATCCGTACTGATTAATTATATCATCGTTCAAAAATATTACGAAATAAAATCAAATAACCAAACGATGTTTTAGATACTGATATGTACTCCTTAGTTTAGTGTAGTCAATATTTTAATGTCTTAATTTATTTTACATAATAATGTATGCCTAATGATTTAGTTGATTAAAGCCAAGTTTTCTTCTGGTTTATCGTTTTAATGTATCAATTTAATCAACTAAATTAAAATGTCACGAGCAAATGCTGCGGAATCAAAACAAAATATTGAAATGAAAAATTCAAATATATCTTGCTTTTTGAGACCGGAAGTCCGGAATGATTCGATGTACAACCAGATACGAATGCTGTGATGCTGAATGGACACATTGGCGGTATAAATTCACAAATTTCTTATCTGAAGATTGCTTGTCTACAACTACAGAATCTACGCAATTAAAATAACTAGTTCACTATTTGTCATCAACTGTGTTTTGCTATGTACGGAATTGCAAAACATACGAAGAGGCCCTAAAAACTCTTGATAAAATTTACATAAAACTGAAGAATGAAATAGTTGCCCGTCATCAACTTAATACAAGAAGACAAGGTCCTACTGAATCTATCTCAGATTATTTAAGAGCTTTAAAATTCCTGGCACAGGATTGCTGCTACCAAAGTATGTCAGCTAGAGAAAATGAAGAACAAGCTATAAGAAGCGCTTTCATTGTGGGAATATCGTCCCAAAAATTCAGAGAATGGCTTTTAGAAAATTTAAATTCAACTTTGGAGGAGACTATACAATAAGCTTTGTCTCTAGAAGCAGCTGAACATAATTCCCTTAAGATATCAGAGAGCTCCTTTCCCTCACCTATTCATTCAAACGCTATATCTCAATCAGCTATGGAGGAAGAAACCGCAAATATTGCTGCAGCTCAGTCATCACCAACATCACGAAAGCGTTGCTTTTTTTGTGGTGGAAATGTCCAAGAATACGTTGTCCTGCTAACAAAGCTACTTGCCAGATATGTTTAAAAATGGGCCATTTTGCTAATGTCTGCCGTAGAACTTATCGACATCCTAAGCAAATAAATTATTCTGCAAATGCTAATGAAATCACTGATTTTCAGCTTGGAGCAACATACGTTCTAGCAGTATCTCGATCTAGTCTTTAAAAAGCCACTATCACTGTAACTATCAACGGTATACGAGCTGATGCCCTTATCGACACAGGAAGTTCGGTAACATTTATCAATAAAACTTTAGTCCCTATGCTCCGTTTGAAAAAATTTCCATGCACACACACAATATCGCTGGTATCGCTTTCACAAGTATCTTTTGTAGAAGGTATTTGTTCCGCATCTATTCAAATAGGTGATCATATTTATAAAAAGCGTTTACTGATTGTAAATAATTTCTGTGCCAATTTAATAGTTGGTCATGATATTCTAAATGAACACGAATCTCTTATACTTACTTTTGGAGGTCAAAAGAAACCGCTTGAACTATGTAATGTCATAGAAGCAAATGTACCTCCTGCTTCACTATTCACAAACTTGTTAGCTAATATTAAAACAATAGCAATAAAATCTCGACGTCACAATTGTTACGATAGCAAATTTATCACAGAGGAAATAGAAAAGCTTTTAGCAGATGGCGTTATAGAGCCTAGTATCTCACCATGGCGTGCACAAGTTCTAGTAACTGGTGGAGGAATGCACCGAAAGCGATTAGTGATCGATCACTCCCGAACTATTAATAAATTCACGTATCTGGATGCATATCCCTTACCGAGTATTTCTTCAATAGTTTCAAATATTGTAAAATATAAAGTATTTAGTCAAATTGATTTAAAAAGTGCTTATCATCAAGTACCTATTCTAGAAAAGGACAGAATTTATACAGCATTCGAAGCTTGTGGTAAACTTTTCCAGTTTACGAGAATACCTTTTGGTGTTACTAATAGAGTTGCTGCATTTCAACCTACTCTCCAATATATCATCACAGAAGAGCATCTAGAAGGTGTTTTTGAATATTTAGATGATGTAACTGTCTGTGGAATAGATAAATCTGATCATGATTGACTGACATTTAAATAAATTCATGGATGCTGTGACTAAATATTAACTAACTCTAAATAAAGAAAAATGTCAGTTTGCTCAAACATGTATCAATCCCCTTGGCTATACTGTATCTGACGGAAATATTAAGCCCGATAGCGATCGGCTTAGACCTTTAATTGATTTGCTTTTACCATCTAATGTTCAAGAATTTAAACGAGTACTGGGTTTATTCGCTCACTATGCGAAATAGGTTAATAACTTTTCAACCAAAATGCGCCCACTTATTGAAACAAATAAATTTCCTCTGTCAAATGATGCTAAAACTAGTTTTGAAAATGTGAAATTAGAAATACAAAAATCATCCCTTAGTGCAATTGATAACAAAGAAACATTTACTGTAGAAATAGATGCCTCGGATTTCGCTTTGGCAGCGACCTTATCTCAAAAAGGTTTTTCTAGAACACTTACAGAGTCTGAACGCAGACAATCATCAATTGAAAAGGAAGCGGCAGCAATTGTCGAGAGTATCCGTAAGTGGAGACATTTCCTTATTGGCAGATATTTCAATTTAATCACTGATCAAAGATCAGTTGCGTTTATGTTTAATAGTAAGCATACTAGTAAAATAAAGAACGAAAAAATAGAGCGGTGGCGTCTCTAATTATCGTGTTTCAAATTTGATATTGTATATCGTCCTGGGGCCGAGAACATTGTTGCAGACGCATTGTCTCGCGTTTGTGCTCTCATGAACACAGACAAACTTTGTGAAAGACATAATGCTCTTTGTCACCCAGGAATCGTTAGGATGGTTCATTGGGTCCGCTCAAAGAATTTGCCATATTCGGTAGAAGAGGTAAAAGCAATGACTGCTTCTTGTAAAACATGTGCAGAAGTAAAGCCTCGGTACTGTAAATCTAAAGGACACTTAATTAAAGCTAACGCACCTTTTGAACGACTTAATTTGGACTTTAAAGGGCCACTACCAGGACCTAATAAATATGTATTAACAATTATAGACGAATACAGTCGATTTCCTTTTGCTTATGCCTGTAAAGATATGACTTCAGCTTCAGTGATAAAATGCTTGCAACATCTGTTTTCTACTTTTGGTACTCCTACTACTATATACACAGTGATCGAGGGGCCGCATTTATGTCCTCTGAACTACTCGAATTTCTAAGATCACTTGGTTTTGTTTCTAGCCGGACTACGCCTTATAATCCTTGTGGCAATGGCCAAGTAGAACGCCTGAATGGTACATTATGGAGAACAATTCAACTCGCTCTTCGCTCTAAAAATTTACCTATTTATAATTGGGAGCAAGTGCTACCTATTGCTTTGCATTTAATACGTTCCCTTCTATGCACGTCTATAAATGCAACTCCCCATGATAGACTTTTTTGCTATCCAAGAAGATCGTCAAACGGAGACTCAATACCCTCGTGGTTAGTGCCAGGGCC
This sequence comes from Leucoma salicis, assembly GCA_948253155.1. Classification (NCBI taxonomy): domain Eukaryota; kingdom Metazoa; phylum Arthropoda; class Insecta; order Lepidoptera; family Erebidae; genus Leucoma; species Leucoma salicis. The sequence goes on along the minus strand of OX411814.1, from coordinate 23,175,344 downwards.
GATGTTATGCAAGAAGAACGTTCGTAACAAAAGCGACCCATACGTTGAAGAGGTAGAGCTACTACAAAGCAACCCTTACTATTATTTTATACGACATAGTGATGGTCGAGAGTCTACAGTTTCCAATAGGCAACTGGCGCCACTTCCTGATTCTACAGAGGATAACTTTTTAGACACCCAGTCTATTTCTGGCTTACCTCTTTCTTCAACTGAAGATATTCCTGAAGAAGAGAATTTAGATCGTAATGTAGAATCTTAACACGACAACAACGTTGAAATTGAGCAATGGTTTACACGAAGTTCTAGGAGGATAAGACAACATCCTCGTCATTTAAATGATTGTCTTGAGTAGTTAAAAGTATAAAGGAGGGGTGAATGATATGTACTCCTTAGTTTATGCTACTGGCTACTTACACTATTTACGTATTTGATTTAATATCAATATTTTAATGTCTTAATTTATTTTACATAATAATGTATGTCTAATTATTTAGTTGATTAAAGCCAAGTTTTCTTCTGGTTTATCGTTTTAATGTATCAGTGGAGCTGGCGGAGAACGTGCACTGCGCACGAGCGGGCGCTGCGGCGGCGGCGACGGCAGCTAACGTGTCTCTCTCTCTGATCAATTGCTTAAGATTGCGGCAAAAAACATTACTGCTGTCAAAAGGCTGCCGTGTTCCGTTTGTGGTTTTAAAAATCATACCTCTTAGCAATGTCGTTTTGCTAATTATAAATGCAAAAAATGCAATATAAAGGGTCACTTGCGTCGTATGTGCAAGAAAATGAGTTTTATGCAGAACAAAGATGTTAACGGTGATGACGGTGAGTTTTACAATATTCGTTCGATAGAGGGCCAACCTATGACCGTGGTAGTTAATATACGAGGAGTGCAGGTGAAGTTTCAAGTCGACAGTGGGTTAGCTGTCACAGCTATTTCAGAACAAAATAATAAAAATTTATTGAAATACCTTTATGATTATAGTAACTCTGTACACTCAGTGACTGGCACTTCACCTGCACAACTAGTGTTCGGCCGAAAGATTCATTCTCGTTTAGATTTGTTAGATCCAAATGCGTCACTGCCGTTATCGCCTAACAATCTCACTCAAAATGTCAAACGTAATCAGTGCTCTCAGATTAACGCTTACGGGGGTAATAATAAACAACGCTTCAAGCCCGGCGATATTATTATGTATAAGCAGTATAAAAATAATAAGGACTACATTTGGAAAAAAGGAGTTATAATCAAACCCATGGGTAAAATAATATACTTGATAAGAGACTGTGATACTTCAGTGCAACTTAAGAAACATAAAAACCAATTGCTTCTCTGCAAAGGGACATATGATATCTATAAACAATCACGTAGCAACCCTGTCGATGTTGATTTATCTGATATTGAAGAACCACAGACTTGTGAGGGCGAAGGTGAATGTGACCAGACTACTGCTCATGCCGCAGCTCAGGAAACAGAACCAGTTCCTGAAGAATTCTTTGACGCTTCATCGAGTCATGAATCCGAAGGAGCAGCAGCTGGTTTAGAGCACGATCCGGCAACTGATGAAAATTCAGAGCCTTTGGGCAGATTATTGCGGCCACTTCAAAGGGTTAATTACAAGCCTTTTTTTTGTATGAATATTTGATTATTTTAATGGTTTGTTCTCATATAAGGGGGAGAATTGTTGTATATTGTCTATGAGAGCGATAGCCTTATGTAATTTATAAAATATATATGACAGTGCGTTGTCAACTAAATTGCCGTTTTATTCATATATTTAACAGACATGAGTATAGCTAATCTCCTCTCCTATAAACATGTCAGCGCTAACACACGAAGATTGCTCCGGAGGAAAAAACGTTCAGCTGGCTTAAGTTTTGTGCATCTCTGTCCCCATCTACTCCTACGACCCTAGTTTGGAGAAGTATAAACAGATTTAGGGCAGGCTGTGCTCCATCCTCACCTTCAATGATGACCCGGGAGACAGCTTCAGAGTTCTTTGATAAAATTGCTACTGCCTATGAGCCTTTATTTGCAGAAATCCAACAACCTCCCGTCACACCATGGGATGATCCTTTGGACGCTCCTTTTTCGCTCGCCGAACTGGAGATGGTCCTTAAGTATGTCAAGGACTCAGCCCCCGATCCTGATGGCATTCCATACTCCTTCCTGGTTAATGCCGGATCCAACGCCAAGGTGTACCTGTTAAGTATATTGAACTCCATATACTCTTACGGATGGGTACCGGAGGAGTGGAAAACTCAAACTATCATTCCAATATTAAAGCCAGGCCTAAATGTTGGTGATCCAAACAGCTATAGAGCCATAGCCCTCTCCTCAACCTTAGTAAAATTACTGGAGCACTTAATAAAAAACCGACTTGAGTGGATTGTGGAATCCCGCAATTTGTTACCTAGCTCTCAATTTGGTTTCAGAAAGGGTCTCAGTGCCGTGGATAGCATAGGAGTCCTTATAGCCGATATTCGGTCCTCCCTGTCCAATAAGGATTCGGTTGTAGCAGCATTCCTCGATGTTTCATCTGCATACGATAGTGTTCTTCTTCCCGTTCTCAGACAGAAACTGCTCTAACTGAGACTACCGGCTAAGATGATCTACTGCATATGTGAAATTTTTATGTCTCGCACACTGATTCTGAGAATACAGGGTGAAAATGTGGGGAGAAGGCTTATATGGAAGGGATTACCGCAGGGCTCAGTCCTAAGTCCCCTGCTATACAACCTATACACAGCAGACATGGCCCGTTCCCTTAACAATAATTGTCATATACTCCAGTATGCCGACGACCTGGCTTTGTATGTGAGCAACTCCTCAATAAGTGCTGCTGTCTCGTCTCTCCATATTTCCCTGGAATCCCTGAGTCGTTGGTTACTAGCCCATGGTCTGAACCTTTCTGTTTCTAAAAGTGCAGCTGTTGTCTTTACTAGGAAAAGGTCTACCCCTCAGGTGAACCTAATTATCCAAGGCCATAGGATCCCACTGGCAACTAATGTAAGATTCCTTGGGGTCTTTTTGGATTCCAAACTTAGTGATACCACTAAGTTATAGATACCTTTCACCTGAATAGTCTGATACAGAAATGCGAACAATTTATCAACATTCTGAAGGCACTTGCTGGGGTTTGGTGGGGAGCCCATCCCTATACCATGAAGCTTGTTTACAATGCCATGGTCCGTAGTAAAATAGACTATGGGTCATTCATGTTAATTCCCTCCAATAAAGGTGCCCTGGCAAGGTTGGACAGGTTACAATCACTATGCCTTCGAATTATTACTGGATGCATGAAGTCCTCTTCATTTAATGCGCTACAAATAGAGTGTGACCCTCCCTTAATGCTGGGAAGGCAATATTTGGCTGCACGCTTTGTATCTAGCGTAATCTGAAGGGAATCTCACCCATTGTTTCAAAAATTGTTATATTTAAATGAGCTATGATACACTTCAGACTACTGGCACTGCTTACTATCCAGGCGTTACGACATTTGCAAGATTTGGAAGGACCTGTTCTATCACACGATCGACTGCCTGTCTTCAATTTCGACTACCAAGTGCTAACCTTTCAACCAGTAATCCACTGCGACCTAGGATACATAAAGACATCTTTATCACCTAACTCAGTCTTTAATAGCATTGTTCAGGAGCGTTGGCCAGGATACTATAGATTCTTTACAGATGCCTCAAAATTGACACCAATAGCTACACCGGGGCTGCGGCTTACTACCAAAACCCCGATATCTATTTGAAATTCTATATAGATTCTAATAGAGTCCTCATCCACTTCATTCGTTGTAATAACATAAATTTGTGACGTGTCAGCTACTTATAACTTGTACTTAAATAGATTTATGTTTGTGATAAGCTAAAATCCCATTAACGTTACCCACTAAGTTGTTTACCAATCAAAATTGTGTATTATGATTATTTGTGTATTGTCTGTTTGTTTTTGGTGCTGTAGTCTGGTAAACAAGGCCCACATCGTGTCTGTGCACTTCTGTGCAATCAGTCTACAAAGTTCCGCATTAGGCACAGTGAGAGATATTGATATATACGGCCCTAGATGTCACTAGTGGCAATTTTAAATGCGCTATCATTATACGCAGTTGCTATTTATAAGATACGGCCACAACATAATCGCGCTTATTTTTTCCTCCTATGTGAGATTAGCGATGTGGATTGAGTCGATTTTGCCTTTTTATCGCCTTTTTGAATTAATATGAAATTATTAAATTAAAATTATATGAAGTCTTTACTAATGCTATTGCAATTTATAGTATATATATAGCTATATATGAGTATATATGAGTAGTAGTGTTACCAGTAAACTAACGTGCACGCGAGCGAGTGAGCGTTGCGATCAATATTTCGGTTATAATATGACTATGTGTATTGAATCGTATCTTTTTTTTATTGCATATAATGGCAGACGAGCCACGGTCTCATCTGATGGTAAATGGTAACCGTCGCCCATGGACTCTACTATACCGAGAGTATTAACTAACACTTTATAAATCTATATTTACATACTATATAGGTATACACTTAATTTTATTTTTTTAACTATCAAATTTAATATTTAAACTCAAAAGTAAGCGGAGCGTCCTTAATACACCTTGTCGCTAAACACGTGAATTACGAGTACTGATGACTAGTTCAAGGCCACTTAATTAAGTACCTAGTGAAAAGTAACAAATATTCTTACAAAAAAATGCATCTTATTTTAAAAGATTTAAGGGTTAAAGTCAAAGGTCAATTGCAAACAGCGTGTGCGTGTATGAAAGAGACAAAATGATGATTGACGAAAGAACCGATGTTCGAGTCATGTGTCGCGCGATCGCGATAGCTGTTAGCCAATAGCTACAGAGTTACTTTACAGTAAAGTTAGTTGTCGACAGTGATCGAATATTACCAAACGTTCAACGTTGTGTGATTTGCGTTCGTGAAACGTTATGACGTGATTGAGTTATTAGCTGTTAGCAGGTTATTCCTGTACGGCGAAACTATCTAACAGCTATTGTGCCGATAGCTAGTTTCAATAGCCATTTAAGTAGCGCAACGAGCCTAACCTGTAGTATTACTTTACTTTTTGATACCTTTTTGGCGGGAACACGAAGAAGATCATGTCGTCGCTCTGCATTATTTTCCTAAACTTGTGTTATTTCAAGTATTAATGTGTAAAAGTGGTGGCCTTTTGCTTATTAACTATTTGTGTATGTGCATAAGTGTTGGCAAGTGATGTAATGCGACATAACGTGTTTTTTCCTGTTGTCTCCAAAACTCCATAGAAGCTTCAGTAAGATCGCCATCGTCTTACTGGAGTGGGACTTTGACTTGACTGACTAATTTTATATGACTGACTTCGACTATGACTTGTTTTATAAACTAAACTTACGTATGATGAGAGAATAACGATGTTTATAAGTTACTGTTAGGCTGATGGTTCTTCCAATGCCTTAAACAAACAAAAAAAAATACTTTTTGATACAGAGTATATTATATTATATAAATGAAGTGAAGTATAAAACAAGAAGAAGATATTGCGTTTTTAAAATGCGTCGAAGACTGTTTTTATATGTATGTTTACATAAATTTATAATAGTATTTACTAATCTCTAACTTGAATATTACAAGCCAATCCTCTATAGCAACGTAGAGCGCATAACCTCATAAAAATATTACTATGAATTCGCAAGTATGTGTAATTTGTCTAAACAAGAAGCCTGTTAACTCTACTAATAATAGGCTGGTGACCGAGAGCTGTGGTCATGTAAAGTGCATGGGATGTCTACTCCTGGAAAAAAATGGGTGTTTGGCTTGCTTATCACCTAAGCTTGCGAACAGCACAGAGGACGAGCAGGAAGTTGATAATGAGCCGGTCCTAACTGATAAACCCACTGAAAACTATGAAGAGAAAGATACTCAATGTGAAATGAATGATGAGTTTAAAAAGAAAAAGCCTGAAACTTCTCATATTAAGATAGAAGCAGGTATGCATTTTGTTCATTCTGTAGGTAAAATTAATTTGACTGCATACACACAATTAAAATAGCATAAATTATGTTTAGCTGAAGATATTTGGTTATGAAAATTCATGTTTCAGATGCAAATGGGAAATACTATGAATGTACAGTCTGTAACAAAAAGTTCCATGCCCGCAGTCAAGTGGCCTATCATGCATATTGTAATGGACAACGAAAGCCTTACCAGTGTCCTGATTGTAATAAGGTAGAATCACATTTTAGTATTCTTGTAGTGTATGACCTATCAGATTACATGCACATGCTTTAGAGCTACAGGCAAAACTATTTTAGTTACTTCTCAGGTTTCTGATATATTAGTGAAGTAACTTTGTGTCCGTGACATTGTATGCTTGTAAAGTTCCCTGCGATACAAAGATTATTTCTTTGTGCAGGGTGTTGTTGGGTCCGGTAGCTCTGTTTATTTCCTGAACATATAGAGATTCCAAAAAATAGATTGATTTTGTTGAGGTACAACCTCTTTTTGATGCAATGTATTAGACCATAAAGAAAATTTTGCTGTAGGAATTTTTTATGAAGTGCTAACAAGTCAATAAAAAAACAGTTTTATCTTCTGATGTCATCTTTTTATTTCCATTAAATAGTTTAAGAAATAATTCAATAAATCTACTGCAAACGCTGACCATCTATGCCTTATAAAAGATTTTGATTTAGAGATGCATAAGTTAGTCTGTGCCAGCCATTTTGAACAAGAGTCCATTGCTTAGGATATTAACTAAAAATCGTGAGTATATTACATAGCCTATTACAGTTATTTTTCATCAAATATCTTTAATGTTCAGATACTAGATCTATTACAGTTTTATAGTTTAAAAGTATAGATGTATTAAGATGAAGTAAATAAATAATACTATTCACAGAGAATCACATCAAGTGTTGTTATATTTACTATACATATGTCTATAGTTCCCTGTTAACCCACAGGGTAAGTTGAGGGGTTGTTGCAATAATAATTGCAACGTTAGGATCTTTTCCCAAATTGTAAACAAACAAGCATTGAAATTAATAGATAGAAGTTATAAAGATTTATTAATATACATTTAGTTAAAAGTAGTCAAGATAGGTGACACACATGAATATATTATTGACAGACAAAAAGGAACAACTAAGAAAAACTATTTAAAATTACATGACATGCACAAAAGAATAATTCTATACAAAAGAGTTCTAAAGTGGCTCAATTATACTGAACCTCTTTCAACACTCCTCCTTAAATGAGACACTGGAGTCAGTTCTACTCCTCCTCAAATTTGCATTCCTTTCATGCACCTTTTATGTTTCTCTTTACAAAGTCCTTTTGTCAACACATCTGCAGGCATCTCATTCGTAGATAAATAATTAAGTCTTACCTTACTTGTTTGTACCATCTCTCTAATGTAATGATGCCTCACATCAATATGCTTAGTCCGCCGGTGATGCATAGGATTCTCTGCAATTTGAATTGCAGATTGACTATCACTGAATAAGTTAACAGTTTCAGTAATCCCGGTCAACTCTGATATCAATGCAGTCAAAAATGCTGATTCTCTGCATCCCTCTGATAATGCTACATATTCAGCTTCTGCACTTGACAATGATACTGTTGTTTGTTTTCAACTTTCCCATGATACAGGACTCCCTCCAAGTATAAATACAAAACCAGTATACGATTTTCTATCACATACATCGCCTGCATGATCTGCATCCACATAGCCAACAAGCTTTTCACCAGTAAAATTTAGTCCAACTTCTTTGGTTCCTTTTAAATACCTAAGTATACGCTTTGCAGCTGCCCAATGCGTTGAGTTGTAACAGCTGTTAAATTGACTTAGATAGCTGACTGCAAATGCAATATCTGGTCTCGAGCACACAGCTAGATACATGAGAGAACCAATCAATTCCCTGTATGGTAATTCACTGGGTGGAATATAATTATCTTCTTGTGATTTTACAAGCTTAACTCCACATTCAACAGGAGTCTTCATTATCTTGCAATCACTCATATCAAATTTCTTTAGGATCTTCTCAAGATACTCAGTTTGATTGAGTTGTATAGAGTCCTCCTCTTGTATAATTTTCATACCTAAGAAAACATCTACTTAACTTTATAGTAACAGAAGATCATCCACATACACTGCAATAATCATCATTGAGTTTTGTTTCTTCCGACAATAGACACGAGGTTCAGTTTCACATATCTGAAACCCTATATTTAATAAAACTTGATTAAGTTTATCATACCATGCCCCAGAGCTTGTTTCAATCCATAAATGGCTTTCTTTAATAGACAGACATGGTTCTCTTTACCCATCTCTTCAAAACCTTTTGGCTGCTTCATGAAAACCTTTTCCTTTAATTCTCCGTTCAGGATTGCAGTTACAATATCCATCTGGTCAACTTTTAGATTATTATCAACAGCTAAGGCTAAAAGCAATCTCAGAGTACTATGACGTACTACAGGCGCAAAGGTTTCGTTATAATTTAATCCTTTTCTTTGTGTAAAACCTCTGGCTACGAGTCTGGCTTTATATCTTATCTTCCCCACCTCCTTTTTGATTCTAAATACCCATTTAGAATCCACAAAGTAGCCTTTAGCCTTTTCTACTAACTCCCAAGTACGGTTTTTCTTCATTGCATTAAGCTCTTCTTGAATTGCTCTCTGCCATCTATCTTTATCATCTCTTGATAAAGCTTCTTCTGTAGTTAAAGGATTGTCCTTCATATCTTCTGCATAATAGAGAATATACTCATTGAAATTAGAAGGCTTTCTTTCTCTAAAAGGATACCTTCTTTCAGTATGATCCTCAATATAATTTTCTCTATCCACACTCATTTGGACATACGGTTTCAGTTTCATTTCTTACTATTACAGGGGAATGTAACTGTTTAGCTACATTTTCGACACGTTCTTCACTAACATCTTCGCAATCAAAGAACTCATCATTTCTTCTTTGCGACTCATGTTCCTCTGTTGGATGAATACCTTTATTATTATTCGGAATTATTGGTTTATCCAGGATATCTTCTAAGGAAATAAGTCTACATTTTCATCGTTATCCTTAGTATGTCTCCTAATTTGATTTTCAAAGAAAACGACATCTCTAGCTTTGTATAAACTATGCGTTACTGGATCTATAAGCCTATACCCTTTTGTAGTTTCGCAGTAGCCAACAAATTACAACTCCTTCGTCTTTTAATCAAACTTCTTTCTCTTTACTTTTGGAACATGCATAAATTATTTACACCCGAATACTTTTAAGTGACTAAGATCTACCTTTTTGTTAGACGATGCCTCTTCTGGAGTCATCCCCTTAACAGCACGTGTTGGACACCTGTTCTTTAAATAAACTGCCAGTCTGATTTTCAACTAATGTTTTGAACTCTACTAATTTCGAATAGACTTCACTTTTGTTTTGCAAAAAATAAACAGGTTTTTCTCGGCTTATCGTCAATGAATGTCGGAAAATATCTACATCCTGTGAAAGATTCAGTTTCCATAGGGCCACATAAATCACTATGTATCAATTCAAGAATCTCGGTAGCACGCGTACTCTTCTGTTTTGGAAAAGGTAATGTAGTTTGCTTACCTTTCAAGCACGACTCACATTGTACTAATTTTGTATCCTTGAAACATATATCCTTAGCTAATTTATTACGCAGTATTTTCATATTTTTAAGTCCTAAATGTCCCAATCGACGGTGCCATAGTTGGATTTCATCATCAGCGTTAGTTTTTAAAGCTGAAAACAAGTGAGGATTAGTATTAGATTTAATTGCATAAATCCCTTTCTCTTCCTTACATACCAACTTTACCTTACCGTTCACACGACATTCATCCGCCTTATATAACTCACAACCTCGCTTTGAAAATATTACCACAAAATTACGATTCACTAACGTACTTACACTTAATAAATTGGCATCTAATTTCGACACAAAGACCGCTCCTTTCACGCTCATATTAAATTCATTTGAACAGACATCATCTCGCCCTTCACCTTCCACTCTGTTTCCATTCGCACAGGATATTTGAACTGACTCCTTCAACTTTTCATAGTTATCTAGCCAATCCCTGCGGTTAGTCATATGAAATGACGCTCCTGAATCTATGATCCATTCATGCGAATCCTTTCTGTAGGTGTGAAGCGCTGTATGTGTAGCGTATTTTTTATTACTATGCTTATTCGGGCAAAAACGGGCTTTATGTCCTTCTCCACACACAAAACATTGTATTTTATTCTGAGCTGTCTTTCCTTTAGCCCTCTACTTACTGCAATTTTTCTTTCTCGTTACACTCAACGCATTCTGTGACAAAATTTCTGACGTTGCTCTCTCGTCTATTTGTAACAGTTTTGCCTTCACATAATCAGTAGTTAGTGTTATGTTACTATTTTCGATAGCCATTCTCATAGGCTCATATTGATCACCAAGTCCTTGTAACATCAATGCTGCTAATAACTCATCATCGGCCTCTTTTCCCATATCCGCTAGCTGGTTAGCTAGTGAAAGAATCTCTACAACGTACGCTCGTGGGCTACTATACATGCTGAGTTTCTGACTCACGAGTCGTCCCAACAGTCGACATCTATTATTTACGCCTTGGTCTTCAAATGCTGCTCTAAGTGCGTTCCAGCTCTCTTTAGCTGTAGTACATTTTTTTACATGTACCAAACAGTGAGGTTTTACCATAAGTAATAGCCTCGCACGTACCTTCATGTCTATTTTTAGACCTGCAGCAGACGATGGTGTTGTTTCTATATAGTCCCATAAATCTTCCATCACTAGGTATAACTCCATTTGGGTTTTCCAGGTGGCATAATTAGTTGTACCATCTAATTTTTCTATACCCTGTAATATACCTGTTGCTGAAGAGTGTTGCATACTTGAGTTCATCTCGTATTCCAACGTCGTTGATCACAATTTTATTTTACAATTGGAACAAAATCGCTCTGCTACCATGTTGCAATAATAATTGCAATGTTAGGATCTTTTCCCAAATTGTAAACAAACAAGCATTGAAATTAATAGATAGAAGTTATAAAGATTTATTAATATACATTTAGTTAAAAGTAGTCAATATAGGTGACACACATGAATATATTATTGACAGACAAAAAGGAACAACTAAGAAAAACTATTTAAAATTACATGACATGCACAAAAGAATAAATCTATACAAAAGAGTTCTGAAGTGGCTCAATTATACTGAACCTCTTTCAACAGGGGTGTTATAAGCTTAACATGTGTAACTATGTGTCTGTCTGTAACATAACTTCCAAATGGCTAGATTTTATATTAGTAATATCTACTAGCCTTTGCCTGTCTCGGCTCGGCCACAGTCAAACCTAGTTTTTAGGTTATACATATATCAGAATCCTCATATATTGGCAGAATAAAATGTATATCAGTTGTTAAAGTAGTAGTCTAATCAAGAACTATCAAACGAAAAAGTTTTTGCATGAAGTCCGAACAAACAAACAGACATAATTTCTAAAAATAAACTGTTTTGTGTTTTCTCAAATATTTTAAATGTACAGACATAGTTCTGTTATAATAGATGTAGATATATAGATAACTTGTTATAGTAATAGAGGAATAGACAGTAGCAATTATAACCTTCATACATGCGTTAAAAATGGCTGAATTGGCAAAGCATCTGGAATGGTTTTCCAGGAGATCCAGGTTCACATTCAGCTTGTGACTGTTATATTCATTTTAATTTTTTTGCAATTTGTGTTCATTTATATGGCTAAGCGTGTCAAATGCTTAAAAACAACTTATCAAAAGATTGCAAACTCATTTATAATAGTTAATACAAAGTTAAATTTTATAATGACAATCTGTCTCAAAAGCTTGACAAATTAATAAAGTATGTATGTACATGGTATGTATACAGTGTTTTACATTAACTATTTTATTACATGCTAAAGTAATTATTAATAAATCGCAGTTTGTTTTCTATAGAGTTTTGCAACTCAGTCTCACTATAAATATCATATGCGTGTGCACCGCAATGAAAGGACCTATGCGTGCGACGTTTGTGGCGACAGCTTCTTCCAAATGTCTAAACTGCAGCGACATAAGCTGAAACACACAAGTTAGTATCTTTCTTTACATTTATTATTGATTTAACGTGAGCCTCTATCTCAGTACAAAGCAGTTTAGATTAATACTAGCCTTTGTCCGCGGCTTCCCCACAGCCAAAAGCTAGTTTTTCGGTTACATCTCAGGTTCCCGATATAGTAGCGGAATAAAATGTATATCAGTTTTTAAGTATAATCAAGGCCTTGAAAATAAAAAAAGTTGCATCAAAACCCGTTCAGTAGTTTTTGCGTGATGCGCGAACAAACAAACAGACAAATAGATAAACAGACAAACAGGCAAAAATTCTAAACAAAATGTTTTGTGTTTAGACACGCCTATATAGCCTATTACAGTATTTTTTTTCAAATATCTTGAATGTACAGACAGCTCTGTTCCATCCATCCATCCATCCATCCATCTATCCATCCATCCATCCATCCATCCATCCATCCATCCATCCATCCATCCATCCATCCATCCATCCATCCATCCATCCATCCATCCATCCATCCATCCAACCATCCATCCATCAGCCTTTCGACGTCCACTGCTGGCCTCCCCAAGAGAATGCCACAACGAGCGGTCCTGTGCCGACCGCATCCAATAGGTCCCCGCGGCTTTGACCAGATCATCGGTCCATCCGGTGGAGGGCCGTCCTACGCTGGACCGAAATGACATGGACATTAGACATGACTTTTGTCTTGTCCATGTTCATTTTGAGACCCACTAGTCGGGAAACCCTGCTGAGATCATTGAGCATGGTGCCAAGGTCGTCCAGCGATTCTGCCATGACTACGATGTCGTCGGCATATCGAAGGTGAGTGATGTATTCGCCATTGATGTTGATGCCGAGTCCGGTCCAGTCCAAGAGCTTGAAGACATCTTCCAATGCAGCGGTGAAGAGTTTCGGGGACATAATATCTCCCTGTTTAACACCTCTCTGCAGTTGGATCGGTATCGTACTCCCGTCCTGAATACGGACATACATGGTGGCGTTTCTATACAAGCACTTTTCAGTACTTCAATGTGCCGATGGTTAATTTGGCATCGCTGAAGGGACTGCAGCACCGCCCAAGCTTTTCTCATAGTCCACATACGCCAGATACAGAGGCCGATTATATTCCTTCTCCAGAAAATCAGCCAGCATCTGGCCCCTGTGGTTCCTCTGCCCAAATCCATAGTACCCAACTTTCAGCTCATCGTCTGTCCTTTTGCCTAGTTTCGCGTTAGTCTGCCATAGCCACCGTGAAGTAGGTTATAGACGAGTGGATGGTCTTCGAGATATCCTCATATAGGGCCTCCGCCTCGGCGTCGGATTGTGTCGAGGTCGGTGCGTAAACCTGCATGACCTTCAACGAATACCGTTTGGTTATTCTAAGTATAAGGTACGCTACCCTACTTGACACACTTTCAATCCTCTCCACGTTGCCTATGAGAGACCTGCGAACGATAAACCCGACACTCTCTTGGGACTGGTGGTCGCCCTCCCGGTGGAAGAGCAAGTTCCTGGACTGGAGGATTGTCGTGCCCTCACCCTCTCTTCGGACTTCTGATAACCCTATAATGTCCCTGCCGATCTTGCTCAATTCCTCTTCCAGCTCGGTGATTCTCTCGTCGGTCCGAAGCGTCCGAACGTTGTGGGTTACCAGGGCCAGAGGTCGTTGTTTGTGGTAACCTTTCCGCGACCGGAGATTCTTCGCAACCCCTGCTCCGCCATTACCAGGCCCGCTACCGTTAGGCCACGGAATAGCGGAGCTGCCGTGACTGGGGGCCATTTCTTGCTGTGTGCTTATATTTGAGGGTATAGTGCCGTAATCGCCACGCTTGGCAGGCGGGTTAGCGATCGCAGTGGATGTTATTAATACTCGAGGGAGTGCTTATATTTGAGGGTATAGTGCCGTAATCGCCACGCTTGGCAGGCGGGTTAGCGATCGCAGTGGATGTTATTAATACTCGAGGGAGTGCTGCGGCCCACTCCCCCGGTATTTCCTCAGTCGGCTCTTACGACTCCCATGGGTGGAGAGGGATGGGACAATTCTATAGCCGGCTCCATACGGCACGACACAGCTCTGTTTACAGCTTTATAAATAGTATATATACCACACTAGCCAGGTGAACTTGGTTTTCATAAGAGATTTTCAAGAGAGAATTTTGTATGGTTGCACAATATTCTGGCAGTTTCTCATTTGCCCAATAAAATTAAATTTTCAGAAGAAAAAAAGTTTGTATGTAACCAGTGTAATAAGGCATTCAACAATCTGACATCATTGCGAAAGCATGGCCTGACACACACAGAGGAACGGCCTTACAGTTGTGCAACCTGTGGACGACGGTTTCGGGACAGCTCTAACTATAGGAAGCATTTGGCCAAGCATGGTGAGCCAGAAGTATATTCAATAGGTTTATAATTGAAGCCAATATTTGACGATAAGTGGCAGTTGACACTGTTTTTAGTAAGACTTAGTTTTGGATCTGGTATCATGCTAGTGCACAATTTCAATCGTGTAGTGGCGTTAGTAGGTAGGTAAAGTAAGTTCTCACGCGCACATACACACACATACCGATTAAGGGAAGTAAGCAATTATCACTCATTGCATTACTGGTAGTAGGGCTGGGTACCAAGTGGGAGTACTCACTTGCTGTCGGGCCCGAGCGGATTGGTACCATCATCTCCCGTGTGTTTTGGTTGTAACAGGAGACATCCGTTTATTCTATCATTTCATATCTGAAATGAAATGGTGAGCAGTGGCTTGATAATACTCACGGTATAGTTGATTCAATAAGCGACGGTTACCATTTACTATCAGGCCGTGGCTTGTCAGCCACCATATGCAATAAAAAAACACACGGACATTTTACAAATTATTATGGCTCAGTGAAGGAAAACATTGTGAAGAAACTTACATGCTTGAGAGATTTATTTGAAGGCTTGTGAAGTCTGCCTCTGTCGACCAGAGTGGGTGGCCAGAGTCATGGACAACAGCCTATCTAATAGTAGGCTAGTAAAAAGGCTTGTAGAAAAAGAGACCTATATTGGCATTCAACATACTGAGCTTATAAAAGTCTACTATCTCTATAGCTATACTAATAAATGGAGAGCCGGTTTTTTTGTTCGGTTATACTGCGAATACTACTGAACCGATCGGAATAATACTTATACTACAAGATGCAACGTGTTTCGGAGAAGGTTTTAGCATATGATATATTATGTTGGTGATTACTTATCCGGAACCTATATTTTTGATGTGAAACATCTAATGCAGAGGGAGGGTAAAACCGGCTGTTAGCGTGGCGACGCTTATACCTAATAATAGGAATCCTATCCGAAATTGATTTTTCATCGACAATACTATGCCGCGTGCGAAGCCACGGGGAGTGTACTAGTATTATTATAACGTTTAAAAAAGTATATCTTTTACGGCTATAAAGCTTAGGTGGAATATACAGCATTGATTTTATACTTTCGCATTCAGAATAAACCCCATCTAGTTTTGGTGGTAAAATGAATATTAGTTGTATTATATGATGAGTATTCCCGTGTATGCCACAGAGAAGAAGTGCGCGTGCGGCGGCTGGGCGGGCTGGGCCGGCTGCGGGTGCGCGGGGCGGGGCGGCGCGCGGGGCGGGGGCCCGGCGCGCCGCCCGCACCAGTGCCCGCGCTGCCCGCAGGCCTTCCACTCCAGCAAGGACATGAGGCGACATGCCGCCGTGCACACAGGTGAACACTATTCATTGCGTGTAGTGCAACTAATACCACTAACAATGTTTATTCATATTTTCCAAATAACAAGAACAGGCTGCATCACTCGATCGCGGTAGCGAGAGGCAACCACGTATCGGACAACGCAGTCTAATGATGATAATGGATGATATAAGCTGGTTTATTTGTTGCATTAATGCAGCCTGTTTTTGTTATTTGGAATAAGATGTTAATGCAGTCGTTTTCGCCGTAACTATAAGAAAATATAACATTTGAAATAACATGTGTTCTAAATCTTCACAGATTCAAAACCCTTCCGCTGCAAAGTTTGCAATCGGCGCTTCCGACGTAAAGATAATTTAGAGCGTCATATTCGCAATACACATCCTGACTACGTTCCATCAGCAGTAGTAGAATGCGATGAGGCTGCACTCAAACAAATAGCTAATGGCAACACTGATTCTAAACCAAATTATCAGAAAGACGAGAAAACAAAACTGGCAATACTAAATCCTTTGCCTCCGTTACCTCCCGACGTTATAGAGAAACATATGCATGAAAATGGTAATAACACAGATATAGACAAGAAGACAAATTCTGTTGAAAAGCGTGATGTGAGAGACACACACACAGATAACGAAAAGACTGTAAACATGGAAGTAGATAAATCATATATTTTAGTCGCTAATAACGCTCGCCAAAGCGTTATTGTAAACAAAAAACCAACTGTTGAACCCAAACACGCGGCTCCGAGAGAAGAGTTTGAATATGTGCATAAAATAAGAAAAGCTTCAATAGTACCTCTGCCGCCAATAGACATGAGGAAAATGATAGAATTAGAAAAACAAACCAGTTTGAACAATCTAGAAATACGAACACCACCAAAGTATAAAAAGATACTGTATGAGAAGATTTTGTATGGGGATCAAGATAAAAAAGACAGTGAGGATGTCAAGGCTGATACTAGCGCCGGTGTTCATTGGCGCAGAAAGATAAAGCAGTCTGTCTCTATAGGTCAGTAGAATTCACATCTAGCTTATGATTTTATTAACCATGAAAAAAAACTGTATGGTGGGCTTCATTTGTGTTTTGATCTTTCCTATATTGCATATTAAATTTGTTTAGGTTATGTGCAGTTAGAAAGGAGCACTTCTTAATTTCTGTCCCAGCACGTGTCTTCCGTCCCACATTTTAACAGTCCGAACATAGGGTGTATATCTAGCTACCTTCTGCGAGGAGGTCATCTCGCGGAAGCTGCTGCAGCTGTAGCTAAGGCTGCGGGTGGATGGATCGGTGAACGTCCGCCACCCGTAAGGCCTCCTGCGAAGGTGCGACGCTCCGCATGCGTCGCTCAGTAGAGGGTTCTCAAAGGGGTAAGCCGCCGGCGGACCACTGAAGTAATGTAACATAGTTCCACCGTGTGTGGCCCGCCATTACAGGCGGAGTAATGGCACACGGCGGATGTATTCAGTGGGCGAGGGCCCAACACTACCCTGTTCGTTGCCCCGAACGACAGGGTGTGCGGTTAGGTAATTTTTTTCCGCCTAAACAAAAAACTAAAATGGGTGTACCTATATCTAGTGGCGAACTCCGTGCTACTACTTAGACGGAACTAACTTCCTACTTCCTACCAGAAAAACCTAATGATACACTTACTCAAGATAAACCCCAAATTTCACATAAAAAAAAAAACAAAGAGTTGCACATTTGTGTCAATCAATGAAATTTGCCAACTGAAAATGTTACCGTCTTACCAGTTATTCAGGAGTACCTCAAGGAATTGCTTAGGCCTTGTCATGGGTGAAAATTAAGACCTACGTGCAACTCACATTAGTTAAAATGATTATATTTATATTTTTTCAGACTTGAAGTAAAGCAAAGGCTGAGGAGTATAATACAAAGCAGGGATGTTAGATTTATTCAATGTTATATGTATCAAATGCATATGATAGGTTGACAAGCATTTCTTTGTCAAATCTGTTCACAAAGAGTGGTTGGCTTGATTGAAATAAAATATTGTTAAGTATATTTTTAACTCTATACAAAATATTTTCATAGCTATATAATAAAATAAATCATTGTTCAATAAAATAGTGCTATTCGTAAATGCAATTGATTACTTTAGAAACATATTTATTATATTAAATAAGCATTTTACATCTGCTTTACCAGCTTTTGCTGATTACGTGTCCTATATATATTAATTTACAAATATCCCTATATAACATGCAATCGTTTTTTTTTAAATTACCAGTAATATTTAAAAGTTTCTTTATACAACCAGAAATTTTGTTATTTTCGTGGTACTTAACGTTATCGTGATTTGTATGATATAAAGTATAACATTCGTTCGATTTCGCTTGTAGAAAATATCGATTTCCTTTCCATTCATCTAGACATGGTCTCCTAGCAACATGTCTAGACGAATGTTATATTTTAGAGCTTTGGGGTCTATTGGCTTGATATTTTAAAATATGCTGGAGGAATTTATTGTGACGTAACTTGAGCCTACTCCAAGTGAAAAGTAAAATGAAAAAAATATGCAATAATTTGACGACAATTAAATGTATCTACAGTACTCCTGCACAAGTTCATATTGTAGTGCAAGTAAATAATTAATAATTGTGTCTATCCAATTAGAAGTAAGTATAATTGTTGCTGTGCAAACTGAACAGTCAATAATATCAACTAACATTAGTTCTTAAGTGCGTCCAAGACGTGTTAGAGTTAAGTCTTAATCTTTATCAATGAAAATATATTGTGTTAGCGAGATTTTATAAATTTTATTCAAAATGGAAACCATCTGTACTGTAGGTTGCAGGCAGGCATCGAAGGCCCCTCCGTACTGTCTATTTTTAATTGAATAGCAATAATAGATTTTGGGTACCAAGTGTCTGTACATGTTATCCGCCCACCGGGATATATCTTGGTGGGTTTTGGTTGTAGTGGCATATAGCCGTCAATACATCTTATCCGCGAAATGAAATTGTGAGCAGCGGCTTGGCAGTATTTGCTATTGTTGAGGCCATAAACGACGGTTACTATTTATGATCAGGTGGGTCATGGCTCGTCTGCCACCATAAGCAATAAAAAAATTAAGTAAGTTTACAGTCCTATATTAAAATTTGAAGCAGTAATCGCCTCCAGCGCAACATGTGGTTGGGTGTGCACATAAAGTGGTACAAAACCGGTCAGAGAGGATCTATAGTTTATAAGCTGTTACTTATTTGCAATGAGATGGGCTAAATACGAGAGTTGTAAAGGGGAGGCGGTTGGGTCAAATATATTCCGACTAACTACCGATCTCATTGGTTTAAAAAAAATGTAACTGAAATGACATCGGTATGGTAGTAGACTGATTGCGAGATTTTTTATAATTGGGATTGTTTCATTTTTATATTATTAGTTTATTAAATATAAGGGATGGGGAGAGGAGAGGTTGTTCGTTGGAAAAGACTGTCTAAATATTTGGGGGTTGGTTAATATTGAAAAAGTGCTATACTTTCGCTTGTTCTGCTAATTAATCTTTATCATGGTAAATTCTTTTTCTACAGAAAGAATGCACGCGGTTTGAAATTGTAAGGAGTATTTGTGGTTTTTGATGAAGCCTGTGTGCTTCGATTGTGACATATTGAGACTCTTGCCGAGTGTTGTGGGTTCATTGCCCACACAAAAACAAATAGATTTTTTGTCTGGGCGTACTTTGATAATGGCGTGTGTTCTTTACGACACAGGCGTAGGTTCATAGAGGTACCGTGTAGTGTTAAAAAAAGATAAAAAAAACGTTACCAAATGTCATTATGTAGTGTTGCCACAACACAAGATGTCAAAGTGTGCTCAGATTCAAAATTTGCAATACATTGCAAATGCGTCCAGAATTAGGAAAAACATTTGCTTGTTATATTGAGAACCAATAACGCCTAACGACAATAATAATTCGTTCTTTATAGTTTGTTCGCTACATGTGTTGCTGCAATAGCTTTTGTGTTATAATGAATATAGCTAGTTGTATATTATATCGACTGAAGATCATGATCTCTAATGTAAGCTGATCTCACGTATTTTAAGTTGATGTTTAACATTGTTGTGGTATAATGGAGTGGACTCGTTCAAGTCTTTTGGAGAAGTATAACCCTTATCTGTTTTAAATGAAAGTAATAAAAATATAAAGAAATGTGAACGTTCATTATATAAACCTAGACTAATATTGTCTAGGTGTATATAATGTAAAATGATGTGGAATGCAAACGTTTTCATTTTATAGTGGCAACATTGTACCGAAATTTAAGCTAGTGTAGTCTAAATTTTCGGGAGCAATTATGTGTAATACCTAAGCCTGACTCCGATATTGTAACCAAATGCCTAAGCCTAAAACAGAGCCTTAAAATAAAAGTGCCAGCGTAGACAATAATGACGTTCTTTTGGAATAGAATATTCATTAATCTTACTAAAACACTTGCGTGCAATACGCGACGCTCGTTGCTCTTTTTAATTTCGGCTTTTGACATTAGTAATGTTGCGTCAAACACATATGCAAATACAATTTGTGACGTTTTATTTAGTGTTGCCAGATGTTTATCTAAACATAAGAAACAAAGGCAAAAAGTATTAATAGCGCTTATTTATCTTTTCTCTCGCTCTTTATCGAGACAAGTCCAATTAGCTAACCATTAAATTCTAGCCTTCTTTATTAGTTGTTTCTATTAGTTCTTTAATTAACCCTAGCTCACTAACCTTAATTTCGAGTAACGTTATCACTAACCATTCGTAAATTTTACGACGGATTAAAACATCAATATTTATTTAATCAACTTTATTTATGACAAAAAACGTTACAATATTAGCAGTCTTAGTTTTCTATTAATCAAATAACATCATTTGTTTTGGAAATAAGCTAGACTGAACAATGATTGCACATAGACACAATATGCTCCCTGCAAATCGCTTTTTTGCAGCCCTTGCAGAAGTTAGTGGTCATACGACGTTTTTTTGCAGGACAGTAGCTACAAGTTTTGCGGGTTTTGGGAACGTCTTGACTAGAACCTTCCTGAGGGGCATCAATTTTCAAGATCTCCGCGATGATCTGCTTCAAATTTCGTTGCAAAGTTACAGTCTGATATCTCTCTTGCAGCCAAGGCTTCATCAGTTCGTCTGCCATTTCTAATGCAAAAGGCCTTCTTTTCACAGGTTTTTTTCCATTTCTGATCGCATTAGAGACGTGAATGACATATGCATTCACTATAGACAGATTTAGGATGTCGTAGAACAAGCACAGCGGCCATCGATTGGTCTTACGGCTGGTACTCATGATCGAGCACATCTGGTCTACAGTATCAACCGCACCCTTCGTGGAATTGTAGAATTCAATAATTTCGGGCTTTTTTGAATCAACATTGATGGCAGGTTGATCATGTATGGTAGAAAGAAGGTAAACAACCTTATTTGACTTCGGTTTATAAGACACCAAAGTCATTTCTTTATCGAAACCGAACATCGAAGTACCTACTCGTCTATTTCTAGAATTCGTCATTTCTTTGGGGATCTCTCGCTTATTGCTTCGTAGAGTACCTACCACTGTGAGCTTATATGGCGGTTTCAACAGTTCAGCGGCCAGAGGAACCGATGTAAACCAATTATCCATGGTTATATTCCGGTTCGACCCATGGTACGGTTTAGATAGCTCCTTCACAAAGTAATTTGCTAATGGCTCGTTACCTGTGTTCGTGTTTTTTCCCATATAAGGCATAGCATTGCACATGTACTTTGTGCTAGAATCAGCCATCATCACAAGCTTCAACCCATATTTGTTGGGCTTATTAGGGATGTACATGCGAAAGGGACAGCGTCTTCTAAATCCGACCAGTTGTTCGTCCACGGTTATGTAAGAACCTGGCTTATACCATTTTCTACAATTTTCTATAAATTGTTCCCAGAAATTTCTAATTGGCGCCAGTCTATCAGATTCCCTTCTCTCTTGTCTTGTATTTCTGTCATCAAATCTCATACATCTCAGTAAAAAGTCGAACCTTTCAGCACTCATGCAGGCTTTGTAAGTTTTTGCACTTCTCAAGGTATCAAACAAAGTCCGTGTTGGCAAATGGTTACTCTTAAGACCAGCAGATTGAATAAGTAGACCCAGCAATGCCTTGATTTCATTGGCCGACGTTTGTGTAGTAGTATACTTGGATGTTTTATACTTATTGTTTTTTATGTCAATCTCGACGTTCGTATATTGTACAATAACGTCGATCATTTCCTCCTCTACAAAAAGATGAAATAGATCTTTTGGCTGTGAGAGTTCTTTAGCCATGCCTGAGGGACCAGGTACAATATGCAGCACATTACGAGCAGCCGTGCGAGTACGTGGGTCTCGGGGTTTTGTAGACCATCTGTGTTGATTCTTACCATACAGGATATTCTGTCTTGGTTGAATGATTGATTGCTGCTGTGGTGGTTCCTCATGTTCGGAATCCATCTGGTCCATGCATGATGTCAGTGAAGTATCATCATCGGAATCTATGACTAACCTTCGACTATGACTGCGACGTGGAACGAAGAACTCACCGTCCGATAAATCTGCAGCATCCTCGTCGCTTCCATCAGTTTCGGTATGAATTATCGCCTCTAAATGATCACTTTCCTCGGATGCCGAAGACTGTAGTTGATTATCGGGGATTGACTCCGTTTCTGAATCAATTAACCATTGTAGAATTTTTTCATTTTGACTCCTCAAATCCATCTGAAAGTATAAAATACAAAAACTAAATACATTTCAAATCTAAAAAAATGACCAAAATATCAAAAAGTTGCAATAACATTGAAATCTATTAGTGATTTAGAAAATAGAGTAATTATTACGTCTTATTATAACATAAAATAATATGTTCTAATAGTAATTATTAAAAATAATTATCAAAAAATAAATGCACAACGATAATTATCAAAAAAAGTTACATAGATACTAACCTTTCGTAAATTTTACGACGATCACACGATATATCCCAATCTAATGAGCGTGCGTCCGCAATGAGTAATTGCGGGTCACTAGCGATGCGAATTAGGAAGGTATTAGAAACGGGCGGGGTGGCGGGGGTCGGGATCTTACCGAAACACTAAATGCGCAAGGTACGCGTCGTCATTTTGACGAATGGTTAGTGACACAGGGTTAAAGGGTAAATACGTAAATAGTCTTCCTAAGTTCCTTTGCAACATTTATGTATTATGTTGGATGTTCTGTTCAGAATGCTTCTGTGATGGATAATTAGGGATATTGAAAGTTACATCTCGCTAAAATGGACTAATACGGAATACTGCTAAAAGAATTTTGAACGAGTGCACGCTATGAATATTGTAATATGAACCTTATGTCAAACACTTAATTTTTATTTTACAAATAACGTGATATGAAATTGAACTCTCCACATGAAATGCATATTTTATTGGTTTGTGTATTTTGCTAATATTTTATATAATTGTTTGTAATGAACTTGATACGAATAAATGGATTTAAACAATTGATTCGTTTTAATGACAATTGGCGATAAAATTCGCTACCTGTATTCGCTGCCAGAAGATACTTGTTGGGTTGTGGCCAATTTTTTCATAAAACTACGGAAGTGTACAGAGATGAACTGTGTAGTATGATGTTTATAAAATAAAATATATTGATACAATTTAGCAATAGTCTCTTTTCTAAGTGACACGCAAAGTTACTAAAATAAAGTGTTACCCTAAAATATAATCTTTCGGTTAGTCAGTAGACCAACTAAAACTATAGTGTAATTCTTTCTACAGATTCTATATAGAACACACAATTTAACCCGTGCCGGCTTTAGAATTGTCCCACCACTCTCCACCCATGGGAGCCGTAAGAGCCGACTGAGGGAATACCAGGGGAGTGGGCAGCAGTACTCCCTCGAGTATTAACAACATCCGCTGCGATCGCCAACCCGCCTGCCAAGCGTGGCGATTACGGCACTATCCCCCATATGAGCGCACAGGACCACTCATTGTGGCGTTCTCTTGGGGAGGCCTATGTCCATGACACAATTTGAGGTCTGTTGAGAGCTAAAATGAAAGTAGGTATTCCGTAACACGATTTTAACGACATTTTATTTCTGTTTGTGTATTTATCAATACAATAATAATTACTGCCCGTGACTGCGACTGCATAGCTTTCAGATTAGAAATACGTCACTCTACGGAACACTAATGCTGTCCATGGCTACCGCACATGGACTGTAAATTTTTCCGGGATAGAAAGAAGTCACTGTGCTTTTCTGGTTTCTGAACTATCTGTATGCTAAATTTCACGATGATCGGTCGAGTATTTATCTCGTGAAAGCATAACAAACACAATTTCGTATTTATGATATTACATAGCATTACGCCTGTATTCCCCGAAGGGGTAGGCAGAGGTGTATTACACAAGAACGATTCGCCAGCTATGTTTAAGCCCCACGTAATAAGGAGCGAGCCTATTGCCGTCTACTGGGCACAATTCCAAATTCCGGGCTGCTACTTAAAATGTTTCGTTTTACAAATATCTCAAAACACTGCCCGACCCGGGAATCGAACCAGAGATTTGAAATTATTTATGATATTCGTAAGGATCTTTAATTACTGGTCTCACGTAGACGAGTACCTTCGTACTTCTTCACTGCTCTTTCTTTGTCAAAATTATATTATATATTTATACAAAAAGGTGAATAGAACAGAATGAATCCGGAACTGTGTTAGATACATAATTCACAAATGAGTAGGTATTATTATGTAACTCGGTATTTTAGTCCAGTGTTATCGCTACCAACTATACTATAACTAGTGTATACCAATCACACATTGAATAAACTATGGACGTAGTTTCTGGAGTAACCGATCTGTACAAAGATAATAATTGGCGGGGAATAGTTCAGAAATACCATGATCATCCAGAAAGGAATAAATTGTTATGGGCATATCCGAGCGAGGAAAATTTCGGGTTTATTAAAAAAAGTCTAGTTGAGTTATGCTGTGATCAGATTTTGAGTGTAGGGTGCGGTAGCGGTTTGTTGGAATGGATGATCACTGAAGCTACGGGTAACTATTACGTATGATTGTTTTTTATGCATGTACTCTGTTCTGATGAATGTCAAAATGGCGATAACTACACAAGGCAAGTACCTATCTACACATCTTAAGTACCTCTTAAGTTTTTTTAATTTTTTCCGAATTCATCTACAATTTTAAATTGACTGCACAGATGTTGGTTTAGACACCGGCTTCCCGCCCGAGTGTTGTGGGTTCGATTCCCACACAGGACAACTCTTTGTGATGATCCACTAATGGTTGTTCTGAGTCGCCCCTCCCCTTGAGATACAAGGAATATTTCTTAGTCCAGGGTATTGACTTTACCACTGAAGTAATGCGACATAGTTCCAGTGGCCGCGAACACTGACGAAGAGACGGCACACGGCGAGTTTATTTAGTGGGTGAGGGCCCCATACTACTCTCGTCTGTACCTAACCGCACACCCCGAACGACGGGGTGTGCGGTTAGGTACTTTTCTTCCCGTCTTAACAAAAAAAACTGACTTATATGGATTGAAAAAAATATTGTGTTGATTGAAAAAACAATTTAGTTGCATATTCACGAATTATAAGTCCTCAAGTGACAACGCCGGGGTATTTATTGTACGATTTCGTGACGGAACTGAGATGTTCTCGAGGGAAAACCTGATAAGTGTTATCTGACTGTGTTAAATGACTTAAACAAAACTACAATTTTGTGTACGGTAAAGCATGTTGGGTAGACACTTAAATGCCTCTTAAAAAAGTGGTAGACAAGCCAAGCCCACCTCGTCTAGTAAGTACTTATATGCTTCATAAAAATGTGGCAGATGAGCCACCCTATGATTAGTGTTAACGAACTCTGATGGCCTAATACCAAGCTGCTGCTTACCATATCATTACGAGACTGGTAAAAAATGAATGTGCCTCTCGGTTGGTTATATTACAAACTGTAGTACCGACCCACTTGGGGCTGAGTAAATGAGTAGGTACTCCCACTTAACCAACCTCCCCTTTTTTTTAAGGTGGGAAAAAATTACCTAACCGCACACTCCGTCGTCGGGGAAACGAAAAGGGTAGTGTGTAACATAAGGCACGGCGTTTGAAGAGGCCTCAGCTCCGGCTCCTAATGGGAGGCATTACTGGACATGCTCTACGGAACAAACACTTATTCACTCTAGATGTTACAGACAACCCTCTTTGCAGAGCCTGCATGGAGGCAGACGAAACAGCCGCCCACGTCATTCTTGAATGTCCGGGGCTGGCAAAATACCGGGCAATATACCTATACGAGGTCACTCCCAGAAGTCGTCAGCGACGTCAAAGGTGTCTGCTAGGCTTTCTGGTGATGCTGGGTTTACAGCAGTACTGCCATTTTTTTTTCAAATACAACACCCTGCACTCATGAATAATCCTTGTATCGCGGGGGACTTTACAAACTTACAGGGTAGTGAGGCCCTCACCCATTAAATAAATCCGACGTGTGCAGTTTCTCCGCCTGTACTTGCGGACCACTGGAACTAGTAGACATTACTTCAGTGGTCCGCCGACTTGATAATCAACCACCAACCCTACCACCAATAGCTAAAACGTTCAGTGAATGAAATTATATAAATAAGTAGGTATGTTTTTTCAGGAATCGCAGTAATAGGAATTGAAGTTGACGGCGCCTGGTGGCGTTGCAAGTATGCCCCGCCCACTTTTATCCCTCTCCACTTCACACCCACGGAATTGGACAAGGACACCATCAAAATGCTTCAGAGAAAAAATAAAAATGCTTTATTATTCTGTTACTTTAACAACCGAAAAGCCTTTGACGAATACTTGAAATATTTCAAGGGCCAAACTATGATCATTATAGGACCTTACAAGAAAGGGGTCCATACAGACCCCTTGCCTTTTGGTGACGTCACAAACGACTGGACGCTGTACCAATATCAAGAAATCAGAAGCAGTGGTGATTATATAGCTGTGTATAAAAAAGAAGAACTATAAACGCATTCCATTTAATAAATATGTTTACATTTAGAGTAACAGTCTTTTGAAAAAAACATTTTTCATTTGGTCACCCTTGAAATAGGTTTTTTCCCTTATTACAAGTGTATAAAGCAGTAGATGTCAAACATAGATGACTTATTAGGTACTTTTGGTTGAAGGCTCTGCACGAAGGAATGAAAGGCAAGTAAGTCTTTTTATAACGCATAGATTGTACGCGTTTGCAGTAGATTAAACGAATTATTTCTTAAACTATTTAATACTTAGACAAAGTATAAAAGTAAACTATGGGCTCGCTACTATTTTGCCACTAAGGACGAAGAAAAGGATGCACATATTAGGTTTTAACAAGAGTGAGAGAGACACATGTATAAGTACGCGTAGGTATGCGTTATTTTTATTTGGACCCAATCAACTGGGTCCCAACAATAAGGTGGCCAATCGTCCCCATACATACCGATGGTATGTAAGCTTTCTTTTGTATTTCCGTAAAAAAATCACGTTATATACGCTAATGTTACATGTTCTAATATATTTTAAGCAAAATATAAGCAAAACTGCAATTTATTTTGTCCTGTCATTCTTATATCCAGCTAAAACAGGTAGTAAATTTTTAGTCAACAAAGTTATAATCATAGTTATCTTTTAAAATTATTCCGGGTATCATGTGTCAAACAATGGCATCTCGACACTGCATACGCTGATAGCTTGTCTATAATATCCTTTCTCTAAGATTTAATGGAATAAAAAGATGGCATACTCTTTTGTAAGTCATCTTTGTATCTACATATTAATACGCGAAGAAAAAACTTTGTACCACTTTTTTAGCACATGGCATGCATCGGGCAGTATGAGATTTGGCACAGTTAAAATTTAA
This sequence comes from Leucoma salicis, assembly GCA_948253155.1. Lineage (NCBI taxonomy): Eukaryota > Metazoa > Arthropoda > Insecta > Lepidoptera > Erebidae > Leucoma > Leucoma salicis. Next base: position 23,147,612 of record OX411814.1, on the reverse strand, counting down.
ATGGAGAAGGAGTGCAGCAGTAACGTAATATTTTTATATAACATGCATTAGAAATAATATTCTTGTATTAACCTGAATTAGAAATAAATTAATTCAATAAAAATATATTTTATAGGATTGATCGGTCGGTGTACGGTCAAATGTTGACCACTGTACAACCACTAATTCCATTAAATAGTTTAAGAAATAATTTACTTAATCTACTGGAAACATACAATCTATGCGTTATACAAATTCTTCGTTACACATTTTTAAAAACTAGTTTAGTCGAGAATTATTCTTATTTATAACTACTAATATTATCATAGACTATATAATATACAAGTATTATACAATATGTACAAAATAAATACACTAGAGCCTGGCAAATTCGTACGCGACACTCTCATGGTTCGCACGTATCTAGACGTCCATTGTAAACGGTAACAAGAAAATGTAGGTAGTAATTAATGAGAACTAGGTATTAATGAGACCGCCAATATAGGTAACATACAATTAAAAATAATATTTGCCAACATTATGACGACTAACATACTAATATAGATCTTATACATAGATACACAGACTTAAACCAACATTAAATATTGTTTATCGAGTCTTAGCACATAGGTAAGACAAAACAGCTCTGACATGAAAAAATTTTCACTACTTATTAAAAAATACAATACTTACTGCTGAAATCTGTTCTAATTTAATATATAATTTAAATCAAGATCTGATGTTACGTGTTCATAATTCAGGGTAGCCTAAAGGCCGGCGCTCACTTGACGGGATGGCATCCGATGATAATCGGAATGCCAATGAAAATGGGATTTAGTAAAAGTAGTTCTCGCTGAAGAGGAAGAGAAAAGAATGTAACAATATCCACTAAATTTGTGTGCTAATAGTTTATACATTTATACATATATATATATATTTTATATATGTATAAAGCCTTAACAGAGCTGCGTCTGTACATACGTATAGGCGTGTCTGAATACAAAACATTTTTTTTTAGATTTTTTGTCTGTCTGTTTGTTCGTTCGCGCATCACGCAAAAACTACTGAATGGATTTTAATGCAACTTTTTTTATTTGATAGCTCTTGATTAGACATAAAAACTGGTATACATTTTATCCCACTACTATATCGGGAACCTGAGATATAACCTAAAAACGCTAGGTTAGTATTATAATATAATTCAAATTCATATCCTCTTACAAAAATGCTTTGCCGTGCCATCCCGTCAAGTGAGCGCCGGCCTTAACCCAACGGATGATCGGAACAGAAGATTGGATATTAACTCCAAATCCTTAACATCCTTTCAATTCTTCATAAGCTCTATGTTCTTCACGTTAATTTTATTTGTCGTCGGCCGCACTGTCGTATTCAACACAGGGTCTATTAAACCTTGAATACCCATAGGTAATTCATTAGCAGAACCTTCACTGGAAGGCTCTACTTCTGCCATTCTATTTACTGTTTCATTTTCCCCACTCATATTAATCTGCTGTATATCATTATCTAAGAAATGGAAATCGTTATGCATTGTATACATAGACTCTAGAGGGAAAAACATATCCAGCCGCGGCAATAGTTTATTATCATCCGAATTATCGTCAATTTCTATTACATCATTCTGCTGCTCCGATATTTCTTGTAAAACAACTCCAGACAGATCCATGAGACCAGAATACTTCTCTCCCATTATATTATCCAATAAATATTGATCTATAATAGGCTGACTGGATGCAGCATTGTTCATAGGTATATTGTAAAATTGGTCCGATTTAACTTCGTTTTTTATTTCATTCATGTTTTTATGGATATCTTCTAAAGGTGGTGATGCTTTGTATTCTCTAGCTATTGCTGGATTGTTAAGTAAATTAGCATTACACATTCTTTCTAAGCTTGGAGACTGAGTGTTCTGTTTAATTGTAGCTTCTAGTTTGATGTAGCTTGGATCGTTGCTTGATATCTTTTGTGGAGGTGGTAGCATTGTTAGAGAGTTTACGTTCATCTGTTGGTTGAATGAAAATATTTGAGGATTATTATTCAACTCACTATCCACTGGAGTCGTCGACGTATCCGCGAGCATAGGCTCTTGGGGATACTCCATATCATTTGGAGATTCACTTAACGCTGGCTCTGATTGTAGTTGCATAAATTGAGTGGTAATCAAATTGTTGAACATTACTGGATTTCCTAGACCAAATCTTTCGTTATCTTCGAGCCTTCTGAAAGCCATTTTCTGTTGAGAATGAAACATATTGACTTGATCTGGTCCCTTGAGTATTAAATTACTTTTGACAGATATTTTTGGTTTCTTCCTAGGAACTCCTTCTTCTACTGATATATTGACCGGAGAATTGCTTAAAGAAGGTACAGGCAATATTTGCGTAGGCTTTATGATGGGACCGGTTACTTTAGTGGTGGTTAAGGAAATCTTATCTACAGGCTTTAAGGTGATGTTGTTACCTAAAGACACTTGAGGTACTGAGGGCAGTCTGATGGGAAAGTTACTCATAATATTGTTGCTAATACTACTTGGACAGTGATTTGACGCTAAGGAGTTACTATTCTGTAAAATGTTCTGTTCCATTGACACAGGAGTGTGTAAGAACTCATGTAAAGAGGACTGATTGGAGTCGTAAGTTAGCAGCGGATGCTGCGGCTGATACTGATGTCTTTCCATCATGGTATCATTAGAACTTTCCGAGATAATACTGTCGGAGTTATTATCATCTTTACTAAGATCAGTGACCATTAAAAGATTGTTAAACTTTGACTGAGCGTTGTCACTTCTTGGTGTTGTGCAGTAACTCTTTGAGTAGTTCTGAGGCATCCCTTCGGAGAGGCTGTCACAATCGTACACCTCTATGGGTATTTCATTAACAGTTTTGGGCGAGGTTTCATTGTCTTGATTATTATTTAGGCCGATATTCTCATTAGTTTTTTCTGATTCACTAGGTATCGTCCAACTAAGTTTATTGGGCTTACTCTTAGCCATTTCCATGAGGAGTTGTATACCTTCCTTGTTACTATGTGTACTGAGATGCAGGACATATTTGTCCTTGTTAACCGTTTTGAAGGGGCAGTAGTTACACTGATGGATATCTGTGTTGACTTCGGGATGTTTTGAAATCATGTGAGATGTAAAGACTGTGGATTGTATGGCTGTGTATGGGCAATGTTTACACTTGTATACCGGCTCTTTGGAATGTTGTTTCTTGTGTCGTCGTAGCGCGTTGTGATCACTCGACCTGTAGTTGCAACTATCACAGGCGTATGGTTTGTCACCTGTAAATTGAAAGAGTTTAAATAAATAAATATTCACGGACATTTCACACAATGTCCTCTGGTCCCAAACTAAGCTTAACGCTTGGGCTATGGGTAGCAGATTACGGATATAATACATATATTACTTTTTTCTGTAATAGATACATATAATACATGGAACACACACAGACGCAGTACTAATATCTGTGTTCATCACACAAATAATTGTTCTGAGTGGCAATCGAACCCACAACCTCGTGCACGGAAGTCGGTTACACTACCAAATACCCCACGAGACCCGTTTATAAATGTTTACCCCCTAGTTTTACTGTGGCATTCAATTGTTGCTTATATCTACAAAATGCATGTTCAGTGTTGCCTTGAGCAGGTATTTAACACTTCAATGCAGGTGCATAGACAGTCTAATCAAAAAACCTTTATGCTGTGTTGGACTGCATCCAATCACCATTAAACTTGTACTTGCATGGGCTGACAACATAGTTGCTTCCCCATGCAGAAGCTTACCTGCCTAAATTGGTTATAAAAACATAATGCAAAACATAAAGTGCAACATCTGCCTGCAAGGTCTTGAGATCAAATCCTGCGTTTTCAGTCAGTCAAGCCAAGTTTTTCAGTCAGAAGAGTCAATAAAAATATGGATGCTTATATACTCAAAGGGTAAAGCCGTTAGAAATGGTTTTGTCTTAATAAACTTATTTAAAACAAGTTTTTGTGAGTAATTATCTATATACTTTAGCATACATTAGACAGGCAGCTACATAAAGCAGTATGCAACAGCTCAGAGAAAAAAACATGATTTGCTATATTTACCAGTATGTGACCTCATATGCATTTTAAGTTGCTCTTTTCTAGAGCTTGTGTAATCACAATGAGAGCATTTGAATCTCCTTGCTTTATCATGAACTTCTGCGATGTGGATCTTCAACCGTTCCTCATTTCGGAGTTCTCTTAGACATTTTGGACATTGCACAGGAATGTTGCCACCCTTATGGATCTGTTTGTGTTTTGATAACTGGTTTGTTGTTTTGAAAGCTTTAGAGCATATTTGACCTTGAAACATGTTTGAAATTAAATTTCTTAAACATTTGGGACCAAAAATAAAATATACTATGAACTAATATTAAATATAACTAATTATTATGCTTCATTGTTTATGACATTAAAAATGAGATAGAAAATAGAACATACAGTAGGTAGATTTAATTGTGGGTAACACATTATTAAAGTTAATGGAATGCAATTTCACTTAATATATTTTTTATTTTTATTCTTTATATTTTCCAGGACTTTCAATCTACTAGAATAAGCCAGCCCCAATGTACCTCATACTAAATTTTCTAACTGCTAGATATCCTGTAAGTTTTTACTTAGGAAAAGATAAATCATTTTGGCTCCTCTCGAAGAAGGTGAAGCCAGAAAGGATTGAAAAACTCCAACATATTTAAATTTAGCTAATGACACAGAAGTTGTCTCTGTACTTTTTTGTGGGCACAATCTATTAGAATATCTTGTACATCTTCCGGTTTATCACAAAGGTTACTGTTAGGTGAAGACATTTTCTGGTTTGTGTTACTTTCATTAGGTTTATGTTCAAGCATATTTAAAATTTTTTCATTCTTGAATATATATAGATGTAAAATTATATCAATGTAAACTATATGCTGATACTTACATATATGTGCTTTAGTTTTTTTATGACACTTCATATGACAATTACGCAGTCTATAATTGTTATATGTTTTAAATCCACAAATATTGCAAGTTGGAAGCTCAACATCCACCATGTGAAGTTTCCATAAGTGCATATGTAAGCTTTCTACAGTAGGAAACACTTCTGAACACTCCGGACAAGTTAGTTTACCGTTCTGGTGACATTTCCTATGGTATGCAAGATTCTTTTCCTCTTTTAAACATATCCGGCAGTTGTCGACCAAACACATTGTGCCCATTTTTCCTGACCTCTTTTCCCCAGGCTTTTTTACTTCAACATCTTCTTTTAGCCTTTCTGTTTTGCATTTATATGGAAGGTGTAACTGTTCTTTATCTTTTCCTGGTGTTGATGATAACTTTGATTCCGATGGAGATGTGTGAGGCTGTATTGAGGATATCAAGTCCGGTGGGACACTAGATACCTGAATGACATTACATGGTTGTTTTGAAGTACTTGTTTCTGATACATCACAAACGTATTGTGTAGAATTGATTTCATTTGTATATACTATATTTATACTGGCCTCTTGTATTATCTCTTTCGGATCTACTTGCTCAAAATTAGGTGTACTCATTTTGTGTAGTTCATCTACCGATATAAAAGCTACGCCTTTAGGTAAATCATTATTAGCATTAACAACATCAGGGCCTATTTCAATAACTTGTGGTATCCTCATGTCAGGTCGCTCCTGTATGTGAGGTGGCACAGATGTTGGTTCAACTTTTGTATTGTCCTTTTTCAATTTGGCATTTTTAAGTGCTATCTGAACTAAACTTTTAATCATTTTCTTAACATCTTTGATGCCCATTTTGTGGTGGTTCCGTAAATGTGTTCTCAGAGTCTCTTCAGTCTCAAAGACACTAGTACAACCTGGACAGAGAATCTGTATATTATCTGCAAGACCATTGCTTCGCGCTAAGTCAGGATGGACTGTAAATAGATGAAATTTTATATCATCTTCAGCTAAAGCCATATATGGACATGCCTCACATTTGAAAAATGGTGTTGATCCGACAGATTTCTCTTCATATGACATGACTTTTTCCTTGGGAATTAATTTTATTTCATTTGTACTTTGATTCATCATTCTGTTAATGTTCATGTTGAGTCGCTGACCAGACATAGTCTAAGTTCCCGGAAGTTCCCTTTAGTGGTACAAAATTTGAAAAACATATAAATAAATCTGAGATCTATACAAAGTAAGATGGAATAACAGCTGTGCCATCATATTATCTTAAAAGATCACCGTAACACCAACTTGGTATATTGAAAAAGGTCTTATAGATAACAAAAATAATGAAGAGTAGAAAAACCCAGTGTATTTTCGTTGCAAATAATAAAATATTGTATTATATTCCGATTTTTGAATGTCAATTTGTTTTGAGTTTTGAATGTCACTCGTCAATTCAATTCAATTCATCTTATCTTCTTGTTTAATGGCTCTTGTTGTGACAGTGTGAGCACAATTTCGCCAATATCGAGTATTAATTTAAGGTAGACCGTCAAACGAAGGAAATTTGTTCGGTGAAAGAGAAATAAACGGTGAAAAATGAGTCCAACACAATTCAATTCAATTCTTCTTATCTTATCTTCTTGTTTAATGGCTCTTGTTGTGGCAGTGTGAGCACAATTTCGCCAATATCGAGTATTAATTTAAGGTAGACCGTCAAACGAAGGAAATTTGTTCGGTGAAAGAGAAATAAACGGTGAAAAATGAGTCCAACACGACGGATTACCATGAGATATACACTGAAACAAAAAATACAACTCTAACTACATGACATAAAACTACTTATAGGAATACAATATAAACAAAACCAAAACTATTTTTTTTTTAAAACTAAATACCCTTTACCTCTATAATATGTACACACATTTACAATTTAATCTTATTAACTTTTATGAATTTACAAAGTGTTTTAATAAATGGAGTAAATGCAAGAGACAAAAGAAGTTTAAAAGATGTAGGACGAGAGATTTCAGTTGGTAAAATATTATATAAAGAACAGTTTAATTTAGGGCAACAAAAGAATATATGGTTTATATTTCCTTGAGCCAGACCACATTCGCAAATGGAATTATCTCTAATCCTAAGTTTAGCAAGGAATACCGGAGTGCAAGAATGGTTTAAACGTAACCGACAGATGGTAGAGGTGGTAGCCTTATCAGTTTTTTTGAATTTAGAAAACCAAGGTTTGTGGGGAATCTCAGGTTGAATATCACCATAAAATTTCCCTTTAACGTTTTTAGAAATATGCCATTGTTCAGTCCAATCCTGAAATAGGACTGATTTCAGGGAGGCACAGATGTCATATGAATATACATGAAAATGATCAAGGGAACCTACAACTGCTGCAGACTTGGCACACCAATCAGCTGACTCATTACCTAGGATACCCATATGACCAGGAATCCAAGCCAAAATAATATTAATACCAAGTTTATGACATTGGAACAATTCATCTTTTATTTGAAAAATAATTGGAAATTTTGATTTAGACCTGAAAGGATTAGATAATATTGCTTGTAGACAACTTTTAGAATCTGAAAATATTAATGAATTATTTAAATTATGTGATTTCACAAATTTAATTGCTTCTAAAATTGCTATTGACTCTCCAGTAAATACTGATGAAGCAGATGGACATTTGTACTTTAGCATGATTCTTGTGAAAGGTATCCAAACTGCTACACCTACTGCATTATCTGAAGATTTAGATGCATCAGTGTACAAAGTGTACCAGTTCTCAAATTCACTTTGAATTTTTTGTTGGAAAACCTTATTGGCCTCAATTGTATCTTTATCAATGCCAAAATTCAAAATAATGTTGGGCTGGAAAATCAATGTATCATAATCAAGAGAATATAATGGTAGACTGGGATTTTGATAAACTGGATTGGCAAGATTGTTAGATAAACAATAACTGCGGAGAATACAAGGGAAAAGGTGAGATGATTGTGTGTTATGAGAGTTATAAAGTTCAGACAACTGTCTCAATTTAGGGATAAGGGGATGATCAGACCATTGAGTTAATTTAAAAAAAAATCTGTTGGCAAGGTATTGCCTACGTAGTGAAAGAGGAGGTTCAACACACTCTACTTGCATCGCATTAATAGGTGAAGACTTCATAGCCCCTAATATTATACGTAAACATTTAGCTTGAATTTTGTCAAGTCTCTTAAGAACGGATTTATTACAAGGGTCTAAGATAAAAGAGGCATAATCCATATGGCTACGGATTATGGCATTATATAATAATTTCTGAGTAAAAGGATGAGCACCCCACCATACCCCAGAAAGAGAACGGAGGATATTAATGTTCTTTTCACATTTCTGTATAACATAATCAAAATGAGAAATACCAGATAATTTTGAATCAAGCCATAATCCTAAAAATTTTACTTTGGTCTCTTGAGGTATCACATTCTCATTAACTCTAACTGTGATATTAGGAATAATCCGTTTTTTAGTAAATATCACTACTTTACTTTTAGAAGCTGATATAGAGAGACCATGCTCTAGGAGCCAGTCAGATAAGTACCTTAGAGCAGAGTTTAATTGGATTTCTGCTTCTTCTATAGATTTAACTGAAGTATAAAGAGCTATATCGTCCGCATATTGCAAAATTTGACAAAAAGATAGTACTGTAGACTCTAAATCACTGGTGTAAATACTATATAATAAAGGACTTAATACAGAACCTTGCGGTAAACCTTTCCAAACATATCTAGGTGGAAGGAAAGAATTTTGATGTTTGATTGAAATGGATCTTTCCATAAAAAGATTACATATAAAACGTGTCAACTTTGTGGGAATATCCAAATGTAGGAGTTTATTTTTAAGCACAGGCAATAATACATTATCATATGCTGATGCAATGTCAATAAAAACTCCAACTAAATACTGTTTTTTTAAAAATGATATATGAATATCAGTAGATAGTATACTAAGACTATCTACTGTACTCATACCTTTCCTAAATCCAAATTGTGATTTTGCTAATAATTTTTTGTTTTCTACCAACCATTCTAAACGATGCTTGACCATATGTTCAGAGATTTTGGATAATACAGAAGAAAGGGCTATGGGTCTGTAACTATTAAAATCTGATGCATTGCATCCAGGTTTGAGCAGGGGGATAACAATTTGATTTTTCATGTCCCGAGGAATTATACCATTTTCAAAACAGATGTTAATGAGGTCTAGATAATATTTCTTTGTATTTGGGGAAGCATTTTTTAAAAAAGAATAGGGAATTCCATCCATCCCGGGTGAGGAGTCTATTAAACCCTCTAAAGCGAGACTGAGCTCGGAAAAAGAAAAAGGTGATTCAAAATAATTAAAAGAGGGAAGGGAACATGGAAAAGAGGGAAATACATTTAAATTTGGAACAAAAGGAGGCGCCAACTTATCTGCAAATGCCTCGAGCCATATGGAGGGATCATTGGAAGAGATATTGTTATTTTTAAAGGATCCTCTAAATTTTTTAATATGATCCCATACTAAAGATGATGGAGTTTTCGGAGACAATTGTTCACAAAAATGTATCCAACCTTGTTTCTTTTTCTTTTTTAGAAGTCTAGAAGTTTGTGCAGCAATTTTTTTATATTCCAAAAAATTTTCTGTTGTCATATTCAAATTGTAACGTCTTTCAGCTGCTTTCCTATTCTTAACAACTTGCGAACATTCAGGATCCCACCATGGAGGGGAAATTTTGAATTTAGATTTTTTTTTCGACTGAAAAGTCTGATCAGCACTTGAAGTAATTGAATAAACAAATTTAGAATAAATATCAACAATATTACTGGAAGATACTGGAGGAAGGGATACTACTTTACTGTCAAGTGAAGATGCATAAGATGACCAGTCTGCATTTTTTAAACGGTATTTAAAAGAAGGATTAAAATCAAAAATTGGAGTAGATCTATTACAGATGTTGATAAGGATAGGAAAGTGGTCACTACCATAAGTGTGATCCAAGACGTTCCAAGACAGAGTGGAAGCAAGAGAAGGGCTACATGCGGTAAGATCCACTACACTTTGAGGGTTTTGAGATGGAAATACCCTCCGAGTAGGAGACCCGTTATTAATAATACATAAATCAGCTTCATCAAAAATTTCTAGTAACAGACGTGCAAAAGAATCGTCATGGCTAGAACCCCATGAGGTGTGATGAGCGTTAAAATCACCCATCAAAATAACAGGAGGAGGAACAGATGATATTATGTACAAAATGTCTGAAATTAAGGATGAATGAGGGTGAGGGATGTATAATGATATAAATGAGATGTTAAAAATATTTACAGCGACAACATTAATGTCAGGAGAAACAGAAGGAAGATGAATTTGTGAGAAGGGAAGGTAACGCCTTACAAGTAAGGCGCTACCGGCATAGCCATCTGCCCTATCATCCCGAAGACAGGAGTAACCTGAAACCCCAAAATGGGAATTAGGAACTAACCATGTCTCCGAGATGGCAATGACAGATGGTTGAAATTTACTAATTAAAAAAAGAAGCTCATGCTTCTTATGTCTGATGCTTTTTATGTTCCATTGCAGGATGGGAACTTGATCCATTATTGGAAGTTAGGGAAATGATTTGGGAAAGTTTTTGGGCAACGTGGGACGGTATGTTTGAATTTGATTTTCCTAACAAGTCAAATATCATATTAATCAGAATTTCCAGGAGATTGACATCCTGGAGAACCGGTGGAGAATTGGAAGAGGGGACAGGAGATATAGCACAACCATTGGGCATAGCTGAAGGAGGGTTAGCAACAAGAGCCTGATGGGATGCTCTATCGTATGTTTTTCCCAGAGGCGTATGGGGGCGGGGAGTAGAGAACACAGTTTTCTTGTATGATGAAATGGGAGCGTGAGTGGATGGTTGTCTAAGTACTGATGGATGATGAGGGCTATTAATGATAGCAGAAGTTTGTGCAACTTCTGCATATGATTTACTGGATTTAGGTATTGATCGGGATGCCTCTTGGTATGATATTTTTTCTTTTGCCATTAATAATTTAATGGACTTCTGCCTACTTTGCTCGGGACAGTCCCTGCTATTAGCATAGTGAAGTCCCGAACAATGCAGACAAGAAGCTTCCGCCTCAATAACACTGCAAGAATCTCCTGCATGCGGCTGAGCACAACGGTAGCAACGAGGCTGGGATCGGCAAAGGCCTTTAACATGACCAAATCTACAGCAGTTATAGCATTGGATTGTCGGGAATTGATATAAATCAACAGGAAGGCTGGTGTGAAAACAATAAATTTTGCTGGGGAGAACTTGACCTTGGAATGTTAGGACAACTGTTTGTGTAGGGGACCAAGTTACCTTACCATCTGCGTTAGTCTTTCTGTTGAGTCTGCGGGCCTTGAGAACAGGACCACATCCATTCGGCAAAATGATAGATTCCACAAATTCATCCATGGACATATCAACAGGGACCTGACGTACTACACCCATCTTGGTGATATTGTATGTGGGGATTACGGGAACAAATTTAGAAATTTCTAAAATTTTATTATCTAAAAATTTATTTGCATCATCTGCTGTTTTAAATTCAACTGAGATTTTACCTCTACCAACTTTTTTAATACCATCTGTGCAGATATTATTTATTTTATTACGTGACAGAAATTGGCCAAACTTGATTGGGCGAATAGCTGTTCCAGCGATTGGGTCTGGTTCAGCCCGGGTAATATGAACAATATAAGGACCACTATCGAAATTTGTGTAACATTTAACCCCCACAACTAGTCTGGGATGGGTATAAATATTTTGGATTGAAGCTACTGCTAGGTCTTTGTCAATAATAGTTTTCTTTTTAAGCGACTCACATTGTTGACTCGCCTGACTATCAATTAATCGGCGTTTAAGTCCGGGAACTAGAACTTGCTCAGGTGATGAAGTACCAGGACAGGGATCTGGAGGGTCCGGAGGATCAGGAGGTTCAGGCTCCTGAGTATCCGACCAAATTTCCTTCTCCATCATATAAAAGCTAAATTTACACCAAAGAAAAACGCAAAACAAATGAATGAAAGAACAATGAAACAAATAACTTACCAGTAGGTACAATATCTACATTTGAGCACAAATGATTACACTACAAATGAATATCTATCCACAAGTGATAATGCAATGAAAAATTTCGATAATTTAGAACAGAATTAAACAGAAATTATTAAAATTTGAACAAAATCTCTCTGACACGTGTGACAACCATCCATCCAAAATTCAAATTCAATTCTTCATTCTGGCGGTCCCGATGATTTCGCCAATGACAGGTTTTTTTTTTTTTTTAATTTTTAATGAATTGATAAATATATTTTTTTTGTTTAAACTTTGGCTTTGTGAAAGATCATGAATAAGTCGAAAATGCAGACGTAGAAAAGAAGATCATAATTTAATGTTACTGTTGATAATAGAATCGCTGAGTGTATGTATAAACGGAGAGTCAACATAACGTAAAAGAGATTTGAAGACAGAAGGAAGAGGAATAGATGAAGGAAGAAGATCATAAAGAGAATGAGAATTATTGGGGCAGTTAAAAAAAATATGGTCGGGTGTTCCTTCGTCCAGTCCACATTTGCACAATGATGAATCTCTAACCCGTATTTTGGCCAGATGAACAGGAGTACATGAATGTCCAAGGCGTAAGCGACAAATTACTGAAGTAGCTCGTTTAGTAATTTTATGATATTTTGAAAACCATGGTTTTGTCAGAATTACTTCTTGAATAGATTTATAATATTTTCCTTTTATGTAAGAAGACTCGATCCAAGATCTGTTCCAACTGATATATAGATTATTTTTAGCTAATGACATGAGGTCTAGTGAATATGCCGTGAATTTTGACAAACAACCGGTATGAGCGGCTTGTTTTGCGCAATGATCTACTACTTCGTTACCATCAATGCCATTGTGTCCTGGAACCCAAGCAAGATATATTAGGATTCCCTTGGAGTGGCATCTAAAAAGAGCCTGTTTTATTTTAAGAATAATTGGTGTTCGCGATTTTGAACGAAATGAATTAGACCTAATGGAACTCAAAGAACTAAGGGAGTCTGTGAAAATAATTGTTTTATGAATGTTGTGTGATTCAGCATATAAAATAGCCTGAAGAATAGCTATAGATTCTCCGGTAAATACAGAACATTCAACGGGACACTTAAAACTAAGAATGATTTTATATTTAGGTATCCAAACTGCAAAAAATAAATTCAGATAGTTGGTGTAATTTTGGAATAATAGGATGCGTTGAAACTTGAAGGGCCTTAAAAATAAATCGGTCAGACAGATATTGCCTTCTTAACCTAAGGGGAGGGTCTACACATTCCACTTGTAGAGCGTTAATTGGGGTAGATTTCATTGCGCCAATTATAATACGTAGACATTTAGATTGTATTTTATTTAAAGAATTTAATGCAGATTTATTACACGGCTCTAAAAGGAACGATCCGTAATCTAAATGACTTCGAATAAGGGCATTATAAATAAGCTTCTGACAGAATGGATGAGAACCCCACCATGCTCCCGACAGGGCTCGAAGTATATTTATGTTTTTTTCACACTTTGTAATTATGTGATTAATATGATGACTACCAGTTAATTTAGAATCTAGAATGATACCTAAAAATTTTACCTTATTAATAACCGCAAAATTTGACCATCAAAAGAAATCTCAATATCTGGTGTTATCCTACGCCGCGAAAAAACAACTACATTACTTTTTGGCACTGATATTGATAATCCATGGTTGAGTAACCAATCTTGCAGATATGATATAGCAGAATTAAGACGATTGGTTGCCGCAGAAATATTATCTGCAGTTACATATAACGCTAGATCGTCTGCATATTGAAGTACCTCACAAAAGCAATTTACAGAAAGGTCTAAATCATATGTGTAAATGTTATATAAGAGAGGACTAAGCACTGAACCTTGTGGCAACCCTCTAGATACAATTCTAGGAGGATATGATAAATTTTGTACATTGATTATAATGGACCTAGTCGAAAAGTAATTTGAGATATAGTTAACTATTCTACCTGGAATGCCTAGTCGAAGCATTTTCTGCCTAAGTATAGGCAGGAGTACATTGTCATAGGCTGAAGCAATATCGAGGAAAACTCCAATCAGATAATTATTTTTAGAAAAAGCTATCCGTATATCTGTGACGAGAATGCTCAGACTATCCATTGTACTTAATCCTCTTCTAAAACCAAATTGGCTTTTAGGCAGCGTACCTCTACTTTCCAAAAACCACTCAAAACGATTTTTAATTAAGTGTTCTAATATTTTTGCCAGAGTACAAGATAAGGCTATTGGCCGGTATGCTGTAGGATCTGAAGCTGCTTTACCAGGTTTTAAAACGGGGGTCACTATATGATTATATATGATTTCCACTCTTCAGGAGGAATCCCAGAAATAAATATATTGTTAAGAATTTGTAAAATGATATCTTTAGTATTAACCCTACTGTAGCCTACTGTTGACTACAAAATAATACGGAATTCTATCTATTCCCGGGGAGGAATCATGTAAGTTTTCTAAAACCATATTAAATTCCTGTTTTGTAAATGGTGAATCAAATGTGTTCGTGACCTGAGGGTTATTAGTAAATATACATGATTCCTCAAAAGACATAACTGAGTCTGGAGCCAATTTTTGTGCAAATTGTTCAATCCATTCTGAGGAATCATTGGACGAGATATTCCAGTCATGCATAGCATTCCGGAACCTCCTAACATTTTGCCAAACCATGGATCGTCTCGAGCCGGGAGAGAGAGACTCACAAAATTATCGCCATTCTGATCTCTTTTTATCCGAGAGCAATTTTACAGTTGCTGCTGCAACGTTTTTATATTTTAAATAATTCTCCGATGTCATATTCGAAGAATAAACTCGCTCAGCAGCCTTTCTTTTTTTGACAGCTGAAGTGCAGTCCTGATCCCACCAGGCTGGAGAAGAAATATACTTCCTATGTGGTTTTTTATAGGGGATAGTACTGTCAGCAGATGAAATTATAATATTTTTCAATAGTGTATATATTTGATGAATATTACTTTGGTCAACTGAAGGAAGTAGAGATGAATTAGCATCAAGGCAAGCAGAAAATTTAGACCAATCAGCTTTAGCAGTATTATATTTTAATCTGGGATTGCACTGGGTTGTCGGAATATTAATGTGGGATGATATAATGGATAAGAGGATAGGATAATGGTCGCTCCCAAAGGAACTAACTAATGTCGACCACGAGATTGACGAGGTAATACTAGGGGAACAAATAGATAGATCTACGTCACTATTTAAATTTTGCATGGGAGACACTCGACGCGTGGGAGTTCCATCATTGAGGATACATAAGTTTAAGTTGTCAATTAATTCTAAAAATGTTTGCGAAAGTCCGTCACATTGTTGTGAACCCTATGAAGTGTGATGTATATTAAAATCTCCGAGTATCATAATAGGAGAGGGAAGGGAAGATATCATATTAAAAATACGATTTAAAATTGATATATTGGGATCAGGAATGTAAATGGAAACAAATGTGATATTTAAAGCACGAATAGCAACAATATGAAAGGTGTCTGGGTGAATAGGGAGATTAATTTGAGAAATAATAGTTGATCTTGAAATGAGAATAGAAGAGCCAGCACGTCCGTCGCTCCTGTCATCCCGGAGACATGAGAAACCTGGTACTCTAAAGTAGGTGCCAGGTCGTAGCCATGTCTCCTGAATAGCAAGAACAACAGGCTTGTATTTGTTAATCAAAAATATGAGATCTGCTTTTTTGTAACGGATACTTCTACAGTTCCATTGTAGGATTACTGGGAACATTATTAATCAATGAAATAAGCTTAGTAAGTTTTTGGCGAGTACTAGAAGGAAATTCAGAATCACTGAACTTGGAAAGTATATTTATGAGAGTAGAAAGAAGTAACTCACATAAATTATCATTTGGAGAGTCAGAAATTGCACAGCCATTAGATAGAGAGGAAGCAGGAGTCCCAACTATCGTCTGATGAGCACGGGTATCATAGCCTGGGCCAGATGCTGGAGAAGGGGGACGTCGAGGAATAAGTACAGTTTTTTTGTAAGATGTTATGGGCGAATGTGGAACATTACAAGAAGGCTGAGACATTGAGTTTGAAATGTAGGAATTATTTGATAATGTTGCTATAGACGTTTTTGTGGTATCTGCAAAGGTTTTCCTAACATGTGGAAATCTCGCAGAGGCTTCAAAATATGATATATTTTCCTGTGACATTACTAACTTTATAGTTTTTTGACGGGAGTGTTCGGGGCATCTCGTATCCTTAGCTAGATGATCACCTGAACAGAATAAGCAGGATGGGTTTTGTTCCGAACAGGAGTCTCCTTCGTGGCCTTTGGAGCATACAAAACAACGTGGTTTGGATCTACACTGCGTGGTCACGTGACCAAATCGGCAACACTTAAAACATTGTATTGATGGTAATACGTATGCCTCTACAGGCATCGAGGTATAAAAGCTATAAATATGTGAAGGTAGTTTTTGTCCTAAAAATGTCAAAACCACCGTTTGAGTAGGGGTCCAGGTAACAGTACTCTCAGAATTAATTCTTCTGCTCAGTCTACGCGCTTTTATAACTTTTCCAAAATCGGAAGGAACCTCTACGGACGCTACAAAATCTTCTAGAGACCACTCCACAGGTACATCCCTTACTATACCCATTCGTGTTATATTGTAGGAAGGAATCATCGTTTCATATTTCGCAGTAGCAAGGGCAGGTTGAGAAAGGAACACATTAGCATCTATGGCGGATTCGAACTCAACAGCAATTCTATTTCTGCCAATACGTTTTACGCCACCGCGAACTATATTTTTAAAATTATTTCGATGTAAAAAGTGACCAAATTTCATAGGGTGTAAAGATACACCTGATGAATTGTCGTCAGCGGGTCTACTTACATGTACCACAAACGGAGCTACATCAGTATTAGAATAGATACGCTTACTTGACTCAAAATCCGGGTGAGTGTACGTATACTGGATCGACGGCGTGGCGATGGATGGATTAGATATATTTTTCTTAGTAGGAGGGTATGAGGTCACGTTTTTAGGCTCATTGCTACGCTTGCGACTATGTCACTCGTCAGATCATAGTAGTCTGTGCGTCAGATTCTGACTTGAACCAGACTAAACTTGACAGACTTGACTTGACTTCTTGATTTATGGTATGGGCTTTGTGACCAGTGTTACCAACTCCTAAAAAAAATAGCCCTAAGATCATGATGAAATACCCCTAAATAACCCTAAATGATAAAACAAAAATAAATGGAAAATATAATTTAGGGAATATTTGAGGTTGGGAAGTAGGAGAAAGTGAGAAAAAATATTTTTTGTGCTATAAAAAAAATTACAATGTGTTTGGGATATAAAACGGTAAGTTTTCACCAAATTAAGTGATTTTTGTGACAACAATAAAAACCATACCGTCGTTTTTTTAGATTTTTCACGTAAATTTTAAGGTTATGAGAAAAAAATGTACCTAAATACAAAACTCGTTTTATTATCTAAAATTTTCCCATTTAAGTTTTTTCGATAGGACTTGTAGTTTTGCCGGAATTCGTAATAAATAGTTTCTCACCCTTAAAATCTCACTACCTCCCACTTCCCAACCTCAAATCACCCGTAAATTATTTTTCCTTTTATTTTTGTTACCTATATTTTCTTACTTTTCCAATAGGTATCATACTGTTATAAATTTGTTTAACTTTTTACCTCCTCCTCGGCACTGGCCTATTTAATTACTTATTACATTTTCAATAATTGTAAATAAATCGTTTTGAGTCCTGATTTCATCATTCAGCGCACGAAGTATAGATACAAGGAGTCCGAACGTAATGTTGAATGAATGGTCTCAATTTAGGAGACAGAACTTTTGCCGGTAGAGTGCACCACTTTTCAAGAAGTACTCGTTTAAATCCTTACGCGGGAAGTTTTGTTGCTATTGACAGCTAATTTTATTAACTAATTTTAAATAAATAAATTAATATTTTATACTTTAATTAATTAAATTCAACATTTGCGAGCCAAAGCGTACACACGTAAACACGTGTAATAATAATAATAGCATCGGTACGTCCCAAATTCTAGCGCAGCCAGTGGCAGAAAAGTGAACTAAGATCTGGGTTTATTATTGTGTACATTAATACTATGGAAAAGCCTATACCCACCTATACCGTTCGGACTTCTTATATACTTCGTGATTCAGCGTTTCATTTGAACTCTCTGAATGGGAATGTTTACTGAGATCATTTCACGGCAGATGACGGTTTATCGACATGACCATTGAAAACTACCATTTCCATTCAATTTGTAACCTGTTATTTGGTAAATTTGATTTCTCTCGTAATATGCCTCTGTGTGCTATACCAAAATATAATAACTCCAATGTACATTTCAAAATATGGGAAAAATCCTAAGATAAAGGATAGTCTATCCCCATTCTTGATGTCATACATGCCTAGCACAGACCAAGAATACTTATGTTTACATTATATTGAGTTTTAGATTTTTTGTGGGGTTTGGTCAGTCAAATTAGTGATACATGGAATATTATTTATGCACCTAAAAATAGCCCTAAATTTGGGGCTAAAAGCCCTAAGTCGGGAACCCTGTTTGTGACATCTTCCGCCAATGTCTGTTTCGTTTTGTGCTAGTTTCATAAACGTAGGAGGTAGGTTTATAGGCCGAAAATATGCTCGGTGTTAACCCCCCACCAGATGGATCGACGATCTGGTCAAAGATGCGGGGAGCCGTTGGATATTGTCGGCACAGTACCACTCGTTGTGGCGTTCTCTTGGGGAGGCCTATGTCCAGCAGTAGACGTTAAATGGCTGATGGATAGGTGCATGATTATCTAATGTATAGTCAATTAGTGGTTTATTTAGATAAAGTTTAATAGTAATTTTTGCCACATTTAGGGCAAATTGTTCATGTTATAGCCACACTGAAGTTAAATATTGGTGTCTCATGAGGGGCCAAGCGATGGCTACATCCTATAGCTTAGTATTACATTCGATCACGTAGGGAAATACCAAGCATAGCCCGCTCCATGGCCCGCTGAGCGACTTTGAGCCTTGATATAAGGCCAACATTCAGAGACCACGTCTCTGTTCCATATGTCATCACTGGTAACACACACTGGTCGTAGACCTTCGTTTTCAGACACTGTGGAATATTGGAGGAGAAGATCTTCCATAGCTTCCTGAACGCTGCCCATCCAAGTTGGATTCGTCGATTGACTTCTTTCTCGAAGTTGTGCCTACCTAACTGGACTGTTTGTCCCAGGTAGACATAGTGGTCGACAATTTCGAGAAGCGCACTCCCGACTAGGACCGGTACTTAAATGACATCGACATTAGACATGACTTTCGTCTTGTCCATGTTCATTTTGAGACTCGCTAGTCGGGAAACCCTGCTGAGATCATTGAGCATGGTGCCAAGGTCCTCCAGCGATTCTGCCATGACTACGATGTCGTCGACATAACGAAGGTGAGTGATGTATTCGCCATTAGATAATATCGATTACTTATTATATTAATATTGTGAATGCAAAATTAAGTAAGAATTTGGAGATAATAAACTCTCACAAAATAATAACGTAAAAAAGATTTTATTTTACATGTTCAACACTAAAAGTTTGCAACATCATATAGTTATTAATAAATGTATAGTAGTGATTTCACATTTATCGTATATTGGGATAAATCAAATGTAAGAAATACTCGTACAGGCGTACAAAGGCACACTGATTTTCACGATCTTAATATTATAAAAATACTTACAGCTGGAAAATTAAAAAAGAAAATCCATCACACATATCCTAAACTTTTCTTTTGAGTGTAGTGTGTTTAAAGTAAGTTTTAAGTTTTTGTTTTAAGCAAAAGAAATAAATATCACTGATATCAGACATTTATATTATGATGATGATGAATTCGACAAATTTAGTGAAGTTCAAATAAAGTTTGTTTATCTGACATATTTTTATAAATTTTGTACAGAAACCTTCTATTTAATCACTGTAATTACAGGAACAATATGTAATTAGATGTGAAAGTCTACTTATTGAATATATTTGTTTGAGACACGGCATTCTTACAACCCTAGAACACGGCACCTAATTTTCCTTTTAATGACCACCCTGGTAGTCATGGTGATAGCAGTTGTATGGTGAACTATTTAAAGTTCGCCAGTTGAAAAATCCTGCACGTCATATGAGACACTAGACAGTAAGATACGATACTTTGTCTCAATTTTCTTAGGTATCCCACTTCCACACTTCCTTCCAATGTATCATGGCTACAGGTTCTTTAGGTATCTAAGAAGACCAACATTCAGTGCTCTGTTCCATATTTCATTACTGGTAATACACAGTCACATAGGTCGTAGACCTTCATTTTCAGACACTGCGGAATATTGGACGAAAAGTTTTTCTTTAGCTTCCCGAACGCTGCCCAGTCGATTCGTCAATTGACTTATTTCCCGAAGTTGTGCCTACATAACTGGACTATTTGTTTCAGGTAGATCTAGATGTAGTGGTTGACACTACTTCACAATGCGTATTCCCGACCACGATCGGTGTTTAAAAGACATGGATATTGAACATGACTTTCGAGCCACCAGTGGGTAAACACTGCTAAGATTATTGAGCGTGGTGCTAAGGTAGGTAGGTACTCTAGCGATTTTGCCATGACTACGATATTGTCGGTATATACGTTTTATCTTCGATCGGGTTATATCAGCCATTTTTACTATTGATAAGCTTGGTGATACGAGGGTCGTGCTGTCTCTAAATATTTTCGGTGATTTCATGTAATTTTCTTTACTTATACCTACTTTTTGTTTTAGTTACATGTTCAGTTATTTTTTATTTTGATATATGGTTATTTAAAAGCGTTAAGCGTTGTCAACGCTGGACTCTTTGAGAATATTGGTTGTCTTGTTAGTATTTTGTCTCAGGCTAAGTACAGGGTGGTTGATCGTACCACTGAAGGAATGTAATAGGTGGCCCGCCAACAAAGGCGGAGGGAAGGCACACATCGGGTTTCTTTAGTGGGTGAGGGCCCCACACCCCGAACGACGGGGTGTGTGGTTAGGAACATATTTACCCACATTAACAAAAAAAATAAACAAAAAAAAGGGTCGTTGATCGTATTGCATCCTAATTCTTCTATGATAGTGTCAAGTCAATAAGTCTAACAACGCCATTAAATCAAGACTTGTAAATTGTTGTTTCTATGATATTATAAGATTGTAAGGATGGTTAAAAATTTCTAGCGTTGTACTATTTGTTTCTTTACGATTAAGACTGTATTTTTCATAGACTAAGTATGTATTTTTCATTGAGCTCGTAATAAGGAGGAGGTGCCCTAATCTTCATATACCTAGTAAAAGTGACTTACTTCGGCTGTCGTCCGCCATCTTGATAGGTAAGATGACAGCGTAATTTGGATGTGTTCCGATATACACTACGAGCACTGTAAGGTGTGATGTTAATTTAGTATACTGTGAAGTCGTTCCTTTATAGTTAGCTATACTGGTTACTGTTTATAACGGAATTTATGGAAGCTTTTGATCACGTGATATCACAGTGCTCGCAGTGTATATCGGAACAGCCTTTATCTGTTGTATGTCAGCTGTCAATTAGGGATGCAGGAAGAACTAACAACTCGATATATCGATGTTTTAAAAAATATTATTATATTAAATATCCTTTATTTTAAAAATATTTAATTTGAGCTATTTAGGTTACAACCTAGCATCTACCACTAATAATTTGTGATTTTTATTCGTCACAAATTTTCATATAGTGGGAAGAAGCCGTCCATTTATCCATTTTGTGTGCTCGGAATGAAGTGGTGAGCAGTGGCTTAGCAGCATACCATTAAATAAAATAATTTTTATTAATTTATCGATTTGATTAATCATTTGAATTGTATTATTATTAGTATTCAAAGCATTTACTTTAAAAAAAAAATGTGAATAGAAATAAAATTATTATAACTTTTTTAATGCGTGCTTGTATAATTATGACATGTGTACAGTAACGGAAATGGACATAAATCATCATCATCAGGCCGTAGACATCATCTAGGACCGAAATACTTGTCAAAACGAATCAAACGATTCCAAAGTTGATGGGATTGTGGCTCCATTACCAGATCATGAATATCATCTAGGGCTATCATGGTACTATAATTATGACTATCGAGCCTGTATGACATCAAGCCCGATACTCCCTTGGATCCTGTTGGTACCCCAGTGACGAGCCTAAACTTGCGTTTTGGACCGTGTTAACAAAAAAAAGGACCGCTTATTGTGGCATTCTGTTAGGGAGACCTATTATGTACAGCAGTGGATGTCGAATGACTGATGGATGGAATAAAATATTATTATATACTTGTTTTTAGTTATCGTAATACCTCACTTTCAAATCTTTTTCTCCTGATGTCATCACATCACAAAGTTATATAGGTATGTTTGGGCTTAGAATGAACGACTATACCCAGAATTAAATTATTATTTATTTCTTTATGCTTTTTACAACCCAAATCTATTCAATAGGGTGTTATGCCCTTAATTTTCTGTTTGTTTAAAAAGAAGGCATGCCTGATTGATCTATCAACCACTAGTTCATATGACTGAATGGATTGGGTTGCAATTTGACACACATAGATTTAATTATAGGTACAGGTAGATAAAGATTTACGCAATTAAAAAAACCTTTGACAACCCAAAAATTTATAGATCGCTTGAAGGACTAAAGTATCGATATCGATATTTTTTACGCGCTTCCCTAGCGGAAATTCCGCCATTTTTGGATTTCAAAGAATTGGCTCGGTAAATTTGTAGTCATTTCCTCTCCCTCTTATTACGAGCTCGATGGTATTTTTACTATTTTTACATTATGGTCGCTTGGCAAATTGACTGACGTATCACATCACATCATTGTCTATGCTATATGCTATGTCTATTGTCTTTTGATCTGTCACTCCGTCAGTTTTGTCAATTGTCGACATTGTCGTTGTATCTGCGGAAGCATAGCGGAAGTTAAATAAACTTTTAAACTATTTCAATAGCTCCAAAAATGAGTGTGAGTATTAAATGCTAACCATTATTATAAGACAGTTTTGGAAACACAAAATCTTTAACTTTGCTTTGGTAATTTCAGCTGGAAATAGAGTCAATGGTTCGTTACACGTCCCCAATCAACCCGGCAGTTTTTCCACACCTCACATTACTTTTGCTGGGCATTGGTATATTCTTTACGGCCTGGTTCTTCGTGTATGAAGTAACAAGCACGAAAGTATCAAGAGATCTGTTCAAAGAGCTACTACTGTCCCTGGTTGCTGCACTTTTTTCAGGATTTGGAATACTATTCTTGTTACTTTGGGTGGGAATTTATGTGTGATAACAGTATAGGCTAGTTTGTAAGTTTTGCAATCCGAATGTGGTCGACACTAAAGTTGATTCTTCTTGATCAGAGTTTATATTAAATTATAAGAGGAATTTAGAGTTTGTTTTTATCATCAGATATTTAGCTAAAATATTCATTGGGTACCTATAAAATCTAATTGATAGGTAAGGGAGGTTGTTTGGTAGGTACTGAATGAAGTAATTATATTTTCACACAATTTCAATAGACTATACAAAGGCCGCTATTATAAAAACAAAGGATTTTAAAACAATTTTCGCTAATAATTTTTTACAAGGATATATTATAAATATATGTATATTATAAATATTTTCAAGAATGATATAATATCCTAATCTGTCTTTAAAATGATTAAATGCTTTTTAAACATGTTGCTAAAGAAAAAATTGAATTTCTTCTTCAAAATACTATAATGAACAGTCATATTTCTTCCAACAATCCAATTTATATTTTCATTAGTGAATTGTACTAGTGTGTGTACTAGTGTGAAGCAGGGTTGCGTCATTAGTAAATTGTAAAACACATTTATTGCCTTATTCATATAATCATAGCTGCGTATACAATATTTGCCTTCATTGCACTTAAATATACAAAAATAACATCCATACTTCTTTAACACACATAATATCATTAATCTTAACATAAATAATTAGAACATCTAACAAGCATTTATAGGATTTTAAAGGAATTATTTGATAAAATATGTAACAGCACTAGTAGTACAAATTTTAATATAAAGTAGGTATGAACCATAAATATGTGTAGACACATCCCTGGAAGAGGGCCCCAAACTACCCTGTTTGTTGTCCCAAACGATGGGGTGTGCGGTAAGCTACATTTCTTCCTGCCTTTACAAAAATATAGTGGCACCTACTCTTAAACAACCTTAATTTATTTACAATAAGGAGTCTGCCTCATGTTGTTAATAACTGTTATCTATAGTGTTGTATCTTTGATGTTGGTAGCACGAACGTTACTAGATTTCGGCATAGCTCTCTCTCTTTCATCACGGAACGCTTCGTCTACTAAGACAGTTTGATGCATTCTACGCGATGCCATCATTTCAATACGTTCATATAAAATCGGGTGCGGCAATATGTAGCATCTGAAGAACATACAAAGTTATTTAACTATAAGTAGGTACTAAGCCTTTGCCCGGCTCTGCCGCAGTTATAAAGCTAGTTTTTAGTTTAAATCTCAGGGATGGGATGACCAAATAGGTTTGTACGATAAATCAGTGGCTTAGAGCACTTCCCCGGATTGGAAAAGACGCGGGTTCGATTCCCGCTCGTACAAAAAATCTCTTTTTCCTTATTTACAAATAATTTGTACTTTAAAAAGTAGCGCAGCATATCAAATGCTAAAAAATATAGTTCAAAAAAGCTTTATAATAGTTAGGATTATAGCTGTAACGTAGCTATATCCTTTTTTTTTAATTCTGGAGGATGTAACGATGCCAATGTATCTACACACAGGTGGCGTATCCCAGAATATTATATAGGTAGCTATCAGTAACTAGTTAACCACAGTATTCTCGGAGTCCTGGCGACGCTGCTGAATCGGTTGAATCACTCAAACTGCGCAGATACTTTAACCTCGATGTAACCTATTACCTTGTGTCGTTTAGTGTAGATCTATACAATGGACCCTGGGGACCCGACGCATTCAACATTTCTAAATATTTGGCGCGACATCTGGAGTCGCCACGTGACCGAAATGCTGGCTTATAACTCGGCCAAAGGCCTTGCTACCCAGCATTTTGGGCACGTTGTCGGCTGTAGATTATCACCTGAAATCTT
The DNA here is from genome assembly GCA_948253155.1 of Leucoma salicis. Classification (NCBI taxonomy): domain Eukaryota; kingdom Metazoa; phylum Arthropoda; class Insecta; order Lepidoptera; family Erebidae; genus Leucoma; species Leucoma salicis. The sequence continues at coordinate 23,122,330 of OX411814.1, read as the reverse complement.
CGGCATCGAGTCTGTACATCTGAGTAGTCTCAACAGCAACCACAGTAGCGACTCTCTTCTTGTCTTTCATGAGTAAGGCAACCTCGCCGAAGTGAGCGCCATCCTCCAGATGGCATATCTGTACCACAATAATGTTATACCTAAGGCATCACATATTAGTATTTTAGTTCATTTGAAAGTGTAATTTGGCCATTTGTTTGAGTAAAAATTTTAGTTTCTGGCAAGCTTAACCATCAGCCATAATATTTATATTATCTAATGATCTACACAAATGAACATAGGTACTTAACCTTTTTCCTGACATCCAATTTAAATGTAATGAAGCCTATATTTGCTCCAAGTTAAGCTCTATCTACCGGTGACAACCGCATTAAAATTCATTCAGTAATTTCAGACGTGCTCTAGCGATCAGTCAAACAAAAAAATATAAATCGTTTTAATTCCTTCATTTTTGATACACACAGGTTCTGCTGTTTTATTATATAAATGTACCTACCTGATATTTATTCTAAATGTGGGCTTATCTGCATTGCCTTAGAATGTACCGAAAAAATTCTACGTCTATGGAAATAAGGTTTGCAATCATCTTTTATCTTATAACTACTTGAGTGGATACTACGAAACCATGAAGAAAATTTGGACGCAGCGGGTAGAGGATTTGATTTTATCGCGTTAACTGCTAGACAATCCCATAGTGTAACTCAATAGGCTGTGTAGGTACTTTCTTTCTTTCATATAAACGAAGGAAAATGTTCCTGCACTAGGGAATAATTTCAGTATCGCGGGTACTTTACATACATACATTTAGATAGCTGGTCCAAGGTAGAAACAGACTTAGACGTCGAGACTTTTGTGGGTCCCACAAAGAATTGCCTTGTGTGGGAATCGAACCCACAGCCCTCAGCACAAGCTCGGTATTGTAGAAATGCGTTTGCTATGATATTGTACATCAAATATACTAGCCTAAGATCTGGCTACAAGATTGCTACAGGAATCGAATACTTATGTAATCTAAATGTATTTTTATGTATAATTATAAAAATGGGGGATATATTTTTGCCAAGGTGCCAATCAAAATGTGGCCGCTAGTAGATATCGCTATCTTCGTCTGACAACCGCTATCTTCATCTGACAACCGATGAAGCGCCGACTAAGGAATACTCCTTGTACCGCGGGGGACTTTACAAACATACAATTTCACGGACACAGAGTACACACACATTTGTGGATCACACAAAGAGTTGTTCTGTGTGAGAATTGAGGGACGCGGGCGGTAGGTCGGTATCTAAACCACCAGTTACTTTCTAACTAAACAATGTGAAAGATTACCTCTACGCCTTTCAAAGAATATACAGCCACTGTACCGGTGGCGATGAAGTACATGCATTCACCGACGTCCCCCGCAGCTACCACAAGGTCGTTAGGTAGGTACACCTCAGTATTTAGACAGCCGAGGATAGTCCCCACTGTCCTTGCCGGAATGTTCTCGAACAGCTTCACTTTACGGATGAGGCCACGGCTTGTATGTAGCCGGATTTCGTCACGAAGCTCCTCTGTAATAAAGTTAGCTTTATTCATACATAAGCACCCACTTCGGAGAGCTGAAATAATAAAGATTGAAAATGTGCTAGAAGAGATTAAAGTAGTGTGAGTAATTGTATGCAGAGGGTGTCCGTGAATGGCTGACGATGGCAAGTCAGCCGGAATTGGGCATAAAATGCTGGTATTGAAAGATAATATGGCAGATACAGCAAAAGAAGTATGTGGGAGCTTAAAGAAGCATAGGAAAGCTAAAGGTGATGCATGGTGGTAAGTGAGATAAGTAGCAGCTTCATCAGCTAGACATATATCTGGATAAATATCTCCAAAGGTTGAATGAAATGAATGTGAAAGTTCAGTTTAGTTAGTTACTTAGTTAACTCTTGGTATACGCAGACGATGCGGCCCTATTAGCACAGTCAGCGACTGACCTGCAAACCTTAGTCGACGTAATGACGGAAGATTGTAAAAAAAGGGGGCTAGATGTAAATGTGAGCTAAACCAAAATAATGGTCTTTGAAAGAGAAGCCAGAACAGATGTTAGTGGATAAATACGTATATCTTGGAAGTGCATTCAGTCGGGATGGAAGTTACACCACTGATATAGAGAGAAGAGTAAATGCGGGGAATCGAGTGAACGGAGCATTGAGACAACCCACAATCTTAGCCAGAAGGCACGTATCACAATACACAACGCTGTCCCAACACGTATATGGAAGCGCGAGTTGGGTATGCAAAAAGGAGCATGAGAGTAAAATCAATGCGGTTGCAATGAGGCTGACTGACCGCATTCGTAACGATGACGCAAGAGAGCGAGTAGGTATGAAAGAGAGTATTGGTGTAAAGATGCGAAAGGAGAATGCTCTGATGGTTCGGACATTGGGAATAATGCCGGACGAGTGACAGGTTAAGAAGATTTACAATGCGAAAGTGGAAGGATGTAGGTACAGGGAGAGATGGAGACTCACCTACCTAGACCAAATCGGTCATGTATGAAGGAAGGTGGAGTCAGGAGTTTCCGAAACCGGCGAGCGTGTATGAAGAGAGTTATGAATGTTGAGGAAGCGAGAGATGTATGCAAGAATAGAGTCTCTTGGCACTCTGTTCTCTCTGCCTAACCCGCAAGGGAAATGGCGTGATGATAAGTTAGTTAGTATATACTTATTTATTTGCCGTGTGGGGCCGGCTATAGAATTGTGCCACCCCTCTCCACCCATGGGCGTCGTAAGAGCCGACTGAAGGAATCCGGGGGGAGTGGGCAGCAGCACTCCCTCAAGTATTAACAACATCCACTGCGATTGCCAACCCGCCTGCCAAGCGTGGCGATTACGGCACTATACCCCCAATTTGGGGAGGCCTATGTCCAGCAGTGGACGTCGAAAGGCTGATAGATGGATGGATGGATGATATACTTATCTATTTGAATCGGTATTCATTCACGATTTCATGGGTTTCTTTTTTGCGCGGAAACCTATTTATTTTTCCAAAATAAAAGTAGCCTAAGTTACTAGCAGATAGCTGTTGTTACAAGAAGTACCTACCTACCTTGTAACAACAGCTATCTGCTAGTGAATGTCCCGTACAAAACGGTCCAACCATTCCGGAGTGGTGTTCATTCCAAATTGCGAAACCCTATTATTTTTCCACAATAAAAGCATCCTAAGTTACGCCTTGTAACCACAGCTATCTGCTAATGAAAGTCCCGTTCATATCGGTCCAGCCGTTCCTAAGATTAGCCAGAACAAACTGACAGACAGGCAAAAACTTTAAAAATTGGTAATTTGTTATAGGTAGCCTTGGACGTATAATAAATGTGTGCGTGTCGGCATGTACGTACAGAAAACTGGCCGACTCTGAGTGACACAATCTTTTGTTAGCCAGACGCTGTCCGCCTATTTATTAAAGTCTATGTAGGTAACGTAAACACTTTCGTAAATTAGTAAACATTTGTTTTTTAGACATAACAAACAGACACTTCAATTCTATTTATTTGTATAGATGTATAGATATTGTATTGGAGGGGCCTTTTGTATACGACTTTTGAGTGCATCAGGTCAATATTTATAAATGAATATTAAATTATATATAGAACACCTAAGTACTTATTTTTGAATAGATGATAAGATGGCATAGGTAAATTATTTTACAAGTTAATATGTACTTATAAACACGGGTGCATTAAACCACGTTTTGGACCAAACCTGAGAGACATTCGAGATTCGTTTCTTCTTTGAAGTAATGTTTCTGATAAGTGTACTCGTAGAAGGTGTGTACTCGTTTCTTTAGCTCTACGGGAAACTGTTTATATTTCATATATTCCTGATAAAATGACAATTAAGTGAGTTATAAACGAACACAAAGTGTGAAAATGTGTACCTAATCAAAAATAATAGTTAACGACGACGAGTTAACGAGCACGATTTAAACCTTATTTTTTTTTGTTAAGGTGGGAAAAATGTTGTGCCCACTGGAACTGTGTGACATTACTTAAGTGGTGCAGAATTAAAACCCGCTTCTCTTGGCAAACCGTTCCAGATGATTTGCCAATTTAGCAATTTTTATCCCGATTATCCCCCGATTAAATTATTATTATCCGTGTGGTGACGGACTAAGAATACAAGTGTCGCCACCCCATTCTTTCCCACGGGTGTCGTATGAGGCGACTAAGGGTAGTAAGCAATTATCATCCATTGCATGACTGGTGGTAGGGCTGGGTACCAAGTGGGAGTACTCACTTGATATCGGGCCCAAGCGGGTTGGTACCACCATCTCCCGTGTGACCGGCCATGAAGCACATCGTTGCGTTTTGGTTGTAGCAGAAGATAGCCGTTTATGCTTTCATTTCATATCTGTGAAATGAAATGGTGAGCAGCAGGTTGACAATGGTCTCGGTATAGTTGAGTCTATGAGCGACCCTTACCATTTACCATCAGAATGGCCGTAGTGGCTCGTCTGTCACTAGCAATAAAAAAAAAAAATGTTGCTATGCAATTTTTATACCCGGAGAGGTATTTCGGGGAGGAATAGAGTTACCCCAACAAAATTAAGTTTAATATACTTACTTATAATAATTGAATGAATTATAAGTGTGCTGTACAGCAACGCGTGGCCGGCTCTGCTAGTACATACATAGCATCACGCCTATATTCCCCGAAGGGGTAGGCAAAGGTGTATTACACACCCACGATTCGCCAGCTATGTTTAAGTCCCACGTAAAAGGGGGCGAGCCTATTGACGTCTACCGGCCGCATTTCCAAACTCCGGACTGCTACTGAGAATTTTTCTTTTTAGGAAAAAGCTCAATAACATTGCCCAACCCGGGGATAGAACCTGAGACCTCATGATTAGCAGTCGCATACACTACCGCTACACCACCGAGGCAGTTAGCTCTACTAGTAAAATAATAATAATAATAAGTGTTTGTAGAACATTTATAGAACAATATTTTTTTTCAAAGGCAACACCCTGCTCTGAGGAATAATCCTTGTATCGCGGGGGACTTCACAAACGTACAATTCCACGGACACAAAGTACAACCAGAATCAGAACAACCATATGTGGATCACACAAAGAGTTCATCCTGTGTGGAAATCGAACACTCAGGCGGGAGACCGCTATCTAAACCACTCCGTCATCTATGTAATTAGTAATTAGATAATGGTTAGTTAAGTATTCATTCTTACCTCAACTTGATTCATAAGTCCATTGTACCGTTTCGTGGAGTCGTAAATTGTTAAATAAGAGTTTATGAAGAACACTGCAAAATGATTTGATACTTTATTAAAACATTATTTTAAATCAGTAAGCTTCAGCGACTGAATTACAGTATTTGGTCTAAAGTAGAGGTATAGTTGTATGTGGAATACTGATAGTGGCAAACAAGCATGTGGCCCACCGTGATAAGCGGTTCCCTTACCCTTTAGACGTTAGTAACACCAGAGACATCGCTCGCGCATAGGACCTAGAGAGGAAGGATAAAAAGGATAAGGAGTAGGTAGCTGGCGATCTTAATACTCACCTCAATACGAAACCGCCTCGGTGGTGCAGCGGTAGTGTATGCGACTGCTGATCATGAGGTCTTGGGTTCGATCCCCTGGTCGGGCAATGTTATCGAGCTTTTTTCGTAAAAAGAAAAATTCTCAGTAGCAGCCCGGAGTTTGGAAATTTGCCCGGTAGATGGTAATAGGCTCGCCCCCTATTACGTGGGACTTAAACATAGCTGGCGAATCGTGGGTGTGTAATACAGCTCTGCCTTTTTTTTTTTGTTTAGGCGGGAAAAAATGTTCCTAACCGCACACCCCGTCGCTCGGGGCAACGAAGAGGGTAGTGTGGGGCCTTCACCCACTAAAGAAACCCGCCGTGTACCGTCTCTCCGCCTTTATTGACGGGCCACTGGAACCATGTTACATTCCTTCGGTGGTAATACAGCTCTGCCTACCCCTTCGGGAAATACAGGCGTGATGCTATGTTTTACGAAACAACAATAGGAATACTAACTGTTGTATGCCGTGTGGGGCCGGCTTTAGAATTGTCCCACCCCTCTCCACCCATGGGAGTCGTAAGAGCCGATTGAGGGAATACCGGGGGAGTGAGCATCAGCACTCCTTCGAATATTAACAACATCCACTGCGATCGCCAACCCACCTGCCTAGCTTGGCGATTACGGCACTATCCCCCTTTCTCGGGGAGGCCTATGTCCAGCAGTGGACGTTAAAAGGCTGATGGATAGATGGATGTTTCACGGCAATCTTGTGTGAGAGGGTGGTATTTCCCCGGTAGATCCAGCCTATTCATGCTGGGATAAGCAAAGTTACTGAGAAAGTTATAGCATATATTGAGAGAGGAAAACGTTTTCTTTTATACTACGTGGGTGCCAAACTAGTATACGGATAACCTGATGGATACACGAACGATTTGGTCTAAGTAGGTGAGTCTCGGTCTCCCCCTGTACCAACATCTTTCCACATTCGCATTGTATATCTTCTTAACCAGTCGCTCGTCCGGCATTATTTCCAATGTCCTGAACCATCAGAGCATTCCCTTTCGCATCTTTACACTAATACTCTCTTTCATACCTACTCGCTCTCTTGCGTGGTCGTTACGAATGCGAAACTATGCAGTAAATAAATGGGTATATATGTGTTTAGGTACTCACCTAGAGAGTAAATCATACACATTGCTGCATAAACAATGATACACGTGTGTATTAACAATTCTTCGGCCAAATTTGAATGAAACATTGAAAAGCCGGTGTCTGAAAATTGTTATTCTTATTAATATTTAGATATTTTTATATATATTTTTAGCATTTTACATTCTTAACACTATACATTAAACACAAAGTGAAAAATGTGAAATCGAAAATAATTTCACTTTGTTTTTAATGTATAGTGTTAAGCATGTAAAATGCTAAAAATATATATAAAAATATCTAAATATTTATAAGGTTTGCGTCATTATTAGGTAAAATCTTAATTGTAAAATTAAGTTTACCTGGTCGGTATAATGTATGAAAATACTTCCGACAGATGGCGCAGGCGTCACCCAAAGACGTGTTAAGTAAGTATGAATGTGTTATCGAAATTAGCAGTCAGGAGCAATTGTCACGATGGCTGAATTGGCAAAGCATCTGGACGGCATCCAGGAGATGCAGGTTCATATCCTGCTCGTGACTGTTATTTTCGAATTCACATTTTTCACTTTGTGTTTAATCCTTATTAATATTATAAATACGAAAGTGAGTTTGTTTGTTACGCTTTAACGCTTTAACTACTAAACCGATCATCATAGAATTTAACATACATTATAGTCAGAATCCCAAAAAGTTATTTTTACATAAAGATAATTTAGATGGATTTATACTTTGAAGTTATTTAATATCATAATTATTGAGAACTAGTGACCCAACTTGGCTTCGCACGGGTGCAACTACATACATGCATGCGGTATTATACTAATAACATGCAAACCTATAAACCTTCCAGAAGAAATTATCTAATTGATGGTAAAAACTGCATCAAAATTGTTGCGTGGTTTAGGAGGAGTTAGCGGATATACAGATAGAGATTGTTTTATACTATGTAAGGAAGTCTACCGGGTATAAATGACATCATACTTATAACTCCGGGCAAAGATATCACCAAATAATTGTAATAATATTAGGGGTTAAAGTATGAAATTGCTGATTTGTACAGAAAAAGTGAAATTAGTTTTTTTTTATTTAACATATTTATTTAATCAAAATATCTACCATTATTATCTATACATTGCTGCCATCTAATAGGAAGGTCATTTATGCCTTTGCGATAGAACTCTGGTGATCTAGATTCTACAAACTGTGTGAAAGCATTTTGTACTGCCTCCTGGGAAGAAAACTTATTATCGCGTAGAAAATTGTCCAAAACACGAAAAAAATGGTAGTCCATTGGAGCAAGGTCTGGCGAATACGGAGGTGGCGAATGGTTTCTAATTGCAGTTCCTGTAGAGTTAAAACGGTTTCTCGTGCTGTATGAGGTCTCGCTTTATCATGGAGCAATAATGGTGAAGATCGATTCATGAGTCGGGGCTGTTTCACTGCAAGTTTTGCTATCATTGTTTGGAGTTCGGCACTGTAGACATCTGCCGTTATTGCTTGACCAGATCGGAGAAAGCTATAGTGAATAACACCATGCTGAGACCACCAAACAGTTACCATTAGCTTTTTATTGGTAAGCTTTGCTTTAGGACAATGTTGCGGCGTTTGACCTGGGGTCAGCTATTGCATTTTTCGCTTACGGTTATCGTAAAGAATCCACTTTTTATCACATGTCACAATTTGATTCAATATTCCTTCATTTCTGTATCGATTCAACAAGGCAACACAAGTTTCAACACGCGTTTCTTTCTGAAGATCAGTCAAATCATGAGGCACCCATTTTTCATATTTGTTATTTTATTGATTTGACGCAAATGAGTCAATATGGCTCGGATCGGCTTCCACCATCTCGTACAATTCATTGTTATTCACATTTCTTCCACGTGGTTCGTTCTTCAAATCAAAATTTCCATCACGAAAGTGTTTAAACCAAAATCGCACGGTGTGTTCATTAGCAGTCTCATCTCCAAACGCAACATTGATATTGCGAGCTGTTTCTGCAGTATTAGTTCCGCGTCGGAACTCGTATTCTAAAATCAATCGAATTTTCGAAGTATTCATCTTTCTTGTCTAAGCTGAATAAAGAAAACAACTGAAAGTCGATAATCGAATGTTGCACATTTTTTAAAAGAAGAACCTCATAGGTACCATTTGATAAAAGTTTCACTCAAAAATCTCAAATCATGAAGGTTCTATGTCAATTCGAAGTACCTATTACAATAAAACGGCAATTTCATACTTTAACCCCTATTATTTATGCCCCAAACCATTTTCGTCGACAACGACGGGCTACAAAGCTAGAAAATGTTTAACCGCCATCGAATCATTAATAACACGACTAAAAATATGACGAAAGTTTTAATCCCTTGTAATTTTTTGGAGTAAATCGGCGATTAATGGCTTTATTACCTAAAATCGATTAGATAGAACAATAGATATAACCCAGTATAGTACCCAGTAATATCTCACTGTAAATTTAAAAAAATTAAAAAGAAATTGCAATTTTTATTAATAGACTGATGCAAATTTCCACCATCTGGGTGTTCAGAATCAAGTACTGAACCCACGGTATCAATTATTATCGGGACGATATTATATTTACATCCTGTACATTTTACGTTATGCGATTTACCATCACGCCACGTCTAAGGATTACTCTGGAGGGTGAAACCGCGGGGCATAACTAGTAGCAAATTAATAAATTACTTACTAAGGAATGCAGACACAACTATCAGTATCGCTTTAGTGTAGCGAACATCAATACTGTGATTCAATAAGTTACTTCCACCTTGTTTGTGCAGGTAGTAGTTGTATTGTAATGGCATCACTCCACTCCCTGGACAATTAAGCAATAAAAGATAAAATCTAATAATTGTCTCATTGGGTAAGAAAGCGCAGAGCATACGTGTGTCCTCTTGTTCTATGGGTACGCAAGTTTTACTAAAGGAATACAGTTGAGTATATTTACCGTATCCATCCATCCATCCATCCATCAGTCTTTTAACGTCCACTGCTGGACATAGGCCTCCCAAAGAGTGGGGGATAGTGCCGTAATCACCACGTTTGGCAGGCGAGCTGGTGATCCCAGTGGATGTTGTTAATATACTCGAAGGAGTGCTGCTGCCCACTCCCCGGGTATTCCTCCAGTCGGCTCTTACGACTCCCATGGGTAGAGAGGGGTGGGATAATTCTAAAGCCCCACACGGCAAATATTTACCGTAGTTGCTAGTATATTTACGGCGGCCTGCCGATAGTGTTTTTCTTCATAATAGAAAATAAATAGCCTTGGTGCAAAAACGCACGTAATTGTCAATTAAAATTTACGAAAAACTTTAGATAAACCATTTAACTAAAAAATATAAATTGTTCATAAATGTAGTCTTGCCTTTCCTAGCAAATAAAGTAATAAAAGTACCACCCTCTCACAGAAGATCAGGATGAAACAGCAGTACATACTCCAACAAGAAGTGTTTCTTATGGTAAGTGAGAGCGCCGGAGGCCCCTTTCTTATCCTCCATGCTCTCCTTATTTTCTTTACTCTCCACCTTCTATACCTACGTTTTCTTGGAGTTATAGACGAGTGAGCCTCTGGTATTACTATCGTCTATAGACTACGATAACCGCATCAAAAATTTAGTAGACCTTTATTTAGAAGCCTAAATAAAGGTCTTAAGCATAAATTAAAATACTAACAATAGTAAATGATGACAGGAGGCATATACATGAGACAAGTAGCCCAGTGCGTGCTCAGAATTAACAGCATCTGGATTCGAACTGCCCCTTGAACTATATATGAGCCGCTGAACAACTGGGATAGAAAAAAAAAACAGTAAAACATATTGTACAACAACTAGTGACATACATTTTGATATTCATTACCTACTTTGCAAGTTGGACTTCGAAGACTGATGGTAGTCTTGCTTAAAAACCACCAAATATGTATAAATAAAATGCTTACATTATAAATGTTTATAATTGTTCATTCAATTTCAACATGCGGAAATAAATTATATTGCATCGATATAAATAAAATACATAACATCACGCCTGTATTCCCCGAAGGGACAGGCAGAGGCGTATTACACAGCCACGGTTCGCCAGCTTTGATAGAGTCCCACGTATACGAGCCTACTGCCGTCTACCGGGCACAATTCCAAACTCCGGGTTGCTACTAAGAATTTGTTTTTTTACGAAATTTCTCAATAACACTACCCGACCCGGGGATCGAACCCGAGACCACAGAGGCAGTTATACATATCTTCATACAGGCATAGATATACACCAATTGAAATTAGTATTGATAACGATACAATCACTATAGTTTTCAATGATGATTGGGATCGTAGACATAGTGCCTCCCTTAAAACCTTAAACACAAATCGATTATCACGTACCTGTGTAAAAGTATTGAGGTGGGCTGAAACACCACATATCCTGGCGATGCGGAGCAATGGCAGTAAATGCGCGATAAGAATCATCCGGGGACTATCGATTTCCAAGTATAACATCGTGAACGCAAAGGGTAAGCACGAGACCAAATCCAGACAAAAAGTTGTTGTTACGTAGCGCCTGGGAATAACTGTTGTTATTGCTAGATACTTGTGGTATACGGTACCATATCCCACCAAGCGAGTCCGTCTTATATTACAGGCAAAAGTCCAAAAGCGTAAGTGATATAGGTACCATGGTAGACATTGAAGTCGTTACATTGCATATTGTTATTGGAAACTCATTTTTCCTGATAATCCAATCAAGATTGAGGATCGAACTCGATAGATCAGTTTGACAATCTCTCGATCTTAACCAACGACCCAATCATCTTGAAATTTTCCGTGAAGGTACCTGGATGATGTATATCTTGGAGTGAGAAAAGGACATATGCTGCTACCTTTTATCCCAAAAAATGGTTCCTATGGGTAGCTATTTATACATAGACAAAACCACGTAGAAGAGGTATCTAGTCTATCTACAAGCAAGCAGAATCTAGTCTATCTATACCAGAGGTAGCCAACTTCACTAGACTCAACATCTACTTTTCACTTACGAAACTCTGCGCGATCTACCAATTACATACTTATTGAAATTTTAAATAAAATAGTATACATTCGAGTATATTTTGACTAATTTGCGCAGTCAGATTTTATATTTTTGCTCTACCGCGATCGACTGGACTAATAACAACGATCGACCGGTTGGCCACCCCTGATCTATACTATTAATGAGCTGTAACAGAGCTGTCTGTACATTTAAGATATTTGAGAATAACTTATGTATTAGATAATTCAGGGGTCTCGCTGAATTTAAAACATTTCTCTAGAATGTTTGTCTCTTTGTGTATTTTATTGCTTCCGGTGGAGCTGTGGGCAAAGACTAGGTACACGATATCGATTATCAGGGCAGGGTGAGTGCGCAGCGTCGCGGTGTATGCGAGTCTTGAGTGAGAGTCACGCCAAGAGTTCGCAGAATCCGCTGCACACTCACCCTGATGTCGGATATGCTCGAAATGAATCGACGTAATCTTGAGTTACTTCTCATACTTACGATAATAATTCTAATAGAGCTAAAGGTAGCATTAAAAATTATTATTACCAAGCAATAGTTTTCCTGTCGACGGTTATAGTCTTAAACTTTTGATCGATATATCCAATGTTGAATTTCATCACGACGTCTATTATACAAACCAGGTGTAGGCATAGTAGCAGCTTATCATGGATCTGAAGCTTCAAGGAGTCTACCGGCTCCAGTACAAAGAACAAACGGAATGGAGAGATGGCCATGTGACAGAAATCCACTAACATCATGAATGAATTCCAGAATAAACTGTAATACGAGTAAGTGTAATAACATATTATTATAATAAACGTATTTAACTTATACTTATATACCAACACTCTTTCGTATCTTTTATGTAATTTCAAAATATATTTTTTAATAACCTAAAAAAATATTTAGATATTTTTATATATATTTTTGCATTTGACATGCTTAGCACTATACATTAAACACAAAGTGAAAAATGTGAAATCGAAAATAACAGTCAGGAGCAGGATTTGAACCGGCATCTTCTGGATTCCGTCCAGATGCTTTACCAATTCAGCCATCCTGACACTTGCTCCTGACTGCTAATTTCGATAACACATCATACTTAACGTCTTTGGGTGACGCCTGCGCCGTCTGTCGGACGTATTTTCATACATTATACCGACCAGGTAAACTTAATTTTACAATTAAGATTTTACCTAATAATGACGCAAACCCTTTAAATATTTAGATATTTTTATATATATTTTTGCATTTGACATGCTTAGCACTATACATTAAACACAAAGTGAAAAATGTGAAATCGAAAATAACAGTCAGGAGCAGGATTTGAACCTGCATCTTCTGGATTCCGTCCAGATGCTTTACCAATTCAGCCATCCTGACACTTTTTTTTTCGATTTCACATTTTTCACTTTGTGTTTAACCTAAAAAAAATTATTTGCACATTGCCGTAAAATACATAATAATTATCCTACAACTCTCCTAATTAATTCATAAATATTTTGCAGAGCACTATCCTCATAATGCTCTTAGTATAAATACCGCGTTGAGGGCCGTGTGGGGCCGGCTCTAGAATTGGCCCACCCCTCTCTACCCACGGGAGTCGTAACAGCCGACTGAGGGAATACCAAGGGAGTGGGCAGCAGCACTCCTTCGAGTATTAACAACGTCCACTGCGATCGCCAACCCGCCTGCCAAGCGTGGCGATTACGGCTCTATCCCCCATTCTTGGGGAAGCCTATGTCCAGCAGTGGACTTTAAAAGGCTAATGGATGAATGGTGAACAGCGGCCTGACAATAATCTCGGTATAGTCGAGTCCATGAGCGACGGTCACCATTTACTATGAGATGGGCCGTAGCTCGTCTGTCACGACAAGCAATAAAAAAAAAATATGGCGGAACGAAGTTCGCCGGGTCAGCTAATACATAACATATAAATTTCAAATTACCAAGATGGTCAGACATACATATCGAAATATTTTTTTTTCGTCTTGCCCGAAAGACTATGTTATGTCCTATCTAAGTACTTGACAAGTAGATATTATTATATTCTTAAAATAAGGTTTATAAGTCAAGAGAGCATGGTGCAGCAGTCACAGAATATTATTTACTGAAAAGAGTAGCATTCCTCTTGTAACGGGGCAATACTACTGTCGTATATTGCTGTTGTTATTTTTTTATTAAAAAAAAAAAAAAAAAAAAAAAACGCTTAATCTATTTAATCAATATGGTATTATTAAGAAGTCCAAGAGCACAGCATATAAAAGGGTTTCAACTATACCAACAATAAATTCTAGTAGTAAATGATACCCTCTCACAAAAGCTCAGCCTGAAACAACTTTAGCTACTCCACTGTTGTGTTTCGTATGGTGAGTGAGAGTGCCGGAGGCCCGAGCTCCCTCCCTATCCTCTCCTTATTATTAATCCTATCCACATACTATCCTTTCCTTAGAGATGATGAGCGCGAGTGATGCCTCTGGTGTAGTTAGCCTCTATAGGCTAGCGTAACAGCTTACAGGTGGGCCCCGTATGCATGTTTGCCACCCAAGTTGTACAAAAATCTTCTCCCTACTCTTCAATCGCTATTTTAAGACAGCTCTAACCTGAATAGACTGAGGGGGTGGATAGTATGAACACCTTCCTCAAGAAGCAGGCGTTGCCTCTCGGCGACTACGGCCGAATAGCTTCGGAAACAATCGGACGTGTATGGGTGACGAATGGATATCTGGCTAAGTTTCGTGACAGTGCGCAGGAGCTTGCCCAATATAGTTCTGCGTTTTGGTAGCATGCTATCTGATCCTTTCAAATAAAATTAAGGCATAAGACATCTTTTTTCTAGAATTCCACCCAATTTTAAAAACGTACGTAACGTATATAACACAACGTAGTTTAAACTGGAGAATTACAATCAGAACAAAGTACATTATTACAAGATATTTAAGAGATGTTGACGCAATCAATGTGTGTGGGAAAACGGGGCAAGTGTTGACAGGATTTTATACGATAGTGTTGCCTATTACCACCAGTAATGCAATGGGTGATAATTGCTTACTTCCCTTAGTCGCCTTGTACGACACCCGCGGGAAAGAATGCGGGTGCTGTCACTTGTATTAAGACTACTAACAGACGTTCCGATTTGGCTGGACGTGGTCGGCTCGCCGGTTGTCCATTAATCATGTGAGGCGGTAAATGGTCATGGGGGGGAGGGTTGTTTTGCCAAAAATCACGAAATATCACAAGGAGGGAGGGGGGGTGCAGTGAGATATCACGTCTACTCATTTTTTTGTTGAACGTGCGATTTCTTAACAACCGAGAAGCGGCGTGTGAGCTTGAATTAGATTATATACTTACCTGAAATAAAAGATAACATACTGAAATTTTTAAGACTACTAAGAAAATACACGTGATATTGGGGGGAGGGGGTTAGTCTTAAACCTCACCACGTATGACCAGGGCGAAGGGGGATGTCATAAAACGTTAAAAAAAAATATCACGTGATTAATGGACTACCCCTAAGCCGGCCGTCGTGCATTTTCCAACCAAATGCCTGTCAGATAGGGATGTCCAATTGTCCACGTACAAAAAATATCGATATTTTTGTCGATATTATATATGTAGTGTTCTATCGATACTTTGTCATAATATCGTACAATATATTGATATTTCCGATATATCGTATGTAATTTGTTTGTATTTAAAACAAAATATTGGGAATTTAATATAAATATTAAGGCAGTTCCGTTATTTATTATTTAATACTGTTAAATATTTATATATGATAGGGTTTTTAAATCATGTTATACTTAGTATATGAATCGTAAACTGTATTAAACATTACAGATAATAATTGTTACGGCTTGCTTCTTTTAAACAAATTAATAGTAGCCGTTTTTATATATCGTTATGCACACTAACTGTATTTAGATTTTGTAAACTGTATCAAACAAAACAGATAATTAGTCATAATTTTATAGGTAATGGGGATACACGGGCAAAGCTAGGCACAGATGGTGCTATCGGCGAGAAGGCCACTGTCAAATCGTTTTTTTTTTTTTTTTTTTTTTTTTCAAAGTTGCTTTGTTTGCCTGAGAATTGTTTGCTATTTTTTGTATCTAATCCGTTTAATCAGGGATATTGTTAAAATGTACAGTACCTGGAAGATTAAAGAAGTGAAAGACGCTATGCTGTATAAACACAAAATCTTTGCAACATTTTACACCTTTTTAATGTTGGATTTTTGGAAAATAAAAGTATACTGAGGTTACAATTATGTATGTACATCACCATCACTTTAAAAAGTAGCGGAGCATGTCAATTGCTAAAAGAAATAGATCTAAATTGTCTGAAAAAATCGCGCCATCAAATAGTATGAATTTTAATTGCAAAATTAAACTTACTATATTGGATGCATGTAATGCTTGCCGGTAGATGGCGTTAGTCGTAAGACAAATGTGATTAAGAATTTGGGATGATCGAAAGGTCAGCAGGGTAGCTCAGTGGCTTAGAACACTTCCCCGGATTGGAAAAGATGCGTGGTTTAATTCCCGCCCCTACTAAAAATCTCTTTTTCTTTATTCACAAATAATTTGTACTTTAAAAAGTAGCGGAGCATGTCAATTGCTAAAAGAAATAGATCTAAAATTTTTGAAAAAATCGCGCCATCAAATAGTATGAATTTTAATAGCAAAATTAAACTTACTATATTGGATGCATGTAATGCTTGCTGGTAGATGGCGTTAGTCGTAAGACAAATGTGATTAAGAATTTGGGATGATCGAAAGGTCAGTAGGGTAGCTCAGTGGCTTAGAGCACTTCCCCGGATTGGAAAAGATGCGTGGTTCGATTCCCGCCCCTACTAAAAATCTCTTTTTCTTTATTCACAAATAATTTGTACTTTAAAAAGTAGCGGAGCATGTCAATTGCTAAAAGAAATACATCTAAAATGTTCATTAAATTCATGGTAAATAGTCGTCTAGCGATTTGAGCATGATTCGATATATAATAAAGACAATGCATCTAATGTTTTTTGACCCATGGTTGTTTTTTTTTCATGTTTTATATTTTTTACTTATCATCACGCCATTTCCCTTGCGGGGTAGGCACAGAGAACAGAGTGTCAAGAGGCTCTATTCTTGCATACATCTCTCGCTTCCTTAACATTCATAATTCTCTTCATACACGGTTCGGTCGGTTTCGGAGACTCCTGAATCCACCTTCCGAACCATCGGAGTATTTCCTTTCGCATCTTTACACCAATACTCTCTTTCATACCTACTCGCTCTCTTACGTCGTTGTTACGAATGCGGTCAGCCAGCCTCACTCCACAGATTCTTCGCAGAGATCGCATTTCGACCGCATTGATTTTCTCTCATACTCTTTTTGCATATCCAACTCTCGCTTCCACATAGTAACGTTGGGAAAAGCACAGCATTGTGTATTGCAACCTGCGCCCTCTGGCTAAGGTGGTGGCTGCCGAGAAGTTGTCCCAATGCTCTGTTCACTTAATTTTCCGCATTTACTCTTCTCTTTATACCAGTGCTGTACCTTCCATCCCGAATGAATCCACATCCAACATATACAAATTCATCCACTTGTTTCTAGCACACTATTGCCAACCGATACTTTGACATCTCTTCTGTTTAACGCCGATATTTACATTAAACCAGGACGACTACATTCCATCATCCAGCCGCACACAAGCTCTGGAGTCCATGTAGTTATACTGCACCGCTTGCAGCAGTCTACCGTTAATACCATACTCTAACAAAATGCCCCAAAGCTCCTTTCGTACAACTGTGTCAAATGCTTTTTCCAAACCCACAAAACTGCAAAAAACGCTCTGACGTATAGCCAGATGCTTCACCACAATGTTGCGCCGAGAAAAAAACGTGATCCATGCATCGTCTTCCACACCTAAAACCTCCTTGTGCCTCACATAGAGATTCATCAGACACCCTCCTCATTCTCCTTTCGATAATCTTACCATACACTTTGGCTGCCAAACTGGTCAAGCTTATGGCTCTCTAGTGTGCACAGTCATAACGTGAACCCTTACGGAATATATATGGAATATATACGGAAGCTGCTACTTCCATATCCCACCATGCGTCACCTTTCACTTTCCTATGTTTCTTTGAGCATCCACATACTTCTTTCGCTGTATCTACTATACTATCTTTCAATACTCTCCAGCATTCTTCTATGTCCGATTCCGGCTGACTTGCCATTGTCAGCCGTTTACGGACGCCCTCTGCATACTTTGCTCTTACACTTTCTTCTTGCAACTTTCAATCTTTATTCTTTCAAGCCCTCCGAAGTGGACACGCTCTCGCCAATGTCTCCACTTTCTAAACAGATCACTAAATCTCGCAATAACAAGATAGTGGTCCGTGTCGACAGTGGGACCCCTGTAGGCATTCCATCCAGAATTTTACTTCGGAGCCATTCATAACCATTCATCCAGAATTTTACTTCGGAGGCGACTGTCTACTAATCTAACACACTTCTTTGTTCATTCCTTCTCCATGTATACATATGGATGTTCTTATGTTGAAAAAATGTGTTTGACACAAAAAGGTTTCTCTCCATACATGCATCCGCAATGAGACTACCTGCATCATTCACTCTCTTATCACCAAATGAACCAAGCACGTCCTAGAAGTCTGGACGCTTGGTCCCCACCATTCAAGTCTCCGCATACGATCACGCGTTCAATGGCTTTTGCCAAATCCAGAACTTCCCTAACTTTATATCAGAATTTCTCTAGATCCGATGCCATCGAGGAGCCTACGGGAGCATAAGCTACGACCATAAAGATCCTGGTGACACCAAGTTTTATTCGGACCGATAGAAGTCTGGGCTCGAACATTCAGTAGTCTTTCACACCTGAGGCCAAGCGAGCGGACAGCAACATCCCTACCCTCATGCTGGCCCGATCGCTCTGCGGTACACTGGACCACAGAGCCATCCCGCTAGCAGGAAGATCACAGGCGTCACTGCCCTTTCACTTGGTCCACACAGAGCACACCAAGTTATCTGTCCGACATGACAGTTACCAGCTCATGCAACTTACCTTCCACACCACCTCTTAAATTCTACTAGACACACTGCTCCCCTCGACTCGCCAAACTGTGCAAGGCGTGATGGGTGGCGGCCCCCATCGACGTATCTGCCATTGTTCTTACAGACGGAGGCGGGTCGGTACGTATCGCCTGCGGGGCACGCCCTAACCCGCACTGCGGTACACATTCGAGCCGGATTGCAGTCTGTGCTAGGCTGGCAGGGATCGCGACAAGCACGCTCCGGACTATGACCTCCTAATACTTACTTACTTACTTATCATCACGCCATTTCCCTTTCGGGGTAGGCAGAGAGAACAGAGTGCCAAAAGGTTCACGCTCGCCGGTTTCGGAGACTCCTGACTCCACCTTCCTTCAATACATGACCAATTTGGTCTAGGTAGGTATGTCTCGGTCTCCCTCTGTGCCTACATCCTTCCACTTTCGCATTGTATATCTTCTTAGCCAGTCGCTCGTCCGGCATTCTTTCCACATGTCCGAACCATCGGAGCATTCCATTTCGCATCTTTAAACCAATACTCTCTTTCATACCTACACGCTCTCTTACGTCATTGTTACGAATGCGGTCAGTCAGCCTCACTCTACAGATTCTCAGCAGAGATCGCATTTCAACCGCATTGATTTTACTCTCATGCTCCTTTTTACATACCCAACTCTCGCTTCCATATAATAACGTTGGGACAAGCACTGCGTTGTATATTGCGACACGTGCCTTCTGGCTGAGGTGGTGGCTGCCGAGAAGTTGTCCCAATGCTCCGTTCACTCTATTTCCCGCATTCACTCTTCTTTCTACATCAGTGGTGTACCTTCCATCCCGACTGAATCCACATCCAAGATATACAAATTCATCCACTTGTTCTAGCACACCATTTCCTATTGCTACTCTAACATCTCTTCTAGCTTCTTCTCTTTCAAAAACCATTACTTTGGTTTTGCTCACATTCACACGTAGGCCCCTTTTCTTACAATCTTCTGCCATTACGTCGACTAGGGTTTGCAGGTCAGTCGCAGACTGCGCTAATAGGACCGCATCGTCTGCATATAGCAGCGAGTTAACCACTGAGTCGCCCATCTGAACTCCCACATTCATTCCATTCAACCTTTGTAGACATTTATCCAGATATATGATAAACAGTCTGGCTGATAGAACGCAGCCCTGTTTAACGCCGATATTGACATCAAACCAGGGTGACATTCCATCATCCAGCCGCACACAAGCTATGCAGTCCATGTAGTTGGACTGCACCGCTTGTAGCAGTCTACCGTTAATACCATACTCCAGCAAAATGTCCCAAAGTTCCTTTCGTACAACAGTGTCAAATGCTTTCTCCAAATCCACAAAACTGCAGAAAACCCTCTGGCCTACAGCCAGATGCTTCTCCACAATGTTGCGCAGAGAAAACACTTGATCCATGCATCCTCGTCCACACCTGAAACCTCCTTGTACCTCACACAAAAATTCATCAGACACCATCCTCATTCTCCTTTCAATAATCTTACCACACACTTTGGCTGCCAAACTGGTCAAGCTTATGGCCCTGTAGTTTGCACAGTCGTAACGTGAACCCTTGTTTTTAAACAAGGGCACGATGACTGCGCTTCTCCAGTCCTTGGGAACCATTCCTGAGCTCCAACATAAATTGAGAAGCATCAGGAAGGATTCGCAGACACATGAGCCTCCAAGCTTGATCATCTCAGCAGACACCATATCAATACCCGCTGCCTTACCATTTTTCAAATTTCTAATCGCCCATTCAACTTCATCCATACTAATGTCATCAGAGGATGCCAGTACCGAATGCAGATCTGTTAGACCACATGTGGCACCAGCATCACCCTGAACATCCGCATACATATCTCCAAAATATTCACTCCATCGGTTTAACACATCTTGTGTTTGCGTAAGAATGTCTCCACCTTTAGACCTTATTTTATTTATTCTGAAAGCTGACCAACCACTCCGAGATTTCTTCACCTCCCTCCAGAAAAGTTTGGTGTTGCTCTCGAAGTTTTTGGTCAGCCTTTCTTCTGCAATCATATTTGCTCTATCACGCTTCTCTTTCACTAAGGCTTTGGTGTCATTCTTACGTTGCCGGTATATTTCTTTCTTCTGTTCTTTCATACTTGCACTCAGGTTCAAAGAAGATACATAGTCCAGCCACGCTTTCTTCTTTTGGTCTACGGAAGCTGCTACTTCCGTATCCCACCATGTATCACCTTTCACTTTCCTATGCTTCTTTGAGCATCCACATACTTCTTTCGCTGTATTTACCATACTATCTTTCAATACTCTCCAGCATTCTTCTATGTCAGATCCCGGCTGTCTTGCCATTGTCAGCCATTCACGGACACCCTCTACATACTTTGCTCTTACACTCTCTTCTTGCAACTTTTCAATCTTTATCCTTTCAAGCCCTCCGAAGTGGACACGCTCTCGCCAGTGTCTCCACTTTCTGAACAGACCACTTAATCTCGCAATAACGAGATAGTGGTCCGTGTCGACAGTGGGACCCCTGTAGGCTCTTGTATCCAGAATTTTACTTCGGAGGCGACCTCCTAATAAATTTTAGTTTTGAAAAAGATCTTTTTGCAGCACAGTTAGTAATCATTAATATTAAAAAAATACGTACGTTATGCGTTGTACGTTGTGTGTGTATATACGTTGTCCGTGTGGTGACGGACTAAGAATACAGGTGTCACCACCCCATTCTTTCCCGAGGGTGTTGTTCGAGGCGACTAAGGGAAGTGGGCAATTATCATCTATTGCATAACTGGTGGTAGGGCTGGGTACCAAGTGAGAGTACTCACTTGGTATCAGGCCCGAGCGGGTTGGTACCACCATCTCCCGTGTGACCGGCCATGAAGCACATCGTTGCGTTTTGGCTGTAGCAGGAGATAGCCGTTTATATTTCATTTGATATCTGTGAAATGAATTGGTGAGCAGCGGCTTGACAATACTCTCAGTATAGTCGAGTCCATGGGCGACGGTTACCATTTACCATCAGATGGACCGTGGCTCGTATGCCACTACATGCAATAATAAAAAAACGTACGGCGCATAGCCTTACGAATTTTTTAACATTAACGACGTTTGGAAATTCTGATTTTAATTTATCATCGTGTAAATTTCTATATAATTCTGCATGAGTTAGGTTACTTCTTGAGGTTTTTTATAGCATATGAATGAAACACGCGGATTTTGGAATTGCTTATTAACTTTCGTGTGTTCGTTTTTTTTTTCGCTCGTCTCTGGTCCCCCTAGACGGGATGCCCTAAGCAATTGCTTATATTGCTTATCGGCTAATCTAGGACTGGCTGCACGCACGAAAAAGTCCCACGGTCGGAAAAATGTATGTCGAATGATGCATTGTTTGTGAAATTAAGAAAACGTATATGACGTTATCACGTAAAATTATCGCCCGTAAACTGACTTTACAGACACCATATAGTTTTTTTTCGATATACCGAAACTGATATTAATATTAAAAAAAATATCGATACGATATATTATTATATCGATACTTTTTGGTTCTTCTTGCATCCCTAGACGGTTGTACAGCCGACTGTCGGAACGTCTATAGCAATGTCGGAATGGGTGAGCCGGCCTAATTATGGTCGGAACCAGCCAAATCGGAACGTCTATTAGTAGCTTAATACTAGTCCGTTACCACACGGAAATAATTGCTCAAATATTATTAAGGTGGTAGAGCCTTACTTGTACCAGCATGAAACACCGGCGGAGTAAGTACCACCCTCTCTTAGAAGATTAAAGCGAAACAATGGTGGGTAATCTGTTTCATAGTGTGAGTGAGAGCGCTGGAGGACCAACCTCCATTCTCTCCTTATAGAGATTTGTTAGAGTATATCTTTCCTCTCCACATCTCCTTTCCTTGGAGTTGGCGACATGCGTGTGAAGCCTGAAGCATGTTGATGCTTCATAGGCTGCGGTAATCGCTTACCATCAGGTGGCTTATTTGCCACCCACGTAATATAAAGTATACAGGAGCAGAGATGGCGCCTGTGTGCTTTCGATTTACAGTGTATCCACACAACAAACTCATATACATACATATTTTGATCTGTATTTTAGCATTTGACATGCTCAGCTACTTTAAAGAACATATCATTTGTGAAAATGTTGAAAAAGATAATTAAACAAGCTACTGCGTAGCAGTCTAGAGCACTTCCCCGGATCGGAAAGGACGCAGGTTCGAATTCCGCTCGCAGTAAAATGATCTTTTTTCACATTTTCACAAATTATTTGTTTTGTTTTTATTTTATATACCTACATTTACTTCGTACTGTATCTTATTTTATTTTAGACCACAATAATTTTGACCTCCACAGTTCAACTAGTGGGACCGCGGAAGTACATAACAAGAACAAAATTAATCACTCAATTTAGTCAGGATTCTGAAAAACCTGTATTGACAGTCAGTATTCGCAGACAGGTTTTATGTATTGGAACAAAGCATCGCGCCTGTATTCCCCGAAGGGATAGACAGAGGTGTATTAAACACCCACGGTTCGCCAGCTATGTTTATGTCCCATGTAATAGGGGGCGAGCCTATTGCCGTCTACCGGACACATTTTCAAACTCCGGGCTGCTACTGAGAATTTTTCTTTTTACTAAAAAGCTCAATAGCACCACCCGACCCTAGGATCGAACCCTAGACCTCATGATCGTATATTGGGTGTAGGTATTTGATGCCTCACGTTGAACAGTCAATATTTTAAAGAATTTTATTGTTTTTGTCTTAAAACTTACCAAGGTCCAAACCACATTGATGTTTTTGCAATGGCATCGTTGCTGAATATCTGTATCTACGAACTATAGAATACCGGCGAAGCTTTTTGTATGATTTGTTTAATCATTAATATTCAAAATATATTGTGTTTTTAGCCATTAACCCTTGATTATATTCATCAATTTAATCAAAGAGCATATAATTTAATATTTAAACTTGCTTAATGACGGTTTCTGGCAAAGAGCATATAACACTACGTTTAGTTTCTGGTTATACGCACATACGTCATTTGCGTCAAAGAGTAGAATAGAGCTCAAAGTTCAATGTATATTATACGTATTACTCCATTGAGCTCTAATAAGGAGGAGGCACCCTAATCTTCATATACCTACCTAGTAAAAGTGACTTACTTCGGCTGTCGTCCGCCATCTTAATAGTTACGATGACAGCGTAATTTGGGTGTGTTCCGATATACACTACGAGCACTGTAAGGTGTGATGTCAATTTTGTATACTGTGAAGTCGTTCCTTTATAGTTAGCTATACTGGTTACTGTTTATAACGCAATGCAGTCCAGTATACTGATCTGTCATTACTTTTATTTCATACAAAGTATTGGTTTTGCACTGCAATAAACATAATTTCTTTACATTTGCCATGTTTGGGTATCTTTGATTTACAATATTCAATAATAATAATAATATTCCACAGTGCAAGTTGTTATATTTATGGAAGCTGTTGATCACGTGATATCGCAGTGCTCGCAGTGTATATCGGAACAAAGCCTTAATCTGTTGTATGTCAGCTGTCAATTAGGGATGCAGGAAGAACTAACAACTCGATATATCGATGTTTTAAAAAATATTATTATATTAAATATCCTTTATTTTAAAAATATTTAATTTGAGCTATTTAGGTTACAACCTAGCATCCCCCACTAATTATTTGTGATTTTTATTCGTCACAAATTTTCATATAGTAGGAAGAAGCCGTCCATTTATTAATTTTGTGTGCTCGGAATGAAGTGGTGAGCAGTGGCTTAGCATAATACCATTAAATAAATTATTTTTATTAAAGTACAAATTATAATTTGTGAATAAGGAAAAAGAGTATTTTAGTACAGGCGGGAATCGAACCTGCGTCCCTTCCTATCCGGGGAAGTGCTCTAAGTATCAAATTATAATTTGTACTTTAAGAGTAGCTGAGCATGTGAAGTGCTAAAATATATATCAAAAATATTTATATTAATTTATCGAAATGATTAATCATTTGATTTTTTTTTATTGCCAACTGTGGCAGACGAGCAAACGGCCCACCTGATGGTAAGTGGTAACCGTCGCTCATGGACTTTGGCAACACCAGGGGTACAGCCAAGCCGCCGCCTACGGTGAGTAAAGTGCTCTTCTCAAACCTCGTTTAAAGAGGGACATGTCGTAGCGCTGGGGGAACACCGCAGCAGGAAGATCATTCCAGAGCCTACACGCACGTGGTAGAAAAGAGCGCTGGAAACGAACCATCTTGGATGAGATCGTTTCCAGGTGGTGTGGATGAACCCTACTACGATGTCTCGTGGTCCGGTGGTAAAAAGGGTATGTTGGTACCACCTCAAACAGTTCCTCAGAGCACTCTCCATTGAAGAGTCGAAAAAGCACACAAAGAGACCCAAAGTCTCTCCACCGTCCCAGCGACTCCAGTTCATCCGTGAGATTGGGATCGTCGACGATTCGAACAGCACGCCTTTGCAGGGAGTCAAGTGGGTCGAGTTGGTATTTTGGTGCGCCTGTCCTGAGATGTGAGCAGTACTCCACGTGCGGCCGGACTTGTGCCTTATAAAGTGCAAGTCTCTGCCTCGGTGTGAAGTACTGCTTGGCTCTGTTCAGGACGCCCAGTTTTTTGCTTGCCAATTTGGCTTTGTCCTCCAAATGACTCCCGAATTGGACATTGCTTGAAATATCGATGCCGAGGATCCCAATACTATCGGAGATTGGGATAGTTACTCCTTGGAACTGTGGCGCCACGACAAATGCACCCTTCTTTGCAGTGAAAGCGCAAACCTGTGTCTTCGTAGGGTTGAATTGAACCAAGTTCTCTTCTCCCTATTCCGAGGTCCGCCCTAGAGAGCTCTCGATTTCAGACACAAGTTGTGCCCGTATCTCCTCCAGCATATTCCGAGGAACTTTCTGATGGCCGGCATATCGCGCACACCCGTACTGTCATCCACATAGCAACGCATATTCTCTATCGAGAGCATGTCATTGATGTGCAGGATGAACAGCGTCGGGGAGAGCACCAAGCCTTGTGGTACGCCAGCATTAACCTCCATGGTATCGGAGCAGCAGCCGTCTACTATGACTTTGATGCTCCGACCCCGCAGGAAGTTGGCGATCCATTTGCAGAGTCCCTCGGGGATTCCACAAGATGGTAGATTTGACAGAAGGGTCCTATGCCAGACCCTATCGAACGCCTTCGTGATGTCCAGGCTAACTGCTAGCGCCTCACCCCCACTCTCCAAGGCCTCAGCCCAACGTTGTGTAAGATACACAAAAAGATCACCAGCGGACTGATCGTGATGGAAGCCATATTGGCGGTCACTGATCAGCTGGCGATCCTCTAGGTACTGCAGGAGCCGGCGGTTAATAACCTTCTCCAAGACCTTAGATAGTAGAGATGTCATCGCAATCGGCCTGTAATTCGACGGGTCCGACCGGTCACCTCTTTTGGGAATCGGGTGAACATGGGCTACCTTCCACGAAGCTGGAACCCTGCCGGTACTGCATGAGAGACTGTACAAGCGCGTAGGACGGGGGTCAACTTAGGGGCGCACGTTCGAAGATGCCATCCAAATCCAAGCAGGGATGCCATCCGGCCTATTCGACTTATGGACGTCCAGCAGCCGCAGCTCCCGCCAGACCGCACGCTGCGTGATGCGGATTTCAGGCAGTGAGCTTTCACACTGTGTGATGGTATGTGGTGCGGCCGCTCCGGCGTCCAAAGTTGAATTGGAGGCAAAGAGTTGGCCCAGTAGGTCGGCTTTCTCCTTTGCGCTATGGGCCATATTGCCATCCTGTTTCTGCAGTGGAGGAAGATTAGACTGGCAGAAGTTGCCCTGTACTACCTTGGCAAGCGACCAGAAAGCACGACTCCCAGTGGGATATCTCTCAAGCCGCCTCGCCAATTCTGGCAACGTGTTCTGCCTTGGCTTCGGCAATGGCCCTCTTGTTGGACATGGAAGCAGCATTAAATTTTCGCTTCTCCTCTTTGGTGTTCGGATCCCGACTATTCCTGACCCTATTCCAGGCCAGGCATGCGGACTGTTTCTGGCGTGCAGCCTCCCTACAGGCTTTGTTGAACCAGGGGCGGCTGCGACCGCCGACCGGTATTTTGGTGTTGGGGACGAATGACTTCATCCCCATGAGCACCGCTTCCGTGACGCAGTCCGCACAGATGTCAGGGTCCTTAGAGGAGAAGCATAGCTGCTTCCAAGGGTAGGATGCGAACAACTCGCCAAGTCCATCCCAATCTGCTGACTTGTATTGCCAGACTCTGCGAGACCCAGAGGCAAAAAAGCGACTAAGGCTCGCAATGGGGGCTGTGCTATGAACTAGGCAGTGGTCAGACGATCCCAGAGGAGCATCAACCACCACCCGGTATCCGTGTGCAATTGTGGTCAGCAGAAGGTCCAACAAGGAGGACTCATGATTCTCAATATCTGGGACACGGGTAGGTTGTGTGATCAGTTGTGAGAGACCATAGGCCGATGCCATATTGAAGAGCTGCCGACCCGTGAGGTCAGGGGTGGGCAGAGGTGTATTACACACCCACCCACGATTCGCCAGCTATATTATAACTTTCTTAATGCGTGCTTATATAATTATGACATGTGTATAACAACGGAAATGGACATAAATCATCATCAGCAGGCCCTAGATATCATCTAGGACCGAAATACTTGAAACGAATCAAACGATTCCAAAGTTGATGGAATTGTGGCTCCATTACTAGATCATGAATATCATCTAGGGCTATCATGGTATTATTCAAGATAATTCAAACTAGCCTTAAATCGATCTGTTGCGACGTTTAATTAATGAGTATCTATGACCACCTTCTAGCTCCATTATCAGACCCTGGAGTATACAGGGTCTGATCTAGAGACAAAGTACTCGTCAAGACGAATCAAACGAGTATAAGCTCGATGGGGATGCGTTGTTTTATTACAGAGTTACTGTGGCCACCTTCCAGCTTCATCATCAGACCCTGGGTACCATCTAGAGATAAAGTACTCATCAAGAGTAACCATGCAAGCCCCAAATCGATGGGGTTATGTCGTTTTGTATCGGAGTTCTTATAGCCACTTTTTAGATTCGTCATCAGACCCTGGAAACCATCTAAAGACAAATTACTCGTCAAGACGAATCAAACGAGTCTAAACTCGATAGGGTTGCGCCGTTGCATTATAGAGTTCCTATGTCCACCTTCCAGCTCCATCGTCAGACCAGCTCTATGTCATCATAATATTGTATTGTCACGTCAAAGCATCGCCACGCTAACACCCGGTTTTACCCTCCCTCCGCATTAATGTTTCACATGTTTCACAGGAAGGCGCAGCATAGGACGGCCTCCCGCCAGAAGGACTGATGACCTGGTCAAAACCGCAAGGCACCCTTGGATGTAGTCACTAGAGCGTCGGTGTGAAATATCTGTAGACAATCCTATGACTCTCCATTATGACGGAAGAAGGCCTCGCGGTCATGTTTTAGTCGGTATTGTCGCTCATGAACTCGACACAAGAATCGAGCCTGTATGACGTCAAGTCCGACACCCCCTGGATCCTGTTGGTACCCCAGTGACGTGCGTAAACCTGCATTTTGGACCGTGTAACAAAAAAGAAGGACCGCTTATTGTCGTGTTCTCTTAGGGAGACCTATTATGTACTGCAGTGGACGTCGAATGACTGATGGATGGAATAAAATTATTATGATATACTTGTTTTTAGTTATCTTAATACCTCACTTTCAAATCTTTTTCTCCTGATGTTATCACATCACAAACTTATATAGGTATGTTTGGACTTAGAATGAACGTCTATACCCAGGATTAAATTATTATTTATTTCTTTATGCTTTTTACAACCCAAATCTATTCAATAGAGCGTTATACCCTTAATTTTCTATTTGTTTAAAAAGAAGGCATGCCTGATTGATCTATCAACCACTGGCTCATATGACTAAATGGATTGGGTTGCAATTTGACACACATATATATATAATTATAGATAGATAAAGATTTACGCAATTAAAAAAAATCTTTGTCCACCCAAAAATTTATAAATCGCTTGAAGGACTGAAGTGTAAATAAATATTCACGGACATTTTCACACACGTGACGTTAGGTTAACGCTTGTGCTATGGGTACCAGATTACGGATATAATACATATATTACTTTTTTTTTTGTAAATACATACATATAATAGATAGAAAACACCCAGACGCAGTACAAATATCTGTGTGCGTCACAAAAATAATTGTCCTGAGTGGGAATCGAACCCATGACCTCGTGCACGGAAGTCGGTTACACTACCGACTACGTCACGAGGCCCGTCAATTTTTGAATTTCAGATTTGGCTCGGTAAATTTGTAGTCATTTCATCTCCCCCTTATTAGAGCTCAATGTATTACTCTTACTCCAAAGAGTAAAATAATATGTATCTTTGGACAACGTAGTGGTTATATTCTCTTTGCTTTGGACTTAGTTAAAGGATAGTAATTTATATCGGCTTTGGACGATGTATGGTCATGGAAGTTGTATGTATATACTTATTACTTCCATGAGTAAATCATGAGATAGACATTTTAATTTTTGATGTGAAACATCTAATGCGGAGGGAGGGTAAAATCGGCTGTTAGCGTGGCGACGCTTTTATTTTACTTGTCCCGTTCAAATTTTACAAGTTAGATTTGACACACTTCCCCGTCTCCCATTGAGCTGAAATTTTACACGCATCTGTATATCGCATGAAAATGCAATATTATGATGACATGGAGCTGATCTAATGATGGAGTTGGAAGTTACTCGTTGGTAGGAACTCTATAATGAAACGGCGCAACCCCATCGAATTTGGGTTCGTATGATTAGTCTTGACGAGTATTTTGCCTCTAGATGGTATCCAGGGGCTGATGATGAAGCTGGAAAGTGGCCACAGTAACTCTATAATGAAACGACGCAACCCCATTGAGTTTTGACACTTTTGATTCGTCTTGATGAGTACTTTGTCTTTAGATGGTATCGAGAGTCTGATGATGGACTTGGAAGGTGGCCATGCGGAACTCTGTAATTTGGTGGTCACAGTAACTCTGTAATGAAAAGACGCAACCCCATCGAGTTTGGAATCGTTTGATTCGTCTTGACGAGTACTTTGTCAAGTTATGATAATTTTATTTCTACAAAATAATTTAGATGTTTTCACATCTGGTAGACGTCCCGCGACGTCTAGTTTTTATTAATCTCAATCAAAGAATTCATATTTTCTAAAATAAGTTTGCCCACAGAGATCGAACGCTTTTGGATTCGTAGATACAGCACAACTATTTGCTATTTTATAGAAGTATTAACCTATTGTTAATGATCTTATCTTTTTTCTTAGAATTTTAAATTACGCAGGTTCGAATCCCGCTCGAACTAAACTTCTCTTTTTCCACTTTCACAAATAATTTGTTCTTTAAAGTAGCTGAGCATGTTAAGTTCTAAAATACAGTTCAAAATGTATAAAAAATGGCTCGATCATATATTATGAATTTTAATTGAGAATTAAACTTACTACATTGGATTAATGCATGTAAATGCATCCGATAGGTGGCATGGGTCGTAAAGACAAATGTGATGTAGAGATTGGGAATGGCCGTCGGTCAGTGCGATGGCTTAGCGGTCTAAAGCACTTCCCCGGGTTGGAAGGGACGCATGTTCGAATCCCGCCCGCACTTAACTTCTCTTTTCCTACATTCACAAATAATTTATTCTTTAAAGTAGCTGAGCATATCAAGTGCTAAATTACAGTTCATAGTCTCGATACTATTTCGGAAACCTGACTCTCTCTGACTTCTCGTGCGCTTAACTAATTATGTGTTGATCCCAAATTTTTTATTGTGTGCAATTTCTGTCGGACGTAACGAAGCAAAAGCGGTGAGCAATCATCGTAGCATGTGGAAACCTGTTATCTCCAATGAATTTGTTTGAAATTCGTTGGTTATCTCTGCGTATTTCTTTACGAAACAGGCGTGTATGCAAGAAGCATGTATGTCATAGAGCACCTAAGATGTATGTATAGTATAAGAAAAAAGAAATAAATTATATTCCACTTAAATATTTATTGCATTTTTATAACATGTGCACTTAGAATAGTTTTCTGTAAATTGTATAATCTTAGACTAAAAATTGCAAAATTGAGCATTTGTTTAATATTGTGGTTTCAAACCACAAATCAATTAAAAGTCATTAACAGCGCGACTGCTAACTATAATAAGACGTTATCATACACCTACTTTGAGATGTAGTAGGTATAGGTACTTACAGGTTAAAATAAGATGGACGACGTCAGCAATATGAGAAAATCACTAAATAAACTGAGCGGTAGTTCATTCTCTTTAACATATTATATCTTTATAGTTCAATTCTCTCTGCCTACCCCGGAAGGGAGATGGCGTGATGATAAGTTAGTAGTTTACAATTAAGTATTTCTAGGCTTATATTTTCATTAACATCAACAGTTTAAGTTTATATGTTTTGGCATAAAAGTATACAGATATATTTAGGTACAGGAGATACAATTAAATATGCACCTGGATATTGTATACAGTTATTCAAGTTATGTTCTTCGGATGGGTGTGTTTCCAAATGTTGGACTGAAGGGCGTCGCGTTGAAACCAAAGTTATTATTGTGTGTAGCAACTGCGTCGGGCTACAACAAATAATTAGAAAAATAACATTGTGTGCAGTACCACGCGATAGAAATTAAACCTTCAGAAAGAAAAACCTTAAGTTAATAGGGTCTATCTCACTCTCTCGCAGGATAAATCCTAAAGATATATTTATCTGTCTTCTTCTTTTTTTTTTTTTTTTTTCATCGAGTTTCAAATCACGACGGTTCTAAAGAAGTTAGCACTGAGAACTACACTGTTGTGTAGTTGATATTGAATTGCATAATAGCACTTATCTTAAGCACATCATGTCAGTTTTGTATGCTTTATGAGCTACGAAAAACTTCAAACACAGATGGAATGCAACAAAGTCAAGTCATTTCGCATAGCCCGCAGTCCTAGCGTGACTACATAACCACTGAAGGAATGTAATATGGTTCCGGCTGTCCGCCAATATAGGCGGAGAGACGGAACACCACGGGTTTATTTAGTGGGTGAGGGCCCCACACTACCCTGTTCGTTGCTCCGAACGACGGGGTGTGCGGTTAGGAAAATTTTTTCCCGCCTTAACAAAAAAAATAGAATTTATTATGTGGTCATACGACCACATAACAGATACTAAAATAAATTAATGTTACAATATAAAGATAGTAGTGTGAGTGGCATTCGAAGCCACGATTTGTGGAAATCCCTTTATAATAAATAATCAATTTTTATTTCACATCTCTACCGTCTGTTAGAAGTGGCCTAGTCTATCTGTGGGACATATTTTTTAGTTAATCATTTAATGACTTACTCCACCAGAAATATCTTGCAGGGAAGCCTCATCTGCGGAGGGAACGTAGTCATTCATGAACTGCGGCAAGTCCTCTATTCCTATGAGATCGGAGTCGTTAGATGTATCACTGAAATATTATTAGATATTGATTAGATCTTCTCATACGTACGTAAAGTCCAAATAATGGGCCCATATACACTTTAACCGTTAAGCCAATAGTAAATCCACTCCAGAATATATACACTAACCGGCAATAAATATTGCACATCGACTTTTGGAAGAAGACAATCGGCTAATTTCGGCTTCGTAGAGCGTTATCTCTATCGCACGAAACACTAACAGTCCGGTATCTATTAGGAGCTGTTAAAACAATTATGACGTTTGGTATAATTGAATAAAATACACAATTTTTTTCTATAAGTGCTTTAGGTTGTAGAAATATAAAATAATAAAACCTGTTTATATAATTTTTACGTTTTTTTTAAGAGACAGAAGTAGTATATAATATATATACATAATAAACACCATTATACCTATTATTAAAATGACATATTCTAATAAAAAATTTTAATCACAAAGTGAAAAATGTGAAATCGAAAATAACAGTCACGAGCAGGATTTGAACCTGCATCTCCTGGATACCGTCCAGATGCTTTGCCAATTCAGCCATCGTAACACTTGCTCCTGACTGCTAATTTCGATAACACATTCATACTTAACGTCTTTGGGTGACGCCTGCGCCATCTGTCGGAAGTATTTTCATACATTATACCGACCAGGTAAACTTAATTTTACAATTAAGATTTTTACCTAATAATGACGCAAACCCTATAAATATTTAGATATTTTTATATATATTTTTAGCACTTGACATGCCCAGAACTATACATTAAATACAAAGTGAAAAATGTGAAATCGAAAATAACAGTCACGAGCAGGATTTGAACCTGCATCTCCTGGATACCGTCCAGATGCTTTGCCAATTCAGCCATCGTAACACTTGCTCCTGACATTTGATTGCATGATCGCAAACCTTTTTCCATTATTCAGGCCCGGTCATGTTTAATTTTACTGTCAATATTTTTTTTACTGTAGTTAAATTCATAACCATGTTTCTAGCTGCTACATAAACTTTCAGTTGAGACCATATATTTTCAATTGGATTAAAATCCGGATGATATGGTGACAATCGCAACACAGTGTGCCCATGTTCGGCAAGTATCTTGTCCACGGAAAACTCTGTAAACCTCTTCTTGCTCTGACATATACATATCGTAAATCTGAAGTTTCGTCAATTTTGGGTCAACTGGAATTTCATGTCTATTTAATCAGTTGATCATTTCCTGTTTAATAGTTTTTGATTTGGGGGGTCTTTCAACAAATTTGTTGTGATAGGGTGCGTTGTCTATAACTAGAACAGAATCACTAGGTATATTGGAGATGAATTGATTAACCAGCCATTTCTCGTAGTTCTCGTTATCGTGACGGGCGGGGGCGGTCTTCTTGGAACGAATCCGTGAAACAGCCACCTCCCATTTCCGACAACGTGACGGGCGACACATTAACGTCGGCCCCCCTGTCACTCCCGTTAGTGTGGCCTGAGCATATTAAATACCTAAATAAGATGTTATAATGTCCTATTTTTTTCCTATACCGTATACCTACTCTATGGAAAACCGTTTCTTGACAAAATGACAATTAGTTGAATAATTAGTAGGTCCTTGAGTAGTATTAGCCCAGAGCCCCACAAATTTATGATCCGCCCCTGTTTCGACAGATGTCCAGTTTACTGATTTCAAGCTATGTTAGTGAAACCAATTCTACGTTGGATACCCTCTTTCTGGGGACTAACCTTCAGAAAAACCCCATACATAGGTCACAATATCTCGTTATGTGATTGTTTTAGTAGCCATATATTGGCACCATAGCTAGAACTCATTAGTTAAAAACCACTTAATCGATCCAAATATGTATTTAGTTTGTAGTTTGACCCAAAGATAATGTTTGTTCTGTGTCAATTTTTTTTTGTAATTTTTTACATTTAACATACTCAGCTATTTTGCTGGGTCTTTAAGACTAAATATAAAATGGAGATTGGTTGCAGGTAGGCTTAACATAGTTTAGTTATCAGAAGCATAGCCCGTGATAAGCAAAGAAACAAGTTCAAATCCCGATTGTAGATAAAATCTCTTTAGAGTGAGTTTCTCTTCAGGGAGTAGCTCTCACTAAAAATTGTACTAGTGAAGTGATCATTTCTCCAGTCTCTTGTATAATGGTCAGCTAGTCATGAGGCTAAATGACTCCATACAACGGGCTATAGGACTTGTGTACTTAGTACTTAGCACAATAATTTTTTTGTATGTTTTTTTGTTTACGTGTGGGGCCGGCTTTAGAATTGTCCCACCCCTCTCTACCCACGGGAGTCGTAAGAGCCGACTGAGGGAATACCGGGGGTGTGGGCAGCAGCACTCCCTCGAGTATTAACAACATCCACTGCGATCGCCAACCCGCCTGCCAAGCGTGGCGATTACGGCATTATCCCCCATGACGGGACCGCTCGTTGTGGCGTTCTCTTGGGGAGGCCTATGTCCAGCAGTGGACGTTAAAAGGCTGATGAATGGAATGAAAAATGTTTTTTTGTGTATCTACTTATAAATAAAATTCATACTTCAAGAACAAGTACCATATCCATTTGGTTGGATATTTACCGATGTTCCATTCAAATTTGTAACATACCTAATCGTATCAAAGTCAGGTGCCTTTATGGTCTCGTTCCATATGGGGTTGGAGCCCTCGACAGCGTGCTTATTGGTGCCGGGAGCGGCGATACCGGCGCGGTTCAGACCAGAATCCACTGACCCGTATCTCGTCATCGACAGAGCTTCTAAACGGCGGTTTAGACTGCAAATAACGATAAAATAGTTAGCCCACCCCATTGCATGCTTCGTTAATCTCTTAAAATATTTTTTTTTTACATTAAGTGGTCTAGTTAATTCGAATTAATAGCACATCATAGTATTAGCACCTTTGCATTTTATTACTACAAAAGTAGGTCCCACCTGACTGTAATTTTGAGGTGTAGGTATGTGAGGGATGATAGAGAGGGAATGTGGAAGTGGTAGGTCGGTATGCTTGTTTCCCACCACACGTAGTATAAAACATAGTGAAATGTTTTCTAAATGCAATATGTCCTGAAACAAATATATGCGGACAGCGTTATATCTAATATATAAAATTCTCGTTGTCACAGTGTTTGTCGCCGTTCTCCTCCGAAACGGCTTGACCGATCCTTTTGAATTTTTGTGTGTACCTATATTCAGTAGGTCTGAGAATAGGATGTAAACTATTTTTTCATACCCCTAAGTGATAAGGGTGCTCCACCACAAATTTTATTTTTATTTTGTGGATTAAATATTTTTTTTATGCGAAGCATAAAAAAGATACATACAACCCTAAATTTTCACTCTTCTACAGCCAACGTAGAAATAATTTATATGGCAAAACAAGTTTTGCTGGGTTAGCTAGAATTTCATATTATTTAGAGATACTAAAGACGCAGCTACTCACGTCCTCGTCCTGATGATGCAGGTGAGCAGTAATACGAAGCACAAGAAGGCGAGCACGATGGTGAGACCCACGAGAACAAACACGATTATCTGTGCGTTGTCCACGTTCACCTCAGGGCTCGGCCCGAAATCTTCCAGCGTCACCAGCTGTGTGCTCAAGGTCTGTTGGATTGTCCGCAGCAGTATTATGTCACTGCGTAGCCTGAAAAATAAATGTATAGTTCTTATTATTACCGACCAAGCAAAAGTTGCTTAATCTTGCTGATTGTTCGAACTGCAAGTGCACAACTAAGCAACTATCTACCTTTTAGGATCCAGCCTAAAAACATTATTATCTACAGCAATTTTTTAAGAGCTTCCGATAGCTTGGTGGTGGTCATAATTTGTATTTAAGTACTAGTGCATGCTGTGATTTCCTGTAAGTAACAAGGCGTTTAGCTCTATTTATTATTCATGTATTTTTTTTAATTTAAACATTGTACTTGTTGTTGGAAATCCTAATAAATAAATAAAAATAAAGTAAAATAATCACCCTTCTATTACTTCAGCGGGGACAGGCGCGTTGTCTCTGATGAAATGTGCCGTCACTATCGTCAAGTAGTCAAGAGCTACACTATCTGGACCGCTCGCTGGGACCACCTGGTCGATGTTGCACGTCATGCCGAATCCAACTGAGAACGTTTGCGCTATCTGTAAGTAGAACTATGTTAACATTTAAAGTACAAATTATAATTTGTGAATAAGGAAAAAGAGTATTTTAGTACAGGCGGGAATCGAACCTGCGTCCTTTTCTATCCGGGGAAGTGCTCTAATCCACTGAGCTACAGTACTATCTTTTAGACATACCCAATCTCCTTATCACATTTGTCTTAACGACCAACGCCCTCTATCAGAACGCATTTACATGCATTAATCCAATATAGTAAGTTTAATTTTGCAATTAAAATTCATACTATTTGACGGCCTGATTTTTTAAACATTTTGATCTATATTTTAGCACTTGACATGCTCAGCTACTCTTAAAGTACAAATTATAATTTGTTAATAAGGAAAAAGAGTATTTTAGTACAGGCGGGAATCGAACCTGCGAAAATGAATGAAATTTGGCTCATAGATAATTTATTATCTGGATTAACATTACGGATTATCAAAAAATTACAAGACATATCCACTCAAAATTTGGTACAGAAGTCTCTAGCTTAATTTGCTTGCGGTGGAGCCGTAAGTAGAAGCTAGTTAATTGTACTTTTCTTATCTTGGTTTCATATTCAACTCTTATACGCTATGAAACAGGCTACGCTTGGAATTTTACCACGACACATATGTCGCATTAAGGAGATTCATAGGAGAATGGGAGTAGTTGACTGAAGTGGCATTGGGGAGGCCACATCGCTCAGCAAACCGATGACCGTGGGGAAATTAGGTTCGCACATAGTATCGCCATCAAACATGGTGATTGTCGTAAATGAGTGGTAGATACAGTTAGTTAATTTACTTACAAATGCCACATTGTCGACAATCTGCTGTAGCGTATTTCTGAACGTAAAATCCACTCTGTTTAGGGATGATATGAGGTATATCTTGACATCAGCACGATCTGTTGCGTTACCTGTTTATAAAGCCATATTATCATCTACCAATGTAAATGTGAAAGGAGAAAGAAGAAAGGAAGAAGGAAAAAAGAGATTTTTTGTACGAGCGGGAATCGAACACGCGTCTTTTCAAATCCGGGGAAGTGCTCTAAGCCACTGAGCTATCGTACAGACCTATTCAGTCATCCCAATTTCCTCATCACATTTGTCTTTACGACCAACGCCATCCATCCATCCATCAGCCTTTCGACGTCCACTGCTGGACATAGGCCTCCCCAAGAGAACGCCACAACATGTGTTTCGTTCATATGGGGGATAGTGCCGTAATCGCCACGCTTGGCAGGCGGGTCAGCGATCGCAGTGGATGTTGTTAATACTCGAGGAAGTGCTGCTGCCCACTCCCCCGGTATTTCCTCAGTCGGCTGTTACGACTCCCATGGGTGGAGAGGGGTGGGACAATTCTAAGGCCGGCCGCACACGGCAAACCAACGCCATCCCCCCTCGTACAAAAAATCTCTTTTTCTTTATTCACAAATACTTTATACTAGTTTGTTTTGATAATACTAGTTTTTTTTCCCCGAAGGTAGTTTGTTTATACTTTTTCACGCCGTAACTGCTACCGATAATGATGTTAATACAGATAAAGACATAGGCTAGTTCTTGTTTTTTTTTTTATACTATGTGTGTGATAAACAAGCATACGGCCTACCTGATGGTAAGCGGTTACCGTAGCCTATAGACGATAGCATCACTCGCGCGTCGCCATCTCTAAGGAAAGGGATAGGAGGTGGATAGGGTGGATAATAAGGAGAGGATAGGTTATACTAAGGGGAGGATAGTAAGGGTATTAAGGAGAGGATAGGGGCAGGGTTTGGGCCTCCGACGATCTCACTCATCGTACGAAACACAACGGTAAGATTAACTGCCATTGTTACACGCTGGTCTTTTGTGAGAGGGTGGTACTTCCCCGATCGAGCCGGCCCATTCATACTGGGATAAGCAAGAGTCTACCACTAGAAGACTAAATGGAGGCTTCCTGTGAGGGTTCCTGCTATTTTTATACAGACAATATTTATGCGCCAGATGATATATGTATATACTCATATTAAAACTAGGGGCTGGTTTCAGCATAACTATTTTTTTTATTGTTTTTTAAAGACGATACCCAGCACTAAGAAATATTTCTTGTATCGCGGGGGACTTTACATATTTATGTACAATTTCCAGTACGCCCAGATTCAGAACAACCATATTTTGTGAATCATACAAAGAGTTGTCCTGCGTGGGAATCGAACCCACAACACTTGGATTTGTGCAGTCAAATAATATATATATATATATATATACATATTATATTAATAACATAAATTAGTAGTACTCCTAGGTATATATATATATTACAAGTTTTTTTTTTAAATTTGTTTCTATTTTAATCATGTTGCATTGGAATGAAAGTTCTGTCTACAAATAATTATCATGTCACAGGAACCGTCCATCTTTTCAGTGAGTATGAAAATATGTAAGTCTTACTTTCCGGACTATGTGTAAAATTTAATCGTGCTAAATTTTATGACGATCACACTTGCAATTATAAAATTTAGAAGAATGGATCAGCTTGTGCCCTCGACATATTATATTATAAAGGATTCGATTGTAGGGTTTTTTAAAAAGACCAAACACTCGCTAGTTGGCGGAGCCTGTTTGATGAAACTTAGAACAGGACCTGTTTGTATGGAGTTTGCATGTCTAATAATGGCGGTTATTGCTATTGCATTCCCTCGGTGCGCTTTCTCTTTCTGACTGCTGTCAAGTGTCAACACAACATGTCTTATTTTTTTATTGCATAAGGTGGCATAGGCTTCAAGAATAAAATATCGATGTATCGATATATATTATATTAGATGTTTTTTGTCCAATATATTGATATTTTATTATTTAGATTTATCGGTGTATCGACATAAAATTTTAAGTATCGAAAACGTATCAAATTTGTATATTTCTAATTAGACCATTCATTGAAAACTATGGTTTCCATACAATTTGTTACCTGTAATTTGGTAAATTTAAATTTTCTCGCAATCAATTCTCAGGCAAACAAAACACAACACTTACAATTTGACAGAGGCCATCTAGCTGATAGCGCCATCTGCGCTAAGCTACCCATGGATCCCCATTTCAGCATTGTAAAACAGGCCCTAATACATTGCTCTTGTATTAAGCTTATTTTTTATACAGAATTAACGTAATCTAAAATATTTTAAAA
Organism: Leucoma salicis; assembly: GCA_948253155.1. Taxonomy (NCBI): domain Eukaryota; kingdom Metazoa; phylum Arthropoda; class Insecta; order Lepidoptera; family Erebidae; genus Leucoma; species Leucoma salicis. The sequence goes on along the minus strand of OX411814.1, from coordinate 23,082,675 downwards.
AAGTTGTTTTTATTTTGTTTAGGTCCGCATTTAAGATGGTCCTAATACAATGTTATATTGTATTAGGAACATCTCCAATAAACAACGTCATGTAATGTGGAGGGAAAGGATGACCTCTAGGTCACCTAGGTGACCTAGAGGTCATCCTTCCTTTGAAGATTTAAAATAATATTTTGTGGGTCGCTAAAAAAGTGGTAGGTATTACCTCTGTTAGGTTGGCATTTGTAACGTAATGACATAATTATTATATATAATAGAATGCCACGCAATTTAATAAAAATATATTGTTCGGAGTCCCGACTCTTAAAGTAGTGTCTTACATTCTCTTTGGGCGGAGCCAAACGAAGAAGACACATTCTCTCTGCCGAAGAGAGCTGCTTTAAACAGCCATGAAGAATTCATGTTTTTTTTTGTTGCGTATGGTGTCAGACGGGCCACGGCCCACCTGATGGTAAATGGTAACGTCGCTCTCGGACTTAACTATACCGAGAGTATCTTCAAGCCGCTGCTCAACATTTCATTTCACGTATATGAAATGAAAGAATAAACGGCTGTCTCCTGCTACAACCAAAATACACCGATGTGCTTCATGGCCGGTTACATGGGAGATGGTGGTACTAAATCGCTCGGGTCTGATAGCAAGTGAGTACTCCCATTTGGTACCCAACCCTACCACCAGTAATGCCATTGGTGGTAATTGCTTACTTTCGGAGAAGTCACCTCATACGACACCCGTGGAAAAGAATGGGGTGACACTTGTATTCTAAAGGCGAGAGCCGCGGGAAAGCGATCGCGATCAGGGACGGGCAACGGGCGCGTTCCTATGTGACAGGTTGCATACAAATTCGTATATTACAAAAAAATCCCGTCCCGGATCGCGCGGCTCCCGCCTCTGTGTGACGAGGCCTTTAGTCCGTCACCATACGGACGGATGTTTCGTTTACATGATATGTAGTCGAGCCTATCCCTACTCCTCTTGAGGGTAGTGGTAATACCTCACGAAGAGCTATGATGTAGCTAGCTCTTACCATCTGATAGGGCATTGCTCGTCTACTACAATTAAAAAGTGGTACTTACTTGGATCTGTAGCAACAATTTCAAATTCAAACATTCCATGCATGAATGCAGTGGGATTCATGTTTAGAATCAGTACTCCAGTGTCAGGATTGAGAACAAATGCTGTGTCCTTAACGGCTTCCAGTGAGGGGTCTACGAACATCGTGGAGCGATCGATTGTGTACGTGATTGGAGCTCCCTCGCTGTGTATTGCCTGGGATTGCATGAAAACTATTTGCATAAATTGTAGTGTTTTAATATAAATAAATAATAATAAATAAATATTCACGGACATTTCACACAACGTCCTCTGGTCCCAAACTAAGTTTAACGCTTGTGCTATGGTTACCAGATTACGGATATAATACATATAGGTACATATTACTTTTCTCTTGTAAATACATACATATAATAGATAGAAAACACCCAGACGCAGTACAAGTATCTGTGTTCATCACACAAATAATTGTTCTGAGTGGGAATCGAACCCACGACCTCGTGCACGGAAGTCGGTTACACTACCAACTGCGCCACGAGGCCCGTTATATAATTTTGAAAGGAACCAATTTTATGCATTTTTGTCAACATAAAGAATAAGAAAAACAAGAAGTTGTTAGACTACACAGACGGTCTTGATACCGACGCCAAGATTCCATAAAATCTTAAAAATGATTGGAAACTGTTCATTCTAGACTTATAAAGATTGACCAACACTTTACTTGGTACAGCTAAGTGATTGGCCACAGCCTACAATAACATTATAGCGTCCCTAGGCATCTAATGCTTACAGAAACCGCTACCTAGAACAGATAGTGTAAATAATATTACAATAAATAGTGATTGTAAAATAGCGTGGGGTGCTTTTTACTAGGTATATAGGTGAACTATTTGTAACATTTGATTTTAAGCACCTCATCATTATTTATTGCAATACTATTTACTACTTTTTAGTTCATGTAGCTATTTAAAGCGTGTTATTTTAGTTTTTTAAACTATACTCTTAATTTATTTTCTTCTTTTTAGTCTCAAAATAGTATTAAAAGTACTGTTATGTTATTTAAAAGAAATTAAACTTACTTATGCCGTGATAATTTGCCTTTAAACTTAATCGGACGGACGGACATTAGTAAACTATAAGGGTTCTTTATTGACTATGGAACCCTAAAACCGATAAACAAATTATTCTATTGTCATCGGTCCTTGAAAAGCGTGCAAAGTTTCAAATTAATCTGACGTTTTGGAGTGGTTGAAAATCACGTTCGAAGATTCCGTTATAATTAATCCTGACGATCCTAATTAGGATAATGAGATAATCTCATCGCGTTGTTAATTTGCCATCGACCCTCGATAAGTCTACATAGTTTGAATGAAATCTGATCGTTGGAAATGAGTCAAAATCGAAGTCAAAGAAGCGGTTACAAACAAACATACAAGTGAAACTAATAATAGCGTGTTAAAAATATTATGTAAATAACATTAAGAGAAAGCATACCTGTACAGTCAGCAGTACTCTGTTAATAATATCTGACACGGAGATGCCTGCCATGTACACACTGCTCACGAACACGGGCCGAGGATTCGCCTCTCTTACCTATAAGATTTATAATAAATACATAGATAAGAAAACTTCGATGAACTCCTTCGAATTGTGCCTTAATGCAATTTATCCGATCACAAACTATTATCTACTTCCTACTCGCGCCATCTTGAGGAAATCTACGTGCCTTTTTTGAGGCGGGAAAACATGTACTGCAAAACCCGTTGTTCGGGGCAACGAAGTGGGGCTTTCACCCACTATATAAACCCACCATGTGCCGTCTCTTTGCCTGTACTGGCGGGCCACTGAAAGTGAAAGAATTTATTTCAGTAGTCCGCCGTCGGCTTACCCTCCCTACCCATATCCTCTCTCGGATATTCTCTTTGAGTGATACTTCTGTAGGAAATCTGCGCGCCTCAGAGATTGTTATGGCGTTTTATGAAGTGTGCCAACCTGTCTTAGGCTAGCGTGTTGGATAATGGCTTAAATCCCTATAATTGTAAGGAAAGCAGGAGAAGACAGTGTTCTATAGTAGCACAGTTATGGATGTAAAAGATGTGGATATGTAAAAGAATTGAGACGCCTAACTTTAATCTAATCATTTAACTATACAATCCATCTATACATCAGGCCTTCGCCGTCCATAACAAGACATATGCCTCTTCTAGAGAGCGCCACTTATACCACCTACATCCAACAAAAAATAATTAAAAAGTGTTTCCAAACTATGCAAATGTTCAGTACTGGGTTGATAAAACACCTTTATGAAATACTAGCCTTTGCCTGCGGCTCCAGAAAAAATTGTTTTGTGTTTAGGCACGCCTATAGACATTTTTTTTTTCAAATATCTTAAATGTACAGACACAGCTCAGTTACAGCTTTTTAATAGTTGGGACAAAGTAAGAAAAATACGTATAACTCACAAGTATGGTGACTGTAAGAGTGTTGGGAGAAAGCACGTTGAAGTTCTCAGGCGAGTTGCTGGCCGCCACCAAGATAGTGTGTGTCTCCCTCACATCTCGATAGAGTTCCTTCACCAAGTAGATCACATTGGTCTCTGGATCTACAGCGAAGTGACCGTCTGCGTTGCCCTCTGTTAGACACGAAAATATCATTAGAGTTCATGCATTAAATTAATTAATGCAAATCCAGACCTTATTTATGATCTTTCTATTTATTTACTAGGTACTGCGTGGACAACACTAAAGTAATCCAACATAGTACCAGTGGTTCGTCAACACAGGCGGAGAGACGGCACACGGCAGGTTTCTTTAGTGGGTGAGGGCCCACACTACCCTGTTCGTTGCCCCGAACGACGGGGTGTGCGGTTAGGAACCTTGTCGGTAATAAAAATATTCTGCGTAGTATTTATTATTTATCCAGACCTTAATTTATCTATATATACGTTAAGTCTTTATACTAATAATAGCCTTCATATAGGAGGACTTTCAACATAAAAATTGTCCTATATGTATCCAGTGTCACAATCATATATGTAACTAACTAAAACGTTTAAGCGTGATTAATGTACAAATACCCAAACACTTTTAAGAAACTTTCGCATTATTAATAGTACTACTAGGTTTTTAACTACTTTATGAATAAAAGGTGACATCTTGGTATAATCTATGCCTCATATCTATTATATATGAGCGTTTTGGCGGGAACACGAAGAAGATCATGTCGTCCCTCTGCATTATTTTCCTAAATTTGTGTTATTTCAAGTATTAATGTGTAAAAGTGGTGGCCTTTTGCTTATTAACTATTTGTGTATGTGCATAAGTGTTGGCAAGTGATGTAATGCAACATAACGTGTTTTTTCCTGTTGTCTCCAAAACTCCATAGAAGCTTCAGTAAGATCGCCATCGTCTTACTGGAGTGGGACTTTGACTTGACTGACTAATTTTATATTACTGACTTCGACTATGACTTGTTTTATGAACTAAACTTACGTGTGATGAGAGAATAAGTATGTTTATGTTACTGTTAGGCTGATGGTTCTTCCAATGCTTTAAAACTTAAATGACTTGTTTTATGAACTAAACTTACGTGTGATGAGAGAATAAGTATGTTTATGTTACTGTTAGGCTGATGGTTCTTCCAATGCTTTAAACAAATTAAAATAAAAAAAAAATATTATATATGATTCCCGTGTCACGTTGTTGCTCACGATGAACTCCGAAACTATCTAGCCGATTTTCACATTTGCGCCTAAGATAGGATAGTTTTTATCACGTATTTTTTATTAATTAATTGCAAAATATTCCCGAAATAAAAAGCGGTACGAAGTCCGCCGGGTCAGCTAGTTATGTTATATAGTTTACGTTTATATAAACTTACTGAAGTGGTTAAGGGATACATAAAAAACGATTAAAAAAAAATATATGTGTGAACTCACCTACAATGGTATAGTACGTACTGAAGCAGTCGTCTTCACAGAGATAGTTCTTGGGGTCCTCGGCCAGAGGCAGTTGGAACTGCTCTTCCATACCACCCTCTAGCTCTATAAATAAATAATAAAAATTTCAAAAATCTCTAATAAATTAGCAATGTATGGTATGGCCGTGAAATTATGTATGATTAAAATTGACATACGTAGCGTCTACTGTGTGATTTTCATGTGATAATTTTCTTTTTTATAGATAAATAAATAAATAATAAATATTTACGGACATTTCACACAACATACTCTGGTCCCAAACTAAGCTTAACGCTTGTGATATGTGTACCAGATTACGGATATAATACATATATTACATTTTTTTTAAATACATACATTATAATAGATAGACAACGCCTAGATGCAGTACAAATCCCAGACGCAGTTCATCACACAAATTATTGTCCTGAGTGGGAATCGAACCCACGACCTCGTGCACGGAAGTCGATTATACTATCGACTACGCCACGCTGATCGCTAACCCTATAGAAAACTATTAAAATGTATGGAAATTTGACATCTCTCACGCTAAGAAACGTGACTTAGCGTTATAGATATCGTTAAAGATATCAAATTCCCATACATTTTAATAGTTTTCTATAGCATTAGCGAACATAGAATGCAACTTGACTAGGCCCACTGAACCGGCTTGAGCCAGTAAGAAAGAGCAATATGTTCAGTCCTATATAAACGCCTAAGCCTGTTAGACTGAGCATGAGTGCTCTGCCGCATGAGTGTGGCCATTCAAAGTTTTAAATACCTATTAGTAACAGCAGAACCTACCACAATAATAATCAAAATTGGTAGTAGTCATTAAATTCTCACCGAAGAATGCAACTGTGGCTGTGTTCACAGAGAAGGATGGTTCTCCCTGGGTAGGCACAAACACAAGTCTAACCGTGCAGTCTGTGTGACGGGTCCCAGGTTCAGTTCCACCGTCAGTACCCCGGATAGTCACCTGGATATGCATAAATATATTTTTTAAATAACATGCGGTCATAAGTATGATGAGGTCTCTGATTCGATTCCGGGGTTGGGTAACAATAAGTTATTGGGATTTCCGTCAAGAAAGACTCAATGGCGGCCCGGAGTTAGGAAGCAGGTGGTATTTTACCCGTGTCTGTGCACCGGAAAACCACCTAACGCCATTGGTCCAGCGCCGGATCTCTCTCCGGTCATATCAAACGGACACAAATTACACCCAGACTCGGAACAACCATCTGTGGATTACACGAACAGTTGTCCTGAGTGGGAATCGAAACCACAACACTCGGGTGGGAGGCCGGTATCTAAATCACTCCGCCATCTGTGCCGTCCACTGCATTACTTGTGATAGGGCTGGGTGCCAAGTGGGAGTACTTACTTGTTATCGGACCCGAGGGGGTTGGCACCATTATCTCCCGTGTGGCTATGAAGCACATCGGTATGTTTTGGTTGTAGCAGGAGATAGCCGTTAATTCTTTCATTTCATATCTGTGAAATGAATTGGTGAGCAGCGGCTTCACAATACTCTCAGTATAGTTGAGTTCATGAGCGACTGTTACCATTTATCATCAGGTGGGCCATGACTCATCTGCCACCATATGCAATATAAAAATAAAAAACACTCGTGTCCATGTTTTTTTTCTATTATTCAAATAAAGACGTCAGGTCAACCCACCTGTAATGTTTCATAGGTAATTATGGGCGAATATTGTGAACATACCGTAAACTCTCTGATGTCTTCATCGAAGATGTTAAGCAGAATGAGAGATCCAGCGTTCTCACCATCGTTTACCACTTCGAAGAAAGTTACTGCTTCAGCTATTCGACGGAAATTGTTTTAGTTAAAAGTGACGAGAAATCTATACTAATAAATGGAGGGCCGGTTTTTTGTTCGGTTATACTGCGAAAACTACTGAACCGATCGGGATAATACTTATACCATAAGATGCAGCGTGTTTCGGCGAAGGTTTTAGTATATGATACGTTGGTGATTACTTATAAGGAACCTATATTTTTTGGTATCGATTCTCTTAAATTTGATATTAAAAATCATCTAAGAAGAGGTTCTTTAATGGATGCGGAATACTGCATAGGTCGATTAGTATATTATATATTTTTATTTGCAACTGTCTCACTGTCCTTAATAAAATGGCGACATTTGGTTAAACGAAGGTTTTGGACCCATTATCTGGAAATAGCTGTCTTAATACACATAGAGTTGGTGTCATGTCAATCATACATACTCGTATAAGCATATGACCCGTACAGCACCAGAATCAGTAAAGTAATATTTGACGGATAGTTTGGTGTCTTAGATACTCGTAGTTATATTTTTCCTTCAATATTGCGAATACAAAGTACATCTAAACTCAAACCAAGTCATTGAAACTCCAAAGATATTATAGAGTTTTTTCTTCTATAAATACAACACCCCGCAGTAAGAGATTATCCCTGATTTGCGGGGGGCTTTATGAACATACAATTACACAAAATCCAAGCAGACTCATAAAAACTGTATATGGGTCACACAGGAATGACCTGGTGGGAACAGAACACACAAAACTGGGATTAATCCATATTTGCGGGATGTCTTTAAAAGAAAATTACTTAAAAACCGGACTTTTATGTGAGACACCCTTTTTTCTTTTTTGTTGAGGCGGGGAAAAATGTACCTAACCGCACACCCCGTCGTTCGGGGCCAACGAACAGGGTATTGTAGGGTCCACGCCTAAGAAAACCGCCGTGTACCGTCTCTCCACCTGTATTGGTGGACCACTGGAACTGTGTTACTTCAGCGGTATGTGAACACACTTTTTTTTTTATTTAGGTGGGAGATAATGATGTGAGACACCCTGACTCAGTCAATTAAGCGTGTATTTTTGGCGAATCTCACTTAAATTACTATGGCGTCAGTAAGTCAAGAGCGAATAACACTTACAGTTCCCATCGACGTGGAAGGTGACCAGTCCAGCATGGAGCCCGTCTTCGTCTGTGGCTCGGACACGCTCTAAGAACTCGTGGTCCGTAGTCACTAGTAGACCATTCACCGAGATACGCTCCTGGCGAGGGTAAATATTTTTTCATAAAACAATCGTACCTACGCCTAATGGTAAGCGATTACCATAGCTTATAGGCCCAAGTACTAAGCAGTATCATACGCATAGGAGATGGAGGAGAACGATGATATGGAGGGAATAAGGTGGATGCTCGGGCGGGGTGCTCTTACTTATTTATTTTAGGAAACTAGTAAGTGACTTCCATACTTCTAAGTCACAGGTTTTTGTTTTCTTTTTGTTTGTGGCAAAGATTGAGGCAAAAATTTGGGGCAATAATTGTATAGTTTTCGATTTATCTCAAATTTATATTCGGTGATAGTCCAGGCGGGGTTAGCTGACTCTTCACAATAACGTCATGTTGATTCGAAAACCACTTTACCCTTTGGAGGAAGTTTGGTATGGTATAGGTATTTAATTACAATCTCAGTTGACCCCATTTTTTTAATGTTCATTGCTCATTATTGAATTGTTGTGTGAATACTCAGTGCCGAATGAAATTATTTACACAAAGGCCCAGATATAGCGCGGTGCGTTGCGGCGGCTAATCGTAGCGCAGCTCGATTGTGACGAGCGCAGTTCTAGAAATTCCTGGTGCTTCGCGGTGCGTCTATTGTGCATTCTACTAGAAGGTCCTGGGTTATTCGTTGCATGTACACCACAAAACTGTCTGTGACGGTTATAAATGAAGGTATCGAACCAATTATAGGAGATCAGTACCTACTCGACTTAAAGAAAAATGGGATGATGATCATTTCTTTCACCAAATCGAATTCAAATGTACTTACCTTAGCGAGCCTAATAGTAGAGCCAGGTTGCGGAAACACGAACACGGGATCATGGAAGTTGTATGGCCTGATGATCAGCTCGTACGTCTCCTCGCTCGACTGCTGAGGGTGACCGTGATCGTAAGCCTGCAACCAGCACATGTTGCGATTTATCAGCCCTTGTTACTTTAAGTGGTTGATTCTTTGGTGGATAGTGGTAGCAGTTAAAATTTTTCATTTTATAAATATTATATTAGTACTTGACAGGCAGCCGTTTGCCAGAATACAAAGTGCAAAAATATAAAAAACTAAATAAGAGCTATGCGCGGGGATTAAACTCGCGTTTTAACCGACGGATGCACCGTTTCAGACAGTCGGTTAACTGAGCTATTGTAGCAGTTGCTTGCAGCGATACATTTTTGTATCTCATTCTTTTTTAACATCTTGGTGCAACGCGTCTTTGAATAAATGTGCAACATTTTTAGGCAAAAACATGTGAGCGAGAATGACCTTGTAAAACCCCTTAAAATTGTCTTTTTATTACAATTTTGTTTTCAAATAAATAGCTCAACATGTGCAACAATTTTTTTATACTACATAGAGCCTACGTTGAAAGGCTGATGGATGGATGGATGGACATAGAGCCTCTTGGCACTCTGTTCTCCCTGCCTACCCCACAAGGAAAATGGCGTGATGATAAGTAGTAGTAACATTAGGTACATACCCATATGTGTATAGCGTAAGTACCCCAATAGCCCTGCAGATGTCGGACAGTCTCAAGTTCTCCAGTCACGTTCTGAATCTGTATCATGGTGAACAGTTCTGGCAGCTCTATGTCACGGTTCAGGACAGTGAGGTCCAATATGGCGTATCCCACACGTGAGTTATCCGTGTCCGGTTCATCCCGATCCGGCGCGTAGATATCCGGTGTTAACCTTACACCCTGAAACATTTACTTATTTATAATATTCTGAAGCAGTGGTGGTAGAACAAAAGACTAAGATTGAATGACGTTTTGATATTGTACTCATATTTGTTAATCACTCTGTGTAAGTCGTAGCCTAGTTGTTCTCTTGCAGTTTGAACAATCGGCAAGGTTAAGTAACTTTCACGCGGCTGGCAATTAAATGGATAACCAAAATGTCCTGTGTGCTTTACTGTTTTAAATAAGCTCATACCTCATTTTCTTTTATTATGTTATTATATTGTCTTTGCTTAGCACCTATGTACATTAGTTTATAAATTTAAACATTGTAAGAAATTTGAAGATTAAAAAAAGTGGGTTATGAATTTCTTGCCGGGTTCTTCTCATGGAAAGCCTTACTACGGAATCCGGCCGCTTGTGGCAATTACAATCGCGACTAACAATGCAAGCAAAAATACTTCGATATCCCTCACCGCTTCCATGTTCTCGGAGATCGACCATGTCAGCTCATCTGGTGTTGGTAGTTCAGGTGCGTTGTCATTCACATCAAGTAGAATCACTATTATCTCTGTGGTGTTTTGATTCATATTGCCATCTGGAATCATCGAGAATATTCCACTTCTAAGTATTTCAACCTAATCGCACACCCCGTCGTTCAGGCCGCCGTCGCCCTTATTCACTTAATAAACCTTGTGCCATCTCTCCGCCTGTACTGGCGTGCCACTGGTACTATGGGACATTACTTCAGTTGTCGTGATCCTACCTCACCGTAGGGAGATGGGACACCAGGAGTATAGTATTTTAATTTAAAGGCTTACGATGGCAATTCTAAAGGTTATATTTTTTTTTTCGTTTTGCATATTGTGGCAGACGAGCCACTGCCCACCTGACGGTAAGTGGTACTCGCCATGGACAATACTAAGGATATCTTTGGTATTGTCAATGGGTGACCGCTGCTCACCATTTAATTTCACTTACGAGAAATGAATGAATGGTCGGCTATCTCTCGCTGCAATCAAAACACACATAATCTTGACGGGCCTCGTGGCGTAATCCGTAGTGTAACCAACTTCCGTTCACGTGGTCGTGGGTTCGATTCCCACCCAGGACAATTATTTGTGCGATGAACACAGATATTTGTACTGCGTCTGGGTGTTTTCTATCTATTATATGTATGTATTTACAGAAAAAAAGTAGTAAGTATATGTATTTATATACGTAATCTGGTACTCATAGCACAAGCGTTAAGCTTAGTTTGGGACCAGATGACGTTGTGTGAAAAATGTCCGTGAATATTTATTTATTTTATTTAATCAAAGTTGTATTTGAGTTTTTGCGTGATGCACGAACAAACACCGATATGTTTCATGGTCGGTCACCAGGGAGATGGTGATGATGGTGCAGCCGCTCGGGCTCGATAACAAGTGAGACTTGGTATCTAACTCTACCATCAGTAATGCGATGTGTGATAAATTACTTACTTTTTCTATACTACATGGGTGGCAAACAAGCATACGGTCCATCTGATGGTAAGCGGTTACCGTAGCCTATAGACGCTGACAACACCAGAAACATCACTGGCGTGTTGCCATCTCCAAGGAAAGGTTTAGGTGGTGGATAGGGAGAATAATAAGAAGATAATAGAATACTAAGGAAAGGATAGGAAGGATAAAAAGGAGAGGATAGGGTTTAAGCCTCCGGCACTCTCACTCAACCTAAGAAATACAACGGCAGGAGTAAGTGCCGTTGTTAAACGCAGATCTTTTGTGAGAGGGTGGTACTTCCCCGATCGAGCCAGCCCATTCGTGCTAAGATAAATAAGGTTCTACCTCTGGAAACTACTTAACCCTACTTCCTTTAGTCAACCGCGGAACGGATAGGATGGTGACACTAGTTTTAAATTAAAATAAATACACATATACCTCCATCTTGTAGAAAATTGTCTATAAGGTTAAAGAATATCCTATGCGTGGGTTCGTCCCCGTCTCTGTCGAGAGTCTCGTCCGTGGTGTAGTGCACGGAGACCAGTCCGGTGTTCAAGTCTACTGCAAAGAAGTCGCGGAGTCGAGGGTTCACGGCGAAGTTGATCTGGTAGCTCACTGTGTGGTAGTACTCTGAAATATTTCATGGAATATTACTGACTCTTGATGCTAATTTATCTATATACCGGGTGTAAATTAATAATAATAATCTTTTATTTGTCTTACAACAAACAAGATATAAACAATTGTCAGTCTTAACTAGTGTACTGTTGCATAGCTCAATGTTTTGTTACTAAAGTGCCCAAATTAAGCCGAAGCTTGTATTTTGGGATTCAGTATACAGCCGTGTATGGTGCAACAATTAGTCCGGTGAATACAATTTTGTTAAGCCAGGTCACTAATTATATAATTAGGTATCTAGGTTTAATTATATTTTAAAACAAAAAAGAAAGAAAATTAATAAGGAATTGTTCAGCATGAACAACATAAACTTGTGTTGATGAGTGTCTTTCTTCGATCAACAACGTGTATTTTTACGGTTGTCTGAGTGCGTATGCTATTTATAGGTACTGTAATAATATACCATTTTCATGTCCATACCAATTTCGTCGACAACGACGGGTTACAAAGTTAGCCACCATCGAATCATTAACATCATCATCATCATCGTGTGAATGTGAGCAAAACCAAAGTAATGGTTTTTGAAAGAGAAGAAGCCAGAACAGATGTTAGAGTAGCAATAGGAAATGACGTGCTAGAACAAGTGGATGAATTTGTATATCTTGGATGTGGATTCAGTCGGGATGGAAGGTACACCACTGATGTAGAGAGAAGAGTGAATGCGGGAAATAGAGTGAACGGAGCATTGCGACAACTTCTCGGCAGCCACCACCTCAGCCAGAAGGCACGTGTCGCAATACACAACGCAGTGCTTGTCCCAACGTTATTATATGGAAGCAAGAGTTGGGTGTGTAAAAAGAAGCATGAGAGTAAAATCAATGCGGTCGAAATGCGATCTCTGCGGAGAATCTGTGGAGTGAGGCTGACTGACTGCATTCGTAACAAAACGTAAGAGAGCGAGTAGGAAAGAGAGTATTGGTGTAATGATGCGAAAGGGAATGCTCCGATGGTTCGGACATGTGGAAAGAATGCCGGACAAGCGACTGGCTAAGAAGATATACAATGCGAAAGTGGAAGGGTGTAGGTACAGGGGTAGATCGAGACTTACCTACCTAGACCAAATTGGTCATGTATTGTAGGAAAGTGGAGTCAGGAGTCTCCGAAACCGGCGAGCGTGTATGAAGAGAGTTATGAATGTTGAGGAAGCGAGAGATGTATGCAAGAATAGAGCCTCTTGGCACTCTGTTCTCTCTGCCTACCCCGCAAGGGAAATGGCGTGATGATAAGTAAGTAAGTAAGAATCATTAACAACGTGACTTAAAAACGTGACGAAGATTTCAATCTACTGTAGTCTATGGAGTGAATCGGGGACTGCTTTTATGAGATTTTAGAGTTTACCTGGTCGGTATAATGTATGAAAATACTTCCGACAGATGGTGCAGGCGTCACCCAAAGACGTTAAGTATGAATGTGTTATTGAGATTAGCAGTCAGGAGCAAGGGTCACGATGGCTGAATTGGCAAAGCATCTGGACGGTATCCAGGAGATGCAGGTTCGAATCCTGCTCGTGACTGTTATTTTCGATTTTACATTTTTCACTTTGTGTTTAATGTATGTTGCTAAGCATGTCAAATGCTAAAAATATATATAAAAATATCTAAATATTTATAGGGCTTGCTTCATTATTAGGTAAAATCTTAATTGTAAAATTAAGTTTACCTGGTCGGTATAATGTATGAAAATACTTACGACAGATGGTGCAGGCGTCACCCAAAGACGTTAAGTATGAATGTGTTATAGAGATTAGCAGTCAGGAGCAAGGGTCACGATGGCTGAATTGGCAAGGCATATGGATGGTATCCAGGAGAATCGAATCCTGCTCGTGACTGTTATTTTCGATTTCACATTTATCACTTTGTGTTTAATGTATGTTGCTAAGCATGTCAAATGCTAAAAATATATATAAAAATATCTAAATATTTATAGGGCTTGCGTCATTATTAGGTAAAATCTTAATTGTAAAATTAAGTTTACCTGGTCGGTATAATGTATGAAAATACTTACGACAGATGGTGCAGGCGTCACCCAAAGACGTTAAGTATGAATGTGTTATTGAGATTAGCAGTCAGGAGCAAGGGTCACGATGGCTGAATTGGCAAGGCATATGGATGGTATCCAGGAGAATCGAATCCTGCTCGTGACTGTTATATTCGATTTCACATTTATCACTTTGTGTTTAATGTATGTTGCTAAGCATGTCAAATGCTAAAAATATATATAAAAATATCTAAATAATTAACTATTAATTTAATTGTGAAGTTATAAAGTATATATGATCACATAAACTGTTTTGAAAATTCGACTTACCATAGTTATCGTGGATAAGCCACATGTAGTATTACGAGTAGGTACCTACTTGCAGTAATTAGGTTCTGTCGGACTATCGTTGAGCTAAATTTTGAAAAGATAAAAATCGCCGCTACTGGGTGCAATAAAGGCATAAGATTTAGCTGTAATTGTCTCACCATCTCTGTCAAGGTCAGCAGATACGATCGTCTCTATCTCAGTGCCGCTCGTGGCGTTTTCCCACACGTACACTGTCGTATTGAACAACTCTGTCTCTGCTCGGGGCACCTTGTTATTTGTGTCGATTATAAATATAGTTATCTGAAACAATATAAATGATTTGTCTTTAAATTTATTCTTTAAATTCAATAAAAAGGTGGAGCCTTATTGCTTATCTTATTGGAAGAACCATCTAACCACGGTAGGTGAAGTAATTTTCATTTCCATAGTCGGGTTACAGTTTTTAAACTTTATTTTTTATCCTTCATGTACCTATACGAGTATAAATAATTCCTACTTATAGCTTTTAGTCCATCCATTAACAGCCTATCGGCTCGATCGGGGAAGTACCACCCTCTCACACGAGATCAGCTTGATACAATGGCAGGGACAACTACCGTTGTGTTGCGTATGGCGAGTGAGAGTGCCGGCGGCCCACTCTCTTTCCCTATCCTCACCTTAATATTCTTCCTATCCTCTCCTTAGTATTCTTCCTCTTCAACTATCCTTTCCTTTATTGCTAGCATCTATAGGCTACGTAACCGCTTACCATCAGGTGCCGTATGCTTGTTTGTATACAGTATAAAAAAAAATCATTTTTGTGATATTCATCTTCATTTAGCATTCGACATGCTTATTTGAACAAATTGTATGTAAGGTATTGGTCCGTGCTTGTGTAGCAAGATTTGAACTCACATCTCCATTTGGTTAGGGAGCTGGATGCTATTTTGGTATATGATTTCGTCTTTCATATTAATAGGGATGAAGGTTTATGCCAATACCAATCGATTTGGTCCAGTAAATGAAAGTCGTATGCCCCTTCGTGTTTGAGCTACAGCGCTTCAAAAATGTAAAAAAAAAAAAATACTAAATCAATTATTCGCATCTGCCACTTGGATTCATGGTCAAAATCATCCTTAAAACGATAAACATCGAAGAGGCAGACGTGCAGGACTCTCGTTTCGATGAAGTTAAAGCGGGTATTCCGGTTTATTATTGTTATAACAGTTCACGTAGTAGTGTATTGTTTTCTGTCTTTTATTAAAAGAAATAAAAAAAAATTATCAATTAAAAATTTAAAAATGTTTATTAATTATTAATAAAAATAACGAAAATCGACGATCGACAGTTCTCTCAAGGTTGACCGCGTAAAACAGCTGTCTATATCATTCTTATCTATTTTATTTTACACTTTTGAAGCGCTGTCGATTGAAAACGCAGCGCTACCATGGTGGCAGACTATTTTTCTATGGTTCTTTACATCACTATTAATCGAACAATTCGGATCTGCCAAGTTAACATTTCATATACACGTTTATAAAGAATAACAATTTGTTTAAAAATTAATTACTTAAAAAGTCAGAGGGCTGGGTCTGCCTCTTCGATGTTCCTCGTTTTGAAGATGTTTCTGACCAGTTTTCCTGTCCAAGAGGCTGACACGAACAAATGATTTAGCATACCGTTTTTTTACATTTTATGGTGCTGTCAATTGATAAACAGGTCTGCTGTTGGCAGACGCGGTTGTAAATGTTTTTTATGGTACAATCATCGATATTAATCATGTCTACACACACGAACAGATCATATAGAAATTTTGGCACCCAGCCAGATTGCCGATAGGACTGTTAACATAAGGCAATGATGAAATTAGGTGATATCAAATGATTTTGGGTTTCAGCGAGGCACTTTATCTGTCATAGCAAATATTTAGGCAGCAACTGTTTATTAGTTATACTTACGTTCCCTTCAGTGTCCCAGTATGTAGGATCAGGGGGACAATCTTCAACGTTCTCAGCGTAGCACTTGTCGCTGGCTATGATGGTATAGTATAAATTGTAGCGGGGTGGAGTATCAGCGTCGATGGCGCCAGACTGCTTCACAGTAATTTGTCCTGTGTAGAAATCTATCTCCACGAGATCTTCTGGAGTATTTTCCCAAGCACTGGAAGCAAATATTCATAAAATTTAAAATACATTATACAAATAATTGTGATGGGACTTGGACGTATTCCTGGTATTCCTAAATCCATGAGTTAGATGGCACTTGCCAAAGCAGACCCTCTGCCGTCGTTGGTATATATATAAAAAAATACAATTTTCTGATCCATCCATTGCATTTTCGACGTGTTTCCCGATCCATTTACGTTCCTATCAAATGTGTCAAATTTAGCGTTTTAATTTTAAGGTGAACAGCGAGCAAGCTATAAGTAGCTGCCGCGCTACTAATTACCATCAGATGGCAGAAAATTCACGCGATAGGCAACGGCCTGCTTCTTCTCAAATGAGGTCTTAGCACTGAAAAAGTAGACAATTTCTGGGGCGTGATACTCACAAAATGGTGTACCGCACTTGATTGTAAAGCGGCCCATCGATGTCAGTAGCCAGAACTGAGCCGATGACGACGCCACTGGCAGACATCTCACGCACCCGGAAGTCTTGAGTCAGCGTGCCGTCGACCCACACAGGTGGATTGTCGTTCATATCTACTATGGTTATAGTGAATGTGGCTGAAATAAAATTATTACAACATTTTGATCTGTGTTTTAGCACTTGACATGCTCAGCTACTTTAAAAAACAAATTATTTGTTTTTTAAAGTAGTACTTCCCCGGATTGGAAGCGACGCAGGTTCGATTCCCGCTCGCACTAAAGTTCTATTTTTCCTCATTCACAAATAATTTGTACTTTATTACAATATTGTTATTATTTCAAAATAATGCTTTTTTAAGGAAAAATATATGATTTGAAATACTAAAACGTATGCGCACGAACTGTGGCGGGGGATAGGAGCATGTAGTTGAATAACTGTCATATTAGTGCCCCTGAGTAAAACCTTATCTATCGTACTACTCACTTTCTCGTAATCAACCCTCACGCGCAAAATTAGAGATCCTACATACATTTTACATGTGAACTCGCGTAATAAACTAGTGTAATAAACTTACATTCATCATAGTCGTCGCCTATGATAGTATTGACGTCTCTCACCCTCACAGTAAGGTATAGCATCTCAAACTCCTCGTAGTCAATGGTGACACCTGGTCGGATCTCCCTTACTACAACTCTGCCGACAGCTGAGCCTAGGACGCCAGCCACTGGGTATATGGTTTCTATTTCTACGCAACTGAAAAGACATTTGAATTTTTTTTATTGTGTCTTTAATGTTTGGGGGAGTCAGAGCAGATGAAAAGCCGACCATTTGGCGCACAAAATAGACGTGGATGTTGTGTCTTGTAGCTCACACTTCATAGTATTTTGTAAACATCGCTCATGGATTGTGGCCACCGTAGGGTAACAACCAAGCCATCACCTACCATGAGTAAAGTGCTCTTCTCAAACCTCGTTTAAAGAAGGACATACCGTAGTGCTGGAAAATCCCGCAGCGGGAAGTTTATTGCAGAGCCAACCAGTACGTGGTAGAAAAGAGCGCTGGAAACGAACAGTCTTGAACGAGATCGTTTCTAGGTGGTGTAGAGTAACTCTACTAGGACATCTCCTGAACTTATGGAAAAAAGGGTATGTTGGTACCAACTCAAACGTTTCCTCAGAGCACTGTTCAATGAAGAATCGATACACACAGAGAGACCCAAAGTCTCTCAGCCACACCCAAAGACTCCAATCCATGCGTGATATTGGGATCATTCGACAATTCGAACCGCACACCTTTGCAGGGAGTCAAGTGGATAAGCGATTAATGCTGACAACACCAGAAGTATTGTTGCCAGGGAAATAGGATGTGAAGAGAAAAGATCACAAAATATGCATTTATTCCAAACTCTTACTCCTCGTATTCCACAGCTGGAGTCTCACGTCCTTGCTTAGTGGCATACGAAGTTTCCCAGTCGATTTCAAAGTGAAGCTCTGCAGTTGTATCTGGGTCTGTTGCGGTGATCTCATCAGATATAAGGAATCCTGGGGGAACGTTTTCTTCAACGTGTGGACTGCCTCGAGGCTGTAACGTAGAAAACAACACTTAGGTTATTTACTGAGTATTTCTTTCCCCCTATTTATTACGTGGGACTTAAATATGGCTGGCGAGTCATAGGTGTGTAATACACCTCTGCCTACCCCTTCGGGGAATACAGGCGTGATGCTTTGTTTTTACATTTGTCATAGACAAGTAATAGTTTTGTAATTCCTCATAGAGGATTAAATGTTGTCATACAACCAGCACAGTTGCTTATCCCAACATGAATGGGCTGACTTGAACGGGGAAGCACCACACCTCGCATGTAAAACAACGGTGGGTACTCCTACCATTATGTTTCGTATGGTGTGTGAGAGTGCCGGAGGCCCAAACCCTCATCCTATCCTCTCCTTATCATTCTTCCTATCCTCTCCTTAACTTTTTCTTGGAGATGACGATGGGCGAGTGATGCCTGTAAGTGTTGCTAGCGTCTATAGGCTACGGTAACCGCTTACCATCAGATGAGTCATATGCTTGTTTGCCACCCACGTAGTAAAAAAAACAGTCACTAGTCAAAACCAATCATCTTCGCAGTAGAGTTTATTTTTATATAAACGATCTTGTCCATGATGGTTCATTTTCAACGCCATTTTGTACTGCGTTTATGTAACTTTTAAGCTCTAAAATGAAGTCCCTGCTGCGATATTTTCGCAGCGCTACGACACGTTCATCCTTAAAATTAGTTTTAACAAGAACACATAACGCGTGGACAGCGGTCGCAGGTTATTATATTTAGCAATGGTAGAGCCTTGTTTACCCCGCATTAAAAGGGCTCAACCGGGTAACCATCTTTTCTTTAATGATCAGCTTTAAACTACTTTCGTATTTTTGATCTGTATTTTAGCACTTGACATGCTCAGCTACTTTAAAGAACAAATTATTTGTGTGTGTGCGTCGTTCCAATCAGGTGCATTCCCCAGATTGAAAGGTTTGATTCCCGTTCGCACTAAAGTTCTCTTTTTCTACATTTCACAAATACTTTCGTATCTTATCCCTTCTCTCCAGGTCTTATCCTTGGGATTAGCGACGCGCGAGTGATGCATCTAATTTTACTAGCGTCTATAGGTTTATTGTGTGGTCTAATGAGAAAAAGCGTTTCAATTATTTTATTTGTTTAATATAGAAATTAGACATACTTACAAGTCTTAAAGTAGGCGGTGTATTATTAACATCTTCGAGCTGTATAATTAACTGGGAGGTAGCAGTGTGGTATGGTCCATCACCTAATGTGTCATCGGCACGAACCTGACATAATAAAAAATATTAACACGTGGACTATATAAGAGATAAATAATGATTGGAGTTAAAATTTTTATTTTAATATCCTCTCTCCCATCTGCCATTCTTTTGTGGCACACGTGTACATAAATAATCTTTGTTGCCTTGCATTCATTAGAATTCATTAGCCCAGGATTACCTGGGCTACACAAAATCATTATTAAATTTTCTATTTGGAAATTCTCGGTAGCTGCAACTCTCGGACTGTATCCGTTAATAAGCTTGATTGTGAGCAGTTAGAATAGCGGCCTGACGCGCCACGAGTGACCCTGAGAGTACGGCGGCCTGTCGTGAGGTGGACCTACTGTGCCAGGTAAGGCCTTGCTGGCCCATAAGGTAGGGTTTGCTTTTGCCCTCCACGATGTGGCATCTCCAATTAGGCTAGTGATATATATCAATATTTTTGCTCCCTAGTAGCAAGTAACATGAAAACATATAAACAAACACGTTAAGAAGAACAATAAGTACCTGTATATACAGCTCATTCTGCCTATGGTAATCGAAGGCGTCGTCCACCGACACGTACACAGCGCCAGTGTCTTGATCTATTCGTAAATACGTAGCAGCGTTACCCAGAAGCTGGTGTCTGTATGTATTCGTATTTATAAATTTATTTGTAACACAACGAAAAGATTGAGGCCTAGACTATTAAATATTGTGAGCCAAAGAAGTTTACTGGTTGTTTGTGTAAGAATATGATCGTTTTATGCTACATACGCGCGATGGCGCAGGCGCCACTCGGGATGTTAAGTATGAATGTTTTATCGAAATTAGCAGTCGAGAGCAGTTGTCACGATGGCTGAATTGGCAAAGCATCTGGACGGTATCCAGGAGATGCAAGTTCAAATCCTGCTCGTGACTGTTATTTTCGATTTCACATTTTCTACATTGTGTTTAATCTAAGTCATTCTTTTAAAATAGAAGATCACACACTTACTCAACTCGATCATCGATGTCTCTGTCGTGCGCGGTCACGTTGGCAACGAAGAAGTCGGAGCCTTCCGTCTCTTTGAAGGAGATGGTCTGGAGACTGTGCTCAAAGATTGGCTCCTCATCGTTCCAATTAATAAGGTTGATGTTCACCGTAGCGATGCCCACGTGTGTAGCATTATTCATATCCGTAGCCACTACCTAAAAATATCCAAGTATCCAAGAAATCCAACGAATGGTTTGTATCGCGTTACGCGATATCCACTTAGGTTAGGTACTAAGCTGTAGTTAATTAAATATACGTACCCTCAGCATGATATATTGATATTCTGGCACCTCATAATCCAGCAATCTATGGTTTAGTGTCCCCATAATAAAACTCTGACGTTGATATCCAACCTCTGGAGCAATATAAAATGCCTCATCAACATATGGCGGGTACACAGCCTCTAAATGCACCACGTACTGAGCGTTTTCTCCCTATGGAACAAGTACAGGTGTTACGCGAGATTCTGATAAGTATGAAAAAGTAAGTAGGTAGGTACCTATACATATTTAAAATGAATTGATGAGTGAATCATGTAAAATATATTTAATACTAGTTGTTAACCGCGACTTCGTCCGCGAGGAATTTCATAAAAATAAATAAAGCAACCCTTAAAATGACAAACAATTTTTTAATCTTTTGCAAAAAAAATAAAGTATCCTATGTTACTTCTAATACCTCCAAGAATATGTGTACAAAGTTTCATGATGATCGGTTAAGTAGATTTCACGTGAAAGCGTAACAAACAAACTTACATTCACATTTATAATATTATTAGTATTAAGTATGATTGTTAATAATTAGATTAAAAATATCAATATAGTACACAGTAAACAAACTAATAAAATAGGATATAATTCATAAACATTTATAGATGACCCTGGTAATATAATATTCACAACCATAAATATGTCCGACAGAAAAACATATCCATCCATCCATCCATCAGCCTTTCAACGTCCACTGCTGGACATAGGAAAAACATATACATGAAGAATTTAACAATATTGCGTCAAATACCAGATCACGATCATGGAATCCGAAGTTTTCTAAATTCAAAGTCATTGCAGTTTCTTCCATAATGTTGATGATGTACTCTTCTTGGAAAGGTACAGGTCTCTGGTCGTTAATATCATTGACTATGATAACAACGTTGGCTCTTGTAGAATATGCTTCCCGTCCATCGTCATCGTTCTTGTATGCGATTATTGACAACTGAAACACTTCCCGCTCAAGAGTGTCTCTGTCTATAGGATCCACGTAGAAAATTGCACCGTCTCTTCCACCTTCTATTGTTTCAACATTGAAGAATGTATCTGTAAACAGGATTTATTGTTTAAAAATTTATTATATTAATTTTATGGTACGTCAACTATAGCCAGACAACAAATTTTCATCTGAAACTTGAAGTCTTCTTCACTTTATCAAATTTTTGTACCTGCTTCATCTCTTTCGAGTCTATAAAATATTGGTCTGTTGATCCCCGTGTCGCCATCCACGGCTCTTACAGTGAATTGCTGATATGTTTTTTCATCGAATTGCTGTACTGCAAATATCTCAACCCATCTAGGTGGTCTAGACTCTATATTTTCTACTTGTACCATCATCGTTACTGTATGATTATTAGGAAAGGAATCCTGTGAATATAAATATACAAATTCTATCAAAGGATCTAAATCAAAATTGTATCAAGAATCAGATCTAACGTAAAATAAATGTAGTTATAAAAGGGCATTATGCACTTTTTATTTTAAACTATTATTTCTAACATCGATTTCATTTGT
The DNA here is from genome assembly GCA_948253155.1 of Leucoma salicis. Classification (NCBI taxonomy): domain Eukaryota; kingdom Metazoa; phylum Arthropoda; class Insecta; order Lepidoptera; family Erebidae; genus Leucoma; species Leucoma salicis. Next base: position 23,060,242 of record OX411814.1, on the reverse strand, counting down.
GCCAATACACGCCATCTAAGGACGTATTTATTCAGAAACAAATATAGCTTATTTCGAATCTTTTATATGATCAAAATTTCACCAACTTACCGAAGCCGTAACACTAAAGATATGAAGGGCATTTTCTTCAAAGTCTAATCCAGATTTAAGTGCTACAGTAACGTACATCCAGTACCATTCCCCGGGTACATTCTCTCCTTGGAGAACGAAAACGTCATCGTCATTGCGATCACTCTCTAGAGTGAAGTTCATAAAGCGAGTGCTAATCTCCCCATCCACATCGGATACATTATACCGACAGTATACCAGGTCAGTTTCAGCTGTTTCCTGATGAGAGATATCAAATATAAGTTGTTGTGTTTTTAGGAAGCTAGGTTTTTATTAATTATCAGATCATTTCCATTGTGCTTTCTTCAACCCTACGAGCAAGGGTCTCCTGTCAGAGTAAAAGGGTCTTAGGCCGTAGTCCACTACACTGGCCCAGTGTGGGTTGGCAGACGTAAGGCGGTGGTTTATGGTAAGCTAAGACCTTGGACTGGGCATGAAATTCAATGCCACTGTTTTGCATTCCTAGGTGCAGTAGTAGGCTATCACTGCTATTTCAGTGCTATACCAATGGGTTTATCTGTTTTATATAGTAAAATAAATAGCATCACTTGAGAAATGTACAGTGTTGGTTAAAATTCATCAGAGTCAAATCAATTAAAGAGCTCGATATTCCGAATTGTTTTTTCAGTTACGAAGGTACCTATCATGATAAGTGATCTTCGTTATATAACTTACTGGTATTCTACAAGGTTCGAAGACCTGTACGATAGGTGCGTTGTCATCGATATTAACGATTTGCAATAGAACTCCGGCTACCATGGTCTCATCATCTACTCTTACGTTGAACATGTACTGCTGCATACCAGGTGTTTCGTAGTCTTGCCTTAAAAAACAAATCAAAGGGAGTATTAAAATATATTTGATTATGTTATTATTTTAAATACATATTAAGCATTTCTGCTCTATATTTTTTAGCATTTGACATGTTCCGCTATTTTTAAAGTACAAATTATTTGTGAATAAGGAAAAAGACATTTTTTGTACGAGTGGGAATCGAACCCGCGTCTTTTCCAATCCGGGGAAGTGCGCTACCACTGAGCTATGGTACAGACCTATTTGGTCATCCCAATTTCCTCATCACATTTATCTTTACGGCCAACGCTATTTATCGGAACGCATTTACATGCATCAATTCAATATAGTAAGTGTAATTTTGCAATTAAAATTCATACTATTTGATGGCGCGATTTTTTAAACATTTCTGATCTAAACTTACTATATTGGATTGATACATGTAAATGCGTGTTCCGATAGATGGCATTGGTCGTAAAGATAAATGTGATAAGAAAATTGGGATGACCAAATAGGTCTGTACGATAGCTCAGTGGCTTAGAGCACTTCCCTGGATTGGAAAAGACGCGGGTTCGATTTCCGCTCGTACAAATAAATCTCTTTTTCTTTATTAACAAATAATTTGTACTTTAATAACATGTTAAGCACTTGAAATGATAGACCATTTAAAAGAATAAATATTCCAAACTGTGAAATAGAATATTATATAAAATATAGAGGTATACAATCGAGCCATCTGGCAGAGCATCTGAATCGTATTTAGAAGGAAGAACCCGCCCGTGGCTATCATTTTTTATTTCACATTTTCGCAGTTTGTGTTCTTTTAGAGACTTTGTGTGACTTTTTAGTCTACAAAAACACCGTGAACTGACAATCTCGGCTATGTTAACACACGCACGCACGCACGCACGCACATATACACACACACACAATAATCAAACACACCCACAGACAGAGGATAATATGTGTGTGTTAAGATAGCCGGTATTAATAATCCGCAGGTGTAGTGGGCTCTTCTCCTAAAATATATATTTTTTTAATTTAGATCCCATTGTTATTTTAAAATGAAAGCCGTGCATTGCTATTAAAATAGCTAAATTATTAGTTTTGATCAAATTTAATACGTGCAAAAATGGCAAAAGTGATTTATTTTATGAGAGCTATATTTATTTTAAGCTTATACTGTAGTTATACAGAGGTTTTAAGACAATGAATATTAACGAATATTAAATTAATAAATGAATATTAACGGACATTTTACACAACGTCCTCTGGTCCCAAACTAAGCTTGATGATTGTGCTATGGGTACCAGATTACGGATATAATACATATACTACTTTTTTTTCGTAAATACATACATATAATAGATAGAAAACATCCAGACGCAGTACAAATATCATCTGTGTTCATCACACAAATAATTGTCCTTAGTGGGAATCGAACCCACGACCTCGTGCACGGAAGTCGGTTATAGTACCGACTACGCCACGAGGCCCGTCAATACAATACTCTTATTAAATTGCGATGGTTTCAAGCAATGGTCCACTCACTGCGCTAATCCATTGCTGGTTGGCAAGTTCTTGGATATTTTATTCGTCCTGCAGTGATCATTTGTTATAAACTAGGATTAGCTGGCTGATCCTAGTTAATAATTATAATTAGATAACTATGGATTTACCTCTGTGTTATAACAAGATGCCAATCACCATCTTCATCGGGAATCCTTCTAATGACTGGTAAAAGCATGTTGAACGAGCCAATGAAGAAAGGTGACACGATATACGGTGTGTTAGGACCTGAAGTAAAGAGTATTAGAAATACGAGTATATACAATGAGACATCTGTGCCGGATGAGTGACTGGTTAAGAAGATATACAATGTGAAAGTGGATGGATGTAGGTACAGGGGGAGACCGAGAATCACCTACCTAGACCAAATCGGTCATGTATTGAAGGAAACCGCCGAGCGTGTATGTAGAGAATTATGAATGTTGAGGAAGCGAGAGATGAGTGCAAGAATACAGCCCTTTGGCACTCTGTTCTCTCTGCCTACCTTGCAAGGGACATGGCGTGACAATAAGTAGTAAGTAGTAGAAGTATACAATGAATGACCTAGAGACACCTCTATGTAAACAACTGACCACGTTCGTGCTGTGTAAGGTACGTAAATCCGTGGTCCCGACTGTAATACCGTGTAGTTTAAAAGAAAAATATTACAAATTATATTCTTATATATTTATCATCAATCATTAGTTGGATCCAAGAGGTCAAATAGGCATGGAAATACCGGTGGACCCCATCCAAGAGATCAGGTGCAAAACCAACGGTGTTAGGTACTTTTCGAGGTGAAACGTAGCTAACATAACTTCACAACTCCGGGTTGCCTTTGAGAATTTCTTGATGGAAAAACCCAATAACCTTTTGTTGGCCCGGGAATCGAATCCGAGATCTCGTAATCTGTAGTCACATACATTACTATTAGACCATCAAGGCAGTTGTACACTGCTGATTAGAACATATGACGGCAGTAAATGATAAAAAAAAATATTGCACACCGCGGAGACAAACCGTGGGGTTAAATTGGTCGCCATGTGCCGTCTGGCTATAAGTGAGATACTTTAGGGTAGGTACTCACATGGGACCACTGAAGGAATGTAATATGGTTCCGGTGGCCCGCCAATAAAGGCGTAAAGATGGCACACGGCGGGTTTATTAAGTGGGTGAGGGCCCCACACTACCCTGTTCGTTGCCCCGAACGACGGGGTGTGTGGTTAGGAACATATCTTGCCTTAACAAAAAAAAAAGGGTACTCACATGGAAGACTGTGCCTAATGGACTCGATATTCTGAAAATTACCTTTCAGACTTGATGCAGAAGCTACCAAGGGCTATGCCGTAAATTGGGAAACCTTATTGCATTGAGGACTTACCATAATAATTAAGCCTGGCGATTTGTACGTCTCCTTCGATCTCCTCCTCCATATATATCATCTGTGTTCCACTGTTGGTGGTGGTGAGGTGGAACTCATCCATACAAAGATCCTCTCTTTCCTCCACTGGCAGAAAGGGACGTTGCCTCCACGTTAAACCTACGTAGTCACCGAACTCGTTAGAAACGACATTCACATTGATCGTCATTGGTTTCGAGAAATTTAGTCGACATCATAAGGGTGTCCAATAAAAACTTTGCAGGAGAAAGAAAAATTAAACCGATCTTTGTATCTTTTACAAAATACGTCTCTACCACGCTAGCGACCCACCGCGGTTTTGCGCCAATGCAATATACAACGAAGAAAACCACTGAGATTTTGAAGATTCAAACTTTCTAGCACACGATTTTGATGTAATTATTTCTTAAGGTTTAGTTAGTGTAAGCTTTAGGACGGTTTTGAGTGATTTGTCCTTACTAAAATTAGAAATGCGAGTTGAGAGTGAGTTTGTTTGTAACACTTTCACAGCGTAACTACTAGACCAATTATCCTGAAAGTTTTCATACATATATACAGACTATGGATGGCATGGAGACCGAAAAAAGACATAGGCTTCTTTTTATCCCGAAAATATCAATGCTTCCTGTTGAATAGCTATTTTTGCATAGAGATAATTAGTGTGACGTAGAGCGACGTATTACAATTCTGAAGTCCACGCGGTCGAAGTCGTGGTCATAAAAACTAGTACCTAATTAATAAAACAATAAATTTCTTTAGTTTTTATACTACGAAGCAAACAAGCATACGATCAATCAAAGCATATAGTAAGCGGTTACCGTAACCTAAACGCCGCTAGCAACACCAGAGACACCATCACTAGCGCGTCGCCAACTTCAAGTAGAGGATGAAGAGTAAGTTTAGACCTCCCACTTCTTCCTTGTACTTCCCCGGTTACACACACACACACACCACACAGGACATTTACATATAAATGACATTAAAAGCCGAAGTGTGGTTTTGGAGAAGTAAACCAAAAAACATACAGACGCGCACATGCGTTTGTTTTATACTATTTAAGTATTTAGAGATCCAAATTAGCTTTAAAAATTCTCACCATCTAAATCTTGTTCAGGTAACTCTGGTGTAGGAGGTCGTGGTATTTCAATCATATAGCCACATCGTTCTGGAAATATAAATATCAGTCTTAGTACTGTGTATTTAATTTTTAGACTTAGATCAAGTAAACGTTGTAGATATGTCTGGGCAAGCGTGAAGTTTAGTGATAACTGTCCCGGTGTGTCATCACTATTACGAACAGTTTCTGCCTTTCAGTGTAGATAAAACAACTTGGAAATGTGCCCGGTAGACGGGCCTCGTGGCGTAGTCGGTAGTGTAACCGACTTCTGTGCACGAGGTCGTAGTGGGTTCGATTTCTACTCAGGACAATTCTTTGTGTGATAAACACAGATGTTTGTAATGCGTCTGGGTGTTTTCTATCTATTATATGTATGTATTTACAAAAAAAAAGTAATGTATGTATTATATCCGTAATCTGTTACCCATAGCACAAGCGTTAAGCTTAGTTTGGGACCAGAGGACGTTGTGTGAAATGTCCGTGAATATTTATTTATTTATTTAATTGTAATAATTAAGCTTTTCTGGTCGGCACAATGCAACAAGAGATCGATATTCGCAGTCACGAGCAATTGTCACGATGGTTGCCGCTGTTATGACTTACCGTTTGATGAGCGGTAACTCGAATGCCGCCATAAGTAAAAACAAGTCGATATAATATATCACGAAGGAGTAATAGCCTAGTGGTAAAAATAACACGTCTTCTCGTCTCTTTCATGTCATATAAATCTGTAAAATGAAATGGTGAGCAGCGGCTTGTATATGACAATACTCTCGTTATAGTTGAGTCCATGTGCGACGGTTACCACTTACCACCAGGTGAGCCGTGGCTCGTCTGCCACTAAATGCAATAAAATACAAGTGTGTATTTGTTTACAAATTATCAGTGCTCGGTGAAGGAACATAATTATTGAGAGAAAAAATTGTCTCGACGGCTTGTGAAGACCGTGCCCAATACTGGGACAGGGATTTGGTTAACCCTTGTTACTGAGTAACTGAGTTACTGAGTAACTGAGGCCTAATGTAGAACCGGGCGGCGCTCACACACCGGTCATGGAGGGTGTGCCGCCCGTCTCCGAGACGGAAATGGGGGTGGCGGTGTCGGGCATGCGGAAGAACACCGCCCCCGGGCCGGATGGGGTTCCCGTCCGAGTTCTGGCCCTGGTCCTTGGCCATCTGGAGCCCCGCCTCAGGAGACTGTTCGACGCGAGCCTGGCGTCCGGGCAGTTTCCTTACTGTTGGAAGGAGGGGAAGCTCGTGCTCATGCCGAAGCCGGGACGGCCCCCAGATTCGGTCGCGGCCTTTAGGCCCCTCGTGCTGCTGGACGATGCGGGAAAGCTACTGGAGAGGATTCTTGCTGTTCGTATCGTCCGGCACCTGGTGGAGGTGGGTTCTGACCTGTCGGACGCTCAGTTCAGTTTTTGTTCGGGGCGTTCAACGGTCGATGCCATCTTGCGTCTGAGGGCCGCGGCTACGGAGGCCGTCACTCAACGAGGGGAGCTGTTGGCGGTGTCGTTAGACATCGCCATTGCATTTAACAGTCTGTCATTCCGCTGCATCAGGGAGGCACTCCGATTCCACGGGGTGCCAGTCTACCTGAGGCAGCTAGTGGCAGACTACCTCGAAGGCCGCAGCGTTCTCTTCGTAAGCCGGGAAGGGGACGCTGTGAGGAGGCCCATGTCGCGCGGTGTCCCACAGGGATCTGTCCTAGGGCCACTCCTGTGGGATATTGGGTACGACTGGGTCCTGCGCGGCCGGCTTCCCCCCGGGCTGGGCGTAATTTGTTACGCCGACGATACTTCGAGGAGGCGGCGCAACTGGCCACCTCGGGTACCGCGGAGGTGGTCAGACGTATCGAGGCGCTGGGGCTTCGGGTGGTCCTCAACAAGTCAGAGGCCCTGCTATTTCACAGGCCTCGGCGCGGACTACCCACCGGCGTCTCGGTAACGGTAAATGGTGTAGGGGTCGGTATTCAGGCCCACATAAAATATCTGGGCCTGGTCCTCGACGGGCGGTGGCATTTCGACGAGCACTTCCGCTAGCTCGCACCGAGACTCGTTGGCACGGCGCCCGCCCTCGGGCGTCTGTTACCGAATCTGGGTGGACCCAGCATTGCTTGCCGACGGCTGTACGCGGGGGTGGTCTGGTAGATGGCGCTTTATGGCGCACCCGTGTGGGCGGAGTCATCATCGCCCGTTGGAGGGTTCGGCTGGAAACGCCTCGGGTCGGTTCTCAGACCGTAGGGGCCCTCCAGCCGATTTTAGAAGAATGGGTGGGGCGGCACAATGTCCGCACCTTCTGACTGGTGCAGGTGCTGTCGGGGCATGGCTGCTTCGGCAAGTACCTGTACACGGTCGCCAGGAGGTAGGAGACTCCCTGCTGCCACCACTGCGACTGCAGCGAGGACTCGGCGCAGTACACGCTCGAGTCGTGCCCGGCCTGGGCTGAGCGGCGCCGGGATCTCGCTGCAGTCATCGGGGAGGACCTGTCGCTGCCGGCTGTTGTCCAAGCCATGGTCGGTGGCGATAGATACTGGACCGCGGTCGCCACCTTCTGCGAGGATGTCATCTCGCGGATGGAAAGAAAGGGCTAGGGAGGCCGATCTTTCCTCTGGCCCGACCCGTCGCCAGCGCGAGGGGTGGCGCAGAAGCAACTATTTGCGTCTAATGTCGCCCTAACCGAGGCTGCGGGCGGTTGGATCGGGGATTGTCCGCTGCCCGCATTGAGCCTACCGCGAAGGTGTGATGTTCTAGGTGCGCGGGGACGTCACTCAGAGACGAAGTCCGATAGGGCTAGCCGCTGCGCGGATCACTGAAGAGAATATACGCGGTACCAGTTGTCCGCCGGGTACGGGCGCATGAGGGCGCACGGCGGGTTTTAGTGGGTGAGAGCCCCACACTACCTCGTTGTCTCAGGTGATGTTTTTAGTACACAGGGGAACACTGCTGCCCGGTCCCCCGGTAATAACACGTACCTTGTGCAAATACAACGTTGGCTGCTAAGATCACCAGCGCAAAAGGTAATCGAACATCAACCGCCATCTTACATGTTCTGATGCTCTGCTTTTAGTGAAGGTGCGAGAATCTGTGAAAATTATATCAATTTTATTGCTGAATTCAAAATTCAAAAAAGTAAGAGTTTATCAAGTTATCAGTAGATATTAATAAAATATTAAATGTATTAAGTCTGACAGAAGCTTCATCGGTATAATGTATGAAAATACTCGAAATTAACAGTCAGGAGCAATTGTCACGATGGCTGAATTGGCAAAGCATCTGGACGGTATCCAGGAGATGCAGGTTCAAATCCTGCTCGTGACTGTTATTTTCGATTTCACATTTTTCACTTTGTGTTTAACGTATAGTGCTAAGCATGTCAAATGCTAAAAATATATATAAATATTTATAGGGTTTGCGTCATTATTAGGTAAAAATCTTAATTGTAAAATTAAGTTTACCTGGTCGGTATAATGTATGAAAATACTTCCGACAGATGGCGCAGGCGTCACCCAAAGACGTTAAGTATGAATGTGTTATCGAAATTAACAGTCAGGAGCAATTGTCACGATGGCTGAATTGGCAAAGCATCTGGACGGTATCCAGGAGATGCAGGTTTAAATCCTGCTCGTGACTGTTATTTTCGATTTCACATTTTTCACTTTGTGTTTAACACCCACGGTTCGCCAGCTATGTTTAAGTCCTACGTAATAGGGGGCGAGCCTATTGCCCTCTACCGGGCACATTTCCAAACTCCATGCTGCTACTGAGAATTTTTCTTTTTATGAGAAAGGTCAATAACACTGCCCGACCCGGGGATTGAACCCGAGACCTCATGATCAGCAGTTGCTTAGTCAGTCACCATAGTTTAGTTCAGTTCACACCATTTCCTATACCTATTATGTCTGATGAATTTTTGTGTGAGGCACAAGGAGGTTTCAGGTGTGAAAGGGGATGCATGGATCAAGTGTTTTCTCTGCGCAACATTGTGGAGAAGTATCTGGCTCTAGGCCAGAGGATTTTCTGCAGTTTTGTGGATTTGGAGAAAGCATTTGACACGGTTGTACGAAAGAAACTTTGGAGCATTTTGCCAGAGTATGGTATTAACGGTAAACTGCTACAAGCTGTGCAGTCCATCTACATGAACTGCAGAGCTTGTATGCGGCTGAATGATGGAATGTCACCCTGGTTTGATGTCAATATTGGCGTTAAATAGGGCTGCGTTCTATCAGCCAGACTGTTTATCATATATCTGAATAAATGTCTTCAAGGGATGAATGAAATCAATGTGGGAGTTCAGATGGGCGACTTAGTGGTTAACTCACTACTATATGCAGACCTGCAAACCCTAGTCGACGTAATGACAGAAGATTGTAAGAAAAGGGGCCTACGTGGGAATGTGAGCAAAACCAAAATTATGGTCTTTAAAAGAAGTGAAGCCAGATTAGATGTCAGAGTATCGGTTGGCAATAGTGTGCTAGAATAAGTGGATGAATTTGTATATCTTGGATGTGGATTCAGTCGGGATGGAAGATACACCACTGATATAGAGAGAAGAGTAAATGCGGGAAATAGAGTGAATGGAGCATTGCGACAACTTCTCGGCAGCCACCACCTCAGCCAGAAGGCATGGGTCGCAATACACAAGGCAGTGATTGTCCCAACGTTGCTATATGTAAGCGAGAGTTGGGTATGCAAAAAGGAGTATGAGAGTAAAATCAATGCAGTTGAAATGCGATCTCTGCGAAGAATCTGTGGAGTGAGGCTGACTGACCGCATTCGTAACGACGACGTAAGAGAACGAGTAGGTATGAAAGAGAGTATTGGTGTAAAGATGCGAAAGGGAATGCTCCGATGGTTCGGACATGTGGAAAGAATGCCGGACGAGAGACTGGTTAAGAAGATATACAATGCGAAAGTGGAAGGATGTAGGTACAGGGGGAGACCGAGACTCACTTACCTAGACCAAATCGGTCAAGTATTGAAGGAAGGTGGAGTCAGGAGTCTCCAAAACCGGCGAGCGTGTATGAAGAGAATTAGGAATGTTGAGGAAGCGAGAGATGTATGCAAGAATAGAGCCTCTTGGCACTCTGTTCTCTCTGCCTACCCCGCAAGGGAAATGGTGTGATGATATGTATGTATTCCTATTGATGGCATACGGCGGATTTATTTAGTGGGCGAGGGCCGCACCCCACCCTGTTCGTTGCCTCGAAAGACGGGATGTGCGGTTAGGCACATATTTTCCCGCCTTAACAAAAAAAGGGTATGTCTTTAAAAAGGAACAATGCGCACAAATTACACTTAGACTGAACAATAATTTTTGGTTTAGATACATAATAAATTGTGCTGTGTGGGAATCGGAATCTACAACTGTATCTCAATCACCTGTACAGATTTATTTATTAGAGAGCATGATATTTGTTATTGCTACCAATCGTCACCAGTTGGACAGGCACTAAAAAAAGAATATCAAGAATCTATAGCATATTATAAAAGAACGATCTAGCCAACGTATGTGAATATCGAATATGAATCACCTATAAAGCTATTTATCAATTTTGATATGTAATTAAACATAACTTTGATTTCCGTATTATACAGATATTAAATATTTATTAGGGCTATATTGTTACTTTTTTCAGTTCTCATTGTTAGCGCCGAGCTTGCTGTGATTACAGACACTAAGTACGAGACAAGAAGTAAAAATAGCCTGCGTCCGTGTGGTCTTTAGGAAAGGTGTCACTCTATAGCGCATTACCTTTGTGCAAAAATTTCCACACGAATAAGTAAATAAATATTAACGGACACTTCACACAACGTCCTCTGGCCCCAAACTAAGCTTAACGCTTGTTATATGCGTACCAGATACGGATATAATACATAATTATTATTACTTTTTTTTTGTAAATTCATACATATAATAAATAGAAAACACCCAGACGCAGTACAAATATCTGTGTTCATCACACAAATAATTGTCCTGAGTGGGAATCCAAGCCACGACCTCGTGCACGGAAGTCGGTTACTTGCCCACGAGGCCCGTCACACTTCTGAGATAGTTGAGATGATGATGTCTATGTTCTTGCCTGGGTTCCGGACTATATATATGCTTAATTTCATGATGATCGGTCGAGTTACTTCGTAAAAGCCGTTACAAAGGAAGACACAAACAAGTGAATGCACTTTTGCATTTATAATATTAGTAAGGATAATGTACCGTGTTGTGCAGAAATGATCCAAACCACAAACTGGACAAAATATTTTAATTCCAGGCAATCGAAAATAATCTCTATTTTTATGTCACAAAGAATCGTTTCATTCTGCCAACTACATTTTTTTATGATTATACCAACCCAAGATTATGGATAACACTGAAAAAATAAAGCAGAAGTGATTCAAATCAGCATAACTTTTGTGGGTTAGCTCATTTCTGCACAACGCGGTCCATTATTTATGTTATTATTACGGGACTAGCCACCTCTTGTGTGGGAGGAATGTATGCCATAATTAGTTTATGCTTACCTGTGGGGAAGGTGCTACAAGATGCTATACTAAATAGGTATACTTTCTGATATTTACGTATCTATTCGCCTAAATATTAGGAAGTACCTCGTATATTTGGTGTGAATCCACATTAAAACAACAATTTAAATCATGGACGTAAAAAGGAATTTAAATTAATAAAATGTACTCGCCTCGTTAACTTTATTATTTCTTCACAAAATAGAAACTTAAAAGAAATTGTATTCGATAAAATGTTGTACCTAACTAAGACTTATTTTAGCTATAATCTTTTCACAAACCACTAACTTTTAAACTCACAAAACAACATGCACAAAAATAATAACTAATTATTTCAAAACAAAGACTTTGCCGACACTTCTTTCTTTGTTGAATGTGACTGAGTAATATTTTCGGTCAAAACCATCGATAGAGATAAGATTGGGTGATAATTGTTCATTTTATATTTAGATTAAAGACTACGTATGATATGATAACAGGTCACAAATGATATACCTATTTATTATTCTATCAATCTATGTAAAATATTTTGCAAATGCATCTTATTCACCTGAGTAAACCTCAGAAGAATAAAACGGCGTTAGAGAGAAAGAAAGTATGTTTTGCAATGCACATAAGATATTTATAAAGAGCATGAGTAAGTATATGTAATGTACAAATTGTAATTTGTGAATAAGGAAAAAGAGTATTTTAGTACGAGCGGGAATCGAACCTGCGTCCTTTCCTATCCGGGGAAGTGCTCTAATCCACTGAGCTACCGTACTATTCATTAAACACAAAGTGAAAAATGTGAAATCGAAAATAACAGTCAGGAGCAGGATTTGAACCTGCATCTTCTGGATACCGTCCAGATGCTTTACCAATTCAGCCATCCTGACAATTGCTCCTGACTGCTAATTTCGATAACACATCATACTTAACGTCTTTGGGTGACGCCTGCACCATCTGTCGGAAGTATTTTCATACATTATACCGACCAGATAAACTTAATTTTACAATTAAGATTTTACCTAATAATGACGCAAACCCTATAAATATTTATATATATTTTTAACATTTGACATGCTTAGCACTATACATTAAACACAAAGTGAAAAATGTGAAATCGAAAATAACAGTCAGGAGCAGGATTTGAACCTGCATCTTCTGGATACCGTCCAGATGCTTTACCAATTCAGCCATCCTGACAATTGCTCCTGACTGCTAACTCACTTTGTGTTTAATGTATAGTGCTAAGCATGTCAAATGCTAAAAATATATATAAATATTTATAGGGTTTGCGTCATTATTAGGTAAAATCTTAATTGTAAAATTAAGTTTATCTGGTCGGTATAATGTATGAAAATACTTCCGACAGATGGTGCAGGCGTCACCCAAAGACGTTAAGTATGATGTGTTATCGAAATTAGCAGTCAGGAGCAATTGTCAGGATGGCTGAATTGGTAAAGCATCTGGACGGTATCCAGAAGATGCAGGTTCAAATCCTGCTCCTGACTGTTATTTTCGATTTCACATTTTTCACTTTGTGTTTAATGCATAGTGCTAAGCATGTCAAATGCTAAAAATATATATAAATATTTATAGGGTTTGCGTCATTATTAGGTAAAATCTTAATTGTAAAATTAAGTTTATCTGGTCGGTATAATGTATGAAAATACTTCCGACAGATGGTGCAGGCGTCACCCAAAGACGTTAAGTATGATGTGTTATCGAAATTAGCAGTCAGGAGCAATTGTCAGGATGGCTGAATTGGTAAAGCATCTGGACGGTATCCAGAAGATGCAGGTTCAAATCCTGCTCCTTACTGTTATTTTCGATTTCACATTTTTCACTTTGTGTTTAATGTATAGTGCTAAGCATGTCAAATGCTAAAAATATATATAAATACCGTACTATTTGTTAGAATACCAAATCTCCTTACCACATTTGTCTTAACGACTAATGCCACCTATCGGAAGCATTTACATGCATTAATCCAATACATGTAGTAAGTTTATTTATGATTAATTCATGTACTCTCTTTCCTTATTCACAAATTATAATTTGTACTTTAAGAGTAGCTGAGCATGTCAAGTGCTAAAATATAGATCAAAAAGTATATCTAATAGGACTGGGGATGCACTTGCCTCATTACGCAGTGATAGCCTAGCGGTAAAATCCAGGACTGCATGATAATGGTATCGAGTTCGATCCTCAGGTCCCAGACATTGCATGGTACACGCCTCTGACAATACAAGATTTTTCGAAATTTTGTGTGTATTTGTTTTCAAATTATCACTGCTTGGAGAAGAAAAATATTGCGAGGAAATCTGCATGCTTGAGAGAATTTCTCGACAGCTGGCGATGTTGCTAACCCGCACTGGGCCAGCATGGTGGATTACGGCCTAAATTCAAACTCCTCTCACTATGAGAGGAGACCTGTGCTCAGCATTTCTTGATTTCTGTCTCAATTATTTTCTTGAGGAAGCGAGAGATGTATGCAAGAATAGAGCCTCTTGGCACTCTGTTCTCTCTGCCTACCCCGCAAGGGAAATGGCGTGATGATAAGTTAGTTAGTTAATTATTTTCTTGTTTCGTACTTTTTAGATCACTTTTTATTTCCGTAGTCGGGTTACAGTTTTTAAACATAATTATTTGTTTAAGAAGAGACATGTCATGCGCAGTTCCAAATGAGATAATTTTTTTTACAAAGACGCCCTTTTTTTTTGGTGGCCAAAAATGTCCTACCTCACACCCCGCTGTAGCGGATCACGGGTACCGCGTCGTATCGACCGCAATCCGCAGGCGGCACTCTCTTGTGCGACGCCCCGTGCACTTAGGCGTCACACCTTTGCAGTAGGCTTCCGCGGACGGCAGGGCAATCCAAAGACAACACCCTGCGCTAAGGACTAATCCTCTCAAACATACAATTTCAGGGACACAAAGTACACCACCGAAGGAATGTAACATAGTTCCAGTGGTCCGCCAAGAAAGGTGGAGAGACGGCACACGGCGGTTTAGTGGGTGAGGGCCCCACACTACCCTGTTTGCATTTTTTCCCGCCTAAACAAAAAAAAAAAAAAAAAACCCAGAACAATCATTAGTGGATCACACAGAGTTGTCCTGTGTGGAAATTTTCAGGTATAAAAGTGAATTACCTATGGTGGGAATCGAACCCACAACACTCGGGTGGCTGGTATCTAAACTACTCCGCCATCCAATAAAAGCTTAGTCGTATAGTCGTATGACCAAAGATAGTGGTATTGCGATTGATCCCTAGCCGAGATCACGATCTCGCAATGTACACCTTGATTTTTTGTAAGTGATGACCATCGATAACTTATAATTGATCAAAGGTAATGCACGAGTTTGTACGCAAATACAACTGTACTCTCTGTTCCCTCACTCTCAAAGTCCAATAAGACAGTATTCCGTCACGCCCGAAGAGAGATCGGGCACAGGCCTATACTCGTACACTTTTCTCAAAAGCTCCTGAAGTCTTTTTATATATATTTTTTTATTTTTTTTGGTTTACCAACAATTGTTTACACCAATACACCTACTAATATACTTACAAATATAACAGTGATACAAGTGTAACAATTAATTAACGGTAAACACAGCATACACCACTAGACAGTTAACAATCACTATAACTACAATTTAACTATATAAAATTAAAAGTAAAAAAACCATATAGGCTAACAGTATTAAAAATAAAAACCAGTAAATCAACTATAAATATTAAAAATAAACAAGGGATTTAAGAAAAAAAAATGTATATAATAATAATCTAATAAAATTGTGACTAGATCTTATAATCTGTCTATACATGCATAAAAAAAAACATTAAACGGTAGGATTAAAAAAGTAAAACTTGTAAAATTAAAATAAAAGATGCAACAAGATCTTATCTATACTATTATAAAGCTGTAACAGAGCTGTGTCTGTACATTTAAGATATTTGAGAAAAAATGACTGTAATAGGCTGTATAGGCGTGTCTAAACACAAAAATATTTTTTTTGATTTTTTGTCTGTCTGTTTATTTGTTTGTCTGTTTGTTTGTTCGCGCATCACGCAAAAACTACTGAATGGATTTTAATGCAACTTTTTTTAATTGATAGTTCTTGATTAGACTTAAAAACTGGTATACATTTTATCCCGCTACTATATCGGGAACCTGAGATATAACCCAAAAACTAGGCTGTGGCGAAGCCGCGGGCAAAGGCTAGTAATGTATAAACGCATTTTTTACAACAATATAAAGAGTACCAATACTAGGATAAAAAAAAAAATATCTAGATAACACAAAAAAAATAAAATTGCAATGAAAATATTTAATAAAAGGTTTTAGGTAAGTTGATAGTTGAAAATAAACTTTCATCTTAGGAGGGCAGATGCTTGAGAACAGAATTAGAGATTTTGTGAAGAGAGTCAAAGTGCAAATCAATTTGAACACTACAGCTGTTGATAATTTTGCTAAACCTGGCACAAGGTGAGTTTGTACCCAATACAGTTCTTCTTATAGGTGGACAGAGTGGTGTGATGGGATACCGAGGCATCCTAGATGGAACACGAAGCTTAAGGAGATTTAGTAAGGGTGGGCAATCAATGACATGCTTAAAATCTTGCACACAAATTTAACGTCATTGATCTGCACTACGTTTGGCTAGAGAAATCATATTATAGTATCTTCCAAACCACAATTCGTGGTGAACTATGCCCAAAATGAAATCCTTCTCAGTGTGAGGTCCGGTTTTTTTTGTTTAGGTGGGAAAAAATGTACATTTTTTTTATTGGATTTAGTGGCAGACGAGCTACGGCCCATCTGATGGTAAATGGTAACCGTTACTCATGGACTCAACTATACCGAGAGTATTGTCAAGCCGCTGCTTACCATTTCATTTCACCGATATGAAATAAAAGATTAAATGGCTATCTCCTGCTATAGCCAAAACGCAACGATGTGCTTCATGGCCGGTCACACAGGAGATGGTGGTAGGTACCAACCCGCTCCGGCCCGATACCAAGTGAGTTCTCCCACTTGGTACACAGCCCTACCACCAGTCATGCAATGGATGATAATTGCTTACTTCCCTTAGTCGCCTCATACGACACCCGTGGGAAAGAATGGGGTGGTGACACTTGTATTCTTAGTCCGTCGCCACACGGACGAACCTAACCTATCCTAACCGCACACCCCGTCGTTCGGGGCTACGAACAGGGTAGTGTGGGGCCTTCATCCACTAAAGAAACCCGCCATGTGCCGTCTCTCCGCCTGTGTTGACGGATCACTGGTACTGTGTTGGATTACTTCAGTGGCCCGCCGGCGGCAGTCTGGGAAGACCTGGGGTACACTGGGATATTAATGGATGTTGAAAAAGAGACAAGACTGTAGGCAACATTTTAAAGTGCATTTATCATTTTTAACGGGCCTCGTGGCATAGTCGGTAGTGTAATCGACTTTCGTGCACGAGATCGTGGGTTCGATTCCCATTCAGGATAATTATTTGTGTGATGAACACAGATATTTGTACTGCATCTGGGTGTTTTCTATCTATTATAGTATATGTATGTATTTACAAAAAAAAGTAATATTATGTATTATATCCGTGATCTGGTACGCTTGTTCTATAAGCGTTAAGCTTAGTTTGCGACCAGAGGACGTTGTGTGAAATGTCCGTTAATATTTATTTAAAATCCATGTGATTAAAATACTTATTATTGGATAAAATTTCAAGATTATTTAAACGTGTAGCTTACGTGGTGGAGTTCCCCTGAAATTTATCAGCACTACAACGAAAATTAAACACCGAAGCATGTCATAGATATAAGAAACCTAGCAAACTTTTTTTTTTGTTAAGTCCGGAAATAATGTACATAACCGCACACCCCATCGTTTGCGGTAACGAAGAGGATAGTGTGAGGCCCTCACCCACTAAATAAACCCATCACGTGTGTCGCCTGTGTTGGCGGGCCACTGGTACAATGTACACTAATTCAGTGAGGAAAAAACCTAGCAAACATGGGCCAATCTACTCGTATATTGCACTCACAGTGGTAGGAATATCTATAGCCACTTTACGCTGATATTTTGAGAGATGGTAGTAACACGAAGGCTCTATCACCTTCATATAAAGAAGTTGTCCATGGTATATCATCTAAATATATAAAAATCAATTGCTGTACTTAGTCTTGCTAATACTCAAAACTGGCGTGACCGATTTCAATCACTGTTTTTTTTTTATACAGAGGTGGTTTAAGCGAAAAATAAATAGAGAAACTTATAAACCAGTTGAATACTGGAGAAATTAAAAATTGATATTTGTTTGGGACTCGCCTGTTTGGATTATGACTTTCTTCTTACTGTCTTTTTGGCTAACGACCGACAAAGTGGCAGCTACTATCATTCTTTCTAATTCATCTGAATTACCAGCAAATTTTATTTAATATCCGATCTAAATTTAAACCTTAGACGATGCTGATTAACTAGGATTGATATCGCTGATTAAATAACTTGATGATACGAAGTTCAGCGGGTCATATAGTATATAGATAAAAGTTAGAGTAAAATATAGCACTACGGTAGGTAACCATTTACCATATCGATGAATTAATGCAATATAGTTCCAGTGGTCGCGGAACGTCTAGCAGATGTGAAAACATCGGAATTATTTTGTAGAAATGAAATTATCATAACTTGACAATGTACTCCTCAAGACGAATTAAACGAGTATAAGCTCGATATGGTTGCGTCGTTTTATAACGGAGTTCCTATGGCCACCTTCTAGCTCCATCATCAGACACTGAATACTATCTAACGACAAAGTACTCGTAAGAAAAATCAAATGATTCTAAACTCGATGGGGTTGCGTCATTTCATAACAGAGTTATTGTGGTCACCTTCCAGCTCTATCATCAGACCCTGGATATCATCTAGACACAAAGTACTCGGCAAGACGAATCATACGAGCCCAAACTCGATGGGGTTGCGCCGTTTCATTATAGAGTTCCTATGTTCACTCTTCTGCTCCATCATCAGATCAGCTCCATGTCATCATAATTTTGCATTGTCACGTGATATACACATGCGTGTAAACTTTCAGCTCAATCGGAAACCGGGAAGTGTGTCAAATTTAACTTGCAAAATTTGAACGGGACAATTAAAATAAAAGCGTCGCCTCGCTAACAGCCGATTTTACCCTCCCACCGCATTAGATGTTTCACATCAAAAGGTAACCATTTACCATCAGGTTCTACGGCTTGTCTGACAGCCTGTCTAGTAGTATTAATCCAGGAGCTACTGCCTATTTTTTTTTAGTGATTAATAACTGGCTGAATATTTGTGAGTAGGTTCTGTTCGATGAGACACGCAAATTTTTCTCAGTGAAAAATGTCGATAGAGGTAGCTATTAAGTATCCGTGGAATTGACAACTTCCGCTTCTGACTTCTTTGCGTGGGAAAGAGAAAATGTACCACTATATGGCCATTTCATTATACAAATATTTACAAAGCTACATTCAAAAAATCAGATAATTAATAATTTGAATGACCTGTTTATTTATATTAAAATTTGTCTCTCTATATGTAGTGGAGCACGCTCCAGTCAAACCACCCATTTTGTAGGACAATTGTTATTCCAAGTTTATTATCCAATTATCTTAACATTTAAACTTACTGTTAGTCAGACAATATCGACATCCCACCTAATCGAAATGTTTTATATCTGCGCACTTTGTTAGCTACCTCTATCGAGATTTTTCACATAGAAAAAGTTGGGCGTCTCATCGAACGGAACCTACTCACAAAGATTAAACCTGTTAGTAATCACTTAAAAAAATAGGCGGCGGCTCCTGGACTGTAGTGTAGTCTCATTTTGCGTATTGCGTGATATACGTAGTCATAGTAGGTATATAAGGATTATGTATATAAACAAATTATTAAAATATCTTTTCTCTGAATGGACAGAAAACCCAACGCATATTTCAATAATCTTATCGTATTTTCGATAATTATGGATTGAGGTGATGACATGGCTTTACAAACATTTTGATCTATATTTTAGCACTTGACATGCTTAGCTACTCTTAAAGTACAAATTATAATTTGTGAATAAGGAAAAACAGTATTTTAGTACGAGCGGGAATCGAACCTGCGTCCCTTCCTTTCCGGGGAAGAGCTCTAATCCATTGAGCTATCGTCCCATTTCTAGAAATACCGAATTTCCTCATCACATTTGTCTTAACGACCAACGCCCTCTATCGGCAATGCATTTACATGCATTCATCCAATGTAGTAAGTTTAATTTTGCAATTAAAATTCATACTATTTGATGGCGTAATTTTTCAAACATTTTGATCTATATTTTAGCACTTGAATGCTCAGCTACTCTTAAAGTACAAATTATAATTTGTGAATAAGGAAAAAGAGTATTTTAGTACGAGCGGGAATTGAACCTGCGTCTCTTCCTTTCCGGGGAAGTGCTCTAATCCATTGAGCTATCGTACCATTTCTAGAAATACTGAATTTCCTCATCACATTTGTCTTAACGACCAACGCCCTCTATCGGCAATGCATTTACATGCATTCATTAATGACGTTGTAACTACTTTACAACGTCATTGTATAACAAACAAACGCACTTCTTATATTTATAATTTAAATTTGTAAAGATACCTAATACCTGTTACTTCTACAAAATTACTAAGATAGGGGATATAATGGTGTATAATGTACCTATTCCTGTTACGAGTAGTTTTTCTAGTGGTAGACCCTTGCTTATCCCAGCACGAATGGGCCGGCTCGATCGGGGAAGTACCACCCTCTCACATAAGATCGGCGTGTAACAATGGTAGTTATACTTACCGTTGTGTTCCGTATGGTGAATGAGAGCGGAGGCCAAAACTCCCTCCCTATCCTCTCCTATTCCTTTCCTTGGAGATGGCATCGCGCGAGTGATGCATCTGGTCTGGTATTGTTAGCCCCGTAACGTTAGTTAGTTTGTCCGTGTGGTAACGGACTAAGAATACAAGTGTCACCATCCCATTCTTTCGCACGAGTGTCGTATGAGGCGACTAAGGGAAGTAAGCAATGATCAGCCATTGCATGACTGGTGGTAGGGCTGGGTACCAAGTGGGGGTACTCACTTGCTATCGGGCCCGAGCGGGTTGGTACCACCATCTCCCGTGTGACCGGCCATGAAGTACATCGTTGCGTTTTGGTTGTGGCAGGAGATAGCCGTTTATTCTTTCATTTCATATCTGTAAAATGAAATGGTCAGCAGCGGTTTGACAATACTCTCGGTATAGTTAAGTCCATGAGCGACGGTTACTATTTACCATCAGATGAGCCGTGGCTCGACTGCCACCACATGCAATAAAAAAAGCCTCTATAGGCTACGGTAACCACTTACCATCAGGTGGGCCGTGGCTTGTTCGCCACTCACATAGTATAAAAAAAAGACAGCTAGTGCAGCCAAAACAGAGGTATTGAGTTCGATGCCCAGACTGAGATATAGGTACACCTCCCAAGGTCATCTCTGACTTCTGTCGAGATTATTCGCGTATTAGATACAAATTTTTGTGACAGTGTACAAGGAATTTTCCACAAGCAGGATTCGGACTTACGTTTTCTTCTATCCGAGCGGTCTAAGCCGCTATGTTATTGTCGAAACTTTTTAAAACTCCCAATTCTCACCTCACTTTTTAGTCTTATAAGACCCGCCATCTCAGTTAACTCAATCTCATTGAAAAATAACTTTGTATAATAAATGTATATCGATAACAGTTTTGTACAAATATAAACAAAAGTCGTTTTATCTGTTGCGCTTATCATGACTATCCTTTCTCTGACTGGGGCCCGGACGCTGTACAAGCGACACACAAATAAGAGAACATGGGAGCTTAGCGGACATCTACATTAATGGTGGTACCTTATTTTTTTGTTAAGGCGGGAAAAAATATTCCTAACCGTACACACGGGGTGTGCGGTTAGGAACATTTGCGTTCGGGGCAACGAACAGGGTAGTGTGGGGCCTTCACCCACTAAAGAAACCCATGTGTGCCGTCTCTCCGCCTTTGTTGGCGGGCCACTGGAACTATGTTACATTCCTTGGCGTGGTCCGCCGGCGGCTTACCCTTTCGGGTACCCTCCACTGAGCAACGCATCCGCACACAGAGCGTCGCAACTTCGCGGGAGGCCTTGCGGGTGGAGGACGTTCCCCGGTCCATCCACCCGCAGCCTCTCAGCTAGGACGACATTAGGCGCAAATATTCACGTCTGCGCCGCCCCAGTCACTGGCGGCGGTTCAGGTCTGTGGAAGGATCAGCCTCCCTGGCCCTCTCCGCCGCTTCTTTCCTCGAGATGACCTCCTTGCAGAAGGCAGCGACCGCGGCTCAATTCCTGCCGCTGCCAAGCATTGCTCTGACGACGCTCGACAGCGAGAGGTCTCCCCCTATTGCCGCGACGAGTTCACGACGCTGCTGGGCCTAAGCCGGGCACGACTCGAACGTGTGCTGCGCCGTGTCCTCGTCGCAGCCGCAATGGTGACAGCCCGGAGTCGCTTCCCTCCTTGCGACAATGTGCAGATATCTGCCGAAGCAACCGTGCCCCAACAGCACCTGCACCAGTCGGAAGGTAAGGACTCCGTGCCGTCACCCTGCCCACTCTTCCAGCACCGGCTGGAGCGCCCCTACGGTCCGAAGACCGGCCCGGGGCGCCTCCAACCGCGCCTTCCAGCTGGCCTTGGCAGCTCGGCGGGCGTCGGCCCGCCATCTGGCCACCACGCTGGGCGGGGGACGAACCCCCCCCTCCCGCTCTTGCGACGCCCGCCGATACACCTCTGCGAGCACCTCCGCCTCCAAGTCCCACGGAGGGATTCCGGCCAAAGCGCAGGCCGCCTCCGTCGACACCATGCGGTATCCACGTATGACCCTGGACGCGACGACTCTCTGTGGCCTCCACAGGAGAGCCTTGTTCAGTGCGTCCAGGGACTCCGCCCACACGGGTGCGCCGACTCATTAAAGGTACCATTTTATTTTTTTTGTTAAGGCGGGAAAAAATGTTCCTAACCGCACACCCTATCGTTCAGAGCGTTCGGGGCAACGAACAGGGTAGTGTGGGGCCTGCACCCACTAAAGAAACCCGCCGTGTACCGTCTCTCCGCCTTTATTGGCGGGCCACTGGAACTATGTTACATTCCTTCGGTGGTACATTAAAGGTACCTGCCAAGTTTGTCTAGCGGTGTAAGTGTACAACTCATAATCGTCTCCAGGTCTCCAGCACAACTCCTGGATCATGCAAACAGTCTCATTGCGTCAGTGGTTTTTTTTTGTAACATCATGAAGTTTGATATTGTTCGGATAAATGCTTGCTACTTCTATATCTCATGATTGCATTTGAAATAGGTAGTTACTTTCTTCGATTTCATTTATTAAGTTTTTGGTCACTATAAACAGACTTACCATTAAATTAAAAATATTTTAGTGTCTGCATAAGTCCGCTGAACAGACGTGACATACAAAACTGTTCATAGTTATTCCAACTCTAAGATGTATTTTTTTGAAGTGAAAACTTCTATATGAAGGCTTGGATAAGGAGTAAATTATTGTAAGTCGCCATCGACATGGTCACGTAACGTGTTAACGATAACATAATATCTGTTCCTATTAGTATAACTTATTGCGCTGGGCCAGCTGTAAATGAAGAAATGAATAATTTTAAATATTTTTTTTAATGAATTAATGAATAATTTTGATTTACTAGTTTTAATTTAAGATCAAAAAATTAATTTGGATATCCAAAAAATAACAACTGTTTGTTTATAGTTTTAGGTTTTCACTTCTGTCGGCATTCCTCATGACTGCTTTGATTTTTTTTTTATTGCATGTGGCAGCCAAGTACCGCCCACCTGATTGTAAGCGCATGGACTCAGCAATACTAAGCACACTGCCAAACTGCTGCTTACCATTTCATTTCGCGGATATAAAATGAAAAAATATACGACTATCTCCCACTACAACCAAAACACATTAAGGTGCTTTATGGCTGGTGGCACGGTAGTGTTTTCAAGATAAATCTTCTTGTACAATGTTGTCATTTGAAATTCGGTGACACGAAAAAGCGTCATTAAAATAGATAAACAATTATACGTTAAAAACATCTAAATGTCCGGGCCGCTCGCTAGCGAGTGACCATCCCGTCAATCTATAGATCTGCGCCAGCGCAGCCCGCCACGACCACATCTCAGTTGAGTGTGGACAGTTCGTGTATCAACGTACCCTTATCTCTCTACAAGTGAGTAAAATTACTTTATTATTATATACTAACTCATCCCGTCAGGTACTGCCATCTGATTATCGTGCAGTTATGTCAAAATCTGTATTGCGAAAACATTTTTCATGTTAAGTGTCGTGTATGTAATTAAACTTTCTTGGAGACCGGTTTAACTTTATAATAAATGATACTATACTATATAATAGATCTGTGGAAATTGAACATTAAACCTTAACCCGTATGATGCACTTAATCAACATTTAACAATACAAAGAACATTAACCATTTGGTGACGCACTAAGAACACTGATTGTGAATGAGTAGTATTATATAGTGCCATATTAAATTCGGAGCTAATGACTCTATCTATAGACACATTGATGAAAAGATTGTTCAGTGCCTAACATGTGACGTGATACTGTCTATAAATGCAGTTAATGCTCATTTTGATGCTACCGATCATATCATATCATCGCTATCCTTTTTATAATCTACGTAAGAGTAGTCTGTGGACGTACAATTAAACACATTTTTTTAATAATACAAGGACTAAAACCAACGCTCCGGCCAGAGTAGCCAGTGTGTAAGACTAATTTTTCCTCCGTATTGGAGAATAGGATGTTCGTGCTGCATTAAAACAGTTTTCTCATCTCAATCTCAATCAACATTTTTCTCATCTGTTTGTAAATTTTTGTATACTAACAAAAATATTCGATTTGAGTCCAGGGTCGGATTGGGCCACCACTGAAGGAATGTAATATGGTTCCGGTGGCCCGCCAAAAAAAGGCGGAGACGGCACACGGCGGATTTCTTTAGTGGGTGAGGGCCCCACACTACTCTGTTCGTTGCCGAGCGACGGGGTGTGTGGTTAGGAACATTTTTTCCCGCCTAAACAAAAAAAAGGGTCGGACGGGGCCGTAATGGCCCGGGTGGCGCCGGTCTCGTCAGGGCCCGAGACTGGATAATGGTAGATGGGATACTATCGGAAAATAATGAACAAATTATGAATTATCAACGATATATATTATTAGGTACCTACATAAAGTACAGCTTCAGCTAAGCTGTTAATAACTCAAGCATGTGTATATAAACGGAAATAACTCGCAGCGTGCCCGCAGCGGTGCCTATGAGTTCCTTGCGTGCCCTGATGATGAGCAACGAATATGCTTGAAACCCGGGTCGAGAAAGTCAAACCACAACATGAGTTATTTCCGGTTATATGTACCTATACCTACTTCTAATATGTATCAATATCACGATAGTTTCAATAGGAGAATAGGTACCTATATATAGTTAAGACTAAGGAGTTTAAAAAAAACGTTTCCATTTGGAGGGAGAAATAAATAAATAAATAAATATTCACGGACATTTTCACATAACAACCTCTGGTCCCAAACTAAGCTTAATGCTTTTATGTGCTATGGGTACCAGATTACAGATATAATAGGTACATATATTACTTTTTTTTGTAAATACATATATATAATAGATAGAAAATACCCAGACGCAATACAAATATCTGTGTTCATCACACAAATAATTGTACTGAGTGGGAATCGAACCCACGACCTCTTGCACGGAACTCGGTTACACTAACGACTACGCCACGAGGCCCATCAGCAATAATTGACTTTTTCTAATACTACTGAACGGATTTTGATGCAACTTTTTATTTGATAGCTCTCGATTAGACTTAACAATGGTATACATTTTATACGCTACTTTATCGGGAATCTGAGATATAACCCAAAAACTAGCTTTTGGCTGCGGCGGAGCCGCGGGCAATGGCTAGTATAAAATATAACTATAGAGGGGACTATTGTACGCAGCTCTACTCTAAAAATGAAAAGGATTTAGGCCATATTCCACCTCGTTGGCTCATTGCGGTTTGTCAAACTTCAGAAGCCATCGAGAAAATATCTCAGGCATGCAGGTTTCCTCACGATGTTTTTCTCCATCGAGCAGTCTGCATCTGTAAACAAATACTCATATAATTTCGAAAATTTTCTAAATATCAGAGATGTGTGCCATCGAACGCAATAGGTTCCCACCATAGTTTTTGTAGTTCTTGGTTTTACCGCTAGGCTGTCACTGCCTTTTCATTTGATTTATTCATTAGTTAGCGGTGCATGTGGTGACGGACTAAGAATACAAGTGTCACCACCCCATTCTTTCCCATGGGTGTCCTATGAGGCAACTAAAGTAAGCAATTATCATCCATTGCGTGACAGGTGGTAGGGCTGGGTACCAAGTGGGAATACTCACTTGGTATCGGACCCGAGCGGGTTGGTACCACCATCTCCTATGTGACCAACCGACATCGTTGCGTTTTGGCTGTAGCAGGAGATAACCGTTTATTCTTTCATTTCATATCGGTGAAATGAAATGGTGTGCAGCGGCTTGACAATACTCTCAGTATAATTGAGTCCATGAGCGACGGTTACCATTTACCATCAGATGGGCCGTGGCTCGTCTGCAACTGCATATATGCAATAAAAAAAAAGTTAGTCAAGATGATAATTTGCAAGAGTCAATAAAAATATACATTAACGTGCCGTACGTAATCTAGTAGTAAGTAGGTAGGTACTTAATGTTATGAACATAAAGCAATCAGATTCATAAGCGGGTAATGATCGAGCATTGAAACGGGTTCTAGCTCAGGAATCAAGTACAAATTTGATATAAAACATCTTATCCAAGCGGGATCCTATAAATGTATATAATTATAAAATAATAACTGACTGGCTGAATGACATATCAAGGCATTGCTGGGGATAGGATCATGAAAATTTACATAAATGGGTTTCTTTGATACTGTAGATGAGCGCAAAGAAAGGATTTTACGCAAATACCATCCAAAATTTTCATCTATCAAGCGAGCGCAGCCGGCGCAAATATAACATTTATCAAAAAAAAATTGCTCCCGTAGGATAGCTATTTTTCGCAAATGACACAGACTGTTTTTTAATTTAGTTGACTAAAAT
Source organism: Leucoma salicis (assembly GCA_948253155.1). NCBI lineage: Eukaryota > Metazoa > Arthropoda > Insecta > Lepidoptera > Erebidae > Leucoma > Leucoma salicis. The sequence goes on along the minus strand of OX411814.1, from coordinate 23,033,523 downwards.
GATATAAGTAATATGGTAGATGGTAGATTGCCACTTTATAGTTACCTTCGTAAAAATAGTGATGTTGTCGGGAGTTAAATCGAATATACCAACATTGTGAATTTAACTTTTTATCATTAGAAATTTTCAGATAGTTTATTAATTTGAATTTGCGTTGATCAGTAATATAAGTAACGTGAATTTATTATTGTTTTACTTATATTTACCTATTTGAATATGTTTTAGCGTAATAAAAATGCACTTGAGAGTGTTATTTACTATTTGTTAAATTAGGTATTTGTTAAACTACTCAATACCAATTGTTTTAGCTCATTCTAATCGTCTTTTGCAATTTCAAGAGAGCGCACGTAGGTATATATTTCTATAAATTACTCATGAATGAGCCGTATGGCTCATTCATGAGTAATTTACAGTAGTTACAATACTATGCTTTACGCTTGCAACATTTAAAAAAGGTCGAATGTAGCAGTCAATTTAGTTCATAAAAATCCGAGAATAAGAACTAAAAAACGGATTTTTATGTATACAGATAATTTACGGCATAGTGAAACACATATATTTTTTTTACCCTGATAAGATAAGGAGTTCCTGTGGGATGCGCCCAGACGACTCTATGGAACAAATTTAGTAGTCCGCGCAGACGAAATTAGGGGCTGATAGATTATCCATCAATCCATCAGCCTTTCAACGTCCACTGCTGGACTTAAGCCACCCCAACAGAACGCCACAACGAGCGGTCCTGTGCCGACCGCATCCAACGGCTTCCCGCAGCTTTGACCAGATCGTCGGTCCATCTGGTGGGGGGCCGTCCTACGCTGCGCCGTCCGATACGTGGTCGCCACTCGAGAACCTTTCTTCCCCAACGGTTGTCGGTTCGTCGAGCGATGTGGCCTGCCCATTGCCACTTCAGCATGGCAACCCGAAGGGCTATGTCGGTCACTCTCGTTCTCCTACTGATCTCCGTATTACGGATACGATCACATAGAGAAATACCAAGCATAGCCCGCTCCATGGCCCGCTGAGCGACTTTGAGCCTCGATACGAGGCCAACATTCAGAGACCACGTCTCCGTTCCATATGTCATCAATGGTAACACACACTGGTCGTAGACCTTCGTTTTCAGACACTGCGGAATATTGGACGAGAAGATCTTCCTTAGCTTCCCAAACGCTGCCCAGCCGAGTTGGATTCGTCGATTGACCTCTTTCTCGAAGTTGTGCTTACCTAACTGGACTGTTTGTCCCAGGTAGACATAGTGGTCGACAACTTCGAGAAGCGCACTTCCGACTAGGACCGGTGCTGAAATGACATGGACATTAGACATGACTTTCGTCTTGTCCGTGTTCATTTTGAGACCCACTAGTCGGGAAACCCTGCTGAGGTCATTGAGCATGGTGCCAAGGTCCTCCAGCGATTCCGCCATGACTACGATGTCGTCGGCATATCGAAGGTGAGTGATGTATTCGCCATTGATGTTGATGCCGAATCCGGTCCAGTCCAAGAGCTTGAAGACATCTTCCAATGCAGCGGTGAAGAGTTTCGGGGACTTAACGTCTCCCTGTCTAACACCTCTCTGCAGTTGGATCGGTTTCGTACTCCTGTCCTGAACGCGGACTGACATGGTGGCGTTTCTATACAAGCACTTCAGCACTTCGATGTACCGAGAGTCAATTTGGCACCGCTGAAGGGACTGCAGCACCGCCCAAGTTTCGATCGAATCGAAGGCTTTCTCATAGTCCACAAACGCCAGACACAGAGGCCGATTGTATTCCTCGGTTTTCTGTATAATCTGGCGTAGCGTGTGGATGTGGTCTATGGTACTTATAGCCTTTACGGAAACCGGCTTGTTGGCTGATAGATACTAGTGAGAAATTAAACTGAAATGTCCGACCTGCCGTTTAAAGTATAATTAAACTATACTGTTAAAATTGTTGGTTTATTAGCCATGTCGAGGTAAATACCTATGCCTTTTTGAAGTTACACTTCTTTTGGCGCGATAGAGAAAGATGATGAGAGTGAATTTTTACGATGCGCGCGCACACCGACACCTAAATTCTACATCGTGAAGTTAGTTCTAGGTGGCATGCATGAAAATTGATAACTATGTTCAAGTTGTATATTCTAGTATTTTTATATTTAGAACACGTGTTTCGTAAGAGTACAATTAAACAGTGTGAATAAATAAATATTATTTTGGTGTTTTTATTAAATCAATTTCATATACGACGGTGATAATAATAATTTATTATTTATTAGTATATCTATATATATTGAATATTAGTGATAAAACTGATTTAAATAAACTGTTTTGAGTGCATTTATAGATTTGAGGTTAATTGTCGGTATGTATAATTTATTTACATCGTTAATTAAAAATTATTACATTATTATCTAAAAAATACTTTTTTTTTTGGTTTGTTTTATTTCTGGTATATTAACAAATTTTATGCATAAATAAAAAAAATTAATAAATTTTCTATACTTGTTTATATTAACCTTAAATGCTGAATGTTTATTTTATCTTTGATCTTAACTATTTGTTAAAATTTGATTTATTGATATTTCAATTATTTTTTTAATGACGATTTAAATCTATTAATTAATAATGACTCTTCAGTTTCAACAACACAGCATGGCACTACTATTGATGGTGTATTCACAAGATACTTATCTACAGTTTCAACGAGACCATTTATATCATATTTTAGCTACCACAAACCTCTTGTTACTCACGTGCCTATTCAGTCACTACGAGAAGAATCTACGAATGTAAAATAGTTTATTTGAAATATTTATTAATATATTTGATTCATTGCCTTAATGATAAATGATTGTATATTTTTACTGTGTTGTCATATTTTTACGTTAATAAAACCCTTTTTATTTAAATAAAATCTTTTTGATTAATTTTAATATTTATCGTTAATCACTACTGCATTTTAGTTATTTTTTTCCATACGCCAAAGAAGTATAACTTCTAACGCGTGTACATAAGTACACACATTTTAATTTTTTGGTTAAGGCGGGAAAAAATGTATCTAACCGCACACCTCGTCCCTCATCCATTAAATAAACCCGCTGTGTGCTGTCTCTGTGCCTGTGCTGGCGGACCACTACCACTGGAACTACTTCAATGGTGTGGTAAATTAAAAATACCTAATGTCCCACTCTCTGTGTGGTGACGGAATAAGAATAGAAGTGTCACCATCGCCGATGTGGTCGAGGGCCTATTCCCGCGACGGGTGGAGCACACGCCCCCGGTCATGGCACCGTCGGGTAGCGACCGGGAGGCCGAGCTCAGTATGTACATACTGCCCGTGAGCCCGTCACCGCGTCGGAAGTGGGGGTAGCTATTTCCCGGATTCGTTCCAAGAACACCGCCCCTAGCTCATACAGCCCACCTGATGGTAAGCGGTTACCGTAGTCTATAGAGGGGTTGGAACTCAGACGTTACTCACGCGTCACTAACTCCAAAAAATATGGAGAGGATGGAGGATTAGGAGAGAATTCGGGCCGCTATACTCAGAGTAAAATGTTTGGATAATAAATTGGCAAGAATACAATGATGCTTTCTAGCATCTCAGGCGTATTGTATCGTAACATCCATCCTCATGTCTCGTATTGCCCTTGGATAGACATTGCGAATCTATCGAAACCACTTGTGACTGTTGCTCTTAGACTCCGATCTCGCCACATCCCATCTAACAAGATTACGTTTTTAATTAAGAAACTTCTTTCTCCTAACTGCTTCGCTTGTGGGGTTGTTGAAGACATTCAACATATTCCGATGAAGTGTGCACGAAAATCGGGTCTACGAGATAAATTTTTTGGATAGAACTATATATTCTATCCAAAAAATTAGACGTTGGTTTGTGTAATGGTATTTTGGCTAATCCATTCTTTTTTTTATTTTTTTTTTATTTTAGGTGGGCAATAATGTCCTACCGCACACCCCGCTGCCCGGGGAGACAACGGGGTAGTGTGGGGCTCTAACCCACTAAAAACCCACCGTACGCCCTCACCCGCCCTTGCTACGGCGGATCACGGGAACCGCGTCGTTTCTCCGCGATCCGCAGGCGGCAGCCCCTTCGGGCACCCTCTCTTGTGCGACGCCCCGCGCACTTGGGCGTCACACCTTCGCGGTACCGTCCGCAGCCTCGGCTAGGGCGGCCACCTCAGAGAGGAAGCCCGGCTGGAGGGTCTCCGTAAGTGGGGGGCCCTGGGCGCGGAGCTGGTTGAGCGCCGCGCGGTACGGGCGTCCTCAGGGGTCACGCTTGAGACCCTCCAGCATCTCCTGCCTTTTCGCGTCTTTGGCGCGACAGATGGCCAGCATAAACGCGGCGCGCGCACTGTTGTACGCCGCATACAGCCGGCCCTCCCGCTCTTCGTCGCGGATTCGGCGACGTCGGCTGCGGGTGTAGGACCTCCGGGCACGAATACAGGCCGCACGGAGGTCCGCCAGCTCCGGGGACCACCAGTAGACCCCCTTCCGTCGGGGCGGGCGCCGCACGCGGGTGTGACCGCATCGCAGATCTGCGTAAGCATGCCGCGAATGCGGCCAGCCTCGGCGCCTACGTCTTCCGTCAGGGAGGGAGGCAGCCAAGATTGAAAAAATGTCCGCCTCCACCAGCAGCTCCCGGTCGAGCTGGCCTACCCACAGCCCATCGCGGAAAAGCGGGAGTCCTGTCCGCCACGTGACCCCTGCTGGCGCCCTGAAGGGTCCGGGAGACCTCTATCTGAATGTATCTGTGGTCAGATAGGGTCTCGACCTCCTCCAGGACTCGCCAGCTCCTTACACGTGCGGCGACACCGGGGCTAGCGAACGAAAGGTCCACTATTGACCCGCGCCCGCACCGCACGCACGTTAGGGCGGACCCTCGGTTTAGCAACACGAGGTCCGCCGCTTCCATCCACTCTTGGACCGCCGCACCTCGGGCGTCCGTCCTGGGGGACCCCCACGCCGTTGATTTGGCGTTGAAGTCCCCCAGCACGAGCACAGGGCTCGGTGCCATACGCCGTATCGAGGTCTCCAGGCTGTGCAGGAAGACCTCGAAAGCCGCCAGACTACGATTGGGGGAGAAGTACACGCCATACAGCGTGACCCCTCCCCATTCAGCTGCCACATATCCCGTGCCCTTGTCCTTGACTGACAAGGGCGGGGAATGCGGCGCCGCCGACCCGACGACCGCCACGGAGCCATCCCCGCTACCCGCCCAATTGGGGCGATCGGGGACTATGTAGGGCTCCGCGGCTACGGCAAAACCGATCGACCGCTCCGCTATGGATTGCGGGAAGAGGTTCTGCGCTCTGGCGGAGCGGCCGAGATTCCCTTGGAGGAGGATAGAGTCGTGGTCCATAAACTAGACCACGACATCCTCCTCCATGCGCTGCGGCGGTCCAACCGCGCTGGGTTGGGCAGCCGGGGCCGATTGGCTGCCCACCCCCCTCTTAGGTTGCTAATCCATCCTCAGACAAGGCTTTACTTTTTTTTAAACTTATTAGGAAATGTTGTGTCTAAGTGACAACGCCTTAAAAAAAAAATGGATTTCAAAAAATCCTACGGCTATGGTAGTGCCTGTTGTTGTTTCACGCTCTTCTGTGGGTGAGAGGGTGGTACTTCTCTGATAGAGCCAGCCCACAGATGATAAAATAAATCTTAGAATTTGATTCATTAGAAGCATAATTCATTAAAAGTAACAAGTTATTGAGCTAAAGAAACGAAGATAATAGATCACGTTAATTAAGGTCATCGCAAGTCACGGTGCATACACGCTGAACACATCATGATGTTGATACTCACTATAAATAACATTCGAATATGAGGTACAAAGTTTAATACTGATAAATTCAGATTCCGTGAGGAATTTTTATACTACACATAAGTAATATAAGTATGTTGGGTACTGAATTGTAGCATTATCCTTACTATGAGTATATCATACTATAATATTATAAATGTGAATGTAAGTTTGTTTGTTACGCTTTCACGTGAAAACTACTTAACCGATCATCATGAAACTTTGTACACATATTCTCGGAGGTATTAGAAGTAACATAGGATACTTTTTATTAAAAAAAATACGCAAAAAAAAAATAATTGTTTGTCACAAAATCTCAAAATCTAGCAACTTCAACGCCATCTAGCATTTCAGTAATGAAGTTCCAACCCCGAGTACTGTAATACCGTTGCACTGTATTACCGACAATTTCAAGGGTTGCTTTATTTATTTTTATGAAATTACTCACGGACGAAGTCGCGGGTAACAGCTATCTTATATAAAGTTTAAGTAACAAACTTTGTTAACTAAGTGCAACCCGCGACTTCATTCACGTGGAACATAGTTTTTCATTTTTTGCAGTAACCTATACTCGTATTATTTACGCGAGCGAAGCCGCGGGAAACAGCTAGTAATAATTATAAATGCAAAAGTGATTTTATTTGTTCGTTACGCTTTCTTACGCAATCATCATGAAATTATGCAAACATAATTATAGTCTGGAGCGCAGAAAAGGACATAAGTAAGCATTCTGGTTTACATTGCATTTTCTTTTAATTTTATTGTTATTATAAGTATATATTATATGGATTGAAGCATTATAGGTTTAATTCCCGCATGAACATTTGTGCAATCAATTTTTAGCTATACCTATTTGGTCCATCCGCCCATCCATCAGCCTTTCCTCGTCCACTGCTGGACATAGGCCTCTCCAAAATGGGGGTTTTACCATAATCGCCACGCTTGGCAGGCGGGTTGGCGATCGCAGTGGATGTTTTTAGTACACAGGGGAACGCCCGGTCCCCCGGTAATCCCTTAGTCGGTTTTTACGACTCCCATAGGAAGAGACGGGGTGGAGCTATTGTTGGTGCCGGCCCCACACGGCACACCTATTTGGTACCTAATTAACACCAATTTTAAGGTACCTACGAATTTTATCGTCAATGTAGTTTCTGCATAGTCTCTTCATAGACAAAATAAATTTAGTTTAAAAAAGCTAAAAAACACGCTTTTATAGCACATCGAACTAAAAAGTGAAAAATATTTTTTAATATAGGTAGAATAAAAATAATTAACGAAAAATAATACTATTATTGTGAAAATGATATAAAAGCGTGTTTTTTTAAACTATATTAATATGTCCGTGCCGTGTGGGGCCGGCTTTAGAATTGTCCCACCCCTCTCCACCCATGGGAGTCGTAAGAGCCGACTGAGGGAATACCGGGGGAGTGGGCAGCAGCACTTCCTCGAGTATTAATAACATCCACTGCGATCGCCAACCCGCCTGCCAAGCGTGGCGATTACGGCAATATCCCCCAAAAAAAATGAACACCCAACAAAAAACGGCCCTCAGTCACGGCAGCTCCGCTATTCCGTGGCCTAACGGTAGCGGGCCCGGTAACGGCGGAGCAGGGGGTGCGAAGAATCTCCGGTCGCGGATAGGCTACCATAAACAACGACCTCTGGCCCTGGTAACGCACAACGTTCGGACACTTCGGACCGACGAGAGAATCACCGAGCTGGAAGAGGAATTGAGCAAGATCCACTGGGACATTATAGGGTTGTCAGAAGTCCGAAGAGAGGGTGAGGGTACGACAATCCTCCAGTCCGGGAACTTGCTCTTCCACCGGGAGGGCGACCACCAGTCCCAAGGGGGTGTCGGGTTTATCGTTCGCAGGTCTCTCGTAGGCAACGTGGAGAGGATTGAAAGTGTGTCGAGTAGGGTAGCGTACCTTATACTCAGAGTAACCAAACGGTATTCGTTGAAGGTCATACAGGTTTACGCACCGACCTCTACACACTCCGATGACGAGGTGGAGGCCCTATATGAGGACATCTCGAAGGCCATCCACTTGTCTAAAACCTATTTCACGGTGGTTATGGGAGACTTTAACGCGAAACTAGGCAAAAGGACAGACGATGAGCTGAAGGTGGGGCACTATGGATTTGGGCAGAGGAACCACAGGGGCCAGATGCTGGCTGATTTTCTGGAGAAGGAATGCCTCTTCATGATGAATTCCTTCTTCAGGAAGCAGCCCCAGCGAAAATGGACCTGGATTAGCCCTGATGGTTCAGTGAAAAACGAGATTGACTTCATCCTGTCGGACAAACGACACATATTCAATGATGTCTCAGTGATCAGCAGGATTAAAACTGGGAGTGATCACCGACTAGTCAGGGGCATCTTGAATATTAGAACAAAAGTCGAGAGGTCGCGTTTGATGAAGTCTACGCTCCGACCAACACCTGCCCAATACCAGAACCCCGAGAGCTTTCAGCTCGAACTACAAAATCGCTTCCAATGTCTAGATGAGTGTGAATCAGCGAGCGATACGAACAGCAGGTTCGTGCAAACTGTCCACGCCGTCGGGTCGACTTACTTCAAGGCCCGTCGCGTCAGTAGGAACCGTAAACTCTCGGACCATACTCTCAAACTCATGGAGAGGAGAAAAGAAATGATAGTCCAGTCCTCAGCCGATTGGTCCTGCCTAAGGCGGTTAAACAGACAGATCTCCAAAGCTGTGCGACACGATATTCGCCAATTTAATACTACCCGTATTAAAGAGGCGATAGAGCGGAACCAAGGCTCGAAAGTGTTCGCAAGAGATCTGTCTGTTGGCCAAAGTCAGTTGACTAAACTGAGGACCAACAACGGCACTATCATTTCTTCTCGAGATGAGATCTTGGGAGAGGTCCAGCAGTTCTATGGACAGTTGTACAGATCCCAGAGCCCTGCTGTTGGCTTGGTCCAAGACCCCAGATCCAAGCTAACTCGGCACTTTACCGAAGATATCCCGGACGTCAGCCTGTACGAGATCAGAATGGCTCTCAAACAACTAAAGAACGGAAAGGCACCGGGAGACGACGGAATCACTACAGAGCTTCTGAGAGCAGGCGGAAAGCCGGTCTTAAAAGCTCTTCAGAGGCTGTTCAATTCCGTCGTTCTCGGGGGCGACGTTCCAGAGTCGTGGACCAGAAGCGTGGTGGTGCTGTTCTTCAAGAAAGGTGACAGAACCCTCTTGAAGAACTATAGACCCATCTCGCTCTTGAGCCACGTCTATAAGTTGTTTTCGAGGGTCATTACAAATCGACTCACGCGCAGGCTTGACGACTTCCAGCCTCCCGAACAAGCCGGGTTCCGAAAAGGCTATAGTACCGTAGACCACATTCACACGCTACGCCAGATTATACAGAAAACCGAAGAATACAATCGGCCTCTGTGTCTGGCGTTTGTGGACTACGAGAAAGCCTTCGATTCGATCGAAACTTGGGCGGTGCTGCAGTCCCTTCAGCGGTGCCAAATTGACAATCGGTACATCGAAGTGCTGAAGTGCTTGTATAGAAACGCCACCATGTCAGTCCGTGTTCAGGACAAGAGTACGGGACCGATCCAACTGCAGAGAGGTGTTAGACAGGGAGACGTTATGTCCCCGAAACTCTTCACCGCTGCATTGGAAGATGTCTTCAAGCTCTTGGACTGGACCGGATTCGGCATCAACATCAATGGCGAATACATCACTCACCTTCGATATGCCGACGACATCGTAGTCATGGCAGAATCTCTGGAGGACCTTGGCACCGTGCTCAATGATCTCAGCAGGGTTTCCCGACTAGTGGGTCTCAAAATGAACATGGACAAGACGAAAGTCATGTCTAATGTCCATGTCATTTCAGCACCGGTCCTAGTCGGGAGTGCGCTTCTCGAAGTTGTCGACCATTATGTCTACCTGGGACAAACAGTCCAGTTAGGTAGGCACAACTTCGAGAAAGAGGTCAATCGACGAATCCAACTCGGCTGGGCAGCGTTCGGGAAGCTAAGGAAGATCTTCTCGTCCAATATTCCGCAGTGTCTGAAAACGAAGGTCTACGACCAGTGTGTGTTACCAGTGATGACATACGGAACAGAGACGTGGTCTCTGAATGTTGGCCTCATATCAAGGCTCAAAGTCGCTCAGCGGGCCATGGAGCGGGCTATGCTTGGTATTTCCCTACGTGATCGAATCCGTAATACGGAGATCCGTAGGAGAACGAGAGTGACCGACATAGCCCGCCGGGTTGCCATGCTGAAGTGGCAATGGGCAGGCCACATCGCTCGACGAACCGATAACCGTTGGGGACGAAAGGTTCTCGAGTGGCGACCACGTATCGGACGGCGCAGCGTAGGACGGCCCCCCACCAGATGGACCGATGATCTGGTCAAAGCTGCGGGGAGCCGTTGGATGCGGTCGGCACAGGACCGCTCGTTGTGGCGTTCTCTTGGGGAGGCCTATGTCCAGCAGTGGACGTTAAAAGGCTGATGGATGGATGGATGGATTAATATGTCACTTTTTTTGTGCGAATGATTGTTTCAAAAAAATTGTTGTGGTGTTGAATTAAGAATACAAATTCCACCTCTTTCTTATTCTCGGGTCACATCCGAGGCGGCTACTGGAAGCAAGTGTAATTATCACACACACACACACATAGCATCACGCCTGTATTCCCCGAAGGGGTAGGCAGAGGTGTATTACACACCCACGATTTGCCAGCTATGTTTAGGTTCCACGTAATAGGCGGCGAGCCTATTGTCTACCGGGCACATTTCCAAACTCCGGGCTGCTACTGATTTTTTTCTTTTTACGAAAAAGCTAAATAACGTTGCCCGACCCGGGGATCGAACCCGAGACCTCATGATCAGCAGTCGCACACACTACCGCTGCACCACCGAGGCAGTAATAATTATCACCCATTGCATTACTGGTGGTAGGGTTGGGTACTAGATGGTACTCACTTGTTATCTTACCTGAGCGAGTCGGTACCACCGTCATCCGTGTGAACGATCGTGAACATGTAGCGGGACATAGTCGCGCATCCAATTGTCATCCACGAAATAAAATGATGACCTCGCAGAATTCTTACTTTTTAATATTGCTTAGTTCAAGAACTACTTACCATCAGGTGGGTCGTGAATGGTCTGCGGCCATTAGCAATTAAAAGCCTGACATGAGCTCTCGATATGGCCTCACCATGACCAGAATCATCAACGACTATTATTACATGTAATTAAAAGAACCATTGACCATCAGTAAGACGCGCTACTGACAGTACCAACGACAAACATAAAGTCACGGGTTATGGAGTTTATCCGAAGTTACATTAACTTATAAATATAAGTATGACTTAATCTGTAATTAATAAGTAACGTCTCACAGTCCCAATAGTTACATTAACTTATAAATTTAGGTATGACTTAATCTGTAATCAATAAGTGTGTTACAGTCCCAATTAACACTCTTGATTTCGACATGATGTTACCAATGAATTGGAATTATTTTAAAACTTACCGATAACCTTTTACAGTAAAATAAACAATTATTATCATTAATCGGCCACATATCGCCAGTCTGTGTCGTGTGAATTAGCAATACACATCTCTACATTAGAGCTGCGGATTAATTTATTTGATTTTCGAATGACATTCGAAATTTTTGAATATCGCGCCAAAATTACTGTGACCAATATGACGAAAAATGGTGATGTCTATAAAAAAAGTTATAACGGCACGTGCACTATGGGTCTGAATAGAAAGACCTCGGGCTCGATAGCACAGAAAGCTGAAGCATACTTACAGGCTGTCAGCAAGAGTCAGGGAAAACCAGGTAGGTAATCCTCATGGTTTTTTATGAATATTTATTTTAATTGTGCTATGGTGTCGGACGCGTAACGAGCTACCTGATAGTAAGTGGTTACTGCCGCTCATAGACTCTGTCAGACTCTGCTATTGCACGCCTCATAAGCAAAGCGTTGAGATGGGTACTACTCTCGTTTTACACGGAACAACTGATTTTTCAAACTTAACCCCTTGACTCCCTTATCTATCGGCAAGCATTACATGCATGACATGGTCGTAAGACAAATGTGACGAGGAGATTGGGATGATCTAAAGATCAGTAGGATAGCTCAGTGGCCCCCGGTTCCCCGGATTGGAAAAGACGCGGGTTCGATTCCCTGCTCCTACTAAAAAACTCTTTTACCTTATTCACAAATAATTTATACTTTAAAAGTAGCGGAGCATGTCAGTTGCTGAAAAATATAGATCTAAAATGTTTAAAAAAATCGCGGCATCAAATAGTATGATTTTTTTAATTGCAAAATTAGACTTACTATATTGGATGCATGTAATGCTTGCCGATAGATGGCTTTGGTCGTAAGATAAATGTGATGAGGAGATTGATATGATCAAAAGATCAGTAGGATAGCTCAGTGGCTTAGAGCACTTCCCCGGATTGGAAAAGACGCGGGTTCGATTCCCGCTCCTACTAAAAATCTCTTTTTCCTTATTCACAAATAATTTATACTTTAAAAAGTAGCGGAGCATGTCAGTTGCTAAAAAAATATAGATCTAAAATTACCAATTAATTAGTCAATAACACTAATTAATTAGTCATTAACACTTCTTATTTAACAATTCTTACTTAATCTAATAGCTCGATGATACAATTCACAAGTTACTTAGTTTACACTTCTATTGGAGCGTTCGGTGACGATAACGCGAGTTCCATGATTTTTGTTCACACAAAAAGAAGTTTTCACTTAAAAAAAATATAATGGACGTATATATCCTGCTTCAATCAAAACAAACCGATGTGTTTCATGGTTGGTCACACCGAAGATAGGTAAAACCAGCTTCAGTTAGCTGAGCGTGAAAGAAAGAAAGAAGAATTTAACTGTATACGAAACTTTGTTCTAATCTGTTTAGTCGTAAGGTTTATAATAGATATATCTTTTCCTCTTTCACAATGTTTCTTATAAAATAACTAAGTAACAATCAAATGGTAAATTAATAATCACTAAAATTATAAAAAAATATATGTTTCTTTGGGATAAAAGCATCTCGTATGTTAATCCAGTATCTCATCTATCTACCTGCCAAATTTTATCCAAATCCATTCTGTCGTTTAGGCGTGAGTGATGGACAAACATCCAAACATCTTTACGAACTTGCACATCTTTATAATATAAGTAGGCGTGTGAATAGTAAGAATTTAAGTAGGATAAAGTATTTTATATCATTTCAATTAAAATTGACGATTAAAACTTTGTGGCTGTGTGTAATAATATATATATATATATATATATATATATATATATATATATATATATATATATATATATATGCTATACTACATTATAATGCTTCTTCAGACAACTACTTCAGGCACCATTGAAGTAATGTCACACAGTTCCAGTGGTCCGCCAGTAAATACAGGCGAAGAAATGGCACACGGCGGGGTTTTTAGTGGGTCAGGGCCCCACACTACCCTGATGGTTGTCCCGAACGACGGGGTGTGTGTTAGGTACATTTTATTCCGCCCTAACAAAAAAAATGTCAACAACTTCAGGCGCTTTCCCCATCCAGGTTCGGAACACAGGCTTTTGCGTTTACAATAACATAGTTCTGTCGCTATATAAACATTAATTATACTTATTTTAACATAATACGTTAAATAACAGTTCATATTTGTTGTTTTATACGTATAACATCACGGTATCCTTTCACTGTGACGTTGAGAAATACATTGTATCGCTACTTTCATAATCACTGTGATAAATAACTTTTTATGAGTGCACTATCGAATGCACCAGAACGTACTAAACGTCAATCCGTTTTGTTATCAGTGGGTAAAGTTCAAAAGCCGACTATACCGAAGCTGGAGGTGGTGTCAAGGGTGGCGTCCATCCCCATCGTCGAGACCAGCATTGGTGCCACTGAGAAGATGTACCATAAGATTAGGGTAAGATTTATGTGTGTATCTAGGTATTCATACAAATCTACAAAATGGCTCGCATCTCGCTGCCTAAAATTCTTTATCGGGCCAAAAAGTGCCGTTACTGTTTTTTTTTGTTATCATTAGCAGCCCTACGTCATGAAAATAGGCGATGTAGGTAATATCCAGTACCTTGGAAAGTACTTGCAGCTGCAAGTACTGTGATTGGTCTTGATTTTGCGGTCTTCACTAATCACAAATTTGTGCTTTTTTTTGGAATCCTTGTGATTGTGATATAATGTGTTCTTAATTCGTCAGTTAATGAATATGAGTGGTGACCACTGATTCAAGATTTAAAAATACCAGGAACACAGGCCAGCCTCAGTATAGTTCCTAACTATATAGTTCCACCATACTCTCTGGATTGGCCATCAATTCACTGCAACACTTCTGGAGCCAAAGTAAGATGCATAGTATAAGGAATTCAAAATACAATAATTTCATTGTGTTGTCCTCAGGAATCTAACTCCTTAGTCCGTTGGTACCTCTCTCTCGGCGAGAAGTCACTAGCTACCGGAGTGCAACTGGCTCTCCCGGCGGTGCTACTCTTCGAAACTCCCATCCATCAGCTCGATAAATTTCTTTGCAAATCCCTGGATATGGTTGAAAAGAATGTGCCTTCAATTAATCTGCCACCTCAAACAGTAAGTAAAATCTTCCATACCTGTAAATGTTTCTAAAACTCCTTTGTTTAATACGATTCATAAAATTATAACATACGAACCTAGCTTTAAGACCATGTGACATGTCTGCTCCTCAATCAGCCAGCAGACGACAACGTTGACGTTATCCGACTTTAGTGAAGGTAGGGTAGCTGAACCCTATTTTTGTGAAACAGGTGTCAAAACATCGACGGCGACAACGGGTTAACGGCGACGGGCCTCGTGTCGTAGTCGGTAGTGTAACCGACTTCCGTGCACGAGGTTGTGGGGTTGATTCCCACTCTAGACAATTATTTGTGTGTTGAACACACATACTTGTACTGCGTCTGGGTGTTTTCTATCTATTATAATATGTACTTATTTACAAATAAAAATATTATATCCATACTCTGGTACACATAGCACAAGCGTTAAGGTTAGTTTGGGACCAAAAGACGTTGTGAGAAATATCCGTTAATATTTATTATTATTGGCACAGCTAGGTGTATCAAGATATGATTCTTGAGAAGATGGTAAAGTCTCTTAACAACAAAATGTTCCCAAAACTAAGAATAGTACTTTCAGAAAGACTCGGCACCTGGTCATAAAGTGCGATCGACACAAGCGTGGTTGGAAACAAACATTTCTGACTTCATCAGAGCTGGAGACTGGCCGCCACCTAGTCCCAATTTTATCCGCTGAATTTATAATCAGTTTTAGAGAGTGTGGCTCTAAACGCCATGATAGCTTAGAGTTCCTAAATCCATAAGATTGGCAGTAAAGAATTTTCCCATGGAAGAGGTGCGTGTTTCAATGGATAACTGGAGATACTGGACAATGGCGATCATTTCGAATGAGCTGAATATTTTTTTAATGCAACTATACTAATATATGTTAAGACACACTACAGTTATAAATGTTTTATGTAATAAAAAAGAAATATTTTCCTTTTAACAATATTTGTGGTAAGACTATGTAGGTTAATCTCCATAGAAGTGCTTTTTTGAAGCCCTCAAGCTACTTAAAAAGAGATGCATATCCAACAGTAGTCTCAGTTAGAGAGCAAAGGAAGCATGACAATAGAGTTAGGCGTAGACCAGCTTTTAACATTTATCAGTCGTTTTTTCGTTTCAGAACTATTATTTCATATATAGCTAAGTGTCCTCCTTACAATAGGTCATGATAGTTGAATGCTGTAACACATCGTGACTTTTAATGTACCTACCCACGCAACTATCTTTTACTTTTGAATGCTCCAGTGCAATTGTTTACTTATTGATAGCTGTTTCTGAATGACACATGTAATAGGGTAAATAGTTTTTGTTACTATCGGCCCGATAGGCACTGTATTTACACGCACATTACGCAATTTAATCACAGAGTAACTTTATATACTCGTATATACGGAGTGATACGGAGAGATGACGTAATACATTTTTTTCATCCCATTTTTAACTAAAAAATCTTCGAGAGGCAATCGAACATTCCCTTCCAATCCAGGGAAGTGCTCTAAGCCACTGAGCTACCGCACCGACCTTTCGGCCATCCCAATCTCTGACATTTATCTTTACGACCAACGCCATCTATCGGAATGCATTTACACGCATTAATCCGATATTCTAATTATCGGTCGGTACTAACATACTACACTGTCAGATGTACACAGAAACCCGCCAATATGTACTGCGTAGAGCTGACTCCGTCAAACAACTGGGCACAGCGGTCCTGGACTCGAGGGTTACAGCTGTCACGGCGACAGCGCTAGATCGAGCGCTGACTACTGCTGATAAATACGTCGATAAATACTTGCCACCTGACCACCAAGATGCTAGTGACGGTAAGCTTTTGTTTATACATATATGCTTTTTTGTTTATATATGCCTAAATAACAAGACAGCGTAGGTAATATTGTAATTATGATATATAATATACTACTACCCAATGTCTACGGCGATTCGATCATCTGCGCAAGACTTTTAAAAATAAACAAATATACGCAGAGTCGCAATAAAATTGTCAATCACAATTTAATTATACTCATAGTCCGATGGCCCCGATGGGATGGTACTTACTTACTTATCATCACGCCGTCTCCTTTGCGGGATAGGCAGAGAGAACAGAGTGCCAAAAGGCATTCTTCCATACATCTCTCGCTTCCTCAAGATCCATAATTCTCTGCATACACGCTCGCCGGTTTCGAAGACTCCTGACTCCACCGTCCTTCAATACATGACCGATTTGGTCTAAGTAGGCTAGTCTCGATCTCCTACATCATTTCAATTTCCCATTGTATATCTTCTTAACCAATCGCTCGTCCGGCATTCTTTCCACATGTTGGACCCATCCATGGGAGCGATCAAGATCAAGAGAATCGCATCTTTAAACCAATTCTACCAATGGGATGGTAAACAAATACTACTAAAATGGTCACATCCAAATTCAGGTAATGGTAGTTCTGCAAGGTGGCTTAGAGCTTATGGGTCTGCCATGATAGACCATGTCTTTTTTTTTGTTTGTTAAGGCGGGAAAAATGTTCCTAACCGCACACCCCATCGTTCGGGGCAACGAACAGGGTAGTGTGGGGCCTGCACCCACTAAAGAAACCCGCCGTGTGCCCGTGTGCCGTCTCTCCGCCTTTATTGGCAGGCCACTGGAACTGTGTTACATTCCTTCGGCGGTCGACCATGTCTGCCGCAAATACTGGTCTGATTATAGAGCATAAATACTTTCTATATACCGGCTTATTTAAATCGAGACGTTGAAGTTTCCGTTCCCGTCCGTGGAGTTTTTCTGATAAATCCTCTAATTTGCTGCTTCGACACCCGTTACAGAAATACAACGTCTGGGAATTATTATGCTAGTCTCGATAATTACAGACTCGCTCATTTGCATCGTGATCGATCAAGAATTTATTTTGTCAGCACCTTATGCCTTACTATAATATTATTATGTACGTAGATACCTATGTCGGTTGTAAATGACAAATCATGAAGTCCGGGCAAAGAAGTCACCAAATAACTGTAATAATAATATATGCCCCATACTATTTTCGTCGACAGCGACGGGTTACAAAGTTAGCCGCCATCGAATCATTAACAACGCGACTAAAAACATGATGAAGATTCCAATCCACTATAGTTTTTCTAGTAAATCGGTGGATAATGGGCTTATTACTTACAATCGAATTTAGATAGAACGATATAACTATTTTATCTCACATTCAATTTAAAATAAATGAAGAAGAAATTGCAATTATCATGGAAAGACCGATGCAAACTTCCACCACCTGGGTGTTTAGAATCGAGTACTGCAGAGTCCATCTCAGACTAACCCATGGTATCGATCACCGGTACAATGTCATTTAGGTAAACCCTATGATATGTTTTGTTTATACATTAAGACAAAATGGCGTCATATTTTATACAACATTAATAACAACTTAATCCGTCCACATTTTAGAACATAATATTTATATCGCTCCAATTATGACTTATTATTACGCAGTAACTCAACTCCTAAATTTTAACAATACCTACTTAAAATTGATTGCCTTTTAATAGAGGGGCTTTTATTTTTGTAGAGGGTGAACAATCGTGACTACTTCTCCTATACAATACCTACCTACAATTTATAATCTACAAATAATAATCAGTAGATGGCAATGATTATTTTGCGATTGCATTATTATCAATTTTAGAATATTGAATATTCACTTCCTATTTTCGATCATAACAGCGCATTCACCTTATTATTTTTACATTAATACACTACAAGTAACTAAATTATAATTTCTTAAATCACTCTGCTTTGCATATAACGATAAATTGTTAAATTATACTAGTTTTTAGGTTATATCTCAGTTTCCCGATATAGAAGCGGGATAAAATATATATCAGTTTTATGTTTTTTTTTTAAATTCTCTCTGCCTAACCCGCAAGGGAAATGGCGTGATGATAAGTAGTAGTAGTAGTAGTTTTAAGTCTAATCAAGAACTATTATACGAATCCGGCCAGTAGTTTTTGATATTCAAATCTTAGACAAAAACAAAATAGACCTCGCGGGACGTCTAGCAGATGTAAAAACATTTAAATGACTTTGGAGAAATAAAATGATCATAATTAAATAAAGTACTCCTCAAGACGGATCAAACCAGTATAAACTCCATAGGGTTGCGTAGTTTCATTACAGAGCCCAAACTCGATGGAGCTATGTCGTTTTATAACGGAGTTCCTATGGCCACCTTCTAGCTCCATCATCAGACCCTGGATACCATCTAAAGACAAAGTACTCGTCAAGACGAATCAAATGATGCCAAACTCGATGGGGTTGCGTCGTTTCATTACAGAGCTACTGTGGTCACCTTCCAGCTCCATCGTCAGACCCTGGATATCATCTATGGCTGAATTTCTAGTCAAGACATTTCAAACGAGCCCTAACTCGATGGAGTTGCGCCATTTAATTACAAAGTTTCGCATGGCCACCTTCCAGCTCCATCATCAGACCCTAGACACCATCAAAAGACAAAGTACACATCAAGACGAATCAAACGTGTCCAAACTCGACGGGGTTGCGTCATTTCATTATAGAGTTACTGTGGCCACCTTCCAGCTTCATCATCAGCCCCTGGGTACCATCTAGACACAAAGTACTCGGCAAGACGAATCATACGAGCCCAAACTCGATGGGGTTGCGCCGTTTCATTATATGTAGAGTTCCTATGTTCACCTTCCAGCTCTATCATCAGATCAGCTCCATGTCATCATAATACGTCACACGTGCGTGTAAAATTTCAGCTCAGTCGGAAACCCGGAAGTGTGTCCAATCTAACTTGCAAGATTTGAACGGGACAAGTACAATAAAAGCGTCGCCACGCTAACAGCCGATTTTACCCTCCCTCCGCATTAGATGTTTCACATCAAAATACCATGCGGGGCAGTCTTTGGAGACTGCCGATAGAAGTGAAAACTAAGTAACTTGTAACCAATATTGGTCATTATCACCTCTTTACAAACAAAAAATAATTAAAAATAAATATAAATAAGCTCGATGATACAATTCACAAGTTACTCAGTTTTCACTTCTATCGGAGAGTTCAGCTTCGGTGATGATGACACGAGTTCCATGATTTTTATTCACCCAAAAAGTACTCAACGCGCCTAAAGAAGATCGGAGCATTCGGTAACATTGACGCGAGTTCCATGATTTTTGTTCACCTAAAAAGTGCTCAATGCGCCAAAGAAGTTTTCACTTCAAAAATGTTTTGGGTTCAGAGACTAAATAAATTTTGCATAAATATTTTTTTTTAATGAGACCATGGACTAAAAAAAAAGTTCCTTTATACGTGAATGAGAGACTAAATATTTTTTTTTCTCAAATATCTTAAATGTGCAGAGCAGACGTATGTAGCTCTGTTACAGCTTTGTAATAGTATAGATAATAATGATCATCCATCCATCCATCATCCTTTCAACGTCCCCTTCTGGACATATGCCTCCCCAAGAGAACACCACAACGAGCGGTCCCGTCATGGGGGATAATGCCGTAATCGCCACACTTGGCAGGCGGGTTGGCGTTTGCAGTGGATGTTGTTAATACTCGAGGGAGTGCTGCTGTCCACTCCCCCGGTATTCCCTCAGTCGGCTCTTACGACTCCCGTGGGTAGAGAGGGGTGGGACAATTCTAAAGCCGGCCCCACACGGCTTCCAGATTTGGCGGCCAGTGGCAACAGACACTAGCCATGTGCGCAGGAGATATTACAGTGCACGTGTTTGTGCGCAAACACAAGTGCACTCTCTGTCCCATCACTCTCATAGTCTGATGGAATGGAATGCTGTCCGCATTCCAGAACGACCAGAGAGATCAGGTGTAGGACCAACGGCTTTACGTACTTTCCGAGGCACAGGGGTAAAACACCGCCAACTTCCTAAATCTGGGCTGCTATTGAGAACTTATTTACGGAAAACCCAATAAATTTTTGTTGGGAATAGAACCCGACAAGAATTCGAATAAATATTCACGAACATTTCACACAACGTCCTCTGGTCCTAAACTAAGCTTAACGCTTGTACTATGGGTACCAGATTACGGATATAATACATATATTACTTTTTTTTTGTATATACATCCATCCATTCATACATCAGCCTTTCAACCTCCACTGCTGGACAAACCCAAGAGAACGCCACAACGAGCGGTCCCTTCATGGGGAATAATGTCGTAATCGCCACGCTTGGCAGGCGGGTTGGCGATCGCAGTTGATGTTGTTAATACTCGAGGGAGTGCTGCTGCCCACTCCCCCGGTATTCCCTCAGTCGGCTCTTACGACTCCCGTGGGTAGAGGGGTGGCGCAATTCTAAAGCCCCACACGGCTAAAAAAAATGTGCTGTAAATACATACATAACTAAAATAGATAGAAAACACCCAGACGCAGTACAAATATCGGTGTTCATCACACAAATAACTGACCTGAGTGGGAATCGAACCCGTGCACGGAAATCGGTTGTTCTACCTCTCTCAACATATATCATTTTGTATAATAGAATCGTAGGTACAGTAGATAGGTAATTACAGTAGTGATAAACCTTAACACATATACGTATTTTGATCATTACAGCTATTTCACAAACTGATGATGAATTTTGGCAATTTGTGATGAACATGTAGGTTTTGCCGTGTTTAACACTATCTCCTAAACTAGGCCAATGACGTGTATCTCAGGAGATAGCGCTCAGCCGTGAATTGTATTGTAGTATGAAACCTCGGAGTCAGCGTTTCCCTGCCCTATCTTACTTAATTTAAAAATACATTCAACGTTCGGACAGTACAATGTCCTTTAGGTCCACTAATCTATCTATACTAATAAATGGAGAGCCGGTTTTTTGTTCGGTTATACTGCGAAAACTACAGAACCGATCGGAATAATAATACCACAAGATGCAGTGTGTTTCGGAGTAGGTTTTAGTATATGATATGTTGGTGATTACTTGTTCGGAACCTATATTTTTTTGACTTCGAATTAATTAATTTTTATAATTTACATTATATGGCAAAACAACGTTTGCCGGGTCAGCTAGCATAATACATATATAATTATAATATTAATTATATTAAGGTTAGACGAATGATGATTAATTACATTTCAAACCAAGCACCTATCATCTCATTAGCACGAACCCATTGCGTTATTAGTCGTAAATAATTATCATCATAAATAACGGTTATCTAAAATGTGTAATAACGGTTCAAATTTAGCACATTTACGGCTGTTTCCAGACATTATTAAACAACCGACAGATTATTTGATAACTCCGTCAAGATTCACTCTTGCTTGTCTAAGTAATAAATGCATTTTGATCTATATTTTAGCACTTGACATGCTCAGCTACTCTTAAAGTACAAATTATAATTTATGAATAAGGAAAAAGAGTATTTTAGTACAGGCGGGAATCGAACCTGCGTCCCTTCCTATCCGGGGAAGTGCTCTAATCCACTGAGCTACAGTACTATCTTTTAGACATACCCAATCTCCTTATCACATTTGTCTTAACGACCAACGCCCTCTATCGGAACGCATTTACATGCATCCAATATAGTAAGTTTAATTTTGCAATTAAAATTCATACAATAAATCAAGTAAAAAAATTCATCAAATAGTGGATTAGAGCACTTCCCCGGATAGGAACGGATGCAGGTTCGATACCCGCCTGTACTAAAATACTCTTTTTCCTTATTCATAAATTATAATCTGTACTTTAATAAATGCATTTGCTTTAGGCAAACTGTTTGAGATTCTTAATTAAAGCTTATAGGTATAGACAGCTCTTGATATCTGCGTCGTTGGTCCAGCAGCGTAGGTGCGCAGTTTCTACCACTAAAGCAATGTAACATAGTTCCAGTGGCCCGCCAATAAAGGTGGAGAGACGGCACACGGTGGATTTCTTTGGTGGGTGAAGGCCCCACACTACCCTGCCCCCTTAAAATGAAAAACGAAACGTTAGACGAACTTTCGTATCGCTTCATTGTGATTGTTCGCCTGAATCACGCGCCGAAATCTCGACTAATCAGAAATCACGCCTCGGACTGTTGATTAATCACAATGACTCGAAACGAACGTTCGTCTAACGTTTTGTTTTTCATTCTAAGAGGGCTGTTCGTTGCCTTAAACGACGAGGTGTGCGGCTGTACATTTTTTCCCGCATAAATCGATATTTTTTTTTCCCGCCTGAAAGAGAAAGAAAAAAGGTTCATATATCATATAACCTGAGCGGAAAGCCAAATAATTTATGTCTGAAGGCCATCCCCCATCCAATTTTACACCTTTTGTACAACCCAGATTCCACACTAGTTCAACGAATTGTATAGTGTGGGGCCTTCACCCACTAAATAAACCCGTGGTGTGCCGTCTCTCCGCCTATACTGGTGGACCACTACTGGAACTGTGTGATAGTCAAATAACATCCTGTAGTAGTAAAGGTAGTCTGACCATACAAAAAAAAAGAAGTTTCTTGACTATTTGTAATGTCTAAATAACAGCTTTTTACTACATACATATGAAAGTACTTATGTGATACGTTACATATGTTATATGTACCTCAAATACCTCTTTTTTAAATTTTTGCCTATCTGACTGTTTATTCCGGTTAATCTCTGAAACTACTTGTTCGATTTGGTCGGAACTTTTACTGTTTTTTTTTTGTAAGTTGATTGTCGTGATTTGGAATTCGCTCCGTATCTATCATAATATTAGTTCCGTTCCCTTTACTAGAGTTCGTTAATATACAGTCCTTTTACTCGTTATCACGCGTCTGGGACGATGACAAATTGGATGGACTCTGCGCCCATTTACGTACTGATAATATAGGCCGGTTCCGGTTACATAAAAAGCTGTCTTATATGAATCATATGTGTATGTATAACATATTATATAAACTAATTTCCGCGTGGAGTTTTATTTTTATCTTAATATCTTGAAGAAACTTTGGGCGATATCAATTTAAAATAAAATAATTAAACCTATATTCTGCTTAAAGCCAAGTTCTACTTAATATAGGTAGGTACTCATAAAATATTAAAAATAACCCTCCTTCCTATTCATAAAAACTAAAATAGTGTTATAACTGAAATACTGTATTGTCCCTTTTCAATAAAGTACAATGACAATTTGATAGGATGTGATAAACCATATCCCAGTCTAAAGAATGATAAAAAATCAGTGTTATATATATTAAATTTCCATGAATAAAGATCTAACACATAGGACCATATAACACGACCAATCAAGTAATTTCAGAGATATGTGTCTTTGTTCATGAATGCGATTCTTTGTTTTTTTTTTAATATTTTTTTTTATTGGTATAATTGTAATATAAAGAGTTACCTATCTATCGAAGATTGCAATGATTAGAAGAAATTAAAATGATTATGCAATTTATTGAATGAAGCAATACGAGAGTTCGGATTGGCAATCTTAGGTTATTTTGTGTGCCCACTGAAGGAATGTAATATAGTCCCGGTGGCCTGCCAGTAAAGGCAGAGAGACGGCACACGGCGGGTTACTTTAGTGGGTGAGGACCCACACTACCGTGTTCGTTAAAAAAAAAAGGTTACTTTGTGTGTGTCCAAAGATAACCAGGATTGACAATCCGCGCGAGTGGTGGACTCTCCTCCTAAAATATCCATTCTATAATAATAGAAAATACTTTTTATAACAATATTCTACCGTCTCTTGGTACAAATCGACAAATTCATCATTCCATACAGAGTGACGTACCGTCACCGACATTCTCCATTTTAATTATAAGTTCAAATTTAAGAAACTTAAATGAACAAGAGTAAAATGGTCGGTGTCGGTAATGATAAATACCGTTCTTACCATAGTGGTGATCATAGTGACAAGCGCGGACGTGGTGGACGGTGGCGACGACAGTGGAAGGGCGCTCGCTGCTCAGGCTGTGCAACATGGGGCTCGACTCCGAAGGAAACTGCAAAGGCGTCTCACCAGGCAGGCCCTCGCTGAGGCCAAGGCGATCAAGGAGCAAATCCATGTGCTAGTCTATGTTGCTGAATTAGTGAGTTCATACTATTTTGGTTCTGGAAGCTTTTTAAAGGGCTACCTCATGCCCTAGGCAATATGGCCTGTGTCGCAGGGTGCTTTACAATTTTTTTTCAACCCCTTCTCTGTCCCACTATTGGGCACGGGTCTCCTCTTATGGTGAGAGGGATTAGGCCATAGTCCACCACGCTGGCCCAGTGCGGATTGGCAGACTTCACAAGTCGTTGAGAAAAACTCGCAGGCATGCAGATTTCTTTACGACGCTCTCCTTCAGCGAGTCATGTCAACAAATAGACACATATTTCGAAAAATCTCGGAAAGTCAGAGGTGTGTGCCGTAGTTGGATATGAACCATGGACTGGACTAACTCAAAACAACTGTCGTTGCAGTCCTTGGTTTTACTATCAATATTACTATTTAGGTTATCACTTCTTTACAAACATACAATTCACTGGCACGCATTGTATCGTAAAAGGAGTTAGCCTGTGTGAGAAATTGAGAATCGCACCCACAACATTCCGAATAGCAGACCTGCCTAAACAGTCACCACAGAAAACAGTATTTTTTCCAAATATCTCTGTACAGACAGCTGTTCTGGCACTCCTGTTACATCAAGCTGTAAGAGCTATTATATATTTATTAGATAATTACGGTCACTTAATATATATTTACTAAAAAGTGCCTAGTGAACTCCCACGGCACGTCGGCGGCGTGAGTTAAAGTTATATTATGTTGCGAGAGTACCCGCGGTATTCGCTAGTTAAACATTATAATAAACCCTTTCTTCTAGGTGGCAACAGATCCAGTCCTCGCATGGAAGAAAGCTAAAGAGCTTTACGAATCTTTGAGTCGGGCGGAACCAGAAAACCAAGCGCGGCCAGCCACCCTTGAGGAGTTAACGGTACTGCTTGCACGGGAGTCAGCCAGGAAAATGGTGCACCTCGTCAACTACACACATACGGACTTACCTCAGTAATTGTCTATATTTTTTACATTTTAAATTAAAAACAGGTATACATATAGTTGTATTAAAGTAACTACTTTAATACACCTACCTAATTGTTGCGCTATTTGGTGTCTGTTCTCAAAGTGAGGAGGTATACATAATAATACAACGCCTAAAACTATCTATATGGTGTGTCCATGTGATTCTTGACATATTGTTTCAGGAATGTTCGCCAAGGATTATTTATAATAACAAAACACTTGTCTGCGACTGCCGATTCGCTTATGAAGGTATGATCAATTATTCATATTATTTTCTCGTAGATACCTAATGTCATCTCGTTATTTATTTCTACAAAGATCACTAAAATGATGTCATATAACAGCTCACAGACATCGAGTTATCAATATAGATACAGTAAAAGTATCAACTTGTTAATTTTAGGTAGAAAATATGTTTAACAAGTTATATAGAAATCTACCAACCTTATATCATTTTGATCTATATTTTAGCACTTGACATGCTCAGCTAGTTTAAAAAACAAATTATTTGTGAATGTGAAAAAAGAGAAGCTTAGTGCGAGCCACAAATAATTTGTTCTTAAGGTACCTATATCGTTCGATGTACATTAATCTGTGAGGAATTAAATGTTTCACTGGCAACAAAGTAACTTTTTTTGTGAAGGCGGGAAAAT
The DNA here is from genome assembly GCA_948253155.1 of Leucoma salicis. NCBI lineage: Eukaryota > Metazoa > Arthropoda > Insecta > Lepidoptera > Erebidae > Leucoma > Leucoma salicis. The sequence continues at coordinate 23,007,387 of OX411814.1, read as the reverse complement.
ATGCACCTTACTATACACCTCGTCTTGGTAACAAACAGCGTAGTGTGGTAAACAGGGTAGTGCCTTCACCCAGTATATAAACCCGTCGTGTGCCAATATCGCTCCGCCTGTATTGGCGGACCACTGGAAGTACGAGTATAAGAATGTCATTAGATACTTCAGTGGTCCGCCGTCGGGCGGCTTAACCTTTCGTAAACCCTTCTCTGTGCAATGCTTACGCACATTAGAGCACCTTATCGCACCTTTGCCGGAGGTTTTGCGGGGGGCGGTATCCTAGTATCTAGTAATCAATTCGTGTACTGTATAATATCATAGGATATTCTGACCCACACTAGCATTAACATTTTTCAGATATAATATTTAAATCAAAATGAATAATTCCCCAGGCTCTTCCTATCGAGACTGCGATTACTGAAGTCAAAGGTTGGCGTATCAAGTTACAGGCCCTACTGCAGCAGCTTCAGTCTGCTTCCAAGACCTATTTGGTAATATTTGCAGTACTATGTCAAGTTTTAATAATTAGAAACCGTCTCCAAAATCATTTACTGATCGAAATAGAGAGTAACGTTCAATTTGATTTAATTTAGGGTGAGTTTAGCCTACGCCCATAAACTACGTAAATCGTACGCATATCATAATACCTAAGGATACGTAATAAACGTAATACCTTAGACTCAGACTAACTAGACGGAGCCACGGCGTGGCCGCACTTGAAACAGCAATATTTTTTTAAATGTTGCCAGGTTGACAAATATTTAACCATATTTGGGCAAAATAAACGATAGTTAGAATGAGGTCTGTAACTTGATCGTAAATAAGAACAACTTCGTCAACAAATATTTAATTGAAAATCACAGCGTTTATCAAAATAATTATTTAAAACTAAATCTACCACCCCTTCTATTCATCCAACCATCAGTCTTTAAACGTCCACTGCTGGACATTGGCCTCCCCAAGAGAGCACCAGAACTAGCGGGCTTGTGCTGACTGCATCCAACGGCTCCCTGCAGCTTTGACCATATATTTGGTCCATCTGGTGGGAGGCCACATTACGCTGCGCTGTCCGATACGTGGTCCCAACTCGAAAACATTTTTCCCCAACGGTTGTCAGCTCGTTGAGCGATATGGCCTGCCCATTGCCACTTCAGCATGCAAACCTGGCAGGCTATGTCGGATATTCACGTTCTACGGATCTCCGTAATAAGAATTCGATCACGTAGGGGAATACCAAGACTTTGAGCCGTGATGCAAGGTAAGTATTGCTGCTCCATAAATTTCCGTTCTGTTCGATATCTCATCTGGTAAATAATAATATTATCTCCTCTTTCTTTTCTGGATCAAATAAGAAAATAATTATCTTCCTTCCAGCGCTGATTTAACTAATTGAATAAGAACTTAGAGGAAATCAGTTTCTCTGAATTCTAGATTATGACTACAACGGTAGTCATAATCTTGAATTGAGATTTACTTACAAAGATAAAATTACAACTGCTTCTGTGGTCCACTGGTAGTGTAAGCGACTGCTGATCATGAGGTCTTGGGTTCGATCCCCGGGTCGGGCAGTGTTATTGAGATATTTCAAAAAAAAAATTCTCAGTAGCAGCCCTAAGTTTGTAAATGTGCCCGGTATACATAGCTGGCTAGTCGTGGGAGTGTAATACACCTCTGCCTATTTTTTCGCTCGCTGTAGCTTTTGCAGCATAGTACACTATTTTACAATCACTATTATCACGTAGTCTTTTTGTCAAAACACTCATTAACACAAATTAACATTAAATTTTTAATTAAAACCCCAATTTTTATACAAATGTTCGATTATGTCAGTTGAATCGTGACAGACAAAGCATTTTGACTTCGTGACAATACCAACAACTGGCCACGGCGACAAAGACAAAAATCTATGACTTTGTCTGTTTTTTGCACCAGTAAATTGTACCTTACGTTCTTGCTAATACTTGACAAATATCATCAGGAACCAAGCGTCCAGACTTCGAGGACGTGCTTGGTTCATTTGGTGATAAGTGAGTGAACGATGCAGGTAGGCTCATTGCGGATGTATGTATGGAGAGAAACCTTATTGTGTCAAACACATTTTTTCAACATAAGAACATCCATATGTATACATGGAGAAGGAATGAACAGAGAAGTATGATAGATCTAATTCTGGTAGACAGTCGCCTCCGAAGTGAACTTCTGGATACAAGAGCCTACAGGGGTCCCACTGTCGACACGGACCACTTTCTCGTTATTGCGAGATTTAGTGGTGTGTTCAGAAAGTGGAGACACTAGCGAGAGCGTATCCATTTCGGAGGGCTTGAAAGAATAAAGATTGAAAAATTGCAAGAAGAGAGTGTAAGAGCAAAGTATGCAGAGGGTGTCTGTGAACGGCTGACAATGGCAAGTCAGCCGGAATCTGACATGGAAGAATGCTGGAGAGTATTGCAAGAAAATATGGTAGATACAGCGAAAGAAGTATGTGGATGGTCAAAGAAGCATAGGAAAGTGAAAGGTGATGCATGGTGGGATACGCAAGTAGCAGCTTCCGTAGACCAAAAGAAGAAAGCGTGGCTGGACTATGTATCTTCTTTGAACCTAAGTGCAAGTATGAAAGAACAGAAGAAAGAAATATACCGGCAACGTAAGCATGACACCAAAGACTTAGTGAAAGAGAAGCGTGATAGAGCAAATATGATTGCAGAAGAAAGGCTGACCAAAAATTTCGAGAGCAACACCAAACTTTTCTGGAGGGAGGTAAAGAAATCTCGGAGTGGTTGGTCAGCTTTCAGAATGAATAAAATAAGGTCTAAAGGTGGAGACATTCTTACGCAAACATCCGAAAAAGCCGATGGAGTGAATATTTTGGAGATATGTATGCGGATGTTCAGGGTGATGCCGGTGCCATATGTGGTCTAATAGATCAGCATTCGGTACCGGCATTCTCTGATGACATTAGTATGGATGAAGTTGAATGGGCGATTAGAAGCCAGAGAGTTTTCTGCAGTTTTGTGGATTTGGAGAAAGCATTTGACACGGTTGTATGAATGGAACTTTGGGACATTTTGCCGGAATATGGTATTAACGGTAGACTGCTACAAGCGGTGCAGTCCAACTACATGGACTTTGGATGGAGCTTGTGTGCGGCTGGATGATGGAATGTCACCTTGGTTTGATGTCAATATCGGCGTTAAACAGGGCTGCGTTCTATCAGCCAGACTGTTTATCATATATCTGGATAAATGTCTACAAAGGTTGAATGAAATTAATGTGGGAGTTCAGATGGGCACCTCAGTGGCTAGGTCTCTGCTATATGCAGACGATGCGGATTTATTAGCGCAGTGCGCGGCTGCTCTGCAAGCCCTAGTCGACGTAATGGCAGAAGATTATAAGAAAAGGGGCCTACGTATGAATTTGAGCAAAACCAAAATAATGGTTTTTGAAAGAGAAGAAGCCAGAACAGATGTTAGAGTAGCAATAGGAAATGGTGTGCTAGAACAAGTGGATGAATTTGTATATCTTGGATGTGGATTCAGTCGGGATGGAAGGTACACCACTGATGTAGAGAGAAGAGTGAATGCGGGAAATAGAGTGAACGGAGCATTGGGACAACTTCTCGGCAGTCATCACCTCAGCCAGAAGGCACGTGTCGCAATACACAACGCAGTGCTTGTCCCAACGTTATTGTATGGAAGCGAGAATTGGGTATGCAAAAAGGAGCATGAGAGTAAAATCGATGCGGTCGAAATGCGATCTCTGCGGAGAATCTCTGGAGTGAGGCTGACTGACCACATTCGTAACGATGACGTAAGAGAGCGAGTAGGTATGAAAGAGAGTATTGGTGTAAAGATGCGAAAGGGAATGCTTCGATGGTTCGGACATGTGGAAAGAATGTCGGACGACCGACTGGTTAAGAAGATATACAATGCGAAAGTGGAAGGATGTAGGTACAGGGGGAGACCGAGACTCACCTACCTAGACCAAATCGGTCATGTATTGAAGGAAGGTGGAGTCAGGAGTCTCCGAAACCAGCGAGCGTGTATGAAGAGAGTTATGAATGTTGAGGAAGCGAGAGATGTTTGCAAGAATAGAACCTCTTGGCACTCTGTTCCCTCTGCTTACTCCGCAAGGGAAATGGCGTGATGATAAGTAAGTAAGTAAATAAGTAATTTCGTGTTATTTCCTTGTTACTTTTGTTAAGGTTTTTATTATATTATGTGTGGGTATTTGTTAGTCTTGTTATTGGTATAAGTATAGACGTTTCCATGTTCTAAAACAAGTGAACCAGCGCTATTTGAGAAATATTGGTTTTGTTATTTACATTCTGTCTTTAGCTAAAGTGATGGTATAAGATTTTTGTTTACATAAAAAATAATAATATATGTAAATCTGGTTTCAGGAACATATCGCAATATTTTTGGCGGGAAATGAAGAACGCGAAAAAATTGCTCCAAGATCATCATACGAACAACGAGACGACATGGCAGCATTCAACGGACTTAATTAATATTTAAGTTACGCAACATAACTCTAGGATTTGTGTTTAATGTTTATTTTAATCTTTCAATATGATTTTATTGTCATCATATTTAGTTATACATAAGTAAGTGTACTTAGGTAGTTAATAATAAGACATTTTATACAAAATTCAAAAATAGAGCAGAGTCCAAAGATATTTATTTAGGTTTTCAACGTAGCCACATTATGTGTAACCTTTATCCATCCATCAGTGTTATGACACACACTGCTGGACATAGGCCTCAAAGCGCCACTTGTGCCGCCTGCATCCAACGACTGCCTGCGGCTTTGAGCAGTTCGTTAGCCCTTCTTCCTGTTAAGTTTAAGATTAAGTAGAAGTAAGTAGGTAGATATAAGACTATATTCTATTTTCGCTGTCATATTTCTTAGATTGAATCCTAGTTATAAATTTGCTCAAAATAATTTATATAGTAGTTTAAGCCAATTATAATTTGCGTTCCCCTACGATGTGTGTATAATATACGAGTATAGATATAAAAATAATCAATTTTCTTTTATTTGCGCAATTTATAAATAAAGTGTTCAAATAAAACCAATTATGTTCTATTTTTGTAACTGTAATTTCTGTGCTAGTATTTATAAGTGATGGTTTTCCATTCCGTCATTTGACAGTAGTGCTCGTGAAAATGCTACTATCCATCTAACACATGCGAATATCTTATTTAGGCAAAAAAAGCGCTGTCGGCTGCACCCCGAAAAGGCTGGTGGAAAGAAAACCATAGAGACCATATTATTATATTGAGACTAAAAGTGGTCTCTTCCAAATCTCCAGATATTTATTTAGCATGTTAAATATGTACGTCTGGTTACGCACTTGCTGCTCGGACGATCGGCAATTTTCTCACAACCGACTTTTTGTTCGTTGCCAGAATCATTTCTTGATGTGAAACATCTAATGCGGAGGGAGGGTAAAATCGGCTGATAGCGTGGCGACTGGCGACGCTTTTATTTTACTTATCCCGTTCAAATCTTGCAAGTTGAATTTGACACACTTTCCGGTTTCCGATTGAGCTGAAATTTTATACACATTTTATTGCGTGACGATGCAATAATATGATGACATGAAGCTAAACTGATGATGGAGCTGAAAGGTGGACATAGAAACTCTATAGTGAAACGGCGCAACCCTATCGAGTTTGGACTCGTTTGATTTGTCTTGACGAGTACTTTGTCTTTAGATAGTATCCAGGGTCTGATGATGGAGCTAGAAGGTGGCCATAGGAACTCCAATATAAAATGACATAACCCCATCGAGGTTGGGCTCGTATGATTTGTCTTGGCGAGTACTTTGTCTCTAGATGGTATCCAGGGCCTGATGATGAAGCTGGAAGGTGGCCACAGCAACTCTGTAATGAAACGACGCAACCCCATCGAGTTTGGCATCGCTTGATTGGTCTTGACAAGTACTTTGTCTTTAGATGGTATCCAGACTCTGATGATGGAGCTAGAAGGTGGCCATAGGAACTCTGTTATACGTAAAACGACATAACAAAATCGAGTTTGGACTCGCATGACTCGTCTTGACGAGTACTTCATCTCTAGATATACCATCTAGAGATGAAGTACTCGTCAAGAGCTAGAAGGTGGCCATAGGAACTCTGTTATAAAACGACATAACACCATCGAGTTTGGGCTCGTATGATTCGTCTTGACGAGTACTTCGTCTCTAGATGGTATCCAGGGTCTGATGATAAAGCTGGAAGGTGGCAACAGTGACTCTCTAATCAAAAGACGCAACCCCATCGAGTTTATACTCGTTTGATTCGTCTTGCTCGTCAAGACAATTTGTCTCTAGATAGTATTCAGGGTCTGATGATGGAGCTGGAAGGTGGCCATGGGTACTCGGTAATAAAATGTCGCAATCCATCGATTTAGTACCATAGTCCTAGGCCGGCATTTCTGTTATTTTATACATGTAATAATTTTATACAAGCACACATTGAAATAGTTATGATCATTTTATTTCTACTCATTATTTCTACAAAATAATTTCGATGTTTTCACATCTGGTAGACGTCCCGCAACGTCTAATTTTTTATGAATAAAAATGTCCCTAACCTAACCGAAGGTGTTCGAAGTCGATCGTCTGGAGTATCGAGTAGGCTATTTTGGAGCCTTCACCAGCTAAAATAACTAGCTATGTTCCGTCTTTAGAACCACTGGAACCGTTGACACCGTTGTGACAACACGGAGTTGCTTCCCTCGTAGCGACTATGTGCAGGTATTTGCCGTAGCATGGTGGGTCCTAATAATGTCCTGCACTAGTCGAAGTTTTCAGTCTTGAATAAAATGCTAACTCCGATAATTATTTTTGTACTACGTGGGTGGTAAGCTGCATGCATACGGCCCACCTGATAATGAGTGGTTACCGTAGCATAAAGACGCTAGCAACACCAGAGGCCTCATTCACGTGTCACCATCTCTAAGGAAAGGGATAGGTGGGGAGGAAGGATAATAAGGAGAGGAGGGATTTGACACTCCGGCGCTCTCACTCACCATACGAAACACAACAGCAGGAGTACCTACCGTTGTCCGGTCGATGGCGCTGTGCGCCGTACAGCGTAACCCGTGTGGGTGGGATCCCTGGACGCACTGAACGCGCTGTTCAGTCTTCTGTGGAGACCACAGAGAGTCATTGCATCCAGGGTCATACGTGGATACAGCACGGTGTCGACGGAGGCGGCCTGCACGTTGGCCGGAATCCCCCCGTGGGACTTGGAGGTGGAGGTGCTCGCCGAGGTGTATCGGCGGACGTCGCAAGAGCCGGAGGGGAGCGGACGCCCCCTGCCCAGGGAGGTGGCCAGGTGGCAGGGCGACTCCAGCCGAGCTGTCATGGTCAGATGGAGGGCACGGTTGGAGGCGCTCCGGGTCGGTCTTTGGACCGTAGGGGCGCTCCAGCCGGTGCTGGAGGAGTGGGCGGGGCGACGGCACGGAGTCCTTACCTTCCGACTGGTGCTGTCAGGGCACGGTTGCTTCGGCAGATATCTGCACAAAGTCGCAAGGAGGGAAGCGACTCCGGGCTGTCACCACTGCGGATGTGACGAGGACACGGCGCGGCACACGCTCGAGTAGTGCGCGGCTTGGGCCGAGCAGCGCCGTGAACTCGTCGCGGAAATAGGGGGTGAACTTACGTGCTGAGCGTCGTCAGAGCGATGCTTGGCAGCGACAGGAATTGGGCCGCGAAAGGGTAAGCCGCCGGCGGGCCACCGAAGGGATGTAACATAGTTCCAGTGGCCCGCCAATAAAGGCGGAGAGACGCCACACGCCCTAGCTGAGGCTGCGGGTGGATGGACCGGGGAACGTCCACCACCCGCAAGGCCTCCCGCGAAGGTGCGACGCTCCGTGTGCGGATGCGTCGCTCAGTAGAGCGTGCCCCAAAATGGTAAATCACCGGCGGATCACTGAAGTAATGTAACACAGTTCCAGTGATCTGCCAACACAGGCGGAGAGACGGCACACGGCGGGATTATCTAATGGGTAAAAGCCCCACACTACCTTGTTCATTACCCCAAACGACAGTGTGCGGTTAGGTAGGTATATTTTTTCCCGCCTTAACAAAAAGAAATATAAATATAACCTATAATGACATAGACATAAATTAGGTAAACACTTTTTTTTTGTAATTATAATACTGGCATTATAAACTAAAAGGGGTTTCTGAACTATAAATACCATAGACTTAAGAATTTATCAAAGGGTTTGTCATTTTATTTCTGGATTTTAATATTTTGGTGTTATACCTAAGTAGTTTCAAAACAAAATGATATAAGTTTTATTAAATTTGTGGTGTTCTTATCTTCTTCTTGTTTATTACTGTTATTAACGGCACCATTGACAACAAGATGAGTCGCAACGAGATGTCGAAAGAAATATCAGAATACCCTTATTATGTAAGTTTTTGAAGAACTTATCTATTGTTAAATAATTGTTCAATCCACGAGCATTACCAGTAACCATCAGATGGATCGTGCCTCGTCCTCCACCATAAGCAATAAAAAAAATATAGAGTATACCACCATGTTGGTACATGTGCAATTATTTATAAGGTCTGTTAGACATAGTTACGGTTTCAGCTTACCCCCTCTTTATCCTTCCTTTCCATCTCCTGTCCCTTTCTTTGGAGTTCGGACCAACAGGTGGGCCGTTTGCTTGTGTGTATAAATATTATGTGTATAAAAATGAACTAATCTCGGCCCTGCGTTAGGTGTTTGCCACGTGTCATTTTTTTTTTTAATAAAAATGAACTAAAAAGTTAAGCTCAAGGATGGCATCCACAAGGGGGGGGGTCTCGCACAAGGCCTCTAATACGGGGAGAGCTATTTGATCATATTACAACCAAACGTTTGTTCCGTAAATTATAAGTAAGTAGGTAAATACTTTGGCTGTATGGGGCCGGCTTTAGAATTGTCCCACCCTCTTCTACCCACGGGAGTCGTAAGAGCCAACTGAGGGAATATCGGGGGAATGAGCAGCAGTAATATGGATGGAAATACGTAGCGTATGTAAATTGACGAAGGTTTCCTTTTTTTTTTGGTAAGGCGGGTAAATCCTTCTTCTAATAAATCCGCCGTGTGCCGTCTCTCCGCCTTTATTGGCGGCCCACTGGACAATGTTACATTATTACTTCAGTGGTGACGATGGTTTCATAGTCATAAAAACATATTTTAACAATAATATACAGCAATTCTAACAAAGACAATTATTGAAAAATGAATGATATCTTATTTCAGCCAAAGAATGTGTATTCTGAAGAATTAAGCTTAGTGGAAAATGAAACGATTGAAGCACCAAACCCAGGCAAGCCTTGGACCAAGCAAACCACTGTCTGGTTGTTAGTGTTGACACTTTTACTTTGGATAATCACATATTTGATGTTGGTGACAATAAACATGTGTTTGGATGTTAGCTTTCGTTCTGTTGCTGGTATCACCGGCACAATACATTGGTATAATGGCACTGCTGCTGTGGTATCCGAAGATCATATTAAGAGATTTTTCCATGTGTTTTAAATTTTGTATTGTGATCTTTTCAATAAATGTGGCACCTTTTATTTTAAGATGTTATTTTAACCGACTTAAAAAAAAAGAGGAGGTTCTACGTTCAATTTTTTTTTTGTATGTTCACCTATTCCTCCTTCAATGGCGAACCGATTTCGAAAATTCCTTTTTTGGTTGAAAGCTAACTTGATAGAGATTGTCCTTAGTTACAATTTAAGAAGAATTGATCAGGCTTTTCAATCCGTCCTTTATGTTAGCTGCGGTAGGAATCTTAGACGCATAATGTGTATTTACTTTAAAACATATATGTGACCTAAACATAGTTATCTTTGAAAATTATTCCAGTAGGTAGGTAAGGAGTTTTATCCTTAGATTAAATATTTATCTAGATGGAGTGTTACTCTTATAAACGTCATAAAAATCAGGCGGGAATTATTATTCTAGTGTGCGTGACAGCTGTCATTACGCTTGTGCAATTTGTGTTTGTGTGCGTGCGTAAGGATACCAGTTTCAGTGGTGGTATTAAATTATAGGAATAATTATCATAGATTCAAGACATTCTTATACTACAAAATGTTTCGTAGGTATATAGTCAATTATCTCTTTCTATTTACTCTTATAATCTTAATATATATATAAAAAAATATATATGTACTATAATATAACCTCTAATGAGAATACTACTATAACCCACGATAATTATAAATTTAAAAATGTAAACAATCTTCATCATTATAAATAAAAATATTACAAATAGTAATATTGTAATTAATTCCGAAAATGATGACTGTGCAGCTTTATCACAGACTACTATACTACTAGCTTTATGGATCCATTAAAAACGCTAATAATTTATTTTCGGAATATTTAAATGACTTATTTAGCGAGTTATTGTATGAAATAATGTTACTAACCGATGATAAGAGATATCTTTAGTGCTCATTTTCCGATTTTTGTAGTATCGGCACACTTTAATTACACACGTTGACATTTTAAATGACACACTATTGCTCCTGGATACGATCTTGTCAAGTGACGTCACGATTGACACTTACAGCATTGGGGTGAAAAAATCACCCCAATTTTTTTTGACGCGTTTACAACGCCGAGCGTGCATCTAGATACCTATATCATTAATCTAAGTACTTATCATATATGTCAAACTATCGCTATCTCGACACTCTCAGACTAACTAGACGGAGCCACCGCGTGGCCGCACTTGAAAAATATGAACAGCAATATTTTTTTTTAATTTTGCCTGGTTTACAAATATCTAACTATATTTGGGCAAAATAAACGATAGTTAGAATGAGGTCTGTAACTTGATCGTAAATAAGAAACTCTTCGTAACAAATATTTAATTGCAAATCATTGCGTTTATCAAAATAGTTATTTAAAAGTAAATCTACCACCCCTTCTATTCATCCAACCATCAGTCTTTAAACGTCCACAGCTGGACATTGGCCTCCCCAAGAGAGTACCAGAACTAGCGGGCTTGTGCTGACTGCATCCAACGGCTCCCTGCAGCTTTGACCATATATTTGGTCCATCTGGTGGGAGGCCATATTACGCTGCGCTGTCCGATACGTGGTCGCAACTCGAAAACCTTTTTCCCCAACGGTTGTCAGCTCGTCGAGCGATATGGCCTGCCCATTGTCACTTCAGCATGCAAACCTGGCAGGCTATGTCGGATATTCACGTTCTATGGATCTCCGTAATAAGAATTCGATCACGTAGGGAAATACCAAGACTTTGAGCCTTGGTGCAAGATAAGTATTGCTGCCCCATAAATTGCCGTTCTGTTCGATATCTCATCTGGTAAATAATAATAAGTTATATTTAATAAAATAATAGTACACAAGAATATAATTAAAATATATTTTCTTTCTTTTCTGGGTCAAATAAAGAAAATAATTATCTTCCTTCCAGCGCTGATTTAACTAATTGAATAAGAACTTTGAGCAAATCAGTTTCTCTGAATTAAGATTTACTTACAAAGATGAAATTACAACTGCCTCTGTGGTGCAGTAGTAGTGTAAGCGACTGCTGATCATGAGGTCTCGGGTTCGATCCACGGGTCGGGCAGTGTTATTGAGATTTTTCAAAACAAAAAAAAAATAAAGACAAAGTGAAAAATGTGTAATCGAAAATAACGGTCACGAGCAGGATTTTAACCTGCATCTCCTGGATACCGTCCAGATGTTTTGCCAATTCAACCATCGTGACAATTGCTCCTGACTGCTAATTTCGATAACACATTCATACTTAACGTCTTTGGGTGATGCCTGCGCCATCTATCGGAGGTTCAAATCCTGCTCGTGACTGTTATTTTCGATTTCACATTTTTCACTTTGTCTTTAATGTATAGTGCTAAGCAGTGCTAAGCATGTCAAATGCTAAAAGTATATCTAAATACAAAAAAAATCTCAGTAGCAGCCCGGAGTTTGCAAATGTTTGTGGTAGACGTCAATAGGCTCGCCCCCAATTTCGTGGCACTTATACATAGCTGGCGAGTTGTAGGTGTGTAATACACCTCTGCCTACCCCTTCGGGGAATACAGGCGTGATGCTACGTTTTTTGAAGTTACAAAGACTTTAAAAGCTATACTTACATGAACATATTCACTGGCAATAATTTTGCTCCCAACGTTACTATTTTCTTATTATGTATAATGAAACATCAACAAAATGTCGTGGAACATATTTTGGGTATTTCGTGGGTTGCCTCGTTTTCTCGTAGCATACACCCATTTCGATCTTCCATCTGGATTAGAGGGAAACCTAAAATAGTAAATATTTATCATCATCTCATAAATTACATATAAATTTTAGTAAAGTGAAAACTGGGCAAATTAAATTCGCAATAAGGCAACACCGAAACAATTCTCAGTAATAGAAAGTTAACTAGAAAAAGTGTTTTGAGAGTGTATCTTAGTAGCAATTATTAATTTCGAGTAAAAAAAGTCCATTTTATATCACTTTATAGCATTCAATCATTATTTTTTTTCATTTTAGACTACATATGAATGAAATGTTATACCTATTTTTTCGTTCGCTGTAGCTTTTGTAGCATAGTACACTATTTTACAATCACTATTATCACGTAATCTTTTTCTCAAAACACTCATTAACACAAATTAACATTAAATTTTAATTAAAACCCGAATTTTTATACAAATTTTCGATTATGTCAGTTCATCAGTTGAATCGTGACAGACAAAGTATTTTGACATCGTGACAATACCAAAAACTGGCCACGGTAACAAAGACAAAAATCTATGACTTTGTCTGTTTATTGCACCCATGGACCTATAATACAACAGGACAGTGTGCTTTGTATTTCTGTGTATACAAAAATATACTTTATGCTCAATAGATAAGGTCTATATTTCAAATGAAAAGATCAGCAAGCCAGATGAGACCGTTAGTACGGAGTGACGGTGTCCCTTTCCTTTGACACACGAATTCTTAGGCTTAGCATATTCCGGATATATTATTTTACTCTTTGCTTAGCATACACTATAAATTTTACTGACGCGATTTATCCACAAAATTCTGTGATAATGGAAATCGTATGAAGCCGCACGCACTTGCGAAAATAAAATTGTGCAAGAATAATTTCAAAATAAATCTGTGTTTCGCGGTAATGTTTTGTGGAATTAAAGATTACACCTCTGATCGCACTGCAAAAAAAATTTTGGGCCGCTTAATCGCGTTCTGTCGCGTCCCACTATTGAGATAGCGAAGGGCAGGAATTGTATGAGTTACTCAATATACGAATTGAGGTGTTCCACCTCATTTGAGATGTGTGACAATGTATCATGATACCATCTGATGGCTCATTTGTGCTTCGTACGTTATTATAATATACAAGGTTGTATGCTCAGATATGAGTTGAACGTGTCAATTCTTCACGAAATAGGTAAATTGTGATGATTGTATATGCGCAAGTTAAGATAAGAATCAGGGAATAAGTTTACAAGAATAATTTCATGTGACTCTTCTTTTCGGTTGTGCTTCTATTTCTGACTTTTTTTTTAATGTAATTTAAAACGTTGTAATGTAAAACATATAAATATATATTTTTTAGTCGTGTTATTTTATTTATCTACATCAATTTTTAAAAAAATCACGCGGCGAGATTTCCCTGTGCCTGCTAAGCCTTACTATAGAACAATTAGGGTGACAATAAATTTCCTTTTCCGGTTCATTTAAATAAGCCTTAAGGTTTTTAAACTCAGAAGGGCCAATCAGTTCACGAAAACAAATTTAACAAAAAAACTGTCAGTTACAATAAAGTAAACTTCCTCAAATGTAATATTTTTATTATTTTCAGACTTCTAACTATAGTTCAGTTGGTAGGTTTTTGCTTGTTTGCATGAGCTAAGAAATACGTCTGATCGTCATCTTTGAATGTAGGGGAGGCCTAAGTTCTAGTCGTGCTTATATTCTAGTTTTTTTTTTAAATTTTAGCTTCCTTAGGAACTGGATCAAACTTCATCAAAATCGGTTCACTACAAGAAGCGTGAGAGTAAAACAAACAAAAATTAGTTTAACCGATACTAAGAAAAATAAAAAAAAACTAGACGTCGCGGGACGTCTACCAGATGCGAAAACATCGAAATTGTTTTGTAGAAATAAAATGATCGTAACAATACAAGACGAATCAAACGAGTATAAACTCGATAGGGTTGCATCTTTTCATTACAGAGTTACTGTGACTACCTTCCAGCTCCATCGTCAGACCCGGGATATCATCTAGAGACAAAGTAGTCGTCAAGACAAATCATTCGAGCCCAAACTCGATGGAGTTATGTCGTTTTAAAATGGAGTTCCTATGACCGCCTTCTAGCTCCATCATCAGACCCTGGATACCATCTAAAGACAAAGTACTCGTCAAGGCGAATCAAACGATTCCAAACTCGATGGGGTTGCGTCGATTCATTACAGAGTTAGTGTGGTCACCTTCCAGCTCCATCATCAGACCCTGGATACATCTAAAGACAAAGTACTAACAAGACGAATCAATCGTATCCAAACTCGATAGGGTTGCGTCGTTTCATTATAGAGTTACTGTGGCCACCCTCCAGCTTCATCATCAGCCCCTGGATACCATCTAGAGGCAAAGTACTCGTTAAGATGAATCATACGAGCCCAAACTCGATGGGGTGTTGCCTTTTCATTATACGAGTTCCTATGTCCACCTTCCAGCTCCATTATCAGATCAGCTCCATCCATCCATCCATCCATCAGCCTTTTAACGTCCACTGCTGGACATAGGCCTCCCCAAGAATGGGGGATAGTGCTGTAATCGCCACGCTTGGCAGGCGGGTTGGCGATCGCAGTGGATGTTGTTAATACTCGAAGGAGTGTATTCCCTTAAAATTTCAGCTCAATTGGAAACCGGGAAGTGTCTCATATTTAACTTGGAAGAATTGAACGGGACAAGTAAAATAAAGGAGTCACCACTCTAACAGCCGATTTTACCCTCCCCCCGCATTAGATGTTTCACATCAAAAAATGAAAATTTCTATTTGTTTTCAAACATGGTCACCCGAATAGAGTGAGATGAATTGACCTCGTACCTACTATCTCACTAGGACCGCTTTTTGGTAACAGTGCGCATTCCAGTTGTATACATGTTACTTCCATTTGCACCAGTAAATTGTATCTTACGTTCTCGCTCATACATGTCAAAGAATTCTTCGCTCTGTCTAGGACGTATTTAGTCTGAGTCGACACTGCATCCTGGAAACAGAAGGAGGCGCCATAATCTTCATATAGATTAGTTTAGCCAATTTTCGCACTGCATACTCCTTAGATAATTTATCTAAGCAGTCGATCTCAGACTAAATTCTTAGTCTGAGATCTAAGCTAAGGATCTCAGACTAATAACTTAATAGACGGAGTCATGGCGTGGCCGCACTTGAAACAGCAATATTTTTTTAAATGTTGCCAGGTTGATAAATATTTAACCATATTTGGGCGAATTAAACGATAGTTAGAATGAGGTCTGTAACTTGGTCGTAAATAAGAAACTCTTGGTAACCAATATTTTATTGAAAATCACAACGTTTATTAAAATAATTATTTAAAAGTAAATCTACCACCCCTTGTATTCATCGAACCATCAGTCTTTAAACGTCCACTGTTGTAGATTGGCCTCAGCAAGAGAACACCTGAACTAGCGGGCTTGTGCTGACTGCATCCAACGCTTTGACCATATATTTGGTCCATCTGGTTGGAGGCCATATTACGCTGCGCTGTCCGATAAGTGGTCGCCACTCGAGAACCTTTTTACCCAACGGTTGTCAGTTTGTCGAGCGATATAGCTTGCCCATTGCCACTTCAGAATGCAAACCCGGCGGGTTATGTCGGATATTCACGTTCTACGGATCTCCATAATAAGAACTTCATAACGTAGGGAAATACCAAGACTTTGAATCTTGATGCATGCAATGCTTGTTGCTCCATAAATTGCCGTCCTGTTCGATATCCCACCTGGTAAATAATAATAAGTTATATTTATTAAAATAATAGTATACAAGAATATAGTTAAAAAAATCTTTTCTTTCCTTTCTGGGTCAAAAGAATTATCATCCTTCCAGCGCTGATTTAATTAATTAAATAAGAACTTAGAGCAAATCAGTTTCTCTCAATTCTAGATTATGACTACAGCGATAGTCATAATCTAGAATTGAGAATAACTTACAAAGTTGAAGTTACAAAGACTTCTAAGGCTCTATTTACATGGACATATTCACTGGCAATGATTTTGCTCCGAACGTTATTATTTTCATAATATGTATAATGAAACATCAACAAAATATCGTGAAACATATTTTAGGTATTTCGTGGGTTGGCTCGTTTTCCCGTAGCATCCATCCATTTCAATCTCGCATCTGGATTAGAGGAAAACCTAAAATGGTAACTTTTTATCATCATCTCATAAATTACATATAAATTTACACATATACACACACAGTACAGTGGAACCTGGGCAAATTAAATTCGCAATAAGGCAACACCGAAATAATTCTCAGTAACAGAAATTTAGCTAGAAAACGTGTTTTGCGAGTGTATCTAATTAACAATTATTAATTTCGAGTAAAAAAGCCCATTTTATATCACCATAAAACCTTCAAAAACAATCAATCATGTAAAATTATATAATTTTCTACTACATACGAATGAAATGTTATACCGTTATTTTTTCGCTCGCTGTAGCTTTTGTAGCCTAGTACACTATTATACAAGCACTATTATCACGCAGTCTTTGTCTCACAACACTGAATAATACGTAAATATTGCGTAAATATCTGTCAATTCCGAATGTTTATACAAATGTTCGATTATGTCAGTTGAATCGTGACAGACAAAGCATTTTGACAGTGTGACATATACCAAAAACTGGCCACGGCGACAAAGACAAAAATCTATGACTTTGTCTGTTTTTAGCACCAGTAAATTGTATTATGTTTCGCTCATACATGTCAAAAATTTTCTTCGCTCTGTCTACATGTATTTAGTCTGAGATATAGTAGTATTGTTCTGTGATATAGGTACTCTTTGGATAAAGGATAGATTAGTGTGCATCATTAATTAGTCTGTGGTGTGCATCTGTCTAACTGAACTATTTTTTACCGTCGTATTTACAGGAATACGAAATTCCTAATAAATTTAGTTCTGACACTGCCACAACAAGAGCCATTAAACAAGAAGAAAAATTTAGTTAGATAGTAAAGCATCTAAGGCAGTAATGCCTTCAATAGACGTGCTACCTCCTCCGGGGCTACCGCTCGAAGCACCACCAGATGAGCCTCAAGCACCGCCTCCACCCGTAATTGGCATCATCTATCCACCACCAGAAGTGAGGAGTATCCTTTTACGAACCATTATTCAGAAAATTACCAGTTAAATATATGTTACCTGCCCTTGTAGAATGCTAGTAGCAGCTATCATAAATAACCTCTTGCTTTATAACAATACTTTTGTCTAGTACAATCTTGTATGTTATTCAGAGAGAAACTAATCTGCAAAATTTTACCGACAAGTTTAATGATTAGATGATGACTCGCTTTCAACTAAAGTTATAACTCTAATTTTAACTTGTTTGACTTTATGCTATTAGTATTTTTACCAAGATTATTAGTAAATAAAAAGAGCCTCTATTACCAGAAGTGCAATATATTTTAATAACCAATTATTTTACAGTCAAGACTTTTGTTCCTCTTTAAAATCAGTTTTATTTCATGATTGGAATAGTGTGGCTGGTTTCAAAGACCCTAAAAAGATAAATTTAACAGTGATATTTAACCTGACATTCTCCATCAGCCCTGGTTTTCCAAAATCCAAACTAGACAAGTCCGTTGCTTCTACAATTTGTTGATTACTGATTGAATCATTCCTGTACATCTGTATATAATCTTTATTAATAGCTTCATTTACAAATTAATGTAGACTAGACTAGATTAATGTAATGTGGACCATAAATTTTTCTGCTATCCTGAACTAATCTCTACATAATCTTTGCTCATACTTGTATTCACTTGATTTTTGCATATTCTCTACAAGTTAGCAATACTTGGGCTTGGGGAGGCCTATGTCCAGCAGTGGACGTCGCAAGGCTGATGGATGGATGGATATATGTCTATCTGGACATTGGATAAGTTGTGTCTATAAGTCTAACATTGCCATCAATTCAATTCAATTCTTAATTAAATAAATCAATTATTAATATATGAATAGAATGAGTTACTTGTAAATATTATTATACAATAATAGGCATCGAAGAATACCTCTGCGTCATCGTCTTGTGTAATGTGTCCAGAAGGTTTTTGTCCGTGTGGTGACAGACTAAGAATACAAGTGTCACCACGCCATTCTTTCCCATGGGTGTCGTATAAGGCGACTAAGGGAAGTAAGCAATTATCATCCATTGCATGACTGGTGGTAGGGCTGGGTACCGAATGGGAGTACTCACTTTGCTATCGGGCCTGAGCGGGTTGGTACCACCATCTACCATGTGACCGGTCATTAAGCACATTGTTGCATTTTGGCTGTAGCAGGAGATAACCATTTATTCTTTCATTTCATGTCGGTGAAATGAAATGGTGAGCAGCGGCTTGACAATACTATCGGTATAGTTGAGTCCATGAGCGACGGTTACCATTTACCATTAGATGGGCCGAGGCTCGTCTGCCACTACATGCAATAAAAAAAAAAAGGCTGGCAGCATTGCCATGTTGTATGGCAGTATGTACGTATTCTTTGTGCAAAGTAAATCGCGCTATTTCTATTATTATAGATGTATTGTTCAACAAAGTGATGATGTCATCACAGTAATTAAATTTTTTTTATACACTATAGGTTTCATCTATTTGCCAAATCCAACATTTCTTTAACCATGTTCTCTAGATATTGTTGACAAGACTGCCAGTTTCGTAGCTCGTAATGGACCAGAGTTTGAAGCCCGTATCAGACAAAATGAACTTGGTAATCCGAAGTTCAACTTCCTCAACTCAGGTGATCCATACCATGCCTACTATCAGCATAAAGTCAAGGAGATCAGAGAGGGCAAAGGTAAATAACATGTTTTTTACGTATGAAACAACAAAGGTTGATAAGCTTTAACACCCCTTGCATTATTGGCAGAGTCTGCCACGTGACCAACTATGAAGACTGTCTCTGTGTTTTGGTTGTAGCGGAAAATAGCCATTTATCCATTCATTTCCTTTTTGGAAAATGAAATAGTGAGAAGTGTTTTTTAACAGTTTTCAACACATAGTACCCAATCTTTAGACAGATATATATATTATTTTTAATTTTTTTGGAATCCATTAATTATTCAAATATTTTTATTTATTACAAATAATAATTAAATGGCCTTTGCCAGTGACCCTGCCGCAGCCAAAAGATTTTTAGAATATATCTCAGGTTCCTCATATAATAGCGGGATAAAATATGTATACATACAAGTTTTTTAGTCTAATCGAGAACTATCAAATAAAAATGTTTTGTGTTCAGAACCACCTAAATAGCCATTACATTATTTTTTTTCTCAAATATCATAAATGCACAGACATAGCTCTGTTACAGCCTTATAGTATAAGTTAGAATCTCTTGTAGCAAATCAAGAGTTGGAGAGGTTTCTATAATACGTCAAATTTTTGGTCTATTCTGTAAAATAAAAATAAATAAATATTCACGGACATTTCACACAACATCCTCTGGTCCCAAACTAAGAAGTATTAAACTTGTGCTATGGGTAGCAGATTACGGATATAATACATGTATTTCATTTTTTGTAAATGCATACATATACTTAATAGATAGAAAACACCCAGACGCAGTGCAAATATCTTCATCACTCAAATAATTGTCCGAGTGGGAATCAAACCCACGACCTCGTGCACGGAAGTCGGTAACAATACCGACTACCCCACGAGGCCTGTCAAAAATTCTGTAAAGTGTAAACATTATTTACATTTCATATAATATTCGCCTAACACTAATCTTTACTATTATAAAACTGTAACTGAGCTGTGTACATTCAAGATATTTGAGAAAAAAATTACTCTAATAGGCTATATAGGCGTGTCTAAACACAAAACATTTTTAGATATTTTTATATATATTTTTAGCATATGACATGCTAAAAATATATACACTATACATTAAACACAAAGTGAAAAATGTGAAATCGAAAATAACTGTCATGAGCAGGATTTGAACCTGCATCTCTTGGATACCGTCCAGATGCTTTGCCAATTCAGCCATCGTGACAATTGCTCCTGACTGCTAATTTCGATAACACATTCATACTTAACGTCTTTGGGTGGCGCCTATGAAAATACTTCCGACAGATGCTCGTGACTGTTATTTTCGATTTCACATTTTTCACTTTGTGTTTAACAAAACATTTTTTTTTAGAATTTTTGTCTGTTTATCTGTTTGTTTGTTCGCGCATCACGCAAAAACTACTGAACTGATTTTGATAGAACTTTTTTTATTTGAAAGGCCTTGATTAGACTTAACAACTATATATAACCGAAAAACTAGCTTTTGGCTGCGGCAAAGCCGCGGGCAAAGGCTAGTAGATAATAACTTACCACAAAATGTTCCTTAGTTTAATTATTTCTACCAATAATGCTGTATTCTCCATAATCACGTTCATCACTATAATCTGTAGGTCCTGACCCATCTGTGCCAGTTCCAATGGTAGTTGTTCCCGTGCAAAGACCAGGGCTAGCTCCTGCTACTGCCGCTCGTCAACAAGAGCTTCTTAAAGCAGCGGCTCCGGCAGAACCGCCACCACCGCGGGACCCTCCACCAGACTTTGAATTCATAGCTGACCCACCATCTATCTCTGCCCTTGAGCTCGACATAGTCAAGCTAACGGCCCAGTTCGTTGCTAGAAATGGTCGACAGTTCCTCACAGATCTCATGAAGAAAGAAGAGCGTAACCATCAGTTTGATTTTCTCCGGCCACAACATTCTCTGTTTCAGTATTTCACTAGATTGCTCGAACAGTACACCAAAGTACTCCTTCCTCCAAAAGAACTGGTATCAAAGCTGGCCTCTGAAGTGCGTAGCGGTGTCCTGGAACAAGCTCGAAGTCGTGCCGCCTGGCATTCCCATCAAGCGCGTCGAAAAGCCGCGGATGAAGCCAAAATTGAAAAAGAACGGTTAGCTTACGCATCTATAGACTGGCATGATTTTGTTGTTGTCGAAACTGTGGACTACCCGGCTGGGGAACCCGGAGATTTTCCGCCACCTACAACTCCACTTGAGGTTGGTGCTAGAGTACTGGCTCAAGAAAGAGGCGAAGATATAACACACGGACAAAACGAAGATGAGGACACGGAAATGCAACTAGAATCGGAATCTGAATCAGAATCTGATGACGATTTAGCTGAAATGGAAGATCGCACACAGCAACAACAAAGGCCAGATGACAACCGGGTGCAAGATATGGAAGAAGATAGCTCGTCGTCTGAAGACGAGGGAGTTGAGAGTATAAGAGCACCGGGTGAAGAGGCACCTTTACCGCCGCGACCGGATCGTGTGGTAGTGAAGAAGTATGATCCAAAACGCTCGCGTCCACAGCCTGCTCCTGCGAGTGAGGAATGGTTGGTGTCACCTATTACTGGAGAGAAGATCCCTGCTAACAAGGTGGCGGATCACGTTCGTATTGGGCTACTGGACCCGCGCTGGTTGGAGCAGCGTGACAGAGCGGCCGCTGAGCGCACGGATAGAGATGAGGCTCTGGCGCCAGGTGCAGCTATTGAAGCGTCACTTAAACAGGTATGTCTTTTATAATATTTTGTATATAAAAATGCAGCATTCGTTTAAATTCCAATAACATGAAGCATTTCTTTTTAAATAAGTCGCATTAGCTAGAGATTGATTCAGTGCAAAATATAATGAGATTAATAAGTAAAAATCTCGCGAGAGAGCGAGTAGGTATGAAAGAGAGTATTGGTGTAAAGATGCGAAAGGGAATGCTCCGATGGTTCGGGAAAGAATGCCGGACGAGCGACTGGTTAAGAAGATATACAATGCGAAAATGGCAGGATTTAGGTACAGGGGGAGACCGAGACTCACCTACCTAGACCAAATCGGTCATGTATTGAAGGAAGGTGGAGTCAGGAGTCTCCGAAACCGCCGAGCGTGTATGAAGAGAGTTATGAATGTTGAGGAAGCGCAGGAAGCATACATCTCTATGTATGCGAGAATAGAGCCTCTTGGCACTCTGTTCCCTCTGCCTACCCCGCAAGGGAAATGGCGTGATGATAAGTAAGTAAGTAATAAGTAAAAACTTGTGAGTGGGGATGTTTGTTGGCACCATTTCACGGCAGATAGCGTATTATCGACATGCCCGTTGAAAACTGTCATTTCCATATAATTTGTAACCTGTAATTTGGTAAATATTAATTTTCTCTTATATGCTGTGTGGTGTTATATGCTGTGTGGTGTTCCGATTCCGGTTCCGGTTGTCGACCAGCGAATACGCACGTCACAGAGCTCCGCGAAAAATAAAAAATAAATAGTGTAAAATAGTGCCAACAAAGTGTGTCATACGATTTACAGACTGCAACAAAGAGCAAGATACGTGATCAGTGATAAAATTGCAGAAAAGTGTTAGAACTGCGAGAACAAATCAACCTCACATGTAAACATTCTAACCTACAAAATATTGTCAAGCGTCATTAGTGGCAAATCGATAGACTATAGAGTGGATACTGCAGTACCAACATAACAAACAACAAAACAAGTGTTGCCACAGCAAAACAAGTATTCCCACAATAAAACTAGGGTTGCCACAACAAAACAAGTGTTGCTATAGCGAATCAAGTGTTGCCATAAAAATAAAAAATGGATAAAAGTATGGAATTACTATTGGCAAAATTAAACGAAAAGCTAGACGAACAAACAAAAGTTATAACAACTTCAGTAACACAAAATGTCATGGAAGCACTAGATGAAAAGCTTAAAGCGATCACTGAAGAAAATGCCCAACTCAAAAATAAAATAAATGAGCTAGAGTTTAAACTTAAACTCATTGATAAGGAAAAGCGCAAAAATAACCTTGTCTTTTTCGGCATCGAGGAGGGGAAAGCAACAACAGAAGCGGAGCTAGTAGACTACATAAAAGACATTATAATAGAAATGGGAGTACATTTTGAAGCCTTCGAAGTTAATAACCTCTACAGAATCGGTAAAAAAGAACACGATAAAAACCGCCCTGTTGTAGTCTCACTCACAACTACATGGAAAAAACATATGATTCTGCGAAACAGAGCTAACCTACAAGAAGGTATAAATATCAAAGAGGACTACCCTAAAGAAATATTAGAAAAACGCAAACAACTGCAGCTGCAAGTTGAAGAGGAAAAGAAAAAGGGGAATATAGCGTTCATAAAATACGATAAACTCATAATAAAGAAAACATATGAAAGCAACAGAGAAAAGAGGAAAAGAGAGTCTTCAGGATCACCGAAAATACCATCACAAAAGAAAGCCAACGCATCTAATACCCAAAGCTCATCGACCAACCTGAACAACGCCTCCTCTAAAACTGCATCAAAGGAAATAATCAGACCAAATATACTGAACTATGTAGAGCGCGGGAGATCAGCCTCACTATCAAATCTCTCAAAAAACTAATTTGCGACACCCGGATCCAAACAACCCCAACAACCACATCACCAAACACAACACTCATAAATCGCACCCCAAGCCGGCTTGTCACCGTGGGGGAAGAAGACAAACACCCTCCATCCAAATCAAAACAGTATAATTCGAAACACTCAAAAGAAAACCAATCTACAAAAAACAAGCACAAGAAGAATACAATAAAAATAAAACAAGGTAAAAAGAACTCTGAACATATATATGTCAGCACACTGAATACTAGGACACTAAGAACAGAAGAGAGCCTAAAAGAACTAGAAATAGCCATATCTAACTTAAAATGGGACATAATGGGCATCAGCGAGATGAGAAGACCAGGAGAAGGGATAGCAGAGAAGAACGGATATATCATGTTTCATAAAGGTGAACACACCGGACAAAGAGGAGTGGGTTTCCTTATTAAATCTAAATGGAAGAAGAACATTACGGGATTTGAAGGAGTTTCTGACAGAATTGCGGTAGTACATTTAAAATTCCCGGGGTACAAGAAAAACTGGGCCATCTTTCAAATTTACGCCCCAACAGAACAAGCGGAGAGACCAGACATAGAATATTTCTATGAGAGTATCTCGGAAGCAATAAAACTGCATTACAGCAGCAACATAATAATCATGGGCGACTTCAACGCACAGGCTGGAGAAAGGCAAATAGGAGAAGAACCCACAATAGGGAAGTTCGGGCATGGAAAAAGAAGCCAAAATGGACAGAAACTAGTAGAATTCATGATGGAAAATAACCTTATTTTAATGAACTCCTGTTTTTACAAAAACCCTAAAAGCAAATGGACGTGGTCCTCCCCAGGTGCAAAATACAAAACTGAAATTGACTTTATTATAACCAACAAAGCAAGCGCGTTCACAGATACTAACATAGTTAAAAATCTCAACTTTAACACAGACCACCGCATGGTAAGAAGCTGCCTAAGCTTAAATCAAGCCAAAAGATCCAGGAAAAACCTAAACAATAAGAAGCTGCATCAAATATCAGAACACAATCATCCCACTGAACCCCGCAAAATAGAATCACTCACCGAAATTATTACCTCTGACGTAGAAACTGGGACTAAATACAGGAGACTACAAAACAAATTGAAAGAGATGCTAGTCAGCAAACCTAGAAGTAAAGAGAGCTATATAAGCAAAGAAACACTAGAACTACTAGAGGAAAGAAGAACACTAATATCAAATAAAGGGGACAAAGAAAGACGGCAAAAAATTACAAACCTTAGCAAGAAAATCAAAGAAAATATGAGGAAAGACCGTAAGGAGAAAAGAAATAGAGTTTTGGAAGAAAATATAACAAGAACAGGAGGAACAAAAAAGGCTATGAAACAACTAAGCGAACATGGCAAAGAATGGATACCGAAACTAAAGCAACGCGAATCTTACCTAACGAATCGCCTCTCAATACAAAAACTAGCTACGGACTATTACCGCTTACTGTACTCTGATAAATTCGACTCAGGGCTGGCCCCAATTCAGGAAGAAACCAAAGCAATAGACAACAAAGTAGATGAGGTGCCAGAAATCCTCGCCTCAGAGGTATTCAAGGCAATAAAATCTCAAAAACTTGAGAAGGCCCCAGGGCCGGACAAGATACCTAATGAAATGCTCAGGGGAACCATAGAGGAAATCAGCCCTGTGCTAGCAAAACTTTTCAACGAAATTTTACAAACAAGGCAAATTCCAGAAGAATGGACAGAGTGCCACATAATTCTACTGCACAAAAAAGGCCCTAGAGACGAGATTGGGAACTATAGGCCAATTTCTTTAATATCAAACATATACAAAGTATTCGCTAAAGTGATCCTGGAAAGAATATCACTAGTACTAAACGAAAACCAACCCATAGAACAGGCAGGATTCAGAAAAGGCTTCAGCACAATAGATCATATTCATACAATAAAACAGTTGTTGCAGAAATATAACGAATACAATAAACAAATCTACTTGGCGTTTATCGATTACTCAAAGGCATTCGACAGTCTCAGGCACCAACACATATGGTGGAGTCTTGAACGACAGGGGGTCCAGAGCAACTACATAGAAATACTTAAAAGTATATACAAGTCCAGCAAGGCCAGTATCAAAATTGAAACAACAGGAGAATCATTCCCAATCAAAAAGGGTGTACGCCAAGGCGATCCTCTCTCTCCTACGCTATTTAACACCGTACTCGAGCACATTTTTAGACAATTGAACTGGGACCACTTAGGTCTGAACATTAATGGAGCCCGCCTAAACCATTTAAGATTTGCCGATGATTTGGTGCTTCTTGAAGAGGACCCAGCAGCAATAGAACAAATGATGCAGAGCCTAGCAAGTAAAAGTAGAGAAGTTGGTCTGGAAATCAATGCCAGTAAAACAAAATTAATAACAAATTCAAGGGAAGCAGACATTATGGTAGATGGTAACAAGATCGAGTATGTCAAAGAATATATTTACTTAGGACAGATAATATCACCTTCAAATAAAATGACTCAGGAAATAAACAGGCGAATAGCCCAAGGTTGGAGAAAATACTGGTCACTGAAAGAAATTATGAAAAGTAAGGATTTAGGCAATCACATAAAAAAGAAAGCATTTGAGACCTGTATTCTACCAGCTCTTACTTACGGCTGTGAAACTTGGTCGTTAACACTTCATCACAGGGAAAGGCTAGCAAAGTGTCAACGTGCCATGGAAAGAAGCATGCTAGGGTTAAAAATCAAAGACAGAGTCAGGAACATAGACATAAGAACAAGAACGAAACTCACAGATATCCTTACCCGGATAGATGTCCAAAAATGGAGATGGACTGGACACATGCTGCGCCACCCCATCGACAAATGGAGCAAACAAGTTACCCTCTGGCAACCAAGAGTTGGCAAAAGAAGTAGAGGTCGTCAAGTCAGGAGATGGGAAGATGGCTTGAAACAGACAGCGGGACCACTCTGGTTGAGAGTGGCAAGGGATAGGACCCATTGGAAGGAACTGGAGGAGGCCTATGCCAGAAGGCAAACCGAACTTAGGGACCTCTTGTAACCCTATGTTCAGGAATAAAAAGGCTATTATTATTATTATTATTATTATTATAAGTAAAAATCTCGCGAGAGAGCGAGTAGGTATGAAAGAGAGTATTGGTGTAAAGATGCGAAAGGGAATGCTCCGATGGTTCGGGAAAGAATGCCGGACGAGCGACTGGTTAAGAAGATATACAATGCGAAAATGGCAGGATTTAGGTACAGGGGGAGACCGAGACTCACCTACCTAGACCAAATCGGTCATGTATTGAAGGAAGGTGGAGTCAGGAGTCTCCGAAACCGCCGAGCGTGTATGAAGAGAGTTATGAATGTTGAGGAAGCGCAGGAAGCATACATCTCTATGTATGCGAGAATAGAGCCTCTTGGCACTCTGTTCCCTCTGCCTACCCCGCAAGGGAAATGGCGTGATGATAAGTAAGTAAGTAATAAGTAAAAACTTGTGAGTGGGGATGTTTGTTGGCACCATTTCACGGCAGATAGCGTATTATCGACATGCCCGTTGAAAACTGTCATTTCCATATAATTTGTAACCTGTAATTTGGTAAATATTAATTTTCTCTTATATGCTGTGTGGTGTACAAAATGTAATAATCCCGATGTACATTTATTTCCAAAAGATCCAAACATTAAAAAAAGAGAAAAGTCTCAGGAATTATGAGGCTACACAGCATAGCGTCTTTCAATTCTTTAATCTTCCTGGTACTATATTTTAACAATATCGCTTATTAAACACA
Source organism: Leucoma salicis (assembly GCA_948253155.1). NCBI lineage: Eukaryota > Metazoa > Arthropoda > Insecta > Lepidoptera > Erebidae > Leucoma > Leucoma salicis. Next base: position 22,979,906 of record OX411814.1, on the reverse strand, counting down.
AAAAAGCAAAAAATTCTCAGACAAACAAAGCAACTAAAATTTAACAGTGGCCATCTCGCCGACAACGCCATCTGCGTTCAGCTTCGTCTGTGAATTCCCGTTAGCTGCCAAAATAAATGTTAATATAGAAGACAAATTTGTTTCGTTTATCTCATTAATCAATTCTAATTCCATAGCTCGCGGAACGTCGTACGGATATCTTCGGTGTAGGAGATGAGGAGACAGCCATCGGTAAGAAGATCGGTGAAGAGGAGCGACGTCGAGACGATCGTGTGACGTGGGATGGGCATACATCCAGCGTGGAGGCAGCCACTCGGGCTGCCCGGGCACACATCACACTCGAAGACCAAATTCAGCAGATCCACAAAGTAAGTGTTATATTATTATTTTATGTGGTATAGACACAGACACTGCTTGGTTATAATCAGCTTAGTATTAATTGGTAATTGCTGTGGTAATTAATAAGTACTGGTTCTGTTGTGGGTGATGTTAGCTCTCGTTATCTGGTGACTGTCTCGGGTTCATTATCTACGGCTGAGAACACAATATTAGGCTTTGGTTGTGGACCACCAAAGGAATGTAGTTCCAGTGGCCTGCCACTAAAGGTGGAGAGACGGCACACGAAGGGTTTCTTTAGTGGGTGAAGGTCCCACGCTACGTCGTTGCCCCGAACGATGGGGTGTGAGGTTAGGCACATTTTTTCTCGCCTTAACAAACAAAAAGGCCTTTGGTTGTGGAGGTTAGGTGACAGTCACTCAGTGGCAAACAATATTCCTGTTAAATTTAACCAGAAAGCCAAGCTCAAGAAGAAATAATATATCTGAAAACAAAGTGCGAAAACGTGAAATAAAAAAGAAGGCCTCGAGCAGAAGAAATAATGTGCTATGGAAATTGATGACGCCGAGTGTATGCCACGATAGTTCAGTTGGCGGAGCGTCGGTACGATATTTCGAAGGCGCAAGTTCAAGCACCGCATGTAGTTGTTTTAGATCTTTGCACGTTGGTTTAAATGGTTAACCATGTTAATTGCTTAAAATATTATATATAAAATTAAACAATAAATAAGTGATTATAAGAAGCTAATGAGATTTATTCTATTTAGGAAGCTGTGAGACAAAAAATAAATCATAAAAGGAGTAGTAATACTCCAATATCTCACTTTATATTTGAAAATTTTAAATGAAAATAAGTTGGGAAGTGGTACTCTAATAACACTAAATATAACAGAACTATATATTTCTTCAAATAATTTTTCATACGTCACAATGTTTGTAATTTTTTCTTAATTTATTTATAATTATAAAAAAAATAGACGTCGTGGGACGTCTACCAGATGTGAAAACATCGAAAATTATTTTGTAGAAATAATGAGTAGAAATAAAATATAGCATTTTGTGTGTGCTTGTATAAAATTATGACACGTGTAAAATAACGGAAATGGACATAAATCATCATCATCAGGCCCTGGATATCATCTAGAGAAAAAGTACTAGTTAAGACGAATCATACGAGTCTAAACTTGACGGGGTTATGACGTTTTATGTTGGAGTTCCTATGGGCACCTTCTAGCTCCATCATCAGACCCTGGATATCACCTAAAGACAAAGTACTTGTCAAGACGAATCAAAGGTGTCCAAACTCGATAGGGTTACGCAGTTTCATTATAGAGTTCTTATGACCACCTTCCAGCTCCATCATCAGATCAGCTCCATGTCGTTATAGTATTGCATTGCCACGCGATATACATCTGCATGTAAAATTTCAGCTCAATCGGACAACGGGAAGTGTGTCAAATTTAACTTGCAAGATTTGAACGGGACAAGTAAAATAAGAGCGTCGCCACGCTAACAGCCGGTTTTACCCTCCCTCCGCATTAGATGTTTCATATCAATAACGTAGTTCGATATGTTAACCTAGATAAGATACAATTTTTGAATTTGGAATGCATTTTATTACCACAAAAGCTAGCAAGAAGAGGGTACAGATAGAAATGTGTTTGACGTAATGTAAATTTGACAGGTGAAAGGCTTACTGCCCGACGAAGAAAAGGAGAAGATCGGCCCCAAGCCCGTGGCGCCGGGCCGCGCCCCCGCCCCGCGCGCGCCGCCCCCGCCCCCCGCGCCCGCGCCCGTGCTGCTGGCGCCGCTGGCGCCGCTCATGGTGCTGGCGCCGCGCCCGCCGCTCATCGCCACGCCCGTCGCCGCCGTCGGTCTGTCTGCACACACATGTACTAACGTAGCCGCGCCCCCCGCTCATCGCCACGCCCGTCGCCGCCGTCGCTGCACACACATGTACTAACGTAGCCGCGCCCCCCGCTCATCGCCACGCCCGTCGCCGCCGTCGGTCTGTCTGCACACACATGTACTAACGTAGCCGCGCCCCCCGCTCATCGCCACGCCCGTCGCCGCCGTCGCTGCACACACATGTACTAACGTAGCCGCGCCCCCCGCTCATCGCCACGCCCGTCGCCGCCGTCGCTGCACACACATGTACTAACGTAGCCGCGCCCCCCGCTCATCGCCACGCCCGTCGCCGCCGTCGCTGCACACACATGTACTAACGTAGCCGCGCCCCCCGCTCATCGCCACGCCCGTCGCCGCCGTCGCTGCACACACATGTACTAACGTAGCCGCGCCCCCCGCTCATCGCCACGCCCGTCGCCGCCGTCGGTCTGTCTGCACACACATGTACTAACGTAGCCGCGCCCCCCGCTCATCGCCACGCCCGTCGCCGCCGTCGCTGCACACACATGTACTAACGTAGCCGCGCCCCCCGCTCATCGCCACGCCCGTCGCCGCCGTCGGTCTGTCTGCACACACATGTACTAACGTAGCCGCGCCCCCCGCTCATCGCCACGCCCGTCGCCGCCGTCGCTGCACACACATGTACTAACGTAGCCGCGCCCCCCGCTCATCGCCACGCCCGTCGCCGCCGTCGCTGCACACACATGTACTAACGTAGCCGCGCCCCCCGCTCATCGCCACGCCCGTCGCCGCCGTCGCTGCACACACATGTACTAACGTAGCCGCGCCCCCCGCTCATCGCCACGCCCGTCGCCGCCGTCGCTGCACACACATGTACTAACGTAGCCGCGCCCCCCGCTCATCGCCACGCCCGTCGCCGCCGTCGGTCTGTCTGCACACACATGTACTAACGTAGCCGCGCCCCCCGCTCATCGCCACGCCCGTCGCCGCCGTCGGTCTGTCTGCACACACATGTACTAACGTAGCCGCGCCCCCCGCTCATCGCCACGCCCGTCGCCGCCGTCGCTGCACACACATGTACTAACGTAGCCGCGCCCCCCGCTCATCGCCACGCCCGTCGCCGCCGTCGGTCTGTCTGCACACACATGTACTAACGTAGCCGCGCCCCCCGCTCATCGCCACGCCCGTCGCCGCCGTCGGTCTGTCTGCACACACATGTACTAACGTAGCCGCGCCCCCCGCTCATCGCCACGCCCGTCGCCGCCGTCGGTCTGTCTGCACACACATGTACTAACGTAGCCTCGCGCCTGTATCCCCGCGGGAGTAGGCCGAGTGTATTACACACCCATGGCACACACATTATTATTACATAATAATAAAATTGTTATAATGTTTAAGGACTACTGAATACATTTTGATGTAACTATTTTGAAGTAAAATTTCTTTAACGCGACGTGAAAGTAACTCGAATCTTTTTTCGAACGCAAGTAACTATTTTAAACGAAAGTGACGTTCAGCAAAATGAATTCTATTCAAGGCTCAAGTCAGATTACGTGACTAGTTCGTGGTTCAAAACACCGAGTGACGGTGCGCGACTCACTTTGATGGCAGCCGCTATGATTTATTAGTGTAAAGACATGGTTTTTAGTGGTATGACAACAAAATATTTCGTTTGCTACTACAGTCGAAACTGATATTTGTATACGACGATGATGATGATGTAAAAGCACTAGACACTCTTAAATCAAATTATATAGCTACAATCGTTGATATGCGCAGGCCCAGTAGGTGCAGTGGGCCCGCCCGGGTTCCCGTTCGGTCCCGGCGTGGCCCCGGGGCTGCCCGCCCCGCCCCACGTGCCGCCCGTGCCTGAAGACGACGACGCTCCCGCCGCCAAGCGCGCGCGGACTGAAGACGCACTCGAACCTGAGCACTCGTGGCTGGCCAGACATCCTGGCGCTGCACATCTCCAGGTGATTTGTTCACTTAACATTAATAAATAACTTACTTAACCATGTCCCTCTACAAAGATCTCCTTTTTTATACTACGAAGATGGTAAACAAGTACACGGCCTCTCTGATTATAAGCAGTCACCATAGCTTATAGAAGCTAGAAGCACCAAGAATGTAACTCTCACGTTGCTAATACCAGGAAAAGATATACTAGGTAGAGAGAAAGGATAATACTGAGTAGATGAGGTGTACAATAAGCATAAAATAGGGAGGGGATGAGAAAGTTTAAGACTCCGGCGCTCTCACGCATCATACGAAATATAACGGTAGGAGTCCTTTCTGTGTGAAGGTGCTTCCCTGGTTGAGACGAGCCATTCATGCTGGGGATATCTCAACTCACACTCACTTATTAAATAATGTGTATTCTAGGTGGCGCTACCATCGGTCCCAGAGCGCGCCGAATGGCGGTTGGATGGTCGCTCGTTGTCGCTGAGTCTATCACTGACTACTCCTGTCGCCGAGCTCAAGAACATTTTGCAGCGGTCTACTAACATGCCTACTGCTAAACAGAAGCTGCACTATGAGGTGAGTTTAAATCAAATGTATGTAAGAACCCATTACACTGACGTATGTAGGTACTTTACATGGTGATGAAAAAATCTGCTCCAGATACAACAATGTCACTTTATTGGGGTCATGGTTTGTTTGAGCGCGTGTAAATTACTAGTTGACATATTTTTTACGGATTCGTAATTATTCGTTTATTTTTCTTGGACTGAGCATTTCACATATTCATTTACTTTCTAGAACAAATTTGTGAAAGTAAATAAAAACCACCGTATTCGAACCTGCGTCCCTCCTCCGGGGGAGTGTTCTGAACTGCTAAGCTATCGCAGACAACTACTGGTGCCACCCAATCTCCATTTCATATTTGTTTTCGGATGTCCTAAGCCCACGTTTTAAGATGTATTTCGATTGCGTGATTAAAATTGATCTCAACCTTACATGGTGATAGCCAGAAGCAACGAAATTCATGAGGTTCCAATGTGTATGTGCTCTAGTTTATAATTTATTTTCAGGGTCTGTTCTTCAAGGACACGAATACTCTAGCGTACTATAACGTACCCCCCGGCGCTGTGTTGCAACTCCAAGTCAAAGAACGTGGTGGACGTAAGAAGTAGAGTCCAAGAACGCAGTTTCAAAATTATTCATTTAAAAAATCTAGCGCTATTAATTTCTATTGCGGTTTTGTGTGGCATATAACATAATGTAACATAATTATGCTATAATAAAGAACTATTATTTTATTAATGACATTTCAATTCACTGACCCCTATAGTTTTTCAGATTAGAGGGCAGAGTCATCGTGCAAATAACCGTGTAACGATCGTTCCCTTGCGTTTAAGCATTATATATCCGTGGTATAAAGCATTAACATGGGTATTTATGTATACATTTCTATCGAGAAACTAAACCGAGTGCAGTGTGAATGTTGACACCGTTGGCAGCGACTGGCCGGCCGTCTATTGTTTTATTATTGCATATTAATCCTTGACAATAACTTAATCTATGTTTAAAAAAAATGTTTGGGACTGGCTTCTACCTTTTTTTTTTGTTAAGGCGGGAAAAAATGTACCTAACCGCGCACCCCGTTGTTCGGGGCAACAAACAGGGTAGTGTGGGGCCCTCACCCACTAAATAAACCCGCCGTGTGCCGTCTCTCCGCCTTTATTGGCGGACCACTGGAACTATGTTACATTCCTTCGGTGGTTGGGACTGGCTTCTACCTAGTTTTTGTTTTTTTTTTTTTTTTGATAATTATTGATATTATAATGGGTTTCCTAAGGTTTGTAGTACGTTTTGGCTTATATTTCATCGTTCTACATTTCAGGCAATTTTTTGTATGGATGATGGGTATTCTCCTTTATCACTGCTCAAGTTATTACAGACAAGTGTGCAATATGCGTATTACAATGTAGTCCCAGAAATGTTATTGTGTCATTACCTCGAGATAGGGGGTCAACATGGTACTTAATAATGAATGTCCTTTGATGCATATAGTGAGGAATTGACATTTCATATAAACAATGCACCCACCCATTCCGTATAGTTCGGGATGTAGACCCATGGGTACTTATACTTTGTCTAATAGCAGTTAAGGACGATCAAATAAAACATGCAAATTATAGCAAACGTTTATTATAAAATGTATAAAAATATAACAAAAAAGCATAACATATAATGTATCTGATGATAAAATATATAGTAATTAATATATAATTTCCCTATGATTGAAAAAGCTCGACCCGGATGTGTAATAAAAATGCTAAAATGCAATTAATTACACATTAAGGCCTCTGTAGCCTGAGGCCCTAAATTATGATCCCCTATGCTCCTAATTCAAACTCATTTGGCTAACTAATTATATAATTACTGCGACAATAAAATCAAAATTATTGAACTGATATTTTGTATACGACCCGCCAAATAGTTAAAGATTATGCTTATAATATTGCACAGCGAAGCACCATGATTTAACTTTAATATTATATATTGCATAAGTTACCGACCAAATCCAAATTTAGGAGCAATTATTTTTGTCGAGAGAAAACCGGTTCTGCGTACGCAAAACCAGTTTTGTCTCGGCCAAACTGGTTTTGCCAGGCAGAAACGAATTTCAGATTCCTTTTTTAATTGAAAAAAAGGGAATAAAAGTTTCTAAATGTCTGAACTTTTATTTTATTTAGTTCACGTCAATGTTTTTGATAATTTAAATTTAGTCAGAAAAGTTTACGACTAACTGTCAGGAATTGTTACGTGTGAGTTTCGTACTTATATAACTCATGCTTATTTCATGTTATTAGGTTCCAAGAGCTTTTCAGACCCTTTAATATTTGTAATAATTATTCGTTTCAATTTCTGAAATAAGTAGACTAGACTAACTATAATGTTATTCAGAATAAGATCCAAATGTTTCTGAAATATCCTGGGCTTTAGATCAAGTCTACATAGAAACTGGTAAAATTAAGCGTGACCCAGGCAAATTTATTTTGTTTATAAATTGATATTGACTCAAATTACTCAATGTATAAAAATATTATGAATAAATATTGTATATAAAAGGCATTTCTTAAATCCTATGATCACATGAAATCAGATTCTGTTAACAATAAAAAATTAACAAATAAATATTAACAAGTTTGTAAATGCGAATGGAATGATGTAAAGCTTATTTCTATACAAACATATAAGAATCTTATGTATTCACAACTGAACTCGTGAATCACATGCGATTCATAAATAATATCTATAGAGATATTTTAAATAATTTTGGAATCAGATATTATGCATTTTTGAGTATTCACTTAAATGTTATTCAGGATCGAATAGTTCTATACAAATGCAATTTCAGTCAGAAATTCATGTCTACAGCCTTGTTATACGAGTAGAACTGACACTTATACTGACACTACTGCCAACACTACGTTATCTATAGACGGAATATATCACCTCTTAACGTTATTAAATGGGATCTATTTGTATCCCATTTAAGGAATAAATAACATTATAAAATACGTCATTAGTCCTGAATCTACATGCGAGTACATAAAAATCATAAAATATTTTAATAAAATACGATACAAATTTAATATGGACTCTAAAACAATAAACAATTCATAAAAATGACTGCAACTTTTTTATTATTTAAACAAAATTTCAAGGTGATTTTTTGCTTCGTATGGAATTAAAGAGAAAATTTTTGTAATTGCTTTTTATGGCTAAAGATCTAAACAAAATATGCCAGACCTAAACAGTTTACAAAATAAAGCATTCTTGTTATACTCGTATATAACCAAACTTGTACAGGCTGTCCGTAGTCCTATAGTTGTTTCGCGTTACATCAAGAAACTTTTTGACACTATCCTTCAAAAATTAAAACTACAGTATTACGTCATACTCTAATACAGTCAACAATAGCCTTTTAGATCAAAATTTTGACATAATTAAAAACTTGTAAATTTTCACATTGTTATTAACAATTTACGTCGGTGACAAATCTAAAAGTTAAATAAGCCTTTGAAGAATGGCTCTATGAACGGAAAAGATCTGAGATTTGTAATTTAACAATAATCGCACTTTCAATGTTAACATTCAAGCTACATGAAATTGTTAATTAACTAATGTATAACATAATTTGCCGTGTGCGGCCGGCTTTAGAATTGTCCCACCCCTCTCCATCCATGGGAGTCGTAAGAGCCGACTGAGGGAATACCGGGGGAGTGGGCAGCAGCATTCTTTCGAGTATTAACAACATCCACTGCGATCGCCAACCCGCCTGCCAAGCGTGGCGATTACGGCACTATCCCCCATTCTTGGGGAGGCCTATGTCCAGCAGTGGACTTTGAAGGGCTGATGGATGGATAACATAATTTAAAATCGCGATAAAAATTTTTCGTCGGTGGATTATTATTCGTTGATCTATCCTGGGAGTTCCAGATTTTTTTCAAATTAACATTTTAATGTTTAATATGTTTAAATAATATTTTTATTGAAGTGCTCGAACGGGGCTTGGCTTGCGCAAACCCGAGTACCCAACCCGTTTACGGACATATTTTCAGCCCTTGGTAAAAATTATAAATATTGGTTCTACAGTTTCGGCAGTTGGGACTTTATTTAGGAAATTTCCTTCTCTTTTTGAATCTTTTTATAGATTTGGAATAAGTCAAATAGTTTTTGAGATATAAGCAAAAAACCAAACCCCTTTTTTTTAGTTAATTGTTTATAACTTTTGTAATTTTTGCGAGCGCATCTTAGAAATATATCACCGGCAATAACTCGCGTTGAGGATCGATTTAGTCGACCCGGGTTTCGAGCATATTGATGCTCATCATCAGGGCGAGCGCGCAGCGGTGTCAACGAGTTCCCGGCGGGCACTGCCTCTTGCGCATCTTGATATTTTTTCAATAACTTTCTACATGCGATTCCGAATCGAATGACACCTCTACGATATTTTTATGAGCCGGCGTAAAAATATTGTCCTAAAAGGCACTTGTTGACTAGACTAATAGGAGTTTGACGTAAAAAAGTCACTACGTCATTTCCATTTTGGTTTCCATTAACGTAATTTGTATAGCGTAGACAGAGGATTATAGTTATTTATCTATGTGTAGTTTCATCGCAAGTTAAGAACGTACATTCCATAAATACGAGGATATAGTTTTTAATGTTATTAACACGTAATTGTACTTAGATGTATTAACATGATTGCGCCCTTTGTACGTAAGGGAAAATTTAAATACTATATTAGTAAATTTATCATTCTAGTACCGCAGATAAATTACATATAAATATAAAAACATATAAATTTAAGGCAGTCTATAAAACTGGAATGCTTTACTGATTCAAGTTGTCTTTGAATAAATCATATATCACAGAGTTAAGCACATTGAGACAAATTACTTGGACGTAATATTGGCCATACCACAAATTTGCCGTGACCAGACGTTTTGTCTAGATCAGTCTGACCCTGAATGTCTATAAATAGGTATTCTGCCTATAACAGGGTTCCCTACAAAAGGACCTATAAACCCTTTGGTCCAATTATTTTATATTTAATATATAAATTGCGTACATACATTATTTTCTTGGAGATGACCATGCTATCCTATATAAATACATTTTATAATATAAGCTTATATATAAGCTAATATTGGGCTACGTCAATATGAATTATCTAATATTTTAAATACAAAATGCTTTACAAAGCTTTCCCCCCCTTTAGGTAGTGAAATTTAGAGAAGTTTGTATGGGTTCTTTAAAGACTGGAGATTTATTTTTTATGATATATTTTTGGCTGTAGTAATATTTATCTAATTGACTTGCTTAAATATAAATTTTAATATTATTATCAGCTAAGCTTAGCAGAGGTTAAGTGGCTGATTTTTTTAAGGCACGATTCAGCACCACTTAGTGATATGTTAATAATATAGTGTCCTTTCAAAAGGGCTTCTTTCGTCATGAATAATTGAATCACAGAACATTGAGTTCTGTTATACCGAATTCTGTGGTTTGAATAGATTGAACGAACAAAAACAATAAAAATTACGTCTCTTTCGACGCTAAACAGAATGCTGCAATGTAGATAATGTACTAGAGGAAATATGCTGTTATAAACTAATATAATTGAGCATGAGCCTCCTGCTCATGCGACCGATTTGTATTAAAAGATGAGCCGTCACGGGACGTCTCGCAGATGTAAAAACATAGATTTTCTTTCTTTCTTCAAATATTGTTTGAGTCTTATATAATTCTTGGTAAGCGCCCTCTCGTTATCCATATACGAATTAAAACTATTATTGTTTTTTTGATTGTCGTTATACTTCCTAGATAGATACTTTTTTCAACAGATGGCGTTAAAACAATTAAATAAATTGGCGTGGCGACGTCGCCAAGCTAACTGCCGGTTTTATCCTCCCTTCACATTAGATGTTATCATCAAAATGTTTTTTAAATGAGACGTCTGCCCTTTTGAAAAGCCTCTCCTATTAAATTTATATACATAATTATTTGAAATGTAGAGTGATGGACATGAATTTGATATTCATCATCATTAACCTATTACCGTTTTACCGCTGGGCACAAGGGGTATTTATTAATTGCAATGCATCAGCATCATTCTTAAGAGTAAAATATACTGATAGATATATTCGTAGTTTTACTCTGCACTCCCCTATATGTATATTTCCACATATCGGTTATAAACCATATACCTACGTCATTATAATCTTACAATTGTTTTTGACACTAAGAGTAATGTTCAGTGAAAGGATATGCACTTATCCTTTCTCAAAGTGAATTTTATTGGTATCTTTTGGAATTCGCTCGCATGTATTTTGCTTAAAGTAAAACGTTTGAGTATTTTTCTCAGTCACGTATATATCGTCGGCTAATAAATAAGTGAAATTGGCAACTCCATACCCACAGGATTCGTGTGTGAGTCATGTCTGTTTCCTGGAGGAGTAAGCAGAACCTTCCGCCCACTTTTCGCTCCCAATGGAACAGTACGTGGGGTACCAAATCACACCAAACTTAATGATACTTTTTGTTTAAAAAAAAAGGACAACAATGCACTTAGGAATCATCCTTGTATGGCGGGGGACTTTTAGAAACATACAATTTCACGGACACAGAGTACACCCAGACTCAAAACTACCATCTGTGGATCACACTTAGAGTTGCGGGAATCGAACCCATAACACTCGGGCGGGAGGTACGTATTTAAGCCATTCCTGCCATATCTGTGCGGTCAATTTTGATAAACAGCAAACCATATATATTCTCTATGAACTTTTTATAAGTATACATAAAAAGATATAGAATGAACTAGAGTGCTGTAAAATTACTTTTTGCAAGCGTAACGTAGTTTTAACGAAACAACGTCGTTACAAATTATTTTTGAATGTCGTAAAGTAAATGAACACAACGTGCGAAAATGTAAAATCGAAAATAGTCACAAGCAGGATTTTATTTTTGAAAAGACTACACCTGCTCTAACTAATAACGCTTGCATCGCGGGGGACTTAACAAACAAACAATTTCACGGACACAAATTGCATCTCCTGGAAAACCGCCCCAGATGCCAGATTTTCCAAATCATGACTACATTTCGATAACACATTCTTAACGTCGTAAAATACATAACTATAGAATATATAATTCTGTTTGTTACTGAACTCCTAGACTAGAGCTAGACTACTTTTGATGATTTATTTGGTGTGGGTTTCTTTGAGTGGGTCTGTGGATGCTTTAGATTCGGAACTGTACCCAGTAGCCGGTGTATACCAAGATTTTTTTATTTTGACGACTTTTCGCGTATCGTTTTTAGCAAAATTTTACGCCAAAATCACAGCTACCATCAAAATATATTATAAAAATCAAATAACGAATAAAATATTCTAAACACGATAACAAAAGCCAAGCCAATGTTCGGGTAGGACAACGTCTGCCGAGTTCGGTTTCATTATAAAAGTGACTGGGCGAAATAACGAAAGTATTGAAGTCCCTACCTGTACATAGTGTACAGCTTGCGCGTTCCGATTTGACCGGCATGAAGTTAGTGCGTATACCGTCGCAATAGCCAATGACTAAAATGGCGGGCGTGTTCGCTTTCTCTTTCACTCATCACATATTGAGAAAAAGAGACAGCGGAAGCGGTTTGCTATCTCTTTTCTACGTGAGTTCATTAGGAAAGTTGTTATTTATTGTTTTTTTCTTAATAAGTTTTCTTTGTGTTTATTTTTATTAGGTATTTGAATTTGCTGTTTTGTATACAACAATATGGCACGCAGTCAAGTTGTTCAATGAGAGATTAATATGATTTCATGAAAAACATATTGGTAGTATCTTAGAACAGCGAATCATGTTGAAAAAATACTTTTAACTAGCGCTTTTCTAAGCGAATGTACGTGTGCACTCGCTCGGAGAGGCTAACTATAAGTCGATCAAGTTAAATAATGTACATATGTACCTCATAGGTAGCAGCCCGTGCAAACCGAGTCGTAGGAAATAAAATAATAATTTAGTATATTTAAAGAAAACTTTCACTTTAAGCAGTTTTCCTCACTTAGCCTATATAAACATCCTGTGCCCTGCGAATGAGTAATGGGTTGATGATAGTGAAATCAATGACCTCTTAAATAGATAAATCCAGCATCTTAATGTACTGTTTCTAAGTACTGATGGTAAGTTCCACTAAGGTTGAATTCGCTAGCCGAGCTTGGGTATAGTGTCAATGAGTTCTCTGTATCGAGTCAGCATGGGGGTGTATACCTTGTCGTGGTCCTGATATGGTGTTGCCACTGGCGATACCGTCACCTCGGACCCTAAAAATAATAATTAAAAAATCATAAATATCTTAGCAGGGTTAAGTAACTTTCAATCTATCAGATGGGCGATCCCACTTTTTTTTTCAATATTGAAATAACGAGTTTGTCAATATTTCTTTTTCGACTTCAAAAGTCACGAGATAGCTTGTTTGTGCAATTACGCAGCCATCGCGCAGAACAAAATGATGAAGTCGGATTTCTGTAGTCCCCGCCCCCACCGCACTCACCCGCCTACCGAGCGCAGAGCAGCGGAATTAGCGAAGTTGCTGTCTATGGTCGCTATACCCCTATAGAAAACTATTAAAATGTATGGTAATTTAATATCTTTAACGATATTTATAACGCGAAGTCTTAACATGAGAGATGTAAAATTTTGATGTGAAACATCTAATGCGGAGGGAGGGTAAAATCGGCTGTTAGCGTGGCGACGCTTTTATTGTACTTGTCCCGTTGAAATCTTGCAAGCTAAATTTGACACACTTCCCGGTTTCCGATTGAGCTAAAATTTTACACGCATGTGTATATCACGTGACAATGCAATATTATGATGATATGGAGCTGATCTGATGATGGAGCTAGAAGGTGGCCATAGGAACTCCGTTATAAAACGACTTAACTCCATCGAGTTTGGGCTCGTATGATTTGTCTTGACGAGTCTTTTTCTCTAGATGGTATCCAGGGTCTGACGATGGAGCTGGAAAGTGGCTACAGTAACTCTGTAATGAAAGTACGCAACCCTATCGAGTTTATACTCGTTTGATTCATCTTGAGGAGTACTTGCTTTGTCAAGTTATGATCATTTTATTTCTACAAAATAATTTCGATGTTTTCACATCTGCTAGACGTCCTGCGACGTCGTTGTTTATTTATTTCAATAGTTTTCTATAGCGTTAGCGATCATAGAATGCAACTTGGCTAGGCCCCCCACAGGATCGCCAAGGCTGCGGTCGACTGCGGCCCGCGCGGTTCCACTAGTTGCCCACCGCGCACGCGGCGGGCGCGGCTGACAGTCGCTCCGTGAGTTCTCAAGTGTAAGATACATACCGGGCAGCTTGGTGCCGGCGGCTGCGGCCCACACGTCGGCGGCGCGTATGGCTGCCCCCAGCAGGGCGGCGTTGGCGTGCTCGTCCTGAACATTAAACTATATTGAAAAATCGTCATCCAAAAAAAAAATTGTCACAAGGCTTGCCCTTGCGATTGTGCAATACAAAGAAAAGACCATATTTACACAAACAAGACTAGGATCGAAACCTGGGCCAAATGAACACTCAGTCAAGCTTTTTTTTTCATTATACTACTTGGGTGGCAAACAAGCATACGGCCCACCTGGTGGTAAGCGGTTATCGTAGCCTATAGAGATACTAGCAACACCAGAGTCATCACTCGCGCGTCACCATCTCCAAAGAAAGGGATAGAAGATGAATAAGAAAGATATTAAGATGGTAGGAAGAGGGCTGGGCCTCCGGCGCTATCACTCACCAAACGAAACACAACATTAGCACTATCTAACGTTGTTTCAGCCTAATCTTTTGTGAGAGAGTGGTACTTCCTCGATCGAGCCGGCCCGTTCATGCTGGGATAAGCAAGGCAGAGTAATTCTTTGTACCACCGAAGGAATGTAACATAGTTCCAGTGGCCGCCAATAAAGGCGGAGAGACGGCACACGGCGGGTTTTTTTTAGTGGATGAAGGCCCTATACTACCCTGTTTGTTGCCCCGGACGACGGGGTGTGCGGTAAGGAACACTTTTTCCCGCCTTATCAAAAAAAAGGGTAATTCTTTGTGGTTGTACTTAGTTTCCGTCAATCGAATGTCTGTGAAGTCCCCTGCATTAAGGAGATTATTCCCTAGTAAATATAGGACGTGTCTTTAAAAATAGAAAAAGAAATAAGAAATGTCATTATCTACTTTTCCTGAAAAAAAAAACATGTTAATGTTTCAAAAATGTTATACCTAGTAAAAATTACTTAAACAGGCTAAATAAATAAGACGTACGAGTAGCTACATGAATGAAAAATATGTGGATAAGTCACACCCCTTTGGGGATAAAGTCAAGATATTAAAATATGTATTAATATGTAACTCACCAATACATAAACTGGTGTGTCGAACACATCGGCGAATATCTGCAACAGCTCCTTGTTAACGGACGCACCTCCCGTCGCTATTATACGAGACGATTTATCTGTTGGACAATTAAATGGATGTGTAGAGACTCTATGTCATAAATATTAGAATAGATATTGGTAATTTGTATATACATAAGACTAAAGTAATTATTTGGAGCGGGTATACAGCGGGACACGCAAACCGCCATTTCATATTATAGAACCAGACCGTTCCTGGCTGGGCAAGATGGGCGGAACCTCAACGCCGCCGGCGCATTCTTCGCCGCGACCGGCCATCAGTCGCTAAAATACCCTTATACGTGACACCCGCACTCCTTTGCATGCCCCAGTTGCTACCCGCGCTTACGTAGTATTTAGTAAAAATATCTAAAATTTTACTCCGAAAAGGAGTTCCTCCTGGGATTGGGATGTAATAATATTACGAGTAATATAATTAATTTAATCAGACAATACAAGATCCATTATTGAAATAAAAAAAATATATAGACAGTAGCTAGTTATCCATACACGTTGGGTTGGTTCGTACAATGTTTATTATGACAAACGTGAATAGATCTTGGGCTGGTTGTGCTGAATGGTTATTTACCACCACATACTGTTGAATATGGTGTCAATTACTCATTTTTTTTATTTGATAATTTCTATAGTAACCTCTTATAGAGAATGTTATACCATGTGATTCTTCTCACTACTTAATATCGTAGATAGTCAAAACAAAAATTTACAACAGGAAAAGGAGCTCGAGTCCACTAGATCAGGGGTTATTTTTTCAGTATGTTCCAAGGGCCGAAACACATTTACATAAATCTCATTAGTGTTTTTGTTTTACTGTGATTGTGGGATTCATTTCAATTATTTGTTAGTTTAGATTTGGGATTCAATTAGTATTAATATGCTTAAGCTTAGATACATACATAAGTTAAGTGTTCTGCGTCATCATTTTCGTCGTTAAGTTTTACTTTGCAAGCTCGTAAATAAAACCAAGTAATTATCATTCTGTGTTTTCTTCTTCAACTTGTCACAGTTTGGAGACCCCTGCACTAGATTGATTGATTGATTAGTCCGAGTTACTCACCAAGCTTGAAGCCCATGTCCTCAGCGTGAGCGCGCCTGGCCAGTGCCTGGCCCTCGAGCAGTGCGCGGCCTTCGTACTGGGGGGACACCTTCTCCACAGGCTTGTTGGCACTGTCCCATAACCAGCGGCCGGGGGGCGCTCGTGGAACTATCTCCGCTGTGTCGAAGTATATACCTGGGAAATAATCCAATAAATATTATTTACTAGAAAGAGCACAGTGGAGTATTATTACGAAGAGATAGGACGAGGACGAAGATGGAGGAGAAGGCGGTAGAAGGATAGAAACAAACAGATTTAGATTTTTTATCACCATTGCATACAGGATGATAAAATCAGAAAACGCCCGTAAAAATAAAATACTTTGGAAAATCCAAAAGTGCACGACTCATAATCTTCATTTTTCACAATAAAATTGATTATTTGATAACTAATAATGTATTGGTCTTACTAAGTAGTTTTCAATAAATCACATAGACAGCGCTAATTTAAAAAAGTATTGTTCATGTCTTATACGCCATCTAGAGCTATTTTTAAGAAGTACTTCTATATTGGTATATAGAAGTAGTTCTCACAAAATAAGGATAGCGCTGATTTTTGTGTCGAGTCGAGCATAAATATTCACTATTTTTTTGTTTATTTAATAACAATTAAACCACATCGGATCAGACCGTAAAAAGTGATAGGGCTCTATTCGTAATTATCCTGAATCGTAAAAGAAAAAAATACTCGATTAGTAAAGTATTTCGGTCGTTATGTTATGTATGTGTTAACATACATTATCCGAACATACCTACAACACACGGACGTCTAAGACAGAACAGTTTTTTAACTAGTTTAAATAACAAAAATGGCATCAAAAATATAATGAGTGTTAAAAATAGTGTTTTTTCTTTTTAGATATTTTTATATATATTTTTAGCATTTTACATGCTTAGCACTATACATTTTCCACTTTGTGTTTAGTGTTTTTTTTTTATATGTGTGTGTATATATTATTTTACAAGTGCAATATATGATAAATAGAGGCATTTTAAGTTTGAAAAATCAGTTGATCTTCATGAAGTGAGAGTAATACCCACCTCAACGCTTCGCTTATGAGGCGTGCAATAAAATTTTTAAAATAATAAAATGTAGAACATACATATATCTTCTTTTTTTATAATTGTGCTCTATACTATTATACTTGCTTACATCACGCCATTTCCCTTGCGAGGTAGGCAGAGAGAACAAAGTGCCAAGAAGTTCTATTCTTGCATACATCTCTCGCTTTCTCAACATTCATAACTCTCTTTATACACGCTCGCCGGTTTCGGAGACTCTTGACTCCACCTTCCTTCAATACACGACCGATTTGGTCTAGGTAGGTGAGTCTCGGTCTCCCCCTGTACCTACATCCTTCCACTTTCGCATTGTATATCTTCTTAACCAGTCGCTCTGTCTGTTTAACATGGGTGACAATCCATCATCCAGCCGCACACAAGCTTTGCAGTCCATGTAGTTGGACTGCACCGCTTGTAGCAGTCTACCGTTAAAACCATATTCCGGCAAAATGTCCCAAAGTTCCTGTCGTACAACCGTGTCAAATGCTTTCTCCAAATCCACAAAACTGCAGAAAACCTTCTGGCCTACAGCCAGATGCTTCTCCACAATGTTGCGCAGAGAAAACACGCGATCCATGCATCCCCTTCCACATCTGAAACCTCCTTGTACCTCACACAAAAATTCATCAGACACCATCCTCATTCTCCTTTCAATAATCTTACCATACACTTTGGCTGCCAAACTGGTCAAGCTTATGGCTCTGTAGTTTGCAGTCATAACGTGAACCCTTGTTTTTAAACAAGGGCACGATGACTGCGCTTCTCCAGTCCTTGGGAACCATTCCTGAGTTCCAAAATAAATTGAGAAGCATCAGGAAGAATGCCCAGACACATGAGCCTCCAAGCTTGATCATCTCAGCGGTCATCATATCAATAGCCGCTGCCTTACCATTTTTCAAACTTCTAATCGCCCATTCAACTTCATCCATACTAATGTCATCAGAGGATGCCGGTACCGAATGCTGATCTGTTAGATCACATATGGCACCAGCATCACCCTGAACATCCGCATACATATCTCCAAAATACTCCCTCCATCGGCTTAACACATCTTGTGTTTGCGTAAGAATGTCTCCACCTTTAGACCTTATAACAATTTAATAGAGCTATATTTGTACATTATATCTAGTATTTGAGAAAAAAATCCCTGTTAGAATTATTTAGGTGTCTCTGAAAATTGTTTGTCTGTTTGTATGTTCAATTATAACGCAAAAGCTACTAAACGGATTTTAATGAAACTTTTATATTGATAGCTCTAAATTAACTTTAAAAAATTGGTATACACTATATATCTAAATCAGGAACCTGAGATAAAACCAAAAAACGTGGGCAAAGGTTAAAAAACATAGCATCACGCCTGTATTTCCCGAAGGGGTAGGCAAAGGTGTATTACACACCCACGACACACGGCACATTTCCAAACTCCGGGCTGCTACTGAGAATTTTTTTTTTTAGGAAAAATCTCAATAACATTGCCCGACCCATGGATCGAACTCGAGACCTCATGATTAGAAGTCGCATACACTACCGCTACACCACCGAGGCAGTATTTATTTTAAGGTGGTTTTTATTTCAATGTATTGAAATTAATTTATATTTAGACTACATAGACTTAAGATGAGGTACAGAGGTACAGCAGGAAACTCTTTTTAACTCACCCATATATCCCATATTCCCTCGGACAGTAGCTCGTAAAAGATCATTAAATGCCTCCCAATTCTGACCGACCAGCCTGTCTCTATGGTTCTGCCTCGTGAGCGATCCGTTAGCAAAGCATAATAGTGCCATATACGCAGCCTCTGGAGTCGGTCCCACGAGAATATGCCCAGCTGTGGGTACGGCAGGAGACTGAAGACCCAGGAGAAGAGTGTCGCTTGTACCTAGAGAGAGACCCACCCAGCCGGACCGTAGACGTAATCCTGTAATGAATAATTGAATAACCAAATAAATTTGTTATTATACAAAACCTTCTTCACCAGAAAAGTACTCGCCAAGTATAGGCGTAATAAAAGAAATTCTTTCTGTTGGATTTTGTTCGAGGAGTGAAAGCGTCAGATTGCCTACTCACCCCTATCTTCCACTATTATTCCTTTCTATAAGGTCGGCCACCACTCAAGTAAATTGTATACAGGTCCAGTGGTACTATGTCCGATACAGGCGGAGACGTTTATTTAGTGGGTGAAGGCCCTACACTGCCCTGTTCGTTGTCCTGAACGATGGAGTTAACGGTAAATGTAACTTTTTTTGTTAAAGCGAGAAAAATGTTCCTAACCGCACACCCCAACGTTCGGGATAACGAACACGGGCCCTCACCCACTAAAGAAACCCGACGCGCACAGTCTCTCCGCCTTTATTGGCAGGCCACCGGAACTATATTACATTCCTTCAGTGGTAACGGTAAATGTATCTAACATTTTTCTCACGTGGGATGGTAAAGGGTAAATAATGCTCATAGATTGTGGACTAATAACAATTCTGAGTATAGAAAGGACGCTATTTTTTTTATTACACATGGTAACAGACTAGCCATAGCACACGTGATGGTAAGTGGTAACCCTCGCTCGTGGACTCATCTACACCAAGAGTACTGTCGACCCGCTGCTCACCATTTCATTTCACGGATATGAAATTAAAAAATTAACGGCTTTCTCTCGCCACATCAAAACACACTAAGGTGCTTCATACGGGAGACGATGGTACCAACTCGCCCAATCACGATATCAAATGAGTACTCCACTACCCAGCCCCTACCACCAGTAATGCAATGGGTGATAATTGCTTACTTCCCATAGTCGTAACATTCCCGGAAAAGAAAGGAATGGTGGTACTTGTATTCTTAGTCTACCACCAAACTATCAGAGGACATGCTTAGAAGAGCACCTACAGCTACTGTTCTATCTTATCTATTCTACTAGAGCTGGCGTTATCGCGAACGTTCTCACAAAAAAAAGACGTCATATCTAATCGTTATCATGTCTGTAAGTACAATTTAATGAGGCACATTGCTTGCTCCACTCAAGTACATATAGATAAATATGAAGTCAGTTTATTTAGCGTTTTAGATAAGCCATTAGAAGCCTTATGAGATATGTGTATATATTGCTCTTAAAACAGCTGTTCGTATGTTTTAGTAATAAGTTGTTGTAGTAAATCCGTGTTTATATGTATGTTCCCTAAGGACTCCAAAACAGCTGGACCAATTTTGATAAAATTTTCAGACAATCTTCATATTAGCCCAGCATTCATATAGTAGTGAAGTTTGGTAGTATTCGGATCAATAGATTTTATAGTTTTGGTAATTTAGTGTCTTATTTTCACAGAAATAATTAATGTGCCTACTGGGACTTCAAAATATCAATATATTTTGAAGTCACAGTAGAATCTAGTTTATTATAAAATTACACATACTAAAATCATAAGATGAGTCGGATTTTACAACTAGTAAAATATTATGAAATGAAACTACGTTTATCCAGACGTTTCGATTGCTTTACAGCATTCATGATCACGGATGGACTGAGATGTTAGACGAGCAATGGCTGATATATTGTTTCAGCGGTTTTATTTACCCACAGTTATATGATTTTATAAAAGTTATATATAATATTCCTAACAAAAGTAAAAATAGTATATTAAACTGAGTATAATATACTGAAAAATTCGTTACGAAGCCATACCTGCTAGTGCAGAACAATTGTCTCCAGTGAACGCGACGACTTTACAGTCCGGTTTGAAACCGTAGCGGTGAACAAAGTATGGGTTAATGTTGCCCAAAACTGTCGCCGTGGGGACCGGCTCGCCTAATTTAGTTGCTAGTGTCTCGTCCCCACACGCCTAGAAAATAAAAAAACAAACCTCCATTATAATGACGAAAGACGGGCCACGTGGCGTAGTCGGTAGTGTAACAGACTTCCGTGCACGATCGTGGGTTCGAGTCCCACTCAGGACAATTATTTGTGTGGTGAACAGAGATATCTGTACTGCGTCCGGGTGTTTTCTATCTATTATATGTATGTATTTACAAAAGTAATATATGTATTATATCCGTAATCTCCGTCGCCGCACAGGGCCGTGTGGGGCCGGCTTTAGAATTGTCCCACCCCTCTCTACCCACGGGAGCCGTAAGAGCCGACTGAGGGAATTCCGGTGGAGTGGGCAACAGCACTCCCTCAAGTATTCACAACATCCACTGCGATCGCCAACCCGCCTGCCAAGCGTGGCGATTACGGCATTATCCCCGGACCGCTCATTGTGGCATTCGCTTGGGGAGGCCTATGTCCAGCAGTGGACGATAAAAGGCTGATGGATGGATCCGTAATATGGTACCCATAGCACAAGTGTTAAGCTTAGTTTGGGACTAGAGGACGTTGTGTGAAAATGTCCGTGAATATTTATAATCCTTACTAATATTGGTCATATGAAAGCGAGTTTGTTTTTTACCTATTTATGTCGTAATTACTCAACCGATCATCACGAAATTTGGCATGTATTAACATACGCTCCAAAGTAAGAAAGAAATAGCTTGGTTTTTATTTGGGAAAACTAGACGATTCTTGTCAAATGGCTATTATACATTTTTTTAGAAATAATCTCGGTGTGTTTGGCAGTGGATGGCGTATTAGATAGCCGAGCCGCGGGTATAAACTAGTTATTTTTTAAAAACGATGAGTTTGGCAGGCAATGTTACAGATTGCCTGATTGTACGCGACTAACATACTATGTAAGTAATACTGGACGTACCGCTTAAGAATATAAGCCTTTTTTTCATTTAAATAGGACGTCAGAAGTTATCCTCAATCAAAAATATCAATATAAAACTTAAGCTAACGTCTACGTCGTAGGTAACTAGTATTAAAATTATAGTCTGATATTACCATGGTTTTCATTTAAACTAGTCTTTATCCGCGGCTCCACAGCAGTCACAAGCCAATTTTTAGAAAATTAAAATCTTCAGAATTTGTTCAATTATTATGGCGTGATGTGCGAACAATTAAATAGACGAATGGATTGTATAAAATAATGTTTTATTATCCTAAGACATTTTTATATCTTCCATTTTTATATCACCCATCTAATGAGAATTTCTTGACAGAAAAACCCAAAAATATTTTTTCCCCAACCTAAGACTTGTGGGTTGCCTGGAAGAGATTGTATATAGCGATAAGGCCGCCCATTTGTGCATTTTTTTTTTTGTTTTAAGTTTTTTCTATTTTTTTTTTTTGGTGTATAAATAAAGAGATCTTTTTTTCTTTCTTTTTATTGCATGTTGTGGCAGACGAGCCACGGTCCATCTAGTGGTAAATGGTAACCGTCGCCCATGGACTCGACTACACCGAGAGTACTGTCAAGCCGCTGCTCACCAATTCATTTCACAGATATGAAATGAAATATAAACGGCTATCTCCTGCAACAGCCAAAACGCAACGATGTGCTTCATGGGACACACGGGAGATGGTGGTACCAACCCGCTCGGGCCCGATACCAAGTGAGTACTCCCACCCGGTACCCAGCCCTACCACTAGTCATGCATACCAAGTGAGTACTCCCACCCGGTACCCAGCCCTACCACTAGTCATGCAATGGATGACAATTGCTTACTTCGCTTAGTCGCCTCATACGACACCCGTGGGAAAAAATGGGGTGGTGACAATTGTATTCTTAGTCCGTCACCACACGGACAATATCTATCTATCTAAGACTTCAACTCAAATCCTCGAGGTGGAGCCGCGGGCTAGCGGCTAGCCTAATATATTCTCAATTTTAATTAATATATTTACCTTCAAAGCGGTCTCATCCCACTTCATAGTCCTGATATCCAGTAGATTCATGCCAGAACCATCTGATAAATCTATAGGGGCGATCTTCCCAAGCAATAACGAACATGCGAATGACGAGACAAGCGAGATGCGCGTCGCTGCGTGATAAGCCCGCGTCCTCGCACGGAATTTTTTGCGTATCTGTGCACCTGTAAACCGCTCGTACGCGCGGGACCCTGTGATCTTTGCCAGTACCTGATAAAAAATAATTAAAATTTGAAACCTCTTTGGACTCGTTTTTATAATAATTAAAACCGTTCTTATGAAACTTTACTACGTGCATGTTTGTTTAGTTAGTTAAGTAACAATTAGTCGTTATTCCCGTATTAACAAATATTTCCCGACTGCTGATCATGAGGTCTCGGGTTCGATCCCGAGCATTGCTTTTGGGCTTTTTCTTAAAAAAAAAAAATCTCAGTAGGAGCCCGTAATTTTGAAATGTGCCCGTTAGACCGCAACAGGCTCGCCCCCTATTACATGGGCTTTAAACATAGTTGGCGAATCATAGGTGTGTGATACACCTCCGCCTACACCTTGAGGGATATAGGCGTGAGACTACGAGTATATTATGTACTAATAACTGTCTACATACTCGCGTTTAGATAATGTTTATAGTTTTCATTTAAAAATAATTTGATATATAGGTACTGTAAGTGATAGTGCCTATCTCCTAGCATGAATGGACAGACTTGACGGGGAAAGTACCACCCTTTTACAGAAGAACAACTGTAGACACTATTACCGTTGGATTTCGTATGCTGAGTGAGAGCGCCTGAATCCTTTTCTCATCCCTTTTACCATCCTTAACTTCGTGATTGTTCACCTCATCATCTCCTATCGTCTCGCCTCTCCGCCTACTGACACTTCCCTTAGGGTTGGCGACGCACGAGTTATGCCTTGATATTGCTAGCATCTCTAGGCTATGGTAACCGCTGACCATCAGCCGGGCTATATTTCGGTTGCCACCCTAGTATGAAATAATATACAGAAAACTTGGATGTTACACATCTGCCAGGCGTCTCCTTACGGCTCGTTTCTTTTTTTATTGCCGGTAATGGCAGACGAGTTGAGACTTAAGCAAATGGAACATGCTGGTTAAAACAGAGAAGATGTCATTTGTTATCAGACGCAAAAGATTGAATCTCGCTCATTAACAATACCTATCCACCAGTGTATAATATTTTTAATTTTCTCCTACCGCAGTAGGCATTACCTGCTTACATCAGGTTGACAAAAATACAGCTTGTAACATTTCCACTTTGGGTTGTAAGTTTTTTTTTATTGCTAATATACCTCAGGTCCCCCAACAGCATCCTCGATCGCCTTACAGTCGAGTGTGGTACTAGAGTCCATCCATACAGGCGATTCGCATACAAAGGCCGACGCCAACTGGCTGTGGAGGAAGTCGTCTGGAGACAGCTTGGCTAGTTTCGCTTCTGCATCTTTAGACCACCATACAGAGCCGTGTTGCTATTATATGTAAGAAATAAATAAATATTCACGGACATTTCACACAACGTCCTCTGATCCCAAACTAAGCTTATCACTTGTGCTATGGGTACCAGATTTCGGATATAATACATAGTTATATTACTTTTTTTGTAAATACATGCATATAATAGATAGAAAACACCCAGACGCAGTACAAATATCTGTGTTCATCATACAAATAATTGTCCTGAGTGGGAAACGAACCCACGATCGTGCACGGAAGTCGGTTACACTACGGACTACGCCACGAGGCCCGTCAAAAATGTTTAACAAAAGATTGCTATCATCATTTTGTCCGTATGGTGACGGACTAAGAATACAAATGTCACCACCCCATTCTTTCCCACGGGTGTCGTATGAGGCGACTAAGGGAAGTAAGCAATTATCATCCATTGCATGTCTGGTGGTAGGGCTGGGTACCAAGTGGGAATACTCACTTGATAACGGGCCCGAGCGGGTTGGTACCACCATCTTCCGTGTGACCGGCCATGAAGCACATCGTTGCGTTTTGGCTGTAGCAGGAGATAGCCGTTTATTCTTTAATTTCATGTCGGTGAAATGAAATGGTGAGCAGCGGCTTGATAATACTCTCAGTATAGCTGAGTCCATGAGCGACGGTTACCATTTACTATCAGGTGGGCCGCAGAGCATTTATAGATGCCGATTGGTTTTTATTTAGAATTCTCCACTAACAGAGTTCTACTGAAACATCACTGTTTATTCTTACAATGAGCTCCAAACCGCCGTGTTTAAGTGGTTCGTAAAAAATGTCCATATTACGCACCAATATAGTTATTATACAATATTTTTCAGTAACATTATTATTATGACGGTATTAGAGCACTAATTATTTGTGAAAATGGAATTAACGATTTATTGCGAGCAATATTGAATTTACATTACTTTAAGCTTTACTATTATTATTTTTCCTGTTGTTGTAATTATTAATTTAATATTCCTTAAAATACTTTCTCATATAGTCATGTACCGACTATTTGTAAGAGGAGCTACTGTCTCCCTTAATACGCAGGCGAGACGCAGGTTCAAAAAATAATTTAAATATGTATTATTATTATTCGAACCTGGGTCTCTTTCATTCTGGGGAAGCGCGATAGCTTAGCGGTCCAGGGGGGTTAGACGGAATCTCATATCTCAATCGACATCATATCGACTCGCTTGTGATTGGTAGAGAAACCAACGCGGGATCTCGCAATAATGCGATGGTCAATCACGGAGATCTCTCAACCAGTCACAGTGACCACGATACGATGTCAATTATGAGATATGAGATTCTGTCTAACCCCCTGAACGCTTTTCAACTTTCACAAATAATTTATTCTATTAAAGTAGCTGAACACGTCAAGTGCTAACATAGGTGCATATCACAAATTTATATTCACATTTACAGGGCAAAGTAATAAAAATCTGGTTGTAATTACCTGTCCAGCGCCAGAAAGTGCTTCAACGATGGAGAAGTCGACGCCGGCAACAACTAGCCGGTCCATCACCATGTCCAAGGCCTTCACCCATAGCAAGGGGGGCGCTATTACCTCCCCGCGATCCACACCCCGAACCACCCCGCCCGCCGTCCTAATAAGCGTGGTTAATTGAAATTAAAGTTAACAATAATAACTAAATAATGATCTCCGATTTCGGAGGCTTTTCGTGCTCTCCGAGGCACGGGGATGTAACACCGCCAACTTCCTAACTCCGAGTTGCTATTGAATATATAATATAATATTATAAATAAATATAAATATTCACGGACATTTCACACAACGTCCTCCGGCCCCAAACTAAGCTTAACGCTTGTGCTATGGGTACCAGATTACGGATATAATACATATACTTACATTACTTTTTGTTTTTCTAAATACATACATATAATAGATAGATAATACCCAGATGCAGTTCAAATATCTCGGTTCATCACACAAATAATTGTCCTGAGTGGGAATCGAACCTACGACCTCGTGCACGGAAGTCGGTTACACTACCGACTACGCCATGAGGCAAATTTCTTTAATAAAAAATTTCAAGGCCACGCAAAAAAAGGGCCCTCGCGCCGCTAATAATATTCCGTTGGTGTGTTATTATTTACGTGTTTTTAGTGTTTTTAATTATTGTTATGGATAAAATAGTTTTTATACTTGACAAATATCATCAGTTCGTCAAGCAAAGGTAAGAACTTTCTTTTAACAAAAAACAATGTAGGTACCGGCCGGGCGAACGGCGTTCTGTTGACGATAGTAAAACCACCGGTGGCTATGCGTACATAAAAGGTAGTTCTCATGAAAGGCGCTGGTTTTAGTGTTGCGTCGAGCGTAAATATTCAGTATTTTCTTATTTATTTAATAACAATTAAACCACATCGAATCAGACCGTGAAAAGTAATAGGGCCCTATTCCTAATCATAATAATTCGTAAACGAAAAAAAAAAGACTCGATTAGTAACGTACTTTGGTCGTTATCGTGTTAACATACATTACCTACAACTCACGGACGTCCAAGCCAGATTTTTTTCAAACAGTTTTTTAACTAGTTTAAATAACAAAAATGTCTTAAAAAATATCATGAGTGTTAAAAATAGTGTTTGTTCTTTATATGTGTGTGTAGATATTATTTTACAAGTGCAATATATGATAAATAGAGACATTTTAAGTTTGAAAAATCAGTTGTTCCGTGTAAAGCGGGAGTAGAACCCACCTCAACGCTTCGCTTATGAGGCGTGCAATATCAATTAACCATATGCGATGATTTGGTGGATATCGTAAAGATATATTTGCAATTCGCAAAACAAGCATGTGATAATTTAGGTGCTATATATGATAGGTCTCGGGTTCGATCCCCGGGTCGGGCAGTGTTATAAGAGATTTTTTGTAAAAAAAAAATTCTCAGAAGAGTAGTCCGGAGTTTGGAAATGTGCCCGGTAGACGTCAACAGGCTCGCCCCCTATTACGTGGGACTCAAACATAGCTGGCGAATCGTGGGTGTGTAATACACCTCTGCCTACCCCTTCGGGAATACAGGCGTGATGCTATGTCTATATATGATACCATCGCATTTTGTGTATGACAAATCCCTTTACAAAAAAAAAATGAATTATATTTAAATTACTTTATTCCACATTGGTTGGTCTTAGTTCCCTTAGAATGTGATAATAATAATTCATTTATTCACATCTCACAAGGATTAAAGGTACATTATTTGGTATACAATAATATTTGCCATCAATGTAAATGAGAGGTCCTTGTGAGACTCTGGAGTCTGAACTAGGTAAAAACCTGTACTACAGAACTCCAGGCTCTCTCCCTGACAGTATCAAAAAGGATGTACAAAATTAAGTAGCGTCGTGAGCTGTAGCTAGATGATGTTTCTAATAAAACAAAAAATAAGAAAAGGTAAAAAGTGAGAGTATCATGCAGCATGCGTGAGAATGTGTGTATGAGCATGGGTATAAGTATATATAATATATATAAATGTGTGTGTACATGTGCGTGTGCGCGCGCGCGTGTGTGTGTGTGTGTGTGTGTGTGTGTGTGTGTGTGTGTGTGTGTGTGTGTGTGTGTGTGTGTGTGTGTGTGTGTGTGTGCGTAATTAATATCATATTATCTATTTTACAACACTCATCAACGTCTCAGTTTCGTCGTACGATAATGTCATTAACCATTCGCTCAAGTATCTTCTAACCTTTATTTTATTCATAGGATATATAGACAGTAACTTGTTAACTTTGTTGTATAGAATAGGGCCCAGAAAACCATAAAATTTCTGAGTAAGTGATAGTCTGAAACTACGGCTTTTTTTCCAGACATTAGATTTGCGTTTTGCCGAAAGTAACCGATCAAATTTTAATTCACTATGTTGTTTCAGTATTATTGCAAGGATATGCAATTGCCTTATTGTTAGAACCTTACAGTTTTGATACAGTGTTTTAGTGGGATATAAAAAGGGCTTGAAGGTCGAAACCTTAAGTAAAGCTCGTTGAGCTATTTCTACAGGTTTTATAATAGTTTTGGGAGCTCCTCCCCAGATAAGTATGCCATAGGTACAAATCGACTGACACAGTGACAAATAAGTACTTTTTAACAATTTTGAGTCTAGGATTATGTCTCAGTTGTTTGAAAATTACTATTAGTTTTCGAATTTTGTTACTAAGTATAGCGATGTGCATTTTGAAGGAAAGATTGTTATCAATTTCTATGCCTAAATATTTTGTGTGAGTGGTCCATTCTAATACTGTACATGAACAGGTACTTCTAGCCGATGGGCCGCAACACGTGTGCGCAATTAATGTTTGGTGAATAGGATGATCTACATTACGTACTGAAAAGCATATTTGACTTACTGACGTTTAGTGATAAAAGTGAATCTTGTAGCATATCCGTAACAACATTTAAACCCCTTTGAGCAGCATCGTAGGTCTCAGTCCAAGTATCACCGGTAAAAATCAAGGCGGTATCATCTGCGTATGTAATTAATTTACCCTGAGGAAGCAGAGTGTGGCAAATGTCGTTAATATAGACGAGAAAGAGCGTTGGGCCTAGGATACTGCCCTGGGGAACACCGTACGTAACCGCTAGTTCGGAACTTGTATATTGCCCTATTGTAACTCTTTGGGACCGATTTGTTAAGTAGCTTTTGAATAGTTCTAGCTGTGTGCCCCTAATACCAATATGATCCAATGTATCTAATAAGATAAAGATCTAATTAAGATCTAATAAGGTTGAGGGATCACAATGACTGGCGGAGCGATTATTGCGACATCACGTGTCGATGTATCTACTATATGTATAATGGTAATGGGACGATACGATGTCGATACCATTTTATGTAGGTATCACATTCTAAGCCAATGTGTTTTATTGAAGTACCTAGTAATGTTGGCTGAAAGACTGGTACTGGTTTGGGTCTTAAGACTTTACACCATAAATCGAGAATGCTACCTAGTGGTCTAAGATTTTGGCTTAAGATTTTTTTTAATGATTTTTCCATGTAGAAGTTTGCAGTACAAAGTTAGATCAGAGAGTAAAAAATAATCAAAAGGGTACCGACTTTTCTCAGCAATTATAAATGATGTTTATAACGGCTACAACTAATGTTTGCAAACATCAGGCTTTGTAAAGGTCAAAATGTGAAGGTTACAGTACTGTACATATTTATTTTAATGTAAAGAGTAAAATAATATATGTAGGTATACTATATTAAACATGTACAGAGAAAAATGTCACCTATTTAAGAAATATTAGATATAGGTGAACTTATATGTTGCTAAAAGTTGAATTTAAATAATATTGATGGAAAACATGTATATTATTCTTTTTTCAGCACCTTAGGTCATATAGATCAAGTATCCAGCAGTCCCATTTTATAGTTTTCAATAATTCACTTCTGTTTAATGAAACCATATCATTTAAAAATATATAAAATTAATTGAAAACTTTTATAGCCTAAATGTTTCATTGTCAGGCACACTTAAAATATAATTATAACATTATAAATAATCATATAGTTAGTTGTATTAATTAAGATATGATATCTATCCTTCTAATTAAGCAATTACAGTGAACAGTTAAAACTGTAAACTCTCCAGTATACCTCACAGAGCTTTCCACAATTTCAATATCAAGTAATTAGGGAAAAGAGCATAGAAATTTGTCACAAGACAAGAGACACTTACAGTAGCACTATTGAAAGTACTTTTAGAATACATTTCTTTAAACTACAATCGAGTAGCACTTACCATTAAAAAAAATATAAAGAGAAAATTAAGAAAATAAAATTAATGAGTTGGAGTGCGCATATTTTTTAGTTAAGTTCTTAACAAAAAGAATACTAGATTAAATCAGACTGAAGTTAATTAGACAAATTGTTGGTTAAATCAAAATGAGACAGGCATGATATAATGCATAAAAAAGTAAACAAGAGATAATTACTGTAATCGTTATATGCCAGTCACACATTTTAAATGTTAAAAGAGTTTAATTTTGATAAACTTTGTTTAAAAGAGCTAACCTGAACTCTGGAAGGTCAACATCAAATTCCACATCAGCTTCATGGAGTACCGTGTAATCTTCACCAATAACTATCGCTTTTAACTAAAAAGAAAAAATTAAAAGTTTACTAACATTCAAATTAATATGCTATAGATGCGGTATGGCTTTTTCGAATAAGTCTGATTAAATACTTTTCGAAAAAGGTTTCAGAACTCAACAATTCTCATAATAACAAAAACTATTTAAGTACCAACTTAATTTATTTTTTTAATATTATTATTATATTTACTTAAGTATGTATTTCTCAGTCTCATTTAACAGGAATCATAAACACAAATAGATACCTATTCAGGTTTTACAAATATTTTATTTTATGTAGGTACATGTCAAATAAAATTAACCTATTGTACAAGTATACTTACATATTACCTATTCTGAAAAATTAGGAGTTTAAAAATGGATTTTATGATAGTTTAAAAATAGATTTATTATTTATAATACTGATTTGTGTGGCTCCTACTACGAAGGAACTACAACAAAATTAAATTCAAATGTACTTATAAATATAACTCTAAAACATGTCTAAAACTATGTATTATATCTCTCACAAGAGATAAAATGTAGCAATAAATTACCTTAGATAAATTTGTAACTCTTACAATAATTGTTAAAAATCTGTTAAAACTCAACAGGCACAAATTTAATTTACAATAACTGAACTTATATTTACATACTCACCCTTTGTGTACTAAAATCAAATCCTAAAAAAGTTTTTTTTCTAGTTACTTCCGTCATTTTTCTGACAGCACGGGCGGACTATGACAGTATGACACGGCTATGCGGGTACGTTCGGGAACGCAATATCGACCACTTTTGTTTCGTTTCGTGACTGAATGTAGTTTTATAAAATTCCAGCGCGATTTCACGATATCATTATTGTATTTTATTAGGCTCAGCGAAGAAATTAATCATTGCGTCGGATGTTTTGTATGGCTTGGTAAATGAGTAGATAGCTTCCCGACCACCAAGGTTACGGTTATCTCATTTTAAATAATTACGTAATGGACAGTTAGCCACTTAAATCACATTATTTGATGATTACGTATTGCATTGTATGTTATCGTTTTATGTAAGGAATTAATAGCGTTATCATCGCAGTTTAATTAGCTCTCTAACTATGTATTTAATGCTCTATGATTATTATTTTCAGTCTTATAATCCGCAAATATTACCCTATGCTTATGTTTATTTTTATGATTTAATATGTACTGTTTTAAATATATACAACTTCTTACGTGGGTTAAAAGATTAAAACTAAAACGAAACGAATGTTTACTTTATAATTATATCGTGAAATTCACTGCGCTTCCATTCGCATTCAGCCAAGCTCAACGACATATCAAATATATAACGGTAAAATTGCATTACTGGCCTTTTTAATTAAGACTCGTGTGACTCACGTGAATCATACTGCGAAGGCTTGTCTACCTAATAAGCATGAGGTGGGTAGGTGGGACGAGTTCACCGACCTACATAGTATCATCATACTAATGACCCAATATGTTCCCATACATGCTCAGTCAAAAGAACCTTCTTAATGGTTTACGCCTATGTCTCATAAGAATCACATGATGAATTTATTTATATATATATTTTCTAGAAGAAAACTCAATCTATAGAAATATAAATAAATAAATCATTTATAGAATAGAACCAAGATCATATTCAAGGCCTATAAGTATTCCATAACTATCCAAATATTTTTCTACCATATCATTGAAGTAGGTAGGTACCTACAGTGTTTTCTTACTACTGAACCAATGTCTTCTCTCAGTTCAGAGCGGTCCCTATTAAAATTGGCAATATAGCTAGATACCCACTTTACATAATATAGAAAGCGGTTTCAGCTCTATAAAATTCATACACGTCATTCTTTGAAGTTAGTTTTAGGTACTTACATCGCTATAGATCCTTTATACGCGGGATCCATAGCCTTATGACCACAGTGACGAAATTTAACCAAATTTTACCACTCAATCAATCTATAGATCATTACAGGCATAAGTCTCTTCCGACTTGCACCGCAGTAATCAGTCTTAAATGTAACGGTCTTCGGGATGTCCGTGTCGTCGGGGCAAGAAGCGATCTTATATATATACATAAACTCACGCCTGTTTCCTATAGTGGTAGGCAGAGACAACCGATTTCCCCTTGCTACGACCTCTTTTGCCTCATTCACTCTCATTATATCCCATATGTGCACGTTAGGGGGGTAAGGGTACTCCTGACCTGGCCTTTCATTTACCCTACCACGGCAACCACCTAATACCCCTATTCCATCAACGAGTGTTTGTCCTCGGACAACCAAAATAACCGTGTAAACGTTTTCTACCACGTGCGTGTAGGCTCTGGAATGATCTTCCTGCTGCGTTGTTCCCCCAGCGCTACGACATATCCTTCTTTAAACGAGGTTGGAGAAGAGCACTTTACTCACGGTAGGCGGCGGCTTGGCTGTACCCCTAGTGTTGTCAAAGTCCATGAGCGGCGGTTACCACTTACCATCAGGTGGACCGTTTGCTTGTCTGCCACCGTTGGCAATAAAAAATAAAAAAATCTTTGTTACATAGGTATAGGCACCGATTTTTTTTTTTCTAGTTTTGTTCAACAGTTGGTATACCTTTAGGTATACAAGTACTGTCTTGCAATATATTTGTCTAAAGTTGTCCTCTAATAAATCATAATCAATATGCCTACCTACTGCCTACATAAAGTAAATAAGTCCAAACACAAGACCTATTTATTTTGGCCTATTTATTTTGAATAGCAATATAATATTGCTGTTAATTTACAAGTAGGCGTAAAGCAAGCCGTAAGTTCTTTCTTCAAATAATTAGCGAAACATACGAAAGTTACAGACCTCTTTTTTGAACAAAGGAATCTTTACAGATTACCTCCTTAATCTGTGGGAATCTTACTTGAAAAAACATGAAAAAAAAAAAACGTGGAGTCCGTCCGCGCGGAAGAAGTGAAACTTCGTAATGTGGAAATGAAAATAGGTAGGGGTAGAAATTGATTTTTAGTGAAATCATATTGTTCCTTTAGGACAAACTTTATTAACATTACTTACAATTCACAATTGATCGCATCTTTTAATTATCATTTTCGAGTGGAGAACTATCCAAAAAAAAGGTATAGGTATCTATACTACGCGCATGCGTTCGAGTGCCACGCATTCACTCTCGCTCTGTCTCTTTCTATTCCCCCTCCCCAGGAGCGTTAAACGTTTAACACAGCAGTGCTTTCATACCCCCTCCATAGTAGCGTTAAACGTTTAACGCAACCTTGTTTGAAGTCACATTAGAAGTTTCACTTCAAAAAAAACAATGCTCCTTTTTTATTAGTGACTAGTTTACATCACATCCATGGACCTCAACCGCGTTAGTTCCATGATCACATCGCATCATTCCACACAGAGTATAATATGTATAATCACTACGTTTTAATTCCACACTTTTTTTGAATAGTTGTCACTTTGTTGCTGTATGTAGGTAGGTGATGGTACCTATAGCTGAACATATTATTTTTTCTAAAAAAAAATAAGCGTGCTTTAGACCACACGACTGAAGTAAAACTTAACAATAAATATTTATATATCATTAATAATGTTAATATCTATTAACAAGTGAATACAGCTAAGTGAAAAAACAATTTAGTTAATTTTATTTACACTTTTGTGACAATCACCGTACGACCAATGAAAACATCGCAATTTACTTATCGTTTCAACAAACCCCACATTTGACATTTGTTGGTCTTGAGGCATAAGCATCTGGCTTCACTTCACTAACATCAAGATCGATTCCGAGTTGCACCAGTTAACTTTTTGAGAATTATTTATTCAACATTGAATGTAATGTTTTTTTGGCAAAATTGAATGTAGAAAGTTTAAAAAATATATACTTAAAGCACCTATGTACCTAAACACCTATAGTAAAGTACCTAAACTAGTTTCCAGACATAAAATTGTTTAATTAAATTGTTTATGTTGTTGTAGTACCGCGGTGCGAGTAGTCCCTTTTAAATATTTTTTTATTTGAGAATAATGCGGTATTTACACATGACGCTCTGGAACATCTCTATCAAACCCACTGGCCCACATCAAAAAAGATTTCGGAGGCTCGCAAGAGTTATGGAATATAGATGAAAATTTAACTTCAAAAGTCTAATTGGATTTCAATCGGGCAAGGCTGGAGCAAGATCAGACGTAGGATTACATTTTTTTTTGGCTTAGGTAATGTTTGATGACGAACTTCAGTCCAAATACTTATTACTAAAGGGTTTACCCTCTATATACCTACTGATCATGTTAAAAATGGCCTAGGTAGAACCTAGGTACTACTGATAAATGGATACTACTACTACTACTACTACTTATCATCACGCCATTTCCCTTGCGGGCTAGGCAGAGAGAACAGAGTGCCGAGAGGCTCTATTTTTGCATATATCTCTCGCTTTCTCAACATTCATAAGTCTCCTCATACATGCTCGCCGGTTTCGGAGACTGCTGACACCACCTTCCTTCAATACATCACCAATTTAGTCTAGATATGTGAGTCTCGGTCTCCCCCTGTACCTACATCCTTTCACTTTCGCATTGTATATCTGCTTAACCAGTCGCTCAACCGGCATTCTTTCCACGTGTTCGAAGCATCGGAGCATTCCCTTTCGCATTACACCAAACTCTCTTTCATACGTACTCGCTCTCTAATGTCGTCGTTACAAATGCGGTCAGTTAGCGTCACTCCACAGATTCTATAAATACTATATCTGTGATAATAACTAACAGCAACATACAATTTCAGAAATAATTTGTTCTGTAAAGTAACTGAGCATGTCAAAATGCAGATAATAATACAAAGACATTTTTTTTACACTACGTGGGTGGCAAAGAAGCATACGGCCCACCCAATAGTAGATAAGCGGTTACTGTAGCGCATACACGCTAGCAACATCATCAGTGTCTCATACTCGCATAGATACCTTTTTTACGTGGAGAAATGCATTACACGTACCTCTAACCTCCCATCCCTCCTCTCTTCTCCAGGCAGCAACCACGGTGACCAGGGGCGGATCATGAATTTGTGGGGCCCTGGGCTAATACTACTCAGGGGCCTACTAATTATTTAACTAATTGTCATTTTGTCAAGAAACGGTTTTCTATAGTGATTTAGGTATACGGTATAAAAAAATAGGACATTAAAACATCTTATTTATTTAATATGCTCAGGCTACACTAACGGGAGCTACCGGGAGGCCGACGTTAATGTACCGCCCGAGGCCCGAGGGTGGCTGTTTCACGGATACGTTCCAAGAACACCGCCCCCGAACCAAACAGGATACCGGTCCAGGTGCTAGCACCTCAGGGGACTGTTCGATTCGTGCCTGGCGTCCTGGCAACGGTTTCCTGACTGCTGGAAAGGGAGAAAGCTGGTACTCCTGCCGATGCTGGGACGAGAGCTGGATTTGGCCAGGGCCTTCAGGGCCATCGTGCTACTGGAAAAGGCGGGTAATCTGCTGGAGAGAAACCTATGCGACGTCGGGCTCGACTTGTTGGATGCCCAGTTCGGTTTCTAAGCTGATTGTTCGATAGTCTATAGATGATAGATTGCCTGCATACTTGAGGCGGCTAGTAGCAGTCTATCTTGAGGGCCGCAGCGTCCTCTATGAGAGCCGCATAGGGGTGTGAGGAGACCCATGTAGTGTGGTGTCCCACAGGGTTCGGTCCTAGGGCCGCTTCTGTGGGACTTCGGTTATGACTGGGTACTGCGCTGTCGGCTTCCCCCCGAGCTGGCAATCGTCTGCTATGCGGATGACACGCTGGTCGCGGCTCGGGGCGTAAACTTCGAGGAAGCGGCATTCCTGGCCATCTTAGGGACCTCGAAGGTGGTTAGGAGGATCGGGGCGCTGGGGCTTAGTAGGATAAGTCAAAGGCCCTACTTTTCCGTGGGCCCTGACGTCGGCCACCTGCTGGCGCCTCTATCACAGTGGACGGGGTCCGAATTAGGGTGCTAAAGATTAAATATCTGGGCTGGTACTGGACGGAAGGTGGCTTTATGAGGGGATGGTTCGGTTGATGGCGTTGTACGGCGCACCTGTGTGGGCGAAGTTCCTGGATGTTCAGACAGGAGCTCTTTTGTGGAGACCACAGAGAAACGTCGCATCCAGGGTCATACGTGAGTACCGCACGGTGTCGACCGAGGCGGCTTGCGCGTTGGCCAGAACCCCCCCATCGGACTGCTACCGTGCTGCAGCGGCCCAGCAGTGGGATATCAAACGCCTAAATTGAAAGCGTATCTGACACTGACGACGCTCGGCAGCGAGAGGTTTCTATTGCCACGACGACTTCACGGCGCTGCCGCAATGGTGACAGCATAGAATCACCTCCCTCTCTCCCTCTCGCAACTATGTGCGGGTATCTGCCGAAGCAACCATGCCCCGACAGCACCTGCACCAGTCAGAAGGTGATGGCTCTGTGCCGTCGCCATGCCCATTCCTCCAGCACCGGCTGAAGTGCTTCTACGGTCCAGCCTCTACCTAGGCCATTTTTAACATGATCAGTAGGTATATAGAGGGTAAACCCTTTAGTAATAAGTATTTGGACTGAAGTTCGTCATCAAACATTACCTAAGCCAAAAAAAAATGTAATCCTACGTCTGATCTTGCTCCAGCCTTGCCCGATTGAAATCCAATTACACTTTTGAAGTTAAATTTTCATCTATATTCCATGACTCTTGCGAGCCTCCGAAATCTTTTTTGATGTGGGCCAGTGGGTTTGATAGAGGTGTTCCAGAGCGTCATATGTAAATACCGCAATTATTCTCAAATAAAAAAATATTTAAAAGGAGCTACTTGCACCGCGGTACTACAACAACATAAACAATTTAATTAAACAATTTTATGTCTGGAAACCAGTTTAGGTACTTTACTATAGGTGTTTAGTTTAGGTACTTTTAGGTGGTACATGGGTGCTTTAAGTATATATTTTTTAAGCTTTCTATATTCAATTTTGGCAAAAAAACATTGCATTCAATGTTGAATAAATATTTCTCAAAAAGTTAACTGGCGCAACTCGGAATCGATCTTGATGTTAGTGAAGTGAAGCCAGATGTTTATGCCCCAAGACCAATAAATGTCAAATGTGGGGTTTGTTGAAACGATAAGTAAATTGCGATGTTTTCATTGGTCGTACGGTGATTGTCACAAAAGTGTAAATAAAATTAACTAAATTGTTTTTTCACTTAGCTGTATTCACTTGTTAATAGATATTAACATTATTAATGATATATAAATATTTATTGTTAAGTTTTACTTCAGTCGTGTGGTCTAAAGCACACTTATTTTTTTTTTTAGAAAAAAATAATATGTTCAGCTATAGGTACCATCACCTACCTATACACAGCAACAAAGTGACAACTATTCAAAAAAGTGTGGAATTAAAACGTAGTGATTATACATATTATACTCTGTGTGGAATGATGCGATGTGATCATGGACCTAACGCGGTTGAGGTCCATGGATGTAATGTAAACTAGTCACTAATAAAAAAAGAGCATTGTTTTTTTTGAAGTGAAACTTCTAATGGGATTTCAACAAGGTTGCGTTAAACGTTTAACGCTACTATGGAGGGGGTATGAAAGCACTGTTGCGTTAAACGTTTTATCGCTTCTGGGGAGGGGGAATAGAAAGAGACAGAGCGAGAGTGAATGCGTGGCACTCGAACGCATGCGCGTAGTATAGATACCTATACCGTTTTTTTGGATATTTCTCCACTCGAAAATGATAATTAAAAGATGTGATCAATTGTGAATTATAAGCAATGTTAATAAAGTTTGTCTTAAAGAAACAATATGATTTCACTAAAAATCAATTTCTACCCCTACCTATTTTCATTTCCACATTACGAAGTTTCACTTCTTCCGCGCGGACGGACCCCACGTTTTTTTTTTCATGTTTTTTCTAGTAAGATTCCCACAGATTAAGGAGGTAATCTGTAAAGATTCCTTTGTTCAAAAAAGAGGTCTGTAACTTTCGTATGTTTCGCTAATTATTTGAAGAAAGAACTTACGGCTTGCTTTACGCCTACTTGTAAATTAACAGCAATATTATATTGCTATTCAAAATAAATAGGCCAAAATAAATAGGTCTTGTGTTTGGACTTATTTACTTTATGTAGGCAGTAGGTAGGCATATTGATTATGATTAATTAGAGGACAACTTTAGACAAATATATTGCAAGACAGTACTTGTATACCTAAAGGTATACCAACTGCTGAACAAAACTAGAAAAAAAAATCGGTGCTCTTTTGTGGAGACCACAGAGAGACGTCGCGTCCAGTGTCATACGTGAGTACCGCACGGTGTCGACCGAGGCGGCTTGCGCGTTGGCCAGGACTTGGAGGCGGAGGTGCTTGCTTGAGGTGTATTGGCGGGCGTTCGCCCCCTACCCAGCGGCACGGTAAACGTGCGGATCTGTCCGATGCGAAACGTCTAAATTGAAAGCGCCCTTAGGCAATAACTCCAGTGGTTTGATGTACAAAAAGATTGAACGTTCTGTGTGTCCACCCAATTTATCGCATTAATGCAATAATTACCTAGCGCGATGATGCGCTCTTTAGTGTGGCCCGAGCATCAGTTTGGCCCGAGCATCAGTTTGGCCCTAGATAAAGAAATACACCAACCGAAAACAAGTGAAAGGGAATACCCTGTTTCATTTGATTTAACTGCCTCTGTGGTGCAGCGGTAGTGTAAGCGACTGCTGATCATGAGGTCTCGGGTTCGATTCGCGGGTCGAGCAGTGTTATTGAGCTTTTACGTAAAAAGAAAAATTCTCAGTAGCAGCCCGGAGTTTGGAAATGTACCCGGTAGACGGCAATAGGCTCGCCCCCTATTACGTGGGACTTAACATAGCTGGCGAATCGAGGGTATGTAACACACCTCTGCCTACCCCTTCGGGGAATACAGGCGTGATGCTATGTTTTTTTGATAGACGTGCATACGGATTAATTGATCTAAGGGCCTTTGTATCCACGGGGCCCTGCGCTGCAGCCCAAAAAGCCCTTAGGTAGATCCGCCCCTGACGGTGACTTGCGCAACCCAAAAACTTTCTTTACATGCTGCAACTCCCCAGCCAGGTGTTCTTCATCACAGATTTCTTGTGCTCTCTGAAACAAAGATTTAGACACGGTAGCTAACTGTGATGGATGGGGGTGAGACTCTCCATTCATGTACTTATCAGTATGGGTTTTCTTTCGATACACTGTATGACTCAAGGTGTTGTTGGAGTTACGGATTACCATAACATCTAAGAAAGCTAAAGAGTTATTTGACTCCAGTTCCATAGTGAATTAAATTTTAGGATTGATGGAGTTCAGATGGTTAAGAAATACGGTTACTTTATCAGATGGTAATATAGTGAAAGTGTCATCTACATACCGCTTGTAGAAACGTGGGACCACAGGTGAGGTTTTTAGGCCAGTCTCCT
The DNA here is from genome assembly GCA_948253155.1 of Leucoma salicis. NCBI lineage: Eukaryota > Metazoa > Arthropoda > Insecta > Lepidoptera > Erebidae > Leucoma > Leucoma salicis. The sequence goes on along the minus strand of OX411814.1, from coordinate 22,939,717 downwards.
CGAAGTCTTCCATGAAAAAGTCAGCAACAACGGGAGAGACTGGCGAACCCATGGCCACTCCGTCCACTTGCTTGTAGAAGCCATCATTCCACATAATGTAGCCAGATGTGAGGCAGTACTTTAACAGTTCAGCGTATTCCATAGGTATGTTGTTCTCTGATAGTTTCTTAGATACAATTCTGATGCAGTCTAAATCTTTGTTTCAGAGAGCACAAGGAATCTGTGATGAAGAACACCTGACTGGGGAGTTGCAGCATGTAAAGAAAGTTTTACATGCTAATAAGCTGCAGGTTCCACGCCGCCGTCACAGAAACCGAGTGAAGCCACCCACAGTTGAGCGCCTCCCTGCAGTCCTGCCCTATGTTAAAGAAGTCATTGACAAGATTGGCTACATTCTCAAGAAAGCTTCAATTAAAACCTACTATAAGCCACTCAAAAGAATTAGTCAATTTTTACCACCAGTCAAGTGCCATATACCCTTACAGGATGCAGGAGTGTACAAGCTGGATTGTGATTGTGGTCTCTCCTACATTGGGCAAACAAAGAGATCCATAAGAACTCGGATCAAAGAACACATAGCTGATGTGAAGCACCGTCGCTATACGAAGTCTGCAATTTGTGAGCACACACAGGACCACAACCACCATTACATCAGGTTTGACAAACCTCAAGTCCTCGCAAAAGAACATCGATATCGTCCTAGAATGATACGTGAGGCTATTGAAATTAAGAAACATCCCAATTTCAATAGAGAAGGCGGCTGGGTCTTATCATCAAGCTGGAAACCTGTGATAGGCCTCACCAAACATAATACAAGAAGGCACACCACAAGATTGCAAGACACAGTTAGCGCTTATTGTGTAGATAAAACCCACAGTAGTTATTAGTTAGTATTTTCCGCATAAATTTAACAAGTGTTGCCTACTAGTTTTCTGGCCGGATCTTTCTCAGTCAGGCCGCGTTCCGATCCGGTGGTAGCTGGTTAGTCTTAGCTTCTATTAAAATCAATATATTTAATAATAGAAACTAATAATCAATATTGTCTTCCTTAATGGTAGTTTTTGATTACTTAAAAATTTTAATTGGTAGTTTGTGGTAGAATTTTTAATCACTAAATATAAACAAAAAATTTTAAAACTTAAAGGAGTATTATACTTATTTTATTATACTAGCTTAAAATCTCATACATTGTAAGTATAAAACTTAGAGTAGATATTTTTAATTGTGTTTCTAAACGAATATTATGTGGGTTGAAATAAATAAACCAAAAATTTGTAAAATCATATTACTGTGGGTAGATGAAACCGTTGAAACAACATATCAGCTTTGGACATCTACCATCTAAGTCCACCCGTGATCATGAATGCTGTAAAGTATTCGAAACGTCGGGATAGCATAAAAATAAAATAAACGCGATAGATTCCGTAAACGTAGTTTTATTTAAAAAAAACAGACATTTGACGAACTCAAAGTACACTTATACTCAGAACAACTAATAACATTAATTGTGGATCACAGAAAGAATTGTCCTGTGTATCGAACCCACAACACTCAGCACAGGTACAGGCTGGTAGGCACTTCCCTATCTGTGCAGTGAGTATTATTCCTGATAACACAGCCACCTAAGTACGTACAGATGTACAGCTATAAGTGTTAGTGGTCATACGTACACGTGACCGATGTGTGCAGGGGTGGCATGTAACAGGTTTAATCGCATGGAAAACCTACACGGCTGGCTCGTCCGCTCTCGATGGCTACCTATATATAAATGCCACCCTTGCGGTGCGACCACTTGGACTCACTGGAACGGACGTTTACGCCTTTAAACTTCAAATAGGTGACAGCTCGGGTCGGCCGAATATTAAAGACGAACTTTTTTGTTACTTGTGTCAAAATGTTATATGTATTATGGAACATATACATACAGTTGATAAGAGAAATATAAAGAGTAACTGAAGGAATGTAATATGGTTCCGGTGGTCCGCCAATAAAGGCGGAGAGACGGCACACGGCTGGTTTCTTTAGTGGGTGAGGGCCCCACACTGCCTTGTTCGTTGCCCCTAACGACGGGGTGTGCGGTTAGGAACATTTTGACCCGTCTTAACAAAAAAAAAGGCACCTAATGTAAACCTTGCTAACTTTTATATCATCAACCTCCAAGCCTATTTCTAACTAGTGCAATACCCGCGGCTTCGCTCGCGTCATGTTGATGTCCTATTATGTGTTTATTGGACAGTCAGACGGCCAAAATTTTTAGGTACCTGCTATCTCCTCATAACGACTCCAAAATGTTAATGACAGCCAAAATCGCCATGTTTAATACCTTCTTACTCGCCGACACAAGCGGGAAATACATATATTTTATTGCCTCGAGCCAAAGCCCATCAGATGGTAAGTGGAAACTCCGCTCATACCATTAATAGTACCAAGTAGTCAAGCTGCCTCCTACTGTGAAAATAGACTTTCATTAACGTAGAAGTGTGGATAGGTTCAGCTATTTTATAAAACGTTAAATAAGTGTTAGAGGCTTGCTTATCCCAACATGAATGGGCCGACTCAATAGGGGAAATGCCACCCTCTTACAAAAAATCAGCGTGAAACAACAATACATACTCCTACCGTAGTGTTTCGTATGGTGTGTGAGAGCGCCGGAGTACCAAACCCCTTCCCTATCCTCTCCTTATTATCCTTCCTATCCTCCCATTAGTATCCTCATTATACCTATCCTCTTGTTAATATCCTTCCTATCTAGAGATGGCGACGTGCGAGTGATGCCTCTGGTGTTGCTAACGTCTATAGGCTACGGTAATCGCTTACCATCAGGTGGGCTGTATGCTTGTTTGCCGTAATATAAACAAAAATATGTTGCAACTGCTGTTTAAAACAAAGACAGTGGTAGTTCCAGTGCGACGTGTCCAGCAACAAATAATGTATTTTTTTTACTAAGTCAACAATTTCCTTTGTATGTGGGGAAGTCTTTTATTGATAGGTACTTACCTACTACTCTGCCGGACGGGCGAAGAGGTTATGCCAGACTGCAGAAGTCATAGATAGATCGGCTATAGAGTAATTATGACGAGACCAAAACTGACACGTACCAGTGTGCGTGTCATGTGCATGTGTGCACTTCAAATAGTGCTGGGACGTCCACTAAACGCGACTATCGACACATTGTGTTGTTTTAGTGTCACGAGGTGCAAAGTGAATTCAAATAAATTTTATATTCGAGGGAATAGAAATAAAACTGAAATAAAACATGTTTTATTAATACGTGGGACATTCATAAAGTTTTGAGAAACTAAAAAAATAACTTCTATGGATAAAATATTTTAATTATTTTTTTTCAAAGAACTCTCCACCAGCCTCTATACAAAGTTTCATGCGTCTGAACCAATTTTCGAAACATTTTTCCAGTCCACGGCAGACACATCTTCCACGGCTTTCTCGACCGCTGTGTATCTTCCGGCGATGAAAACTGTATCCCTTTCAGCTGATATTTTATTTTAGGGAATAAAAAGAACTCACACGGTGCCAGATCAGATAAGGAGGGTGACCCGAGACTGACCGATGTGGTGTCCAGGAAGACGCTCGTTTTGAGAGCTGATTGTGCGGGCGCGTTGTCTTGGTGAAGCAGTACACTGCGGAGCCCGGTGTTCGGTCGCTTGTTGCTCATTGCAGACAAAACTTCTGGCAGGCATTTTGTGGTGTACCATTCGGCGTTGATGCTGCTTTGGTATAGAATTGAAACCAGATATCCCGTCAAAGTGAAGAAACTAGCGATCAATATTTTCCCTGCACTTCTCGATCGCCTCTCTTTCGTAGTCGTTTCGTAGCGTTGGTTCGTTTTGAAACAGCCAAACTGTCGACTGACGCTTTGTTTCAGGATCGTATTGATAAATCCAGGATACGTCACATGGCACAATGTCCGGAAGGTACACAAGGTACGTTAGTGAAATACAATAAATTAACAGAAACATAAACAAACAGCAGTATTGGCCAAGTGTGGTACACAATTGATATTGAAATTCTAAAATGACGTACCGGCATGAATAACGTGGGTATATAACCGGAACGTAGCTTTACTCTCTGTGTGTCTATATGAGAAAAACATTTTTGTTCAAAGTGCTTGCTGCATAATTTCGAATAATTTTTGGGAATCCAGTATGAAAGAGAGTACTTATTGGTGTAAAGATGCGAAAGGACATGCTCCGATGGTTTGGACATGTGGAAAAAATGACGGACGAGCTACTGTTTAAGAAGATATACAATGCGAAAGTGGAATAGGGGGAAGGCGGAATGTAGGTACAGGGGGAGACCGAGACTTACCTACCAAGACCAAATTGGTCATGTATTGAAGGAAGGTGAAGTCAGGAGTCTCCGAAACCGGCGAGCGTGTATGAAGAGAGTTATGAATGTTGAGGAAGCGAGAGATGTATGCAACAATAGAGCCTTTTGGCACTCTGTTCTCTCTGTCTACCCCGCAAGGGAAATGGCGTGGTGATAAGTTAGTTTAGTTAGTTAGTTCAGTTTTCTCTATTAATAATTTTAAGCCAAAAAAAAATAATATATTATATTAATATACTTGCCGTGTGGGGCCGGCTTTAGAATTGTCCCACCCCTCTCCACCCATGGGAGTCGTAAGAGCCGACTGAGGGAATACCGAGGGAGTGGGCAGCAGCACTCCTTCGAGTATTAACAACATCCACTGCGATTGCAAACCCGCCTGCCAAGCGTGGCGATTACGGCACTATTCCCCATTCTTGGGGAGGCCTAGGTCCAGCAGTGGGCGTTAAAAGGCTGATGGATGGATGGATGTATTAATATAACCTTATCTTATATATATATATATATTATAAACTTTACTGAACCATAAATCAAGGCTTTGCCTTTCCCAATAATAGACACATCGAAGTCATTTTATCGATACCGAAATACCGGTAGTGTCAATCTCTATCAAAGAAACATTGTAAATTTTATATCACAAAATTCACGTATTTGTTATCTTTTTATATTGAATTTGAAGGCATTCCGGGCATGCATATGACTTAATGCAATAAAATTCCCCATCCGTATATCCCCCATTCTTGGGGAGCCCTATGTCCAGCAGTGGACGTTAAAAGGCTGATGGATGGATGGAAACATAGCTGGTGAATCTTGGGTGTGTAATACACCTCTGCCTACCCCTTCTGGGAATACAGGCGTGATGCTATGTTTCAGAAGTACACAGTATCTGTTAAAAAGACTGTATCTCCCTACTAGTAGGCTATGGCTTTTCGTGGTAGACGAGTCACGGCCCATCTGATGATAAGTGCTAACCACCGCTCATAAACCAAACGATACTAAAAATATTACCAAGCCACTGCTCACCATTTTATATCGCAAAGCAATTAAATGAGTATCTCACATGGTACCCAGCCCTTTTTTCTTTTTGTTATCTTTGTGGAAATTCATTTACGCATCCCTCCCGTCGGTAACCACCAGTAATGCAGTGGGTAATAATAGCTTACGTTCATTAGTCGCCTCGTACGACACCCGCTTGATAGAATGGAGTTGTGATACTTGTATTCTTAGACCAGATTGCAAACGACGTTAAATCAGATTAAATATATTTCCTTTAGCTTTTTCTAAGCCCGTCCTAAATATTATGTTTTTTTAGTTAATTCTCAAGCAATATGTTTGATATTTTGTCTAGTTTTGTTTATTAAGAAACAGGCCTACCTGCGACTCTGGCCGCGTGGAAATTGGAATATAAACATCATTCTGAAACACAAAGTGAAAAATGTGAAATCGAAAATAACAGTCAGGAGCAGGATTTGAACCTGCATCTCCTGGATACCGTCCAGATGCTTTACCAATTCAGCAATCCTGACAATTAATTATTTCTATGTAAAAATATTTTCTTTATCTTTCACTGGAGTTCTTTCTAGGTTCTCCTACCGTTTTGTTTCGTATGAGGTGAGTGAGAGCGCGGGTAGCCCAAGTCCCTCGATATCCTCTCCTTATTATCCTTCCTATCCTCTCCTTAGTATCCTTCTTATACAAACTCCTATCCTTTTCCTAGGAAATGGTGGCGCGAGTGACATGTCTCTCGCGTTGCTAGCGTCTATAGGATACGTTAACCACTTAAATTCAGGTGGACCGTATGCTTCTTTGCCACCCACGTAATATGAAGAAAATGTCATCGTTTGGTCCAAGACAAGGTTTTCCTCCAGGAATCATCCCACAACATTTGATTTTAATCGAATGGAAGTATTCGATGCCCAGTGTTATTAATTCGATCCCTACCACAGAACAATTAATTGTAAGATTTATCGTACAAACGGTTGTTTTGATCTGATTGCGCTTTGTCTAAGTTTATATACAACCTCAGACCTCAGAAACTTTATATAATAGAAGTATATTACATAAAATGTTACACATTTACGTCCTTATAAAAAAAAACAACATAACATAGCATCACGCCTGTATTCCCCGAAGGGGTAGGCAGAGGTGTATTACACACCCACGACTCGCCAGCTATGTTTAAGTCCCACGAAATAGGGGGCAAGCCTATTGACGTCTACCGGGTACATTTCCAAACTCCGGGCTGCCACTGAGAATTTCACTTTTTAGGAAAAAGCTCAATAACATTGCCCGACCCGGGGATCGAACCCGAAACCTCATGATTAGCAGTCGCATACACTACCGCTACACTACCGAGGCAGTCCGTCCTCATGCGTCGTTAAATATAGCCCGCTACGTGTAATATTCGTAGCACCGTCTACGCGACACGCCTTAAACACGCAATACCTTACATAAGATTTTAAATATTCATTTTTTTAGTGTGAATACTAAAAATAAGTACTATATTTAAAAAAAGAGTAGACTAGCTGCTGCCCGCGAATTCGTCCGCGTGGAATTTAGTTATTTTTATTTTGTGGGGAAACCTTATTCTTCCCAAATCAACCGAAGTTGCTCTCAGAAATCCGCCAGTGAAAGTCCCGTCGGAAATTACGGAACAAACAGATAGACAGATAGACAAGAACTTTAAAACAGGCATATTGTTATAGGTAGACGTATTTTTATCTAGTGAGTAATTAGTACCGGTTTAATGCATGTAAATGCATTCCGATAGATGGCGTTGGTCGTAAAGACAAATGTGATAAGGAGATTGAGATGATCGAAAGGTCTGTACGATAGCTCAGTGGCTTAGAGCACTTCCCCGGATTTGAAAATACGCGGGTTCGATTCCCGCTCGTACAAAAAATCACTTTTTCCTTATTCACAAATAATTTGTACTTTAAAAAGTGGCGGAGCATGTCAAGTGCTAAAAAAATATAGATCAAAAAAGGTAGTTTAATAATCCCTTGAAGGAATATAATATAGTTCCGGTGGCCCGCCAATGAAGGCGGAGAGACGGCACACGGCGGGTTTCTTTTAGTAGGTGAGAGCCTACACCACATTCACTACCTTGTTCGTTGGCCCGAACGACGGGGTGTGCGGTTAGGTTAGTATTTCCCGCCTTAACAAAAAAAAAGGTAGTTTAATAATAATACCTAATAGTTTATTGTTTTCAAGCACTTTGTAGCGTTAGAGCTTAAAAGGTTTTATTTTAAAAAGTTGATCAATGTAGGCGATCAATGGCTCCTACGCCAGTTGGGCATCCTGTGTTGTAGGAATCATTTAACCGTCCATTGTAATTAGTCAGGTAGTCATTTTAAACTACCATTTTCAAAATTTTTGTTTGTCTGTATGTCCTTTTATAACTCAAGAACAGCTGGACCGAAATGTAAATCTTATAGTCCAAGATCCCAGGTCTCCAGACCTTATTTCTTCAGCTGAGTAACATTTTTTTTGGGATTGAGTAGTGATATATGAATCTAATACCTAGGCCAGTAGCCAATTTCTAGGTATCAGATATAAAAGTTACATAAAAAAATTAGTCACTTTTCTTAAAGTGCGTACTGATTTGAATTAATATTTCGCAGAATATTGTTAAAAATTTTAGCAATTTTTATTAATAAAGAGTAGATGATGTTTTTAATTTGTATATACATATGTATGCGAATGCAAGTATTTCAATAGTATTCGTAACTACCCAGATCAATTATAAAGACCAAAATTATTATTTGGCTACTAAGATTTATCTCGCTGCTAAAAACTCAGCGATGAAATTGTGAGTGAGCTTTTGGGGATAGGAAGTATAGGAACATTCAAATTGAGGATACATATGGCGGAGGGGCTTAGACACCGGCCTGAGTGTTGTGGGTTCGATTCCCACACAGGACAACTCTTTCTGTGATCCACAAATGGTTGTTCTGAGTCTGGTCGTAAGTACTTTGTGTCCTTGAAACTGTACGTTTGTAAAGTCCCCCGCGATACAAGGATTATTCCGTAGTGCAGGAAAAAAATCTACCTGTGCGATAAATTCAAAAAGGTGCTATAAATATGAGCTATCATTGAAAAACATTGAACGGAATATTGAGAGAATCTGAACGTACCTATACCGGTCTACGTTTGTACGAACTACTAACTAGAAAGTAACGTCGTAGAAACTCGCATACGCGTTGATTGAATTTCGTTTATCAACGGATATGCAGGTAAGGGTGTCTTTATGGGGAGTAGAACATGAGACAGAACATGGTGAGGTACTCTGTGACGAGAACAGGTTCAAGTCTCCATTATGCAGGCACTTTACACCTCTTCGACAAAAACATAAATTTTATATACCTTCTAAAACAATATTCGTGGGTTCATTTCCCACTCAGCCCTCAGGACAATTATTTGTGTTATGAACATAGATATTTGTACTGCGTCTGGGTGTTTTCTATCTATTATATGCATGTATTTACAAAAAAAAAATATATGTATTATATCAGTACTCTGGTACCCATAGCACAAGCGTAAAGCTTAGATTGGGACCAGAGGACGCGACTTTTTCCTTCACGGGCGGTGCACACGGCCCCGGTCATGGCTCCGCCAGATGATGACCGGGAGGCCGACGACGTGGAGGTACCGCCCGTGACGACGACGGAAATGGGGGCGGCGGTAGCGCGTATGCGGAGAGGCGCCGCCCCCGGGCCGGACGGGGTTCCCGCCCGAGTGCTGGCCCTGGTCCTCGACCATCTCGAGCCCCGCCTCGGGGGACTGTTCGGCGCTTGCCTGGTGTCCGGACGGTTCCCTGACTGCTGGAAGGAGGGGAAGCTCGTGCTCCTGCCGAAGCCGGGACGGCCTCCGAACACAGTCTCGGCCTTCAGGCCCATCGTGTTGCTGGGCGAGGTGGGCAAACTCCTCGAGCGGGTAGTCGCTGCCCGCATCGTCCGGCACCTAGGAGCGGTCGGCCCCGACCTGTCCGACGCCCAGTTTGGATTTCGGGCGGGTCGGTCTACGGTCGACGCCATTCTGCGCCTGAAGGCCGCGGCTGCGGAGGCCGTCACCTCGAGGGATGTGCTGTTGGCGGTGTCGCTTGACATCGCCAACGCCTTCAATAGTCTGCCATTCGGCTGCATCAAGGAGGCACTCCGGTACCATGGAGTGCCCCTCTACCTAAGGCGGCTGGTGGCAGACTACCTCGACGGCCGCAGCGTCCTCTTCGTGGACCGGGAAGGGGACGTTGTAAGGAGGGCTATGTCGTGCGGCGTCCCGCAGGGTTCGGTTCTTGGGCCGCTCCTGTGGGACGTCGGCTGCGACTGGGTCCTCCGTGGCCGGCTCCCCCCCGGGCTGGGCGTAATTTGCTACGCAGACGACACGCTCGTCACAGCCCGGGGCTGGACCCTCGAGGAGGCGGCAACGCTGGCCGCCTCAGGTACCGCGGAGGTGGTCAGGCGGATTGAGGCGCTGGGGCTTAGGGTGGCCCTTGAAAAGTCGGAGGCCCTACTGTTCCATGGGCGCCGACGGGGCCCGCCCTCCAGCGCCTCGATAACGGTCAATGGGGTGGGCTTGCCAATCCAGGCCCACATCAAATATCTGGGCCTGGTATTGGATGGACGGTGGCACTTTGACGAGCACTTCCGCCGTCTTGCGCCAAGGCTCGTCAACACGGCGTCCGCCCTCGGGCGACTTATGCCGAATTTGGGCGGACCGAGTCTTGCGTGTCGACGACTCTACGCGGGGGTAGTACGGTCGATGGCGCTGTACGGCGCGCCCGTGTGGGCGGAGTCCCTGGCCGCTCGTAATAGGGCCCTTCTGTGGCGTCCACAGAGGGTCGTAGCGGTCAGGGCAATACGCGGGTACCGCACGGTCTCGACCGATGCAGCCTGCGCGTTGGCCGGAACCCCCCCGTGGGATCTGGAGGCGGAGGTGCTCGCCGACGTCTATCGGCGGGCGTCGACGGCGCGGGCGGGGGGCAGCCGCCCCTCGCCGAGCGTAATGTCATCGTGGCGGGAAGATGCCCGCCGCGCCACCGTCCTAAAGTGGAAGTCTCGGCTGGAGACGCCCCGAGCCGGTCTCTGGACCGTGGGGGCGCTCCGGCCGATCTTGGAAGAATGGGCAGGGCGGCAGCACGGGATCCTCACCTTCCGGTTGGTGCAGATTTTGTCGGGGCATGGTTGCTTCGGCAAATACCTGCACACGATCGCAAGGAGGGAGACGACCCCAGGCTGTCACCACTGCGACTGCGACGAGGACTCGGCGCAGCACACGCTCGAGTCGTGCCCGGCATGGGATGTGCAGCGCCGGGAACTCGTTGCAGTCATAGGCGTGGACCTGTCGCTGCCGGCCGTTGCGCGAGCGATGGTTGGCAGTGACAGGGCCTGGACCGCGGTCGCCGCCTTCTGCGAGGCTGTCATCTCGCGGAAGGAGGTGGCGGAGAGGGCCCGTGAGGAATCCTCCTTCGCGGACCCGATTCGCCGCCGGCGCGAGGGGCGGCGTGCGCGCGCTTACTTGCGCCTTATGCCGCCCTAGCCGAGGCTGCGGACGGTGGGGTCGGGGAGTACCCTGCCGTCCGCGGAAGCCTACCGCGAAGGTGCGACGCCCAAGTGCGCGAGGCGTCGCTCAAGAGAGGGTGCCCGTAGGGGCTGCCGCCTGCGGATCGCGGTCGTAACGACGCGGTACCCGTGATCCGCCGTAGCAAGGGCGGGTGTAGGCGCACGGTGGGTTTTTAGTGGGTGAGAGCCCCATTCACCCCGTTGTCTCCCCGGGCAGCGGGGTGTGCGGTAGGACATTTTTGCCCACCTAAAATAAAAAAAAAAAAAAAAAAAATAAAAAAAAAAAAAAAAAAAAAAAAAGGGACCAGAGGACGTTGTGTGAAAATGTCCGTGAATATTGATTTATTATTTATTTATAGGGAGTAGAGCATGAGATAAAACATGGTGAGGTACTCTATGAGAACAAGATTCAAGTCTCCACTATACAGGCACTTTGCACCTCTTCGAAATACTCGTAGTCTACCTATAGATTTTATAAACCTTCTAAAACAATATTCCAAGTTCAAATTTGCACCTATAGTAATATCGAAAATCAGAAAAGTTTTAAACTTTTTTTTTTTAAAAGGTTTGAACCGGCGTAGTTCCTAGGCTCGTCTGAAGATCAAATCAATAATCCTCAGACTACCTAGACAGAGCGAAGAAAATTCTTTGACATGTATGAGCGAGAACACAAGATACAATTTACTGGTGCAAAAAACAGACAGTCATAGATTTTTGTCTTTGTCGCCGTGGCCAGTTTTCGGTATTGTCACGATGTCAAAATGCTTTGTCTGTCACGATCCAACTGACATAATCGAACATTTTGTATAAAAATTCGTGTTTTAATTAAAATTTAATGTTAATTTGTGTTAATGAGTGTTTTGAGAAAAAGACTACGTAATAATAGTGCTTGTAAAATAGTGTACTATGCTACAAAAGCTACAGCGGGCGAAAAAATACAGGTATAACATTTCATTCATATGTAGTCGAAAATGAAATAATTTAATGATTGAATGCTAAAAAGTGATATAAAATGGGCTTTTTTTACTCGAAATTAATAATTGCTACGAACTACTAAAACACGTTTTCTAGCTAAATTTCTATTACTTTGAATTGTTTCAGTGTTGCCTTATTGCGAATTTAATTTGCCCAGTTTTCACTTTACTAATAAATTTATATGTCATTTATGAGATGATGATAAAAAATTACCATTTTAGGTTTTCCTCTAATCCAGATGCGAGATCGAAATGGGTGGATGCTACGGGAAAACGAGGCAACCCACGAAATACCCAAAATATGCTTCACGATATTTTGTTGATGTTTCATTATACATAATAAGAAAATAGTAACGTTGGGAGCAAAATCATTGCCAGTGAATATGTTCATGTAAGTATAGCTTTTAAAGCCTTTGTACTTCAACTTTGCAAGTAAATCTCAATTCTAGATTATGACTACCGCTGTAGTCATAATCTAGAATTCAGAGAAACTAATTCGCTCTCTTTTGTGACACCTGTCTGGGATTTAAGGGTTTCAAAATAAAACCCAGGAGTAAAACAAAATTAAATAAGGTATATTCACACCCCAAATGGTAGGTGGCAACACAAATTTATAAGGTCGTGGTATTCGTCCTATAGCTAACTTCCCCACTTATAGCCAATGAAGCACATCGTTGCGTTTTGGTCGTAGCAGGAGATAGCCGTTTATTCTTTCATTATATATCGGTGAAATGAAATAGTGAGTAGCGGCTTGACTATACTCTCAGTATAGTTGAGTCCATGAGCGACGGTTGACATTTACCATCAGATGGACCATGGCTCGTCTGCCACTAAATGCAATAAAAAAAAAGATCTTATTCAATTAATTAAATCAGCGATGGAAGTACGATAATTCTTTACTTTTTTGGCCCAGAAAAGAAAGAGAAGATAATTTAATTGTATTCTTGTGTACTATTATTTTATTAAATATAACTTATTATTATTTACCAGATGAGATATCGAACAGAACGGCAATATATGGAGAAGCAATACTTATCTTGCATCAAGGCTCAAAGTCTTGGTGTTTCTCTACGTGATCGAATTTTTATTACGGATGGAGGTAGGACGTGAATATCCGACATAGCCCGCCGAGTTTGCATGCTGAAGTGGCAATGGGCAGCCCATATCGCTCGACGAACTGACAACCGTTGGGGAAAAAGGTTCTCGAGTGGCGACCACGTATCGGACAGCGCAGCGTAACATGCCCTCCCACCAGATGGACCAAATATATAGTCAAAGCGGCAGGGAGCCGTTGGATGCAGTCAGCACAAGCCCGCTAGTTCTGGTATTCTCTTTGGGGAGGCCAATGTCCAAACAGTGGACGTTTAAAGACTGATGGTTGGATGAATAGAAGGGGTGGCAGATTTACTTTTAAATAATCATTTTGATAAACGCTGTGATTTTCAATAAAATATTTGTTACGAAGAGTTTCTTATTTACGACCTATTTACAGACCTCATTCTAACTATCGTTTAATTTGCCCAAATATGGTTAAATATTTGTCAACCTGGCAACATTTAAAAAAAATATTGCTGTTTCAAGTGCGGCCACGCCGTGGCTCCGTCTAGTAGTTCTTAGTCTGAGCGCTCTACCACCATAGTGTGAGAGTGGTAGAGGATAGACCACCTGTCTAGTGACTAAACGACAATTACTGCCTTGTTAGTCTAGTCATCTAATGGCTAAGTATATTAGGCTGTTTGTTGAGGTTACATTGCAAATATGCTATTAGTTTTTTGTATTAGAAGATACAGCAGCGATAGCATTTTTATTTTGTTAAGGCGGAAAAAAATGTTTCTAACCGCACACCCCGTCGTTTGGGGCAATGAACAGGGTAGTGTGGGGCCCTCACCCACTAAATAAACCCGCCGTGTGCCGTCTCTCCGCCTTTATTGGCGGGCCACTGGAACTATGTGACATTACTTCAGTGGTAGCAGCGATAGCCTAGCGGTAAAACCAAGGACTGTAAAAGACAGTGGTATCGAGTTCGACGCCGAGTCCAAAGTTCAGATCTCGTACGGAACACACCTCTGACTTTACAAGATTTTTCGAAATGATGTGTGTGTTTGATTACAATTTATCACTGCTCGGTGAACGAAAACATAGTGAAGAAACCTGTATGCCTGAGATTTTCTCGACGGCTTGTGTAGTCTGCTAACCCGCATTGGGTGGACCCGCGTGGTGGCTTTGGCCTTATCCCTCTCACCATGAGTAGAGACCAGTGCCTAGCAGTAGGACAGAAATGGGTTGAAAACAAAAAATTAGAAGCTTTCTGAGCTTCGAACAACGCTAAAACTCTCATGATCTGTTTTTGTTCATATCATATTTATTAACTCCCGACGCAAAAAGAGGGGTGTTATAAGTTTGACGTGTCTGTCTGTCTGTGGCTCTGTAGCTCGCGAACGGATGAAGCGATTTCAATTTAATTTTTTTGTATGAAAGGTGAGTTACGAGCGAGTATTTTTAGACATGTTTGATAAAAATTGGTTGAGTCGTTTAAAAGTTGTGGGGGGTGAAAGTTGGGAAGAATAACCGAATGTCTGCAAATATAATCGAGTGGGATCTCAAATGAAAGCGCATCGCGTGCACATTACAAAATAATATGTTCAATGAAAATCGGTTGAGCCCTGAAAAAACTCTGGGGGTAAAAGTGGGGAAAATACCCAATATCTGCAAATATATGTAGTGGGGAGAAAATGAGGATGGAAATCCGAATGTCAGCAAATTTATCTAACTAATCAGTAAGTAAGTAAAATAAAAGCGAACAAGCTTGACCTTAATAATGTAGATTACCAATATAAATTTGAAAAATTTCGACAGAATCTATGTATTAACAACTTAACAAAATATACATTATAATAAGTGTGTACCTATAAAAAGGTATAATATAAAAGTTAAATTCAAAATTTAAAAAAAACCCCGTATAACTTGAGTACCCTTTAAAACGTAAAAAATAATGAAAGAAACTCAATCTTATTTTTTATTTGATCTGAACATTCTGAGGGATTGCCACACCCGCTGCCATTAATAAAATTCAATAAACATTATTATCGAATTTTATTACTATTAATTTATATTTTGAGTATCTTACATAGTTTTGCTACGGTTTTCAACATTTAGTTAACACGCTCAAGTTAAAATAGGTAGGCCTCATCGCCCCTTATCACTCAACGAACTAGCAACTTTTGGAAAAATAAACTAGTGTGGCGGCAACGCAATGGAAGTCAATCGTCTGAAGCCCGCCACCTAGTGGCGACCTGATAGAAATCGAAAAGTGTTGTTGGACCAGTTGTATAGCCCTATGTCCAACAATGGACAAAACTACGACCCATTCATCCATCAACATTTACACGTACACTTAGTCGATGGATGAATTAATATACCTTTTTTGATGTGAAACATCTAATGTGGAGGGAGGGTAAAATCGGCTGTTAGTGTGGCGACGCTTTTATTTTACGAGTACTTGTCCCGTTCAAATCTTGTAAGTTAATTTTGACACACTTCTCGGTTTCCGGTTGAGCTGAAATTTTACACGTATGTGTATATCGCGTGACAATGGAATTTTATTATGGCGTGGAGATGATCTTATGATGGAGCTGGAAGGTGGACATAGGAACTCTATAATGAAACGGCGCAAGGCCTATCGCGTTTGGGCTCGTATGATTCGTCTTGATGAGTACTTTGTCTCTAGATGGTATCCAGGGTCTGATGATGAAGCTGGAAGGTGGCCACAGTAACTCTATAATGAAACGACGCAACCCCATCGCGTTTGGACCTTATTTGATTCGTCTTGATGAGTACTTTGTCTTTAATGGTATCCAGGGTCTGATGATGGAGCTGAAAGGTGGTCTATGGTGGGTATGGGTACTCAGTAATTAAATGTCGCAACCCATGGATTTAGGGCTAGTTTGAGTTATCTTGCATAGTACCATAGTCCTAGATGATTTTCAGGGTCTGATGATGGAGCCGGATAGCCATGGGCACTATGCTATTAAACGCCGCAATTCTATCACCTTTGGAATCATTTCGACCAATACTTCAGTCCTAAATGATATAAAGGGCCTGATGATGATGATTTATTTCCATTTCCGTTATTTTACACGTCATAATTTTATATAAGCACACATTGAAAAAGTTATGATCCTTTTATTAGTACTCATTATTTCTACAAAATAATTTCCATGTTTTCACATCTGGACGAAATAGACGAAAATAGACGTCCCATGACGTCTATTTTTTTTTTTTTGTTTAGGCGGGAAAAAAAAACTTTCTAACCGCACACCCCGTCGTTCGGGGCAACGAATAGGGTAGTGTGGGACTCTCACCTACTAAATAAATCCACCGTGTGCCGTCTCTCTGCCTTTATTGGCGGGCCACTGGGGCAAAAAAGGGCGGCATTAGGCGCAAATACTCGCTGCCCCAGTCGCTGGCGGCGGTTCGGGTATGCGGAAGGATCAGCCTCCCTGGCCCTCTCCGCCGCTTCCTTCCGCGAGATAACCTCCTCGCAGAAGGCAGCGACCGCGGCCCATGAATGAATACACCTAGCCTTCATTTTAGTTCTTAGTTTTAATTTCTTATTTGAAAGACTTACCTAGTGTTATTAGCTTTGCATAAATAAATATAAACTTGGTATGTACCTAAAGTTACAATTCAATTCTTTATTAACGGTGATGTTAGACTTACAAACAACTCTGCCAATGTCCAGTGGATAATTCAAATAGACCATCAAACGTGGCAAATAAAGCAGCCAGTCATTATAAATGTGTGAATACAAGTGTGAGTAAATTATGCAAATTTTAGGCAATACGGGTCATTGAGTTGAAGTTAGCAACATTTTCTTTTATCCTACAGAAAAGAGGTCACAACTCAAAAGAGGTCGAATGATGATGATACTAGATTACTAATGATTTTGGTGTGACATCGTGTCTATGGTAGTGGCGACTGATGGTCGGGCAGCGCCGAGCGCGGATGCTGCGCCTCTTAAAATTGTAAACAAGAGCTTTTTCGATTGGTGGGCGGCAACGCGCACGCGCAGTGCAATGTGATCTTGCAATTACGTCTTGTTTTAACTTTTGTGTTATGATTTTATTCATGACTAGATCGCCCGGTGAACCTCGTATCACCTACAATTTATTTTGTCAGCGATTATCATCTCCTAATCAATCTGCATCGTCTAAGTTTTCAATAATAATGTCTTCGTTCTTAAAGCTGTGTATTGATTGTATGTTGTTCTGGGTTGTGTCATGTTCTGGGCTCCAAGTTATTCTTTTAAATTATGATTTTGAAATATGCGACGATATAAACACAAGGCTTTAATAATAATAGGCTGCGTCAGTATTCGCCTTTAATGACCTACAATGTTTAAGGCACTAGTGGCGGGACAACAATAGGTCTTCGCTCAATTAAATCAAATATCAATAATCTGCATTTCGACGCAATGGTAGAGGAAAAACAAAATCCAATAAGAAAATACGGTGGTGATTTGGAATTCGAAACCAAAACATTAGTTGATACGTCCGGCCATGGCAAACAAATATAAAGCAGGGTGTATGTTGTGCCGCCGGTGCGAGGTTGTCGCGTGCGGCTGCGCGCGCCGGCGGGGCGCGGCGCGAGGGGGGGGTGACGCGTGCGCGGCGGCGCCGGGGTGCGGGCGGCAGACGCGCCGCGATGGTGGGCCGCGACAGCCGCTCGAGGAGCGCGGCGCGCCCTGAGGCGCCGCGGCATGAGTAGCGCGCCGCTCCGGCCCGGCCCGCGCGCCCGCCATGGCGCAGGCCGCGCCCGCCACCGATCGCACCCACTCCTTCGTGAAGAAGACCTTCCACAAGCCCACGTACTGCCACCACTGCTCCGACCTGCTGTGGGGCCTCATCGGGCAGGGCTTCGGCTGCGAAGGTACGCCTCGCGCATGCGCATCGCGCGCGTCGATATCGCGCGCCCGTCCGGCACGATCAGCACGTTATGCAACCCGGAGGCGGCAGCCACTGGTCCTAACCAGGACGCGCCCGCCCGCCCCGATCGATACGCCCTCAGGCCAAGCCGCTCCTCGCCCGTTCACGTGCATGCCTAGAGCGCCTGCACCGATCGCCTTGCACTTGAATTTTCAAGGACGTCTCATTTAGTCCCACTGGCTCATTCACAACCTTGGGTTGTAATGAGGGTCATCGTTGCTGCAAAAGTGGGTTAAGCTATCAGGGTGGATCTAGCTGATCTGGAACCCTGGATATTGGTAGCAAAAACCCAGAAATCCGAAGCATATCGATCGATCTGTTTTGTGAAAAGTTTTCACGGGTGGGGCGCGGCTGCATCCCCTGTTATTCCTTAGCTTTAAGCTCGATGTTGTGAAAGTGCCAACACTACCTTCGTGGTGGTAAGTGACCATTAATCACGACGTACATTCTCCTCGACTCATCATAACGTGCATCGCCGTAGATGCCATTGCAGAAACGAGAGGACATCTTTATGGATACTGCGCATTTCATTATGATCCTTTCGAAATGAACGTGTAGGTACAAAGCAATAATCATGTTCAAAATTAATAGGTACTTGCTGCAGCTTTCTGTTGGATAATGTCAAAATAAGGTTTAAATAAAACTTATAATATTTGTAATAGAATCACAAATAAACTGTTGTGTCATCAACATAATTCTGTGAACGCATCCATAACCATACAATATGATCGTATTAATATTAGTTTTTTCCTTTTATTATCGCGTTTCGTCAATTATTAGGGAAAATAGTTTAAACATAACTATAAATATAACTACAACAAATACTAAGTACGTAATTCTATACAACAAATACTAAGTACGTAAAATTTGTAGGTTAGTAAAAGAATTAAATTTACTTAGTTATAATTTGCGTGTTACAGTTATAGCTCTATTACGTGGTCTGGTTTATCGATCACCCACTGGTCCCTTGACATTTTGGTAAAAACAGGACAAATATGAGGTTTTATTTAATACTGGATTATGCCCGCGACTTCGTCTGCGCGGACTTTAGAATAAATACGTCACTCTACGCCAGATTAATGTTTTATTTTTTTCTATGCAAAAACTACAATCTCACAGAAACTATCCATATTTTGGGGATAAAGATTAATGTATGTCATTTTCTCGGTTCTGAACTAAGTAGACTAAATTTCGTGATGATCGCTTGAGTATTTATGGCGTAAAAGCGTAACAATTAAACAAATGCATTTTCACATTTGTGTTAAGGAGCTCTGATATGATGTTTCACTTTATCTCTCTTAACTCAATTCCGCAATAGAGATTAATTTATTTTCTTTTTTATCCATTTATATATCTATATCTTTTAGTAAAAAAAAAAAAATTTACGAATTTTGTCACTGTTCTGAAAAGTGTTCCCACAAGACAGCATACTAGGCTTTACATTATATGCATCATCTACACATCTGAACTACCAACTTCAAAGTAAGTACATAACTAATCGGCACCATTGCTGACCATACTACGGTCTGAGTGTCTCACCAGGACCCAACTGAGGCAGTGAAACTCTTAAAGCGTGGGCTTAATGATTTATAATTCTAGTTAAAATAGTGGAGAGTGGAGACTCCAATAGACAAAATATGTCAACAGTCATATTTGCAATAACCTCGCAGTTCCACAATCAAACCATTTCAGGTGGCAAAAGCATATTTCCACAAAGGAAACGACTAGAATTACAAAGCTGTGTTGGTTAATCGTTCGCCAGTCATAGCTGTTAAGTTTGTTTACTTGCTCAGCAGCAAGCTTCATGTCTACAAGACGAAACCTAAACCTATTTAGACCTACATAATATAATTATTCTGTTACCGCTGACTCTTGGTTAGTCATAAAAGAATAACTCCAACAAGAACTACACATCCCAGCACTCTACAATCAAACAAGAAATTCTTTATCGTACCACAGCGTACAAGGAAATAATTGAAAACCATCAAAACGGCTTGGCTAATTTTTTGATAGAAAAGAACCCATGATCCCTAGATTGACACAAAAATGTCTCAAGACACACTTAAATTGCAATAAAGATAACACCTATCGCATGCCGGGCATGATAATCACCAGCCCCACAAATTCACTTTTAAATATCCCAGAATCGGCCAATCTCAATGTACTCGTAACATAAGACGAAAACGGCATTCTGAAACACGGAGCGTCAAACTTTATGGAGCACTACCATCATACCATCCATATACTTCTGTTTTTATTAAGAATATGGTTTCATCCCACATGTTAAATTTCATATTATTTGATAGACCTTCACATGGTTTTCTATTATTGTTAAACTATTAGCTTGATTAGAAGGATCATCATAAAGAGGCACTCGCGGACCTCTGATGTATTTACTTACTGCACGAATGGATCAGTATGGTATGACGTGTAAGTTGGATCTTATTATATTATATTGATATCTACGGTAAAAAAAATGTATTCTAAGCTCGCGTTCAAAATTGATATTTATCTTTTTTACCGAAACTATTTTTAAAAGACAACAATAGCCTGTTTATTCAATTTCTCACAACGAACGACTCTCTAATGATACTCCTTATTATTTATGCTTATTATTGTTTAGGTGATTTTTTACCGCCCCAACATTTTAGTTAGTAGTCACCTATATTTTAAGGATGTTACTAATATTATAAATGAGATATTGTACATTTTCGAAGCATATATTTGTTTAAAGGTTTTTCCTTATATTTGATCTTACTTTTCTTCAAGACAAAACAAGGAATTTCCTAGGTATGCTGATTTCGATAATCCACCTATCTATGCGGGTTAACCTCTTTGTATTTGCGAAGAAATAATGATGGATCTGGGTCTCTCTGTGCTTTCTTAACATCCTGTAATATAATATTAGGTATATCCGTATATATATAATAGGAGCCTACCCCACACAGTAATACAATTGTCCGCAAAAATTTAATTAATTATTATTTTCCTTGTCCCCCTTAGTTGTCGTTCACGACAGCGGTAAAATAAAATTCGGTGTGATAATTATGATAGGGAGGTGGCACTTCCATTCATCATCCATCCATCAGCCTTTTAAAGTCCACTGCTGGACATAGGCCTCCCCAAGAATGGGGGATAGTGCCGTAATCGCCACGCTTGGCAGGCGGGTTGGCGATCGCAGTGGATGTTGTTAATACTCGAAAGAGTGCTGCTGCCCACTCCCCCGATGTCCCACACCACCCCCACAGTCGGCTTTTACGACTCCCATCACAATTCTAAAGCCGGACCCACACGGCCCACTTACGCGCTTATATACTTTAAGAAAAAAATATAAATATTGCTTTATTGGGTTTTAAAATGCAGTAGTGCTGCACAAATTTTTCGATTATTTATTACTTATACCAAAGTTTTAGGTGATTTGATATCGAAATTGATTGAAACGCAAAGAAAAACCGATATCATTCAATCAAATTCCTTTAGATATTTCCACATATTTGCACCGTGTATTCTGGTAAATAGCTGTACATGTGTAGTGCCTAAAATATATAAAACAAAATTGAGGGCTGTGTTATAATTTGGTATGATTATTATTTATAATAATATAATTACGCGTACCTGGTCGGAACAATGTATGCAAACAGATCCGGCAGATAGTGCAGGCGTCACTCAAGAATGCGTTTTGGAGATTGATCCCCGAACAAAAGTCACAATAGCTCAGTTGATGGCAGAGCGTTTGAAACGGTAATCTAGGAGACACAGGTTGAATTGCTCATTGTTATAGTTTTTTGATGTGAAACATCTAATGCGGAGGGAGGATAAGATCGGCTGTTAGCGTGGCGACGCATTTATTTTACTTGTCCCGTTCAATGACACACTTCCCGGTTTCCGATTGAGCTGAAATTTTACACGCATGTGTATATCGCGTCAATGTAATATTATGATTACATAGAGCTGATCTGATGATGGAGCTGGAAGGTGGACATAGGAACTCTATAATGAAACGGCGCAACCCCATCGAGTTTGGGCTCGTATGGTTTTTCTTGCCGAGTACTTTGTGTCTAGATGGTATCCAGGAGCTGATGATGAAGCTGGAAGGTGGAGTTAGGGCTCGTTTGAAATGACTAGAACTTCAGTCATAGATGATATCCAGGGTCTGATGATGGAGCTGGAAGGTGACCACAGTAACACTGTAATGAAACGACGCAACCCCATCGAGTTTGGAATCATTTGATTCGTCTTGACGAGTACTTTGTCTCTAGATGGTATCCAGGGACTGACGATAGAGCTAAAAGATGGCTACAGTAACTCTGTAATGAAACTACGCAACCCTATCGAGTTTATACTCGTTTGATTCGTCTTTAGGAGTATTTTGTTAAGTTATGATCATTTTATTTCTACAAAGTAATTTTGAAGTTTTCACATCTGCTAGACATCCCGCGACGTCTAGTTTTATTTTACATTTTCGCACTTTGTGTTCAACGTTTTTTAATAAAACATGCATTGAATTACCTGTTCACCTGAATATACTATGCATGCAGCACTATTGTTTAAGCTGCATCTCAAAAGCATTTAGTATTAAAAACATATACACCAATAAAACATTGATTAATATATGAATTTAAAGAAGAAATAAGAAAGACGCATCAAAAATATCCAATATGTTGTTGAACTTTTCACTTTACATTATTTAAATCGTCTTATGCCCGGTTCCTATAATAATAAAACGGATCGTTTTACTTACGATTGGTAGAATATTCTACCAGGCGTAAGTATAATCTGTTCCTATAAAATACGAGTCGTATGTGAATTGACTGACATTTTGCAACTAACGGATGGGTAGCTGTTAACAATGACGATTCGTTTAATATAGGAACCGGGCATTAATCGATTATATGTTACTAAACGCTTCAGCTTGGCCGTGTGGGGCCGGCTTTAGAATTGTCCAACCCCTCTCTACCCACGGGAGTCGTAAGAGCCGACTGAGGGAATACCGAGGGAGTGGGCACCAGCACTCCCTCGAGTATTAACAACATCCACTGCGATCGCCAACCCGCCTGCCAAGCGTAGCGATTACGGCATTATCCCCCATGACGGGACCGCTCGTTGTGGCGTTCTCTTGGGGAGGCCTATGTCCAGCAGTGGACGTCGTTGAAAGGCTGATGGATGAATGGATGGAAATGCTTCAGCTCACTCGGTTGTGTATTTTTCCAGATAATAACACTACCATAGGTAATCTTTAAATGTTTCTGAGAACCTAACAAACACAAAAAAGGAACTCAAGTACCTCTTGAGTTAGATTGTATAAACAGCGTATGTAAGTGGAAATCGAAACCACAACACGCACTTTATGACTACCGCCTCCGATCCAGCTTAGATATGTCGAACATACAGCTAAGTTTTTGCATATATATTGTAAGAACCTCTCAGCGTAGTCACAGTCGAAGTGTCACGGTCTTAAAGGAGAACTCTCACTTACATTTTTTTTTATTTATGTATACTTACTTGTATACAATTGACTTGTTGTTAAATCGATACATTTATAAAATACTAGCCTTTGCCCGCGGCTCCGCCACAACCTAAAGCTACCTTTTAGGCTATATCGCAGGTTCCCAATATAGTTGTGGGATAAAATTGATACCAATTTTTAAAGTCTAATCAAGAGCTATCAAACAAAAAATGTTGCATCAAAATCCGATCAGTAGTTTTTGCGTGATGCGCGAATGAAGAAACAGACAAAGAGACAAAACAACTAAAAGAATTTTTTTTTTTAATTTTTTGTCTCTATGTCTGTTTGTTTAGATACACCTAGCCTATGTTAGTATTTTTTTTCTCAAATATCTTAAATGTACAGACACGGCTCTGTTACAGATTTATAATAGTTAGGATTAATATATAATTATGATTTAATGTTATTAAAATTATCATAATTATGAATAGTAACGTTGATTAAATAAATGCAAGCTGTATTAATACTTCAATACTATTTGGGCACATTTTTGAACACAAAATGCTTAAATGTATTTTTTTTTTAAATTCACAGCATCCATAGTAATCGGAGATTCTGTGAATATAGATGTTATCGAGTATCCGAAATACTGGGAAAGCCCAGATTAAAAGCGATAAATACCGTTAAATTTGATTTATTTCCTAACCGAATAAATTAGCTACACAAGGGATAACTTTCGAGAAAAAAAGTACACACTTTATCGTGAGGAATACTTTATGCCTCAGAGTTTTTCTCGGCGACTTGTAAAGTCTGTCAATCCGCACTGTGCCAGCGTGATGGACTACAGCCTAAATGCTGAGAGAACACCCGTGCCCAACAGTGGGACACTGGGACAGTAATAGACTGAAACAATAAAAAAAAAACAAACACAATATGGAGCTCGTAGCCAAGACAATAACGTAGCGAGGTCTGCGTAGCGACGCCCACATTCGTAGTATAAACAGGTCGTAGCTAATAACGTCTACGGATATTTCGTTATTGGTCACTATTTAAATCTGTCATGTAAATAAATATATTGAAACACTAGCTTCTGCCCGCAGCTTCGCTTGCGTAGACTTCAAAATTTATATCCATTAAGACGTTTATGTGAATCCTACAGGAATTCTTCACCAAGATAAAAATAGTTTTACTGGTAGAGCCTTGCTTGTAGCCTTGCCAGCACGAATGGGCTTGCTCGATCGCAGAAGTACTACGCTCTCAAAGAATATCAGCATGAAGCAACGGTAAGTACTGCTACTGTTGTGTATCGTGGTGAGTGAGAGCGCCGGCAGCCCCTACCCCCTCCTCCTTATAAACGTTCCTCTCCTATCCTTTTCCTTGAAGTTGGTAACGCGCGGGTTTTGCCTCTGGTGTTTCTAGCGTTTATAGACGGTAACTAACGGGTAGGCTTTATGCTAGATTGCCACCTGCCTAGTAGGTATAGAAAAAAGTGATCCAAGCTATAATTTATCCGTATAACAGATTTCATTGACATCCGTTCAGTCTTTGGGTATGAATGCCAAAAATAGAAATTCAATGAGAATTTTTTTTTATAATAAGTATCCTTTAAGACAACCTAAAATTTCAAAGATTCGATTTAATGAAAATAATATTTATGATCTATTCCGGTCAACAGTCAGCACAAGACTGCTCCATTTGACGCTTTCTCGGGAAGCCCCATGTCGAGCAGTGGACGATAAAAGACTCATGGATGGGTGGATAGAGAAATCTATAAGAAAGAAAGAAAGAAAATATATATTTCGCTCCACATAAAACACGCAAGTAATACGAATAAAATAGGTACAGTAAAAGAAATCAATAAAAAAATAAAAAAAACTAATAATAAAAAAAAAATCACCACCGTTGTGTGCGTCTCTTAAGCGGCAGGAAAAGATACATTGTTCAGCTTGTATTGCAATTTTGTAATGCTAGCATAATGCTGATTTTCAGCAAAGTCCTTTACTGGCGACGCTTGACAATATATTCACAATTACATTAGAAAAAAAAACAAATTCAAAATAAAAACGTAATGTGACTTAATTTTTTTTTGTATAAATGATAAAATAAAACGGAGCTTTATCTCTGCTAGCGTATTATATTATGACTGCAATATGCAAGAGAGCTCAAACAAAAACCATAGATCGTCACAAAACAACATAACGTTCATTATTCTGACGCGCACAATCTCGACACTTGACTGCGACGCGATACAATGCGACAAAGCGCCACGACAAGACAATGCACGTCCCTAGTTCCGACACGCGCGCGCAATTGTAAAAGATAAGGTATGGGACGTGTGGAAATGGACAACTTATTGTAGCCACGTGCGGATACAGCATTAATATCTTTTGAATGTAGAATAAACTGGGCCGTCAGCGATGGACATTTGTATTGTAACGGTTTATCGGGCGATATTATATAATAGAAGCTAAGGGAACAAGAGATTTTGATTTGAATTTCAAATTCATTATAATATTTTTTGAAGTTATACTTCTTTTGGCGCGTTATGGAAAAATGATGAGAGTAAATTTTTACGATGCGCGCGCACACCGTCACGAAAAACTGACACCCTGAAGTTAGATATAGTCAACATTTTAGTTTTTTTGTGATATTTAAATAAACTTTATTTAACTAGATAATGCGTTATAATAAAACTTTCAATGTATTAAATACCTTTTTTTCTATTGTTAGTGTCGTTTTTTGTACAAACGTAGAATAAGGCGAAAGATAAAAATTTTGTAAAGATTTTTATCTTGTTACGCCTAAGGAGCATAACTTCTAACGCGTGTACATAAGTACACACACTTTTTTTTATTTGAAAAACGAATTCGGTTTTGACATAATATTGGTGGAATAATAAAAGTAACCGATCTAACCTTAAAACATGGGGTCCATGGTTTTTTAATATATGTCGAATAGCGTGTTTTATTTTATTTTCACAGTTATTTAATATATATGTCACATGTTCTACTAAAACCAAATCAATTACAAGCCACCTTTATGTTGACATTACTAATTGTCATTAAAAACAGTACCTACTTAATATACTCGTCTAGAATGAAGTTTTAATTGATTGTAATAATTTTACTGTGATTATTAGAACTCAGTTAAAATAACTATACTTTATCGTTTAGAAGTAGAAACTATGTAGGTACGTTGTCAGTTGGACAACAAACTTAAGTGTGTGGGCGTCTGGAAAACACCTTCACGTCAATTTGATATTTACTTTTGTTTAAATAATGACTATCGTGGGCAGTTTATCATAAGTATATCAAGTCTATTTCTATTTTAGTCGTAACATTTACACATGATTGTTATTCAAAAATAGATACATAACTCTAATTTTAGATCAACTTATTAGTTTATTTTAATCTTCTGAATCGAAAGAATAAGTTTAATGGTATTATTAATTTGTAATTTACTAAATCGAAATAGCACTTGACAATAAATAGCATAGTAAGAAAAATGAAAAATGTAATAGCATGTTAGATAGCCTATAATATTTAACCTACTAACCATCCGCCGATAAACTTATGAGAAAAATTCAATTCAAATGTAATATAAAAAACACTATCAAATCGCAACCAAACAAGTACTGGCAATTTCGAAGTAAAATACCTATGCCCTAAAATTGTAAAACAAAATTATTTATTTGGATATTTATTAAAGCAGCGACATTCTAAAAATAGAACTCCTTGCTCTTGCAGGGACAGAGTGAAAAAAAGATGATTTGGTACATGCTGCCGGTACTGCGACCGCGGGGCTACGCCCGGCGTATGTAGGCCATTGGTGACGTCACACGGTGATGACCCAGTTCTATTGCCATTGAGAGACGCGCGTCAATGGTGCCCTCCTCCCGCATACCTCAAACTTGCACCCAACAGTGCAGCACCCTCTGGTTGTTTCTAGAGCGTGTCGAAAACCTTCGATATTACTTCCTGTATGTACGATTTTTAGATGTAACAACTTTAGATCTAATCTACTAAATACACTCGTAAAAAGTCAAAAAAATGGATGATGTAATCTTTACAAGCGATGGAAGTAGTACTTTTTAAAATTTTAACCAAATTAAGTAGTGATTTATTCTATTTTCAATTGTAAGTACTATTAGTCCGTAATACTCATTCAAAAAACATTTGAATGCCTCTTGCCCTTGAAGTGCTTTCTGTCAATTAAACTAAAAACTGCAAAGACAGTGGTATCGAGATCGGTCCCCAGTCCGAGACCCTCGTTTTGCACACACCTCTGATTTTTTCCAGATTATGGATGTATTCGTTTACAAATGAGCACTAATGTGTGTGACAAGGGAAACTTGGTGAGGAAACCTGCATGCCTGACAGATTTTCTCGGAAACTCGTGCAGTGAGCCAATACATACTGGGGCGTGGAGGACTAATTCCTACATATCTCCCACGCTGAGAGGAGACTCGTGTCTTACACTAGGATGCAACTGTCCTGCCTGTCGACAGGATTGGAAAAAGGCAATACTTTTAGGGAAACTTTTTTGACTGGAACCAAATGTAACTCGGTACATTTGTCTATATTAAGATTCGTTGGAACAAAAATAATTAGTTTGTATTGATTATTGATAGACATATGTGCATAATATCGAAAAACACATTATTCCCCCACTGCATAGATACTCCTTAGTAAAAAGTAGAGTTATTTAATATTCATACAAAAAAAAACACTGGTACATTAGTATATCATAACTTTTTTCCATTCATCATTTTTACAAAATTTTTAACACACAAAGAGCCAAAGCTTTAGTTTTTTTTTGGCGTTCAACAGTGATATTTTTCAATGCCATACTTGCTTCTGTATTCTTGAATATTATTCTTACAATTATAATCAAATACTTATAATATGCCGCTTGAAAGCTGGAATAATAGACCAAACTAACAATAGTAGAAGAACAAAGTGTCTCTTGCACAATAACAAAAGAGGTTGCATGCTGAACAAGAACTCCGTTGTCACGTTACATAATACATTGTGAGTTATTATTTATATTGAAGGTATGAGACACATTGTCTAAGTTTCTGCTGATCATTAATGGACTTCTGTATCTGGACGGACTAACGGACTTAGATTATGAGGACTTAAGTATCATCCGGTATCTTTAGCGCTAGTAGACTGTTATTTTTGCTTGGTTGGCACTACATTTTTAGGAATACTTTAAATTCAAATCATAAATTTGGCTCATTTTTGATACTAAGCCGTAATTTAAAATTCATTTGCCTTTTGTAGCATATCTTTTTAGTCGCCGGCAAAGGCTGTTTGCCAGTCAAAATCTGTATTATATCTTATCTGCTGACAAACAATTAAAAAAATATAAAACGCTCAAACTAATTTCAAAATAAAAAAAAACAAAAGCTGCTCTATCTATCAGAGACAATAATAGAGACGATAAAAAACTATGTCAACAAAATAAAAAAGTATTTGCTCTTCCTAAATATTGAGCTATTAAAATTTGGCAATGATGTCTAATGTAGGTCAAACACGGTACTCACAATAGCTCTATTTATATCAAGTAAAACTAAAATACACCAAGTATTATTCCTGTACGCATGGACGGAAATAAACCACCTAAATGTGTATAACACTAGAAGTTAACATTGCCGAGACGCCCAACTTGAATTGTAACTACTTACTGCGCGTGAAACGAAACGCGCAAATATAAATGTTTCAATAATTAGAGATTGTGAATTTAGAATTCGAGTTTAGAGTTCGAAATTAGTGTTATTTTAATTAACATTATTCATCCTGGCTAGGATTATTAAAGAAGTTTTCTGGTAACTCGATCGATCTAGGCAGGAAGTACCACCTTCTCACAAAAGATCAACGTGAATTCCTCTGATGTTACTAGGGTCTATATGCTAAGGGAATCGCTTACCATTAGGTGGCTGTTTGCTTGTTTGGCACCCGCGTACTATAAAAAGAAATGTCTAAATATTGCGTCAGAATCACTCATGAATTTGGAAGTCTTTTTGCACATGTGTGGAAATATTTCATGTAGGTATTGATTTTTTACATCTAATGAATGGTGAAGACTACCTTATTGCTTCACGACTTTTCCGGTACAGGGCCATCGCATTGTATTCTCTGTCTCAGCCAGTGAAGCTTACCTGTGATTCGTCTGAAGAAGTATTATATATGAGTATGTAGCCGGCTATACCACTAGCACTTTAATTATATGAGCATCGAATATCATGCATATTTATAAACTTGATGTATTTTATTAAAAACATGTTTTTAATTTATATTGCGGGATAAAATGTATACCAGTTTTTAAGTCTTATCAAGAGCTATCAAATATTCAATTCAATTCAATTCTTTATTATATTCCATAATGTGATATTGTGTACAGGCAGATTTTGCCGTGATGCGCGAAAAAACAATCTAAAAAAATTGTTTTGTATTTAGACGCGCCTATATAGCCTAATAAAGTCATTTTTTCTCAAATATCTTAAATGTACAGACACATCTATGTTACAGTTTTACAATAGTATAGATTAAAAACGCGATTTTAATTTATATTAAAAACACGATTTTAGTTTATATTAAAACACGATTTTAATTTATATTAAAAACACGATATTCATTTAAATTAAAAACACGATTTTTATTCTGATATATGTTTGTAGTTTAATTCTGGAATAATAGTAGTGAGGAAAGAGAATAATCTAGGAGATGTTGTCTATGGCGTGAAAATTTATTCAACGTTGTAATATAATTCGTATTTCTTTTATATCTGATCTGGTTGTCGCCGGTATTAAATGTTGTTAAAATCTTTTAAAGATTATAAAAGACCGTTATTAGATGGCACCCGCACAAGCCATCGTGTTTGGGAACCTGATTGTGATAGTCAAATATAAATCGTAGGATGCGTATCTATGCTAATTTGATCAACATGATAATATGTATCAGTCCGTCTGGCATCAGAGATAGACCATATTTATCGTAGATCTATTGTAGAGGGCCGTGGCGACCTGGCTACGGTCCTCTACAATAGACCTCTGCGTATGAGTGATGTTTTTTTACATTTATTGATTAATATTTAGTCAAAAACGGATTTATTAACTTTATTCTAAAGCAAATAAATAATAAATAATTTGATTCGCAGTAATAACAACATAAATAAACAAATTATTTTTTATAAAGTTACCAAACCGTAGATCTTTTACGGAGAGTTGTAGCGAGGTCTCGTATTTCGTAGCAGATCGTAGACTGTTGTAGCCTTTGGCTTTTCGTAGTTACCTTGTAAATATCCCAAATAGGTATTTATTTTAGTTTGGCGACATTAGTAGTTCTTTGTTTCGATAGTATTTAAATTAAAGTACCTCTATTTACTTATTTTTGTATATATTTTAATTTTTACTCGGCCATCTACCTGAACATTCTTCAGTTTATATTTTCACACTTTGTGTTATGGTAGCTCGTTTTCAAGTACTTACTTCAATTTCATTTTAATGCCACCATTGGGTGATCTAGAAAAAAATAAAAGTCTGGGTAAAGTTTATTCTAAAAATGCCCTTCGTGACCGACGAGGTTGTTATATTGAGGGATATTTAAAAAAAGTTTTGTGTCCTTTCTTCATGCTTGTTTTAATACTATTTCTCAGATTTTATATTCCTTTTTAGTTCTTATATATATATATATATATATATATATACACACACTGAAGTTAATACTCAGGTTGTATTCTGACGTCACTGCCTGACCTAAAAATATCTCCTATCCTCTATCTATAAATTGCATTAATAATGTTCTAAGAAGCTATTTTTATTCACAAAGGAAGAAGTAAAATTAGAAACATTGTTATTTTCCTAGCGTTGGTTAAGTGCAAAGTGACTTTTGGGTGGGACTCAATCCTGACTGTGGGGAAAACCGTTCCAAACCATATTCCATAATTCTATAGATTCTACTCGTTGTTATTAATTCCAATTTAACTTTATTCTTTTGATTTATAGTATTTTCTTTACTTTGTTTTTATATTTTAAATATTTAGACGGCCGGATTATTAGCCTCGTGGCGTTGTCGGTAGCGTAACTGACTTCCGTGCACGAGGTCGTGGATTCGATTCCCACTCACGACAATTATTTGTGTGATATTTGTACTGCGTCTGGGTGTTTTCTATATATTATATTTAAAAAAAAAGTAATATATGTATTATATAATCCGTCATCTGGTACCCATAGCACAAGCGTTAAGCTTAGTTTGGGACCGGAGGACGTTGTGTGAAATGTCCGTGAATATTTATTATTATTTAAATCATATGTTGAAAAGTGCTTACATGTTGCCAAAGTTAAATAACTGTAAAGTATCTGTATCAATCAAATAAAAATATTATTAAATTTGAGAATATAACTAGCTTACACACTCAGAATAATTACTAATCACAACAAGCAAATAGATTGCGTAGTACGGATTTTACATATTTTTAACAAACAACCTTCTTTTAACATCCGCTTCAAAAGTACCTATAGCGAAGCAAGTTAAAACATTTTAAACAGTGTATATTTAGTTAAAATGTCGGCGTACGATGATAGGCCGGTTCTCATCTCGATCCGCGTAACCGGGTCGCTAGGGGAACTGTGTCAGTGATGACGTCACGGGGCGAATGGCTTGTGCCGTTCCATTCCACGGGCCCCTGTCGAACCCTGCTCGTTACATTTGTGAATCACATGAATTATTATGAGTGGTTCATTTTGTAGTTTTATACAAACCGTCTTAGCAATTGCCCATATAAGTATGGTTCCAGTTTCCTTTTCAGATAATACACTTTTTTCTTATCTCATAATTTCATAGTGTAGGTTGTTAACATTTTTATTATGATGGGTTAATATTTTTATTCTGAGTAATATTATTATTTTATCCAAGATTTCCCTAGATTATTTTGCATTACTCTATAATTATAAATATTTGTCGTAAAGTTCCATTCTCAATTTCCATTTATGACAGACACACAGACGCAGACCAAAACAGCTCGTACCTGTTTCTTTGTAGTGTAGAAATGCGCTCATTCACACGTCAGTGAGAGACGAACGCGTATCTATGTAGGACTTGTGGACGCAACCCCATTCCCAATAAATCAAAACCGACCTTTTCCTAGCTTTGTTGGGGAACCAAAATTGTATTTTAGGCGTGCGACTTAGGTCCCTGAAACAATTCGGTTATTATTCAATAGACAGAGCATTAAAAAGTAGTTCGTTTAATCATTCATTCTAGCGAGTAATGGCCTGAATGCTATTCCAGACTTGTCTATTTTCTTACGAAACTGTTATTTAGCGATCGCGCAAGTGTGTAGTGTGTATAGTAGCCACGTCACTAACGGTTAACTGACGGTTATTTTTAACTATGTTTACTGCCGTAACAGTGTCTATTCCAGTTAAATCGTGATTATTTATATGTATTGCAATGTTTTACATGTGTACTTTGAAAATTGATATTTATTAGCCACTTAATCACGCACATACGCACATACGCACATACACGCGCGCGCGCATTCTCACACACACACACACACCTACGTGCACACACGCACACAAATACAAACACACACACACCAACATACATATACACGCACACACACACAAACACAATTTTTCTTTTTTTAAATATCTTATTTTTTTGCATTCTTTGTATTAATCATAATTCACCAATATTGTATTAACAAAGTTATGTGCCTATACCTAATACGGGAAGGAACTGTCTCCTGAGACACAGGTACAACCTAATTCAGGAGGCAGCGACTCCATTTTATTGAATGTTTATGCTTAACTTAATAAAGATTATTATTATTATTATTATATACGGTTTCTTTGTTAGATATGGTTTATATTAGCTTCGGTGGGCCAGTGGTAGTGTATGCGACTGCGGATTACGAGGTCTCGGATTCGATTCCCGGTTCGGATTAACACAAAATATTAAGTGTCTATAAAGAAATTCTCAATAGTAGCTCGGAGCTAAAAGAAGGTACGTAAAGCTATCGGTCCAATCATTTCTTCTAGATCAATATCTGATCTGAGATACGATAAAGGAAAATATTCAAGCAAATTCTATGGTTTTGGTGCCAGGTTTTATTCCACCTTAAGCGTTATCAAATTTAGCTTTACAAAATGAAATTGAATACTTACTTTGTGATCGTGATCATTTGTGAACATCATTTTAAAAAGTCAATGATCCCACCATCGGTAATATAAAGCACAGAGGGGTGTATGCCTTGCGAATTCGTCGTCTGTCTTACTACTAAACCATTTGGTAGTTTTTTATTTACGCGAGTAAATCCTTCATGGATCATTCCTCCGGATGGGTGAAAAGTTTATGCGGGACTCCCGATGTACTCTGTATCTAAAACTGTAACAGACCTTTGTCTGTACAATAAATATTATTCAGAAGAAAGTATTGCATTAGGCTGTGTACCTAAGCAACTCTAAATCCAATACTTATTTTTGCAGAATTCTTGTCTGTTCGTCTGTTTGTGTATTGCGAAAAACTACTGAACATATTTTAAAGAAACGTTTTTGTTTCATAGCTCTTAATTAACCTGCTATACATTTTATCTAGCTTTGTTTTATTCAGAACTTAACATATTATATCCAAAAACACCTAAGTTTTTCCTACGGTGGAGCCGTTGGCAAGAGCTAGTAGGTACCTGCTGAAACCGCCAGTTTCCGTTCCTTCAGAAAACATTTATCCAGAGGCGATTCAATCGCTCTTCGCATGAGAAACTATCAACTACCTAACTTAAATAAAATTAAAAGACGTTCTCCAATATTATAGTGACGTCACAACCTTATTATACCGCCTTCTCTATTTACCTCTATCAATAGATGTACAGTTACAACATTTATGTTGGGAAAGTGTTAAATTGGCTGTTAAAAAGATTTGCCGTCCTCGACTATCTATCGCGTGACGTCAATATGCAGTTGTATTTAACTCAAGGTTCAAAACAGTTGTAGGGCCTATTTCTCGTTAAATTATGATCCAGCCAACTGTCAGTACATAATGATTTATTCTCATTTGCTTTTTATTGTGAATAGTTTATGTGATGATGAATAAAGCACGTTCCTTTATTTTTATGAGTTGCCATTAAATATTATCCAAAAATTCACGGTGCTTGTATAGTGTTACTACACAAGACAAGTTTTAATGCTACACTACAACAAGCATAATACGGACTTCCCACTATCTATCTAGTTTTCCTCAAATTCTGAGTGCTTTCATGTGATTAAGTAGATTTTAAATTTACAATGCCGTTAGGCACATTTTTCCCGCCTTAACAAAAATGGTGGCTGAACTAGTTGCATCCACGGGAGGCCGGTATCTAAACCACTCCGCCATCATCCGAATTTAAATCTCACTTTCTTGTTTATTTGTTTTTAACACATAATATCGTGTGCATTTTCGATAGAACAAAATAATTATTTTTTCGTAAATAATAATATACAAAGAAAAATTTGAATTTGTAATTTTACTTTAAAATGTTGCCAACTTATAAAAGTCTTCCTATAAAGGCAGTTATTGTTTACAAGCGTCAAAGCACAGGTGTCGTATAGTTCCGCCTCAGGATCCGTTTGATCTACGCCAACGCTCTTTTTAAACTATTTGCAGTGCCTTTAGTTTATGGTAATCTATAATTATCTATTGTTTATCTATTTATTGAAAGACAGTCCATAATATAATTCGTCCTACTAGTCGGTATATTGTGTTATTATATACTAGGTAAGAAGGTACTACTAAATAGGTATTACTATGTAGCTATATAGTTATTTTATTATAAAGAATGTGTTTTTTTTTTATATACTACGTGGGTGGTAAACAAGCATACGGCCAGCATATAGACGCTAGCAACACCAGAGGCATCACTCGCACGTCGCCACCTGCAAGGAAATGGATAGGAGTTGGATAGGAAGGATAAAAAGGAGAGGATATGGAAGGGGTTAAGGTATGGGAACGAAAGTGACCGACATAGCCCGCCGGGTTGCCATGCTGAA
This sequence comes from Leucoma salicis, assembly GCA_948253155.1. NCBI lineage: Eukaryota > Metazoa > Arthropoda > Insecta > Lepidoptera > Erebidae > Leucoma > Leucoma salicis. The sequence continues at coordinate 22,904,375 of OX411814.1, read as the reverse complement.
GTGGAAATGTGCAGGCCACATCGCTCGACGAACCGACAACCGTTGGGGAAGAAAGGTTCTCGAGTGGCGATCACGTATCGGGCGGCGCAGCGTAGGACGGCCCCCCACCAGATGGACCGATGATCTGGTCAAAGTCGCGGGGAGCCGTAGGATGCGGTCGACACACGACCGCTCGTTGTGGTGTTCTCTTGGGGAGGCCTATGTCCAGCAGTGGACGTCAAAAGGCTGATGGATGGATGATGGATGATGGAAGGGGTTTATCTGAAAATAGTGAAATAAAAATAAAAGCTGCGAAAGGGGCTTGAACCCACGTATTCTGGATTACCGTTCCAGACACTCTGCCCAATGAGCTATCATAATTTAGCTTAATTATTACAATTTCATTACGAAACAGGGATAAAGATCTGGTAACCTTACTTGTGGATATTATTGTCTATATCACAATTTAGCGCTCCGTGTTCTGAAAAATGGCCGAACATGTAGAGTCCATCGATCCATCCATCAGCCTTTTAACGTCCACTGCTGAACATAGGCCTCCCCGAGAATGGGCGATAATGCTGTAAACGCCACGCTTGGCAGGCGGGTTGGCGATCGCAGTGGATGTTGTTAATACTCGAAGGAGTGCTGCTGCCCACTCCCTCGGTATTCCATCAGTCGGCTCTTATGACTCCCATGGGTGGAGAGGGGTGGGACAATTCTAAAGCCCCACACGGCCCACATGTAGAGTACTTAAAATATATCAACACAAAAATAACTGCACCAGGTATGAAATGTTAGTAAAAAACAATATCTGCAACATCCCTAGGCACTACACCTAGGGTTGGGCGAAAGGAGTAGTTATTGTCACCGAAAACTGTCTAAAAAGAGCTATCGAATTCAACTCCTTCAAATTTAAAAAGAAAAAAATATGTATATATGAGATTTAAGTACATATTTGAAATTAAACTTAATGTGTGTTTTGAAATGCAATAAGAAAAATATAATTTAAAATTACAATGCCAAATATGTTTCATCGCAAGGAGAGGAAAGTCCCGCCAGACAGCGACAGCATGTAAGAGACTCTGGATGTCTTGATCTGAGATAAGCCCTACGCCACAGTAAGATAATTAATATTTTCTACTTTGTCACGATTGTGAGACAGAATGATAATACTGTTTGAAAAATAGTTGAAATCTCTTTAAAACTTAAGTATCTCTCTTGGCAGTAGGTACCCAAATTATGTATAATTCAAAATTTCAGGTCACATAACATTTTGATCGACAATTACCATTTAAGTCCAAGATAAAAAGGCCGTCACTTCATTCGTGTGAAATATAAATAGGAAGCTTTATCATCACACTGTTAGCTGTATTAGTCTAATTTAAAAGGCGATTTCGAATCTATTATTGGAAACGTGTAGTAACTACAGTAATGTAAAAATACTCAGAGTGATGCAGAGAATTACAACTCATTACAATTATTCCGTGAATCGTGCCATATGTTTTACTTTTAAAATTTCTCTATTAGAAAATAAGAGCAACAATGGTGACGCAATGTTATCGGACGTTAACGAAAGATTTAAATTAATATTCTTTATGCAGCAAATAAGATGCAAAGGCAGAAAATTATACAGTCAAAGCTCCCGATGGGGATAGAGCAAAGCCACCCGCGGCTAAGTCGAAATTCGAACGTAGAGGTGGTGTGCGATTGGCTCGCGCGAGTGACGTCAATGGCGACCTCCCGCCGCGCTCCCGCGCGCCCCGCTTCTGCCCCGCCGAAGACCACGCCACTAGCTTCTGAAAAATAATCACGATTTTCGGACAGAATGTTTTTTTTTCTCGTACACAGACTTCACTGAACGCAATTATATAGGTTATGGTATTATTCAATTATTTTGGCGTTGACTTGAAGTATGGTGAGCACTTAGTATGTAGATTATTTCAGATGTTTGCAAGAGCGTACGAGCATGGGGGCCTTGATTATTCCGTAGAATTATCAGTGTAATTAATTTTATGCACAGATAAAATGCGTATACTACGTAGTACTACGCATTGAATCTAATGAATACATAATCCTTTGCTTTTCTAACCAAGAATTAGAATCGAGTATGGAAATAAAATCAAGCAGAAATCTACTAAACAACATATAAAACAATCAAAATTTATTCTTAGTTCACATTGATTCAAATTAATCGTTGTTTCGTGTAGAATAAATTACATATAAAAATATGTAGTAATGCCCAGACTTCGTTTCAATTTCATAATATTATTTTTATCTAAAAGAACCTAATAATTCATAAATCACTGTTATCGCCCCATTGTTGAGTAGCGGCTAACCGTTTCAAATTGATTCTATGATGCACTTTTTGGTCTAGTGTAGATTGGCGTCTTCAGAGGCAGTCTAGAAAATGCCTCAGACGTACAGAAACACTTTCGAAAAGTCCGAGGTTTCCAAGTCTGGCCCCAAACCGGGATTGAATTCGATACCTCCCACCAGTGCTAGGTCTTACCTTGAAAGACTAGTGATAGCCATCACATGTGATAGCCATCACTAGTCTTTCAATCAAAATTATAATTAGGTATTATATTTGGCTTTATAATTGATATCTATAGTTTATATGTATAGCGAAATTAATACATACGAGATACGAGTAGGCGTACAGACTTAGGCTTTGTTTTTTTTGAGCGGTAGTGTCCAAGAATTTTCATTTCCTACGATCCTAGCTCACCTCTATTTTTTCACTCACTCTTATTACGTTTTCACACATGTCGCCACTCGGAGACTTACCTGGCCTTCCTTAATGTTTCTAATTTAGTCAGAAACCTTTGACGAGGTCCTCCCTCCTAGTTGGACTATTAATACTCACCATGTATATTTTGTTAATTTTCTATCACCCATCTTCTCTACGTGCCCAAACCACTTGCCATTTCTTTTACACCACATACCCTCTCTATACTGGCTCACCACATATACTTGTAAAATCCCTTATCTCCACTGTTGTTAATTTCTACTGGTAGAGCCTTACTTATCTCTGCATGAATGAGCTGGCTCAATCGGAAAATAACCACCCTCCGACAAAAGATCAGCTAGAAACAAGGTATACATCAAATGTTACAAATAGTTAATTGACATAGTAAAAAGCACCCCACGCTTTTTTAAAATCATTATTTAATATAATATTATTTAATATTTTTAGTTCAACTAGTTATTAATAAGATATTTTAGTTTTTTAAACTATAATTTATTGTTCAAAGATTTATTAAAAGATTCATTATTGTTATCCTGTAACTCTTTAACCGATGATACAGGTATTACATGGTCAGAAGCTGCAGCATAGAGAAGACTTTTGATGTACCTATAGGTAGCCCAGGTACGTAGTTTGCAGATGAAACTGCAAACTACGTTCACGTTCAATTATTGCAAGAAACTGTCCGTGAATAGAGTATAAATATAAATCCTCTCAAGTGTCGTATGTAAGCAAATGAGCCGCGGTACAAAATTGGACGCGGAACGCTCTAAGGTTCGAACAGCTACGGAGGCGCTACACATTCCTGTCTAACACCCTTTCCTATATTAAACCATTTCCAAACCACTATACCTATCTACATAAATGTGTTACAACTTTTCATAACGAGTGATCCTGTACCGAATGCATCGGAAGGCTTGTGAAGCTTATTTGTTTGTAGCGTGGCATGTAGACACATATGGCGATAACATCTCGCACGACACAGACGAGTTGTCTTCAAGAGACATATTTATACCTGCATATTATTGTTTTGATGTCACAAAGACTAGTTCACTAAAATTAGAAGCTAAAAACTAGTAATAAAAATAGCAAAAAGATATCTTTAAAATAAAACTTCTACTCCTTTACTTTTTCTTCTATAAAAAGGCAAAGGCGCGAGTAAAAGAGTTGTGGGTAGTAGAGTAGGTTTGTGTTGATAAGTTCACATGAGCTGGCAACAGGTGCCCGATATTTTTACGATACATAATTAACTAACTGCGGTCTAAGGACGTGGCTTCTCTTGCCCCAGTCAATCATTTGGTTACGACGACGCTAAAATCAATTCTCTATTTTTTTCTTTTGGTATCTTGGGTGCTTCGTGTCTTTTGGTGTTAATGTCTATGGTACGCCTTCGATCAAAGAATCCGGTAAGATTTTTTTTCAACCCTTTTTCTGTACCACTTTTTATTTATTTATGTTCTCTCATTAAGGTACATAATTTACAAATTTTAGTTGATAGTGATGATATAATACCTATGTAAGAGCTGGAGTCTGCAATAGGCTCTAGACCTGTATGACAGATCACCACTATTGGGCACGGGTCTCCTCTCATGGTGAGAGGGATTAGGCTATAGTCCACCACGCCGGCCCAATGCGGGTTGGTAGATTTCACAAGCCGTCGAGATAATCTCTCAGGCTTTTTTCTTGAAATTGTTGATGGTGTTATTCATTACTATTATAAAACTGTAACAGAGCTATTCCTATACAGTATTTATTCCTATACCGGTGTGGTGCCGCATTAAGTACACTGCATTATGTGATAGAGTCAAATTGACTTCCATCTTGGACGGGCGGGCTCAACCAGAGATGGGCCCTCTCAGAAACTAAACCTGCACGCATAGATAATATATTCTTCGTCTCAACAGAAAAAGGTGTTGACCAAATACGTACTCCATATCACGGCTTCATAGCACTGGTCTTTCAACTTGCACGCAAAAGGTTATAATGATATATATTTTTTTTAATAAAGACAACGATTTTTTTTGTTATGGGTAAAAATATGTACCTAACCGCACACCCCGTCGTTCGGGGCAATGAACAGGGTAGTGTGGGGAATAAAGACAACCCTGCCCTAAGGAATAACCTTGTATCGCAGGGGACTTTACAAACATACAATTTCACGGACACAAAGTACACTCAGACTCAGAACAACCATTTGTGTATCACACAAAGAGTTATCCTGTGTGGGGATCAAGCCCACAACTCTCTGGCGGGAGGCCGGTATCTAAACCACACCGCCATCTGTGCAAATGCCTTATCACACAAAATCGAGGAACGTACATCTATTATAAAGCTGTAACAGAGCTGTGTCTGTACATTTAAGATATTTGAGAAAATATGACTGTAATAGGCTATATAGGCATGTCTAAACACAAAACAATTTTTTTTGAATTTTTATCTGTTTGTCTGTTTGTTTGTTCGCGCATCACACAAAAACTACTGAACGGGTTTTGATGCAATTTTTTTATTTATTTGAAAGGCCCTGATTAGACTTAAAAAATGTATACTAGCATTTTATCCCGCTACTACGAGTATATCGGGAACCTGAGATATAACCCAAAAACTACAAAAATATTTAAACTAGAATTTTTTTAGAATTTATTTATAGGAACTACTAGATCGATTTTGATGCAACTTTTTTTATTTGAAAGGCCTTGATTTGACTTAAAAACTGGTAGACATTTTATCCCGCTACTATATCGGGAACCTGAGATATAACCGTAAAACTAGCTTTTGGCTGCGGTGAAGCCGCTGGCAAAGGCTAGTTTTTACCTAAAATTACAGTTGCTTAATTGTTGTAAGCAAAACTTATAAATACCTATCAGAATGTCCCCATTATTAGATATTATTTTCATAGTCCGAATAGACCGTTACTATTAAATACCGTACCTACTTTAATTCAAACTAGATACTTTCAATTAAATTTGTACGCTTCCGTAATAAGGACCACGTGTAAACATAAAACAAGTAATAAAGCGCTCTAAAAACGCGTGGTGCGCCCAATATGGTGTCAGAATTGCGCGCGCCTCCTGCATATACGCATGTATACAAACCGCTATATTTAGCTGAGCTATTACTGCCTCTATGACTCATTCAACTAATTAACTAACGACATGAGAGTTATGCCCGATTTACACTTCAATAAGTACAGTAGCGAGTCAACTTGCATCATCTGCGCGTGAAGTTGTTGTCGTTTGAAAGGCAAAAGTGAGTTAAAAAAGTAAGTTGCTGATTAAGTTGAGTTGAATAGAAACAAACTCTTTTTTTCGGCAAGTTGAGTGTGAAGTTGCCCCTATCCCTGGCGTCTCCCGCACCCTGCCACCTTAACTGGCCGGCGGCATGGAGACGGGCAAGCTTAGCACAGTCCATAAGTTTGCACAGTGGTCACAGACAAGTGTTGTTTTTTTAGTATTATAATATAATAATTAAGAGGTCTGATAACACTACCTTTGCATTTGTAGAAGAATACCTTATACTCTTATTTAAGGTGCAATAAGACAAACATTCATGTTTGTTAAATTGTAAAATATTTAAAAATACTTTGGAAAATCCAAAACTGCACGCCTCATAATCTTCATTTTTCACAATAAAATTGATTATTTGATAAGTAACTAATAATGTATTGGTTTTACTAAGTAGTTTTCAATAAATCACATAGATAGCGCTAATAAGATAGCGATAAAGTACTAATGTGGGTTTCTTGTCTTATACGCCATCTAGCGCTAATTTTAAAAAGTACTTCTATATTGATCTTCCTCTGTCATTTTGGAAGGCGCCATCTGGCAATTAGTAAGAACAACAATCCATGAGTTTACATATATACCTGCATAAGTGCATATAATATATATAAACATGTAAAATTGAATAATTAATTAAACTGTAAACAAAAACAATTTAAGAAAACAAAAAGACATCGCTAGTTTCCTTACAAAAATGCAATATTGTGGTTCTATATATAACAACAGCAACTGAATACATCTAAAATTGCCACTTGCGACATCTAGGGCTGCATTTGTCAATATCTCTTTTACTTTAAAACAGCGACATCTATCAATAGGAAATTGCAACTTTGGACAATATTATACGACTTATTTAAAAATCAATGAGAGAATGATGGTTAAGAGATTTCTTGTTGAACAGAAATCTCTAAACCATTTATCCTCCTAACTTGGTTGCCTTATAATTTTATACTTTGTTCTAAGTGAAAACACCGGGATGCCAAGGCCACGCAAAAAAAATGTCGGAATGTAAAATATGTTTTTTTCGTGTTTTATAACGTTGGTTTGTTATTATTTACGTGTTTAGTGTTTTTAATTATTGTTATGGATAAAATAGTTATTATACTTGACAAATATCATCAGTTCGTGAAGCAAAGGCAAAAACTTTCTTTTAACAAAAAACAATGTACCGGCCGGGCGAACGGCGTTCTGTTCTGTTGACGATAATAAAACCACCGGTGGCTATGCGTACGTAAAAAGGTAGGTAGTTCTCAAAAATGGCGCTGGTTTTAGTGTCATGTCGAGCGTAAATGCCGTAAATATTCAGTATTTTTTTGTTTATTTAATAACAATTAAACAACATCGAATCAGAACGTGAAAAGTAATAGGGCTCTATTCCTAGTCATCATAATTCGTAAACGAAAAAAAAAAAGACTCGATTAGTAAAGTATTTTTGGTCGTTATCGTGTTAACATACATTACCTACAACTCACGGACGTCCAAGCCAGATTTTTTTCAAACAGTTTTTTAACTAGTTTAAATAACAAAAATGGCATCAAAAATATCATAAGTGTTAAAAATAGTGTTTGTTCTTTATATGTGTGTGTAGATATTATTTAACAAGTGCAATATATGATAAATAGAGACATTTTAAGTTTGAAAAATCAGCTGTGCCGTGTCAACCGGGAGTAGAACACACCTCAATGCTTCGCTTATGAGGCGTGCAATAGAATAGGTAATAAAAACAGGAATTGGGGTTCACTTATTCGTAAAGCATATACCCTATATCTGTATTCAACTGTCTCTTCCTCAGACAATTATGGATTTTGGGAAGGTTACTGCTGGCACGTTCATTTCATCTAGCAATTCACTTTCATTTCCATAGTGTCATATTCCATTTGTATCTCATTTCCATTCATGTTTCATTTTCAATGTGTTTTACAGCTATAGACACTATTGCTCTTATTATACGCACCTACATTCGTATTAATTACTTCAACGTCCATTTTCTAGCTTAAAATAACTGTTTCGGAGGATCAGATCCCTATATATCGAGTAAAACAACTAAAGACAAAGCGACTATAGTCTTCGTCTCGGAACGGCAACTTATGACTACTTACTTGCCTACGTTTGAACGCTACTTATTACTTACTACTTGGTACTTAAATGACTGATTTCTAAACTCGCTACTGTACTTATTGAAATGAAAATCAGGCATTATGGACTTTAGTTAATGAATATATTAAACCACAATGACTGAAGTTGCCTGCCCAACATTCTCAATATCATATCGATTACTTGATTATACCTCTTGCCATAAGAGTATCAAAACTCTGGTGTTTGCCTTTGCCCTCGGCGCCACCGCAACCAAAAGCTAGTTTTTTGGTTATATATCTGGCCCCGGATATACTAGTAAAATAAACACATTTAATACCAGTTTTAAGTCTAATATCCATGCTCCAATGGTTCGGACATGTGGAAAGCATGCCAGACGAGCGATTGGTTAAGAAGATATACAATGCAAAAGTGAAAGGATGTAGGCACAGGGAGAGACCGAAACCCACCTACCTAGACCAAATTGGTCAAAAGGTTGAGTCAGGTGTCTCCGAAACCGGCGAGCGTGTATGAAGAGAATTATGAATGCTGAGAAAGCGAGAGATGTTTGCAAGAATAGAGCGTTTTGGCACTCTATTCTCTCTGCCTACCCCGCAAAGGAGATGGCGTGATGATAAGTAAGTAATTTTAAATCTAATAAGAGCTAACAAACAAAAAAGCTTCAGCAATTTCCGTTCAGTGGTCTTTGTGTGTCGCTCGTACAAATATACCTAACCTACATAATTATAAACATGAATTCTAAAAATGGATGTTATAGTTCTGTTGCTGTTATAATGAACCCTGTTATTGAAATTTTCTAAATACGTCTTAAGCCCCTGATCCATCCTGAGAATTACTTTAGAACCACAGAACCGGATATAATACTTTTTTTAAGTTATGATCGAGTATCATTGAGGAATTAATCTTATCAAGAATCTTCTTTATCGATATCTTTATGAACTATTAGACAATTAGTAGTTATAGGTATCTTTTTTTAGTAAGTGGTAAAACTGTACCTAACTGCACAACCCGCCGTCCGGAGCAACGAACAGTGTAGTGTGGAGCCTACCCTCTTTTAGTAACTCTGCCTCACCTCGGACCGGTCTTCCAGTCGGAAGGTCAGGATGGAGGAAGGAGTATAGGTACCTTTTTTTTTGTTAAGGCGAAAAAAATGTACCTAACCGCACAAGGCACACCCCGTCGTTAGGGGGCAAAGGACAGGGTAGTGTGGAGCCCTCACACACTAAATAAACTCGCCGTGTGCCGTCTCTCCGCCTGTATTTTCAGACCACTGGAACTGTGAAATTACTTCGGTGGTCATACTACTAAGTACCTACCTACTATTTACAGAGGCAAGATTAAAAATAATAATAGGTACTTTAAATTTATCTGATCTGACATGTATATATGACATAGCTACTGAATACGGAAACAATTAATTTTCGTTTTTTTTTTTTGTAAAGTTATTTCGTGGGCATTGATTTTTAGTCATACTGCCAAAGTAAACACTTTGTAGACACTAAAATAGATTGAGGGCAATAGCCTATGTCTTCACGAGAACCGTGTATATAAAGTTCAATGTTTATAATACTATTATCGAATATTACAAGAAGTATTTAAAATTTTAATAATGGCGATGAATATCTTAAAATACCTATAATTCAAAATGGCAGACAAGCCCTTTATGACAAAAGAAGCAAGCAAAATCTTTCTTATTTAGTGTGAATGAACTTTGGAATTTAATAAACTAGCATTGCCATGACTATATCGTGAGTACCTGTATAGGCTCACCCTAGCAATAAAGTTAAGGTCAACGACATAGCGCTTATTTGACTGATACCTATAGATAGAGTTTCACATTTAATATTATCTTCAAATTATGCTATAATCAATGCAAGGCTGCCTTCTTCACGCTTGAATGGATTGTAATCATATTCTAAATAGAGACAAACACAAAGATTATTTTTAATCACAAGGTATAGGTACTCTATAAAGCAGTGACAGCCTAGCGGTAAAACCAAGGGCTGCAAAGACAGTGTTATCAGATAAGATCCCAAGTCTAAGGCTGACCTCGTAAGCCATACAACAATGAGTTTTCGAGATTCTTTGAAATTATGTGTATATTTGTTTTCAACTTATCACTGCTCAAAAAAACCTGCATGCCTGAGAGATTTTCTCGATGACTTGTGAAGTTTTCCAACCGGCATTGGGCCAGCGTGGTGGACCATGGCCTTTTTCCTTTTAACCATGAGAGGAGACAGAGAGATAGGACAGAAAAAGTGTTCCAAAAAAAAAACCATATTTGTGCAATTCACATACGGTAGAAGGGAAACTTCTGAAAAGTAGCCTACGAGAGATTAAGATGGATAATAGAGTATTAGGATAAATGTAAGGTTTATTATTTTTTACCAAGCTTAAAATGACTTCTCACACCCTGTCGTTCGGGGCAACGAACAGGGTAGTGTGGGGCCCTCACCCACTAAAGAACCTGTACTGGCGCACCCCTGGAACTGTGTTACATTACTTCAGTGGATCCATCGGCTACCTGCGAGTTTGAACAGGTCATCAATCCACTTGGTCTGAGGCCCTCCTTAACAAGTAAATAAAAAAAAAAACATAGCGTCACGCCTGTATTCCACGAAGGGGTAGGCAGAGGTGTATTACACACCCACGACTCGCCAGTAAATAAATCAAAGTAAAATTAACAGTTTTCAAATATTACAAGATTCAGACTAAATTTCACTGGTCCCCCCACTAGTGTACCCTGTGTCGTGGAGATAAAGTGTTGTTATTTTACATATATTTTAAGCAGTTTGACATGGCGGCCATTTACTAGAACACAAAATGTGGAATAGAAAGTGAGCCATGAGTGGGGCTTAAACCCACGTCTTCTCTATTGGACGGTAATAAATAATGTGATATGGAAATCGATGTACAAGAGTAAATGTCACGATAACTCAGATCGCAGAGCGTTTAGAACTGTAATCCGAGACGTGGTTTGAAACCCTGCTCCGGTTATCATTTCCTATTTCAGATATTCATTTATATATATTTCGGTAATATATATAAATCTGCTTACCGGATAATGTTATATAGTAGGTAATAAATGTTGTAATCTGAATTGATAACCAACGGGTGACCATAGACAGTCAAATAATTATGTGTCTACTGATCTATCAAAATCTATATTAGATTAGAGTTTCAGATCACTGTAGTCTTAATTTAGAAATGTATACACAACCAATATATTTTATGTACAGTATCATTGAAGGTGGTGCCATGCGGGCTGCAGTGTGTACCTCTCCGGCCCCGCCCCGAGTTTATATATATTCTTAGTGACGTGCGTGTAACACTATGGTTACACTAATATACCGACGCTCCTTGATCCCCATCTGCGTTACACCTATAACTAATACCTACTTAGTTTATTGCCACACATCAAAATAGAACTGGTTTTTATTTTGTGTTTTTTTTTATATTACGTGGGAAAACAAGTAAAGGCCCACCTGATGGCATGCGGTTATCGTAGCCTATACCGCTAGCAACACCTCCAAGAAAACGGATAGGAGGTGGATAGGGAGGGAAGGATATTAAGGAGAGGATAGGAAGGGGGTTTGGGTCTGCGGCGCTCTGACTCACCATATGAAACACAACGGTAGGGTTCGGAGTACCTTTTTTTTTTGTTAAGGCGAGTAAAAATGTCATGCCCCATCGTTCGGGGCAACGAACAGGGTAGTGTGGGGCCCTCACCAACAAAAGAAACCCGCCGTGTGCCGTCTCTCCGCCTTTATTGGCGGGCCACCGGAACTATATTACATTCCTTCAGTGGTAGGGTTCGGTGCACCTACCATTATTACACGCTGATCTTTTGTGAGAAGGTGGTATTTCCTCATATTCATGCTGAGATAAGCAAGGCTCTACTACTAGAACTACTAAACTAGAGCGTGATTAGAAATTTTTATATATTATATTTTTTAGCATTTGACATGTTTAGCTTAGCCATATACATTAAATACAAAGTGGAAAATTTCCGATTTCACATTTTCCACTTTGTGTTTAATGTATAGAGCGTAATACTTTCTAACATTTACGTGAATTTCACACATTTTGAAATAAAACTAAATTTACGGAATCTATCGCGTTTACTTGATTTTTATGCTATCCCGACGTTTCGAATACTTTACAGCATTCAAGATCACGGGTGGACTTAGATGGTAGATGTCCAAAGCTGATATATTGTTTCAACGGTTTCATCTACCCACAGGAATATGATTTTACAAATTTTTGGTTTATTTATTTCAACCCACATAATATTCGTTTAAAAACACAATTCAAAATATCTACTCTAAGTTTTATGCTTACAATGTATGAGATTTTAAGCTAGTATAATAAAATAAGTATAATACTCCTTTAAGTTTTAAAATTAAGTTTATATTTAGTGCTTAAAAAATTCTACCACAAACTACCAATTAAAATTTTTAAGTTATCAAAAAACAACCATTAAGGAGACAATATTGATTATTAGCTTATATTATTAAATATATTGATTTTAATAGAAGCTAAGACTAAAAAAGCTACCACCGGATCGAAACGCGGCCTGACTGAGAAAGATCCGGCCAGAAAACTCAGTAGGCAACAACTTTTAATGGATTATTAAATTTATGCGGAAAGTACTAACTAATCACTACTGTGGGTTTTATCTACACAATAAGCGCTAACTGTGTCTTGCAATCTTGTGATGTGCCTTCTTGTATTATGTTTGGTGAGGCCTATCACAGGGTTCCAGCTTGATGGTAAGACCCAGCCGTCTTCTCTACTGATATTGGGATGTTTCTTAATTTCAATAGCCTCACGTATCATTCTAGGATGATATCGATGTTCTTTTGCGAGGATTTGAGGTTTGTCAAACCTGATGTAATGGTGGGTGTGGTCCTGTGTGTGCTCACAAATTGCAGACTTTGCCCTTGACTGGTGGTAAAAATTTACTCCCACTCAAAAGAATTAGTCAATTATTATTATACCCTTACACATGCAGGAGTGTACAAGCTGGATTGTGATTGTGGTCTCTCCTACTTTGGGCAAACAAAGAGATCCATAAGAACTCGGATCAAAGAGCACATAGCTGATGTAAAGCACCGTCGATATACATATTCCTTAGTATTATACTAATTTATTATACTAGCTTAAAATCTCATACATTGTAAGAGCATAAAATTTATTTTGAATTGTGTTTTTAAACGAATATTATGTGGGTAGAAATAAATAAAAACATATCAGCTTTGGACATCTACCATCTAAGTCCACCCGTGATCATGAATGCTGTATTCGAAACGTCTGGATAGCATAAAAATCAAGTAAACGCGATAGATTCCGTAATCCATCCATCCATCAGCTTTGTAAAGTCCACTGCTGGACATAGGCCTCCCCAAGAGTGGGGGATAGTGCCGTAATCGCCACGCTTGGCAGGTGGGTTGGGGATCGCAGTGGATGTTGTTAATACTCGAGGGAGTGCTGCTGCCCACTCCCCCGGTATTCTCTCATTCGGCTCTTACAACTCCCATGGGTAGAGAGGGGTGCGACAATTCCAAAGCCGGCCCCACACGGCAGTGTGGGATTCCGTAAACGTAGTTTTATTTCAAAATGTATAGAGCGTATTTGTTATGGTATTGAAATCATAGTTTTCAAACGGCTGCACAGATTATGATTTAGTTTTCTGTTTGAAGGTACGGAGTAAGGTGGACGGAGTGTCCAGAGTTTTTTTAGATGTGATTTAAAATATAAAGTGGTTCCGGTCATCCTCTTCCTTCTAATATAGCGAGAGAGGTGATGGCTGTGTTATGCTTTATACAACAACGTTAAGATTCAATTTATATTCCTATATTAAGCACACACCCCAGTTTACTTTAATAAAATTATTGGATGTAATTGGTTGTGGCAACTTTCATGCTATTTTAGTAGAAACCGTATAGAGCTATAACAAATCGATTATTTAATAAAGTGGCCCTATGAGTTTTCTGTCGGGTTCTTCTCGTGAACATTTACTACGGTAAAGCCTTTCTTGAAACTCGAAGCAAGTAGCAAGTGGAGAGAAGTGGCCTACCCCTACGGGAAAAATGCGTAACAATATGTATGTACCCACCATAGTAGTTACACACTGGTCATAATATCGTTGGCGTGGTGTGGACACTCGACTAGATATCTATACAAAACCGCGCTATAACTACTTAACTGTTTTATACAGATACTACACAGATATAGGTAGTTTTTGTATACATACAATTGTGTGTGAACAATAAATACCTAAATATTGTGCACTTGCTCAAAAAGTTTCTGAAGCTAATGTTATTAGGCGCTATAGATTTCATAAATTCACATTTTGCACACCTACAGAAATATGTATACACACTTCATAAAAGTATCATTCTATGCTCAAATTTTACTTAACTAGCCTTTGGCTGCGGCGGAGGTTTCAGTTTCCCGATAGAGTAGCGGAATGTATACCAATTTTTAAGTCTAATCAAAAGCTTCATCAATCCGTTTAGTAGTTTTAGCGTTATGCCCGAACAAACAAAGACAAGAATTAAAAAAAATATGTTTAGTAACATCGCCACTTTGCATACAGAGGAGGTACCCTCTCTATCTTCTCCTTATTATCCTCGGCCTATTCACCTCCTTTCCCTTTCCTTGGAGATGGCGACGCGCGAGTGATGCCTCTGGTGTTGCTAGCGTCTATAGGCTACGATAACCGCTTACCATCAGGTGGGCCGTATGCTAGTTCGCCACCCACGCAACATAAAAACAAATAACCTATTGTGTAGCAATTGATAATATAATTGTCATTACTTGTAATTTATTAAAATATCTCAAACGTTCTTTCGAAATGGAAAGTAGTTCTTTTCAGGTCTACAAACTATATGTACCTATGCAATTCATAATTTCATGATAATTGGTTTAATAGTTACAGTGTGAAAGCGTAATAAACAAAAAAAAACACTTTATTTTAATATTAGATACACGTCTTTTCATAGGCAAGTCTTTAGATTACGTACATTTTTTAAAAATTATTACATTCATAGGCAAAATCACCCATAAAAAAATTTCTACAAGTACTTACGTACTTAAAACCAAAATCTACGCTCAAATACTACTGTTGAGTTGCGTACATTTATAGGTTATTTGTAATAGCCTATAGGTACGCTTAATTATGTTGGCAACATCGTGTCTCTTGAGATGGCGGGAAGCGAGCATGCGCGCCGGTATCGATCCGAGCGAGATGACTGCGAGAGCTACGGCGTGCATGCTCCCGAGCCCGACACTACGTTTGTCTATGAACGTCGCCACTATCTGCATGCTAAGATCATTTACTTTACATCAAATACAACATATTTAAAAATTAGTAGCAACTTTCAAAATTACAATAATGTCTATATTATGGGGGTTATTACTTATTTTGGGTAGATAAATTCAATGATAAACGTATAAATTGTACGTGTTTAACAATTAAAATTCTTTACGTACATAATAGCAGTAACTCTCTGTGGTGCAGCGATAATGTGAGCGACTGTTGATCATGAGTTCTCGGGTCCG
This sequence comes from Leucoma salicis, assembly GCA_948253155.1. NCBI lineage: Eukaryota > Metazoa > Arthropoda > Insecta > Lepidoptera > Erebidae > Leucoma > Leucoma salicis. Next base: position 22,888,712 of record OX411814.1, on the reverse strand, counting down.
ATCCCCGTGTTGTTGTTGCAGTGTTATTGAGCTTAATCATAAAAAGAAAAATTTTACAGTAGCAGCCAGGAGTTTGGAAATGTGCCCGGTAGACGGCAATAGTCTCACCCCCTATTACGTGGGACTTAAATATAACTGGCGAACCGTGGGTGTGTCTCTGCCTACCCCTTCGGGAAATACGGGCGTGATGCTAACTACTAAGCATTTTAATAACTTACTACACTCTTCAAAAGTATGTGTTTATTAAATAGACACCACAGTCAACTTCGTGTAATTCGTATTTTAATAATCGCACAGGATTTTTTCTGAAATATAAAAGTATCTTTTCTAAGTTTTCATTCCAGTAATATACTATGTAATTGCTAAAATTTATGCAAATCTGTTCAACCATTATTGCTTGACAAAGATTTTCTTATTTATTATATTACTAGGAAGAATAATAAAGTGCAAAAGATATTACACTGATGTTATATTTATGCATCGAAACAATCTCGAGAAGGGAATTGTCTTATAGTTGATATTGAACCTGATTATTCTATCATTTGCTCCTATCGTTCTCCGAGTTTTAAGAATATGAATCCATACCTTGAATCTCTTGACAATATTCTAGTTAATACATCTAGAACAAACGTTATTTTTACAGGAGACATTAATATCGATATTCTGCCCGATAATTTACCAAATTTAACACAGGAATATCTTAATCTGATGGCAGTACATGGGCTGAAACAGGGTATTACCAAACCTACTCGCATCAATTCATGTATAGACTGACACTTTATGATCAAATGCAGCTCGTGGAAAACTATAGTGTTTGTACAGCGAATCACAGATCACTCCCCAATATTATATAAATAAATGTTCAATTGTAAAAAAAGTTATAAGAAAGAATTATACTAAAATTGACTATAAAATGACAAATAAAATTCTTAATGATATGTCGTGAGATCATCTATATAAATTAATGACACCAATGCTGTGGCCGAAACATTACGAACCAATTTGATTAACATTATTGCAGACAATACCAAGACTGAAAATATTCCTTAACCGGTTTAGACCTATTAAACCATGGATAACGAAAGATGTGATCAAATGTATAAGGAAAAGAGATAAACTACATAAAAAAGTCATGTAGTCATTAAATGATGTAGAACTTAAGCAAAAATATTTAAAATATAGAAACGTATGTAATCTAATTATAAAAAATCTCAAAATTGAATTCTATAAAAATAAATTAGTTAAAAGTAACGGTAATATTAAGCAAACGTGGAAAGTAATTAAGGACGTTTGTGAACTAAATCCTAAAATCCAATCTATAGAGGATCTACTTAATATTGACAGTTCACCAATTAAATCTCTTAATAAAGTAAATGATTATTTTACTTCAATTGGTGGTACACTAGCTAATCAATTACTTGATAAAATTAATATACAGGAGTCAGATCTCAGTCTGCAGTGGTTCAGAGCACTTCCCCGGATTGGAAAAGGCGCGGGTTCGATACAAAAAATCTCTTTTTCCTTATTCACAGATAATTTGTACTTTAAAAAATAAATTACTTAGTATTCAACAATTTGGTTTTAGAGAGCATAAATCTACAGAAGACGCAGTTTTGGCATTTACTTCATCTCTCGTTTCTTACCTAGATGGTGGCAGTAAGTGTGTATCTTTTTGGATCTCCAAAAAGCTTTCGACACAGTTTCAGTTCCTATTTGTAGATTGGAAAATGTTGGGATAAGGGGGATTGCCCTTGAGTGGTTCACTGATTACCTGATGGACCGATCACAGTGTGTTAAAGTGGCTAGTTATCAAAGTAAAAGTACAAGATGCAAATATGGCGTTCCTCAGGGTAGCACACTTGGGCTGACGTTATTCCTCATTTACATAAATGAGTTGTGCAATGTTCCTGTCATTCCCACCAGGGACTTACTCATGTTTGCTGATGATACAGTCTTGCTGTTCCACGCTAAAGATTGGAATACTGTGTTCCAAATAGCAGAAGATAGTCTTGCAAAAGTCACTACTTGGTTGGAGAGCAGTCTTCTATCTCTCAACACCGACAAAACGAAATACATTTGTTTTTATAAGTCAGTACTGGGAATACCTGCAGACAAGTATAGGCTTAAAATACATACCTTTCCATGTAACAGAAGCGTGGATCGGTGCACTTGTAACTGTACTGAATTTTCTAGGGTATCCTCAATAAAGTATTTGGAAGTGATTATTGACAAAAATCTTTGTTAAGACAAGCACATTGAGTCAACTGTTGCTAGGATCAGGAAAATGGTTTATATCTTCAAAAATCTACGCACTGTTGCTGACCCGAGACTCTTGATTAAAACTTACCGAGCATTGTGTGAATGCATAATAAGGTACTGTATTTGCGCCTGCAAAGCCTGGTGGTGTGGCCAAAACGATTATATTGAACGCAGAAAGAGCCCAGCGAGCAGTACTTATGTGCTTACCTTACAGGCACCCTACACATGATATTTATAAAATCACTGGTGTCTTATCTGTGAGAAAACTATTTATATGCGAATTGATGAGAAGATATCACAAAAACATTGTACCGTATCTTCCTAGATTCCCGAGACGAGTTGACCGTTGTCCTGTGCCTCGAGTTAGGACTACCTTTACACAAAGACACTTTCATTTTCTAGCTCCTTACATATATAACAGATGTAATAAAATTTATAAAATAAGAAAACACACTCGAATAATAACCTAAAGAGACTTGCATGGTTGGATTCCATGGATTATATAGATGTGGAAAACGTATTTACTGTAGTGGCTTGATTGGTGGGCCAATGTTCTGATACTAAGGTACAATACTTGTAGGGCTAGTTATGCATACAACACTTTTACAGGTACACACAAATTCACAACACACCTACACACAAACACACACGCACACACACGCGCACACACACACACACACACACTCACACCATGCCTCACATTTGTGTAATTTAAGCAATTAATAGTTTCTTAATATTCTAAAATTTACCTTATATTTTATTTTTTTTATTTAGCTTTTATCTACTTATATAAGGTGTTTCTCTTTTATTTTCATAAATGTAAATGTATTAATAATACGGGGAGGACACTGGCTCCTGCAACACAGTTATTACTAGCGCAGGAGACAGGGAATTCTTAAAATATGTATAATATATTTATGACAATAAAGAATTATTATTATTATTATTAATATAGAATAACCTGATGATTTGTTCAACTTGGTTACGTCATCACCGTTTTATTATGGTACCACTCATCACCGCAGTAGGGTGCATGCCTTTCACGTGAAAGCGATATTGTCCATAAAAGACCTTTTGAACGCCCCTTCCTCCCGCGAACGTGGGTTTCCTGAAAGCTACGATTTACGCAGTGTGAAAATGTGAAATTGAAAATAACAGTCGCGAGCAGGATTTGAACCTGCATCTACTGGATTCCGTCCAGGTGTTTTCCCAATTCAGCAATCGTGACAATTACTCCTGACTGCTAACTTCGATAACACATTCATACTTAACGTCTTGGGTGACGCATTTGGACGGTGTCCAGGAGATGCAGGTTCAAATCCTGCTCGTGACTGTTATATTCAATTTCACATTTTCACACTTTGTGTTTATTTATATGTATGTATTTACAAAAAGAGTAATATATGTATTATATCCGTAATCTGGTACCCATAGCACAAGCGTAAAGCTTAGTTTGGGACCAGAGGACGTTGTGTGAAATGTCCGTGAACAATTATTATTTATTGATTTATTTATATGGCTAAGCTTGTTAATATATATATATATAGAAATATGATTGATGGCCCTCTTTAAACGGGGTATTTTCTGTTAAGAGCTATTTTCTTACTTTAGGCAGCGGCTTGGCTGTACCACTAGTTATGTTAATTCCATGAGCGACAGTTAGCGGCTACTTACCATCGGCGGGACCAGGACCATTTACCTACTCGTTTGCCAACGTAGGCAATCCTTACTAGTAATATTATAAATGCGAAAGTGAGTTTCTTTGTTAGTTACCATTTCACGCCGTGACCACTGAACATTCATCATGAGAAACTAGTAAAAAAATTATGTAGGTAGGTACTATTAAAAAGCTGTAAAAGAGCTATGTCTGTACATTTAAGATATTTGAGAAAAAATAAGCTTTTTAGACGTTTCTGAACACAAAATATTTTTTTTAGAATGTTTGTCCGTTTCATTTGTGTGCACATCACGTAAAAGATGACGATTAGACTTAAAAACTTAACGTACTATCTCGATATATTGGAACCTGAGATATAACCTAAAAGTTATTTTATAAGTTTTTAAAACGCAAATAATTTCAAAAGCTTTATTATTAACACAGTAATAAAATGTACCTAACCACACACCCCGTTGTTCGAGGTAACAAACAGGGTAGTGTGGGGCCCTCACCCACTAAATAAACCCGCCGTGTACCGTCTCTCCGCCCATAAGGGCGACCCACTGGAACTGTTATGTCGTGAGAGACTCGCTTAGCCCAGCATGAATGGGCTGGCTCGCTATTGGCAATGCGTGAGTGTATGGTGGATTCTCCTCCTAAATATACGGAAAACTAGTTCGTTGTCTATGTCAATTACAAACTTCTTGGTCATATCTCGTCTGATTCCTATTATATCTATGTATTCTGTGATTGAGAGTCATTTTCGACAAAATAGCGAACGAAACCAAAATCTCTGAGGAACTGTTTGAGGTGGTTCCAACAACGTCGCCGTTTTACCACCGGACCACGAGACGCCGTAGTAGAGTTCATCCATACCACGTTGGAGACGATCTCTTCCAAGAAGGTTCGTTTTTAGCGTTCCTTTCTACCTCGTACGTGTAAGATCTGGAATAAACTTCCTCTTGCGGGTTTTCCCCAGTGTTACGACTTGTCCCTCTTGAACAGCCACCGTTATCAATAAAAAAAATTAATATGATGTTTTGGATATAAAGTTTACAGGGCTTTTGTCTGGGTAACGACGCCATTACGAGAATTTAAAAAATGAAAAAGAATAATTTGATTTTAAAACCTCCATAGCGCAGGTCAGCTTTTACGATGCGCGGCGTCCATTATCCATATCGTATAACATGTCCCTTGTGGATTGCATGACAAGCCTCTACTCGCTGCATCGCGTGCTGTTTTACCACTCATCGCTATATATTAGCAATATTGAATATTTAAGAGCATACTTTAATAAAATATAAAGACTGCACAGATGGCGGAGTGGTTTAAATACCGGCCGGCCGCCCAAGTGTCGTGAGTTCGATTACCGCACAGGACAACTCTGTCTGATCCACAAATGGTTGTTCTGAGTCTGCGTGTACTTTGTGTCCGTGAAATTGTATGTTTGTAAAGTCCCATGCGATACAAGGATTACTCCTTAGTGCAGTGTTGTCTTTAAAAAAAAATCTTATTACTAAACGTAGTGTGTTATATACCTACCAGATACTGAACAAATATTATTACGACTTAATGAATTAAGCCACCGAACGATGTGGGTCTAGATGGGCTAACGTTAAACTTTATAGATATAGATCGTTACAATCTATATATTATAATCGTTAGTACCTAATCATAATTACCAAAAAAAAAAATATAGAGCTTTTCCTTCAAGGAAAGCATGTAAAGCCGTTGATGTCGGAATGTCGTCCCATCTCCCATCCGCCTATGGGAGTGAAGGAATATATGGAACAGAGAGTGTATTATAATATCTCCTGAGTAGTTGGCGATTCTCTGCCTACACTGTGCGCCGTGGCTGACATTTTCTGTTACATGTCATGTTTGTCTTAAGGCTTAACTTAGATTATAGAGGATAAAATTATTACGTAGATTCCGGCATTTTTTTAAAGACAACCTGCTAGGAATAATACCTACGTCTATCGCGGGGGACTTTACAAACAGGTATAATTTAACGGACACAATGTATCATCCCCAGAACAACCATTTGTGGGTCACGCTATGAATTTTTTTGTTTCTACTCGTATTTACGGAAATCGAACCCACAACACCCGGCATGAGAGGTTGATATATAAACCACCCTGCTATCTGTGCAACTTATATCTACTTACTATTATGTACCTATATAATGGAATTTATAAATATTTTTTAATATAATAGAATATTTTTTCTCTATAAAATATCTAGCTTTTGGTGTTAAGCTGTTAACATAATCACTATTGTACACCACAAAGAATGCTTATGTTATTTGTTTACTTAGTACGTATGATAATAATTTTAGTAGGTACAAAGTATAGGCAAACTTATTTACCCGTAAATAGTCTAGTACCATTAACCGACGTGCATGTATGAGGAATATAATGACTTGTCTCTGCCTACCCCTCTGGAAAAAAGGCGTGAGTCTATAAATAAATAAATAGACTAGTGGTAAAAGCTGACTGCTGAGACTAGAGTTGAATCCTTAATCCTAGGTCAAAGGTTACACGCACTCCTATTGTAATTAAGCCATATCCGTACACATATGTTTTAACAGATTCCTTATCCCGCCTATAGACATAATAGAAATTTAATCCTGCTCGTGACTGTTATTTTCGATTTCACCTTTTCACACTTTGTGTTAGTTTGTATGGCTAGGCATGTCAAATGCTAAAAAAATATATAAAAATATCAGAAATTTAATTATTATAAGTATATCATATCATCACCTGTTAAGGTTTAGGTTTCATAATAAATTAAACTCTTTATGTCATTATGTCTACATCTATTTGTGAGTTTGTGAGGTCATTATAGCCTTATAAGTTTTATTCATTATTTTTTGACTAACGTGAAAGGTAGTTTACTGAAACATAAAAGAAATAAATAGCTGCATTTATTGTTGTACATACATGAAAGAAGGGGTAGACAGAGGTGTATTACACACCCACGATTCACCAGCTATGTGTAAGTCCCAATATAATAAAAAAAAAACCTGTTTGCGTAAAGTTTTTGTATGGTTCAGTGAATTACGTCAAATATTTACACAGAACTATTTAACAATAAAAAAGAAGCTTACACAATTTTACTAAAAAAAATAACGAACTATCCATATTGGACATAGATAATATGAATACATTTGTTGACTTAGATTATTATGTTGGGTGTGATCACGTTCTACCTTCGTATCGGTACTTAGTACCTACAACATCTCTGGCTCAAATGTGGAGTGTCTTTTCAAACGACCTTATGACTTATCTCTTATTTTGGAAAATCTTTTTTGGTCTATGCAATTCGACCCCAACTCCACATTATATTAATGATTTTCAATGATATTATGATGGTTAATAACAGCTTTATTTCTTTACAAAATTCCACAAAAACAGTTTTCTGTTCAGCGTCAATGAGATTTACCTATTTACTTTTTATTTCTTTTATCTAAGTGACATTATTTCAACGCACAGCCTAAACCGTATCCACTAAGATAGAGTTTTTCGAAATTCCACCTCTAAGAGGATGAAAACGTGTTGAATATAGGTACTGTGAATGAAACTTTTTATTTTCTGGGTCGATTGATTTGAAAATTAATAAGTACACAACTTTTCAATTAAAATTATGAAACACCATGTGTATCACAGTTTTTCCAAAATACGCGCCCACAGAGTCAGGCTTCCACAATCCTATACGCTATACGGCATGGTAGTCGACCACATGTGTTACGGAGATAATCATCCTTATTGCTTTTGGATATTGTCAGTTAGTTAATTCAATTGAGAGGGCGTGAGAGCGCTTATAATGTTTCTTTCTGGAGAAAATATCATTTATTTCCTGTAGGCCAAAGCCGCGCACAGAACTTAGTTGTTACTATAAATCACTTATTTAATATACATAGTATATCTAGCGGATTTCTTCCTAACGGTTCGGACACGTAGAGGGGATGGATAAAAGAAGATTAACTAAACAGATATACAAGGCGACTGTGAATGGGCAAGTTAATACAGGTCGACCTAGGCGAACGTATTTTGTCCAGATCGAAGACGTACAAGTGTCACCACCCCATTCTTTCCCACGGGTGTCGTATGAGGCGACTAAGGGAAGTAAGCAATTATCATCCATTGCATGACTGGTGGTAGAGCTGGGTACCAAGTAGGAGTACTCACTTGGTATCCGGCCCGAGCGGGTTGGTACCACCATCTCCCGTGTGACCGGCCATGAAGCACATCGTTGCGTTTTGGCTGTAGCAGGAGATAGCCGTTTATATTTCATTTCATCTGTGACATGAATTGGTAAGCAGCGGCTTGACAATACTCTCGGTATAGTTGAGTCCATGGGCGACGGTTACCATTTACCATCAGATGGACCGTGGCTCGTCTGCCACAACACGCCATAAAAATAAAAATAAAAGGATCGTAGCAAGGGGAGAGAAGTGGTCTCTGCCTACCCCTACGGGAAAAAAAGCGTGACAATATCTAAGTTCGTATGTATTCTCCCTAACCGCGTCCCAAACTTTAGTAGTAGCAACAGATATTAGTACCGTAGTTTATTTATACCCTTAAATTTTCAAAGTCCATAAATGGCTGTGTGCATTTACTTTTAAGAGTTTTGATGTGAGACTAGCATCTGCTCGCAAAACCTATTAAAGAAATAGCGATATACATACTCATTGCGTCACTGCTGATTTCAGAGTATTGAACAAATATACTGATAATTTGCCCTTCAAATTTCGGCAGGTAGTTCAATTTTTCTATCTAAAATAATTGTCATCCAATTGCTTTGGGATTTTTGATAAGACAGTGTAGGTTATCACATTAAGTAACTATATGACGAGGATTTATTGATAGTGAAAGTCGATTTAAAGCTGTGTAAGGCCAAATTCCTTCTTTCGCATCAGTAATATTCCATAAAATAAATATTTCAGGTACTCTAATGCAGTCTAAGTAAGGCAGTATTTGTAATATTTTACATCGAATTTTTTATTTTTATAAGTCAGTTATTTAAATAAGGTCATCTTTATAAGATACAGATATATAATTTGAGTGTTTCTGGTCCAGGTTTGCGGTAGCATATTGGATCTAATAGCTACTTAATATCAAATTTGCTCACATAAAATACTTTTGCACATTCGTTTTCAGTAATCGTACTATCGTAAATTATTATCGTAATGTTAGTGAAATTTCTACACAAATTACGAGCCACCAGGTAGGTGGCTATTTAGAATTTTTTATATATATTTTTAGCATTTGACATGCTTAGCCATATACATTAAACACAAAATGGAAAATGTGAAATCGAAAATAACAGTCACGAGCAGGATTTGAACCTGCGTCTCCTGGATACCGTCCAGAAGCTTTGCCAATTCAACCATTGTGACAACTGCTCTCGACTGCTAATTTCGATAACATATTTATACTTAACGTCCTGGGCAACGCCTGCGCCATCTGTCGGAAGTATTTACATACATTATACCGACCAGGTACTTACTTACTTATCATCACGCCATTTCCCTTGCAGGGTAGGCAGAGAGAACAGACTGCCAAGAGGTTCTATTCTAGCATACATCTCTCGCTTCCTCAACATTCATAATTCTCTTCATACACGCTCGCCGGTTTCGGAGACTCCTGACTCCACCTTCCATCAATACATGACCAATTTGGTCTAGGTAGGTGAGTCTCGGTCTCCCCCTGTACCTACATCCTTCCACTTTCGCATTTTTAACCAGTCGCTCGTCCGGCATTCTTTCCACATGTCCGAACCATCGGAGCATTCCCTTTCGCATCTTTACATCAATACTCCCTTTCGCTCTCTTACGTCGTCGTTACGAATGCGGTCAGTCCGCCTCACTCCACAGATTCTCCGCAGAGATCGCATTTCGACCGACCAGGTAAACTTAATTTTACAATTAAGATTTTTACCTAATAATGACACAGCCTCATAAATATTTAAAAATTGTTATATATATTTTTAGCATTTGACATGCTTAGCACTATACATTAAACACAACCTGCTCGTGACTGTTATTTTCGATATCACATTTTCCACTTTGTGTTTAATTTCTGGCTAGTTAATAAATAGGTGTGATTGTAATAACATGATGATTAACATAAGCTATTTTATTTCAGTGTGCAACTTCATTGTGCACGAGCGATGCGTGGCGCAGGTTGTAACGCCATGCTGCGGGGTAGCGCCGAGCCTCATCAAGGTAAAGTATACTTAAACACTTACATTTAAAGCCATGCAAAAGTTTAAGTTTCATCCTACGACGCGCACCTCTAATTTCTATATAAGAGTGTGTTAATTTTAGTAACTAACTCCAATAAAACAATCTTCAAACGAACATAACGATGTTCATTAAAAAAAGAAAGCCCAAACTGCCTTTTTATCCCTTATCTATTATATCTCTTTATCCAGTTAATCATTCTTATTTATCATTCCTCCACACCCCTCCTCAATATATGAAGTAACAATTTTTACGAAACTCAGCAGTAAGATCTTTCATAGACAATTCATATTTTTTAATTCTAGTAAAGTTGAGCATGACAGAATTGGGAACCAAGAACGTTATTAAATTTTAAGTAGCTGTCTAGTTATTTATGCATGGGTTAAGTGTAGGATGTGTTTGGTTATAAGGATCATATATTATTCCTGTACGTGTCTTAGGTTTGATATCTCTTGTTGTGGATGGAGAGTAGGGGGATGTTTGTAATTATTTCCTTTACAGAGTTGGGCTTAGGACTGATAAAGGCTTGTCACAGTAGTTGACTTGTAGATTAGTTACGATATGCTAGTTGTTGTTGCAAAAGGAATTAAACGAGTGCGTATAACCTTTTGGCCGCGTGGGGCCGGCTTTAGAATTGTCCCACCTCTGTCTACTCACGGGAGTCGCAAGAGCCGACTGAGGGAACACCGGGAGCGTAGGCAGCAGCACTCCCTCGAGTATTAACTCCACTGCGATCGCCAACCCGCCTGCCAAGCGTGGCGATTACGGCATTGTCCCCCATGACGGGACCGCTCGTTGTGGCGTTCTCATGGGGAGGCCTATATCCAGCAGTGGACGTTGAAAGGCTGATGGATGGATGGATGGATGTATAACCTTTACGCGCCGTTGAAATAAAACTGTGAATAATAATGGTAAATATTACTAAAAAGATTAATCATAAAATAACTATATGGAATTTCGCATCTTGAAGTCTTATACTACCAGTAGGATTATATTACCAATTAATATTATAAATTAATATGTAAATAAAACATAAAACTCTCACGCTATAGTGCTACTCCCGTAAAGGAGCTATACGTTATTTTACTGAACGTCACTTCCGTTTAAAACTGTTACTTCCGTCTAAAACAAGATCTGATTTACTTTCAAGTCGAGACTAAAGAAGTACCTATTTATTTCATTTTGATCTATATGTTAGCACTTGGCATGCTCAACTACTTTAAAGTACAACTTATTTGTGAATGTGGAAAAAGAGAACTTTAGTGCGTCCCTTCCAATCCGGGGAAGTGCTCTAAGCCGCTGAGCTATCGCACTGACCTTCGGTCATACCCAATCTCCCACATTTGTTATTTATTACCCACGCCACCTATCGCACGCACTAAAGTTCTCTTTTTCCACATTCACAAATAATTTGTACTTTAAAGTATTTACTTCAATAAAAAATATTCTTTATTAGTATTATAAATGCGAAAGCGAGTTTGTTTTTTGTTTATTACCGCTTTCACCGATCATTAGTAATTTCGGATGAAAGTATTTAATCCTGGAAAAATTGAAGGTCCTGTGGGATAGTTAATTTGGTATGAGATAATTAATACATAATACGGTGAATACAGGCGTGATGTAATGTTTTTTTAATGTTTACCAACCGAATGAAAGAGCAAAGAAGTAAAACTTAAAAAAAAAAACACAAATATGTTTACCATTTCCACACCATTAGCAACCCTAAAATAAAAAGTAAATTTTCTTGCAGCTTGACATCAGGGCTATCTGCAATATAACGGGTTATCTATTATTTATGACAGACCTTGTATATAGATATACGACCGTCTATTCCTACTGTTGTGCTTTTTTCGGTGTGTAAGAGCGTCAAAACTACACAATTGCTACCATTCCTTATAATTCTTACTCTAGTTTCCCCCGGATTATTTAAACACGAGTGGTTACTGGCATCAGTAACCACTCGTGCTTGCTTAATTGCCACGCTTTTATAAGTAGTATAAAAAAACTTACATGAGTGTTTAAAAAGCAAAGGATTGCAGTATAAAGTTATTGTAAGCATGATTTTGCATCTACGATTCAAATGTAAAGGAGATGTGCATGCGTGAGCTTTGATAATAGTTACTGTGCGCTTCGATAGTTTAGTTACCGAGAATTTTAAATAGAAATAAAAAATATACCTCGTCAACCAGATCATTGTATTTTAAGAAATGCATAGTGAATTGAGTGGTATCATTATTGTCTGTTCGAAGGTTAGGGTAGTGACTTATACCAATATATATCCTAAGAAGACTATATAAGTAATAGTACTTTTTTCTTTATAAATGTGAAAGTGAGTTTGTTTGTTTGTTACTTCTTGACACCGTAACTACTTAACAGATCATCACGAAATTTGGCATACAGATGGTCCAAAGTACAGATAGACTACAATTTATCTCGAAAAAATTAAGGGCTCCTGTGGGATGCCTATTTTTGTGCCTGAGGGTGGCGTATTTAGTTGAGAGCTTAAACTTGTATGTTTAGATGTTTCTTACACAATCCCGCAAAACCATTGAACGGGTTTGTATGAAATTTAGCATATATCATTTATAACCTAAATAAATACTTTGATTTTTTGTTGTCAATTGCAGCTGTTATTCTCTGCTTGTTGTATTATGATCTTATTATTACGGATGTTTTTTAGTCATTATTATTTTTAATTACACACATTTTACATTATTCTTTGGAGTCAACTTTAAAGTTCCAGCATGAATGGGTCAGCTCGATCGGGGAAGTACCACCCTTTCACAGAAGATCAGTGTGAAACAATACCATTGTTTCTGGTAGCCTAATCCTACTGGTGTGTTTCGTATGGTGAGTGAGAGTGCCAGAGGCCCAAACCCTCTCCTTCCTTATTAATACTACTCCAATTTCTTTCCTTTAAGTTAGTGACGCACGAGTGACGCCTCTGGTGTTGCTAGCGTCTATAGGCTACGGTAACTGCTTACCAGTGCTTGCTTGCCACACGCGTAGTATAATAAAAGAGACTTATTCGTGCCCTGAAGTAGTATGGATTATAATAATTTAACACGTATTTATAACAGAATCGATGAAAAACATAATTAAAGGTAATCTATTGCTTTGTAGAACCCCGTGGCGCATTGCTGGTCGGAGCCGACGCACCACAAACGCAAGTTCTGCACTGTGTGTCGCAAACGGCTCGATGAATTACCAGCTTTGCACTGTATGAGTGAGTATACTCCATATATTAGACTTGTATTAATCACCCCCAATAAAATAGTCTTTAAGTTACGCATTAATACCTCTTACACAAACAAATATGACAATAAAAAAAGACAGCGTCTTGTCTCTGCTCTGTGTATCAGTACAGTCCGTTGTAAACTGTTGCCTCTTTAAAAAGGTTAAACACAAAGTGAAAAATGTGAAATCGAAAATAACAGTCAGGAGCAGGATTTGAACCTGCATCTTCTGGATACCGTCCAGATGCTTTACCAATTCAGCCATCCTGACAATTGCTCCTGACTGCTAATTTCGATAACACATCATACTTAACGTCTTTGGGTGATTTCACATTTTTCACTTTGTGTTTAATGTATAGTGCTAAGCATGTCAAATGCTACAAATATATATAAATATCTTTAAAAAGGTAATAAAAGGTAGCGTGTGCTACGCCCTTCTAAAGTGTATAACTAAATGCGATTCATATAGGTAAACCACAAAGGTTACAAGTAAACTTTACGCGGGTTACAGAGTGGACTTACAAGAATATACTACATATATTTAACATAGTGTTCTATATGGATATAGAAAACACAACAATCATGTGACATAGCAACGATAAAGTAGGATGATACAGCTCTATTTACTTAGTTCTTACCAGGCCTTAAAAAAATTTAAAATTCGTTATTTAATTATATAAAAAAAATAGGCGATTGAAAGGCCAAGACCACTGCCCCAGATTAGAATTTAACCTGCATCCCTTATGCAGGTTCGAATCCTGCTCGCAGTAAACCTCTCTTTTTCCATTTACACAAATAATTTGTTGTATTAAAACAATTGAATAATCTTTGAATTTTGATGGTATGCTAAGCTTGTGATTTGAAACGTAAGATTTATTTTTAATATCTATTTTATTCTTCTTTTAGGCCGTGTGTGGCCGGCTTTAGATTTGTTCCACCCCTCTCTACCCACAGGAGTCGAAAGAGCCGACTGAGGTAATACCGGGGGAGTGGGCAGCAGCACTCCCTCTAACAACATCCACTGCGATCGCCAACCAGCCTGCCAAGCGTGGCGATTACGGCATTATCCCCCATGGCGGGACCGCTTGTTGTGGCGTTCTCTTGGGGAGACCTATATCCAGCAGTGGACGTTGAAAGGCTGATGGATGGATAGATCGATTTTATTGTTCTGAGTTCCCAAATACAAGCTGGTAGTATAGATCGAGGGTCTTAATTTATTATACTATATTCCATAGCAATTGAATAGTTATTATAGTTATTTCCTTACCAATATTATAAAAGTGAATTTGTTTGTCTGATTATTTATTTATTTAAATATAATAGAAACAATACAAGCTTCCAATCGAAACCAATACATTCGTAATGTTATACCATTTACATCTTCACGCCATAACCGCTAAGCCGATCGTTATGAAATCTGGAACACATTAAGTTTGGAGTACAGAGACTGCCACTGTTTATACTGGCCACTGTTTATCCTGGAAATAAGAAGGGTTCCTGTGGTATGACTATTTTTGTGTACAGATTCCGAATAGATTGTTTTTACTATTAGAACGTGTGCGACTTAGGTTATCTGTACTACTTACGTCACATTGGATCCATTTTCATGCAGTATATAATGCTTTTGTGTCCAGTTTGCGAGTATTACGTTCACGGAGAATGCGTGGATTTCGCGGCGGCGGACTGCAAGGAGAACGCGACGTACTGCGCGGGCAGCGAGCCGCGGCATGTTCATCACTGGCGGGAAGGCAATCTGCCCGCCAACTCCAAATGCTCCGCGTGCCGGCGCGCCTGCTGGTCTACAGAGTGCCTCACCGGCTACCGCTGCGAGTGGTGCGGCAGCACGGTAAGCACACTTAGTGTCCCTCTAGCTCTGCATAAAAGATACAAGACCATTTATGTGGATCTTATTCGTATGTCAGGAAAAATACTGATCCTCTCCCAACTACTCTCTTAAGGTAAATGGTAAATCTTGTAACGATTGTTTATAAATCGCTCACAGAGTACCTAGAGAACGTTCATGCAATTGATAAGAGTTCATCTTTCGGTATTAGGTGTACCATCCATACTTTCTATTGCGCCGCGATCTACAAAAAAATGCACTACTTGATACTACTTATTATTATTTACTAAATTTAATGCTACCCGTTACTTGCCGCAGTTGCCGCACGAGGGGACTAGGGGCAGTAAGCAATTATTAACAATTGCATGGCTGGTGCTAGGGTTGGGTACCTAGTGAGACTACTCACTTGAGCCCTAGCAGGTCGGTACCTTGTCTGCCGTGTAACCGACCATGAGCACCTCGGTATTTTGGTTGTATCGAGAGATAGCCACCTATTAAACTAGCTAGCAGTGGCTCGGCAGTGTTGTTGTTAGTATTATTGAATCTATAAGCGCTGGTTACCACTTACAAGCAGGCGGGCCGTGACTCGTCTAAAAATAAAAAATGCTCTAAAGTTGCACTCTCAGATATTCTATGCATGCTGCCTAACCGAGAGCAAAATATGAGAATATTAAATTCCATGGAATCTCTAGGAATTCAGCAAAATATCATTTTTTTCACATATCGACTGCTTTCTGACTCTCTCAGTTAATCCCCATTACCCTTCCCAGTGCCACGCCGGATGCCGCGCCTTAATACCAGAGGAATGCAACTTCGGCATGCTTCAACCAATCTTCCTACCACCGTCGGCTGTATCGATACCACGCACCGAAGTCCCTATGGAGGCCATCATCGGAGTCCACGTGCGCCCGCCCCCGTCGCAGCGGGACTTCGGATGCCGTAAGTGTTGAAATTACCACTGGGCACGGCCCTCACCGCTTCCCGCCACCTACATGTGCCAGTACTCGGCGAGCTGTAAACACATTCATAGGCACATATTCACGGCTTGCCTGGTTAAAATTTTGTTATCTTTACTGGTATTTTGAAGTAGTTTAGATAAAGTACAGTACAAAGACGATTATTAGATTGCGGCACTGTAGTTAGGGTCGTCGTCGCGTGGGTGAGTGAAGACGCCGTACGAGTGTACATTGTGACAGTGTAGCTAGACCTGTTGTCACGTGGGTAACTGAGCGGATAGTATGCGTCCAATGTTAGGTTGCGACAGTGTAGCTAGGACTTATGACATGGGTGCGTGAGTGGACAGTATTAGTACGAGTATTAGCTTGTGGTAGTGTAGCTAGGAATGTCGTCACGTTGTTGAGTGAGTGGGCACTATGAGTTCGAGTGTTTGATTGTGACAGTTAGCTAAGGTTGTAGCCACGCGGGTGAGTAAGTATACAGTACGAGGAGTGAAAGACCGCGTCACAGTAGCTAGGGCTGTCGCTACGTGGGTGAGTGCGCAGGCGGTGCAGGGCCGCCGCAGTGAGCGTTGTGTTGGGGCAGCTACCGGTCGCGGCTGGCCGGGTTGGGCTCCGGCGCGGCTCGTGTCGCTGGCGAGGCGCCTGCTGCCCGCCGCGTGCAGCCCGCATGCCGGCGCATCACCTCCCTACTCCAGAGGTATACCTGTACCTGCAAACCTCCTTTCCCCCGTTTCATCGTAACTAGACAGCAGAAATGGCATTTCTCATTCATAGTGGTAATAACTCACCAGGAATTTACTTTATTTTTTTTATTCCAGTACCATCTGTATATTTTAAACCATATTCCTGCCAGTTATGTGGTGATACCACTTCTGTTCTCTAGCTTACAATCTCTATGTCCCGAACCATACCGACTAGATCTAAGTGGCAAAAATAGTAGTGTTAGTCTGTTAATTTGCTTCGCAATAGTTCAACAAATGATAAATAAATACCAATTTAATCTGAGAAATAATGTTACTACTCGTATATTACGCAAAAAAATCTTGTTTTAAAGTCTAAAGCAACATTTTGCGAATGTCTAAAGTGTAGACGCTCGCAAAATTTTTAATTAGGTGCAGGGTGTGGTCTTTTTTAAATAAATTTTTAGT
This sequence comes from Leucoma salicis, assembly GCA_948253155.1. Lineage (NCBI taxonomy): Eukaryota > Metazoa > Arthropoda > Insecta > Lepidoptera > Erebidae > Leucoma > Leucoma salicis. Next base: position 22,871,363 of record OX411814.1, on the reverse strand, counting down.
AATTGATTTGAGAACAATCTGTAGTTTAATAACAATAACTTTATACATGTATTACTTTAGAAATTACCTTTCTTTTGACTTATCTCTAGTCGGTACAACTCCATGCATGTTACTATATCGAAACGCTCATGTTTTAGTAGAACGAGACGTTTCGAATGCTTGCGCTGTGAGCTTAAATTGTCTTTCAAGTCGCTGTACTATTTATTATATCTATCTATTCACATAGTCACAACCAAATAATACGATAGTACTATTACTTCAGTCAATAATAATACCGGGGTGTGGTGCCGGTTTACCTCCTAGTGGTGCACCCCGGGCAACGTCGGCAGTCGCCGGCGGCTAGAATTCCGGACAGGATGGTTCTCCGCGTGTCCCTCTGACTCAGCAGAGGGCACGGTGGATAGACCAGGCGTCGGAGCCGGTGGGGCCAGACTGGCTCACCGGGCTCTGAAGAGGGGGGACAGTGGGGCCACAGCGAAAATCGTAAACCTGAGCGCGTGTCTGTGGTTACGTCTCGCGGGCATACAGGAACGAGGGTCTTGGCTTAATCGCCCGGACCGCGAGGAAGACAACCTCTGTAAAAAATTACCCCGAAACTCAAGTTTTGGCGCGCGGCGAGGAGATGCATGGCTGATGGGTAGTTCAGTCTCGAGCGCGCCCCCAGCCAGGGTACTTGCGGACCCCCTGTGTTGGGTAATAAATGTACGCTTACCCGGGTATAGGGAGCTCTGCCCGGGTGGACCTCCTTTCTCCCATACTCGTGGGAACAATATGGATAAAAGTACACAATTTAAAAAAAAAAAACTACGGAATCGGGTGCAGCACTCGATGCCGCAGCCGATGGGGGTCTGGCTGTAAATACGGCCCCCACATCAACATCATTGGTCGCGCTACAAGCCGATGAGAAGCGCGAGAGGTAGGCCCCGCGAAGGACGGGGAAAGCGGAAGGGAGGAGCTTCGGCGACGGACAGCTCGGCAGCTAATTCGGCTTCCGATATGTCCGTCGCTGAGGAAGGTGATTGTGCCCTTGGGGCAAATACCAGAAGAGCGGACAGCTCAACATCTTTGGCTGCTGCGGACAGGTGTGCGGGGCAGATGGAGGTAGATCACCCATCTCGCAAATGCACCATGTCCCAGGGTGGCGGGGTGCCGGAATCGGAGAGCTGCTCTGCCGAGATGCCTTCCCCGAAAGCGCAGTACAGCGCTAGGGGTCGAGGCATCAGTCAACCAGTGGCACCTCCACTACGTGCCCTGTCTGCCAACAGGGCAGAGGCCTTAGGCCTAAAAAGACTGGAAGCGGAGCAGAATGCCGAGGAACGCTTGGCGCTTCTCGCGGAAAAGCTCCGCCTACCAGATGAGGGCCATATAGGGATGGCCCAAGTAGAAGAGAGGGCTCTGAATAACGTAGCTATTGTGGAGACAGTGGCCGCAGGATCGCGGAACTTAAAGGGGAATTTTGTGCGCAGCCTCAAAAATGCTGCGCACGAACTTACACTATCGGTTCGGCGCATAGCTGAACAAAATAAGCGCCTCGAGGCGCAAAACGCTCGTCTTGAGGCGCAAAATCAGTGCCTCGACGAGGCTAACCGCTGTCTCGAGGCGCGGATGGCGGAATTAGAGCAGGAACAGGCTGGATTGCGGATTGAGCTTGGGCTCCCTACGGTCGCCTCAACTCCGACTGCCGCCCAGTCAAGCGCTGGACCGGTAATAGAGGATGAAGCGTACCGCGCGATCATTGACCGCATTGCTGCGGTCTTTGGTCCGCGGATAGACGCTCTGGCAGCGAGACTGCCTCCGGAACCGCGCTTGCGGCCGCCGCTAGCAGCCGATAAGAGAAATGGCGCAACGCCCTCGGCACCGGCACCCCTGCCATGCCATGTGTCTTTCGCTGCGGCGGCGGCAAAGCCAACAGCACCAGGAGCACCGACTTCTGCAGGCCAGGAAAAACGGGACAAGAAAAAGGCAAGGCGGGACAAGCCCACCTTAAACAGGCGCCGCTGCGCCTCCGCGCGCTTCTGTGCCGCGACAGGCTGCCGCACCCTCGCGGGCAGCGGTGGTCACACCCCGGGCTTCTGCCCCCGGGCCTACCACTGCTACTTCCTCAGTCGGGGACTGGCAGGTGGTGGAGCCCCGGCAATCCCGGGCTAAACGTCGTGGGGTTGCCGCGGAGCGTGAGGCGGCGCCAGTATCTCAGAGGGGGGAGGCCCCGAAGGCACCGCAAAACAAGCGGAAGAGGTTGCGCAAGCTTAAAGTGCCGAAGGCAGCAGCGGTGTTCATTACCCTGCTGCCCGAGGCCAAGGAAAAGGCCTGACTTATGAGGCCGTCTTAAAACCTGCCCGGCGGGAAATAAATGTCTCCGACCTCGGGGACGTTTCCGCTCGCTCCCGCCAAGCCCGGACAGGTGCTCGAATTTTCGAGTACCTGGGGCCAGAGGGCACCAAGACGGCCGATGCAATGGCCGCGAGGCTGCTGGGCCTGTTCCCGGCTGAGAGTGGTGTCTGGGTCGCCAGACCTGTGAAGTGCGCTGAACTGCGCATTTCCGGGCTGAACGGCTCTGTGACGGCGGAAGAGATCCAGGAGGCAATCGCCTCGAAAACCGGGTCTCCCAGCAGCGCCTTCCGGGTGGGCACCATTCGCCCAGGTCCAGGTGGTGTGAGTGCCGTCTGAGTCTCGTGGCCTGTCGCGGCGGCCAAGGATTTGGTCGCCGCCGGTAGACTTCGGGTGGGCTGGAGCGCCGCGCGGGTAATCGCGTTGGAGCCCCGGCCTGCCAGGTGCTACTAGTGCATAGCGGTCGGTCACACCCTGCCGCTTATGGCCCGTCAAGCAGGGCACCAGGCGGCTGCCTGTACTGCCACCCCACACTGCCCCGCGTGCGCGGCAGGCAATCGCCCCGCCAACCACTGTATGGGGCGGGTGGGGTGCAGGCTTCCGGCCAAGTCAGGCCCTAAGAGGGGGGTGGGCAGCCAATCGGCCCCGGCTGCCCAACCAGCGTGGCTGGACCGCCGCAGCGCATGGAGGAGGATGTCGTGGTCTAGTTTATGGACCACGACTCTATCCTCCTCCAAGGGAATCTCGGCCGCTCCGCTAGGGCGCAGGACCTCTTCCTGCAATCAATGGCGGAGCGGTCGATCGGTGTTGCCGTAGCCGCGGAGCCTACATAACCCCCGATCGTCCCAATTGGGCGGGTAGCGGGGATGGCTCCGTGGCGGTCGTCGGGTCGGCGGCGCCGCATTCCCCGCCCTTGTCAGTCAAAGACAAGGGCACGGGATATATGGCGGCTGAATGGAGAGGGGTCACGCTGTATGGTGTGTACTTCTCCCCAAATCGTAGTCTAGCGGCTTTCGAGGTCTTCCTTCATAACCTGGAAACCTCGATACGGCGCATGGCACCGAGCCCTGTGCTCGTGCTGGGGACTTTAACACCAAATCAACGGCGTGGGGGTCCCCCAGGACGGACGCCCGAGGTGCGGCGGTCCAAGAGTGGGCGGAAGTGGCGGACCTCGTGTTGCTAAACCGAGGGTCCGCCCTAACGTGCGTGCGGCGCGGGGGCGGGTCGATAGTGGACCTTTCGTTCGCTAGCCCCAGTGTCGCCGCACGCGTAAGGAGCTGGCGAGTCCTGGAGGAGGTCGAGACCCTATCTGACCACAGATACATTCAGATAGAGGTCTCCCGGACCTTTCAGGGCGCCAGCAGGGGTCACGTGGCGGACAGAACTCCCGCTTGTCCACGATGGGCTGTGGGTAGGCTCGACCGGGAGCTGCTGGTGGAGGCGGCCATTTTTCAATCTTGGCTGCCTCCCCCCCTGACGGAAGACGTGGGCGCCGAGGCTGGCCGCATTCGTGGCATGCTTATGCAGATCTGCGATGTGGCCATGCCCCGCGTGCAGCGCCCGCCTCGGCGGAAGTGGGTCTACTGGTGGTCCCCGGAGCTGGCGAACCTCCGTGCGGCCTGTATTCGTGCCCGAAGGTCCTACACCCGCAGCCGACGTCGCCGTATCCGCGACGAAGAGCGGGAGGGCCGGCTGTATGCGGCGTACAGCAGTGCGCGCGCCGCGTTTAAGCTGGCCATCTGTCGCGCCAAGGACGCAAAAAGGCAGGAGATGCTGGAGGGTCTCGAGCGTGACCTCTGGGGACGCCCGTACCGCGCGGCGCTTAACAAGCTCCACGCCCAGGCGCCCCCTCTTACGGAGACCTTCCAGCCGGGCTTTCTCTCTGAGGTGGTTGAAGGACTATTCCCTTCACGGGCGGTGCACACGCCCCCGGTCATGGCTCCGCCATATGACGACCGGGAGGCCGACGACGGGGAGGTACCGCCCGTGACGACGACGGAAATGGGGGCGGCGGAAGCGCGTATAGAAGCGCCGCCCCCGGGCCGGACGGGGTTCCCGCCCGAGTGCTGGCCCTAGTCCTCGACCACGTTGAGCCCCGCCTCAGGGGACTGTTCGACGCTTGCCTGGTGTCCGGACGGTTCCCTGACTGCTGGAAGGAGGGGAAGCTCGTGTTCCTGCCAAAGCCGGGACGGTCTCCGAATACAGTCGCGGCCTTCAGGCCCATCGTGTTGCTGGACGAGGTGGACAAACTTCTCGAGCGGGTAGTCGCTGCCCGCATCGTTAGGCACCTAGGTGCGGTCGGCCCCGACCTGTCCGGTGCCCAGTTCGGATTTCGGGCGGGTCGATCTACGGTCGACACCATCCTGCGCTTGAAGGCCGCGGCTGCGGAGGCCGTCACCTCGAGGGAAGTGCTGTTGGCGGTGTCGCTCGACATCGCCAACGCCTTCAATAGTCTGCCATTTGGCTGCATCAAGGAGGCAACTCCGGTACCATGGAGTGCCCCTCTACCTAAGGAGGCTGGTGGCGGACTACCTCAACGGCCGCAGCGTCCTCTTCGTGGACCGGAAGGGGACGTTGTAAGGAGGGCTATGTCGTGCGGCGTCCCGCAGGGTTCGGTTCTAGGGCCACTCCTGTGGGACATCGGCTTCGACTGGTTCCTCCGTGGCCGGCTCCCCTCGGGCTGGGCGTAACTTGCTACGCAGACGATACGCTCGTCACAGCCCGGGGCGGGACCCTCGAGGAGGTGGCAACGCTGGCCACCTCAGGAACCGCGGAAGAGGTCAGGCGGATCGAGGCGCGGGGGCTTAGGGTGGCCCTTGAAAAGTCGGAGGCCCTACTCTTCCATGGGCCCCGACGTGGCCCACCCGCCAGCGCCTCGATAACGGTCAACGGTGTGGCCTTTCCAATCCCGGCCCACATCAAATATCTGGGCCTGGTATTGGATAGACGGTGGCACTTTGACGAGCACTTCCGCCATCTTGCGCCAAAGCTCGTCGGCACGGCGTCCGCCCTCGGGCGACTGATGCTGAATTTGGGCGGACCGAGTCTCGCGTGTCAACGACTCTACGCGGGGGTAGTACGTTCGATGGCACTGTACGGCGCGCCCGTGTGGGCGGAGTCCCTGGCCGCTCGCAATAGGGCCCTTCTGTGGCGTCCACAGAGGGTCGTAGCGGTCAGGGCAATACGCGGGTACCGCACAGTCTCGTGCGATGCAGCTTGCGCGTTGACCGGAACCCCCCCCGTGGGATCTGGAGGCGGAAGTGCTCGCCGACGTATATCGGCGGGCGTCGACGGTGCGGGTGAGGGGCAGCCGCCCCTCGCCAAGCGCAATCTCAGAATCTCAGCGTGGCGGGAAGAAGCCCGCTGCGCCACCGTCCTAAAGTGGAGGTCTCGGCTGGAGACGCCCCGGGCTGGTCTCTGGACCGTGGGGGCGCTCCAGCCGATCTTGGAAGAATGGGCAGGGTGGCAGCACGGGGTCCTCACCTTCCGGTTAGTGCATGTTTTGTCGGGGCACGTCGCTCGCTTCGGCAAATACCTGCACAAGATCGCTAGGAGGGAGACAACCCCAGGCTGTCACCACTGCGACTGCGGCGAGGACTCGGCGCAGCACACGCTCGAGTCGTGCCCGGCCTGGGATGTGCAGCGCCGGGGACTCGCTGCAGTCATAGGCGTGGACCTGTCGCTGCCGGCCGTTGCGTGAGCGATGGTTGGCAGTGACAGAGCCTGGACCGCGGTCGCCGCCTTCTGCGAGGCTGTTATCTCGCGGAAGGAGGCGACGGAGAGGGCCCGGGAGGAATCCTCCTTCGCGGACCCGATCCGCGCTTACCTGCGCCTGATGCCGCCCTAGCCGAGGCTGCGGACGGTCGGGTCGGGGAGTACCCTGCCGTCCGCGGAAGCCTATCGCGAAGGTGTGACGCCCAAGTGCGCGGGGCGCCGCACAAGAGAGGGTGCCCGAAGGGGCTGCCGCCTGCGGATCGCGGTGAAACGACGCGGTTTCCGTGATCCGCCGTAGCAAGGGCGGGTGAGGGCGCACGGTGGGTTTTTAGTGGGTGAGAGCCCCACACTACCCCGTTGTCTCCCCGGGCAGCGGGGTGTGCGGTAGGACATTTTTGCCCACCTAAAATAAAAATAAAAAAGTCAATAATAATACCGGATATTATTAGGTGCTGTATTCGAAGTTACAAACCTACTTGAAATCTAGAAACTTAATCGTGTAGATTTTGTCAACTGTACTTAACTAAATGTTGAAACAACTACACTATAATAAAGGTATATTATATTTGCTTGAAATAAACACAAAATTACTGGTACCTAATTAAAAGATATTGGTACAGAATATATAAGAGTATTCTTCGTCTCTTAGTCGCTATAAATAGGAATTACGTTGTTCCCTAACTAAAATAATTTATTATTTATATGCGATATTACATATCTTATAATTTTTAACAAGAACTAGGTATATACCATATATTTAACGGAGTATACTCGCAAATGTTAATTAGGCACTTTCCCATAACTGAAAATATTCAGAGTTCTCGTGGTTTATCGATAAGTAATTGTTTTTATGACACACATTCAGCCCGGACAGTTTTTACGATACGTTTCTCTATACATATATCTAACACTTTTATTCAATAAATTATTAATACCACATTTTCTTTACTTCTCCTCCCCCTATCTTGTAGTTGAATGAATCCCAGATTCAATATCTTGCTCCCTCACAATACTCGGTGACCGGCCAGCTCAAGAGTACTCATGATGCAGTATTCCAGCGGTATTAAGGTAACAGACGGACAAAATAATAAGAACATAATATATTTATGTAGGTATATATGCTTAAGTATTCAGCGCTGCTTTTGTATAGGATGTCATTGTTTATAAAGTTAAGTATAATTTTAAATTATGTACATTTAGAAATTAATTTGCTTGGGTTGATTACATCCCAAGATTATATGTTGTACTATATGTGTAATAAAGGAAGATTGTTTTTCAGTGATATCATACGGATTAATGTTACTTAATAAAATGAAATCAATCAATAAGTGTATATATCTCTATACATTAGAATATTTTAAAACATTATTACTCAGAATTCATCTTATTAGATAAATTATAGAAACAAGAAAAAGAAACACACTGTTTTTAAATTTCGATTAATTATTATGTTTTTCGAGTAAAAAGCTTCATAAAATATAATTGTAATGTATGGAAAACTTAAGTGTCAATCTACCTACTCGTATATAAAGCATTTTGCTAAATATTGGTCAACGTTTTTGCTTTTTAGATGAGCTGTGTTTTGAACTAAAACTATCCCGATTCCCGCTTTAAAATAACATGTCTATAATTAATTATTATATAGAAGACTTTAAAATTATTTTAATTTAATTATATTTGTGAATATTAGCGTGAAAACGCTACTTTAATGAATATGAAGCCAAATTTTAGGAGATGAAAGGCCTGCAGTTTCTGATTCTTATGGTATTTGATAGAGAAAGTGATAATTGGGTAAGGGTGGGGGGTGACTGGGGTTTGGGGTTTGTATGTGAGCGATATGGGTGTTGCAGCTCGCAGCGTCAGCGAGGAATTCAGCTCGGGCTGCGAGGGCCGCTCCGGGTCCGGCGGTGGCTCAACCGGCGCGCCCGCGGACCAGGACCACAGGCCTGACCACAAGCAACACCGGGACCGCACACCTGACGACAGAGATGAAGGTGAGGATGCATTTTCGGTGCCATTTTTCCCAAACTGTATTTTCAGTTCTATGGCAGTAAGTACTTAATTCTTATCTTAAATATATAATCGTATCTCTATGCTTATAAGGCAGTTCCAGGTAGCTCTTAACAATTGTTAGAATAAAGCTCTAATTATAATGGCTGTTCATTCCAATGCCAAGTCACTGGATTTTTTTTAAGTCAACACCCTGCTCTAAGTAGGTAATAATCCTTGTATCGCGAGGAACATTACAAACATACAATTGCACGACCACAAAGTACACCCAGACTCAGCACAACCATTTGTACATCACACCCCTGTGCTTTGGAAAGCACATTTCTCTCCGGTCGTATGGAAATGCCTTCGGTAATGAGGCAACAGAGAATGCACTCGTGGAACGTTATGCACACACTCGTGCACTTTTATTGCCTGCGTAGTTGGTTATTTTCCGTTAACACTGACTGCTTACCGTAGCTTATAGACGCTAGCAACACTAGGACTAACCTAGTGTCGTTCACGTGTAGCCATCCCCAGGGAAGAGGAAAACGTTCGGCACTCTCAGTCCCCCAATGAAACACAAAAGTACCTACATACTATTCTGTAAAAGGTTGATACTCTCTTGGTCGAGCTGGCACATTCCTACCCTATGCTATAAACAGGACAATCAACAATATTATTTAATGAGTTTCTATAAATAGTTTGGGTAGGTTGATGATAGGACACAGAAAAGTTAAAAAGTGACCATTAGAACTGATAGTCTCTCGGACACAAGAAGAGTCACTCTTCACTCAAGAGTCTTAAGTAATTAATATCGAATATGATCACTGTAGATACAATCTGCGGTAGCTTAGCGATTAAAGCATGTGGGTTGGCAATATCGAAGTCGCTGGTTCAAAATCCGCTTGCATCTCTTTCGTAGTTCACAAAATTTGTTCTCATACCTAATATTATAAAAATACAAGAATTCTTGTTTTCCTGTTTGCACCAGAAGTGGTAAAGGTGTACGACGGTGAAGCAGCCTGGCTGCGCCGACTGTACCGGCCGGTGGTGGTGGGCCGCAATTGGAACGAACGCGAGCTGGTCTCAGCCGCCTTGCGCGCCTTCCACGTAGCACGGGAGCCCGACTTGTTCGAGCTAACCGATGCACTCGCGGGACATGAACCCCCGCTCAAGGACCCCACCCCGCTCGCTAGAGTCACGCGGCTACCTAATAAAAGACCTGCGCTTTATTTGCGCTTCAAGTAAGTACATAGATAGGCTAGTTTTAAGAACCACTGAAGGAATGTAATATGGTTCCGGTGGCCCGCCAATAAAGGCGGAGAGACGGCACACGGCGGGTTTCTTTAGTGGGTGAGGGCCCCACACTACCCTGTTTATTGCCCCGAACGACGGGGTGTGCGGTTAGGACCATTTTTTCCTGCCTTAACAAAAAAAAGTCTTGTTTTAAGAGACTTTAGTTCGATGCCCAGTCTGAGTCGGGTCAGCACACATTGGCTTTTTACAAACTAGCAAGTCCGGTAAAAGAATATAAATATCGTTAAATTTGTCCTGCATTGACCTGTGTTGAAGTCGGCTACCGATCTATTCAGTTTTAGGTAATATCCGATATTAACATTAAACGAATCTGACCTCCAAGACCCAACTGGTGACCTCAGAACTAAAAAAGGCTAGTTTTTATTCAGTAATGATTTGATAAGAGACAGCATTACTAATAACTTAAACTAAATACATTCGGTGTTAACCTATCAAATTTTCTATCTTTCCACACAGACCTCTTCCAAGTTAACTCTTTTGTCAGATCATAAGACTGCTGCCGAAATGGTGATATCTCCTGTTAATTTTGTGCAGAGAGCCAGAGACAGGCGGAGGTGAGGTCCGCGTGTACCCTGGTCGCGTGGCAGGCGCGGGCGAGACGTTTGTGACGGTGACGTGCCGTGGAGAGGACGCCGTCGCGGACCTCATGGCCGCAGCTCTAGACCGCTTCGGCCTCGATCCCGCGCAAGCTGTGCAAGACTATCGCTGTTCGGAGATCCTGCTTGACCGCGGGGGTGAGCCCACTCAAAAATCTTTTAGTTTTATTTAATACAAGCAAGCTCTTGACTACATCCCACGAGACGTTGATTTGCTATGTAGCCTAGGATGGTAAAGAGTAATGGATAGATAAAAACTAATACCAATAAAAACTTCACATTTAATTCACGTTTTCCAAAACAAAGAAGGGAAATATATATTCAACTCCCCTCATTTCATGATGCGCTCAACAGTGTGTTATTACTTAACGTTTGATCATGAAAATAAAGGTGTATTTAGTTAATACCGGAAGAGTACATACTATGATTTATTTGCATCAGTAAGCCGTAAAAACGCTCTTGTACTTTTGAGCAGTAACCATACAGTAACTTCTCGTGTAGCAAAATTTAGGGGTTAAAACCTGGTAGCGGCTAACCGCTAGTGCAGGCTGATGCCAAGTCGTTATTGAGGTCGTGTGGCGCAGTGTCGGAGCGCGTGCTGGAGGCGGAGGAGCGGCCGTGGCGCATCGTGGTGCGGCTGGCGCGTGAGTCGGTGCGGCGCATGGAGCTGGCGCGGTTCTACCTGCAGCCGCGCCGCGACCCGCACGGGCCCACGCTCGCGCTCTTCGTGGCCTCGCTGCCGCCCGGCCTCTCCGAGCGGAACTACGAAAACATTCTGGTCGAGTTCCTCGGCGCCGGTCTGTCCTATTTCACTCGTTTTAGTCTTGACGCTAATTTACCTTACGCTTACTTTACACCCTTTTAAATAACTTAAATAACTTATTCAGTGACCCACAATACCCCTATGACTAGACTACCCTTTACTCGAGCTTACTATAATAATGTAACTAACCTATAATCTCAAAAGCTTATTAACGTTTTATTTTCTCCATTTGACAGAGAACAAGTTCACCAGCATCGGTCCGATTTATTACGAATACGGGTCGATGGTGATCACGTATGAGGACGCGAGCAAAGCGGTGCGCGCACTCTACGCGCTCCGAGAGGCCAAATATGAAGATAAGCATTTATTAGGTCAGTGCTGTTACCTATACTTGCAGGATCCCATTGGCAAATAGAAACTGGAGGAGACTCTATTTCAAACTAAACATAGAACATCTGATAATCAAATTCATGGTACATAGATAAATTTAAGTAATGCTGGCCATCTATAATACTAGACAGGTAACCTTTCAAAAAAGGAATAAGTCAATTTATAAATTTTTATACCATGGAGGTAGTAGTACAGTCATTCTGGGTAACTTTGACATATTACAGCGATATTTTTCACGGTATTTTAAATGTTTTAACATTTAAATGACAATATTAAACTTCGTTAGTGTTCTCAGAACATTTTTTATACATAGACAATACTGAAATACTATAATATCCATTAATATAGAGAAAATTCTATTTTTGTAGTATGACAAAAGTTACCACCCACAAAAGTGTAACATTGACACACATTAGATCCGTCACATAAATGAGGTAATATTTGATTATTACTTTGGGTAGCATTGGTTTATATTATTCTCAAATTAGGGATGTGGCTGTGGCAATCAAAACGTAAATATGTAGTAGTATATATTTGTAAAAAAAGGCCCATCAATCAAAATTTTGCAGTTACAAGTATATTTTTTAATTCGCATCAAAACCTCGACTAAATCCTATAATGAACAAACCGTTAAGCATATTAAAATGAAGACAAACTAAAATAATTAAAACAAATAAAAAATATGTGGGTTGGTAGCTTGGGTTTGAAGTATTTATTCGCCCTACTCCATGTAGAGTAAATTGCCATCCATACAATTACATAATATCAAAAAAGTTATTCACTGTTTCATGAACTCAAACTCGCGTGCTAATTTTGGACAACGTTTTGACATTAACTCTGTTTGATAACTTTGCTTTTATTTTAAGGTATGTTTACGGAGCTTTTTTAAAAAATAAAATCTAAAGCAAGCATTAACAAAAAATATTGATTTCATAGGGAAAAAACATTAAAACATTCTCATAGTGACACTGTCAATGTTACCCGAATGAATCAAAGTTACCCAGATTGACTGTAATAGTAGATATCATCTAATATTATTACTTCCGTGTTCTCTACCTAAACTCACAAATGACTTTACATTTCCAAATTTTACCGCAATACTTTTTTCGAGAAATAACCAAATAAACCAAAAGTATAGCTTATGTTGAGGTACTAGGAACAAATTATGTCAATATACACTCCATTCGTATCAACAAGTACTAGGTATTAGTAGCAATAGAGGGAAGAAAAATATTAAATATATCTATGCCAAGCCTCATGCCAAGGTGTTGCATTAGGTCAAATCTCGACCCTCCTATTATGCAAGACCTCATATCCATATAGTGGGTAGTAAAAAAAAAGAATACCGATTTACAATAAATAATAGTCTGCCTCATTCAAATAGTGGTTTTGTTATCGGGACAGTTATGTTACTGCCAAGCATCGAGCCCTCGATGGTCCCCGCGGGTGTGAAGCCCTTACTGGTGTTCGTGAACGTCAAGTCGGGTGGCTGCCAGGGGCTCGAGCTCATTTCCTCCTTCCGCAAGCTTCTCAACCCTTACCAAGTCTTTGATCTCGAGAATGGAGGTCCGCTACCCGGGTAAGTCTATTATCTATGTTATGTGTATATACATCAAGGGATTATCACTTGCTAAAATTCTGATTTAATTCTTTCACAGTATTTATATTGTACACATTCTTTATACATGCATGTTGAGGATATTCTTAACTACTATGTGCTTTCACAAAAAATCATGTACTTATATATATATACTGTTAGGCATGAGCCACAAAACAATAAGTAAACTATAAAAATCACGGAGTACGGAAAAAAAATACACATAGGGCGTTTGTGCACTACAAGGAATTTTCCTGTCCGGCAGTCCGATTTTTTACGGTCCAATGTGGCAAGAAATAAACGGATGATTGGCTTGTGCACTTGTCCGTCTTTACTCAGATCGGTGCAGGGCAGTTTAGGGTAGCTCTTTTTGAAACTACACGTCATGCACTCGTAATTACGCTTGGAACAATGAGTTTCTTAGAATGTCGGCAGTTGCTTGCTTTATTACTCTACGTGCGAAGACGTAGAAGACAAAAATAATTTTGGGCATTTTGATCTATATTTTAGCACTTGACATACTCAGCTACTCTTAAAGTACAATTTATAATTTGTGAATAAGGAAAAAGAGTAGGTATTTTATTAATGCATGTAAATTCCTCCGATAGGTGGCGTTGGTCGTTAAGACAAATGTGGTAAGGAGATTGGGTATTTCTAACAAATAGTACGATAGCTCAGTGGATTAGAGCACTTCCCCGGATAGGAAGGGACGCAGGTTCGTTTCCCGCTCGTACTAAAATACTCTTTTTCCTTATTCACAAATTATAAATTGTACTTTAAGAATTTTGGGTTCATCCCCCTAGTGAATGGTACCTGACAGGGTCATTTTACGTAAACCACAATAAATTGAGGCAGGATGAAAGATTTTTTTTTTTAATAGTATCGGATGTCTACAGCTACTTATGATTTTTTGCTATACCGCTTAAGCGCGTGGATCAAAAGGCAAGATACAAAATTAAGGCTGTGTGTACCACCAAATACCCCCCTCCTCCGCGCCCGCAGCTCATGAATAATACTGATCGTGGACGCAGTGCACAAGCATAAACACGTTTTTCATTGCTGTCATCATGGACCGGGAAAAACGGCCCGGAATGGGGAAATGTAAAATGTCGGACGGCAAAATTACGTATAGTGCACAAACTAGTATATACATTTATGGTGTGCCATATCGGGCCGTAAAATATCGGACTGCCGGACAGTAAAATTCCTTGTAGTGCACAAACGCCCATATTGTTAAAGTTCGAATGGGCCCATGACGTCAATTACTTTTTGCTATGATTTCAATGAGTTCATCTACAAATAAAGTCATATTCGAAATGCAATATTCTGTCTAACTTAACCGCCAAATACTGTTTAGATATTTTTAGCATTTGGCATGCTTAGCACTATACACCAAACTCAAAGTGAAATTCAGCTGAATTGGGAAAGCATCTGGACGGTATCCAGGAGATGCAGGTTCAAATCCTGCTCGTGACTGTTATTTTCGATTTCACATTTTTCACCTTGTGTTTGGCGCCAAATACTGTCTACAGTATTTATGTTAAACAGCAGCTGCACATAAATACAACATTGTGGCTTTGGAAATCCTTTTAAATAAAGCATATTAGTTGCTACAATTTAAAAGCTTACAGTACATAGCATTAATGGACGTAATAATGTAATAATAATATATAATAAAAAGAAAAGCAATTACTGTGTTATTACCTATTAATTTGACAACATTTGAGTAGGTAATAGCACAGAATAGATACTAGTCCTACGGTCAGAAACATCAATTCCATTAAAACTTGTCCAAAATCTCTCTATAATAGCCTACAAAATCTTAATAATAATACCAATTGTTCGTAGCGAGAAGAAATGTACCTTATATGGGTTGCACCTATGATGATTTTACTTACTTACTTATCGTCACGCTATCTCCCTTGCGGGGTAGGCAGAGAGAACAGAGTGACAAAAGGCTCTATTCTTGCATACATCTCTCGCTTCCTCAACGTTCATAATTCTCTTCATACATACACTCCCCGGTTTCCGCTCGCCGGTTTTGGAGACTTCCGACTCCACCGACAGCAACAAAGCTGTCGATTATAAAACTTAAAAATTTAGTTTTCTAGTAGATTCTATTTGATTACTTTTAAATTTTATTTTCAAGTCGGATTATTTTTTTATAAATTGTTTTTTTGTTGATCATATAGGTAGGTTTAGAGTTTTAGCTCTGAATTTTCGGTAATAAAATTTTATCGTCGAAATACCCTAAATCAGGTAAATAATTTTATTTTAATCAATAATACAAGCGCGAGCGCTTAGGTGCGCGTGCGACAGTCTTCTGTCGGTTGTACCGTGGTCGGTACGCGAAGCGGTAGGCATTTAACTTGGGGCCTTGAGCGAGTGATGTATCCCTGGTAATAGTATAAAGATAATATTAATGCGTTAGGTTGTACGTGTTCCGACACATCCCGAACTACAAGATCCTGGTGTGCGGCGGGGATGGCACCATCGGCTGGGTGCTGCAGTGTCTCGACAACGTCGGCCAGGACTCCCAGTGCTCCAACCCGCCCTGTGCCATCGTGCCGCTCGGCACCGGTAAACTTGCCTATACTACTATACTGTTATAATAACAATCTTTTACTGGAAGTTTTGTGGAAGCCATGTACCGATTCGATAGTAAACAATTTCGTAGCTCTAAAATATTACATAGGTAATTCTCTAAAATCACAAATTTCCTTACTAATCCTTACCAATATGCACAGATGGTGGAGTAGTCTAAATACCAACCTCCCACCCTAGTATTGTGGATTCGATTCCGGCACAAGATTTCTCTTTGTGTTATCCACCAATAGTTGTTCTGAGTTTAGGTGTACTTTGTATCCGTCAAATTGTACGTATATAAAGTCCCCCGCCATACAAGGATTATTTTGAAATAAAAATAAAATAATAGGAGTTTGAAAGTGCGTTTATTTCTTACGCTTTCACGCCGTCACTACTTAACCCATCGCCATGAAATTTGCACACATAACGCAGAGCCCTGAAAAGGACAGAGGCTACTTTTTTTATTGTTTTCTTTGAGTGTGATCGACGTGATCGACGTCCGTGACATCATCAAAACGCCCCAACTACTACTTACCTACTACTACTTTTCTGACCTACTTTATGCAGAGTTGGGTTCGTTTTGTAACGAAAATCTCACGTTTTTGTAAGTTTTATGTATAAGTAAAACCTTTTATTCGTTACAATAAATATTTTCTTTCTTTACTCATTATCCCAAAAAATGGACAGTTCCTATAGGAAAGCTGTTTTTACATAAAATTAATGAATTGCGTAGCACTCCACGTACCTAATTAATTAATTTTACTACGTTTATATTAGATTGACCCAATTTTGAAGTCTACACGGACGATGTCGCAGCCAGAGTCTAGGAAACCATGGTCTATGAGACACCTTTGAAAATTGTATCCTCCAGCATCAGCACACGCGATAGGAAATTTTATAACCTTTTACACAATGGTGCAATTTACGGTGCTTTCAATAAGATTAGTCCTTGAATGCCACGCGCAAATTTACCCCGTCGTGGATTTCCTGAACATCCAGACAATTTAAAAAAGTATAAAATAAAACTGTTGTCTAAGAAGTTCCGCATCAAAAATCCCACAGGCAATGACCTCGCGCGCACCTTACGCTGGGGCTCCGGCTACACCGGCTGCGAGGACCCGCTGTCACTTTTGCGTGATGTCATCGAGGCCGAGGAGATACGCCTCGACCGCTGGACCGTGGTCTTCCATCCCGAGGACAAGCAGGACGAACCTAAAGAACTATCTAAACAACTGCCTGGTAATTTATACTTTTAGATTTACTTTTTTTTATGAGTGTGTTCATAAATGGACATTATACCTTAATATTGGCGCTTATTTCGTGCATCTTCAGTCATCCATCATAAAATCAATGCTTACTAATGCCGTAATATTACAGCATCTGTGACCACAGGATCGCAGAGCGAGGACAACTCGCAGATCCTAGTGATGAACAACTACTTCGGCATTGGCATTGACGCTGATCTCTGTTTGGACTTCCATAACGCTAGGGAGGAGAATCCCAATAAATTTAATAGCAGGTACGTAGCATATATGTGCCTCATTTGTTCTTTTGCCGTGTGGGGCCGGCTTTAGAATTGTCCCACCCCTCTCTACCCATGGGAGTCGTAAGAGCCGACTGAGGGAATACCGGGGGAGTGGGCAGCAGCACTCCCTCGAGTATTAACAACATCCACTGCGATCACCAACCCGCCTGCCAAGCGTGGCGATTACGGCACTATCGCCCATATGAGCGAAACACACGTTGTGACGTTGTCTTGGGGAGGCCTATGTCCATCAGTGGACGTCGAAAGGCTGATGGATGGATGGATTCTTCTTTTAGCAGTGATCATTTCGAGGACCTAGCCATTTTTTTTATTAAGGCGGGAAAAAATGTTGCACGCCCCGTCGTTCGGGGCAACGAACAGCGTAGTGTGGGGCCCTCACCCATTAAATAAACCCGCCCTATGCTGTCTCTCCGGCTGTATTGGCGGACCACTGGAACTGTGTTACATTGCTTCAGTGGTTCGAGGAAACTAGCCTAAAGGTAACAATGAAGACTAAAAAGACAGAGTATAGAATCCAAACTGCACCTACCTCTGTTTTTGACACAAATTTTTTTAAAGACAGCACTCTGTACTCAGGAAGAATCCTTATATCGCGAGGGACTTTACAAACATATAATTTCACGGACACAAAGTACACCCAGATTCAGAACACCCATTTGTGGATCACACAAGTTGTCCTGTGTGGGGATCGAACCCACAACAGTCAGGCGGAAGGCCTGTATCTAAACCACGCCTCCATCTGTGCAGTCATCACTTGTCATCCCTGCGTCCATCATTTCATTAGAAAAGTGGACCCATATGGCCTTTCTTATTTTCCAAAATGCCTCGGTTTACACATTCGTATAAGACATAATTTAAGCAAGTGCCCTTCTGTGACAGACTCCGCAACAAAGGTGTGTACGTGAAGATGGGTTTACGCAAGATGGTGGGTCGCAAAATGTGCAAAGACCTGCACAAAGCCATCCGGCTTGAGGTAGACGGCCGGCTCGTAGAACTGCCGGCGCTCGAGGGCATCATCATATTAAATATACTCAGGTAATAGTTACACCAATTTGTTTATTTTATATATTTAACATCATTACTGGATACATAATTACAATTAATTAAAAGCATAATTCAATGAAGCACATCTAATCTAGTTAATGTGAAAATAGAAATATTATTACAGTGTTGGAACCGGAGCCCTGGGCCCGTACAATGTAACTCACTAAATCGTATCGACATCGTATCGTCTCGCTTGTGATTGATAGAGAAACCGACGCGTGATGTCGCAATAATCCCTCGGCCAATCACGGTGATCTCTTAACCAATCACAACGACATGATGTCATCTCGATATTATCGAGTGAGATACATTCTAACCCCCCTAATCTCTGTTAAAAATTAACAATAAACATCCTTTAGCAACGTCTGATTGGACGAATGAACATCATAATATGTACGTCTCATAGCAACGAATGACGATTTACACTCTTTACATTTTATCATTGTGTTTCTACGAAGCAGGCGGAGTGACAAATCCCCTCCTTATCCTCTCCTTATTACGCTTCCTCTACCTCGTATACTTTTCCTTGGAGTTGACGACACCCGACTGATGCGTCTGGAGTTGCTAGCGTCTATAGACTGCGGAATCCGCTTACTATCAAGCGGTCACAATCATACGGGGATTGCTTGCTTTCCACGTAGTATAGAAAACGTACCAATGTTTTGCATACTATGGATGATCGCCGTGAAGGCCAGAATGTTTTACAGTGTTTTGTATTAAAAAAGACAACACCCTTGCACTAAGGAATAAAGAATCCTTGTACTGTGGGCGACTTTACAAACATACAATTGTGGATGATGTGGAGAACAACCATTTGTGGATCACACAGAGTTGTCCTGTGTGGGAATCGAACCCAAAACACTCGGGCAATATGATGTATGTTCGGCGACAAACATGTGTCCCAAATTTACATGACGATTTAATGATGTCTCAAACAAAAGGACCACGAGACAATTAAGCTTTAAATTGTGTGAGCTTACCTTAGAAATTTAATATATTGCAACTCTGCTACCAACCTCTTTTTTCTAATTTTGTTATCTGTATTATGTAGATCATACCACTGACCCGTTAATTAGACAGAAGTATAATTTATTCTAGTAAAATAGTGTTTCAAATATAAATTATAGGCAAGTTACAATAAAATGATTAATCTGGTATACTAGCTGGGGTTCTGGCGCGAACCCGTGGGGTCCGGAGAAGGATGACCAGTTTAGCAAGCCCAACCACTGGGACGGCATGCTGGAGATCGTGGGCGTCACTGGCGTGGTACACCTCGGCCAGATACAGTCTGGTCTGCGCGGTGCCATGCGAATAGCACAGGTATACACATAATTCAATGAAGCACATCTAATCTTGTTAATGTGAAAATAGAAATATTATTACAGTCTTGGAACCGGAGCCCTGGGCCCGTAGAATGTAACTCACTAAATCGTATCGACATCGTATCGTCTCGCTTGTGATTGGTAGAGAAATTTCAATATATAAGCTATTATTTTTTATAAATCTCAGGAACACTTGTTATAATTATCAGGGTGGACACATCAAGATCAATCTCAAGAGCGAGATCCCAGTGCAGGTGGACGGTGAACCATGGGTCGCCGCGCCCAGTGAAGTGGTCGTGCTAAAGTCCGCACTCAAGGTACGACACACCTCCTATTAAGCATACGTTCTATCAGATGTGCCTTAACACCTCTTAACACTATGCAAGCACCTATAAAAATTACAATATGTTGACACATGACAAAAATCATACACAGATTATAGAATGAACAGACTGTATCGGGCAAAAATTCAAGAGTAGATAGCATTGAAAGTGAAGGAGTAGGAAATAAAATTTTAGCGCCCAAATTCTTTTCTTTTTTGCGATTGCGCGCTCTGCGCGCCGCTTTCGCCTACGCGAAGCTGACCCCTATTGCAAACCTGGGAGATTCTATCTTTATGTTGAGGGGTTAAATCAATAAGTACGCCTATATAACGTAACTGGATCTGTTTGAAGCTATTTTGATGAGCTTGTGAGACATTATTATAAAGTAGGCTGGAATAGTATTCCAGCCTAAACAAAAAAAAAATAGGCTGGAATAGTATACCATCCAACCCATACTCAGCAGGTTTATAAAAAATATGCTACTGCTAGCACTATATCAACAAACTATCTAAAAGCTGTCAACAAACGTCTGTTAGGCTATCCGCAATCCTAGGAGATAAAACTGTAGATGTACATATATATGCAATTCGAAAAAGAAGATAAAATGAAAATTAAGTTCTTCAAAAACGCATTACCATGTGTAATTCATATATTCCTAGACTTATCTAAAGCGGCAAGGTTCCTATAACCTGTATCCTTGATGATAAACTAGAAATAATTGGGGCCAGAGGTGCTTGACAATTATGAGACTATCTATCCCAAAGTATAAATAGCCAATATGTCAAAATTGCGCCCTAATATATCTAACAGTGATTAGCTTACTCCACATGGAGTGCCGCAGGGTAGTATACTAGGGTCTATTTTTTACACATTAGTAAGTAAACACAGCCTCCAAAATACCCTAAATATGTCCTGGGAATTGCTAAAAATAAAATGTATTAAACTTTGATAACAAAATGGTTAAAAGCTATTACGAAGAGCCCATGATGTGTGTGTTATTTAAACACACTCGTATTACTACGAGCACACAAGCACATTCACGTTCGCATACGTTCACACACACGCTCATACATACACACAAAACAGTATCACGCGCGAATGCCATAGCCACCAGCAACTCGATTATAATTGTAGAGTTACTACAAGAACATCTCAGTAAATAGCTTAGGAGCTATTAACTAACCAAATGTCTCTGCAATCCTTGCCTACTTGTTTTACTGTAAACACTAATTAATTAAAAAAATTGACCTCATAGAACGTATGCTACTATATTTTAATGTTTGCATGTGTTCGCCTGCCTGTCCCAGAACCGGGAATTCAATAACGCTTACTATTGAAATTATTCGACTAAAACCGTGTTCAATAAAGGTTCCTCTTGATCAATAAAAATAATTTAAACTAACATATTGAGATGTCGACCAGCTAATAAATTGTATTAAAATATGTCCAAGCTTTCAACTATTAGCGGTGGTATGATCAAGCGGGACTTACGTTAATAACGATGTACCGTCCCGAGTCACGTTACGCCCGAGCACTCAAAATCCCACTTAGCACGAAGTTACCACTAGCTCATAAAAAGCCGCAGTTTCAAACAACCGAATAACGACGACGTCACTCGCATCTATGGTGCAAATATGACCGCCATCACAGAACATGGAAAAATAAGTAGAAGGACCATCAATAACTTTATCAGGAGAACGAGTGTCGCCAGTTGCACACTTGTCAGTAGACTTTGACATAAATAACAGAGATGCACGGCAGAAACACGAGGATATCATGTCTATTTCAATTGAATAAAGAACAAATAAGAGTATGCGACAGCAACTAGCTATCGCAATAGACGATAAAGACAGTATTTCAGTTGTCATGAAGGAATCATATCATAGGATATGTAATGTCTAAAAGCGATCTTTGATATGTCTAAAAAAATTTTATACTTAATAAAAAAATATATATAAAATGCCGGCAATAGACAGAAAATCGTGCTCATTTTCGGAGAAACTTGAGCATTAGCATAAATGTGGCGCGTTTCCCGCTCACAAGGCCTTTACGTACTTATCAATGTTCTGTGGCCGTCGTCTTCGTGATGGGTGAAACAGCGGCTTACAACACGTCCGAATCCGCTATATACGGATCACCTCCGTACACCTGACATGTTATATATCATTATTGACCACGCGGCTCATTTAATTTTTACTATTGAGCACTGTCATTTGAATTTAAAGCTCTGATTTCGTTGATGCTTTGTAAATATTGTTTTGTTTTTATTGCCGATAATGGCAAAGGAGCGGGCTATCTCAGGGTAACTAATAACCGTCATCCTGTGGACATTAACCGCCAAGGACACTAAGCCGTTTCCTAGCGTTATAATATAAATACCGCCACACGCGATTGCCCCAGCGCGAGGAATATGCTCTTAGAGCTCGTATACTGTATGGCGGCATCGAGTGGGGGTCAGGTGTACGGAGGCGGGAAGCGTGCGGGGCGCGGCGGCCGGGCGGCTGACGTGCGTGTGTGGCGCAGGCGACGATGCTGAAGAAAATGAAACGCGGGTCGGGCGCGTCGGCGGCGGCAGCCCCGTGACCGCCCCGCCCCGCCGCTGCCAGTCGCCACCGCTCCGCAGGCCACCATGCTGAAGAAGCGAGGCAAGGTGCGGCGCCGCAACACCGAACCCAGCATGCCCGAGCGCCCCGAGCGGCCCGAGCGGCCGGACCGCGCCGAGCGGCCCGAGCGCGCCCGGGCCGACTCCCGCGCCCGCGACTCCTGAATTTGGCTCAGCGAGCGCCTCATCTAACGCGGGCGGCCGCCTCCGGCTCAAAGGCGGGCGCGCGCGTACGGCGTTCGCTTTGTCCGCGCACTCTTCGTGTACATAACATAACACAGCATATATATAAACCTAATATACAAATAAATTTATAGTATCTAGTCTCGTTGTTTTATTTAGTGATTCACTTTAATTTATAACGTATTTTATAATACCTCCGTATGTCACTGATATCATATATTGAGAAGTCGAAATTGATGTTTTGGAAATAACTTTGTAAAGTAACTTTTTACCTGATACTACAAAATATCTAGGTATACTAACAAATACAAAATAGAAAAATTTGTGACCATGGACGTACCTACTAATAGATAGGTATTTGATTCATTCACAGATTACATTGGCATCAATAAGAAGTCTTCCAAAATATCAATTTTAATATACTTTGTTATTTTAATAAAGGTGTGATGTATCTGCACTGATTTTTTCCATAGACTCCTTAGCTGCAGCCGCTAACTTTATGTGATGGGACTGACGATAACGGGCTGCATTTTTAGGTAAACATATTTGCATCTAAACAAGGTCAGGAAACGTTATTTATAAAATCATCTCTAAAATTGTCGGTCAAACAATTATAAAAGCGACTGTAATAAATATATCTAACTTGTCGAAATGTAAATACTAAACAACAATAAGTAAAAACGGTTTTTGAAAGGATTCTTGCCCAGACGCTTTAATCCTTATCTTGTCGTCGGCACTCATTTTTACACTATTTTTTTCTATTGGATTAATTTATTTACCTATCGGATCACACGTAGTAGGTATTGAAACATTTGAAACCTCATTTTGATCTGATGTTGCCAGCTTCACATTTTTCCCTAAGATTTATCCAAAGAATATTCTTTGGATAAATTCTGTTCTTGAAACCTATAGTCATATATCGTATGTAATGATCGATGTAACCGTTATAAATTCCTAAAAAAGTTTTATAAGTTTATATATAAAATTAGAATAATCCCCTTACTAATAAACGTTGTATAACCTCTGAATAGTTATTCAGTATTTTGTCTTTGTCACTAATCTGACAGTTTGACGTTGAAAGAACGGAACAAAACACTGAATTACTATTCGAAGCTTATATAATGTTTATTAAGGTAAGGGGGTAAATGTTTTAGGTGAAAGTACGTGTACCTATAGTTTATATAACTTTGACGCTGCATCGCTACAAAAACAAGTAAATTGAAGGATCATCGTCTCATTCATATACCTAACAACTAAATAAAAATTTATCCTTTTATTACTCGTGTTTGAAGTATCGCTTTCGTTTGTGAGCCCTGTGGAATGAGTTAATGACAGAATCCTATATAAAACAAATTTCACGGATTTTGAAACGACTGTCCTTATCAAAGTAACTAATCGAAACTATGGGTGTAGTTAAACTAGATATCAATATTAAAATTTCTGATCGTGATATTATAGCACAATTTCTCTTCTATGATGAGGCCTGTCACCAAAAATTGAGACATGCGTAGGTAGATTATAAAATGAGAAGGAAAAAATCCGTAAAATTAGTTTTTCTATATTGGTAATATCATCATAGTAGATCATATAAATCTTCCTAACCTGAGTTAACCTGCTCCTAAAATATTATGCAGCTAAATAAACCTGAATTTTGTTATAATTATTATCTAGTGTGTGATTGAGATCAAGAGTCGCCCGGTGACTATTGCATCTATAGACTTTATTAGGCAGAATCAAATTTAACATAACTGGAAAGTTTTAATAGCTAGCAACCCCTATACAATTTAAATACCTACTTAGAACCCAAAAACCGACTTAATATAGAGAAAACGAAGGCCTTTGCTCTTGAATTAATTCAATTAATTATCTTTGCTCTTGAGTCAAAGTGATTATTAAAAATGAAAAAAAACCGTGTCTGTGAAGCCAATATTATTGCTTATGGATTTGTAGACAGGCATTGCACATTTTTGCCAGCAGTTCTGTAAAAGGGGTTTGTCAGCAGCGTCGGACTGGTCATATAGTAGCTTGCGCGGGCCCCCCACGGGCATACTCTGAGGGGCTTGCCGCAAGCCAGGCGGTAGTTAGGATAGGGGGCCCGCGCAGGCCAGAACACAGAATCGAATCCAAACAAGGATGACGAGAACAGCGGCTTTTACAATAGAGTTATTAACATCTTAGCTGAAACAGTACTTTACGTACCTACCCAATAATACATATCGTTGATAATTAATGATTTGTATATTTCATTATTTTCCGATGGTATCCCATCTACCATTATCCAGTCTCGGGCTCTAATGGGAGCCACCTGGGCCCTTCCGGCCCAGTCCGACCCTGTTTGTCAGTGTAGGTGAATATGATTTGGAAGGGCTATAACAATCAATAACATCGTTTATAGAAGGGCTTTGTTTGTTATGGCCAATATGCTCACTGGTGTAAGGGCTAGTTTGAAAGCTTTAAAAACAATATGATTAGCTGCAGGTAAAATGGATGGTTTGCAGGTTGGCAAGTCATTTGAGGTTCAAAGTGAGTGTCCTGAATGTTTGTGATTATTTGTGAGTTGAAGAAAGCTTTTTAAGAATAAATGTGACGTAAGTGAAAGATCTTTGTCTTAGTCTTTTGATTAGGGCTATTATGATTGCTCGTTGGTAAGAAGAACGGCTACTAATGTGAAGGCCAATACGTTTGCTCGTAGGAGGAGCATTAGAAATATTAATATGATTGTACGATGATTTGAAGGGTCTGTGCCACAGATTGTCTGTGGTCGGTACGGAAGAATATGATTAGCCACAGATTTAAAAGAACGGCTTGGTATATGTATAAGGGTTTCAGGAGTAAACAAGAATTCTGAAAGGGTTAATATAATTTTTAAAAAGTACCCGTAATCTTGAAGAAGGATCAAATCTGAAAGCGATATTATTGGCTGCACGTTTAAAACTCTTGGTTATATAGGCCTACATATAATTTTTGGTCAAAAGCACAAAGCCTTTGAGTGGCATATATAAAAAAAAACATTATTAGTACGTATAATAGGGCGATTAAGGTAGGTATTGATGGCGGTTGCGCAGCGCATCGAGTACCTATATTAAAATGATGTCGTATTTGTGGATTTTACACGACATAATTAAGCTGTACTATATTCTGTAAATCTTTTTATGAGGAAATCCCTCCGGGTTTCACTCTTTAGAACAGCGGAGTGATGCCTTCGATACGTACTTGCGGTGATCCTTCGCAGCGACCTATGGCCAGAGAAGTAAGCATACTTGAGTTTTAATGCTCTATGAGAATGACGGTAGTTATAATCATCCTCGAGACGTACATCGCTGGTGTATAAGGTCCGGGCGGACCTAACATTAATCTAAATCTATTTGTGACAAGGTCAGTATAATAAATGAAACCATAAGAGCAAAGGTAGACAAATAGAAAAGAGTCCTAATTTTTGGTAAAATGTTTACCTTCATTTTGACTGAAAAATATAGCTATATTTGATTACAATTTAAGATTATATCAAAGAATAACATTTTTACATTTAACTTATTAGCACAACATTATTAATAAGTTAAGAGTTTTTATAATTTTAATTATATTTATTGTTGTAATTGAATGATACAAATAATAAAGTTAATTATGTTTTAATGAAGAGTAATATAAATAAATAATACGCGCCTATATTGCTACAACCACGTTACAATTTGTTACAAATTATGGATGTGACTACCTATATCAAATTTTACCAAATATATTAAAAAACATATTATAGGTATCTATTAATTTATTTTGCATAATATGTACAACATTTAATTTAAATAGTATGTCATGAAAAAAGTTGTCCTCATTTTAAAGGCCGGTCCCTTGCAAATTGACTTGCGTGATTATTCATTCAAAATAGCGATATCGTAGGTAAACCCCTAATTAACTTTTAAAAAAGTTTAACGACATGGGCTATGCCTACCAAGACCTGCGTTGAATCCACTCTTATGTAATTACTAATTATCGTTGTCACAATCATTGTTTCGTGTGAAATCTTGTCATTTATATAAGCTGACGGTGCATGCTCTTACTAAAGATAGTTAAGTAAGCTGTCCTCATCCGTTTCTTAAGGAAACTATATCGCCTTTCGATCCTGGCTGTCGTAGGTTTTAAGCAAGTTCTCGTGAAGGAATATTTATGCTATAGTAATTATAGTCCAATGAGCCCGGGCTATTTTAAGGACTGACACGGGTCGGATGAAAGATAGAGAAGTGTCTTGATCCCAATGGACTTACCTAAAGGAGAGGGAATAGACCAAATGGCATAGGAATGTATACATGTATTTGTATACGTACTTTTCATCGGCATATGTTGATATATGTGCTAAGATAAAGCGATAGTACACATTCTAATTGAAATATTCGGTAGGTCAATTATGTATGATACCAATCGCATAACTAAAATGTTGATCACCTATATTCATATAGAAGTGTTGCTTTTGTGCAGCATTGATTGTGATTTATTTGCCTGATGATGACTGGACTATGAATGTTTTACACAGGACGTAGTCCCCCTACTTTATGCAAGGTAATATTTAAAAAAAACATATTTCAATTCTAAAAGAAAGAATAATTATTTTATTTTATTCATCTCATGTTTTGTTCTGTCTATAATATTGTTTTGTTTTTGTGATAATTCAAATGAGTTTTTTTTTTCAGAAAGTATTTTCTTTATAAGGTGCGTAAATGTTTTCGGCATCTTAACATCAAATGACAAAATAAATCCAAATATATGTTTGGGAAGATAATTTTTAAAAATTCTAGTTTGTCTAATTATTTGGTAAAATTATTGTAGAGCATTGGAGAAACCGTTTATCCTATAACATAAATTTTGATTTATTTAATTAGATACCAAAGAGATGTCTATTAGTTAGTAGGACAATACAAATTATTATATATTGTATCTAATAAGTGATGTCATATCCTGAAAAAAAAAATACGAGTTCGAATATTTTTCTAAGTTTTAAACGCGTTTGCTTGATTTGTCTTAACACAAAAATCAAATATCACAGACTCGGAATCCGTACCTACTTTCAATGCTATCATAAATATTCCATTACGCACGTTTTATAAAATATAAATATGAAAATTATACAATTAGAGTCAATCTTCAAACACGCAAAAACATTGTAAAGCAAGTAGATTAATAAATATAAGTATGTAAAATTATATATTGAAATATATTTTTAATTTTTTCCTTAGCTCACTAGGTTACTATACTATAGAGATAGAAATAATACTGTTGTATATACCTGTCTTAGAAAAATTTATAAAGTTGTTAAAAAATAACTTTAATGTTCATCTAATTAAATAAATAAAAAAATACAAGAAATTTTATTTTAAACCTTGAAGTTGTTATAGCTACATCGAGCTTAAGTGATTTGCAGATTATGTTTGGTGACAGGAGATGCCGTATGCAGATAACATAATACCTACATATCCAAGCAAGCATTAGGCCAATTGTTACGCGCTACCCCAGCCACCATACTTATCAACAGTTCAACTCGTGATTCCTGATTAGTCGAGATTTCGACGCGTGATTCAGGCGACCAATCACAATGAAGCGAAACGAAAGCTCGTCTAACGTTTCGTTTTTTATTGTAAAGGGGCAGAACGGCACAGATTAAATTTTGCCCTGATAATAAATGGAATGCCTACTATATAATCAATTTGAAGAAATTCTTATTTAGTAATGGACCCAAGAACGAACGCAATCAGGTTGCTATTTAATTAACCATCAAGCTGCCGTCGAATTATTAAACACTTTTTGTACGTATGGTGACAGACTAATAACAAGTGTCACCAGTCCATTCTTTTCGGTGGATGTCGTGCGAGGCGACTAAGAGAAGTAAGCAATTATCAGCAAATGTATTATTGGTTCGTTATCAAGTAGGAGTACTTAGTTGTTATCAGGCCCGAGCGGGTTGGTGCTCCCATATGACCGACCACAAAACACCTTGGTGTTTTTTTTTTATTGCGTGTGGTGGCAGACGAGCCACGGCCCACCTGATTGTAAATGGTGATCGCCGCTCATGGACTCAACTATACCGAGAGTATTTGTCAAGCCGCTGCTTACCATTTGATTTCACAGCTATGAAATGAAAGAATAAACGGCTATCTCCTGTCACAACCAAGACACACTGATGTGCTTCATGGCCGGTCACACGGGAGATGGTGGTACTAACCCGTTCGGGCCCGATAGCAAGTGAGTACTCCCATTTGGTACCCAGCCCTGCCACCAGTAATTATTTTAGCGGGAGATAGCCGTCTAGGTGGTCAGCAGCGGCTTGGCAGCATTCTTGTATTGCCGAGTCCATAAGAGGTACCTACTTACCATCAGGTAAACCGTGGTTGTTCTGCCATAATCCTTACTAATATTATAAAAGCGAAAGTGATTTGTTTATTTGGTTGTTACGCTTCCACGGCGTAACTACTAAACTAATTCATCATGAAATTCAAATAGATCTTTATTTCATAAGCCTATTAGCATATTATATTACTTAAAAATCGTCAAGAATACACTAATAATTAACACCAGCGCCTGAATGTTACATACCTTGTGTAAACTCTGGAGCCTAGAAAAGGAAATAGACTAATTTTTATCCCACAAAAATGAATAGTTCCCGTTGGATGCTCGGCAGTTATCACCTCAGCCAGAAGTCACGGATCGCAACACACAACGCAGTACGCACGTTCGGACAAGAACGTTATTATATGGAAGCGAGAGTTGGGTATGTAAAAAGGAGTATGAGAGTAAAATGAATGCGGTCGAAAGGCGATCTCTGCGAAGAATCTGTGGAGTGAGGCTGACTGGCATTCGTAATGATGACGTAAGAGAGCGAGTAGGTATGAAAGAGAGCATTAGTGTAAAGATGCGAAAGGGAATGCTCTGATGGTTCGGACATGTGGAAAGAATGCCGGACAAGCGACTGGTTAAGAAGATATACAATGCGAAAGAGGAGGGATGTAGGTACAAGGGGAGACCGAGACTCACCTACCCAGACCAAATCGGTCATGTATTGAAGGAAGGTGGAGTCAGGAGCCTCCGAAACCGGCGAGCGTGTATGAAGATAATTATGAATGTTGAGGAAGCGAGAGATGTATTCAAAAATAGAGCGCGCTCTGTTTTCTTTGCCTACGCCGCAAGGGAAATGGCGTGATGATAAGTAGTAAATAGTAGTAGGTAGTGGATAGCTAAATGTTGTGTACCTATCAATCTACTCTGACTTCCGCTACCTCGACCCTCGAGTCATTGATCCAAAACGACAATAATATTGACTGTGACGTGAACAATAGAATAAATGCAGCATGGATGAAATGATGACGGGTCTTAGGAACAACTTGTGATCCAAAAAAAGAAAATCTACAGTACCGGTCAGACTTATCGTAATGTAGGGATAAAATTGTTGGACGACGAAAGTGACGGATAAAAAGAGTGCATGCAACGGAGATGAGAATGGCGAGACGAATGTGTGGTGTGACGCAATTTAAGTTAATGAGATCACAGTATTGGCATGTCATGACGAGGGATGAAAATCATATAGGTACTAGAATAATATGTTTAAGGTGGACGAACGCTGAGCTGTTGGTACTGTTGCTAGGACATGGATAGTTTGAGAATAAAGTAATGAGTAAAACAGGTGGTTAATTCTGAGAGACTACTACAGGAGACAGGGATAGGAGTGAAAGGAGAAAACATGTAGTGCCGACTTCATATGAATTAAGAAAAGGGCTAGAGGAAGAAGAAAGAGATTCAGAATTTATGACTGACGTCTTGATGATGAATATGATCTTTAACTATGATCAGGTAAGTAAAATAATGCTACTAAAAAATTTTTTTTCAACGCTTTTTCTGTCCCGCTATTGGCTACGATTCATGCTTAGAGGGATTATCCACGACGCTGGCCCACTGCGGGTTGGCAGACTTCTCAATCCGTCTAGAAAGGCATGCAGGTTTCCTCACGATGTTTCCCTTCACCGAGCAGTGATAAATTGTAAACAAATACATACATTTTGAAAAATCTCCAATAACCAAAGAGCTACACCGTTGATCTAAAACTTAACTAAACCTATTTTTGGCGATGTAATCCGATACGGATATTCAAGAAAACTAAATCAAGTAAAATGCAACACATAAGTAATACCTAAATCTACTAAACACGCTACAAATTCTTTATTTTGCTGTGACCTATATTAAGTTATCCACACATACTTTATTTACCAAAACAGAAGTAGTTCTAGAAACAGCCATAAATTAAAGAATCGTAACTTGTCCTTTGCATGCAGCCATACCACATGTTTGACATGTTTAATATAGATCAGTGGAATTATTAATATGATTTGTTGCAAGCTCTATAGAAACCGATGAACGATTATATACGATTATACCCTATTATATGTTAATATAACACTCCAGTACCTTATACTTCCTGTATAACAGAAAATTAACTACCTAATTTCTAATTAAAGGCGGACAGAACATATTTCTTATGGTTCACACAGTTATGTAATAGATAATTAGTTTTTTTCATACAACGTGGGTGGCAAACAAGCATACGGCCCACCTAATGGTAAGCGGTTACCGTAGCCTATAAACGACAGCAACACCAGAGGCATCACTTGCACGTCGCCATTTTCAAGGAAAGGGATAGGAGGTGGAGAGGAAGAATAATAAGGGGAGGATAGGGAGGAGATTTGGGACTCCGGCACTCTCACTCACCATACGGAACACAACAGTAGAAGTACATGCCGTTGTTTCACGCCAATCTTCCGTGAGAGCGTGGTTCCCCGATTAATCAGGCCCATCCACACTGGGATTAGCAATACTCTACGACTAGAAAATCAGTTATTCAAAGTCGTATTTAAATAGATATTCCATAGTTAAGTCTTAGAAAAAGATACAAATTACATATTTGATTATATTTCCATATGTACGGATAAATAAAAATACCGAAAATCCATTTACAAATTGTATTAAACATCCAAGAACTTTTAACAAAGCAATTCTCTACATTACTTAGGAATTAATGACTTCATGCGCTTACACTACTATAATTGAGAAATGTCTTTTCAGAAAGGCATTTTTCTAGTTTTTCTGTGGTGCTTTTCGTTCCCCAACTCTACATTCTCAATATATTGTTGGATCATAACAGAAAAATATATACAAAAAAAAAACATTCTGTTCAGCGTCAGAAAACAGTCGCAACATCCATGACGAATTGAGCGCTTTTGAAAAGCTCCTCTTTAGTTAAAGAGCCTTAAACGTATCAAATTAATAATGTCTGAAACTTCCTACATAAATTAATAAATTAACGCATTAAACATTTTATTGGACGTGTTCTTAAGCTTTGGATTATGGACTGTCGATGATACGTCTTAATAATGTATTAGCCGCTTGTTTTAGTACTCGCTGAACATGCTGTCAGATTTTAAAACATATTATCACGCCTGTATTCCCCGAAGGGTTAGGCAGAGGCGTATTAACATCCACGATTCGCCAGTTATATTTAAGTCCCGCGTAATAGGGGGCGAGCCTATTGATGTCTACCGGACATATTTCCAAACTCCGGGCTGCTACTGAGAACTTTTTTTTTACGAAAAAGCTTAATAACACTTCCCGACCCGGGGATCGAACCCGAGACCTCATGATCAGCAGTCGCTCACACTACCGCTCACCACAGAGGCAGTTATTAGTTTTATAAAGATAGATTTTACGTATTTTCAAATGCTCCGCAACTGCAAACGGTTAAGAAACTGCTATAATTACAATAAAGGATTTTTAAGATATCTGAAAATCTATAAAAGATCTGTTAACTATATAAATAAGAAAGCAGGTTTTGAAGAATTTCAATGGTATATACTATGCTAGCCCTGATTATTCTCAATTGTACTGCCGACTTAATAGCGTCGCCAGAACACCTGATCTCCGGCAAAGCAATAATATTCTAGTTATATTATTATTATTCCTAATTTTCTAAAACATTTATGACACCATGTTTGAAGTCAAAATATAAGCTTATATATTACTAGAACATAACTCATTGGCATCACATTTCCTTACAAAAATTTTAATTAATTAAGAAATAAATTTAAATTTAGGAAATTCACAATATACACAGGACAATGCATCTCCATCGACTAAGATACGCTCTAATTACACAAGTAATAAGGTATAATTTTGTACTTCATCAGTTACGTGAAGATGCGTGTTGTAATTATTGATACACGACCAGCCAGATAAATATATTACAATTTACATTTATTTCTAAAGAAATATTTCCTTAGTATAATCTGCCAACCAGAGCCTAATAAAAAAGCTGTCAACATTTCACAATAAACAGATGTCTTACATTATTTTAAAATAAGGCATTTAAATTCACAACAGACGTTAAAAAAAACAATCTAAAATTAACAATAATTCCATTCTTATTCTATAATGACCAAAAACAACATCCAAACTAGAAAGTGAGACAGTCAGCCAGTAGTAGTAATAAAAAGAAAATTACGGGTCACTTATGTCCTGAGTCGAACTACCATCACTTGAGGGAAAGTCGTTATGTCAACTATTACGCTATATATACAAAATTATATAAAACATGTGTTGAAACAGTGACTATCTACGAGTATGTACAGTGGTCACCATAAAAATAAAACCACAATATTTTATACACTCAGCTTGAATTCAATTCTTGATTTAATGGCGTTGTTAGACTTATAGACACAACTTTGCCAATGTCGCATAGAGCACACAGCGTTGTGAGTTTAAAGAGTTTCTTTCGAAAGAGGCTGGACGCCCAATCTATGATATTTTATTTTTTTACAATTTAATAGGTATCAATATTATTATTCCTAGTTCGGTAGTTGTCTCAATAAATATTAACGCCTCCAATTTATAAGTAAATACCCAAAGCTTAACACTTAATTATTCTCACTGCATCATTAATAAATAATCTATTATTAATATAATCGATTCACAACAGTATATAAAAAGAGACACTCGTATTTACAATCATTAAATGTATTCAAATAGAATTTTAGGCCAAAAATCTAACACGCTTATACATATTTAGAGTTACAAATACATCAGCCACCACAACAAGTCGATGCGGCTTTTATATTGGTATGAGTAATGTATTTACCCTATTTTATCCAGTTATCCGGTGTGAATGATGCGGAATTCGCGCGTTGATGCTATTGAAAAGTAGCACACGAGTTTCTTGCCGGATACTTCACATGAAAGGCTTACTACGGAATCCGGTCGCTTGCAGCGATTGCAATCGCGACATTAGTGCTGCAGATGTACTTGCCTCAGGCGCTCGTGTTATTTATTAGTGGGTTCTTGAATATTTTAAAAGCTATCAGAACAGGCCTCAGATATTTAAAAAAAAATACGTTTTAATTTTGGTTATTTGAGAGCAGCGAATGGCGCGAGTCATCGACCGTAATCTATTTAAGCCGCCGCAGACGTTTTACGTTTTGACGACTCGTTTGGAAAAAAAATACCAATTTAATGAATAATTATATTTAAAAAACCAAATTATTTCTTTATACCGATTCTTGTATATTTGGTACCATTGACGTCATATGCACTGGTCGCTATTATAAATCAAAAATCACTATCGTAATTACAAAATACGCCATTGATCTGTACAATTTCATTTCTCTAAACATTAAGTAACATAATTAAGCTAAGCTCATTCAACGTTTATCAGACGCCTGCCGTTTGATTTGATTTACTCGATTCCGGCCAATTCTCTATCTGTAAGAGAAAAAGAAAAGTCAAAACCAGCGACTGTGTAGCATTAGCTAGGACAAGTGATAATAACATCGTTTGAAAAAACACAAGAGCTCCAGTAGATGACATGGTTTTAAAATTACAAAAAGTGTATGTGAAAATTGCCGTGTTTGCTCAGGTGCAGCGATGGGTTAGTGATCTAGACTCTACAGTGTTCCCCAGAATGGCGCAAGTTCTATACTAGCCTGCCAATGTATGAAAATTGCATCCGTTTTAATGGCACCTATAACCCATTCAAAATATAAAGAACTCTGAGAACTCTAGACCTATATCAGCCCAAACTCTCCGACACATAGACGGATTATATCACATCGCCATTTTGATTGCTATTGCAATAGGTATCCACTAAAAGTTTAGCTGGGGCCCACGTTATAAGAAAACCCATAGGTGCTGCGGTATTGCTTGGATATTCTGAATTTATATAGGCGAGTCCACATAAAAATTCGAAAGTTTTAATTTACTGCTAAATGTTGCACAGCAACAGTGATAGGTTAGAGGTAAAGCGAAGGGCTTTAAAGACAGTAGACGGATGGAGGTATAGGAGGAGACCGAGGCTCACCTACTTAGACCAAATCGATCATGTATTCAAGAAAGGTGGAGTCAGGAGTTTTTGAAACCGGCGAGCGTGTATGAAGAGAATTATGAATGTTCAGAAAGCGAGAGATGTATGCAAGAATAGAGCCTTTTGGCACTATGTTCTCTCTGCCTACCCCGCAAGGGAAATGGCTTGATAATAAGTAAGTAATTAAGCAAACAGTGATATCAAGTTCGCTCCCCACCTCCCTACCTCTGACTTGTTACTAAATTATGTGTGTATTTGTTTACAATTTATCACTATTTGTTAAAGGAAAACATAGTGAGAAGATCTGCATGCCTGAGAGATTTTCTCAAAGGTTTGCCAACCCGCACTAGACCAGCGTTGTGGACCACCACGAGAGGACACCCGTGCCCAATAGTAGGACAGAAAAAAGGCTGAAAAAAAAAAACACGAATTGCAGGGGGCCACCTATTGAAAAATAGTATTCGCAGGTTTGATTTGCCGGGTGTATACAAACCACTATTCGCCTCACTCCTGTCCCTACACCGAGATTTTCAACAGCTGGTTAGATGGTGGTGCCTACTAGCTCTCATATAATGGCGTTGGTGAAAATCAACGCCCTACCAATAACGCTTTTAGTTGACAAAAGTGGTATTACCTAGCTAGGTGTATGCATGCGTGCAGATCAAAGGCGCATTGGTCTCCGCGCTATATGCGCGCACGAGGCTAAAGGCGAGCGGCGGGAACTTGGCCGGCACGAGGTCGAACTGCGTCCACTGATCGCGCCGCGTACACACCGAGTAGCGGATCCAGGCCAGCTGGAAGTTGCGACGAGACCGCACGTTGCGAAGCTCGAACTCCTAAACAGGAATGCTTTTAGAAAACCTTATTAAAATCAAATACTCGCAGTTCTACAGTCCAAAACCCACGTAATTTCAAACGATACTTTTCTTGTCCCTTGCTAACATAATTTTTTTTTCTCCAAGCACACAAGTCTAAAGTATTAAGGTACGTACTTATGCTAAAATCATTGGCAGATAACCTGCAAGTAGTTCTTGCACAATATATGAAGTTAGAAAATAACATAAAAACTGTTTTAAACAGACATTTTGAAGTAATTACATATTTGAAAAATAAAATGTTGAAATGTTCTAAAAAGATAATTTAATAAATAATAAACAATACATGCAGGTTTTGTAATTTGAGCTATTTCACAATAAACAAATTGGTGAAAGGGGAAAAACATCTTCATTTTCCACTAGTCTAAAGTTCACATACGAAGAATGGTTAGAAATTAATTAATTCTTCGTACTGAACTAGACCAACTATTCCGTACATCATTCATCTAGTAAAATAATAAATATATTACAAGCACGTAAATATGGAAATAAGGAGTAGACTCTTCTAATTACAAAGTAAAAATAAGCAGAAACTATTGAAAGAGATAGAAAATATGAAACAAAATATCCCAATCCATCTTCTCGTTATGATTAATTTCATGCCATCGTGAAAAAATACAAGAGCGGGACATATAAAAAAAAATTATAGCACCACCCGATGATAAGGTCCATTTATTAAAAAGAATAAAAAGACTGACCATGTGAAAAGTTTGTTCATGTTGTTCGACCTCCTTGCGTCGCGCTCGGAATCTCGCCGAAGTCTGTGACGCCTTCTTGTCAGCATTACTCTTCTTTATCACAACCACTACCTACATACATAATACCCAATTACTATTACTAGGATGAGTCCAATACAGTACTTCAATCAAAGACAGTCACACGACACAACAGGACAAGTTTTTGTAAAGCACAACACAACTCTCTCAAGTTGAAAGCAGTTCGAAGTATTGTGGGCACTGTGTGCGACTTCTCGAGAAGTTTAGTGGCAAGCACTTAATACGCTTCGAATCCTTAGACCCTAACTAAAAACCGACAACAATCGAAATCAACAATAGAAATTCGCGGTTTAAAAATTTTATTAAACAATTCAAACTGATGAGTACTACGAGAATTAACGAGCGTCATCCTAGGTAGGTTTACGTATCTTTTTTTTTAGGCAGGAAAAGATGTTCCTAACCGCACACCACGTTGGTTCAGCGCAACGAACAGGGTAGTGTGGGGCCATCACCCACTAAAGAAACCTGCCGTGTGCCGTCTCTCCGCCTTTATTGGCGGACCACTGGAACTATGATACATTCCTTCGGTGGTAGGTTTACGTACCTAATACGTACGAGTTCGTAGTTCTGTACGAAATAATTCAAACTTTCAGATTTTCAGACTTACGGTGAACACACTTTAATACGTTTTTCCAGAAAACGTATTCAAGTTTCAAATTGCAGATTCACTAATATCGATGCGTGGACCTTAATTGGCAGCTTCTAAGATATTATTTTTTTGTTAAAAATCTTGCAAACATTTTCCAGACTATAAGCAGATGAGATGGGTGCTTATCTACGTTTAGGGCGCTGGTCCGTCTAAAGTTAAGGTATTATCGACGATAACGTTACCCAGTAACGAAGCTTGTAGTCGTACTTTCAGATTTCCAATGTTCCTAAAAACTTACCTTGTTACCAATAAGTCTGTAATGTCCGCTCATGATGCCGAGCCCCGGCTTCACGTGGCGATACTTTAAGTGTCCCACACTAGTCACTGGCTCCTCCGCAGTCGTCCACATCAACACCAGTCCCTCGGGGAAAAACCTGCACCATATTATTGTAGTAAGTATGTGCATATTATATATATTATATGGTCTTCCATATAATCAGTGTGCCCCACACACAAATTCTCAATTTCCGTGTCTAAGTCAGTCTCTCAAACACTCGAAAACAGATGGACCAATATTGATGAAAATTTCTGTCTGAGTGGCTTCTTGGGTGGTTTATATCAGTAGTTATATCATTGGCTCCCGAATTGGTAACGGGATAAAACATATACCAGATTTTATGTCTAACCAACAGCTATCAAATAGAAAGAGTTTCATGAAAATCCATTCAGTAGTTTTTGCGTGATGAGGCGAACAAACGAACACAAAAATTCTAAAACAGTTTTAATCTTAAATGCACAGACACAGCTCAGTTACAGCTTTATATATTAGTATACAAATAGACTGGGAGTATTAAACACTTTTTTGTTTACCTGAGGTACCTATAGTAGTCGATGAGGTACCAGGGTCTGTAGAACTGGTCCTGAAAGGAGTTCTCCCCGTGGCGGACGTACGTGGTCTTACTGATGTAACAGCCGTGCAGATGTAGCCTGGGACGCTCGACGAACATCTGTCGCCAGGACAAAAATCCTGAGGCGCGGGGGGTACCACATTCGAGTCCCCATGTCCTGAACGTAAATAGTAAAATAGTCTATAACAAGCATCACGGTAAATAATTCAAACATTGTACAAATCCTGATGGGAGAAATGTTGTGTCCGTTAAGCAATGTGTAGACTCGATGGGGGAAATACCGACCTATCACTGAATATCGACTAAATGATACCCGCGATTTCGTCTACGCTGCTTATTATGTGCTTATGACAATCGTTGTGTCTTAAAACTTTAATAACATAATAAGAATGACGACGGGCCTCATGGTGTAGTTGTTAGAGTAACCGAATTCCGTGCACAAGGTCGTGAGTTCGATTCCCACTCAGGATAATTATTTGTGTGATGAACACTTTTGTACTGCATCTGGGTGTTTTCTATCTATTATATGTATGTATTTACAAAATAAATTAATATATGTATTATATCTGTAATCTGGTACCCATAGCACAAGCGTTAAGCTTAGTTTGGAACCAAAAAAAAAGACGAAAAAAAAAAAAAGAAATAAAAATCAGTACCTAGTTTTTTTTTTCATAAAGACTACACGTTGTATTTGTAGTACCTAGTTTTTTTTTCATAAAGACTACACTCTGCACTAATGAATAACCATTGTACCGCGGGAGACTTTACAAATATACAATTTCCCGGACACAGAGTACAGCAAGACTGAGAACAACCACACAAGGAATAAAACTTATAAAATTTAATTGATCTCGTAGTTTTTGCGTAATGCACACCAACGGCAGACCTCCATCATTTTATTTATATAGATAGGTGTTCCTATTGTTGTATTTCATTTGGTAAGTGAAAGAGCCAGGGTATTGTACAACTTGTTTGGTTATTAGACTGCAGAATGGTTTTCAGCCATCAAATAAGGCTGAACTAATAAATGTTACATCCGAAAATTATCATTATCATAGGCCACAGCATCTAGACGGATGATTGTTATGTTACAGCACATTGCAGGGAATAACAGTTTTTATTTTATAATTGGGATAGCTCAAAAGAGTCATCTGGCGCAGTTGCATTATATCCCGATTATAATACAAATTGAAACCCTAACAAGAAGCAATCGTAATGACCACCTCACGGGGAATTTCAGAGAACCCAGACTCAGAATAACAATTCGTTACAAATATTAGTAGCGTATAAGCGAATCATGTGGCTGTACGAATATCTTACGGTCACTGCGGCTACGGCCAAGGCGACCAAATTGGCGATATATGAAAAAATCGTAGTATTGAGGTGACGACCTCGTTGATAGCACGCCAGGGGTCCTGACATATACCACCGTAAGAATGTAACATAGTTCCAGTGTCCCGCCAATAAAGGCGGAGAGACGGCACACGGCGGGTTTCTTTAGTGGGTGAGGGCCCCACACTACCTTATTCGTTGCCCCGAACGATGGGGTGTGCGGTTAGGAATTTTTTTCCCGCCTTAACAAAAAAACATAGCTTACATATTATGTATCGATGAAAAAACGGCCATTATAAGCCACAAATATTTACTATGGAAGTGCTAAAATTGTAAATGCACTTTACATAAAAAAGATAACAATATTGACAAATATATACTAACTTGACACACAGGGACCGCCATATATCAGGTTCTCGCGCGAGAACGTAAAGCCCCCGGCAGACAGCTGCTACTCGCTCCAACGAAGCCGCGTCTAACTCCGAGCTGACCACCCACCGCAGAATCACCATCACTACCTCGTAAGGCAGCCAGGAAATATGCACGCCCTGAGAAAAAATACAGACATTTATTTCTCAAAAAGAATTACAATTCAATTGCACTGAGAAGTACTAGATTGAATACAGTTGCGTGACATAAGTACACCAGATTAGTTTACAAAAATATTATATTCTTGAACACTAATACACTGTACATAGTATAATGTAAAGTCATTTTCCAAGTCTGTCTGTTTGTCGCTTTCTGCTTCTGCTTCTTTCTTAAACCACGCAATAGATTTTTAATAGGTTTTCACTGGCGTTTAAATAATTTTCTAAAGAAGGTTTATATGTATGTACACCACATCCTTTTTTCGTTTTTTTTTATGTTAAGGCGGGAAAAAATTTACCTAACCTCACACCCCATCGTTTGGGACAATGAACAGAGTAGAGTGGGGCCCTCATGCACTAAACAAGCCCGCCGTGTGCCGTCTCTCCGCATATATTGGCGGGCCACTGGAACTATGTTATACTATTTCAGTGATAAGTTTTTATTTATAAAAATTAAATGTTTTGTTATTAATAGTAATAGAGGCTTTTTAAATCTTAGGAGATAGGCCAGAAGACCGAACCAAAGACGATTCTAGAGATATCACCAGTACAAATCGAAGGTGGGTCAGTATTTAATAAATTTGTTAACTCACCTTGGTAGGGAACTCAGGTTCACAGAGCACTCCTTTCTTA
This sequence comes from Leucoma salicis, assembly GCA_948253155.1. Taxonomy (NCBI): domain Eukaryota; kingdom Metazoa; phylum Arthropoda; class Insecta; order Lepidoptera; family Erebidae; genus Leucoma; species Leucoma salicis. The sequence continues at coordinate 22,830,978 of OX411814.1, read as the reverse complement.
GCCAAGATCCTCTGCAGCCGAGCGAGGAAATCCTCACCCTCTACTGCATCTTCATCATCACTGGGATGGGCATCGTCTACACGTACTACTTCCTCCGTCTCCGATTCTTCTGCAGAAGAAGTCAACAAAATTACTATATAATTGCGGTTGGAATGCTTTAAACCTAAATCAACTTTTATAAATTTGTTCTAAGCCGAAAGGATCAAAAATTCATACTAAATTATAATGAAACCTTATATTCTATTTTATTATTTACTAGATGAAAACCCGGCTTCGCTCGAATGAAATGTGGCCCATAATACACAATGTTTTACAAAACAGTTAAGCTTAACTCATCAGCATAATACAATAATAGGTCCAATAGGTGGCATAACTGTATGTGTGGTAGATATACTTATACCGTAATTATGGAATACGTGTGAATGTGAGCAAAACCAAAATAATGGTTTTTGAAAGAGAAGAAGCCAGAACAGATGTTAGAGTAGCAATAGGAAACGGTGTGCTGAACAAGTCGATGAATTTGTACCTATATCTTGGATGTGGATTCAGTCGGAATGGAAGATACCACTGATGTAGAGAGAAGAGTGAATGCGGGAAATAGAGTGAACGGAGCATTGGGACAACTTCTCGGCAGCCACCACCTCAGCCAGAAGGCACGTGTCGCAATACACAACGCAGTGCTTGTACCAACGTTATTGTATGGAAGCAAGAGTTGGGTATGTAAAAAGGAGCATGAGAGTAAAATCAATGCGGTCGAAATGCGATCTCTGCGGAGAATCTGTGTAGTGAGGCTGACTGACCGCATTCGTAACGACGACGTAAGAGAGCGAGTAGGTATGAAAGAGAGTATTGGTGTAAAGATGCGAAAGGGAATGCTCCATGGTTCGGACATGTGGAAAGAATGCCGGACGAGCGACTGGTTAAGAAGATATACAATGCGAAAGTGGAAGGATGTAGGTACAGGGGGAGACCGAGACTCACCTACCTAGACCAAATTGGTCATGTATTGAAGGAAGATGGAGTCAGGAGTCTCCGAAACCGGCGAGCGTGTATGAAGAGAGTTATGAATGTTGAGGAAGCGAGAGATGTATGCAAGAATAGAACCTCTTGGCACTCTGTTCTCTCTGCTTACCCCAAAAGGGAAATGGCGTGATGATAAGTAAGTGAGTAAGTAATTAAGTAAGTAATTATGGAGTTTCTTTTCAAAAGGACTTATTTTCATGTATTTTTATGTAAGTTCGAATAGATTGAATATAGAAAAACAATAAGTAGTCAGTCTGTTTGACAACAGATTTACTAGAGCAAATAAACTGTTATAAACTAACATAATATTAATGGAAATGTGTACTTGGTACAGAATTGCAATAACAGTTATTTTTTTTAAATGAAGTAAGCCCAAACTCGATACTCTTCAATTAAAATCTATCGTACCTTAGTGGACAAAGAGTAGAACCAGATTTTCGAAGTCATGAAATCCTTTCCATTGTATTTTTTTAATTTACACTTTTTTTTCAACTTTCACCATAATTTATTCTAATTAAGTATACTAATTTAATGAACTTCTACTTGTTTATTAAGTTAGCGCAGCACTGTTTTATAATCGCAGATAACAGCAGTATTTGTTTAAAAATTCTTAAGTGTAAAGCGTATTTGGCCGATGTATAAAAACATAGGTACAGGTGTCAAAGAACATAGGTAGGTCTATGATATAGAATAAAAAAAGATTTATTAAATACAACATGCCGCGTCTCGCTAGTGTTAGAGATTTGCTTGTCCCAGCATGAATGGGCCCGCTCGGTCATCGTACCACCCTCTCACAGAAGACCAGCGTGAAACAACGCTTGTGTGTGCGCTCCAACTGTTGTGTTCCGCACGGTGAGTTAGAGCGCCAGAGGCCCAAACCCCTTCTTTATTCTCTCCTGGGAAAGCGTGGGGTGCTTTATACTATTTATTAATAATCAAAATAAATCTTAAAATGAGCTAACAATGACTAATTTATAACATTAGGTATCAAGCACCCTACACTTTTTTTTACAATCATTAATATTTATACATTATTTTCTACTTTTTAGTACTACTAGCTATTAAAGTGTAGTATTTATTTTGTAAATTATAATAGGTAATTTATTTTGGAACAAGCACACATATCTACGAGTATAAAACTATAAACTAATTAGGCAGTTATTATAGTTATTTTTACACACAATGCCTACGTATTGATATGCAATCTCGATTATTAAATGATCTAGTAATTAGTAGGAATTTGGAGCCCCTTTGGTGGCGAAGTCCAGAGCATTTATCAATTGTAAAATAGGGGCATAGAATTTATTTGTAATTTTCATTCACGAATACGGGTATTGTCTGTCTACTTGAAAAATGTATTTACCTTCCGGTGTGTCAGCTCGCAGCTCGTCGTAAAGTCGCGTCTCCACATCTGGCAGGATCTGCATAGCGCGTTTGTAGTTTTGGATCGCTTCGTACAACTTGCCGCCGCGTTCTAAATCCACAGCGCGAAGAAATAGCTGCTTTGCCTAAGATACAAGAAAAACATGTTAAAACCAAAAGATCCGGCTGCAGATATCTGTACGTATACTAACTGCCTCGGTGGTGCAGCGGTAGTGTGTGCGACTGCTGATCATGAAGCCTCGGATTCGACCCCCAGGTCGGGCAATGTTATTGAGATTTTTCGTAAAAAGAAAAATTTTCAACAGCAGCCCGGAGTTTGGAAATGTGCCCGGTAGACGACAATAGGCTCGCCCCCTATTACGTGGGACCTAAACATAGCTGGCGAATCGTGGGTGTGTAAAATACACCTGTGCCTACCCCTTCGGGGAATATAGGCGTGACGCTATGTTTTTATTTATGTTTTTTTTTTATACTATTATAAAGCTGTAAGCTGTAACAGAGCTAAGTCTGACTGTATGACTGTACTAAACTATTTAAGCCACAAAAGATTTTTTTGAAGTAAATTCACGCACACGCTTGACTTGGGGAGTAAGCTGGTGAATGCGTGACGTGAGCGTTACGAAAAGTGTGATCGGGCGAGGCGAACGGAAGTTGAGAGGGAGATATAAGTTAGTGAAGATAGAAAGAGAGAGAGTTACGTTTCATATATTACTGTAGGGGCAAGAGAGACACATTTTCTTTCTTTCTTTCTTATTAATATTTGTTATATTATATTATTATATTTTTTTTATGCTTTCAATATTCAATTTTGCCGTAAAAGCAATGCATTGTGTGTAAAGACTACTGAACGGATTTCTATCTTTTTATTTGAAAGCTCTTGATTAGACTTAAAAACAGGTATACCTTTTAATCCCGCCGCTATGGCGGGAATGTGAGATATAATCTAAAAACTAACTTTTACATGCAGTAGGGCCAGGAAAAATGGGCTAGTTTATAATAGAAACTTAAACCTTCATGATCTAACACTGTATGGTACTTTGGTAGCAGGTTGCCTATCGAAATTTGCTTAATAAATATTTTGAAATTCATTTATTTTAATGAAATGCAGCCATATATTCTTCTTTAATAAATTTAACATCATTGGAAAGAAAATGATAAGAGAATTTAAACAAAATAGTGTTGGCGTCGATTGCGGGTGTCTCAGAAGACACCCGCAATCATAAGGTAGTTATTGTTAATTGTGTATTTTAAACCGTGTATTTTAAAGCAAGATAGATGTTCATATTTAAAAAAAATGTTGCAAATAATAGTTGCCATTATTTTAATTAATATCTCATTTTAGCAACAACCATTGAAATAAGTCTACATATAATTTTTGCTCTTTAATATTCTATACATAATAAAAAAAAATGAAGAATTTGTTTATTAGAATGTGCTAATTTTTGGAACTACATTCGGCTTTGATAAATACTTTTCGCATTTCATAGCACAACTTTTAAGGAAGGCAGAATTTATCAATGTGTGAATGTTAGAAACCACAAATACCAGGTACAAAATAAAAAATATCAATAATCAAATAAGTGGCATCATAACCCCACAAAATTAAAATTGAACTGCAATGCTGCATGTAAAATATTGATGACGCATTTCTAAAAAATTACCCACAGCCACGTTTATATATTATGAATAAAAAATAATCCCGCTTCTTTTAAATTAAAGGTCAACAGGGAAAAAATACTAAAATGATATTTTTAACCAATAGATAAAACAAACAAAGACACTGAAATGTGCAAATCATTAAAACTATTTATCACAATCCTGTTATCACTATTTATCAAATTCGTCAACATTTGATTATCAAAAAAACTCGTTATAATTGGAAAATGGGCAAATTGCTCCTAGCCAAGTGTAACTAAGAGCACTAACACACAAGCACTATGATGAGTTTGATGCTCACACCATATATTTCTATTTAAAAGCTATTTTTAGTGGCCTTGTAATATCTTCTTTAATCTATATCAAAATGAATATTCCTAAACGAGAAAACAAAGGAAATATTTATATTAGAATGATTTTGTAAGAAAATTACTTAATTCTGTTGTATCAAGTATTAAGAAACACTTTTATAAGCATACAGATTGTGTTTAACATACTATTACTAGGTTAAAGGGTTCTGTTAAACATACTATTGCTAGGTAAAAAGATTGTGTTTAACATATTATTGCTAGGTAAAAAGATTGTGTTTAACATATTATTGCTAGGTAAAAGAATTGTGTGAAACATACTATTGCTAGGTAAAAGTATTATGTTAGCCATACTATTGCTAGGTAAAAAGATTGTGTTTAACATAGTATTGCCAGGTAAAAGAATTGTGTTGACCATACTATTGCTAGGTAAAAAGATTGTGTTTAACATAGTATTGCTAGGTAAAAGAATTGTGTTGACCATACTATTGCTAGGTAAAAAGATTGTGTTTAACATAGTATTGCTAGGTAAAAGAATTGTGTGAAACATACTATTGCTAGGTAAAAGTATTGTGTTGACCACTATTGCTAGGTAAAAGAATTGTGTTGACCATACTATTGCTAGGTAAAAAGATTGTGTTTAACATATTATTGCTAGGTAAAAGAATTGTGTGAAACATACTATTGCTAGGTAAAAGTATTATGTTAGCCATACTATTGCTAGGTAAAAAGATTGTGTTTAACATAGTATTGCTAGGTAAAAGAATTGTGTTGACCATACTATTGCTAGGTAAAAAGATTGTGTTTAACATAGTATTGCTAGGTAAAAGAATTGTGTTGACCATACTATTGCTAGGTAAAAAGATTGTGTTTAACATAGTATTGCTAGGTAAAAGAATTGTGTGAAACATACTATTGCTAGGTAAAAGTATTGTGTTGACCATACTATTGCTAGGTAAAAGAATTGTGTTGACCATACTATTGCTAGGTAAAAAGATTGTGTTTAACATAGTATTGCTAGGTAAAAGAATTGTGTTGACCATACTATTGCTAGGTAAAAAGATTGTGTTTAACATAGTATTGCTAGGTAAAAGAATTGTGTGAAACATACTATTGCTAGGTAAAAGTATTGTGTTGACCATACTATTGCTAGGTAAAAAGATTGTGTTTAACATAGTATTGGTAGGTAAAAGAATTGTGTGAAACATACTATTGCTAGGTAAAAGTATTATGCTAACCATACTACTGCTAGGTAAAAAGATTGTGTTTAACATATTATTGCTAGGTAAAAAATTCGTGTGAAACATACTATTGCTAGGTAAAAGTATTATGTTAACCATACTATTGCTAGGTAAAAAGATTGTGTTTAACATTTTATTGCTAGGTAAAAGAACTGTGTGAAACATACTATTGCTAGGTAAAAGTATTATGTTAACCATACTATTGCTAGGTAAAAGGATTGTGTTAAACATACTATTGCCATGAGAATATATGGAGACTTGCAAGTATTATATTTGTTATCATGTGAATACCTTTTCTTCATCTGTGACTGGTTCAGTGGGTTCTGGCTTGGCAGTCAGAGATGAATCTTTGGTAGGAGTGGGTGTAGCTTCCAGTTCTCGCCGCCACTGCTGCCGGAACACTGACAACTCATCATCACTGTCATGCTCATTGTTCTGTAAACCATAGTTAATATAGTGTATAAATAAATAATTGTTAGTCTGATTCATATCATAACAGAGATTAAAGATTTAAAACAAAAACCTGAGAGTCATCTTGAACATTTATACAACCAAGGCCTCTAGCTACTTCCTGAACTTGCTGATCATGTAGCAAAGAAGAATCTTCTTGCTCCTCCTCCTCACAATCTCCAGATACACTGGCTACAGTACCTGAAGCCTTTAACAATCATTATATATATATATGAAATGGATGCATGCATGGAATAGGTCAGAATTGATAACAATTAAGTTTTAATTGTTAACCATTTTCTTCTCATTTTAGGGTTGAATCCGAGATTAAAGAAAACTGTTCAAAGGTTTGTTTTGTTAGATGACAGTGAAGTTTTATTTAGCTTACAATTTATTTTATTATAGTACAAACATTGGGCGTTAAAAAAAAGGAAAATATATAATATGCACAAGTACAACACTACTCCTCAGTAGGAGTGAAATTGGCCTTTTAGTGGGTGAAGGCCCCACACTACCCTCTTTGTTGCCCGAGCGACGGGGTGTGCGGAAAGGAACATTTTTTCCCACGTAAACAAAAAAAAATTTCAATATGTTTTTCACATGGATAGAGTGTTTACTTAGTCAACTCGTAATATACTTTTTTATTAAAAGACAACACCCAGCACTAGGGATTATTCCATGTATCGCAGGGGATTGTACAAACATAAAAAAAAAATAACATCCAGACACAACTATTTGTGAATAACACAAAGAGTTTGCCATGTGGGAAACACTCATATGACTACTCGTATGGAAGGTCTATATTTAAAACCACTGCAATCTGTGGTCATTTAAAATAAAATATCACCGTTTTTTCAGTTTTATTCCTACTTCTCTAATGCAAACATCACAGGTTTATAAACATATACCAGTGGGACACGGGCTTTGACAAACTTGAGAAAAAAATATACTAATAATCTAAAAATATATGAATATGGTGGCTGGGCACCTTTATCTAAAATTTAAAATAAATTTTAGCTGAAACAAATTTGCACATGTTGCAGAAAATAGTGTCAAGGTTAATTGACTCTAAATATTGAATTAACCAATTCTGCTTTGGCCAAAACCTGGTTTATAAAAAAATTATTTATCCCTCATATATCAATTTTCAAACCATAATAAAAGCCTGTCCAACTCTTTAATTTCAATTAATATAAAAAGGATAATATGTAAGGGAAACAAAATCTTACCATTTTTATTTTAAAATAATATTAGCTTGGAACCTCAATCAAACATCTTTGTTTTATTATGGTATTATATAAAACCAGTATCGTTGGTTATCAAATTTATATTTTATAGCCAAAATTTAGTTCACTTTACTGAAAATACCAAAAATACTTAAAATACCTATTTAATTCGGTAAATAATATTATATTTACTCTGTGCTTTACACGGGCCGCCTTTTGCGTTTTGCGAGTCCACAGACTATCTTGTATGAGATACTGCGCCTTAGACTAAGAATTTGATAGACTGGCTACTATTTTGACACTAAGGATGAAGAAAAGGATGCACATATTAGTTTGTAGCAAGAGTGACCGAGACACATATACAAGTTTTTCATCCTTATCGCGTATGCGGTATGTTTATTTGGACCCAATTCAACTGGGTCCAAACATTAAGGTGGCCAACCGACTCGTATTCTGCGGGACCATGCTGAAATGCCATATTTACACCGGCTTTCTATAAATTAGTTAATTATTATTGTAAAACATTAAATGAGTCCCACATGCCTCCTTTACTACTCTATTTTAGCGCTTAAAGTTTCCAGAATAAAGTAGAAATTAAATACTATGAATTGTCAACATTGAATTAATTTTACATCTATATTTTTTAGTAATTGACATGCTCCGCTACTTTTTAAAGTATAAATTATTTGAAAATAAGGAAAAAAAAATTCTAGTAGGAGCTGGTGATTGGAAAAGACGCGGGTTCGATTCCCGCTCCCACAAGAAATCTCTTTTTCCTTATTCACAAATAATTTATACTTAATAACGAATTTATTGTTTCTCAAAACTTTCTCCTTTGAATGCTTTTTTCATAAGATTAAACCAATTTTGAAAATTATCTGGCCGTATAAGATTTAGCTTTATTGTAGTGTAAGATGATACGACGTTTACGTTTACGTTATTTTTAAGGATATCGTCAATAACTTTCGGCATTTTTGATCTATATTTTTAGCATTTGACATAATCCCGATGTTCCGCAACTTTTTAAAGTACAAATTATTTGTGAGTAAGAAAAAAGAGATTTTTAGTACGAGCGGGAACTTTCGGCAAATAAATGGTACGACCGTTACTATTACTATTCCTGGTACCTATCACTATTCATGGTAGAATGATTAAAAAGCAACAGTAGCCACGTCTCCAGTTTTATTAAAAAAGGAAGTTGTTAACCGCTTGCAGGCACTTTGCAGCGTGCCATTTTGTTTGGTTTTGGCTCATCTTGAAGGTTCGCTCAATTGCTGCTATCTTTTTGGGATCGTAGCAATAAATCCATGTTTCGTCAGCTATAACTATGTATACCAAACACCAAATATGGCACCTGTTTATTAAATCTAGCAAGCATGACACCAAGTGTCGTGGTCCGTTTTATGGGCATCGGTCAAATTGTATGGGCTCCACCGAGAACACACTTTTTTACACCCATATGTTTGGGCAAGATGGATATATATATAACTCATGCATATGCCTAAAGATGTCTAAAACAGCTGAATTGGTAAAGCATCTGGACGGTATCCAGAAGATGCAGGTTCAAATCCTGCTCCTGACTGTTATTTTCGATTTCACATTTTTCACTTTGTGTTTAATGTATAGTGCTTAGCATGTCAAATGCTAAAAATATATATAAAAATATCTAAATCTTTCAGAAGAATTAACAAAAAGTCCGGCACACAATTTTTGAAAGTTGGTCGCCTTATCTGTCATAATAGGCAGAATTTAAACAATAGATATTTCTTGTACCCCAGTATTTCTGGCCAAACTTACGATTAGGGATAGCTCTATTTGTGAATGTGGACTAGCTCAAGGAAATGTGGACCATATTTTTTTAGCTGCACCAAACTTCACTACTCATTGTATGATATTTTACCTCATGAAATTCCCCGTCTTACCTCATTTAAATCACTTTTATTACTTGTATTTACTACATTTGTTTTAATTCTCTGTAAATTTATAAAAGTAAATAAGATTAAATTGTAAATAAATTTCTTTAACACCGTAGAATAATAGATTTTAGTATAATATGTAGTTAGTTGATGTTGTTTGTTTCAGAGTATTTATTCATCATAGTAATTTGTTAAGTTTGACACAATCACCGGCCTTTCTATTATCACCGAACAATCTCCTTCGTTTGACGGTTTATCTCTGCCACGTGACATTGGCGAAGTTGTAGACATACTCCTGCAACAGCCATAAATCAAGAAGAAGAAGAACAATAGATATTTTGTAACATCTTGAATTAAAAACTGTATAAGTTTACTGATTTAGTGATAATTTTTGGAGAAAGTAAACTAGAGAAGAGATAAGAACATTTTACATGGATCGCTGTTGCATATTCGGTTGCAAAAATCGACCAGAACAAAATATTAAGAACATCACATTTCATCGGTAAGTAAGCTTGTTTTCGCATTAGTGTTTCAAAAAACGTTAATTAATCACGTTATAGATCTATTTTAACACGTTCTCTAATACATTTTCAGCAAAATCTAAACATTATTTTGCAGTTTCTTTTGTAGTATCCGGCTAAAATAGGTAGTGCATTTATAGTGTACAAAGCACAGAATAGTTAGAGATACTACGGCATCTCTCTACGTACGGTTGTCTTCTGAAATTATTCCGGTTATGATCTGTTAGGAATGCCAGTCTGTAGCTGACAGGTTTCCCATAAAACTCTCGTAACACTACAACACACTTAACTTTAACAGTTACATATTTTATTGCAGTAATGATGTGTAACTCAGGAGTGATTGATACAAAAGATGTATAATCCTTTCAAAATGCATAATCAATCTTTAAATCTTTGGTTTCGAAAATACATCTTTAACTCACTAGCTCACTACACTACGTTAGGATTGAATAGATGGAATGATGGACGTAGATTTAGAATGAGACAATAGATAAAGGATATTGTGAATTGAAAAGAGATAACATAAGTTGTAGGCACGCACAAACGCACTCTTGAAATACAATGACGATAGGTACACAGAAACTTAGACTCTCTGTCTTTTTAGTAAAAAGCTCAAAACCAGTTGCGACTTGAGGGAATGAGAGAATAACTACATGAATCAATAGATATTTGCATCACTTATGATCAACTGAATGAATAACGTCATTCGTAACCAAAGATTTAAAAGAGTTAAAGATTTAAAAGAGTGATTTAAATCTTTCGAAGAAAAAGATTTATAAATCCCTGATCTCATTGGTGATTTAGTTTGCGCATCTCTATATTGCAGTATTCCCAAGAAGAAAAAAACATTAGAGGTCTATGGATTGTACTTACTGGATGGAAAAATTGGCAACCACCTTTGGATGCTCAAATATGTTCGTAACATTTAGAATCAAGATGCTTTCGCAAGGCAAAAAAATTCACGTATATGAATCCAGATTCCCACTGCCCACTCTGTTTATTACGGGTTTTTTTGAAGTGGGTGAACCCAATGAAATTATTTAGTTAATTTCACATTCATGTTAATAGATAAGCACGATCTTATTTTTTCTATTATATATTTCAAAATTATAACAAATTGTCGTAACACCTATTGCTATGTTTGCAAGGGTGATGAATTTCCAATCCTCTGCGGAAACATTTAACCTTTTTTTGATATTTTTGTAAATTTAATATATGAAATTACAAATAAGTTATATTTTCAACGTAACTTTTTAGCCGCCAGGAGCAGATAACTCCGTCACTATGGAGGTATCTGGGATGGTATCTAGATATGGGAATGACTAACAAATCGAGGTAAGTAGATTTTTTTATTATTTTTAAGTATTACCATAACTATCTTTTCGTAACGCTGTTTTATTGGGACTGATAACAACTCGTTGAACTGGACCTGGATCATTTTTATTCATTACGCTGTTTTTAAATTATGACTGCTTGAGAGCTGATTGATATTATTCTTCTCATTTTGATTAAAATGTGCTCCTCATAATTTTCTTTTTTAGCCACCAGAAGAAAAGAACTCTATCACGATTGAGCGACCTATTACTAGCAGAGTGGTTTTGAGTGAATTACAAAATAGTTCGGGAAGCTAAGCAATATGTTCTCGTCAAATATTCCTCAGTATCTGAAAATAAAGGCTTATAACCAGTGTGTGTTACCAGTGATGACATGTGCTACAGCTACATGGTCTCTGAATGTTGGCCTTGCATCAAGGCTCAAGGTTACTCAGCGTGCCATGAAGCGTATAGTCCACTCCTACTCGATATTTCTCCACGTAATTAAATTCGTAATACGGAGATCCGGATACGAAGTAGAAGAATAGGAGTGACTGACATAGCCCGATGGGTTGGCATGCTATAATGGCAATATGCAGGCCAATCGTTGGATGGATAAAAGGTTCTCGAGTGGTGGTTCACGTATCGGACAGCGCAGCGTAGAACGGATTACCGACGATCTGGTCAAAGCCGCAGAGAGCCGTTGGATGCAGTCAGTACAGAACCGGTAGTGGCGCGCTCTTGTGGAGGCCTATGTCCAACAGTCAGTGATGTCAAAAGGCTGATGGATGGCTAGATGAACGATGAGTTTCATTTGATGAACGAAATAAATTTTACAGAAATCGGTTTTGCTTTATTTTCTCGTATGGTGTAAGTAATTGCTACAAACTAAGGAAAATTGAAATACGCAATAGTAAAATTTACCCGTAAAAGGGGGTACAAGTTAAAGTATGGTATATTATTGCCTCATAGCTATGGTAGATCTAGTTATGTCAAACTATCGCTATCTCAACACCGCATACGCTGATGACGAGTCTATAATATCCTTTGTCTAAGTACTGCGCGAAAACGATATCGCGACTCTTTTGTTGTCTGTTGACACATGACATTGACAGTAGGTATCTAACGTAAAACGTTTTTATTCCCTTTTTGATGTGAAAAATCTAATGCGGAGGAAGGGTAAAATCGGCTGTTAGCGTGACGACGCTTTTATTTTACTTGTCGCGTTCAAATCATGCAAGGTTAAATTTGACACACTTCCCGGTTTCCGATTGAGCTAAAATTTTACACGCATATGTATATCGCAGGACAATGTAATATTATGATGACATGGAACTGATCTGATGATGGAGCTGAAAGGTGGATATAGGAACTCTATAATGAAACTGCGCAACCCCATCAAGTTTGGGCTCGTTTGATTTATCTTGATGAGTACTTTGTCTTTAGGTGGTATCCAGGGTCTGATAATGGAGCTGACAGGTAGCCATGAGAAACTCTATAATGAAACGACGCAACCCCATCGAGTTTGGAATCGTTTGATTCGTCTTGACGAGTACTTTGTCTTTAGATGGTTTCCAGAGTCTGATGATGGAGCTGGAAGGTGGCCACAGTAACTCTGTAATGAAACGACGCAACCCTATCGAATTTATACTCGTGATTCGTCTTGAGGAGTAGGTGCTTTGTCAAATGATCATTTTATTTCTACAAAATAATTTCGATGTTTTCACATCTGGTAGACGTCCCACGACGTCTAGTTTTTTTTTTGTTAAGGTGTGGAAGAACGTACCTAGACGCACACCCTGTCATTTGGGGCAACAAGCCACTCTTGAGTAATATTGTTCTGTGATTTTAACGCGCTTCTCGTACCAATCTAACAGTTCGTCCTTCTGCCGAGATTTTCAAGAATATGTAGTTTCCGTATATTCAATGTACTTTGTGATATGTAGGTACCTGTTTACAAATTGTCACAGCATAAAGGATCATCGTAAGGAAAATTGCATGCTAGAGAATTTTTCTCGATGGCTTGTGAAGTCCGCCAACCCGCACTGGGCCAGCGTGGTGGACTTCGCCCTGAATCCCTCTCACTATAAGAGGAAACCCTAAAAACGTAGGTCTCCCTATTACCTTATTGTTAAAGTTATAGGACTGTTACAAAGTAAAACAATAATTATAGTTACTTAAAATGTTATTGTTAGTAACACTGAACGTATATTTTTTTTACCCATGTGGGTGGCAAACAAGAATACGACCCACCTGATGGTAAGTAGTTATCTTAGCCATCACCAACGCCATCGCCAAGGAAAGGTATAGGAGGTGGAGAGGAAGGATAATAAGGAGAGGGTAGGTAGGATACTAAAGTGAGGACAGTAAAGATATTATGGAGCGGAGAGTATGGATAATATGATAGGGGTTTATTTGTTTCCGGCGCTCTCACTCACCATACGAAACAGAACGGTACCTAGAAGTAGGTACCTACCGTTGTTTCACGCTAATCCACCAATCGAACCGGCCCATTCATGCTGCGATAAGCGAAGTTCTACCACTAGACATAAGAGAGAACAAATTATTTACCAATGTACCACTCTATTTAGATATCTATGACATACAGTAATAACACTATAAATGGTATTCAATGAAGACCTACTTACATATTTTTATAATTAATTTCTTCATTTCTGTCAGATATCGGGGTACCTACTTATGTAAGCAAGTTGAAAAGCAACAAGTAAACAAGTTCAAAAACTAACTAGAAATTGTTTTCGATTCTTAGTTAGTTTTTATAATATAGATAATTTGGGGACATCTGCGTGCTGAACTACCTCTCAACAAGTCTGATGAAAATTCATGTGTCCCTGAAGTGTTCACCGACTCTCGTCTGCAGTCTGTTGTCTCCCCGGGCAGCGGGGTGTGCGGTAGGACATTTTTGCCCACCTAAAATAAAAAAAAATAAAAAAAGGGTGGTACAATTCTAAAGCCGGCCCCACACGGCACATGACAAAATATTACAATGTATTAATTTTGATATTTTAGTCGTGTAGACTGTTCAAGTACGCAGCTTTATTTTCACACAAACATGCACAAAAATTACATTAAATTATAGATTAAACTCAAAAATAGCAAACAATAAACAATTCTGAGGCAAACAAAGCAACTACAATTTGACAGTGGCCATCTCGCCGATAGCGCCATCTGCGCTCAGCTTTGCCCGTGCCCGTGGATCCCCTTTATTTGAATCCAATAAGAGCTGCAATGGACTAACGCTTGTGGGTACTGGGGCGTCCCCGCGTCCACCCAAGGAACATTATACTCACCGCGAGCGTCCATCAGTTTTAATATTTTTCGGAGATTTTTTAACCCACCTTTTGTGTTAATATAGCCTAGGTAACTAACGTCCTCCTAAAAAAAAACAGCGTTTAGACATGAAGAGCTATCAAACATTTCACCGGTTTTAAGTCGGTTCAGTAGTTATTACGTGACGTACAAACAGACGAAAATCCTCAAATACCTTCAATGTACCCTGGCTTCGCACGAGTACATCAGGAGACCCTGGTAGGGTCTAGGGTCTCTCGCCAAATACACATTACATGGTAAACGTGTAGGTGCGAGACTACCAGGGTATTTATTCGCCTAACGTATGTCAACATAACCTCACAAAATTTTCAACGTCCAATATTTCATCCATCCATCCATCCATCAGCCTTTTAACGTCCACTGCTGGACATAGGCCTCCCCAAGAATGGGGGATAGTAAAATAATATAGCATCTGGACGGTATCCAGGAGATGCAGGTTCGAATCCTGCTCGTGACTGTTATTTTCGATTTCACATTTTTCACTTTGTGTTTAATGTATGTTGCTAAGCATGTCAAATGCTAAAGATATATATATATAAAAATATCTAAATATTGAAAATGTACTTTGTTTTCTGTTTACATAAAGTTAAATAAATCGATGCTACGTAAAGTATCGAATACTTATATATTTTTGACATGATAACATCTTAAAAATCAATGAACACCGGCTGCACGCACGAAAAAGTTTAACGTTCCGTCTGAGCCGAGCATGCAAGCGAGAGCGCGGACCAAGCAATAGAGAGGCACGATCGGCCTAAGCGTTCGGCATGTGACGCGTCTATCGACTCATATGACGTTATCACGTAAAATTATCGTCCGTAAACCGACTTTACAGACAACCATAAATTTGTAGTTTTTTTATTTGGGCAAATGGCAAATGTAAATTTTATACTCAACTTATATAATTTAGGTTATGTACCTATATAAAATAACCACCAGACGTAACTATAACCAACGTAAGTACACTGTTCAAAAGAAAAGTATCGAGACTATACGTAACACTAGTACTTATTGAATGAAATGTATTGATACTAAGTATTGGATCGAATACTTATGTACCTATTATTTTATTTGGGCAAATGGAATGCATAAATTAATGGTATTTATTTGACATCATTAGGAAACGTAACCATACGTAACGTACGTACAATAATTAAAAAAAAACTAGACGTCGAGGGACGTCTAGTAGATGTGAAAACATCAAAATTACTTTATAGAAATAAAATGATCATAATTTGACAAGGTACTCCTCAAGACAAATCAAACGTGTATAAACTCGATAGGGTTGCTTAGTTTCATTGCAGAGTTACTGTGGCCACCTTCCAGCTCCATCGTCAGAGCCTAGATACCATCTAGAGACAAAGTACTCGTTAAGACAAATTATACGAGCCCAAACTCGATGGTGTTATGTCGTTTTATAACGGAGTTCCTATGGCCACCTTCTAGCTCCATCATCAGACCCTGGATACCATCTAAAGACAAAGTACTCGTCAAGACGAATCAAATTATTCCAAACTCGTTGGGGTTGCTTCGTTTCATTACAGAGTTACTGTGGTCACCTTCCAGCTCCATCATCAGACCCTGGATATCATCTATGACTGAAGTTCTAGTCAGGACATTTCAAACGAACCCTAACTCGATGGAGTTGCACCATTTAATTACAGAGTTTTGCATGGCCACCTTCCAGCTCCATCATCAGACCCTGGATACCATCTAAAGACAAAGTAATCATCAAGACGAATCAAACGTGTCCAAACTCGACGGGGTTGCGTAATTTCATTATAAAGTTACTATGGCTACCTTCCAGCTTTATATAGGGCTGATCCCCTGGATACCATCTAGACACAAAGTACTCGGCAAGACGAATCATACGAGCCCAAACTCGATGGGGTTGCGCCATTTCATTATAGAGTTCCTATGTCCAGTTCTATCATCAGATCAGCCCCATGTCATCATAATATTGCATTGTCACGTGATATACACATGCGTGTAAAATTTCAGCTCAATCGGAAACCGGGAAGTGTGTCAAATTTAACTTGCAAGATTTGAACGCGACAAGTACAATAAAAGCGTCACAACGCTAACAGCCGATTTTACCCTCCCGCCGCTTTAGATGTTTCACATCAAAAATATAAGTAATGAGGTAAATGTGACTAGAACGTATTTTTTTTTATTCATTTTCTAGTCACGCATCGTAGCCTGTCGTAAAGTTGGTTACCAGTCAATCGGTTGCGCGTTTCAAATGCTGCAGAGTGTAGTTCCAGCAACAAATTTTTCGGCAGTTTCCTTGCTAAATTGTCCAAGGTTAGTATTTCCTTGCAAAATTCAACTATGTTGGAAAACACTTTTTAACCCATAGATCAATGGAATATGGTTTCAAGCTAGCAACTGAGTTTGCCAAATAGAGACTAGCGCCTTTCATCGTCCACTGCTGGATATAGGCCTCTCCAAGTGAACGCCACAGCGAACGGTCCTGTACTGCTTGCATCCAATGACTGCCTGTGATTTTGAGGTCATCAGTCCACCTGGTGGTAGGCAGTCCTACACTGCGCCGTCCGATATGCTGTCGCCACTCGAAAACCTTTCTTCCTCAACGGTTGTTGGTTCGTCAAGCCACTGCTCACCGTTTCATTTCACCGTTATGAAATTAAACAATAGAAGGCTATATCCTGCTACAGCCAAAACGCAACAATGTGCTTCATGGCCGGTCACACGGAAGATGGTGGTACCAACCCTCTCGGGCCCGATACCAAGTGATTACCCCCACTTGATACCCAGCCCTATCACCAGTCATGCAATGGATGATAAATGCTTACTTCCCTTAGTCGCCTCATACGATACCCATGGGAAAGATTGGGGTGGTGACACTTGTATTCTTAGTCCGTCACTACACGGATTTAACAACTTCGAGAATCGCGTTCCCGACTAGGACCGGTGCTGAAATGACATGGTTGTTATGCATGACATTCATCTTGACCTGTTCAAACATTAATATCGATCACTTATTATCTTGATTCATATTGTGAATGCAAAATTAGGTGAGAATTTAGAGATACTAAACCCTCACAAAATTTTAACGAAACTATTTTTTATTTTTTATGTTCAACACTAAAATTCCGCAACATCACGTAGTTATTAGTAAATGTATTGTAGCGATTTCACCTTAGATTTTGTGATAAATAAAATGTATGAAATACTCGTAAAGGCGTGCCTTGCCTTTACAATCTGAACCATATTTATAAAAATATTTACCGCCATAGACGTATAATTATATCCATGTTTACAGCTAGAACATTAAAAAAGAAAATTTATCACACATAACCTAAACATTTCTCTTGAGTGTAGTGTATTTAAAGTAAGTTTTAAGTTTTTTGTTTTAAGTTTATGAAGTAAAATATCAGTGATATCAGACAGTTATATTATGATGTTGATTATTTCGATGAATTTAGTGAAATTCAAATAAACTTTGTTTATCTGACATATTATCATATATTTTGTACGAAAACCTTTATAATCACTGTAATTATAGGAACAATATGTAATAATTATTATTATAATTATTTTTATTATAATCAGGTGCAAGTCTGCTTTTTAAATAAATTTGTTTGAGTCACGGCATTTTTTCAACCCCAAAAAACGACACCTAATTTTCCTTTTAATGCTCAGACTAAATACATCTAAGTTAAGTTCTTAGTGTGAGTTTTAATGGCATCCATGGTGATGCAGTTGTATGGCATACTATTTAATGTTCGCCAGTTGAAAGTTGAAAATCCTGCACGTCATGTGAGACAGCAAGATACGATACCTTGTCTCAATTTTCTTAGGTATTTCTTTTATGTAAAGTGAGAGGGGTCACTTTCACACATCCTAATGTATCATGGTAGCCATGATACCTTAGGAAGGTAGGATGTATCATCTATAGGTTCTTTATCTAAGTATTTTATAGTGTGCAAAACAAATTGCTGCAATCTCTCGTCGGTTGCCTTGCCTGCTCTGTTTGTTCATATAACTTAGCTTGTCAAGATCATGTCGTCACTCTGCATTATTTTCCTAAACTTGTGTTATTTCAAATATTAATGTGTAAAAGTGATGGCCTTTTGCTCATTAACTATTTGCGTATGTACAAATTACGCCGTGTGGGGCCGGCTACGCTGTGTGGGGCCGGCTTTAGAATTGTCCCACCCCTCTCTACCCACGGGCGTCGTAAGAGCCGACTGAGGGAATACATATCAGGGGAGTGGGCAGCAGCACTCCCTCGAGTATTAACAACATCCACTGCGATCGCTAACCCGCCTGCCAAGCGTGGCAATTACGACATTATCCCCCATAATGAGCGCACAGTTCTCTTGGGGAGGCCTATGTCCAGCAGTGGACATCGAAGGGCTGATGGATGAATGGATGGATGTATGTCATAAGTGTTGGCAAGTGATGTAGTGCGACATAACATGTTTTTTCCTGTTGTCTCCAAAACTCCATAGAAGCTTCAGTAAGGTCGCCATCGTCTTACTGGAGCGGGACTTTGACTTGACTGACTAATTTTATATGAGTGACTCGACTACGACTTGTTTTATGAATTTAACTTACGTGTGACGAGAGAATAACGATGTTTATAAGTTACTGTTAGGCTGATGGTTCTGCCAATGCCTTAAACAAATTAATAAAATAGAAGCTTAAAAATCAAATTTGAAGTTGGAAGTTGAACTATTGGAAGTCCGCTTTATTACTATTTTCCGGTTTATTACTATACTCTCTGATTACTATACTCTTTGGAAAGTACCCACCATCCCAAATATTATTGATTATCACTGATTATTACAGTAAAATTTTAGATATCATAAAGTTTCTAATGTACTATAATAAAGTATAAAAATGAACAGTTAAATGATAACATAACTATTAACTATCAAAATTGTCGAGGTCTTAGAACGAAACTTAATATTTTGTACAATAATATTCTCTCAACTGTTACGATGTTGTGGTTTTTACAGAGACATGGTTGATACCTGATATAGCAGATAATCAAATAATTGATGACCGTTATACACTATTTCGTTGTGACAGGAAGATATTTGGAGTGTGGAAAATCGGATAGTGGAGGTATGCTTATTGCAGTACTCCGGAACCTTGGCCCTTCTAGATTATTAGGTACTGGATATGCACGATGATTATAGTGATGAGAAACTTTTGATGCCACACATTATTGATTATGGCTTCTTAGAGTTTTACTCAAAAGCACTAGACGAGCATCAGGTAATCTGCGGTGTTTATATACCACCAAAGCTTACACTTACTATATATCAGACCTTTTTAATATTTTTCAGCAGGAAATGCTATCCCTGGATATTAATTATATGTATTTACTAGGTGATTTTAATCTTCCGTACATTACATGGCAAGATAGTGGTCCTAAAGCTATGTTACCACAAATTTTACATAGTAGCACCTCTACAGAGTTAAGTATGCGAGATTTTTTACCGATTCAAAATTGTAAACAATATAACAAAACCAAAAATCATACTGGTTGTATCTTGGACCTTTTAATTTCCAATAATAATAGTTGGTTTTAGTTAGTTATACTGCTATGAATCATTCTTCTTTACCGAGGTTTATTTTTCAAGAAGCTAATTATTTTAATATTAACAGACATCAAGAACATTAACACATTAGAAGCAGGGACCCAAAGACTTTATTATTTGATAAATAAAGTGATAACTAAACACACCCTTTTAAATCAAAAAACTATTCTATCTGGTTTTCTCGCCCATTAATCCATATATTTAAAAATAAAGAGAAGGCATGGGTGAAGTGGAAGCGTTATCCCAATCTTGTTGACTATGAAACCTTTACTGTGTATTGCAAACGCTTTAAAAAGCTTTCCACCTACTGTTACAATTCTTACATTCATACAATGGAGGTTTCTATAAGTTGAGATATTAAAAAATGTTGGGTGTTTGTACATAATAAAAAATCTAATTCTTATTACATTTGTCTTTATGACCTTGGATGGATGGTTGAAGGACCTGTACTATAGCTCAGAGATCAAAAATCTAATTCTGGCATTCCTAACAAAATTACTTACAGTTGAATCCTCTTATGTCTGGAGAAATATATGCAACATATTTTAATTATTTTAGTAGTATATATGAAAAAAGTGATGATAATTTAAATAATACAACAGTGAACACAGGCGATGTTTTGCTTTCAGTCATTGTTTTTACAAGAGAGACAATTATAAGTGCATTCAAATCGTTGTATGTGACTAAAGGAGGTGGTGTAGGTTGGGTCCAGATGGTATTCCCTCTTCTTTCTTGAAGCATACTGCTGAGTCATTAAGTTACCCTTTGACACACTCATTTAATCAAAGCCTCACAGAGGGAACATTACCCCAAATATGGAAAGTGGCAAACATTGTACCAGTACACAAAGAGGACATGAGGTTTGAGGTCACCAATTATATCACTGTTATCTACCGTGTCAAAAGTACTTGAGCGCCATGTTCATAGTGTCATAAAATATATCCTAGTATTCATAATCTGATTATTCCTGAACAACATGCTTTTTTTAAAAAAAGATCAACCACAACAAATTTACTAATACAGCAATTTGCAGAACTACTAAAATAAATGTAATTAAACTGGGATTGGCCATTTTATTTGAAGAAGTTAGGATATATACTTATATTTTATCCCCTTTCCACCCAAGGGAGTCGTAAGAGCCGACTGAGGGAATACTGGGGGAGTGGGCTGCAGCACTCCTTCGAGTATTAACAACATCCACTGCAATCGCCAACCCGCCTGCCAAGCGTGGCGATTAAGGCACTATCCCCCATTCTTGGGGAGACCTATGTACAGCAGTAGACGTTAAAAGGCTGATGGATGGATGGATGAAGGATATAAGTACATTAATTTTCGAAGTTTAATAATTTATCATTCATTAAATTTTCAACATATTGTATAATAAACAAAGAAACTATTTACCATGTTTAATATGAGTACATGTTCACTTATGGTGTTAATTAAGTGCTTTCGTTTTTAGGACATTATGAGACAATGATCTTCTAAAAACCAATCATTTTTATTAAACTAACGAATAAAAACTGTACCTACCTACTTTACAAAAAGATATGAAATCCCAAAAAAAAACGGTTTCACTGTAAAAAACTCGCCAAATACACAATCACTATACATAGTTACAAAAATAATATTCAGATTTTTACAAAAAGTTTACAAATTTAGTGGGTGAGAGCTGTTCATAGCCCGGACGATGGGGGTTGCGGTTAGGTGAACTAATTGTATGACCCAAGATACAACCTAAAAAAAACTAGCTTTTGGTTGCGTGATGCGCGAACAAACAAACAGATAAACAGACAAAAAATGTTTTGTGTTTAGACACGCCTATTAGTCATTTTTTCTAAAAAATCTTAAATGGACAGACACAGCTCTGTTACAGCTTTATAATAGTATAGATAGATAATACGGATACAAGACCAGTCATATGCAATGTAACATTTATCGTTATCGAAAACGTCACGATGAGATACTTTTATTTAAGATAGCGAGATTATAAAATAATATATTAAATACGTATTTATTTAATCTATGTATCAACAAGTGCGCAATTAGCAATTTTATGATGAAGTGCTAATATAAACTGGGATTATGATCTTAGCTGTTTATTTACGTAGAATTTGCAACAGATAGGTACTACGTAAATAAATAGGTCTGTATTATTATTTTTTTAAACTAGCTATCGACTAAATATATGAGTATGGTCGAATTCCCTTAGCTCCTGAATAAGGCAACCTTTAACTTTCTTATCTACTCTAAGGATGCCCCAGTTTGTCCAAAAAATTGCCGCTCCATTGCCTATGTATCTACTTGTGTGGGAATCGAACCCACCACAATATCTTATAATATACTATACTTACTCCTTACGGCGCTCATATTCCATTTTTTATAATATAAATAAGGTCCAAAGTAGTAAACTTTAAAGTAGTAGTAGTAGTAAATTTTAAATTAGCTAAATCCAAAAAAAAACGTTTTTATGAATTTACTACATATATTATCCAAATACATTCTTTTTAGTTCACCTAACCGCAACCCCCATCGTTCGGGCTATGAACAGCTCTCACCCACTAAATTTGACTAAATAAACCCGCCATGTGCCGTCTCTGCGCTCTGCGTTGACGGACCACGGGAACCGTGTGAATCTAGCTGTACTTTAACCTATAGGTATATAATTAAGTATTGTTTAATAGCTTACCTAAGTAAAAAAATTAAAATTATTTTTAAGTAATAAATTTATTACATATTTTTATATATGTATACTTTTTTAGCATTTGACATGCTTTAGCCATACATGCCGTGTGGGGCCGGCTTTAGAATTGTCCCACCCCTCTCCATCCATGGGAGTCGTAAGAGCCGACTGAGGGAATACCGGGGGAGTGGGCGGCAGCACTCCCTCGAGTATTAATAACATCCACTGTGATCGCCAACCCTCCTACCTAGCGAGGCGATTACGGCACTATCACCTCTTGGGGAGGCCTATGTCCAGCAGTGGACGTCGAAAGGCTGATGGAAGAACCCATACAAATCAACACAAAGTGTGAAAATGTGAAATCGAAAATAATAATGTTGTTCTAAACTCAAATTAAATAAAACTAACACCATGGTGGTCACATTTATTGCATTACAGTTAATAACATACGTAACAAGATAAGTTAGTTTCTAAACCTGAACTTTAGTTCAGAGTATAGTAGAAATAGAAAATACAGTTCATTCAAGAGTACTAATTATCAAAGCGTGTGCACACACGCGACAAACCTACGCGATTGTACCACTTCTGGTTTCTTTACGAATTCAATAGTGTGGTGTTAAGAAACGTCCTCCACGCCACAGTGGAATTTTTTTAAAACTACGTGGGTGGCATAAGCATACGGCCCACCTGATGGTGAGCGATTACCATAGCTTATAGACCTTAGCAACACCATAGGCATCACTCACGTCACCATCTTCATGGAAAGGGATAAGATATGGTGAGAAAGGATAATAGAGAGAGGATAGAAAGGATACTATGGAGAGGATATAGGCAGGGGATCTCCAGCGCTCATACTCATCATACGGAACACAACGGTACTCCTACCGTTGTCATGCCAATCTTCTGTGCATGGACTTATAAATATAAGTACATGCTTCTGTGAGAGAGTGGTGCTTCCCCGATCGAGCCGGTCCATTCGTGCTGGCCTCTATTATACCACCAAGGGTAAATATCAACCCAATTAGGATTTCCTTTTCAGAGGCAACCTACAGACACACTTCTATCGTCGTGTATTCTCGAGTTGTCAAGTTGAATGACCTTCAACACTTAGATGCTTTTTAGGAAGGTGATTCCTCCTCATATGATATATTTTCATCTTCAAATTGAATATTCGATGTTAAGTTGTGTTGTGCGACAATAAACACGGGAGATTTCAGTTTCCGTGAAATAGGAGAGGATGATGTAGGGTAATTTTTTGATTGCGTCGCAGTACCCCCCATTTTGGCGCGAAACATGACATTGTCAATTTCATGCATAGCTAAGTCGCGTTGATGCTCGTTTAATTTTCTTAATTTCTTAGCTAAGAGTTGGCCGTATAAGTCGTATTCATCCATTTCTGGTTTACTATCAGCGGAATTTGACGAATAAGATATCGGTTCTTCTAATCGTTTCTTTTGGTATGAATTTTTAAGATTTTTCTGATTTACCATTGGTTTAGATCTTGTGACTGGCGTATTTTTGTCAGTGAAAGTTCTATTGTTGCTGTGATCTGGTGTTTCTGGCTGCGTGCTATAATTATCAGTAGTCGTGAAATACTGAAAGTAATGTTTGCTCATCATTATTTCAAAATTGTTAACTAGGGATACCTAGTCTAGGGGTAAAACCAATTATTCGAGAGAATTAATCGAGAATATGTGCGTATTCGTATTGTAACGGACTCCCGTGCACGAGGTCGTGGTTCGATTCCCACTCAGGACAATTATTTGTGTGATGAACACAAACATTTATATTTCCAAAAAAAAAGTAATATATTATGTAATATATCCGTAATCTGGTACCCAGCGTTAAGCTTAGTTTGGGACCAGAGGAAGTGGTGTGAAAATGTCTGTGAATATTATTTATTTATTTAATTATTACTGCCCGGTGAAGGAAAACATCGTAACTTTTTACATTTAAAATAACTGTTTTTTGATAGCCCAAATTTTTAGAAAAGGTATACGTACACGTATCATCACGCTACGTCCCTCGGGTACCTACCGAGTACAAATAAAAAGTCTGAAAGAAAATAAAGTGAAAACGAAAGCTATGACCAGTAGATATGTATGTCGTGGTCAGTCTTAGAATTTATCACTTCAGGATGTGGCCGACTAATTCAAGAAATGGTTGAGACTTGTGACCATATGACTGTCAATGTTTGATGAATGCAAGTTTGGCCATATTATTAATTTTTGATATGAAACATCTAATGCGGAGGGAGAGTAAAATCGGCTGTTAGCGTGGCGACGCTTTTATTTTACTTGTCCCGTTCAAATATTGCAAGTTAAATTTGACACACTGCTCGGTTTCCGATTGAGCTGAAATTTTATACGCATCTGTATATCGCGTGACAATGCAATATTATGATGACACGGAGCTGATCTGATGATGGAGCTGGAAGGTGGACATAGGAAAACTATAATGAAATGGTGCAACCCCATCGAATTTGGGCTCGTATGATTCGTCTTGACGAGTACTTTGTCGTTAGATGGTATCCAGGGTCTGATGATGGAGCTAGAAGGTGGTCATAGGAACTCTGTTATAAAACGACATAACTCCATCGAGTTTGGGTTCGTATGATTTGTCTTGACGAGTACTTTGTCTCTAGATGGTATCCAGGGTCTGACGATGGAGCTGGAAGGTGGTCACAGTAACTCTGTAATGAAACGACGCAACCCTATCGAGTTTATACTCGTTTGATTCGTCTTGAGGAGTACTTTGTCGTTATGATTATTTTATTTCTACAAAATAATTTCGATGTTTTCACATCTGGTAGAAGTCCCGCGACGTCTACTTTTTTATTGCTAATGATGGCAGACGAGTCACGGCCTACCGGATGGTAAGTGGTAACCGGCGCTCATGGAGTCAACTATACTGAGAATATTGTCAAGCCGCTGTGCACCATTAATTTCTCAGATATGAAATGAAAGAATAAACAGCTATTCTGCTACAGCCAAAACACACTGATACTAACAACCACGTAAAAACAAATAAAAACAATAAAAAAGGAAATCAATTGATGCAACACAAAAATATAACGAAATCAGCGTTCAGCGCCTCTAACGGTGGTACGGTGGATAACGTACTTCTATCTATACCAACACCAGGCAGTTTCTGACGTTCAAATCTTCTCCGGGAGCCTAATTATTGAAGGTATGACGTGCGTTTAGCGCTTTAGGTTAAAATGGTTCTGTGGTTTAGCGGCTCTTTACACACCATAGGTATCATGAAACACAACCATTTAAGTATGAAATAGTCGATACGTCATGAAGGGATCAATTCTAACATCTAGCCACGACATTTAGGTACCTATCTACCACACGATCATATGACTTAAAATATTGTCCGTGTGGTGACGGATTAAGAATCACCACCACCCCATTCTTTCCCACGGGTGTCGTACGAGGCGACTAAGGGAAGTAAGCAATTATCATCCATTACATAACTGGTGGTAGGGCTGGGTACCAAGTGGGAGTACTCACTTGGTATCCGGCCCGAGCGGGTTGGTACCACTATCTCCCGTGTGACCGGCCATGAAGCACATCGTTGCGTTTTGGCTGTAGCAGGAGATAACCGTTTATATTTCATTTCATCTGTGAAATGAATTGGTGAGCAGCGGCTTAACAATACTCTCGGTATAGTCGAGTCCATGGGCGACGGTTACCATTTACCATCAGATGGACCGTGGCTCGTCTGCCACTACATGCAATAAAAAAAAAATTGTATGTACTGAAATATCTTCAAAAGTAGAAAAGACCTTTGATTAATATAAGCCAGTAGAGGTGCCAATCTAGAACTGCACGCCTCCGCGTTATAGGTACTATACATGGGTGGCAATACTCTCTCAGACTACTCTGTTCATTGCCCCGAACGACGGGGTGTGCGGTTATGTACATTTTTTCCCGCCTAAACAAAAAAAAAGGAGGCGGATAGGACGGATAATAAGGAGAGTATGGGTAGGATACCAAGGAGAGGATAGGGCGGATAATAAGAAGAGGATAGGGAAGGGGCTCGGGCCTCCAGCGCTCTCACTCACCATACGAAATACAACGGCAGAAGTGTGATTTTTTGTGGTTCTTCCCCGATAGAGCTGGCCCATTCATGTTGGGATAAGCAAGGCCCTACCATTAAAATAAGCGCATCCTCGTCTACTACCGTCGATAAATAAGAAAAACTCTTTTTCACAACCCATTACCTATGTCCCACTGTTGGGGATTCCATAAGATACCATAGTTATATACTAGGTACTATCATGCACACATATCATGCTGTTCACTATTAGAAATAAAAAAAATACAAATAACACCTATACACAACATTACAAACATATTGGCCAGGTGCCAAGAATCAAAGTATCATACCTACTCAATCATAGTAACTAAATCAACAAACGAGATAATAATACCTATGGCATTTGGCATTACGCAATTGGACCAAATGTGGGCCAATATCAACCAACCTTGAAACTTAAGCACTCAAAAAAAGCATACATAATGTACTCAAAAAACGTCTTAATTTAAAATTGGTCGACAATTAATAAATAAAGAAACGTTATTACGTATACATTTCCTTACCTCGTTTTCCAAATGGTTTGTACTATCGCATTCGTATTTGCCGCCAAGAAAACTCTCCATTAGAGGAAATGCGAACCAAGTTGTGCGATAACCATCCAGTGTTTTCTTCTTGTTAAGATGCAATCTAAAAGACGTCATTAAAGATTCTTTTTTCTTTTTTAGATCTGTAACTGAACAGTGTATACTTAATGAAGCTTCTATTCTGTTCCAGGCCTCGGCCACTTCAATTCTATTTCTGTGTAAGGGGTGCTTTGGGTCCCACAAAATTGGTTCTCGCCTGTAGAGTTCTATATATTCCAGCACTACATCATTTGTCCACAACGACGACATACTTTAAATGTGTATTTATTTTATTTGCCTGTTTATATCGGCGAAAGTCGGCTGACCTGTCCGTCTATAAAAGAAAGAGTAAGTATAATACAAAAATACAAAGATTGCTATTGGATTGGCTACATTCACTTTGCTGGTTTTAACCAATCAGAAGTAGTATCTCGTCCAATGTTTGCGTGTTGTGTTTCACAGACTAATTAGTATGCGTGTTTGCTGGCGACTGGCTGAAACATAGATTATGTTATTGGTCCGAGCTCAGACTAAGGGTCCAAGGGTAGGTCCGAGGCTTAGATAAAGGATAGTAATAGATAATAATATGACATGCTAATGACAATACCAGGAATGAACGAGATACACAAAACAAAGTTTCTCTAAGTGCGGTAGAGATAGGTATAATGCCTTCTGTCTTTGTCATCGTTTATGCTTTTTTTTGTCTGACACTAGTCATAAGTTCCAAGCAGTGAGAAAAGCGGATTTTGTGTTAATGCTGAAAATTGTGCTATTGATTCAAATTTAGAGCTAATTCAAATATTTTGTGTATTTCCTAGTGGAAAAAATTCATAAACAATAGTATCGTGTTGTGTTTTCGGCTGTAAAAGTCGCAGCGAACGAAACTATGAAAACATAACCTTTCACATGTAAGTACAATAAAATATTGTTTTATTGAAATAAAAAGTAATACAATATTAAAAACAGTTAGGTAATTATATTAAATGGTGTGCAAAATTCACGCTAAATATTGATAAAATCATATATTTGAATGCAAAATTTTAATAGTATTAACCCACTAATGAAGTTTGTCATCAAAGTCAAAGTGACGGCTATTTCTTACGTAAATTCAGTTTAGCCCGGTTATCTAGTATTTCAGGGATACCGGTTAAGATGAATTATATTACCCATCTATCTGGGGAAAATAATTTAATTCTAAATACAAAAATATACGAAATGGTGTCTTAAATTCCTCGCAAAGTACGAGTAGTATAATACATTGAATAAATTATATATGTAATTGATTGCTAAATTTTTATAGTATAACTGACTAATGAAGTTGGCCGTCTAAAGTCAAGGTAAGCGGCTTCTCCAATTTAGGCAAGTTATCCAGGATTTTATGTATAGCGGTTAAGGATAAATTAGATTAACCATTGTTTTTTATTGCATTTAGTGGCAGACGTGCCAAGGCTCATCTGAAGGTAAATAATAACCGTCGATCATGGACTCAACTATACCGAGAGTATTGTCAAGCCGCTGCTCACCATTTTATTTCATAGATATGAAATGAAAGCATAAACGGCTACAGCCAAAACGTAACGATGTGCTTCATGGCCGGTCACACGGAAGATAGTGGTACTAACCCACTCGGGCCCCGATACCAAGTGAGTACTCCCACTAGGTACCCAGCCCTACCACCAGTGTGAAGACTCTAGAGATTTTACAATAGTTCGTTGTGTATTTTTTAGATTCCATATAGAAAAGAAAGTGCCCGACCTATGGATAAAGATGAGCTGGCTACTGGGCGGCTAAGTAGGATTTCTGCTTCGTGGGTATACACAGTAGAAATCCACACACGCACTTCTTCAAAGCACTTTTAGAGTTACTTGTTTTGCAGAACTCAGCGCAAGGTGTTTTTGGCTGAGTCGGCACTTCCAAAATTATTGAAACATGTAAGTTCTATGTAATTGATATTTAAAAAAATAGTTTAAATTGAAATATATGTTGTTAAACTAAATACTAATAATCCATAAGTGCTTAATTGTATGTTACTTAATCACGCAAATATGACTAAATGTGTGAGTGAAGTGAAGTGGGAGTGCTTGCTATAGCGCCCGAGCGGGTTTGTACCACCATCTCACGTGTCGACCATGTAGCACATCGGTGTGTTTTGGTCGTAGCAGAAGATAGCCGTTAATTTTTCATTTCATATCTGAAATGAAATGGTGAATACTCCCGGTATAGGTGGTGGAGTGATTATTTGTGAGCCTGTAAACCTGAGAGACTTTCTTGATGGCTTGTGAAGCCTTCCAGCCAGCACTAGGCAAGTTTTTAACAAACAAATAAGTAAACTCACTTTCGCGTTTATAATATTAGTAATGATCAACTATATCACAAAATTATATTTTTAATTCAATTATGTTATATGTATTTTAGAACTACATTGAAGAAGATATAGATGGCCAGCACGTAGAAGATGTTGTGCAACCTGTGGCCAGAGAAGTTATAGCATTATTTGTATATAGTTTTCACTTGTTTAAACAGTAGCTAGAAATTTCCTGAGGGGTCAAACAACAAACACTATCCCTAGTAAAGATGTAAATAAATATGGTCAGTGAATTATGAACTTGAAGTTTTGAAACACCTCAGTAAATTGTGCTATGGCAAAATTAATAGGATGACAAATAGATGGTTAATATAGGATAATAAACAACTTACAAATTGATTTACCTTACTATATTACCCTACTCCTGCCACATTATATGTTTTAATATTAAAAGAATCCGCCACTATTCGCTGATCTCAGCTATGGGGGAGGAGAGAAGAGGGTAAAATACCTCCTTCCTCCATATCCGCCATATATCCGCATAGCGTTTCCACTTACAATTTCGCCGTCAAGCATGGCACTAGAGTGCGCTTGGCAGCAAGCAGTGGTCAAGTTATGGTCGCAGTTATTGTAACGCGAATGAAATGTGTTTATTTGTATATAGTTTTCTCATTCCTTAACCGGCCTGGCGGTCTAGTGCTTAGTGACCCTGACTGCGAAACTGGAGATCGTGGGTTTGATTGTAACCCATGATAAATATATGCGTGATGGCCACGAGTGTTTGCTCTATGTGTAACGACACATTATTCAATATATAACTGCGTATTTAGTACCTAGTTAATAATTATTTAATGAGGAAAATTTATCATAACCTGACTACTATTTTTGCATGTACTTTATAACTGTCCCTTACGGGTGTACGCGTATGGCATGTCTATTACTATCCTTTATCTAAGGTCCGAGGGCTGGAATCTTAGTCTGTGAACTGACTATTACGCATTACTCTTTGGGACTGGCCTCTTACCACTGGTAAGTTACCAGCTTACCACCAATGCGACCAATGTTCGTCATTGGCTTTTGTCGACCAACAAAAGTTTACGACCAATCAAAAGATAAAGGTAAGTGCGTTGCAGCACAAAGAGTCTGTTCTTAGTCTGAGACAAAGAGTATTATTATACTAAAGTTGCAGCCTATGGTCTACGCCAAATCTATACTAATATTACTCTTGGAGGAATATCTTTTATTCTGAATATCTTTTATTCCTCCAAGATATGGATGCACTGAGCATGTTGTTCGGATGTTACGTTTAAGCTTTTCATAAAATAGGAAAGAACATTTTAATTGAGAGTTAGATTATAACTACATAAATAAATCAATCCTTATTATGGTGATTTAAAAACCATAAAATAATAAATATCAATTCAATTCAAATTAATTCAATGGCGTTGTTAGACTTATAGACACAACTGTGCCGCCAACTCAGATCTCAGACTAACTAGACGGAGCCACGACGTGGCCGCACTTGAAACAGCAATATTTTTTTTAAATGTTGCCAGGTTGATAAATATTTAACCATATTTGGGCAAAATAAACGATAGTTAGAATGAGGTCTGTAACTTGATCGTAAATAAGAAACTCTTCGTAAAAAATCATTAATTGAAAATCACAGCGTTTATCAAAATAATTATTTAAAAGTAAATCTACCACCACTTCTATTCATCCAACATCCGTCTTTAAACGTCCACTGCTGGACATTGGCCTCCCCAAGAGAGCACCAGAACTAGCGGGCTTGTGTTGACTGCATCCAACGGCTCCCTTCCCAGCTTTGACCATATTTGGTCCATCTGGTGGGAGGCTATATTACGCTGCGCTATCCGATACGTGGTAGCAACTCGAAAGCCTTTCCCCCAACGGTTGTCAGCTCGTTGAGCGATATGGCCTGCCCATTGCCACTTTAGCATGCAAACCTGGCAGGCTATGTCGGATATTCACGTTCTACGGATCTCCGTAATAAGAATTCGATTACGTAGGGAAATACCAAGACTTTGAGCCTTGATGCAAGGTAAGTATTGCTGCTCCATAAATTGCCGTTCTGTTCGATATCTCATCTGGTAAATAATAATAAGTTATATTTAATAAAATAATAGTACACAAGAATATAATTAAATTATCTTTTCTTTCTTGTCTGGGTCAAATAAGAAAATAATTATCTTCCTTCCAGCGCTGATTTAACTAATTGAATAAGAGCTTAGAGCAAATCATATTTAGATATTTTTAGCATTTGACATGCTTAGCAACATACATTAAACACAAAGTGAAAAATGTGATATCGAAAATAACAGTCACGAGCAGGATTCGAACCTGCATCTCCTGGATACCATCCAGATGCTTTGCTAATTCAGCCATCGTGACCCTTGCTTGGAAGTATTTTCATACATTATACCAACCAGGTAAACTGTTTAATAGAGCTTAATAGAGCAAATCAGTTTCTCTGAATTCTAGATTATGACTACAGCGGTAGTCATAATCTAGAATTGAGATTTACTTACAAAGATGAAATTACATCTGGCTCTGTGGTGCAGTGGTATTATAAGCGACTGCTGATCATGAGGTCTCGGGTTCGATCCCCGGGTCGGGCAGTGTTATTGAGATTTTTCAAAACAAAAAAAAATACTCAGTAGCAGCCCGGAGTTTGTAAATGTGCCCGGTAGACGTTAATAGGCTCGATTCCTATTACGTGGCACTTATACACAGCTGGCGAGTCGTGGGTGTGTAATACAACCTCTGCCTACCCCTTCAGCAAGAGTACGAGCTAGTTTTTTCGTTGATTTGAAAGAGAAACCGCCAAAAGCGATAGTTGTCATGTATCTGTCACATACAACGTCAACGCTATGCTGCCAGACTAATAATTACGATTCTGCTCATATTAATAAACAAGGCTCCTTTTTATAAAAGTAAACCTATTTAGAGTAGAAATACTGAAATTATAATGACTGTAAACAATTAAACATTTATTGTCAGAGCATATTTGATAAGTAAATGATTGGTATTATTTTTTTATATGCCTTTGTCTGTTATTATTTACCCTATATCATTTTATTTGAAAGATTATGTTCAAGTACGCAGCTTTATTTTCAATAAAATTATTTAAAAATCTAAACTTTCTTTTTTAACAGTTTTATTCTTATTTTAATATCCATATAAATAAATGATGACCAGTGACATAATATTACTCTTACTATTAGTAAGCATAGTTTACTACATAAGTGACGTTTATATTTACCAGAAGCGAGACAAACAAGGAAT
The DNA here is from genome assembly GCA_948253155.1 of Leucoma salicis. Classification (NCBI taxonomy): domain Eukaryota; kingdom Metazoa; phylum Arthropoda; class Insecta; order Lepidoptera; family Erebidae; genus Leucoma; species Leucoma salicis. The sequence goes on along the minus strand of OX411814.1, from coordinate 22,798,053 downwards.
ATATATGAATCGACTCGACGCATTTCAGCTTTAGTCGATGCCAGGCTTGGGGCTTGCAGCTCTAGTTATTTGTCAGCGGCACAGAGTATATTAGTCAGCGGTCAAAGTCCAGTAGATTACATGAGTATAAAAATAAAAATTAATTAATTCTTTAATCTTTTTTATTTCATTTTATCGTCGCATATCGGCTGTGTAACACGTTTAGTAATTACGATTATTTGAAACGTTACAAAGTACCTACCTACTCTCAGTCGGTTTTAGTGATACCTATACATCAAAAGTAAGTATTTTTGAGAAGACTTGTCAATAGTTATAGTTTCTAAGGTTAGTAAACTTTTTATATTGTTTGTGTTTTTAACACCGAAGTTGTGAAATACGCAATAATTTTTCACTTGGCCATTTCTTAGCTTGCATATAATTATTGCTTTCTAATGAAGGTAAATGTAGAATTTTATGTATGCAAGTACATCGTATGAATACGATGGTGTTTGCCTAGTTGAGCATATTAATGAGTGTATTTAATTTACTTATTCATTTTTATTTTCTTGTAAGTAAAATGTGAACAATATGTTCAAATTTAACAATTTACTAGAGGGTACTATTTACTATTATGGCTAACTAGGTTTAAACCGGAGCTTGTGTAATATTTTCATTTTTTATAAAAAGAAAATATGTAAGAAATTATTAGCTATATTATTCTTTCCTTTAGTTACAACGAAATTTCTGTTGTGAGCAACATTTTCAAAGTACCTACTTAGGGATTGTAGGTGATCCTGCAGTTACTTTTGAATGTAGAATACTACTAACAAAATAAATTATGTTAAAACTATAAATTAAATCTAACAAAACTGGAAAATTATTTTCACAACTACCTCATAAATTTAGTCTGAAAAAAGGTCACGTCCATACAATACATTGCAAGTATTACTGCTTGTAAGTCATTAGTTTATTTTGTTATTATAGATGGCAACAGAAGTAAGTTCACCATCAATACCCCAGCTGCAGGCCGTTCAGAAGGCCATGGCATTGCCAACAGTGGGAGCAGCTGTGGGACAAGTTGGAGCCTTTTACTCTAAAGTTAAAGGTATATTTGCTAACCATTAGTAACACATTACCTCTAGTAGGTAATTGTCCACCACCACTGAAGTAATGTAACATAGATCCAGTGGCCTGCCAATACAGGTGAAGAGACTGCACACAGCAGGTTTTTCCGCCTTAACAAAAAAGTAATTGTCTGCTTTCTCTGGCAACCTACCCCGCAAGGGAGATGGCGTGTTGATAAGTGCCACTAATAGGATATAAGCCACCCTTTAAAGCGCTATCCACACATTTCCGGGTCAGGGCTATCCGTGTTCCGAGTTGTTTGTTTCAGTGTTCGCGTCAGGGACGTGCCATCCGTCACCCGTGTTCACACATATCAGGGAAATCGGGTATCAGTGTAATCTGTTTCTTTAGCTGATATGCACACAGCACGATGTCCTTATTTAACAATGTAGAATTAGCAATGATTGGAATAGCGCTAGATGAAGAAGAAGCAGATCACCAAGAAGACTGTCAGCAGGCAAAACGTATTAGGGTATGTCGTCAACGTACCTATAAAAAAAATCGGATAGCACTGTCAGAGCGCCCGTGCGTCCGAGCGTGCTCCGGGACACTGACGATCCGGACGCGCCTGACACGGAACTATGTGAACAAGTTCGTACAATTTGTACGTAACCGATTTTTTCCCCGTCCCTGACGGAACACGGCAGGGCCGGGTACCCGGAAATGAGTGGATAGCGCTTTAGTGGTATCACTCTATGTCGACTAGAAGTTTTTCAAAGTACCTACATACTAAATAATTTTTACATTTTATAGGACAAGACTTCCTACTATGTATTTATCAAAAGTCTATTTGTACAATAAATACTTATCTGGTCTAAAAATTCTGATGATTCATTAAGATTCATTTTTTATACTTTTTTGTTTTTAAGCTACCTACATGCTTTTCAAAATCCCACATCATTCTTGTATATGAATTACATCAACCAGATTCCCTATTTATGGTCTTTAGGTACCTACCTAACCATTTCTAAATAACTAGTGACCAAGTGTGTAGCATTATGAAATGACATGCACAATTTGTATATATGTTCTGATTTTAAGTTTATTGCAAATTAAGTCAAATGTTCACACCTAGTTAGAGTTACCCTCCAACTTGAATCAGTAGGCAAAAGCTCAAATGAAAAAGCTCTCTAGTGCGTGTTCTTAGAGAAAGTAAGGAGGAATGGACTCTTCATGTGTCACCATTGAGTGTAGCACCAGTCAATCAACCTTTGTCACAATGAGCAGTCATGTGCCAACTGCTTCCAACAGCTCTTACTAATATTAAAATTTATGTATCATAGGAGCTCATTCTCTTCTCGAATGGGCGTTGTCAACGGCAGAGGCTGGTGTGGTACTGGCAGCACATACAGCAGCTCCGTATGTGGCTGCGCCTTTAGTTGCCGGTGACGCCAAAGTTGCCGCAGCCTTGGATGAGTTAGAGCGCCGCGTTCCTATTGTCACTGAACCCCCTAAAGTTATAGTCGAGACCACAAAGCAAGCAGTACTGTCCAGAATCTCTCCACATGTTAGCAAGGTAAGTTAATTTCTTTTTAAACCTGCTCCCAATAGCCAAAGTCGATTTTTTTTTGCATGTAGGATTCGCACGTTTTTGTGATTGGGTGTACTGTGTATTGTAATTGTAAGCTATTTAAATCCCCCTGCGACATAGTTTTCTATATGGTAGATATTTTTTTTTTCTAAAACCATAAGCATCATTTTTACTGTGCAAATTAGGTACAATATTTGTTATTTTTTGTTAATTTTGTCTAGTTTAGTACTAAAACTTGAATTCCAATATCCATTTGTCTGTTTTGCTTGAACGTCTAAACTTTCACATTCATAATATTAGGACTAGGTTTTTCCTATGTCATTGTTTATATATATTTAAGCATTTTAACTAGTGACTCCACATAACATAAGGTCTGCCACTAATAGTCCTATTGGTGTTCCGTCGTTACGGAGATATGCCGAAACAGACAGAAAAAAATCCAAATAATAGATTTTTTGTTCTACTACAGGGTGTAATTATTCTAAGACTACAGCATACAGTTTCATATGCGTTTGGTAAAAGCTGTTATTTAGACGTAACGGACATTTTTGTATCTATAAATAAAATTCTACCTAAGCTTCTTGTTTGTAATAACTAAACCTACTCGGTCAGAACAATGTATGCAAATACAGATATATCGCGAGCGTCACCCCAGATATTATGAAAGGATGTGTTATTGCTATTAATAGTCCCAAGCAAATGTCACGATTAGTAGGCAGAACGTTTGGAAAGATTTTCAAGGAGATGAAGGATGCTCGTGGTCTTTAACGATTTCATATTTTGCGCACTTTGTGACCATTTTTACTATGTATTTTGTATGCCTAATTCTGCAGTCAGCATGATGAATGTATTAAACTGAAACAAATAACATCTTGTATCTTACGAGGAATAAAAAAATGTTTTTCCTCTAGAAGATTCTAAAGTAGATATTATTGTTGGGAATGCCAATCATGTTTAAACAAATCCATATTTTATTTTCTAGTAGATAATCCATATGCATTATAAACTGATGCGATAATGATAGTGACGCAAAGATTTATCTTGGATAATAAAACTCGAGGGAAAGTGAAGTATTTATGTTATCACAAACATTGATACAGATGTTATACAAAAAGTGCAAGTCTGGCGTTTTTATAAGCAGAGTTCACAAACTCAACAAAAAACTCGCTTGTAAAAATGTTTTGCAATCTCGAAACGAAAATGTATACCAGCCCCCTTAGAATGAAACACGAAACGTTAGACGAACTTTCGTTTCGAGTCATTGTTTATTGATCAACAGTCCGACGCGTGATTCCTGCCCCCTTAGGCAGAATCTCATATCGCACATGTCGATTGTATCGTGATCACTGATTGGTTGAGAAACCGACGCGTGATGTCTCAATAATCCATTGGCCAATCACGGTAATCTCTCAACCAATCACGATACGATCGACATGAGAGATATGAGATTCTGCCTAACCCCCCTGAGTCGAGATTTCGACGCGTGATTCAGGCGACCAATCACAACAAGCATATATCTATCTATTCAAAACCGGGCTCCGCGGATTGCAAACGACAGTGGTATTGAGTGTGATCTGCGGATCGCACTCAATACCATAAAAGGGGACTAGTGCCCAAAAATGGGACAGTAATTGTATTAAAGTAGTATTGTTATTAAGAATTTATATTGTTGAAAGAGGTGGTGGTGTGGGGTTAGAGCCTTGCTTATCTCAGCACGAACGGACCGGCTCGATTGGGGAAATAATACCGTCTCACAAAAGATCAACGTGTAACAACGGTAGTTACGCCTACTGTTTCCTACGGCGAGTGAGAGTGCCGGAGGCCTAAACGCCCCTCCCTATCTACTTATTATGCTTCCTATCCACCTCCTATCTTTCCTTGGAGATGGCGACACGCGACCTGGGTCTGTAGCGTCTATAGGCTACGGTAACCGCTTACCATCAGGTGGGCCATATGGTTATTCGCCACCCATGTAGTATAGATAATAAAAAACCCATTGTCGCACTGCGGGTCACCTCTGAGTGAAAGGAATTGAAAAGACTTCACAAGTAGCTCAGAAAACGGAGATTATGTATACAAAATGTACAATGTTTTCCTTCAGGCAGATTGTAAATTTAGTGGAATGCAATATAGACTTTAATTACATTAACAGGATGTTGTGTCTAACTGTGAAACATTTCACAACATATTTACGTATGTCAAGTACTGTGTTTATAAAACATGTTGTTGGCAGCTCTAGTAGGGTAACCATATGGAGAATAGCAATTCTGTCCTGTAATTTTATTTTTTTGTGTGGTGACTGACTAAGATTACACGTGTCACCACCCGTTCCTTTTCCGCGGGTGTTGTACAAGGCGACTAAGGGAAGTAAGCAATTATCACCCATTGTATTAGTGGTGGTAGGGCTGGGTACCAAGTGAGAGGACTCACTTGCTATCGGGCCCGAACGTGTTGGTACCACCGTCTCCTGTGTGACCGGTCGTGAATCACGTAAATGTGTTTTAGCTGTAGCAGAAGATAGCTGTTTATTCTTTCATTTCATATCTTAGAAATGAAATGGTGCGCAGCAGTTGACAATACTCTCGGTATAGTTGAGTCCTAGCTACGGTTACCACTTACCATCAGGTGGGCCGTAGCTCGTCTGCCACCATTGATGAAGACTAATACTTATAATGCCCTGTCTACAATTTAACTTCGCGTGTATCGCAATAATTTATTGGGAATGTACTCTGTTCAATACAGTTCAAACTTGATTAGGATAAGTTCACAAATTATGTCCACTTTCTTGAGGTTTTTATGTGTGGGTCTGTCGATCCGTAACGAGTCGGGAAGATGAAACTGTCACTTGATCACGTGGTCTCGACCGCTCACAACATCGGTCGATACAATCAAGCGATAGTTGATAATCGTTTGTCCTAACCTCCTCTCATTATGTCCCTCATTATAAAGGGAGCTCCGTGCCTAACAGAGGAACGATAGTAATATTTTGGACAAAGGAATTACACCCGTCCAGTAAAACTATACTGCTAGTTAAGCGTTGTTTCAATACAGATATAGAAATCAAATCCAAAATGCTTGTTACGATAAGTCTGTAAATAAACACTGTGCTATCTAAGCAATTAGCTCTTATTAAAGTATATTCTAGAAGAGGAATTCATAAACTGGAAACCTCCCGATTTATGGTAACCGTATTCACGAAGGTAATGCAACTGTATTTCCGTCTGTAACGGAATCTGACCGATCGCTAGACCGGTTCGTAATACCTACACACTGTAGTTATTTCTCCCTGAGATCACTATTAGGAAATATTTTCTACATACGGAATACTAATCAGAAGGTTGTCGCTTGCGTTTGGTATGTACACTACAGTGAATATTCATAATGTAAACAGAGCAATTATTTAACTTTACTTAGTTTGTTGTTTGTCACTTATTAAATATTCTGTAAATAAATATTGAAAGCCGGGCTCCGCAGTACTCTATAACTCTGGCAGTGTTATTGAGCTTTTTCGTAAAAACAAATTCTTAGTAACAACCCGGAGTTTGGAAATGTGCTCGGTAGAACGGCAATAGTTTTGCACCCTATTACGTGGGACATAGCTGGCGAACCGTCGGTGTGTAATACCACCTCTGCCGGAGTAGGCATGCGGGTAATACATGCGTGATGCTATGTTTTAAGGTTGATTGTAATTTGTAAGTAGCGATAATAACACATAGATACGCAAGGAAATGATTATTCTATTCTACGACAGAAGCCATAAAGATGTGCCAAATGCCCATACATTCTCGGCCTGGAAAGGACGTGCATAAAAAATGATTTTTTGAGGATAAATTACACCCTATTGCCCTGTATATTTCTTTTCACACAAAAACTTTGGTATAATGAGATAAGATATCTAAGATGGATATGATTTTGAAATAGAAATAGGTACTCAATCTAATATTTGTTCAAAAATAACACCATAATTAAAAATCAATGTCTACATGATAAATAAAGTAATATCTTGACGGGCCTCGTGAAGCAGTCGGTAGTGTACTTCCGTGCTCGAGGTCGTAGGTTCAATTCCCACTCAGGACAATTCTTTGTGTGATGAACACAGATATTTGTACTGCGTTTGGGTGTTTTCTATCTGTTATATGTATGTAGTTACAAAAAAAAAGTAATATATGTATGATATCCGTGTCTGGTACCCATAGCACAAGCGTTAAGCTTAGTTTGGGACCAGAGGACGTTGTGTGAAGTGTCCGTGTATATTTATTTAATATCTATTCGTAGGTACATACCTATACAAATAATAAGGCTTAATATCACCGAGGTATAATGAGGCAAATATTTAACTTATCTTTCCATAAATCACAATACAATATTCATGGTACACAAGAACAACAACAGTAGAGTAGAATGACATGACAGATGTAAAATTGTTTGCCAATATTTTGAATCATAATTTCTCTTAATTAGAGATAATATCGATTCTCACCGAATAATTATAAAAATATATACTAAATAGGCATATTACTGTTTTTACGAAATTAAGAAATAACGTCTTATTGTTTTGTTGTTAATGTTATAACTTCAGTATAGCGGTTATATCCTCTTTGGTTGGACAAAGTATAATATAGACTAGCTACTATTTTGACACTAAGTATGAAGAAAATATTAGGCTTTAGCAAGCGTGAGAGAGACATATAAGTATTTTATCCTTTTCGCGTATGCGTTATATTTATTTGGATCCAATCAACTGGGTCCCAACAATAAGGTGGCCAATCGTCCCCATCATCGGTATGTAGGCTAATTTTTGTATTTCGTAAAAAAACCTTCATTAATCACGTTATATACGCTAATGTTACACGTTCTAATACATTTTAAGCAAAATATAAGCATAACTGCAATTTCTTATGTCCTGTCATTATTGTATCCAGCTAAAATAGGTAGTACATTTTTAGTCAACAAAGTTATAATCATAGTTATCTTTTAAAATTATTCCGGTTATCATGTGTCAAACCATTGCTGTCTCGACACTGCATACGCTGATAGCTTGTCTATAATCCTTAGTCTAAGCCATTATCGTAAAGTTAGTTCTATAAAAAAAAAAGAAAACCACTGACGGATTTAACGAATTATTAGTTTAATTTTAACTATTGAAAACATTATGTCCGCGGCTGCGCCGTAGCCATTAGCTAGTTTTTAGGTTAAGTATGTCTCATGTTCCCGATATAGTAGCGGGATAAAATGTATACAAGTTTTTAAGTCTAATCAAAAGCTATCAACGAAAAAAGTTGCATCAAAATCAGTTCAGTAGTTTTTGCGTGATGCGCGAACAAACTGACAAAAAATCTAAAAAAAATCGTTTTGTGTTTAGACACGCCTATATAGCCTATTATTAGCCGTGTGGGCCGGCTTTAGAATTGTCCCACCCCTCTCTAACCACGGGAGTCGTAAGAGCCGACTGAGGAATACCGGAGAAGTGGGCAGCAGCACTCCCTCGAGTATTAACAACATCCACTGCGATCGCCAACCCGCTTGCCAAGCGTGGCGATTACGGCATTATTCCCCATGACGGGAGCGCTCGTTATGGCATTCTCTTGGGGAGGCCTATGTCCAGCAGTGGACATTGAAAGGCTGATGGATGGATGGATGGATATAGCCTATTACTGTAATTTTCCTCAAATATCTTAAATGTACAGACACAGCTCTGTTACAGCTTTATAATAGTATATAGATTGAACTTTAGGACTTACGAAGTTGTCATTTAAGATAAAATAAATATATTTCCCACGTTAATCTCATTCAAAATTGTTTGAATAGAGTTGTACCTAGTTCTTCAAAAATATATTAGCGTTAGTAGGATTGCATTCATGCGAGGGCGGCTAGTATTAATAGTATTGCTGTAAAGCATGGCCATTACAACGTCGTATTTACAAACATTATTGGAGACGGGTTGAAAATTTTAATAAGGCATTTGAAACTGACACGATACGGTGCAGCGATAAGATAGCTGCGCTGCGTGTTTATCACGCGCTGGACAATGAACCGGAACATGAGATCCTTGATACCGAACCCACATATCGCCCAAAATATTTGTGACATCCAACATTTTGTTCCTTCTTATTACTGTATAGCAACAATGAATAACAGAGTTGCATATTTCTCAAAACGTGCGCAGTTTTTCATGCCAAATTCATTTCAATAATTAACAAATTTATATATAAACTAGCCTATGCCCGAGCCTCCGTTTTTTGCGTGATGCGCGAATGAATAAACGGATAAACAGAGAGAAAAAATCTAAAAAAATTGTTTTGTGTTTAGACAGATTTGTTACAGCTTTATAATAGTAGTATAGATAGATAGTTTATCTTAATCTTCGTCCTCGTGGACTTCAGAATATGAATACGTCACTCTATGGCACGTTATGTAAAAATAACTATCCCACATAGGTACCATGCATTTTTCCGGGATAAAAGGTGGCCTACGTCCTTTTCTGGTCTCACCGAGTATATTAGTGTAAAATGTGAATTCAAATTCATTTGTACAAAATCAGTTCTTCCTAATTTTTTATTATTATTACCGACGGTGGTATACGAACAAACGGCCCACCTAATGGTAAGTGGTAACCGCCGCTCAGTGTCTTTAGGAATACTAGGGGCACAGCCAAGCCGTCGCCTACCGTGAGTGAAGTGATCTTCTCAAACCTCGTTTAAAAAGATAGGTCTTTAAACGAGGTTTGAAAAGGGCAGTCTTAATAAATTTGATTAAATACAACTTCATAGTGTTAAAGTACCCAAATTATAGCTAATCTTTTGTGTCACGGCTTCCTTGTATAGAGTATAATTCCATCCATCCATCAGCCTTTCAAGTCCACTGCTGGACATAGGCCTCCCCAAGAGAACGCCACATGTTTTGCTCATATGGGGGATAGTGCCGTAATCGCCACGCTTGGCAGGCGGGTTGGCGATCGCAGTAGATGTTGTTAATATTCGAGGGAGTGCTGCTGCCCACTCCCCCGGTATTCCCTCAGTCGGCTCTTATGACTCCCATGGGTAGATAGGGGTGGGACAATTCTAAAGCCGGCCCCACACGGCAGATCGGAGAGACAGTATAATTAAATTCACTTAATTTGTCCGTGCGGTGACGGACTAAGAATACAATTGTCACCACCCCATTCTTTCCCACGGGTGTCGTATGAGGCGACTAAGGGAAGTAAGCAATTATCATCCATTGCATGACTGGTGGTAGGGCTGGGTACCAAGTGGGAGTACTCACTTGGTATCGGGTCCGAGCGGGTTGGTACCACCATCTTCCGTGTGACCAGCCATGAAGCACATCGTTACGTTTTGGCTGTAACAGGAGATTGCCGTTTATTCTTTCATTTCATATCTGTTAAATGAAATGGTGAGGAGCGGCTTGACAATAGTCTCGGTATAGTAGAGTCCATGAGCGACGGTTACCATTTACCATCAGATGGGCCGTGGCTCCTCTGCCACTACATGCAATAAAAAAAAATTTGGGGTGCCTTTGGCAGAAAACTAAACATAAATTTGTCTTCAGGTATACGGTGCCCGTGTAGCGGCTGAACAGCGAGTGGCGTCTCTCAAGGAACTATCATGGGCCAAAGCGAATTCTTTGCTCTCCACAGCGTATGGCCAGAAGGCTGTGCACAGCGTGGACGCAGGCGCTACATACGCCATGCAGCTACTTGATCATTATTTACCAGCTGTTGGACCCCAGGAGGCGGTTACAAGTTAGTATTCCTATACACTGTTCCTGTTCATAATTGATTGAAAATGAGAATCATGGAAGATATTGCCTTCATACTTTCTGATATTTACGCGAATGTTACACATTTTGAAATAAAACTACGTTTACGGATTCGTAGATACGTGAGGCTATTGAAATTAAGAAACATCCCAATTTCAATAGAGAAGACGGCTGGATCTTTCCATCATGCTGGAATCCTGTGATAGGCCTCACCAAACAGAATACAAGGCACAACACCACAAGATTGCAAGACACAGTTAGCGCTTATTGTGTAGATAAAACCCACACTAGTGATTAGTTTTTGCCTTTTAATAAATTTAAACTTAATTAGCTCTCAGTAATTCCGTACAGAATTCAATAATATACAGTTGTTGCCTACTGAGTTTTTTGGCCGGATCTTTCGCAGTAAGGCCGCGTTCCGATCTGGTGGTAGTGTTTTAGTCTTAGCTTTTGGCAAAATCAATATATTTAATAATATAAATTGAAGTAGATATTTTCAGTGTTTCTAAACAAATATTAGGTGGGTTAAAATAAATAAACCAAAAATTTTGTAAAATCATATACTGTGGGTAGATGAAACCGTTAAAATAACATATCAGCCTTGGACGTCTATCATCTAAGTCCACCCGTGATCATGAATGCTGTAAAGTATTCGAAACGTCGGGATAGTATAAAATCATTGTCCATGTGGTGACGGATTAAGAATACAAGTGTCACCACCCCATTCATTCCCACGGGTGTCGTATGAGGCGACTAAGGGAAGTAAGCAATTATCATCCATTGCATGACTGGTGGTAGGGGGGGTAGGGGTATCTGGTCCGAGCGGGTTGGTACCACCATCTCCCGTGTGACCGGCCATGAAGCACATCGTTGCGTTTTGGCTGTAGCAGGAGATAGCCGTTTATATTTCATTTCATCTGTGAAATGAATTGGTGAACAGCGGCTTGACAATACTCTCGTTATAGTCGAGTCCATGGGCGACGGTTACCATTTACCATCAGATGGACCGTAACTCGTCTGCCACTACATGCAATAAAAAAAAAATAAAAAAAATCAAGTAAACGCGATAGAATCCGTAAACGTAGTTTTAATTCTAAACGTTTTTACGGGATTTATACCATGTAAATTTTTACTTACGAGTTTCCGATATTTCGGCACTGTTGCAAGCGCCATGATCACGGAGCAACTGAAGTCCTTGCGGGTGGGAATAGTTTTTATTATTCTGCGGTTAGAAATATCTGTCTACCCGCTTTCTCACTCGTTTATGACACGCAACACTATCTATGGAACCACTACCACTGGTCTCACTCACGTATCGAGCTCGATCACGACACACAACACTTACGGTGTCGACCCTGGTTTCTGAGGTGACCGGTGACTAAGAATACAAGTGTTACCACTCCTTTCTTTCCCGCGGGTGTCGTACTAGGCGACTAAGGGAATTAAGCAATTATCACCCATTGCATTACTGGTGGTAGGGCCAGGTACCACCATCTCCTGTGTGACCGGCCAATGAAGCAAATCGGTGTGTTTTGGTTGTAGCAGGAGATAGCCGTTAATACATAGAGTAGCCTATCTGCGCAGAGCTAGTCTTATTATGCTCCCTAACAAGAGCACAACCCCAGATCGTATGACCTACGATATGATCCTTATAGATGACGTAGCAGCGGCCACGAACGACCCCGCGCTGCACACGGTGCAGACTGTGGGCCGACTGAGCGCTGTGGCGGCGCGTCGCGTGTGGGCCAACCTCGCCTACAAGATCAACGAGCTTAGGAACTCTGGTTAGTATCTATTCTGTATAAAAAAACAAAACACAGAATGTTATATTACCTTATTTAGAGAATATGTTAATTGTACTATGTATATGGCCTGTTTCCCACCAACATACTTTCGCAGCTGTCTTGAGAAGGCATGTCGTGTGGTGACGGACTAAGAATACAAGTGTCACTACCCCATTCTTTCCCACGGATATCGTACGGGGCGACTAAGGGAAGTCGGCATTTATCACCCATTGCATTACTGGTGGTAGGGTTGGGTACTCACTTGCTATCGGGCCCGAGCGGGTTGATCCACTATCTCCAGTGTCCGACCAGTCATGAAGCACATCGTTGCGTTTTGGCTGTAGCAGGAGATAGCCGTTAATTCTTTAATTTCATATCTGTGACATGAAATGCTGAGTAACGGCTTGACAATACTCTCGGTATAGTTAGTCCCATTTACCATCAGGGCCATGGCTCGTTTGCCACCATAAGCAAGAAAAAAAGTTATTTTACAGTAATATTGTTTGCTTGTTTTCACTTTTAGTGGATTGGGGAGATTGATATGAATTCACCAATAAGTCACTTGAAAAAAAATACATTATAGTGTGGGTGTTGGTTTGCTGGGTGTATAGTCTGCTAACCTTTAAAACGACATCATTGTGTTTAAGAAGCGATTTCTCAATAATTACACAAATAACTAACCGTTGACCAATATTAATCATACCACTGATCTTTGTACTTCGTCCTATGAATAACTTATATTGTATGTGACAATGACTATGAGTCATCATATCAAACGATTTCATCATACGTCGACGTCCTCAAGCGTGTTCTTTCCTTTCCCATGTCGATTGTCTATGCGCCATCCAGGACCTACTATTTTCTTATAAATACACACCCACATTACTGGCTTGTATTCTATGTAACGGTCGACTTTACAAAACTATACTTACCATGTTTAAAGTACACTGAAAACATAAGTGAATTATGAAAATACTTACTTTTACCACACCACCACATAGGCGTCATAACCGATCTATGCAGATCGTTAGTTTCATAAATGTACGTACTGTGCTCCAAATGCAGGCAAAACAGATATTTGATTAATTCCAATAGTAACGCGATATGATTTTTGACAACTAAGCTTGCACTGTTATCTTTAAATAACAAAGAAATTATCTTATCACATAATCACTCTAATCACAGGTGTTGAGCTTGACGTACGCCGTTACGTCACCGCGTTACTAGCAGCCTTACACCTCGCCAACGTGACCAGCCAGCAACAAGAGAAAGAGAACAAGAGAGAGAATGAGGCTACCAATCACAACAGTGCCGAACCAACCCCGTCTACCCCACCACATAATAATAACACGCAAGTCTCTTCGTCCTCACCAACTACTAGCAATCAGGTGAAAACGACACCTGAATCTAAATCATCGGAGGATTCAGATTGATTTTTTATTATTATAATAATATTATATAAGTTATTATTATTAATCTAAATGTTGCTATGTGTAGTATTGAAAAAAATTAAAACTTTTTTAAGCACATTATGCACGTGATGCTAAGTAAAGGTACTTCAAAGTTCTGAAACTAAAATACATAGGGGTCAAATGGATTCTACTCAAAGACTGATTGAACTCGTAGAATACTTTGGTGATATAAATATAACAATACTAAATATGGCAACTAATATAATAAAGTGTTTGTGTAAAATTATACTATTTAAAAATACTACCATCTGTAATTTTTCTTTATATAAGATGGCGATATTCAAACTGTAATTTTATACATGAAAAACAACATTAGGTAATAAGGTGCCACAACGCCGGTATACAGGTTTTATCTACGTTGTTCTGGCGCGTTTAGGAATTAAGAAAATCTGAATGTATTTATTTATATTTGGTTACTTAAAATACTTGCTCATTGTAGAAAACATTTGTTACTTACCTTTTTTTGTTTACCTGTAACTCGCATCATATTTAAATCTTTTAATTTATATGTATATAAATATGTAGGTATATTATATTATTAATGGCACATACTACTGTATACTTTCTGGGTTTGGTTAAACAGTCATCATGCCATTATATCGACTTCTTTTGCCACTGACGCCTCATTAAGGGGTCAGTGGAGTGCTTTCTTTTCTTCTATATGCACTCTAATTATAAATATAATTAAAATGAGCAAGTATATCTAGAAACCTGTGTATTTAGAAGACTGTTCATGTCTTTAACTTTGAAATATTTATCGCTTTTATATGGCATAAGATAACTATTTTTTATTGTAGCCAATTTTGAATCTTATAAATAAAATGGTTTTATATAAAAATAAAAATGCTTTCTTATTTGTATATACATATAATGATATAATCTAATGTGAGTAGGCCACTGATATTGTGTAGATATGACAAATACGAGGGTGACTGATGAAGCTCTCACATAACAAGCGATACTTGCTAGTATGTTGTATGTAGAACTAGGGGCCAATGATACAGATCTGGACTTTTTATATTTTTAATACTGTATTTATGAATAACGTCTTATAAAATAATGTTTATAGTAGGCATACATACATCAACCGCCTAGTAACGACACTACAATGGCAGTCTCCTAAGTATTTTTCTAACTCGCTAAGTGTTCTTCAGTTGAATTACTATATTGATTAGCAATAGTTGGTCTCTGTAGTAGGTGAAAATATATAGGTGTAAGTAATCTTTTGGCACATACTGTTAAAATGAATTCTACCAAAATCATAAAAAAGCTGTTAGTGTAACAAAGCCTGTTTTTCCACCAAAAACGAGACTAAACAAGACATGTTGACATGTCGATTCCGCTCAGCTTCAGTAGAAACTGTTGAGCAGAGCGGAAAAGATATGTGCGGTGTTTACAAACAAAATAAGTCCAGCAGGTCGGGGAGATGGCGGGGCGACGCCCGCCGAGCTGCCATGGTCAGCTGGAGGGCGCGGCTGGAGGCGCCCCGGGTCGGTTTTCGGACCGTAGGGACGCTCCGTGTGCGGATGCGTTGCTCAGTTGAGGGTACCCGAAAGGGTAAGCCGCCGGCGGACCACTGAAGGAATGTAATATAGTTCCGGTGGCCCGCCAATGAAGGCGGAGAGACGGCACACGGCGAGTTTCTTTTAATGGGTGAGGGCCCTACACTACCCTGTTCGTTGCCCCGAAGGACAGGGTGTGCGGTTAGGAACATTTTTTACCGCCATAACAAAAAAAACGACTGGGAGAAGACCTAGCTTTGCACGTTACCAAGTACCGACACTCGTTTCCTCACATCCCCGCTCTACTCTTCCTTATTAGGACCAACTTGCCCGCTATGCAGTTTCGTCTCCGCTTTGCAGTTTCGTCTCCGCTTTGGTGGAAAACTGCCCTGAGTGATATTTT
Organism: Leucoma salicis; assembly: GCA_948253155.1. Taxonomy (NCBI): domain Eukaryota; kingdom Metazoa; phylum Arthropoda; class Insecta; order Lepidoptera; family Erebidae; genus Leucoma; species Leucoma salicis. Next base: position 22,782,499 of record OX411814.1, on the reverse strand, counting down.
TTTGCTCTAGCAACTCTGAATATGCATAAACTCAATTACATAACTGCTGCAGGTATATCGCTGCTTACTAGGGGTATGCTTGGAAAACAGTATTACTCGATTGACATCATTCGAGTATCCATCACTATCCCAACACAGCTCTGATTGTACGTATGTAATTAAATTAAAACTAAAAAGTGCGATAACTTATTAAGCATTAAGTACATAAACAGCTGACGAATTCAAGCATAAGTGTCAAATAAAACAAATTATAAACTTATCTATATTTTTATATCACCATTAAATAGTTAAATCAAGCGACGAAACCAGGCGTTTGAAAAGATTTTACATTAACAATGTTACAATAATGACTTACAACCACCAATAGCCTAGGCGCAAAATATAGTGGCCGAGTTAACTATTTAACGGCAACACATCAATTAAAATATTTTATTACTATACAACTAAAACTAATGGAAATTACATAATATTACCACTTGGGCAGCTCATGTTTGCAACTAGGCTCGGAAAAACATAAAAAATGGCTTCGATGTTGCGACCGGTACACATATTAATAACTATTTATTAACTAGGTAGGTTTTAAGTTCCGGTTACTGTAAGTTAACAGTGGTTAAAGGTATATCAGTGATAACTTGCAGCTAGTTGCAGAAGTTCCAGAATGTAAAAGATTAAGAGATACTTTATGGGATCTTATGGAGCATACCCCCATTCGTTATTTGACTTAAAGGAACGGTACTATTTATAGTGTGCTGTGAATAATGAAAATCTTGTATGAACTACCCACTATTTGGGCTTTAAGCTTTACCACAGTCGGGTTATAAGGACTCTTTACCATATGTTGATAAGGCCCTGGGGCTATTATACCTACCAAATTGGTCGTCCCACTTCCTACTGAGTACACATTTGAACAAAAAAGCTGCCACAGTTCATAATTCTTTTAGTAAATATGAAACTAATAAGGTAAATTTGAAAGAGTTTCCGAGCCTTGTTTTAAAAGAATGTACAGTTTATTATCTTAATTTGCAAATCTAAGTTCCGAGATATTTTTACTTCACTCACATCGCAACCTTAATTTATTAATTGAGTTAACAATTCACTGGATATATTCAAAGGATTAATACCGAAGCCAAGTGAATTGGCTTATACATTATCTGAACATTATTATTGAACAAGGCAACAAATTTCGGGGATATTCAAAACACGATTGGTAAATTAATAATATAACCACCATCCTCTGTCAGACCCGTACAGATAGCCTCTTATGGATTAAATACGAATAAAAAATTGCAAAATTCGCATATACTTTCAAAAATAAATTACAAATGTATGTAACCGACGCGAGGGGGGTGACTATCGAAATGAAAAACCGCGTAGATAGGTGCCGCGGGCATCGAGAGCGCATGGCATGGATTATTAAGGTAGGGTTTCAGGGATGTGTGGTTAGGAGCTTAAAACGTTAAAAAAATATAAACATCCGAGTTGAGCCTCCTTTTTTTTTTGAAGTCAGTTAAAATAATTTAACAGTGAATGCAAAATATGTTCAGAAATCCACACGTCTCCTTAATACAATCAATAAAAAATGATGTACGATCTAGTATCAAAATATATTTGTTGGAAATTTCTAGGCTGCTGGTTACGTATGAAGGCTGCGGTGTTGTGAAGCGTCGGCGAGGCGGAGATTTTACCCGAGACCATGATCCTCGAAGAATCCCTGTGGAGTCTCCTCCTGCAACAAGGGTTATCACTGAGCCAGAGTCGCTCGTGGCCGCGTTAGACCGAGCAATCGCTTTTCGGTTTATTTACAATCATCAATCATTATAGAAAAATTAATTTTTGAAAATCAATAAACAAATTTCAAAGCATTATTTATTTTATGAATTAAATTTAGGTATTCGTGAAACAATGGAATGAGACTCGAACCTACTAGGTACTATATTATGCGTTGCTAGAAAAGTGATATTTCAAAATTACTAGTGTTTTATAAATAAATAGGTTCTAGCCATTAGTCTGTCCGCGTCGACTTCAAAATATAAATACATCACTCAATTGCACTTTATGTAAAAAAAAAAACTAGCAGTCCCACGCGAACCATTCATTTTTACGGGATAAAAACCTGGTTTTTTTTGAGCCCCAGACTATATGTAAAATTTCATGATAATTGGTTCAGTAGTTACAGTGTGAAAATGTAACAAACAAACTGACTTTCATATTTATTATATTAGTAAGGGTAATAAACTAACAACATTAGTCGGGTTATGTGCAACACATCAAATAGACCACGTGACACAGCTATTGATGGGGTGAGAAATCATTGATCTATGTGATTGAGAGTAGTGGTGTATCACTGGAATAGTAGTAGATACTTGGAACAGATTTCCAAAATATTCGAGTCTCTTCTGGGGTGACACTTTTCTCTCATTGCACGTAATTAGAAACTATGTTCGGAGATGATGGAGATGGCGAATGGAGGAGATGGCAAAAACTGATTCTAAAATTAAATTACCTGATGTCGAAAAAAGGAACTATTTTGAAAATAACCATCGATTTGTTTACTGTAGGTAAAATTGAAATTAAAAATTGGCAACATACAAAATATATTTTATTACAATTATTTTATCACATAGACACAAAAGTATCGTAACGCCGAATGTATCTAAAACTCAAAACACATTTATTTGTCAAGTCAAAATGTATTTGCTTACTACCTAGGTAAGTACTAAAGAAAAACCCTTGGATAATCTTGATGGTTGTCAAATTATAAAAAGTTATTAAAATACAAATAGAATAAAATATAATAGTAAAGAACAACAAAAACATATTAAAACAAGCTTTTTTAAAATTCCTTTAAATGTGCCATGACACAATGCTAAATATATATTCTAAATAATTTTATTGATCAACGGATCTTAACCTAATAAATTCTTTATAACTTTAAAAAACAATAAAATTAAAATAATTTAAATGAACACTGATTATACCTACTCGTCAATTTACTAGGAATTAACTCATAATCATTAAAACAATAAGACAAAAAAAATAGAATTTAAAACAAATTTAACTAAATATATAGGTACATCAAATAATCGTAGGTACCCAGTTTTGTTTTAAAACTTTCAAATAGAATTGGAAGTTAAAAGTGGCTTTTAAAATCTCTTGGTCCACTACGGTAAACCTTAAATGTGTTTTATTGAATAGAAATGATTATCATAAAAATACTTAACTTACCTTTAGTTATTTATAATTATGCATAATATTAGACAAGCTATTTGGAGAGGTCGTTTATGCTTGATGAGATGGGCGAGGTTGTTATTGTTTGGCTCGACCTATCTTGGTTAAAATATTTGTGTTTAGTAAGAACACGTGATTAAAAATAAATGGTAGAGACATATCTGTAAATTTTATAGTCCAAGATCCCTAGGCCTCGGCCGTCAGTTTCCTTTTTTTTTTAAGTAGATTAGATGATGTTTGTAAGTCAGAAAAGTGTCATTTCATATATGTCTGGGGTTAATGATGGTATATGCATACGTTCCTACATACTAACACGAAACCCTCTCATCTCTCCCCATAAACTTTATTATTCTGTTAGTACCAGAAGAGACTGTTGTAAGCCGCCGTACAGATATCGATAAAAAATTTCAACCTTGTTTCTGAGGAAGTACATAATCATTTAACTTTAAATAAACTGCAAGGGGTGAAATAGTCAATAAATTGCCTTTGACAGGACTAGGGATAGGTATATTCACATTGATTTGTGAATCAAGAATCTTAACATAATTTTATCTTTGACATAGAATAATGTATTTCAGAGATTTTGCAAAACTGTCTGAAAGAAGAGATGTCTCAAAGAACTAAAATAAGACTTCCAAATTTAGAGAATAAAAACATTGGGTATATGGGTATTATTATATGAAAATAGTTATAAACAAAAGAGTTACTATGCTTTTCTCTTCTCTTTGCCAACAGATATTTGTTAATTTAGCAACTTGATTTTTGCACAAACACTACACGCGAAATACTAGCATTTTTAAACGATAAAAGTCCAGCAGCTTTGAACCGTACAATGATTAGTGATAGGAAACATTATATATAATTGGAACTGGCGACTTACATTAGGACAGAATAGTTTTATCATACCTATTAGTATAGATTCTGTTATTGTTACCTAACGCTTGTCTTATATTTATAGCAATAAGTTTTATAAATTAAATGGAATGTAAGGAATATTGTGTCAAACATCTTTCCACCAACCGATATTTGGCTAAGCATAACCGCTAACTTCTATCATTCTAAACACAAGTAATCAAAACGTTAATTATATGGCAGTAAGTAATCCTTAAACAGAAAATGTATAGATATACCTTTTACCATTTCTTTAGCCACTTCAGGAGTTAACCTTTTATGATATGTTCCGCATCCTCCTTCCTCTCGTTAGTATTGTCCTTTTCCACCTCCTATCCCTTTCATTGGAGTTGGCAACGCACAAGAGCAAAGATCCTGGTGTTACTAGCGTCTATAACTACGGTAACCGGTGGGCGGTATGCGCGTTTGCCATCCACGTAGTAAAAAAAAGTAAAGTTTCACCAGGCTTAGCCTGTACGAGCCATAATATTTCGCCTGTGTGAGAATCAAACTCAGGAACAGATACTCCCTTCGTTGTCACTTGGAACGACAGATGGTATGCACGAGTAGTTTATTTACGTTTTGAACACTTCGAAATAGAACATTGAAGGCAAGGCTACCGGCTGAGAACAATCTATATAATTTATTCATCCTAAGAATATAAATTATTATCGTACCTATCTAAATACATTTATTGTACATATCGATGTCTCTCGACAAAAAAAAAAACTGGCAACAGTAGAAACCATATTCCATCGGAAAAGTAATTTAAGAGAATTATAATAAAATTATTTTTGTGTAAAATGTTTTATGTGTCCAAATACATATTATGTATAAGAAATATTGTTTATACTTGATGAATTTCCAATAAATTTATAAAGAGGGTTATAAAGATTTGAGCCCTCTAAAAATGGCGGGCTTTTGTGACTGTTTTGTGGAACCTTGTTTCTACCATTCCCCGTTAGACGGCATTATACTATTTATGTGGTGTTGCCGCAGTACGATAATGACAATAATCGCAGTTTCTTATTACAAGTGCAAATTTTTAATAACCATAGATTGGGCTGTCAATAAATCCTTTATAAAACTTTTAATGTACATTATAATAAAAATATATGGCAATAATCTGTATCCAAACATTGGATATCGGCGATATATAATATTCCTTTTGAACTTTGGTACATGGAAGCCAGTCGGAAGATCACGGCGAGTCGTCTGATGGTGGTGTTGTTCAGAGCAGTCCCACCTCACGGAGAGCCGCGTCCACTGTCTCGTCCTAACACAATCGACCGTCAACATGCAGCTAAGCTAAATGTTTTTTCATAAATCATGCTATAATTTGACCTTACTACAAGTATTACTTCTAGTAGTCAATTTAATTATTCAAATAAAACAGAAGAGGGGCCAGGGAATTTTGAAGAACATCATGGAAATCTTACACAGGTTCTTTATATACTGTGTATCTAGTTAGAATGGTAGTAGATAAACCATTGTTAGTACCATGATGCTCAGAAAATCGGTAAAACCGAAAAATAATTCTTACATCAAGGTCAGCTGCCTAATGTAGATAAAATAAGTTTACATTACAAATATAATATTGGACAGCGTATTTGTAGGGGCACGATTGTGATGCCACTATTGATCGGAAATGTAAGTACCCGGCGATGACACGACGCCGCGACGGCACGACAATGGCGCCACAGTAGGTATACCGAGCATGAAATTTCGAAGAAAAGTAGCGGATTGTTGAGGTGGTGTACTCTGTTGGGGCGGTGACAAAGGAGTTTGTTTCACCTTCGTGCCACGAGTTCTAGTGTAGTATGTTGGCGATAGTACACTCAGTCTTTCAATAGCGTGGGCCAGATTTCGAATCGCAGTGCAGTCACGAGTGTTAAGCGGCCCTCTTAGAATGAAAAACGAAACGTTAGACGAACTTTCCTTTCGAGTCATTGTGATTGATCAAATAGTCCTACGCGTGATTAGTCGAAATTTCGTCTCGTGATTCAGGCGACCAATCACAATGAAGCGAAGCGAAAGTTCGTCTAAAGTTTCGTTTTACACTCTAAGGGATAAGTTATGGAGATGTCGCTTTCTTGAGGAGCTGCCACAGACACTGCACTGCCCGTGTTATGTGGACCTGGTTATCACTTTGTTCGAACAACTTACAGAGATGAAGGTATAAATGTACACAAACAGTAAGTGTGTGTGTGTGTGTATGTGTGTGTGTGTGTGTGTGTGTGTGTGTGTGTTCTCTATTTGCGTAACTGATGAATCAACCTGTGACGACAGTCGCGGCACTAGCGGGTCACTAGTAAAACCCTGATACTTGCACTTATAACATAGTAAATGTGTCATAAAAGCTAGACCATTAGAATTTTTAATAAGTATAGTTATATTAGTCGGGTAGTTGCATTTCCGAACATTGTGGCGCCACAGTCGTGCGTGTTAGGTACTTCATTCTTGGTTAATAGTATCGCCACGGAAACGACTTCAAACTTATTTTTAAATTAAGCGTTTGACGAACTCTTTTATATTCCACAAATAAATCCATTTTAGATAGGATTTAAGTAAAATCCTTTCTTAGTGCTCATCTATAGTACCTATCAGAGAAACCCAGTATGTAAATTTTCACGGGCCAGCCTCAGGAGTTTGGGCTGTGCGGCGATATATAAGTCAGCCTGTCAGTTATTCTTTTATATAACATATAGATTAGATTGTGACATAAAAACTTATTGTGAATAATTTCTTATCCACAATTCAATCTATGTTTCTTGGCTTTTTCTATACTATCTAGAAATAATGTTAAAAATATATTGTAACAGACATTTTGATATGTAAGTGTTGTTAATTTTTAGGCACCATGTTTTGTACTTATAATGTACATAACATTTTTAGTGTGATTTTAGTACAAAGCAAACCAATTCCCATACCAATGCATTATTTTGTAGCACTGCATAACAGCGTTAGATAGAGCAAGAACACTGCCCAGCCCACAGACTAAAACATCACACTCGCTGACAAGGAATCCATGGCATGAGTTTTATTTATTTTGAAAAAATAATGCAAAATATTATTATTTTATGCTCATCTACATTAGAAAATTATTTAAAGTCATATCATAACTAATGAATAATATAATTAACACTACTATAAACTGGATATAAATACAACATTTGACTAATTTATATAATTCCTCATACCACGGAAGCAAGGTAAAGGAGCTTGGTACATGCAAGAAAACAGATTAATTTGTTCATAATATTATATTTCGACACAACCCATTACATTAATGCACGAACAGCCAAATCATAAAGGCAAACGACACTTACAATGCATACATCATAAACACATGAAATATCTACCTATCCTAGATTTTATGAAATTAATTTTTAGGGACACATAATTTGAACGAAACTAAATATACTCGTAATTACCGATTAAAGCAAAATAAGATGGCACCTCACAATTCTACAAAAAAGTATTTATTAACGAGTCAAAGATATTTTTGTTTTATTAGTGGCATTTTAAAGTTTGATTATATAATTATATTATATTTTAATTTAATTAACCTTTAAACAATTATTTGTACATTTAAACTTTATGGGACAAATGCGGTATAGATATCGGTTTTATGGAGACAGAAGGCAATGAGTATTTCTGACAAGAAATTACCAGAACAAGTATATCTATACTAATAAATGGAGAGCCGGTTTTTTTGTTCGGTTATACTGCGAAAACTACAGAACCGATCGGAATAATACTTATACCATAAGATGCAGCGTGTTTCGGAGAAGGTTTTAGTATATGATATGTTGGTGATTACTTGTTCGGAACCTATGTTTATGATGTGAAACATCTAATGTGGAGGGAGGGTAAAACCAGCTGTTAGCATGGCACGCTTATACCTAATAATAGGAATCCTATCCGAAATTGATTTTTCATCGACAATACTATGATGCGAGTGAAGCCGCGGGGAATGTACCTACTAGTATGAGAATAAATAGAAGGACCAAATCATATTACATTATAATGGTGAAAATAAAAATACGATAAGATAAAATAACTAAACAGTAATAACGGATAGAAATTAAGGAGAAGCAAAAATAAAATAGACGCGCATAGATAACATAGATAATATAAACTGGCATAATAAATGAAGTGCGTAATAATGTTAGGGGTGAAGTGACAACCGGACCACAGAGAACGGTTATATAAAAAAAAAGTATTTAAATAGGCACTTCGTACACCTTTTTGTGGTAAACCAATCCAGTTTGGTGGCATAGAGGTGCATGAGTAAAATTGACGCTAAACCAAGAGGGAAAATTTTAACGTCGTCAATATTTGAGGTAAATAACTAATCTTAAGTATAGTAAAACTAGTGCAAATACTAGAAAATTGATTATAAAATGTTATTGTGACAAATTTATTATACAGTCAACTTCTACATTAGAAAAAAGAGGCCCATAGTAGCATAGGTGTAAACTTTTTTATTCCAAGATACGATCCAATTAATTTTTCTTTTATAAATGTATTTGTTTCATGATTATTTTATCTAGAGATTATTATAATCATCAACTCATCATGGCCATGTTTGGGGCTCATCCTTGTTGTCGTGGATTTCCGTGGACTTAGAACATACCTACATACATATTGTAAGCCATTCTGGTCTATATTGAGTTAGTCAATAAAAAAAACGTACGTAACGCTTTGTAAAAACACCAATAATAATAACAAAACAGTAAAGAGCGTTATTTCAAAACTAAATCTCGAAAACTGGACAAAGTATTTACAAGTGCATAGTAGACATACTAAATTAATTTTATGTAGATGTATATCACATACAACTTAGGAAATTTATAAAGGATTGCTTACCTAGACGATGTCGTTTATCCCTACTTCTTTCAGATGTTTTACATGTCACGGATGTTTTAAACGTCATCAAAACATAAATTGTCATTCGTAGGTTTGGGACGTCCAATAAGATGTTACTCTATGAGAGGGTTAATGTTACTTTGTATCAAAGTGTATATCAAAAAGGATATTTATTTTGTGTAATATGCTATAATAGATGGAAAATAACTAACTAACTTATCATCACGCCATTTCCCTTGCGGGGTAGGCAGAGAGAACAGAGTGCCAAGAAGCTCTATTCTTGCATACATCTCTCGCTTCCTCAACATTCATAACTCTCTTCATACACGCTCGACGGTTTCGGAGACTCCTGACTCCACCTTCCTTCAATACATGACCAATTTGGTCTAGGTAGGTAAGTCTCGGTCTCCCCCTGTACCTACATCCTTCCACTTTCGCATTGTATTTCTTCTTAGCCAGTCGCTCGTCCAGCATTCTTTTCACATGTCCGAACCATCGGAGCATCCCCTTTCGCATCTTTACACCAATAGTCTCTTTCATACCTACTCGCTCTCTTACGTCATTGTTACGAATGCGGTCAGTCAGTCTCACTCTAGAGATTCTCCGCAGAGATCGCATTTCGACCGCATTGATTTTGCTCTCATGCTCCTTTTTACATACCCAACTCTCGCTTCCATATAATAACGTAGGGACAAGCACTGCGTTGTGTATTGCGAGACGTACCTTCTGGCTGAGGTGGTGGCTGCCAAGAAGTTGTCCCAATGCTCCGTTCACTCTATTTCCCGCATTCACTCTTCTTTCTACATCAGTGGTGTACCTTCCATCCCGACTGAATCCACATCCAAGATATACAAATTCATCCACTTGTTCTAGCACACCATTTCCTATTGCTACTCTAACATCTGTTCTGACTTCTTCTTTTTCAAAAACCATTACTTTGGTTTTGCTCACATTCACACGTAGGCCCCTTTTCTTACAATCTTCTGCCATTACGTCGACTAGGGTTTGCAATTCAGTCGCAGACTGCGCTAATAGGACCGCATAGTCTGAATATAGCAGCGAGTTAACCGCTGAGTCGCCCATCTGAACTCCCACATTCATTTCATTCAACCTTTGTAGACATTTATCCAGATATGTGATAAACAGTCTGGTTGATAGAACGCAGCCCTGTTTAACGCCGATATTGACGTCAAACCAGGGTGACATTCTATCATCCAGCCGCATACAAGCTCTGCAGTCCATGTAGTTGGACTGCACCGCTTGTAGCAGTCTACCGCTAATACCATACTCCGGCAAAATGTCCCAAAGTTCCTTTCGTACAATAGTGTCAAATGCTTTCTCCAAATCCACAAAACTGCAGAAAACCCTCTGGCCTACAGCCAGATGCTTCTCCACAATGTTGCGCAGAGAAATCACTTGATGCATGCATCCTCGTCCACACCTGAAACGTCCTTGTGCATCACACAAAAATTCATAAGACACCATCCTCATTCTCCTTTCAACAATCTTACCATACGCTTTGGCTGCCAAACTGGTCAAGCTTATGGCTCTGTAGTTTGCACAGTCATAACGTGAACCCTTGTTTTTAAACAAGGGCACGATGACTGCGCTTCTCCAGTCCTTGGGATCCATTCCTGTTCCAACATAAATTGAGAAGCATCAGGAAGGATTCCCAGACACATGAGCCTCCAAGCTTGATCATCTCAGCAGACACCATATCAATACTCGCTGCCTTACCATTTTTCTAACTTCTAATCGCCCATTCAACTTCATGAATACTAATGTCATCAGAGGATGGCGGTACCGAATGCTGATCTGTTAGATCACATGTGGCACCAGCATTACCCTGAACATCCGCATACATATCTCCAAAATATTCACTCCATCGGCTTAACACATCTTACGGAATGTTTGATCCCAGACTTCTATAGTCTGGGATCAAACATTCCGTAGTCTTTCACACCTGAGGCCAAGCGAGCGGACAGCAACACCCCCACTCCCATGCTGGCCCGATCGCTCTGCAGTACACCAGACCACATAGCTAACCCGCCACCAGGAAGATCATAGGCGTCGCTACCCTTTCGCTTGGTCTCTGTTACACAGAGCACATCAAGCTGTCTGTCCGACATGACGGTTACCAGCTCGTGTAACTTATCTTCCACACCACCTCTTACATTCCACGTGCCTACTCGACACTCTGCTCCCCTCGACTCGCCAAACTGGGCAAGGCGTGATGGGTGGCGGCCCCCATCGCCGCATCTGCTCATACCGACGGGGCGGGTCGGTACGCGTGGAAAATAAAGCTTGTATATTTGAATAGCCATAGTAAAGGTGTTTACAATTATGTGCAAATATATAGTAGTATCCAGAGCATCGAGTGTGTAAACGATCATGCATAAAATGCAAAAAAAAAATACAAGAATGAAAACACGCATAAATTAATTATGAAGCTCATGCGATAAGTGCTAAGCATACATAGTCTGTGTAATTTTGTTTCATTGTGGAAGTTGTGCAACTCAGTGTAACAATCCATCGTTCAGGTCCTGACCGCCACCAATGCATGCATATCACATCAAAACAAACAATCAAATTAGCAGAGTGCAGTGGATAGAATTTTATTGTAGGCTTATATTATAACCTTTGCCGGCGATTGGTAAGTATTTCATAAGAAAGTATTAAAATATTATTTTTTTTGGTTACTTAATAATTATGTAAAAGTCACCTAGCGTGCTATTAGCGGCTATTTAATAGAAACGATTTATTTTGAAGAACAAATTATTTGTGAATGTGGAAAAAGAGAATTTAGTGCGAGCGGGACTCTAAGCTGCGTCCCTTCTAATCCGAGGAAGTTCTAACCGCTAAGCCATCGCATTAACCAATGGCTATTCACATTCTCCACATTACATTTGTCTATACGAATGCATCCGATAGGTGGTGCATTTACATGCATTAATCCAACATAATAAGTTTAATTTTGCAATTAAAATTCATACTATTTAATGGCGCGATTTTTTAAACATTTTTGATCTGTATTTTTTTTGAGCAGGTCAAGTGCTAAAATACAGATAAAAAATAACGATTTATTTTGGGTTTAAAAATGCGTTGTAATCAACTTGTAGAAAATTCATTCCAAAGTAATGCTTTCGCCACTAAGCAAGCATAGTTTGCTTTATGTATAGGTAAACACTTTCATACAAATGTATGTAAATAACTTTACTACTTAAGGTACTTTACTTTGAGGTTAGGAAATGTATATATTGATGTGAAATCTTATCAATCGTCGTCAGGTTCACATTTATAGCTATATTTTATAATATATTGCAGGTGTGTCTAGTTTAGTGTGATTGTTATAATCGGTAGAATGTTAAAACACATTATTATGTCCCTATCACTCCATGGTACTTATTTGCAATTAGCAAAATTTTTATATTGTATTAACATATTTTTTGCCCACTTTTAGACTGGCCTACCAATGCAGAGGACAATTTTTATGCAATTCTATTGGTTAATATTGGCTCAGCTATGTGTCTCTCGTTTCCTTATTAGTAGAACAGCTTATTTTAACGTCTAAACAGTAGTTTGTCGTCTTAATGGTCTTTTTAATCTTGGTATTTTATTAATTTTTAGTCTATTACTAGAATACTCAAAGAAAATATCACAAATCTACATACAAGAGCGCATATTAAGAGATATACGAAATAACATCAGCTTAGATACGAGAAAATATACTATGGACAGTGTTAATTTAAGACATATTTTATGTACATGTAAAAGCAAAGCTATGCCCACTATAAATACATACATAATACCATAACAACTGCTAACAATAGTAATGATTCATTACTGTTCATTTCATTTTAGTATAATCTATATCACTAGTCTGTATTATATTTTCATTAAAGCAGAAATTATAGCGAGCGAGAACTTTAGTTGTATTCATTATGACTACCCTTCTTCCACCTCGGAACAATATCACCCGAACCTTGCCCACTTCCCTAACTCTCATTCAATTACACACACACTACACTGGGCGCAGAGCCTCTAATCTCAGATTGTGTAACTCCTGCATGCGTACCTTGTCGCCACTTCAGTAAGAATGCAAGTTATGCTCATGTCGTGGCTACATCTTATAATTGATCACTTAATGTTGTGACTGACCATTTCATCAAATAGTTAGGTTAGGATGCATGCGGCTTCCTCCCTGGGCTACAGGTAGTAGTAGAAGGAACACTGTCAGGTTTTAGTCGGTATACGGTGTGGCATTGCACTAGGCATCTCCACTTGCCAATCGCCGCATCCGGAGTCCAAGATGCATGCGGCGTGGAGGGCTAAGCCCTCCAAACCAGGCGGGGCCGCCTAGTAATGGAGCAATGCGGTTAAAACCTGCGCGGGGGGGAATGAGGAATACGATAAGTGTGACCCTCCTCCCTGGGCCACAGGTAGTCTAAAAGAACACTTTCAGGTTTTAGTCGGTACATGGCGCGGCATTGCACTAGGCATCTCTATATGCCAATCGCCGCGTCCGGAGTCCGACATAATCTTCCCGTCGGCCCTGGCGGGTAGATACCAACAAAAGGTTTCCTGACAAAAAAAAAGGATGCATGTGGCTTCGTCGGGCTGGGCGTAATCTGTTATGCTGACGAGGATATTTGATATGAGCCTGGATTCCTAACACCACACCATTTACTGTAATCGAGGCGCTGGGGCTTAGGGTGGTCCTTACCAAGCCGGAGGCCGTGCTATTTCATGGGCCCCTACACAGCCCACCCACCGGCGCCTCGATTACAGTAAATGGTGTGGTGTTAGGAATCCAGGCTCATATCAAATATCTGGGCCTGGTTCTCGACGGGCGAGGTGCAGGTGCTTACCTTCTATACCGTGCTTCGGTAAGTACCTGCATCAAATTAGCAGAGAATGCCCCGCCTAGGGGCCCCCAGTGCCCCCACGTCCTGTGGACGGTATTTCGAAGGGACATGTTGCTACCAGCCGTAACATCAAAATTGTTTGACTGCGACGGGTGCTGGGCGTCCATGGCCTCCTTTCTCGACTCAGCGTGGACTGACACCGCGCGTTCCCGCTTTATCGGCGGCGACCAGGGGAGATGAATTGGCGCTATGCTCACCTTCTCCCGAAACCAGAAGGCCATCCGCCTGGGGCGTCGGAGTAGAATGCCAAAAGATCATCCTCCGGCGCCCCACTAATAGACATCGAAAAGTATAAAGGGTGCATGCTGTAGTTTTAGTGGGTATTCCGGGCGCAATCAACGCGCCCGGGGAATCCTATAAACCCCCGCGTATGCCCCAGAGGGGGAGCAAAACTACATGCATTTCCATAGCGATAACAAAAAAGATTAGGTTGCATGAAATGGTTGGCCACATCATTAGGAGATCAATTCTATGATCTGGCTACCACATCGATACTATAAATATTCTAAATTCTTGTGTATTGTACACACAATTTAATGAATCATATAATAATATTTTTGTATATGTAGTGTCAGGAAACATACTTAATTATTTTATTAATAAAAATAAAAATCATAGTATCATAACAATGTTTACAGTTAAAATTCCTATAAATGTTATATAGAGCTAATGTTTGTAAATTTGGATGTAATTTTCAAATCTTCTTATCCAATTTGCAAAAAACTCTTTTAAAACGCATTGACAATGCCACACGCTACTAGTATGTGCCATTAAAAAAATCGTAGCGGGACCGCGGGTACAACTGAACTAGTTATTATATATTTTTTTACAAAATATATACAAAATAATTATGTTTCCCGACAGAATTGTAATAAATACATTACAATTTTGAATTCCCTTTATTTTATATATAAAATTTCCCAATTAAAAGTAAAAGAAGTGTGACGCTGTGTTACATATAAGAAAATAAGTATAAGAACCGAAGTATGAAGATGGATTACATTCGAAAGTAAAATAATATATACACACACATATCAAGAAAAAAACACTATTTTTAGCACTCATGATATTTTTGATGTCATTTTTGTTATTTAAACTATTAACTAGTTTGAAACTGTTTAAAATAAGTTTTGTTTTGGATGTCCGTGTGTTGTAGGTATGTTTGGATAATGTATGTTAACACCATAACGACCGAAATACTTTACTAATCGAGACTTTTTTTTTCTCTCACGCTTCAGTATAATTACGAATAGAGCCCTATCACTTTTCACGGTCTGATTTGATGTGGTTTAATTGTTATTAAATAAACAAAAAAATAGTGAATATTTATGTTCGACTCGATGGTACAGTACACTAAAACCAGCGCTATACTTTATTTCGTGAGAAATACTTGTATAGAACAATATAGTAGTACTTCTTAAAATTAGCGCTAGATGGCGTATAAGACATGAGAACCACATTAGTACTTTTTAAAGTACACATTATTTGTGAATAAGGAAAGAGATTTTTAATACGAGCGGGAATCGAACCCGCGTTTTTTCCAATCCGGGGAAGTGCTCTAAGCCACTGAGCTATCGTACTGACCTATTCGGCCATCCCAATCTCCTTATCACATTTGTCTTTACGACCAACGCCATCTATCGGAATGCATTTACATGCATTAATCCAATATAGTAAGTTTAATTTTGCAATTAAAATTCATACTATTTGATGGTGCGATTTTTTTAAACATTTTTGATCTATATTTTTTTTGCATTTGACATGCTCCGCTACTTTTTAAAGTACACATTATTTGTGAATAAGGAAAAAGAGTTGCTTTTTTCCTTCTAAATGCAGGCGTGCACTTATATATTTTCCAAATTTTTATTTTTTTAAACTATAACAAACTTCTACACGTCAGTTTCAAAAGACTATCAAAGTTAAAAATCTTGGCACGGGATTTATCAAGGAAATATTATTAGTAATAACAAAGGGGATTCAAAATAAAATTAATGAAAAATAACCAGTATTGTCTATCTAATAGAGTGTATAATAACTAATCAATATGTATCGGACATTAGTGCTTTTATTTTTTATATAAAAAGGGCGTGTTCCTAATCGCGTAAATTTAAGTGTTATTATAAATATTTTTATATAAAAAGGCACTACTTAGGCCACTGTTCTAGTAACTGGTCCACGTTATATACCTAACATAGTTATTACTATAATTATTGATTCGTTAAATTCCATTTGATCATGTAATCTATCGCTATCAGGCTTTTTTATTATTCTGCGAGTTAGTATTAATGACTATTTTAAACAATTACTATTTAGTTCTTTGTTATTGGTGTCGTATCTAGAGCGGACTTCTTTCTTCAGCATTAAAACTAGGTATGTTCGCCAGTGGAATACTTTAAATACTTAGATATATATGATAAATTTCAAAATAAAGCAAAGCCAGACAGAATCACGCTTTAAACAGTTTATTGAAAGTTGTACTATGTTCAGCATGATAGGTGAGATAAGATGTATCAAATTTTAGTCTATGCTCACCTATGACACGTTTTTTTTTTGAAATTTTATAGAATCTGATTAATTTGGAAATTTTGCCATTCAAGTCGAACACAATATAATTATTTTATAACTTCAACCTATTATCCTGACAGGTTAGCAGAATGATTTTTCATCCTTTTGTCAGTTTTTTTAAAATATTTTGTACAATTTATAATTATTTTATTGCATAAATTCGTTCGTATTTCTCAACTCAGAATAACTACAAACACAAATGAAGATCACTGACGGCCGTATTGCTATTTGGATAGCATCATGCACCATATAAAGAACATTAATAGATTACACAGTCAAAAAAGAATTGAACAAGAACCACCATTTGATATAAATACATTATAACTACGCAAACTTTAATAAAACATTGAGATTTCAGACTAGAATCGCTATTTTGATAAGGCAGTATTAAACGTAGGCAGTATTAAGCAAATAAGTTTTATAAAACGCAAATTGATACTAGAGTATTTTCTTTAAAATCAATGATTATAAATACTTTAACAGAAATCAATTAAGCATTTTAAATTATTGAATAACAGAAATATATTAACAATTAAAATTCTACATACTGATTCATTATACGTCAGAAACAAAGAATGTACTGATTCTTGATAACAACAAATTTGATTTTATCTTTTTTTAAAAACCTAATGGATTTAAATGAATGGAAAATTGCTACTTACATCTATGATTCTTAAAGAAAAAGCAAACATAAAAATGGCACTCTTAAGAGGCATTAACATGGCCCTTTATACAAATTCAAGATGCAACATTAATCACTTGTATTATTCAAAGACTAGGCCTCAAACACTGGGGCGGCGCAAACACATGCCCCTAATGCCGCTCTAGCCGAAATTCAAACTTTCGAACAAACTGTATATGTAAAATATAAGAATTCTACCTTGTCTTTTCCATTTGCAATAAACTAACTTTCATAAACTGTGAGCGACCTGGCGACAAAAGTCTCGACTAAACAAGAGAAGTACACCATTTCTATTTTTTTAATAATACAATTGATCTAATCTTGCATCTATTATATAATTTTCGGTGGATATTCTTAATTCATAAATATCTAATATGGATAGTTTTAAGCCCAGTCCCTAGATATAATATTGGTATAATTAAACAAGCTCATTATCCTGGCTACTGACCTCTTGCAACAGATCCTGTGCAGCAATCGCCTTCAGCACATTCTTCTTGCTGGTCTCTTGGAGTTCACCGCCAAGCACTAACTCGTCAAGAATGAAGTATGCCTTCTCAAAGTTGAAGATTATGTCCAGCTCACATACCTAAAAAGAACAAAACATTCATAGGTTAGACATTTTATTGCATTCTATTTGTATCTCAAGTGGAGTATTGGTTTATTTTTTTATTTGTAGAGTCCAACTTCAACATAAATGGGCTGACCTGATCATAAAAGTGTCATCCCCTCACAGAATATTGGCATATTAAAGGTAGAGATCTCATCTCTCCTCATGTCTCATTTCATGGATTGGCACCACATTATTAATACAAGAACTATCAATTCTTGTATTCCTAATGTTATTAGACTATAGTAGCTGCTTACCATCAGAAAGTCAAATGCTTGCTTGGCACTTATAGTTATGAAAAGAAAAATGTTGGTCTTGGCCCCATACTCCCAAACTTATGACAGTCACCACTGACATAGGCCACCATGGTAGCAGTATAGGAGTAAAATATCATTATGGATATAAAAGATAAAAATATTCTTAATACTCACACTCCCAAAATATTTATCAAGCAGTTCCACATAGCGATGGATCAGCTCAAGCGTCAATAACTCATTGTCTTCTTGTTCCATTGCACAGCAGAAGTACAGAGAAGCGTACCTGTAAACAATTATTAAGTTTATATTACGTAATTTGATATTTCTGTACTTATCATCTTTATGAAAAGGTTCTCTGGACATTAATCTAGAATTATTATGTTGACATGCTATGCGAATTTAAGTTGCTGCTAATTTTAGATGTATTACATTAACACAATGTGTGAAAATGTGAAAGTGAAATTAACAGTCACAAGCAGGATTTGAACCTGCATCTTCTGGAATACCATCCCGGCTGCTTTGCCAATTCAGCCACTGTGACAATTGCTTTTCTCACTTTGTGTTAACTTACATGGCGAAGCATGTCAAATGCTAAAAAAAAAAATTCCAGATAGTTACAAATATGTTACATCAATTAATATTACATGTGTACTTTGATTATGCTGATTTTTGATTATGGCTGTGCCGTGTGGGGCCGGCTTTAGAATTGTCCCACCCCTCTCTACTCACGGGAGTCGTAAGAGCCGACTGAGGGAATACCGGGGGAGTGGGCAGCCACACTCCCTCGAGTATTAACGACATCCACTGTGATCGCCAATCCGCCTGCCTAGCGTGGCGATTACGGCATTATCCCCCATGACAGGCCCGCTCGTTGTGGCGTTCTCTTGGGGAGGCCTATGTCCAGCAGTGGACGTTGAAAGGCTGATGGATTGATGGATGAACATTGATTATTCTTTACTAATATTATAAATATGAAATCAACTTTTTTGTTACACTTTCACATTGCAATGACTGAACCAATCATCATGAAATTTTGCACATATATAGTCTGGAGCACAGCAAGGAGGTTAATATATCAGAAAAACAGATATCAATGTGCTATATTGTTTTTTTTTGCAATAATAATTAGTGTGCCATAGACTGTTGATTTAGTACCATTCTAGTTGTAACCCTCTTAAAAGTTTCAACATACATCAATTTTGAGGTTGTAGATAAAAATGTGCACCATGAACCTCACAGCGAGCATGAAACTCACCTTATATTTTTCTTGCTAAGTTGGTGGGTATGTTAGAATGTTGCTCACCTTTTTATGGATAAGTTTGAGACTGGAATTTAATATTTTGTTAAAAATAATATTATATAATGCGTCTGTGGAAACAGCTCTACATATTTTCACTGGAGGGATTAATAAATATTCATTATGCCATTACATAATCTGTACAGGTATGTAGCTTCCTTATTAAGAATGTAAATTATTTTTTCATAATACCAACAAATTGAATATTGTAAATAGACAATTAGAATTAGTTTTCTATGTAAGTGATGGATTTGTATCTATGCTACAGGATATAAAAGGCACCCAAATAAGTTATGGTGATAAATGGTCAGCTTTTATAATCCCATGTGTTTCTTGTTGCTTGTCAGCACAAGAAACAGGTGCAGCCACCTGACAATGAAATATCTACAGGTTACCAACACATGTTTTATATTTTTTTGGGTATGTTAGACGAGCCAGACCTACCTGATTGTAAGTAGAAACCACTAATCATAGACTTAACAATACCAAGAATACTGCTAAGCTACCACTCACAATTTCATTTCCAGGATGTTAAATGAATACTTAAATGGTCTATTTCTATTACAACCTAAACAGAACAAGGTGTTTCACAAACAATCACACTGAAGATGGTGTTATAACTAGTGAGTTCATTTCCCACTTGGTACCCAACCCTACAAAGATGTTCCTGGACATCATTACATTATACTAACCTTTTATAAACTATTTTCACATCTTTCCATTCCAAAAAGGAGCACATTTTGGGCTTCCTCGCTAGAACTGTTGTGATTAGTTCTCTTGTGATTTTCTTCTTCAATTTATCTGGGTGCGCCACATACCATTTTTGTAGCCTAAGTTTGCCTTGACGGCTAAATAATAACATGAATTGCATCTGAAATCAAATAGAAACAATATGTATGATAGCCTAATGCTGTGGAAACTATTTCGAAATTATATCGTTTCTAGAATACATATTTTTGCATTAATAACAATTATGTACGGGAAACTAAGTCTCAAACGAAACAACTCAACTCACCATTTTCGCCACTTACACTTGAATCCGTGTAATGACTCCACAAGCAAATTGAGTAATATCGATTCCAAACTTTAGTCTCAATTACAACCTAAAGTACACATTATGTTTTACAAGAACTTCTTCTATCTATCTTCTTGTTTAATGGCTCTTGTTATGGCAGTGTGAGCACAATTTCGCCAAAAGAACTTCTTCAATTCTCTCTGAGAATACGTGTCAATTTTTTATAACTTGTCTACTTTTATTGAAAATTACGAAAATAAAATTATAAAATTATTATATTCAGTCAATGACTTATATGTACTCTGTGAAGTCCACAGAATAGTTAAAGATCACAGAGATAGTCTGAGCCTCAGACTATCAAGACAGAGCGAAGAAAATTCTTTGATATCTATAAGCGAGAACACAAGATACAATTTACTGGTGCAAAAAACAGACAAAGCCATAGATTTTTGTCTTTGTCGCCGTGGCCAGTTTTCGGTATTGTCACGATGTTAAAATGCTTTGTCTGTCACGATTCAACTGACATAATCAAGCATTTGTATAAAAAATCGTGTATTACATTATATTTACGTGTTAAATCAGTGTTTTGAGAAAAAGACTACGTGATAATAGTGCTTGTAAAATAGTGTACTATGCTATGCTATAAAAGTTACAGCGAGCGAAAAAGTACAGGTATAATATTTCATCCATATTCAAAAAAATTCAAAATTCAAAAATATCTCTATTTCATAGGCCTATTAAATAGCACTTAAAATCGTCAAGAATACACTAATAATCAACACGAGCGCCTGAGGCGAGTGCATCCGCAATAACAAAGTGGCGATTGCAATCGCCACAAGCGGCCGGATTCCGAAGTAAAGCCTTTCATGAGAAGAACCCGGCAAGAAACTCATGGGCCACTTTTTTAAATTGCCAATTTATTACAATTTAATATAATGTTTATAACTAAAATGACATTATATCATACAAAAAAATTTTGAAAAATAATGAATGAGGAGCAGCTCAAGCCCATTTTGTTTTGTCCTCAAGATAATCCGAAACAGTGTAATAACCTTGATTACAAAGTCTAATTTTTATGGCTTTCTTAAACTTATTTAGTGGCATGTTTCGGACATTTTCAGGAATCTTATTGTAAAAGCATATACATTGCCCCATAAAAGATCTACTAATTCTGTGGAGACGAGTACTGTGTGCAATAAGATTGCCTTTGTTCCTAGTATTAATGTGATGAACATCGCTATACTTATCAAAACATCCGATGTTTTTCTTGACATACAACAGATTTTCGTATATAAATTGAGACACAACAGTTAGAATATTCATTTCTTTGAATTTCTGTCTAAGGGAAACTCTCGGGCCCAGATTATAGATTGCACGAACAGCCCTTTTCTGAAGTACAAATATGGAATTTAAATCGGCGGAACATCTCCATAGCAGTATGCCATAGGACATAATACTATGAAAATAACTGAAATAAACTATTCTAGCCGTTTCAACATCAGTCAATAATCTATTTTTTTTTACCGCATATGCCGCTGAGCTTAACCTACCTGACAATTTTTTAATATGGGGGCCCCATTGGAGTTTGTTATCTATAGTGATACCTAGGAAAACCGTGGACTCCACAAGGTCCAGTTTAACGCCATTCAATTGTACATTGGTTTCTACATGCCTTACATTGGGTGTAGTAAATTTTATACATTTAGTTTTATTTTCACTTAAAACTAGGTTATTAGTATTGAACCAATGAACAATTTTAGATAGTGCGTTGTTCACATCGTCATAATTAAGCAGTTGCCTTCTTAGTTTAAATAATAAAGATGTATCATCTGCGAACAACACAATACTTCGATTATCTCCTACGTAGTATGGTAGGTCATTAATATAGACTAGAAACAGAAATGGCCCTAAAATAGACCCCTGTGGCACACCCATTGTCATAACAGACCCAAGCGATAACGTACCATTAACATCGACCCTTTGAATTCTATTGCTCAAATAAGAAGTCAAAAGCTCGAGAGCCCTGTTCCTGATTCCGTAATGGTATAACTTTTTAATGAGGGTTTCATGATGTACACAGTCAAATGCCTTAGATAAATCGCAAAATACGCCTAACGCATCATGCGAATCTTCCCAGGCTCTAAATATGGTTTTTAACAATTCTATACTTGCATCAGTAGTAGAGCGATTCTTTGTGAAGCCGAACTGGTTTTTGTGGAAAATTTTGTGATTGTCAAAATGATTAATCATTTGTTTGAGAATAAGCTTCTCAAATACTTTTACTTAGTGTCGGTAGTACAGAAATTGGACGAAAATTATTAAGTTCTGAGGTACTACCAGATTTAAACAAAGGAATTACTCTACTAAACTTCAGAAGGTCGGGGAATACACCATTAACAAAACAACCGTTAAATACAGATGTCAATTGGGGAGCAATAATATGAATATGTAGTCGAAAAATATATGTAGTCGAAAATGAAATAATTTAATGATTGAATGCTATAAAGTAATATAAAATGGGCTTTTTTACTCGAAATTAATAATTGCTACTAAGATACACTCGCAAAACACGTTTTCTAGCTAAATTTCTATTACTAAGAATTGTTTCGGTGTTGCCTTATTGCGAATTTAATTTGCGCAGTTTTCATTTTACTAATAAATTTATATGTCATTTATGAGATGATGATAAAAAATTACCATTTTATGTTTTCCTCTAATCCAGATGCGAGATCGAAATGGGTGGATGCTACGGGAAAACGAGGCAACCCACGAAATACACAAAATATGCTTCACGATATTTTGTTGTTTCATAATACATAATTAGAAAATAGTAACTTTGGGAGAAAAATCATTGCCAATGAATATGTTCATGTAAGTAGGTATACCTTTTAAAGTCTTTGTACTTCAACTTTGTAAGTAAATATCAATTCTAGATTATGACTACCGCTGTAGTTACATAGCCCGCCAAGTTTGCATGCTGAAGTGGCAATGGGCAGGCCATATCGCTCGACGAACTGACAACCGTTGGGGAAAAAGGTTCTCGAGTGGCGACCACGTATCGGACAGTGCAGTGTAACATCCCACCAGATGGACCAAATATATGGTCAAATTGGCAGGGATCCGTTTGATGCAGTCAGCACAAGCCCGCTAGTTCTGGTATTCTTTTTGGGGAGGCCAATGTCCAGCAGTGGACGTTTAAAGACTGATAGTTGGATGAATAGAAGGGGTGGCAGATTTACTTTTAAATAATCATTTTGATAAACGTTGCGATTTTCAATAAAATATTTGTTACGAAGAATTTCTTATTTACGACCTAGTTACAGACCTCATTCTAAATATCGTTTAATTTGCCCAAATATGGTTAAATATTTGTCAACCTGGCAACATTTAAAAAAAATATTGCTGTTTCAAGTGCGGCCACACCGTGGCTCCGTCTAGTAGTTCTTAGTCTGAGGTCTGAGCACAGAACATATTTTTTTACCCCAAACTGTCACTGTCAAAGAGCATATAACTAGAGAGTCCCTATCCTTCCTCCTTAAGATTCATGTATAATGCCTTAATAAGGAGCATACTAGATTATGGTTCATTCATATTAGAACCTTGTAATTTAGCGGCGTTGAAGAAGTTAGATGTAATACAGTATAAAGCCTTAAGAATAATTACGGGAGCAATGAAATCCAGCCCTATCAATGCTCTTCAGGCTGAATGTGGTGATGCACCTCTTTACTTAAGACGGCAATATTTATCGGACCGGTTTTTCTTTCACATTAGCCAATTTTCTAATCATCAACTGATTCCTAAAATTCAAAAACTAGCAGCCTTCATACACTCATCTTCTTACTGGAAATACAAAAACCCACCTTGTTTAGTTTAACCCACATTTTTTTTTTCACCTTTTTTACTTTTTACCTTTTTTTTTACCCACAGTTTCAGTAAATATACAAGTCTTTCAGCTCCTGTTTTTTTCTCTCAAAGCCTTGGCATTTTCAATTGTAATTTTCACAGTCTTATATATACCCCAAAAATTTTCCTTGATTTGAATCTCGACCGTAATGATAAAGAAGTCAAACAAAAGTTCAACATTATAGCTGAAGAGCGATGGTGTGGATGGCGTCAAATATTTACGGATGCTTCTAAGCAAACTCTGACTGGTGCAGTTGGTGTAGGTGTAACAATTTAATATCGTACAAAAAATTAAGTTCCCTTGTGAAACGTCTGTCTTTACAGGCGAGTGTTTTGGTATAGTAAAAGCTTTACAATACGTCTTCTTAATGAAATTAAAAAGGTTCGTCATCTTTAGTGACTCTATGAGTACATTACAGGCACTTTCAAAATTTCCATTTAAAATTAAATCCTACAATCCCATAGTATTTGAAGCTAGGAATAAATTATATTCATGTATAAAAGCTGGATTGCATGTCAATTTCGCTTGGATTCCTAGTCATTGCGGTATATACGGCAATGAATTGGTAGATAAGATAGCAAACGAGGCGGTGCAATGTGGTGACGTCTTTCCTTTTAAAATTTTTCCTCAAGATTTACTAGCACTTCCTGCGACTTATCTTAAAAATTCTTGAGATGAAGTCTGGGAGCTCTCTAGTAAAACAAAAGGCTCGCAATATAAAACAATCCAACCTTATATTCGGCTAAAGCCCTGGTTTTGTAGTCCTTCTTTTAATAAGTTGAGACTTGGTAAAAGAGCTACTACGGTTCTCATTAGAATTATGTTGGGACATACCTGTATGCCTGCTCATTTATCTAGAATTAAAATTCGTTTTGATCCATACTGTGATTGTGGTGATTTTGGCGATCTAAATCATATATTTTTCTCATGTAACTTATTTGATCACTCTCTTCTCTTTAACACTCTTATTTTGCTCAAAGTTTCTTTACCTACAAATATTCATATCCTCCTTTACTCTCTAAATCCTTCTATATATGTTGTTATGTTTAGTTTCCTTCATCCTAATAAATAATATTTGTATATAATATATTGTACATATATGTTATATATATATATATTCTGGACGGGTTCTGGAATATATATATATATATATATATATATATATATATATATATATATATATATATATATATTCCAGAACCCGTCCTTGTAAATAACTATACTTCCCAAATATGGCAAATGTGAACTCACAAAGCCAAAAAAAAAAAATAACTAGAGAGTCACTGTCAGTCTGTCACACCGTGGACCGTGACACTGACGTCACTGACACCTGCTCTTTGACTGACACTGTATGTTTGTTTTGATTTTGGGCCAAGAATGCTATACTAGGCAAATATATAGACAAAGACTACTATTGTGTGCTGGAAAATTTCGGGGAATTACCTACATGTTTGTGGAATGCTTTTTATACACAAGCCATTGATAGCTTAAAACTTGAAGATTTTTCCAAGATCATGGCGACCATGGTTAAAGAGAAACGTAGAGAGGTACATAAACTTGTCATAATATTTTACATGAACTGTTTGTGTATTACGCAGCTTTCAGTAAATAAAGTAACAACATTTACATTTTCAGATTTTTCAGGATCAGAATGTTGATTTAGACATGATTGCTATTGATACTTCTCAGCCCAAATTAATGTTTCAAATGGTTCTTGTAAAATCATTCTATGATTATATAAATATTTTAACTTCTCAGTTGAGAAATCATTGAGTCAAAATTATGGTTTTATTTATAAAGCATTTGATAAAGGGGCTCAGCCCTTTAGTGATTTTTCCACTCCTTATTTATATTTAGAGTAGTATTTGAGTTCAAAGAAAAATATGGAATTAGGATGTATTTTTACTCTTTACAGAAAAAGAAAACCAAGGAAAAAAGTTCATCTTTGAACACTGTTGATGCTGTGAAGAATATTTCTCTATCAGATGAAACATGTAATAATGCTATAGTCACAGCAAGTTCTATTGTGCCTTCTGGAAATGTCCTTCAGGTTCAAGAAATTACTCAATGTAATACTGATGGAGCCATTGGGAATAATGAAGCTACAATAAGATCATCTAAAACTGAAAAAAAGGAATTAAGATTAGATATTAAGATAGAAAATCAACAAATTGTACAAGATGTACCACAAATGAGCTCAGCAGAGAAAAGTGTCACTGAGATATCAGAAAACACTGTAAAGATATTAACTGATACGAAACATGTTCTAAATCCAAATATAGAGACTAGTTTTAAAGAACTATCTAAAAAATTAGAAAACATGGCAATGCTAGAGCCCCAAGAAAGAGAGTTTGAAGTCATAAATTCAGATAATAGTACAGTTAATTTGCAACAAGAATCTCTACCAGTTTCAGAGAATGTAGCACCTTCAGCGCCTTGCTTTGAAGAGATACCACAGAGTATACAAATTCAAAACGTAATTGTAGAAAGTGTACCTAAGGTGTCTTGTACACCAATAGCAGATGTTCTCAGGTTATACAGTGGTGGGGAGATGGAAGAAGTAAGATCTATGAGTGATAGGGAAGAGGAGATTATTGAGACTGGTCCTGTAAGTGGACCTGATCATCCTCTTGTAGATTTGCTGTCAACTTTTAGGTATGTTAAGTTTATTGTGTGAAAAATAAACACACTGTAGTCACAGAGATCCCAACCACAATGCATGCAAATTGATTTACTGTACTACATTGCCCCTACCAAGGAATCTTTTTCAATAATATTAAAATTATTTCAGTAAGTTGAAGCAATTTTTTTTATAGATCTTCCCTGATGGCAGTGGAACGTGAAAGAATACAGTTGGCCAACGGTTTTGCAGATGAAGAAAGAAGTAGAAATACATTATGGAAAATAGATAAAAGAAAAGTCTATGTGTCAGAGAAGTGTGCTTGCGGTGCTAGTGTTCAACTGAGCGCTACATATGAGCATGCTGAGCTTCTTAGAGATAGAATTCCAGTTGCCAAGATGAAGCTTGAAGCTCTGTTACGGGATGTCCAGGAGTCTTATTGTCATCATCAGCATGCTGCATTATTGGCATACTATCAGGTCATCTATCCATTTAAGGAACAATTTTTTTTATAAATATTATTATAGCCTAAGGCCATATTGCAGTACATTTCCTGCTGGTAGTAACTGCAAAATTGCTAAATGTGACGGAATTTTGTTGCTAGACAAATTTATCAATGTGAATAGACATATTAAAGTAAGAGATGTATGAATGAGTTGTGGGTTCGATTCCCACACAGGACAACTCTTTGTGTGATCCACAAATGATTATTCTGAGTGTGGGTATACTTTGTGTCCGTGAAATTGTATGGTTGTAAAGTCCCTCGCGATACAAGGATTATTCGTTAGCGAAGGGTGTTGTCTTTTTTAAAAAAAAAGTACAAATTACATGTAAAACAACCATTTGTAAATCACACGCAAAATTGTATTGCATGGGAATCTAACACACATCATTTGGCCTGGGAGATCAGTACCTAAAGTACTCCACTATCTATAGCCAGTCAAATGTTTTAATTATTTTAACATTACATACAGTACTTTGTAAGTACAATAATAAGGTTATTATTGTACATACAGTACTTTGTAAGTACAATAATAAGGTTATTATTGATCTGCATTTACATAAGGAGTGAATATGTTGTCAATAAGAATATACCAGTACAAGAAAGTGCAAAGAGGTGAAATAGATAATTATAACGAGCGGGTAACAACACGCGCCTTCTGATTAACTTTGCGCTTAGTTGTGTTTCGGTCAATCATGTTACTCATGCTTAAAAATGTATAAAAAAAATAACAGCATAAAAAAAACAATCTGTCACTATTACTATGAACTTAATCATTCCAATTTCAATGAACATGATGATATTTTTTTTTGTTTAGATAGAAGAGCTTATATCAGAAACTATTGAAAGTAAAAACAAGATAGTGATTCGCGATGCAATGTCGCTAGTACTGGGGGCGCTGAGGACAAGTGCCAGTGCACCTGATGCACTGGCCAGTGCCCTAGAACGCTGGGCCAGTGCTCTTGCCGCCGCCCTAATAGACCACAGGGACCTGAGGCAGCTACTATTCATATTCCATCATTTGTTTAAGTAAGTTTTTATTTTTTTATTTTGGCAATGTTATTGAGCTTTTTCCTAAAAAGAAAAATTCTCAGTTACAGCCCGGAGTTTGCAAATGTGCCCGGTAGACGTCAATGGGCTCGCCCCCTATTACGTGGGACTTAAACATAGCTGGCGAGTCGTGGGTGTGTAATATACCTCTGCCTACCCCTTCGGGGAATACAGGCGTGATGCTATGTTTGTTTTATGTAAGTAAGCTGATTCTGAAGAGTATTTGTCTGTGTGGTGACGGACTAAGAATATAAGTATCACCATCCAATCCATTCCCGCGGTTGTCGTACAAGGTGACTAAGGGAAGTAAGCAATCATCCATTGCATTACTGGTGGTAGGGCTGGGTACTAAGTGAGAGTACTCACTTGCTATCGGGCTCGAACGGGTCTGGACTGTAGCGGCCGTTTATTCTTCCATTTCATTTCTGAGAAATGATATGGTACGCAGCACCTTGTCAATACTCTCAGTATAATTGAGTCCATGAGCGACAGTTACCACTTACCATCAGGTGGGCCGTGGCTCGTCTGCCATCATTGCCATTAAAAAAAAAATGATTGTGGTGAATGTAGTGACATCCCGACGTGATACCAAAGTTAAGCGTAAATAACGCAAAGTTGGTGACAACCCGACGCGATAATAAAAAAAAAAAACAGCATCATGCCTGTATTCCCCGAAGGGGTAGGCAGTGGTGGATTACACACCCACGACTCACCAGCTATGTTTAAGTCCCACGTAATAGGGGGCGAGCCTATTGACGTCTACCGGGCACATTTCCAAACTCCGGGCTGCTACTGAGAATTTAAAATTATTATTTTATTAAAAAGTTACGTGTAAATAACGGTAAAGTTGACAACCCGACGCGTAAATAACTAGAGATTCGGAACCACCGCGTGATACCATGACTGACCCGCCCGTCGCACACCAGCAGCCTTGAGCTACACCAACGAGGGAGCTGAGGCAATCACCTGAGACGACCGCAATATCCATCTCATCGAGGATACCGGACTTCTGGCGAGATCGACCCAGACTCTGGTTCCACCAGTTCAACG